>JAVMKO010000016.1:235000-1617862 GCA_032164245.1 Sternotherus odoratus | reverse complement strand
CGTGGAATTTGCCCGTTTCTTTTGGCGAGCTGATTTAGCAAATACTTGCCCTCTGCTCAGCTGGCTGGAGTTGTCTGCATACTCGCCACTGTTTATCTGTGATATATCACTGCATGCGTAAGTCACATGGTGCTGTGTTTGCTTCCTCATTGGGTGACCGAGACTTAAAAAAGGAGAATAGAATCAGAGAGGTAGCCGTGTTAGTCTGGAATTGCAGAAGCGACAGTCCTGTGGCACCTTAAAGACTAACTAAAGTATTGAAGCATAAGCTTTCGTGGGCTAATACCCACTTTGTGCTTGCATCCGGGGTATTAACCCACAAAAGCTTATGCTTCAATACTTTTGTTTGTCTTTAAGGTGTCACAGGGCTTGGTGTTGTATAGAGCACAAGATTCACACAAGGCTTGTCGGACTCGGACGGATGTAAATCAGGAGTAATTCCACTGCAGTCTGTGCCACTTAGAGGTACAAATGAGAGGCACATTGGGCTCAAAGCAGGCTGGCCGGAAGCCAGAGAGAGAGCAACCAGAACGTGGCCTCTCTGTTTCCATGATTCTCTTTGCTCTGGGTGTCCTGTTACCAACTCCCTGCTGGGGGGTGGGCAGCAGGAAAGGAATGGGCACTGATAAATTCACCTGGCTGGGAATTTTCTTTCTTTCTTATGAAAACTGAACCTTCTGAAATATTGACACTTTCCACAAGAAAATCTCAAATTTGCTGAAACTTTCCAATTTGTCTTAAAAAAAATGAAAATAAAATAATTCCTTTTGGATCAGTTTGATGTTAATCTGTGTCCACCAGAGTTGATGTGCTGTCTCATACCCTCCTCCTTCCCCCCGCTTCTTCTCTATGGGTTAAGTTCTCTGGCTGGAGTACATCACCCAGGATGCATCATAGCCTCCTTCTGATTGATCTGCTGTGGTGCATCATGGGAGTCTCATAACCGTGGTGCATCATGGGAGGTATAGTCCAGTCAGGGAGTTCAGCCAGTAGAGGAGGATGGAAGCATGAGGCACTGTGACACCTCAGACAGACACAGATTAAGGTCAAACTAAAGCTGAAACAAAATGTGGAACATTTCTGAACCAAAAGGTTCCATCTGGCAATAAATGCTGACTCGTCAACTTTGTTGTGGCCCGATTCAGAATGAAACAAACGTGGAACTGTTGAAGTTTCCTGCAGAATGAAATTCCGATTTTTGCCCCTCTCTGTAAGTGCTGAGCTGTGCCTGCTCACAGGATCTCTGGTATGGCCTTGGCCCCCCCGGCACTGTGGTATCTGAACACTGCATGAGCAGACGGGGCACTCCTAGAGGAACAGACCCCCCCAAACCAATAAGCCTTGTTCTCGTCAAGTCTGAACCAGGCCGGGGCTGTTTCAAATTCCCCATCACTGTCTCTGCACCGTTCGGCCAGCTCCGGTTCTTACCCCAGCATGGACACTTTTGCAATGTGCCTACTAGACCCACCAGCATTGCCAGTCCCAGGCATTGCGGGATCATGAGTTTGGCTAAAAATCAGGAGCTTTCAGAAAGAACCTGTCTTGAGCCGGCCTCCCCAGCATGAGACTCAAGGCCCCTTCTCTCTCCCGCTGCAGGGCGGGCTGGCTTCCCCTGAGGTGATCTGAAGAGGAGCTGGAGAAGGGAGAGCTCGTTTAAGATGACACGAACCGACCCACCTGACCTACTGGTGTCTACGGTGTATCAAGACCTAGAGGTGAAGTGTCCTGTCCCCAGGGATTCCATCGTCTGCCAGCCACTGACACCATGTGACGCCTTCATGTCGGCGTCTCTGCCCCGCGGCCCGCAGCCCTTCAACAAGCGCCACTGTAGGAGCTTTGACTTTCTTGAGTCGCTCGACGACCAGCTGGCCCCTGCTCCCGCTATGGAGCGCCCCTGCCGGCCCCCGGGCGCCCCCGAGCCTTCCTCAGGCTCCGGGGGCAGGAAGGCTCCTCCCAGGTCGGAGGTTCAGAACACCAGGCCTCCCCATCACGGGAGGGAAGGCCCCAAGGAGCCACTGGCTCGGGCGGAGCCAAAGAGGCGAGCGAGGTCCAAGAGTGCCCCCCGGGTGAAATCCACCTTCACTCCCATTCCCATCCAGATGTCGTCCTCGTCCCCCCCCGTGCCAGCCAGGCGGGGACGGGAGGCCCTGCGCCTCTCCAGGGAGCCTGCCAGGGCAGAGACGTCCCCACGCAGGGGGGGCGGATACGGGCCAACCAAGGCCCCCATGAACGAGGTGCACCCCATCAAGCTGCAGCCCCAGCGGAGCAGCACCAGCCGCATCTCCCCACTGTGTGTCAGCAGCAACTGCCCGGAGGAGGCCGCCCCAGGGAGGAGGCCGGCCGCAAGCCTGCATGTCAAGTGCCGGATGGACATGAAGCCGGACGAGGCGGTGCTGGTGCACGCGGCACACAGCCTGAAGGCCCAGAGCAGGATGGAGGTGCCATACTGGCCGCGACCGCCCGGCGCTCTCCGGAGCCTGACCATCCCGAGCAGCCGGCAGGTGTCTGTGTCCCGCACTCCCACCCCCAGCGATTCCTACAGCGGGGAGCACAGGCTGCCCTACCCCAACGAGTACTATGACAGTGATCCCCGAGGCCGGGTTTACCAGGCCCTGCCCTGCCCGCAGGACTATCCTGAGAGGGGCTGCGTCACCTTCCCCGCTCCCAACGTGCCCACCAAGTTCTTCTACTCAGAGGAGCCAGCCGGGTGCCCGGGCCCCAGCATTCCGCTGAAAAGCTCTGGCTACGAGGGGTGCCCTCGCCCGTACCCAGGGCGCCACCTCCCTCCCCAGCCCTTCTACGCAGAGGACCCAGCCAAAGGTAATATCCACACCGTCCCACCCAGGACTTTCTACGTGGAAGAAGCTCGGACCTACCCCCTCCAGGAAGCCTCAGCCCACACCTTCTACAGAGAAGACCCTCGATTCTATGCCCCCATTGGCATGCCCACCAAACCCCTCTATGCAGAGGACCCCAGGGGATACCCTGCTCTAAACACTTCCTCCCGGTTGTTCTACACTGAGGATTATGGCAAATACCACGAGAGGGAATCCGTTTCGCGGACGTACCCTCATTCCCGTAGCACCCAGCCTCTGCAGTTCAGCGACTGGTACTGCCCAGACCGGGGGGCACTGCCCTACCAGACCTTGCAGATGTCCCGCTTTGCACCTCATCCCTCTGGGCAGGAGGCCTTGCTTTCCTCTTGGCATGCCAGCTACAGCACCACCCAGCCCCGCCTGGGCACAGACACCCGGCATTACTCCAAATCCTGGGACAACATCCTGGCGCCCAGCGTCCGCAGGGAGGACCCCATGTTCCGCGGGCGTAGCTATGAGAACCTGCTCGCCCGGGAGCAGCACCGTGCCTTATCCCCTGACGACCGGCGGCAGCCCGTGGTGATCAACCTGTCCAGTTCCCCCAAGCGCTACGCGGCGCTCTCCCTCTCGGAGACCTCCCTCATGGAGAGGCTGCACCCAGACGGTGGGAGGGGCCCCCTGGGCCGCTCCTGGTTCGTCACCCCAGAAATCACCATCACCGACAATGACATCAAAGCCAACGGGCTGAGCAAGAGCGAGGCGCGCTCGGCCAGCTGGGATGCGCTGGACTCCGGGCGGGACGGGCACTGTGCCCGCCCTGCGCCCCGCTACTCGGACCCCACTGCCAAAGAGAGCAGCCAAAGCCGCTCCGCCCGCCAGCGCAGCCTGGAGCAGCTGGATGAGCTGATCACAGACCTGGTCATTGACTCCAAGCCCCCACCCAGCCGCCGCCCCAGCAACGGGGACAGCCTGGCAGAGCAGCTCAAGAGGCTGATCGACAACGGCGCGCCTGGGCCCGCCAGGAAGCCGCTGCCTTTACTGGTGGGGGAGCCCAGGCCCACCAAGGAGCAGCCGGGCCCCAGTTCCTTCCACAGGGACGTGCGCAGGGAGCAGGGCGGCCGCTCGCTCGCCATGTCCGTCTCCAGCAGCAGCTTTGAGAAGCCGCAGGACGACGGCTCCCCGGAGCTGAGCGCGGACGAGGACGACATGATGATGTGCTCGAACGCCAAGTGCCGGCGCACGGAGACCATGTTCAACGCCTGCCTCTACTTCAAGTCCTGCCACAGCTGCTACACGTACTACTGCTCCCGGAGCTGCCGCCGCGCGGACTGGGACACCCACAAGGAGAGCTGCATCTACGGGCGGATCGGCAGCATCTGCCGGCATGCGCTGCAGTTCTGCCGGGAGAACGCCGAGGTGCACAAGGCCTTCTCCCGCATCGCCAAGGTGGGGTACCTGTCCCGCGGGCGCGGGGTACTCTTCCTGGGCTTCCCCAGCTCCGGCTCGGCTGAGAACTTCCTCCAGTTCGGCTTGGCGAGCCTGCTGATGTCCCCCACCTACCTGTCCCTGCGGGAGCTGGAGGGCTACGCGGAGAGCCTGGGGGATTACGCCCGGGAGCTGGGGGTGGCTGGCAGCCAGTACGACCCCGAGGAATGTTTCCTCTTGAATGTAACCGTGGCCGTTGGACAAAAAGTACCGGTGAGGCCGTCTCCCAAGGCCCAGGTGCCGACAGTCAGGAAATACGCCAAGGTGGCCTTAGCCTCCTCCAGCCCCGAGAAGCAGATCCTGAAGAAGGAGCGGGACATGGAGACCTTGATCCTGACCCCCCCACCGGGCACGGCGGACATCGACAAGGAGGGGGAGGAAGGGCAGAAGGCCCGGGAGGTCTGCTTCATCAACATCCAGCGGGAGCTGCGGAGCCGCGGCGTCTTCCTGCGCCACGAATTCCCCAAGATCTATGAGCAGCTGTGCGACTTCGTGGAGAGCAACCGGCGGTTCACGCCCACCACCATCTACCCCATCGACAGGCGGACTGGAAAGCAGTTCATGTGTATGATCATGGCCGCCTCTGAGCCGCGGACCCTGGACTGGGTCGCCAGCCCCAACCTCCTGGACGACCTCATGTGAGCAGCGCCGCCGCGCCACACGGGCCTCCCGTGTATTCCCCTTTGTAGACAGGTATTTTATTACTGAGGCACTAAACCGGCCAGTTGGGATCTCCCTGTCACTTCGAGCAGGTAACTGCTGGCACGCGGGTCCCGGGCAGGCCTGGGGAAGATGCTGCTAGTGGGGCAGCTACAGACCCATGGACTCCCTGGGGCTCAGCCCACCACTGGCTAGTCCGGGCAGGAGATCCAGATCCCGGCTGGTCTCCGTGGGGAGAAAGGGGTGCGGCTGGCTCCATCCCATGACTTCCCCCATGAGAGAGGCGGTTCTGGGAGGGTAACTGGTGCCACGGGTCAGTCTCTCCGTGAGGTTCGTTTACTGCCTTCGCTTCCTTTAACCAGATTCCCAGCTGGGCCACGGCACAGGGCACCCAGTGACCGGCCTGCTGCTCTTCAGTGTAGAGCCCGCGGCCCTGCCTATTCCTACTCCCGAAATCTAACCACTAGACAACACGGCTACCTCTACGCAAGCGTGGCCAGAGCAATCATACCCCCCCCCCCCCCATCCCTCTGCCGAGACGCCCTCCCAAGCGGACAGTTCCTCTCCCCGCTCCCCGCGTTCAGTTCTGGAGACAGCCAGGAGGGGGCGTGTTTTCAACCTGGCCTCTGTACGTCGGCCCAGCCCTAGCACCGCGGTTCCCATTGGTCCGCATGGCGGCATCATGGTCCGTGGAAGGGGGCTCAAGGCCCCGGCTTGGCACATGGGCTGAGTGCTGAGCGGGCTGGGGACGGGGCAGACACATTTGTGTCTCTCATTGGAAACCGTGGCCCAGTGTGTTTGAGTCTCTCTAGAGCGTGTTCTATACAGTGTGTCTCCCCCCCCCCCCCCGGGCTCCGTACGGGATGAGTCTCTGTAGAGCGTATTCTGTGTATACAGGTGCATTCTGTAGATCTCTATACAGGAGGAGGCTCTGTGTGGTCTCTATACAGGAGGAGGCTCTGTGTGGTCTCTATATAGGTGCACTCTGTGTGGTCTCTATGCAGGAGGAGGCTCTGTGTGGTCTCTATATAGGTGCACTCTGTGTGGTCTCTATGCAGGAGGAGGCTCTGTAGGTCTCTATGCAGGAGGAGGCTCTGTGTGGTCTCTATACAGGAGGCTCTGTGTGGTCTCTATGCAGGAGGAGGCTCTGTAGGTCTCTATACAGGAGACATTCCCTCCCTCAGGCCTATGCCCAGCTCCCCGCCTGTCCCCACCCCCTGCTTCCACTTGCCAAAATCCCCCTGATCTCCCTCCAGCCCCTCCCAAGTACTGAGTCAGTCTCAGCTGCCAACTCGAGGGCCCCATCCTTTGTGGTGCTGAGCTCCCCCCTGCCCCGGGGGTGAGAGTGGGGGACCCCAGAGCTCCTGGAGTGCTCAGGGCCTGTGAGTGCTGCGTGGAAGGGGGCAGGACGCTCTTGCTGGGAATCTGCCGGTGCCTGACTTGGGGCGGAGGCCGGGAGGGGCAAAAGTTCCAAGTCACCTGATGCACTTTATCTGTAACTGCCACTAACCAGGACAAAGCCGGCAGCCCCCAGCCGTAAGGTCCAAGCCCCCCTCCCTGCTCTCCATTGCAGCAGAACTGAGCCGGGGGCCTGGTACCTGACCGGCCCTGTGTGCAAAGCCAGGGAACAGCTGCCTGGGTCCCAGCTCCTCTGGGAAGGGAGGGGCTCCAGGCCCCGGAGGGTCTGGTGCTGGCTGGTCGTAGGGCGACAGTCCTGAGCTGCACTCTGCTGGGGCGGATGAGGCTTTCCAGGAAATCCTGGGCCAGCCCATGTTGCGGCAGGATCCGGAGGGAATTGGTCTCCTTGCGTTGTCACAGAGAATAACACTCCTGAGCCGGGCGCTCCTCCTAAAATCCCAGGAATTCGTTCTCGATGGCCCAAGCCCCGGCCCAGCTCACGGCCTTCTGGACACACGGGGCCGCTCCATCTGCTCCTTCCAGCGGGGCTGGGCCTGGCTTCCCCTGCTTTGACCCAGCCGGCCGAGGGTGCACTCTGCCCACAATGAGCCTCCCCCTCTGCAATGCCAGGGCAGTGCCAAGCTGTCAGGGGAATTGCAGGATCCCTGTGATGCCGGGGCAGAGACGGGGGTACTGCCTGGCATGCAGCGACTTAGGGGCGGTGAGCTCAAGCTGGCCCAGGGTCTGGCTGTAGGGCGCTGGGTCTCAACCAGACACAGTGAGCCAGCCTTTATCCTTGCAGGGCCTGCAGAGCCAACTCTCCCTGCCCTTTGCACCTGGAGCCTGCTTTAACCGTGGCCATGTGAGCCTGGCTTTCCCTGCCTGGCGCTCCCTGAAAAACCACCCCTGCCCCCTTCCCCCTCAGCAACACAGCGGGGCCGGCAAACCTCCAGTGTGGAGGCAGCTGTGCTGGCGGAAGAAGGTTCCACAGCCAGCTCGTGTCCGTGAGGGGCAGGGGGCTCCGCACTGGAGACAGCGGGAGCCCAGTGGCCAGCCACCGCCGGGCATCCGTGCTCCTCTCCGCAAGGGCCCCAGCCCACCTGCCCAGCCCAGCTCCTCGGGAAAGGAGCCAGTCTCCTGAGCCAGGACTTATCCGGCTGGCGGCTCTCCAGGGGGCCACCTTCCTGGAACAGCCTCTTCCTTCTGGCAGTGCCCCCCAGGCCTTGCTCGGCCTGCAGGACTTGCTGCACCAGCACTTTGGGGAGGCCCCATCATGGGCCGTGCAGAGAGCGAGCAGGGAAAGCTCCGCTCGCTCGGGCCTGGGCTGGGGAGCAGGTGGGAGGCTGTGATCCAAGCCAGGGAGCCAGGCCCCACTCCTGAGTGCCGGGAGCTGCTTACTGCAGGGCCCCAGCACCCAAACAAGGAGGATCTCAAGGAGCAATCCCGGGGGCAGAGCAGAGTGCTGTACTGGGCCCTTCCAGGGCGGCAAACAGTCCAGCAGGTGCAGGGTTAAATTACCCCCAGCACAGGCCTTTGCACCTTCCTGGCATCAGCTGGCCATGGTGCCAACTGGGGGCTTTTCCCACCTCTCCTGGTTATTGCCATCTCTGAGTGTGCCCAGGCCCTGGCCGAGTGGGACAGCTGGTGTGGGGGGGACCTGCAGCAGCCACCCCATGGTTTCAAAGGGGTGTTGGGAAGGGGGGGGGGTCTGTTTGTTTGTGCCAAATGTTTTCTAGTTACACTTTTAGCCGAAATCCAGCGCAGCTGCTGGGTGAGGAGGGGAGTGAGCGCTGGCGTGCGGGGGCGGGGCAGAGGGCAGCGAGCGGGCGAGGTACCGGCATGGGGTGGGGGTGGCCTGTGTTTTAAAGAAGGGGGCTGAAGGGGAGTTCCCAGGGACCCCCTGCTGGGGCTGTCCTCACACCAGAGGCTGGGGTCAGGATGCAGTGTCTCGGGGGGGCTGTTGTGCTTGCACGCAGGGCTGGGAATCAGCGGGGCCTAGTGTAAATACAGCCCCACGGACTCCCCTTGCGCAGTGGGGTGGGAGCTCCCCCCGCCCTGCCATGCAGAGGACATCCCCCGGGCTCCCACAGCTCAGGCCTGGTGCAGTGCAGGGCCCGGACGCTGTGTGATGGGCCCCCTCACGCTGGCTTCCCTGCCGGCGCCGGAGTCGCTGGCGGTTCCTGGCAGCCGGTGCCTTCCCCGTGACGCGGCTCCCAGCTGCTGCCGTCCTTGTTTCTCCTCTGTCCCAGCACAGGAGCCTGGACGCTCGCCAGCTTCGGCTCCCTGCCCAGTCCTGCCTGGGCGCATCGCCAGCCCCTAAGCGGGATCCCTGCACGTGCTGCGGGGCTGGGGGCTGGAGGAGCTTCCAGAGCTCCCCTCTGCTGGCTCCGGGACAGGGGCCTTCCCCTCCCACTGCACATAGGCCGCCCCCTCCTCAGGGAGCTCCCCGTTGTAACCCGGGGGGGCTGGGGGGCCATGGACGGCCCCTCACTGCAGCCAGGGTGGGGATCTCAGGATTGGGTCGACAGCAGCTCTCACCTCAGCCCTACCCCGCGGCGGCTCGGTCCAGCCAACTTGCTGTTGGAAGCCGGTTGCCTGCGGTGTCCCCCGCCCCCCCCCCCCGCCTCCCCCGCCCCCCGCAGTTCGTTGAGAGCCCAAGTGCTACCTCACCTTCCCAAGGTGGGCTGCCCTGCCGGGCCAGGGGTCTTCCCGCAGGGACCCTCAGGGGGGCAGCCTTGGGGTCCCAGTGAAGTGCCCCAGCCGGTGGCTGTGCCTGGGCCTCGGGGACGGGGCAAGCCAGGCACCACACAAGAGTTTTAGTCTCTTTGGAGTCCCGGGAGCTTCTGCTCAGCCCAGTTATTTCCTTTGGACTCCGGCAGGGCTCCCAACCCAGCAAACCCGCTCCCGCGGCTGGAGCTGCCCCTGGCGTCGGCCCATCCTACCCCCAAGCGCCCAGAGCCAGGGGCTGGCTGGTGGCTGAGCTCTGCACTGGAGCAGGAGAGGGGGAGCTGCCCAGAGCTCCCTGAGCATGGGCAAGGAGAAGAATTTGGGGGGCCCTTTAAGGCGTGCTGGGGCTGGGGCTGCTGGCGTGAAGGGGTTTCCTTCCTCTCAGGATGGACAGTTTGGTTCAGTGGCTCTCAGCTCTCCACTGTGCCCCTGCCAGGCCGAGTCCCTGGCCTCTCCTGGCTCCCTGCTGCTCAGCTGAGCTCCACCAGCATCCCAGGGCTGCACCAAGGGGGCTGACAGCCGCTCGCCATGCCCCACCTCCCCCAGAGTGCCCACCCGCCCTCGCTCCTGGGCCAAGGGAAAGGGTGGGTTTGCTGTCTCCGAGCCCCTCCCCTGCTTTTGGTGGGATCCAGCCACTAGTCTCCCCTGCCCCTGTTTTCGATGGGGTCTCTGTTGGGTTTGTGGCTCACCCTGGTGCCAGAGCCCAAGGCGGGTGCAGCGCCACCCATGGCTTCCTGGGGGGTGGGCGTCAATGCCGTGGAGACGGCGGATGACTTTTATGAGCCTTGGCGGCTCTCCGGTGCGCTGAGCCTGTCAGATGCCGGCCGCCCAGCGAGCGTGGCCAGGACAACGTACCTTAGCAACAGCCCCCTGCCGCAGTGCCTGTCCGGGGGATTGGAGGGGGAGCCAGCGGGAGGGGGCTTGGAGCTGTGCAGTCACCCGCAAAGCCACAGGTGCCAATTCCAGCAGCTTTCCCTCCCCCTGGCATCTTTTCTGTGGCGCTCTCAGCTTCTCCTGGCGGCTGGGGACGTGGGGGGCGGAGGGGGAGAGGGGTCAGCTCGTCATGCAATGCGACCCCAACAACCCGGACCTGATGCCAAGTCCAGAGTCTGGCTGCGGTGGACAATCAGCTGGGCTTAAAACCAAAGCACCAGGTGCCCCCTCCGCTGGCACGGTCCATGGCCGAGGGTTGGCTAGTTGACAAGGACTGGGGGGGGGGGGGCCTCCAACTGTTGATCTCGGTGCGTCGCACCCTGCCCTTAGTTGCTCATTCGTTGTCCACCCCCTTGGGTGCGGTTTGGGGAGGCCGGGGTGGTCTCACCCATTTGTTCAGGCTCCCATGATATCAGCTGCGTTCTGGCCTCACCAGCGGGGGTGGGTTTTTGTGGGGATCACCGCAGGGTTGCCGGCGGCTGCGGGCCCTGGCTCTTCGTTCTGTGCCCAGAGACGCGGCTGGTGGTTCCTGGGGCCCCGCACTGAGGGGGCAGGCAGGGCTTATGGTGTCTTGGGCTGCACCCACCAGTTCACACTGCTGGGAGTCGTGGTAAATGCAGTCACCCCCCCCAAGGGCCAGGCGAGGCCCTGGCCATGCAGCCCCCCCCGAGGTATTTTGTAATGACACCCTCCCACACGCCCCGCCTTGGACCTTCAGATTGAACCCACAAGCCTTGCCCACTCGCCCTGGAGGGGTGACTCCATTACCAGTAGCAGCAGGAGGCTGTTGGCCTAGTGAATCAGTCAGTGGAGGGAGATGTGTTTACACAAGGGAATGACCAAGAACTCCAGAGGTGCTGTGAGTCTGGCCCCTTGCCTTAGCTTCCATTGCCACCCCCCCAGCACACTACTCTCCCCCGGAGGATTCTGGGTAGTGTAGCCCACCATGCATTTGCTGTACTCAACAGCACTATTTTTAGAACTGCTGCTAGAGGGCACACCAGGCAAGATGTGCTCAGAGTGCATCAGAAGCCCGGATTTGCAGATCCCCGCTCTAGGGGGCAGAGGTGCAGGTGTTTCCATTGGCCAGTCTGTCCTGGGCTCTTCTGCTAAGGTAGCAGGCAAGGGCACCGATGAGCCACAGGCTGCTGGCTTTGTCTGCTAGGAGCAGGGACTCCACAAGACCAGGTCACACGTGGCCAGCAGCCTGTGGTGGCCACATCCAGCCTCCTCGCGCTTGTGCTGCCTTCACCCCGTGGGTGGGGCAGGGGAGTGAAAGGCTGCTCAGCCCACTAACTCCATGTCATAAAGACCCTGCCCCATTGTCACGGAGCGCCCGGGCGATGGTCTGGAGCCGCTCCCTAGGAAGCCAGTCAGGACTTCGGGGGAAGTGTCCCCTCTCCGTACACAGCCTGTTTCCAAGGCTAGGAGCTTCAGGGGTCCCCACTTCCACCTTCCTGGGTCTGACCTCGGAGCATTCAGCACCTTCTGCCCCTCCGTGCGCTTCCCCCAGCGAACCCGCCTGGGCGGGGTCCTGGGGGAGCCCGTGGATTCTGCACCCCAATTCCACAGTCAGACGTGACTCTCAGCCAGGCAGTAAAACAGAGGTTTATTAGTTGACAGGTACATGGTCTAACACCGAGCTTGTAGGTACCCGAACCCCTCAGCTGTGTCCATTTTGGGGGCACAGGGAGGCCAGACCCTGTCTGGGCCTGCCTCCCTTCTCCCCAGCCAGCTTCCGACTCCAAACTGAAAGTCACTCTCTCCCCCCTCCTCCCCCCTGGCTCAGCCAGGTCAGGTCACCTGACCTCCCTCCACCAGGTTCAGCCGGCCTCTTTGTTATTCGACACTTCCAGACACCGCCTTTAAGTGAGGGGGAGGGACAGGCCCCAAGGCAGCTTATGTTGTTTCTCTGCTTTGCAACAAGAAATGCACAGGGGAAACTGAGGCACACACAGAGTATTCCTACTCCGTCACACTCATCCCATCGTAACCGCCTCGTCTCATTGCTCGGCTGCTCTGGCGGGAACGATGCCTCCCCACTGGGGAGCACAGGGACTCCAGCCTGGTGTCACTCCAGACTAACCACACTGGCAGCAGGGGTTCCAGACCTGAGATCACCCTTGTGACTCTCCTCAGAGCCCTCCCTTTTGGGTGCATGGTGGAGCTGGTGTCGGACCTAGGGAAGCAAAAGGGAGCTGCTGACAGGCCCCCGGCAGATCCACTCACCCCTTGTCCCAGGCACCCTGTGAGCAGAACAGCTCGTGTTCTGCTCCAACCGGCCTCGGGTGGGAGAGCACAGATTGGCACTCGAGCCTGGCATGCAACGCCAGGGCAGGAGATCTGCTGTGCAGCAATAGTACGACCACATGACAGTGGCATACTCAGTCAGGGGCCAGATTCAACCCCGCTGGCAGCAAGTGCAGGGCCGGTGCCTTCAGCAGTGTTGAGCTCGCTCGCTCGCGCTGGGGGTGAATTGGCCGAAGACGCTGGGTGAGATGGAACGAGAGAGGAGTTGGGCAGGTCCAGTGCATGGGAATTGCTGCCCCGTTGCTGCTGGGAGCCCCTGCAAGGCTGCTGCTCTCGGGTGCGCTGCTGGCCCAGCTACAGGGGAACCGCGCGTCTGCTCTCTGGCCCCTGCACGTTCCTCTGCAGACAGGGGCCTGCCAGTTGGCCCCAGGGCTGCCCCTAGTCAAGCTGCTGACTGGGGTCGTGTGAGCTGCGGGAAAGTGC
Organism: Sternotherus odoratus; assembly: GCA_032164245.1. NCBI lineage: Eukaryota > Metazoa > Chordata > Testudines > Kinosternidae > Sternotherus > Sternotherus odoratus. Next base: position 1,605,110 of record JAVMKO010000016.1, on the reverse strand, counting down.
AGCTGAGACAGAGTCAGGAGCTCCAGGGTTCTACATCCTGAGCTGAAACTGATGCACTGCGTGACCTTGGACAAATCACTTAACCACTTTGTGCCTCAGTTTCCCCCATACGTTGGGGGTAAAATCACCTACCTATCTCTGAGGGTGGGGGAGGCTGCAACAATCTGTTCGTATTTGCTTAGCACTGCGCATTAGCAATATTCTTCTTGTCCCTAGAGCTTGAGTGCTGAGCACGGGCCGGAGAGCAGCCCCTTCGTGTGGTGCTGCCTCAGCCAATAAGAGACGGGGTCATCAGGTTCCGCCTTATTTAAAATGCAAGAGGAGAGCAGGGTGGGAATCTGATCGGCTGCCAAAGCCTGGACGCAAGGAGAGGATCCCCAATTCCTGCCGTCCTGCAGAGTAGAACGCCCAGCCCTACGTCAGCATGGCTCTGTTCGGCTCCTTGTCAAGGGAGCGACACTGACTCACACCAGAGGCTCTGCCCCAGGGAACACCATGGGCCCATTCCAGGGAGCACTGGGGAGTTTGACCGAGCGTGGCTGTTCCCAAACTTTAGCAAATCAATGACCCCCATTTTGATTTAAATTTTTTTGCAGCCCCTCAAGCCACCTGCTCAGCCCCCACCTCTTCCCACGCCCACCCCTCCCCTTCCCCGCCTCTTTCCGCCCCCTCTCCTGAGCATGCCCCGTCCTCACTCCTCTCCCTTCCTCCCAGCGCCTCCTGAATCTCATAGAACAGCGGAGCCAGCAGATCCCCTGGTGAGAAACGCTGACCTAGGGGGAATCAAAGCTGTCACTCCCCATGCTGTTTGCTCCCCTCCAGCCCAGGCCATGGAAGCGGCTGCTCAGTGTCACACCTGATGCTAGTCAGTGTCAGTTTCCATGCTCTGGCTGAGAGCTGTTGTGTTTGGGTTGCCAAGGAAATGTGCCAGCCTTTAGAGACCAGTCCATTTCACTGGCATTCCTGGGACCGCCCAGTCCTCTGCCGTCACGTCAATGCTCATTTCTTACCAGCCCTTCTCTTGCAGCCAAGTTTGACCCCCACCGAGTCTGACGACTCCCTGGGGTTCATGCTGGGGCTGTTGGGTTTGACCCCCGAATCCTGGGATCTGTACCTGGAGCCTCCCTTGAGGTGAGTGGGGGGTGTGGTAGACCGGGGGGCATGAGCCCGATTTGCTGATGTGTTACTGGCCATGTGAAATGGAGAAGAAAGTTTGAGAACTGACCTTTCCCCCTGGACAACTCTATTACCCACACACCCTAGGCACTTCATTGGGCTCAAGGTGTAACATGGCTCCCTCATCCCTACCCAGTTCTTAGGGCTCAGGGCAAAATCTTCTGTGGGTCTGCAGGGCCTCTTACCAGTGAAGGAGCCTTACACAGTAATATCCTCTATTTATTAACAGCTACCAAACCAGAACCCACACGCTAAGCAGACAATGCTCCCCAACCCCATACGGCAGAGGAACTTTTCCTGCTGGCCCGGCGGGATCAGGTCGTTTGGGGCTCCAACACCTGCACAATATGCTTGGCAGGTGTTGAGGTCGGGCAGCTCTGATCTCGGGCTGTGTCCTGGAGCTGGGTGCTAAAGAACTTCCATTTGGTCCCCAGTTTAGAGAGAGAAACTTGAGTCCTGCTTAGCTCGACTGTCACCAGCCATTGTCAACTGACGTGTACACGACCTATTACCAAACCGCTCTTTATCCAATCAGACCCCAGCACCCGAGTTGATTTAAATCTTGCAAAATGAGTTATGCCCCCGACAGAAACGATCAAAGAACCAGAGACTGGACAGCTAAACAATAGAGAAGTGGGGCTCGTAAAGACAAAGCAAGGGAAGTGGAGATTTCACAATCACAACTGTTGAGAAGGGGTTCCTGGCCAGGCAGGATGCTGTCAAACGAAGGTTTCATTTGAAGCTGTTTCTTTATGGGGGGGGGGGACTGTTCTTCACAGCCCCACGTTCCATTGGTTTGGTGTCATTTAGAGGGAATCTGAGGATGTGACTCTGCTTCCTAGCTCACGGCTGCGACTGGGCTACAGAAAAGGCCTCCAGCCTCACAATACAGGGAGCAGAGGGAGGAAGTGACCTTGCTATGGAGGGTGACGGGTTGTTCTGACCTTGACCACAGGGAACCGCTGAGTGTCGCTGCCATCTAGAGAGATGGACCAGAACTACATCCCCGAATCCAAAGATCCCATCTCTATAACAGGGCAACCCCAGCTCCTGATTCAAAGATGGAGGTTCCACGTGCAGAGCCGAATGGAAACCTCCCCAGGTGGCAGGGTGCTCCGGTGGGGCCCATTATAGAGACATCCAGCTGTGCATACTGATCCCTGGGTTTGGTTCACGCCTTTCTCCACGCTGAGCACACTAGTCTAGGATTTTGCCTGTTGTCCAGGGAACATTCGTTTCCTTGGTGACCATGCTCTATTGTGAATGCACCAGAGCCAGGAGCAGTGATTTGGGCCTGCCCAGCATCAAGGGATCAAGTCAAAAACACTGCAAGTTTTTAACTTACACTGGAATGGAAACCAGTAGTTCCTATCCCAGGATGCCTGGGTCAGCCGGGGGTGTCCAACTGCCCATGCCACCGTTGGGAGGCAGCCCCCTCAACGACAGCACTGTTGTGGGCAGCTACCGCCCCACCGCACTAGCTAGATAGTGCCTATTAGCTGAGTGCCACCCCAGCAGCACTGTGGTCAGTGGGACCTGCCTTCCTTTCATCATAAGGCCAGGTGGGCTTTTCTCCTCCACACCATCCCAGTCATCCTAAATTCCCTCCCCCATTTCACCTGCAGAGCTGCGACTTCCTACTCTTGTGGCAGCAGGGGAAACTGGGAGCATTTTTGTCCTGGTTTTGCACTGCCTGGGATCCTGTCCATGCTATTACCATGTTTCATCCAAACAGCTCCGCCAACCACACAGCTTCAAGGTAACGGTGGATCCTGATAGCTGCAGCCTCCTATGGTAACAAACAATAAATGAAAAGACTGAAAGTGGATCTTCTCAGCTGGGCTCCCTGGAGGATTTTACCTAAACGAGACAGAATGATTTGATAAATGCATGTTCTATTTATTTCCTTTTTTAAATTATGCATCATATTGAAGAGTCAGATCACATCTCCTCTTGTGCAGAGCAGAATTAGGTCTGTATTTTCTCACGTTTCATTGTATCATACCTGCTGGTGTCTCACGACAAAGTTTCTGAGGTAAACTTATTATGAGAGATATATTTCCTTTGAATATCCATAAAGTATAACTTGAATGTACAGTGCTGTTGCCTGCCTTTACTGTCTCAACTCGGTGACGGTAGTGTCACGGGGTGCCCGGGGTGATGGTCTAGACCTGCTCCCTAGGAAGCCAGTTAAGATTTCAGGGGAAGTGTCCCATCTCCGTACACAGCCTGTTTCCAAGGCTAGGAGCTTCACGGGTACCCGCTTCAACCTTCCGGGGTCTGACCTCGGAGCATTCAGCACCTTCTGCCCCTCCGTGCGCTTCCCCTAGTGAGCCCGCCCAGGCGAGGTCCTGGGTGAGCCGCTGGATTCTGCACCCCAACTCCACAGTCAGACGTGACTCTCAGCCAGCCAGTAAAACAGAGGTTTATTCGATGACTGGAATATAATCTAGGTAGAGCGAACGCGACCCCTCCGCTGGGTCCGTTTTGGGGGCCAAAGAGCCAGGCAGAGCTTGCCTGCAGCTCCTTGACACCCCCCAGCTAGAACCAGACTCCAAACTGAAAGTCACTCGCTTCAGCCCCTCCTCTGCATTCCTGTGTGTTTCCTTCTCCGGCAGGTCAGGTGACCTCCCTTCCCCCCTGGGGTCAAGTTACAGCTTCAGGTCTGGCCACCTTCCCACCAGAGTCAGAGGAAACAGTAAAGAGCATTCCTACTCCGTCACAGGAAGTTTTGTGAGAAAGGTTCTGATCTTGTTTGGGGAGGCAGGGGAAACCTTTCCTGCTAACATGAACCCAGAGTCGTCCTGGGGCCAAAACACACATACATGGAATGAGATTGAAAGCAAAGGAAGGGTTAGAACGCCTGGGACATTGACCACATGTAAGCGTGACAAAGCCATGTGCTGCCAACATAAGCAACACACGCCTTGGCAGTGGGGATCAGAACCCTGGTCCATCCACCCCAAACAGCTAAGCCTCTGCTACTCGTGTGAGGCACCTTCAACAACTGACAGAAGTGGGAGCCACCCACTAGAGAGCAGCATGCGGCACACGGGCTCCGAGAGCAGCACAGGACAGCACCACGTCCTTACCCAGGTATAGGTGATGCCAGGGAGGGCATGAACTTGTCAAGAAAATGCCCCGAGACGGAGGATCATCGTCAGTCCCATTCTGAAGGCTTAAGCGATGCACAAACCACGTGTTGAGCATTGCAGAGGAGAGATGTTCACCCTCCATGAGTGAATAGGTTTGTGCTACCCAGATGAGCGGAAGTGCAGAGCCTCTGTTCTCGGGAACAGGAAGGAGCCAGCCTGAGATCAGCCCTTCACCCTCCCCGGTGGTCCCAGGCCTCCCATATTGTCACAGTGCTTAAGGCCAGAAGGAGCCACTATCATCCGCTTTGACCTGTAGATCCCAGGTGCACTGGGGCCGCAGGGGACGGGAGCAGGGGCATGCCTGGCAGAGGCACCGAATGTCTCCAGCCCCAGGGCTGCGGAGACAGGGAAGATCGAGCTCCTGTCCGGGCTGGGGCAGGTGGGAGGGAGAGAAGATCAATCTCCTGCCGGGACTGGGTGGGGAGAGCGGAAAGCGAACTCCTCTTGGGGCGGGGGGGGGCAGCAAGCTTCCATGCCCCCCCCCCCAATGGGTCACATTTAAATTCCTATGCGTGCCCCTGACAACTACCGGAATTAGACCCTCGGGACCCCAACGCACGCCAGGGCACAGGCGGGGGGGGCGCCAGCGTCGAGCCCCCGCCATGGCAATGGCGCCTGACACCCGCCCCCAGCAGTGCCCAGGCGGCTGCGCGCGGGGCTGGGTCTTTCCCTGGCGGTGGGCCCCGCCCAGTCCCCGCCTCCTCCCCGCCACTTCCACTCGGCCCCGCACTGTCGGCAAAAGCGAACCCTTCGCCCTTCCCCTTTAAGGAGTACACGGTTCGCGTCCCCTTTAAGAGCACTTTGCTTTAATTGGGCGAAAGCTTCACGGCTCTGCAGCGTGATTGGCCGTGCGCTCTGCAGTCCCCGCCCCCTGATTGCCATTGGGCGGAGGCAGGGCGACGCCGCTGGCTAGCGGGGCCGGCAAGATGGCGGCGGAGCAGCTGAGCGGCATCCCTAGGGTGGCGATCGACCCCGACGGCGTCTTCAAGTACGTGCTGATCCGCGTGCGGCCGGCGGGGGGCCAGGGGCCCGCCTGGGAGATCGTGCGGGGCCACGCCTGGGCCGAGTACCACGGTGAGGGGCGCCGCTGGGGCGGTCCCGGGCCGGGGTTGGGGCCGCGTGCTATGGTGAGGGGCGGGGCTGCGCAGAACGTTGAAGGGCGGGGCTAGGCACGAGGCCCCGTCCCGTGGCGAGGGGCGGGGCCGCTTAACACGTTAGGGGGGACGGGGCCGCGGGGCGTGAGGTCATGTCCCGTGGTGAGGGGCGGGGCCGCTTAGCACGTTGAGGGGGGACGGGGCGTGAGGTCATGTCCCGTGGCGAAGGGCGGGGTCGCGTGCCGGGGTCACGTAGCACGTTGAGGGGGCGGGGTCGCGTGCCTGGGGGCGGGGCGTGAGGTCTCGTCCCGTGACGAGGGGCGGGGCCGCGTTGCACGTGAGGGGCGGGACTGTCGGAGCTCGCGGACGCTCCTGTTTGATGCCCTCAGGTGAGCGAAGCGGTGCCAGGGCAGGTGGGGCGGGGCCTGGCGCTCAGACGTGGCCCTGTCAGCCAGGACTCCTGGGTTCCACGCCTGGCTCCGCCTCCCCCTCCCCTTGGGCCCGTTCCCTCCACTCCTGCGCTCCCGTGGGTCCTGCGTCCAGGGATGAGCGCAGAGCCCTGCCGGTGAGCAGCATTCTCCCCCAGGGGCCCGGCGGTGCGCCAGGGACGGGGCCCAGCGCTGAGGCGGCCCGCGGGGTCCCGCACTGTGACCTGAGTGCAGCAGGCTCGTCCTGATTTGCCCTGTCGGGGCACCTGCCCGTCAGGAACTGCTGGTGCGAGGAGGCATCTCCATCCCTGTGCAGCTGGACACAAGTAGTGGCAATCGGTGCTGTTGGTAACTGAGCAGGAAGCGCATCGCGAGTTGGATGGGCTGGGATTCTTTCCAACTCTTGTCAATCCTAGGAGCAGTCTGTTCAGACCTGGGTCTGCAGGCGAGAACTGAGAAATGGGGCCCATAGTGCTGAGCCATCAGATTGTGGTTCCTACCAATCCTGCAGGTAGAGTTGGAGCCTGACTTTACCCTGCAATTGTATGTCTGGGGTGTGTGAATTCAATGTTCTGCATATTACACATGGACCAAGAATATCCCCAGGGAAGGAACTTTAATAGACTTTTCTTTACATTCATCCTACAATGTCTCCCATCCTAGCTGATATTTATGATAAGACTGCAGCAGAAATCGAGAAGCAAGGCTACGACTGCGAATGCTTGGGCGGGGGCAGGATCTCCCATCAGAGCAAGGAGAAGAAGATTCACGTTTATGGATATTCTGTGGTAAACAAGGAACCAAGGGAGGGTTTGATTGAGAAACTTGTAACCAGCCTTGAGGGGAGTGGGTGGAGAGGGGTTCTTTTCATCTTTGCTGTCTGAGCAACACCACCATCCTATAACCACCCACTCACTGTCCTTGCAGTTTTGACATGGAAGCTGGCATCTTACCACTGTCTAATGCACTGGTTCTTCTCTGGGGGTCACGACCGAGTTTTGCAGGGGTCGCGAGCCCCTGCAGCTGGCCCCGACCCCTGCCACGGACTGCTGGCATCTGGCGCCCCTGTGAGCTCAGTCCCGGTCGCGGCGGGCTCCCTGCGCCCCCACCCCAGCCAGCTCCAGGCACCCCCGCAAGCCGAGCCTGGTCGCAGCAGGCTCCCAGCGCCCCCGCAAGCCCAGCCCCGCTTATGGTGGGCTCCCAGCAGCCCGCTGGCCCCGGCCAGCTCCAGACGCCTCTGCGAGCCGAGCCCCCGCGAGCTCAGTCCCGGTCGCGGTGGTCTCCCTGCGCCTCCCTGGCCCCAGCCGGCTACAGGCGCCTCCACGAGCCGAGCCCCAGTCACTGCGGGCTCCAGGTTCCCCGCCACCAGCTCCATGCGCCCCGTCTCCAGGCGGCCCCTGCCCCGGGGGCTGCTGGAACCCCCCACCCTGGCCCCTGCCCCAAAGGGCTGCCAGTAGCTCCCCCCAGCTCGACCCCTAAGGGGGGTCACGCTTAGAGGCCTGGTGTCCAAAAGGGGTCACCAATACAAAAAGTTTGAGAACCACTGGTCTAATGGATATAAGGTAGCAAAGCTTTAAGGTATTGACTTATTAGTTAGGCTGGTAACCAATAGCCCTTCCTGAAGGCTGGGCCTGTAAAACAAAAAAAAAAACATCTAAAGTGTAGGGCTGCATCCCTGACTCTCATGGCCAACAGCCATTGGTGGACCGATCCTCTATGAACTGATCGCCTTTTGGGAACCCACTTTTGGCCTTCACTACACACAGCCGTACACATACACACACATAGCAAGGAGTTCCACAGGTGACTGTGGCTAGTGTGAAGAAGTACTTCCTTATGGCTTTTTTTTTTTTTTTTTTGCCTGTTAACTGCCTGTTAACCTGCTGTAGCCTACTGCCTGGTCTAAACACAGTTTTTATACCAGTATGACTCTCCATTAGGGGTGTAACTTTTCTACTGATCTAGTTATGCTTGTACACACTTTATTGCTTTAACAACATTAGTCTAGTTAATGCAGTACAATCCCCCCTGATATGAATGCAGAAATGTCTGTATAAAGGTGCCTTATACGTTTCCTATGGGAATAGCTATCCCAGTAGAAGCACATCTATGCTGGTGTGACCGTGTTTCCCCTCTGGGATTGTGCTCCTTTCACTGTACCCACCTAAGTAAGGCTTGTGCTTGTGGCTGCTTCAATTTTGAGAGCAAAAGCCGAACGGTCAAAGAAAGAAGGTGAATTGGAATAAATTCCTGGAGTGCTGCTCGTCCCACTGGGCACGGAGCAGAAGGCGTTGCCAAGGAGCAGTTCAAAGGGGTAACGGTGACCACATGGGTGTTTGTTCTTGGAGCAGAGAGGGCTGGATGGGTCCCACCCAGTTCCAGGAAATAGTTGAATCTCTCTCCTGAGACTTGTTCTGCACCTTCTCCCTTCACTGCCTCTGCCAGAAACACTCTAGATCTAGATAAACCCAGTAAGAGAGAGAGACCCTGTGTGGCCCCAGGATGCCGTCACTCCCCAGAGTCTTCCCAACCCTGATCTCCTCTAGGAGCAGGGACAGGGTTGGGACGGGACTGCCCTGCCCTGCCCTGATGCTCCACTTGGGGCACCTGGTGCCAAGCTGCAGCAGGCTCAGTGGGGATTGTTGCCAGGTGTAGCTGGGGGTCATTTGGGAGTTTTAGGCAAAGCGCTGGTGGCCTCTTCCGTCCCAGACTATCCTCGCAGATTCTCTTATTGCTCAGCGCTCTGTCCCCAGGGCTCTTCCTGAGCCCTCCCCAGTTCCCAGCGCTGCCTTTTCCCTTTTCCAGGGCTTTGGTCGAGCAAAACACTCCGTGTCCACAAAGATCCTGAAAGACGAGTATCCAGACTATGTGGTCACCTGGGCTGACGACGGCTACTGACCTGGCTTACTCCAACGGCAGCAGACCTCACTGCCTTTCCCTAGGACTGAGAAGCCAACTGGGCTTGTGGGAGCAGAGCCTGCACTGGCCAGTGTTCTAGTCCTGCCTGGTCTCCACTGTGTTTCCTTGTGTCTGGATCTTCATGGAGGACGTGAGTTCATTCTGCTGGGAAGCTTCTGGCAGGACGGGGACCAGCCTAGAGCATGGGGAATTCAGCAGCCTCAACACCCTATGGATCCATGAATTGTCTCAGTGCTGGAGTCATGAGCTGCATCTGGCGAAGGGGCAGCAAAGCCTCTGGTAGAGATTCTGTCCCCAGTAAAACTGGGGCGGGAGGAGGTTGCCATGGATCACAGTGAAGCCAAGACTTCTCCCTGAATGTTTATGGTGAAAATTAAACAGTATCTTTACATTTAAAATAGTCTAAATAGTCTAATTTACAACAGGCTAAAGTGTCTTCGATTGAATACGTTTCGGCTTTACCAGTGAATTTTGCAGTCAGGGTAGGAACTCTCTTCTTAACAGGGATTCCATGCATCACACACAGCCTTTCGAAGGTAGTTGGATATTCAGCAATATCATCATCCTCACTGTAGGAAGGACACGAGTGTTTCCACTTGTGGATTTTGGGGAGTAGTTGGGGCCAGGGGATTCTGGTTCTGCTTCTCTAACAGGTCCAGTTGGGGCTTTCGTTCTCTCTCTCCTCTTTTTTCTCTTTCTCTCTCTCTCTCTCTCTCCTCTTTCTCTCTCGTTCTTTCAGTTGCAGTAATCTCTGGTGCTCCCTCACCTGTTCTGCTGACTGCAGCCTAAAAAGCTCCAACTTCACATTCGCTTCATGGCTTTCACTAATTTTCTGTTTTTTTGGTCCCTACTTCCCTGTCCCGAAATAAGCAAATAGAAAATAATAGACCGGCGACCTCCTGCTGCCTGGTTTTAGCCACTGCACTTTAAAATCCCAAATCTCAGTGCTTGAAGTGTGAACTTCACCTGGAGTAACAAGCTGCATGTACACCCTGCTTGCTGTGCCACTGTGACAGTACGGTGACAGTGATCTCTTGGGTCACTCCACTCCTCGACTCGGAGCCAGCCTTACCTGCTCTGCTGGGAAAACCCCCACTCGGCCATTCAGTCACAGCATCTGGCATGTCAGCTGCTCCTTGGATTGTGCAACCGAATGACACTAGCCAATATCTCTGACCCCGGACACGACTCCGAGACTGTAAGGTCAGATGGCCGGCCACGACTCTGGAACCTCTGTCTTGCAGTGTCCAGTTAGGTCAGTTCCCCGACTGACACCCCACAGCTCCTGGTCCCAAGGGCAGCGGGGGACTCCTGGAGTTACAGGCAGTGGGGGTACCCCATAGCCCCTAGCTGCTGCAGGTGGCTCCTAGGCCCTGTGCAGCTGCCCCCCTTCAGGCAATGTGGAATCCCCCTTCTGTTGGGTATTTTTTTAGTAAAAGGCACCGACAGGTCATGGCTACTGTTAATTCTTTTGTTTTGCTAGTCACCTGTCGGTGCCTTTCACTAAAACCATCCAGGACAAAGCCTTCTCTTCCTGGCGATTGAGGGGAGCAGGGGCCTGGGCACAGATCTCTCACTTCGGGGGCCCTCCCCACTGGGCCCCACCGGCATTATCGATCCACAGTGGAACCAGAGGTGAAACCCAGGGAGCTGCTCCCCTAGTGGTTAGAGCATGCACCGGTACCCACTTTCCAAAGTGCTGGGGGGGTGTTCCACTGCCGGATCTGCCCCAGGCCATGCCCCCACTGCACCCCTTCTCCCAACACCCCACCCCCGCTTAACCCCCTCCCTTGAGAGGGCCACATCCTCATTCCCCCTCCTCCCCAGAGCCTCCTGCCTGCACACCACGAAGCTGATTGCTGTGAGTGGGAGGGGCTGATCCATGGGGCCTGCTGGGGTGTGGGAGGAAGCTGATGGGGGGCTGCCAGTGGGTGCTCAGCACTAGGGTGACCAGATGTCCTGATCCCACACCCCCGTCCTGATTTTTCACACTTGCTGTCTGGTCACACTACTTTGCACCCCCCCCCCCCATTGTCTCCCCAGGGGTGTCTGCACCTAGGAAAGCAGGCTTCTGAGCAGTCCCTCTTCAAAGACTTTCTCCCCCCAGGCAGAGGGGGGAATTGAACCTGGGTCTCCCACCGCCCCACTGAGTTCACTAGAACTGGGCTAGAAATGACACCAGGGACCCCCTCCTGTGGGGTGGGCAAGGCTGGTCCCTGGCTCATTCCTGCAACAAGTGTTGCTGGGACCCCCCGACCTGCGGGGCGGGCGAGTGGGAGGAGGATGTAGGATGCTCTCTTGTCATTGGCTAGTTTAGGAGCCTTTGCACCTAGCTTGCTGGCTTTGTGGATCCCACTTAAGGCACCTGCCTCCCCCACCCAGTGTATGGAGACTCAGACTGTGGAGATGGCTGTGGGTGCCTGGGATTTCTCCAGGCACCTAGGGGTTGGTGGCGAGATGCTCAGCAGGGCAAGGCCTAAGTCCCTTTATAGATTTGGGCAGAATGCTTGGGACGCTCCCTACCCCCTTCATCTGCGCTTGTTCCTAAGCCAGACGCAGCATTTTCAAACCTACCGCAACGTGCCACGCAGAGCTGGGGAACGGCAAATGGCCATGGTGGCCTCCCCTGGGGAACGAGGCCATCCCTAGCCCCAGGGAGCCCCGCACTGATTTTGAATGGTCAGGTAGAGAGCACTGGATGTGCCACGCGTACTGCTCTGTTATACAGGCCACTGCTCCGCGGCTCTGAGGCAGGGTATTGCCGCTTAACATTTCATCCAGACTCCCTCTGGCTTGCCCTGGGCACAGATTATTCCTAGGTATTGCAGGTTTGTACATGTCCTGGCAGGAGTCTGAGGTCACCTTGGAACTAAGGCAAAACACAGGAGCACGTGGCCTACACTGAAGGGGAAGAAGGGAGAACCTCTTTTTTTCTTTTTCTACAGGGAATTCTGAGGCGGAGCACAGGAGTTAGATGCTGCCTAACATTCTGATTAAAAAATGCAAATGATATTAAACGGATTCAAAATTGGCTAACTGATTTCAAAATATAATTGTAAAGGGAAAATCATCATGGAACAGGTGTGTTTCCAGTGGGTTCCTGTGGGGATCTATTCTTGGACCTTCACGCGTCAGCATTTTTACCGATGGCTTGTAAGAAAACAAAAAACCATCATGACAAAGTCTGCAGATGAGACACTAATTCCGGGAGTGGGGAATAATGAAGAGCAAATGTTAGGCTGGGATACATAACCTTGAGTAGGAGCAGAGAGGTTATTTTGCCTCTGTATTTGGCACTGGTGTGACTGCTGTGGCACTGTGTCCAATTCTGGTGTCCGCAATTCAAGAAGGATGTTGATAAATTGGAGAGGGTTCAGAGAGCAGGCACAATATTGATTAAAGGATTAGAAAACCTGCCTTCTAGTTATAAAGAGCTCACTCTATGTAGCTTAACAAAGAGCAGGTTATGCAGTGACTTGATTACAGCCTGTAATTTGTTACATGAGGAACAAATATTTAATCATGGGCTCTTCAATCTAACAGAGAAAGGTCTAACATGATCCAAAAGCTGGAAGCTTAAGGTAGACAAATTCAAACTGGAAATAAGGCATAAATTTGTAAAAGTGAGAGCAATTAATTACTGGAGCAATTTACCAAGGCGGTGGATTTTCCATCATCAACAATTTTGAAATCAAGACTGGAGTTTTTTCTAAAAGCTCTGCTCTAGGAATTATTTTGGGGGCAGTTCTCTGGTCGTTCTTGACAGGAAATCAGACAAGATGATGGTTCCTTCTGGCCTTAGAATCTGTTAATTAAGTCCTGTTTCAACCCAAAGGGCCAAAGCAGAACTCACTTAAGTGGGGCCTAAATCTTGTCCCTGTAAGTTGTGCCTAGACTATGTATTGGCACTGCTGCACTGCAATGAATTCAAGCCAAGACATTAGGATCCAAACTCCTTAGTCCCACTAACCATCACCAGAAATTTACCCACCAGAGGCACCGTCAGGTCAGATTTTACCCCCCAGGGTGTGTTGTAAAAAATTGACCCTTTCACAATACAAATGGTCTAAAGATTTAAACTCCTATAGAAACTATTTGAAAAGAAACTCAACTCTCCCCCTCCCAACCTCTGCAGCCCTGGGCTTGTGCATGGAAACCTAACAGTGAAATTAACTAGAAATCAAATGAAACTGACCCAATTCATCCCTGGAGCTGAGTGAATACAAAGTAACCAAACAGCGTAAAGAGTGACAAGGGGGTTAGGTTTTAAAATGCTTCCCTTTGAATCATCCCAGCTGGGCTCCTGTTTGGCTTTTCAAAATAAGAATAACAATAATTTTAATCTGGCAGTTTCCATTTTAAAGCATTGATAAAGGCCTGGAAAAGCATCCTGCCAACAGTGCTTGGTTAGAATCTGGACTGATACATCTCATGCCATTGCAAAAATTTCTACACAAAACCCACTGGCAGCTTAGAGCTAAGTGCATTCCCAGTAAGGCAATGCAGGACACTCAGTGAGATCACCTGGTAAGGCCATATGAACATCCATCATGACCTAAGCTCCTGTGTCTTCCCTACCATGCATGAGATATCCACGCACACTCATTGACTCCATAGCAAACCCCCATTCCAATGCGCAGCCATCCATGAGACACCTATCCTGTTACAAGCATATTTCTGCCTTATCGCCGACCAAAGACCTTTAGCTCTATGAACAAAACATCGATTTTACCATGTGTCTGGAGGGAATATTCAGGGTCTTAACCTTGCTGAGAGCAGACTAAGCAAACAGCATAAATAAGACAAATCCCTCTGCTGTATGTCAAGTCAACCAGCCAGTGCTAACTGCTACTAATGAGAGATGTTTATTTGCTGGTTTCTAATCCTGGGGAAATAACATTCAGAGAGTCTCTGCTGTGGTGTGTATAGATGTAGATAAATCTCTGCATTATGGGTTCTTGTATGACTTTTATATGACTTTGTATTGAACCTTGGTAATATGTTCTAGCCCTAAGGTAGGATAATTAAGGTCAAAGAAAAATGTCTTTTTGCTAGAAGTAGAACAAGATCTGCCCCCCACTTTGTAATCAATAACCCTGTTGAATGAATGAGGGGTGAATGAGGAAGGGGGGGGAAGGCAGCAACTCCCGATAGCTGCAAAGGTTGGAGAGGGGATGGGAGCCAGACCAAGGACAATCAAAGTTGTCAAGTGGGCTGACTAAAAGAGAGCAGACATATTGACGGCTCGCCTCGGGGGTTAGCAGCCAGCACCTCCCTTTGGGAACACCCTCTTTGCAGCACTGGAACAACACCCAGAGAAAAGCAGAATAAAGGACCAATGGACAGACTTGCATGAGGGAAGCTGCTGTAAAAGTGAGGTGTCTTGCATAGAATCCCGGGTCTCGTCAACAAGGGAGCATCGATCCGGATCTGCAGAAGCCCGGCTCCACCCCTCCCCCATCTAACTCACCTGGCCAGTGAAGTTCAGGGGAGCAACTTGGTAACACAACAAGACAGAGTGTTTGTGTGTGTGTGTGAGTGCATGAGTGTAATATAGATCATATGCATATGATTATTGATTATTTCATGTATTACTAATAAATGTGGCATTTTGCCTTATTCCCCCTGAAAAGATCCTGTACGGTACTTTTAAGTACACATAGACCATAGTGATCTATAGCGGGTATAGGCTTCTAGTCAGGCCAGGGGTAATGAGCAGTGACAGGGGGATACCTTCTAGTCCAGTGAGGAGGGCAAAGCCAGGAGACCTGCCTTTTCCGTGAACTCGGACTCGCCCTTGGGGGTGAGGGTGCTTGTTGCTCGGAAAGTCCAGTGTCCCCTCTGATAGCTCAGGAATGCCCCTGCCCTTGCAGGCTGGAGTCTGCTCTCTCATACCCAGCTCTGCAGCAGCACTGTCCCTCTGATACTGCACCAGCACAGGGGAGAGCAGAATCAAACCCTTTGTTTATGACTTGATTGCCTTAGGCTAAGCCTAGTCTAGTGTCCAAGGACATCTCCTAGTGTAAGAAAAATCTAGTTGATAAGTAACAGTATTACAAATGTTGTGTAAGATGGTTTTTAAGTTGCCTCAAGCCTTTTGTGTCTTACACTCCTGACCCCCTCTTCAAACTCCCCATACATCCTGCCTTCCCTCATACATTCCTGTCCCTATTGTCTTTCACAAGACGAGAGCCATGATGTCTGTCTTTAAGAAGTTCCAGATAGGTAAACGGAACAGCTTAATACAGGACAATGGTTGTGACAAGCCCATAAAGCTTTTCCACTTGTCTAAACATATTGGAAACTCCCTCCCTTATCTGAACTAAGGTATACAGAAGGTCTCGGTGTATAGAGCCGAGCCATTGCTTTGAGTGTTAACTCCTTGGCTCCTTTTTGCTGGCAAATAAACTTGTATTCGAGTACCTACTGAGTTTGCCTGTCTTTTGAAGGTAATTGAGACAGCCGCCAAAGGAAACGAGCCCTTTGTGCAACACTAGGAAGCAGAAGGTACCTGCTGCTGTGTGCACTGGGACTTGGGCAACAGACCCCTGAGAGCAGGGTGCTGGGAGGGAGGGGAAGGAGCACCATGCCAGTCAAAGGACTCCAAGACCTTGGGAGCATGAGCAGGGGATGGTGCTGCTGTGAGAGGTGCCACAAAGCCGCCTTCTTGGCCATCGGCTCAGAATCCATCCTGCAGAGCCCGGAAATTTATTATTATTAATTAATAGGCACCTGTCTGGGTCACCACTTCTAGGAAGCAAGCCAGGCACTGGGCCCACCATGGTGAATCACTGACAGGCCAGTGGTGAGTGTACTGGACACTTACAGCAACGTGCCCATGGCTGGAGACCGGGGGTCAGAGATGGGGTCTCTGAGCCTGCACTAGGTGCATAAGGCTCTGTGTGCTGGAAACCGTTCCCTGGAATGAATCTTGTGTCTGCAAATAGCTTTGCATCCCTCCCCCTCCTGTCACAGCTCTGCAGAGACCTAAAACCAAGAGAACTAGCCTTGTGGGTTGCAGCCCACATAACATAATGCCTAGGTCTTATCTAGCACTTTTGATCCTCTGCTCTCACAGCACTTCACAAGGGACATTGGTATCATTGACCCCATTTTACAGATGGGGGACTGAGGCACAGAGAGGGGAAGCAACTTGCCCAAGGTTACCCAACAGGCCAGTGGCACAGCCAAGAATCGAGTTCAAGCACCATCTAGTGCTCTGTCCACTAGGTGGCGCTGCTTCCCAGCACTAACCCTTTTGGCTCATGTTTAATGCCACAAGTCAGACATTTCTTCCGTGCAGGCCGGTGTATTTACAGCGAATGCACAAAGTCTGGTTTCTCCAAACAGCAGCAGTCCCGTGCCCCCAGGAGCTCTGTCTCTCTGCTCCCTCCCATGGCCACGCTCATGACTGCTTCCCTTGCTGTCTGCTGGCTTTCTGCCTCTCGGTCACCCACGCAGACGTACACAGCTTTGACCAGTCAGTCCCCCGCCACTGCATTTAAAATCAGTCCAAGGGAAGCTGGTCAAACCACAGAGCTTAGCTTTCTTTGGCTTCGCCATGCGGCTCAATGCCTTGGCTGGTAGCTTGTGGTTTTCCAGATATTACTACACAATGGACAGTTAATTGCTCCTATCCCCTTTAACCAGGTCTGTGAGTGTCTATAGCTCAGTGGCCTGCAGGATGGCAGTCATAACACCAGCTCCCATCTCAGCTCTGCCCAGCATCCCCCTCTTTGCTTGGCCAAAATTTTGGTAGCCCCCAAATGTCCAGCAGTTTTTAATCTTGACATAACCTCAGTACCACCAGCTGAGACCCATACCCATCACCCACTGATTTCTCCCACGTTCTACACCATAATTCAGCTTTAAGCTCCAAGCTTTCCCACCCTGACCAGCACAGGGAGGGGATACACGATGCTCTGGGTGGCCGCGTTTCCAGTTGCTTCCCCAGTCAGACACTAGTCTGATTTCAGAGCCGTCTCTTTGGGAAGCTTTTCACTGCTCTGGACTCTGGAGTTCATTCCTGCCCCCTATAGCCACTGTCCCAGGGATGAAGTGGGAACATTTGCACTTTGTGGAGCATAGAGAGCGAAGCGAGGGTCTCTCACTGGGCACACACGTTCCCTTTAGTGGCCAGTTCCTTGCTAAGAGCCGTATTTGCAACTAGCCCCTCAAGAAGGCCAGCTGGACAAAGGCATCAGCGTTCCCATGCTTGTGTCGAGGCCTGTGTGTGATTGTGAAATCACAGCACTGCTGGTTCTCCACCCACCTGGAAAGCCTCCTAAATCTCAGAAAGCGAGGAATACTTGTAGCACCTTAGAGACTAACTAGTTCATCCGATGAAGTGAGCTATAGCTCACGAAAGCTTATGCTGAAATAAACTAGTTAGTCTCTAAGGTGCTACAAGTATTCCTCGTTTTCTTTACAGATACAGACTAACACGGCTGCTATTCTTGAACCTAAATCTCAGAGCCATTGCATGGCTGCCTGGTCTGGCCTGAGCACGAGCGTGAAGTTCCTCCGTGGTGGAAACAGTCTGGAGTTGTAATCGTTGCCAGGCATTCCTTCAATTGGTTCAATAATTTCTTCCAAGAGAATTTAGTCTTTTGCTGGGATAAGCCACCCCCCCCCCCCTCTCGTCTCTTGTGTTCTTGTGCCAATACCAGCCCCAACTCAAGTGCTAGCATCTGGGGCCAACATGAACAAGGTTTTGAACCATGGCTAAGCTAAGCTAGGAGCAGTCCCAGGAGCATTTTTTGGCTCTGCAAATGCCAGATCACGCTGTGCTGAGCGCTGCAGTGCTTTCCCTTCCTCACCCCACCTATGCAGCAACTTCACTAGATGGGCAAACTCACAACTAGCCCTTCTGCAATGGGAGCAGAGTCCTGGCAAACAGCACGGCTGGGAACGGCTGGCTGTTCTGGGCAGCCTTGATTTTCTTTTTGTCAGTGGAAATTCTCGCCTCCCCTGAGGTGCCACCTCTTCTCGGAACAACGTCGGGTTTGGGGTTATTTCAGCGTCCAGCCTGTAACAGGCCATTTGTATATGTATCAGGCCCCGCTCACAGGTTTCAGCAGCCCCGGGATGTCATGTCGAGTGTAGGTGTAGCAGGCAGGACCTGCCCTGTCACGCTCTCCATTAGCTTCTCAGATGTGGGTGCTTTACACAGGCCAAAACCATCACTATGTATTGCCACAGGCCGTCCTGCTGGGCAGGCAGCTTGTTCACTCTCTGCTGGATCCATTTCCACATGCCAGCACCCCCTGCTAAGAGCCAGGGTGAGGAACCCGACTGAACCCGCTCCCGTGTCCGGGGTCTCACCCATTCGTGGGAACGGACAAGAATCCTTTAACGTGACTTCATTTCATTTTCTAAGGCCCACACCGCATCTGGTGAGCCCCAGGGCTGACTGAGGGCTCCGGAGACATGTTCTGGATGGTCTGTAATGCCTCTTCCCAACCAGTGAACTGGTTTCCTCCAGCCTCAACCCTCTGCTGGATCAGTGCACTGCAGCCAATGCCTCTGCTGGATCAGTGCACTGCAGCCAATGCCTCTGGTGGATCAGTGCACTGCAGCCAATGCCTCTGGTGGATCAGTGCACTGCAGCCAATGCCTCTGGTGGATCAGGAGAACAACTCCAGATTCCTAACTGGTCCCTTAGGCCAAGGTCTGTCTGCCCTGCAATTAGACAGGAGATGGCAGTCAGGGGACAAGGAGCAGGGTGGGTGGGTGGATGGGGAGGTTCTGAGGGGGGCAGTCAGGGGCCGGGAAGTGAGAGGGGGTGCACAGCCTTCCCCACCCGGCCCTCCATACAACTTTGCAACCCCAATGTGGCCGTCGGGCTAAAACATTTGCCCACCCCGGGCTAAGTTGTGAGGTGGATGTTCTGGCTGCAGCCTGAGCTCTGGGACCCATCCATCTCGTTGGGTCCTCGAGCCCAACTCCACCCTGAGCCCAGATGGCTACACCACTGGTAAACAGCCCCTTAGCCTGGGAGTCAGCTGGCCTGGGCCCACAGCCGCAGGGTTGAATTGCGGTGCAGACAGAGCTGCAGACTCACTTAAGTACCCAGCATGGCGCTGAAAGCCTTCCAGTGGAAACGCAGGGAGCCGGGCCAGTGTTTCCCGGACTCACCCTTGGCAGGGAACTACTGTGGGGCTTTTTCGGCAGCTTCCTGTTTGCTGGAAACATTTGGAGACCAGTGCTAGCTTCAGAGCCCCAAGAACTTAAAGAGCTCAGATCCCCCAGCCCCCTGGCTCTCAACGCAGGGCCCCGCCCCGGCCCGGCCCCCTGGCTCTCAACGCAGGGCCCCGCCCCGGCCCGGCCCCCTGGCTCTCAACGCAGGGCCCCGCCCCGGCCCGGCCCCCTGGCTCTCAACGCAGGACCCCGCCCCAGCCCCCTGGCTCTCAACGCAGGGCCCGGCCCCGACCCCCTGGCTCTCAACGCAGGGCCCCGGCCCGGCCCCCTGGCTCTCAACGCAGGGCCCCGCCCTGACCCCCTGGCTCTCAACGCAGGGCCCCGGCCCAGCCCCCTGGCTCTCAACCCAGGGCCCAGCCCCACCCCAGCCCCCTGGCTCTCAACGCAGGACCCCGCCCCGCCCCGGCCCCTGGCTCTCAACGCAGGACCCCGCCCCGGCCCCCTGGCTCTCAACGCAGGGCCCAGCCCCACCCCAGCCCCTGGCTCTCAACGCAGGGCCCCGCCCCCTCCCGGCCCCCTGGCTCTCAACGCAGGGCCCCGCCCCGCCCCAGCCCCCTGGCTCTCAACGCAGGGCCCCGCCCCGCCCCGGCCCCTGGCTCTCAACGCAGGACCCCGCCCCGGCCCCTGGCTCTCAACGCAGGACCCCGCCCCAGCCCCCTGGCTCTCAACGCAGGACCCCGCCCCGCCCCGGCCCCTGGCTCTCAACGCAGGGCCCCGCCCCGGCCCCCTGGCTCTCAACGCAGGACCCCGCCCCGGCCCCCTGGCTCTCAACGCAGGACCCCGCCCCGGCCCCTGGCTCTCAACGCAGGGCCCCGCCCCGGCCCCCTGGCTCTCAACGCAGGACCCCGCCCCGGCCCCCTGGCTCTCAACGCAGGGCCCAGCCCCACCCCAGCTTTCCTTGCTGGGAAGCTACCACAGCACGTTGCCGTTACCATGGGGGCAGGCAGCTCAGTCACTGCAAACCCATGGCTACAAACGTGCCTCACCCGGGCCACATCCACAAAGGGAAGTTGCCCAGCCAGCATTTGTAAGACACCTTCCCCGACCTGCCTCCACTGCCCGCAGGAAATCCAAATGAATTATTAGCTCATCCGGTCTCCCCAGATCTCGTCCTTGAATTCCAGTCGTCAGCCCCCGTTTGCCCCACTGGCGGCGATCCGCATTCCCAGTCGTGGCTCCAGTTCAGCCCGAGGAGGTAAAGGGTTTGGGGTTCTTCATCACCCAGGCTATGGAGCTACAAGGGTCGAGGGGAGTCCGCAGGCTCTGCCCCTGCCTGAAGCCAGCAGCAGCTCCCCGGCCACACACTCGCGCACAAGCCCCGGGTGTGACCCCGCAGCAGTCCCCTGGCAGCTCAGCCCTGATGGCCTCCAAAATCTCTCCCCTTCTCCCCCCCCCCCCAAAAAAAGAGAGTGGCTAGCAAGGGCGGAGGAGGGGTAAAGTGAGGGCTCCTCAGGGCCTGGGTGGGGATACCCAGGAGTCCTCTGTCTTGGATCCCCTGAGAGATCCCCTACTACACACACACACACACACACACACACACCCCTGAGAGACCCCCTACTACACACACACACACACACACACACACCCCTGAGAGACCCCCTACTACACACACACACACACACACACACACACACACACACCTGAGAGACCCCCTACCTCAAACACACACACCTGAGAGACCCCCTACTACACACACACACACACACATACCTGAGAGATCCCCTACTACACACACACACACACCTGAGAGAACCCCTACTACACACACACACACACACACATACCTGAGAGATCCCCTACTACACACACACACACACCTGAGAGACCCCCTACCACACACACACCTGAGAGATCCCCTACTACACACACACACACACACACCTGAGACCCCCTACTACACACACACCTGAGAGACCCCCTACTACACACACACACACACACACCTGAGAGACTCTTACCACACACACACCTGAGAGACCCCCTACTACACACACACACACACACACACACGATTCAGGGGGCGTGGGGCAAAGCAATTTCAGGGTCCCCTTCTATTAAAAAAGAGTTGCACTACTATAGTAACATGTATTCTTGTGGGGGGCCCGGGGCCTGGGGAAAATTGCCCCACTTGCCCCCCGCCCCCCTGGGCAGCTCTGCACCCCCCCCCCCTTCTGGGAATGAGATGGGTCCATGGTCACTGTGCTACTGGCGCGCTCTGCTCCACCCCACCATGTCCCTGGCTGCTGATAAAACCGGCTCCCCCAGGGCTGATTGCTCTGGGCTCGAGCACTCTGCAGGGCAGGTAAGAGCTGGGGCTGAAGTCCAGAGCTTGTCAAGTCCTTCGCTCTGCAGCACGGCCCCTCCAGCGGCTGAGTCAGCTCCCAGCCGCACACCTGCCCTGGGCCAGGCTCCGGAGATGCCAGCGTGGCTGTTCTTCTCGGTTCTGGTGCTCTCTGGTAAGTTCTTCCCAGCAGGACCTTGCTGGGAGAGGGAGGGGACAAGCCACCACTCGCTGGTTGAGATTCAACCTCCGCATGTAACTTCTCTGTGTCCCCTTGTGGGGGATTGGAACCTCGGCCGTGCCAGGGCTTTACGGAGACGTTTCACCCTTTAACAAGAGCTGAGGCAAGATTGGCGTTGATCTTGCCTCACATTAGACCGATAGTTCCCTTGGGCTGAGTTGCCCCAGAGCAGAAGGTACGCTGAGCCTTGGATGACACCACACTAAAGGAAGGCGTGTTCTCGAGTGGTTAGAGCATGAGACTGGCATGCAGCGAACCTCACCTCCATTCCCAGCTTTGCCACTGATTCCCTGGATGACCTTGGGCAAATCTCTGCTTCACTCTGTGCCTCAGTTTCCCCATTGTCACATCTCTTTAGATTGGGCTCTTCAGCACAGGGGCTGGTTTCTCGGTCAGTGTTTATACAGCGTCGAGCACAATGAGAACCTGAGCTCAGGTGGCACCTCCGGGCACTGCTGAAATCCAAACACTAGAGGGAACAGGAACAGGAAATGCTGACTTGAGTCAATCAAAAGGTTTCCTGGGAACTGACTGATTGAATCAGAATGTTACTGGGAGATTAGGGTTAGGGCATTGAGGTCAATGGCAAATGGGACAAAATACAACATGGATTTACAAAAGGTAGATCATGCCAAACCAACCTGATCTCCTTCTTTGAAAAAGTAACTGATTTTTTAGATAAAGAAATGCAGTGGATCTAATTTACCTTGACTTTAGTAAGGCGTTTGATTTGGTGCCACATGGGGAATTATTAGTTAAATTGGAAAAGATGGGGATCAATATGAAAACTGAAAGGTGGATAAGGAACTGGTTAAAGGGGTGACAACAGAGGGTCATACTGAAGGACGAACTTTCAGGCTGGAGGGAGGTTACCAGTGGAGTTCCTCAGTGATTGGTTTTGGGGCCAATATTATTTAATCTTTTTATTACTGACCTACTCACAAAAGTGGGGAATGTGTTAATAAAGTCTGCAGACGACACAAAGCCGGGAGGTATTGCCAATTCAGAGAAGGACCGGGATATCATACAGGAAGACCTGGATGACCTTGTAAACTGGAGTAACAGGAATAGGAAGAAATTTAATAGTAGAAGTGTAAAGTCATGCATTTAGGGATTAATAACATTAGGGATTATAAACTGGGGACACATCAATTGGAAGTAACAGAGGAGGAGAAGGACCTTGGAGTATTAGTTGATCACAAGATGACTATGAGCCGCCAATGTGATATGGCCATGAAAAAAGCTAATGGGGTCTTGGGTTGCATTAAGCGAGGTATTTCCAGTAGGGATAAGGAGGTGATAGTACCATTATACAAGGCACTGATGAGACCTCATCTGGAATACTGTGTGCAGTTCTGGTCTCCCATGTTTAAGAAGGATGAACTCAAACTGGAACAGGTGCAAAGAAGGCTACTAGGATGATCCGAGGAATGGAAAATCTGTCTTATGAGGGGAGACTCAGGGAGCTGGGCTTGTATAGCCTATCCAGGAGAAGGCTATGGGGAGATATGATTACTCTCTACAAATATATCAGAGGGATAAATACCAGGGAGGGAGAAGAATTATTTAAGTTCAGTACTAATGTGGCCACAAGAACAAATGGATATAAACTGATCAACAGGAAGTTTAGACTCGAAATTAGACGAAGGTTTCTAACCATTAGAGGAGCGAAATTCTGAAACAGCCTTCCAAGGGAAGCAGTGGGGGCAAAAGAGCTAGCTGGCTTCAAGATGAAGCTTGATAAGTTTATGGAGGAGATGGTGTGATGGGAAAACATAATTCTGGCAATTGATCTTTGACTATGGTAATAGAGGGGCCTGGTGGAATATGATAGAAAGTTGGAGGGGATGGGATCTAAGTTACTACAGAGAATTCTTTCCGGGGTGTCTGGCTGGTGAGTCTTGCCCACATGCTCAGGGTTCAGCTGATCGCCATATTTGGGGTCGGGAAGGAATTTTCCTCCAGGGCAGATTGGCAGAGGCCCTGGAGGTTTTTCACCTTCCTCTGCAGCAGGGGGCACGGGTCACTTGCTGGAGAATTCTCTGTACTTTGAAGTCCTTAAACCACGATTTGAGGACTTCAATAGCTCAGATAAAGGTGAGGTATATTGTAGGAGTGGGTGGGTAAAATTCTGTGGCCTGCGTTGTGCAGGAGGTCAAACTAGATCAGGGGTGGGGAACCTTTTTTCCACCAAGGGCCATTTTGACCCTTATAAAGTCGTCCGCGGGCCACTCCCCCCCCCCCCCCCCCGAAGCCCAGGCTGGCAACGGGAGCTGAGACCCCAGCTGGCAAGGGGCCAGCAAGGGAAATCCCAAAGCAGTGGCAGGTGGAGTCCTTAGCCCTGCACTGCTTTGGGGTTTTCCCCCACTGGCCCCTTGCCAGCCAGGGTCCTGCCGCCTGCCTGACCCGCCCAGCCCAGTCTCTCCCCCCCAAACCTCCTTCCCTCCCACCCCCCCAACTGACCCACCCAGCCCGGTCTCTCCCCCCCAAACCTCCTTCCCTCCCCCCCCCAACTGACCCACCCAGCCCGGTCTCTCCCCCCCAAACCTCTTTTCCTCCAACCCCCGCAAATGACCCACCCAGCTCGGTCTCTCCCCCCCAAACCTCCTTCCCTCCCACCCCCCCCCCAACTGACCCACCCAGCCCGGTCTCTCCCCCCCAAACCTCCTTCCCTGCCACCCACCCCCCAACTGACCCACCCAGCCCGGTCTCTCTCCCCCCCCAAACCTCCTTCCCTCCCCCCCCCCCCAACTGACCCACCCAGCCCGGTCTCTCCCCCCCAAACCTCCTTCCCTGCCACCCACCCCCCAACTGACCCACCCAGCCCGGTCTCTCTCCCCCCCCAAACCTCCTTCCCTCCCACCCCCCCCAAGTGACCCACCCAGCCCGGTCTCTCCCCCCCAAACCTCTTTTCCTCCAACCCCCCCAAATGACCCACCCAGCCCGGTCTCTCCCCCCAAACCTCCTTCCCTCCCACCCCCCCCAAATGACCCACCCAGCCCGGTCTCTCCCCCCCAAACCTCTTTTCCTCCAACCCCCCCAAATGACCCACCCAGCCCGGTCTCTCCCCCCAAACCTCCTTCCCTCCCACCCCCCCCAAATGACCCACCTAGCCCGGTCTCTCCCCCCCAAACCTCTTTTCCTCCAACCCCCCCAAATGACCCACCCAGCCCGGTCTCTCCCCCCAAACCTCCTTCCCTCCCACCCCCCCCAAATGACCCACCCAGCCCGGTCTCTCCCCCCCAAACCTCCTTCCCTCCCACCCGTTCCGGCCCCAGCTCTGAGCCGTCCCCGGCCGGCGGCGGCAGCGGAGCACGCGGCGCGTCCCGGCCCCAGCTCTTGAGCCGTCCCCGGTCGTCGGCGGCAGCGGAGCACGCGGCGCGTCCCGGCCCCAGCTCGGAGCTGCCCCCAGGCGGCGGCCCACGCGGCGCTTCCAGGCCCCAGCGCGGAGCCGTCCCTGGCCGGCGGCCGCGGGCCGGACGGAAGGCTTTGGCGGGCCGTATACGGCCCGGAGGCCGGAGGTTCCCCACCCCTGCACTAGATGATCATAATGGTCCCTTCTGACCTTAAAGTCTCTGAGTCTATGAGACGTGGTGTCTACAGCTGTATCATGTGGACACCTTTACTATGCTGGCTCAATTCCTGTTGTTCTGTTATTGGGTAGGTGCGTTCTCCTAGCACCTTGGAGCCTTCATCCTGGACCAAGAACCCTTTGGGCTGGGTGCTGTGCAAACAGACCCAAAGATTGTTCCCACTCTAAAGAGCTTCACAACCAGTCAAACAGAGAACACGCAGCTGGGTGATCAAGTCTAAAGGAAAACAAAGCCAGACTCCTGGCAACTCTGGTGGGAGGGTCCATGGCTCCCCACAGCAGCTTGGGCTCCCTAGGCAGCTCTCACCATGGCCCTGCTGGCTCCAGCTTCTGGCTTGGCCGGTGGACGGGGCCATGGGTGGGAAGAGGAGGAGCAGAGGCAGGGTACAGTGACGATTGGGTTGGGAGGGCCCAAATGTTCTTTGTGCCCAGGGCCCCAATACATCTTAATGTGCCTCTGACCAGGGAGGTGGATTTCAGACCTGAGCACTAGGTCCATCCTCTCCAGGTTTGGATGTGGTCGCTGATTGGATGCCAGCGATGCCATTCAAACATCTGTAATACCAGCTTTGCTCAGGCTCTGACTCTTCCTTGGTTGCACGTTCATTTTATGACAAGAGTGAGCCCCCAGGGCCTTGATGCAGGGTTAGCACACCCCTGAGTGATCACTAACTACTGGAGCCGGGCCAAGGCCAGAAATGCCTGTTCACAAGGGCTTTGAAAGATGGCTTCATTCCGAACGGAACATGTTGGCGAGCCGCTGGCTTAGATCAACGTTTCCCATTAGTGTAGACCGGCGGTTCTCAAACTTGTTGGGTTGGCGGCCCTTTGTCTCCTCCCCACGGGCTGCCACGTCCCATGTGTGTCTGCTGAAGTGACGCCAAATTGAACACTTCTGCTTTCGGCGGCTTTTTGGCGGACATGCTGTGTGTTTCAGAGTGTCCGGCGAAAAGCTACCGAAACCAGAAACATTCACTTCGGTGGCTTTTCAGAGGACACTCTGAAGTGCTCGGCATGTCCGCCGAAACCAGAAGCGTTCTATTCGGCGGCACTTCAGCGGCGCAAGGAGCTTGAGAACCACTGGTGTAGACAAGGCCTGAGAGGGGACCTGACAGCAATCTTCAGATATGTTAAAGGCTTTTATAAAGAGGCCAGTGATCATTTGTTCTCCATGTGCGCCAAGGCTGGTTGTGGAACCCCCATCACTGGAGGTTTATAAGACCAGGCTGGACAAACGCCTGTCAGGGATGGTCTAGGTTTCCTCGGGTCTGTTTAGTGCAGGGGGCTGGACTCGATGACCTCTCCAGATCCCGTCCAGCCAGACACGTCTATGACTCGATGACAATGTCAGAATGGGACATTTCAACGTGTTAGGACTTTTTTTCCTGGTTTTCTTCCAAGGTGAAACTCCAGCGCACGCCAGGAATGGCGCGTTCCACCGTTAGCGGCCTCCCATTCCGATGGAGTATGGCTCCGTCAAAGCTCTTCTGCCTGCTCTATTAGCTACAGAGCTGTGGACTATCTTACCGAGCACTGCATGGCCTCTTGGGCCAGATGGCTCCATATGGCTCTGCAGGGACATTTCTTCACCTGGAGAAACCTGTCAGACAGAGATGTGAGCTCTGCCCCCCACAGACAGTGCCAGCCGGCACTGAGCCAGGCCTAGTGGAAGGGATTATGGGGAAAAGCACGTTCTGAAGCAGGTTTGACAGAATTCAGGGAGGGGAAGTTGTTACGTTCCATTTCTGGCACGTTCTCATTCTAATACCTATTAACCCCTACATGTCCAGTTGAGACACGGCGCCCTGGCATGAGCTGGTGCCCGGTCTGCTGGCATTACACATTTATCTCCAGATCTCAAGGCACTTTACAAGGCTGGGTCAGCACCATTACCTTCATTTTACAATGGGGAAACTGAGGCATGGTGAGGGGACGTGACTTCCCAAAGTGTCACAGAGAGCTGGGAATAGATCTCAGCCCCATTTCCTGTGGGTTCCGGCTCTTTCCAAGAGCTGGCAGTATACACCCAGCCTCCTGAGCTCTCACCATACCACCAGGCTCCCGCCCGCCCCCATCAGAAGCATTTTATGGTGTATTTGAGACAGGCCACTGGAAGGCAGGAAAATCCAAAGCTCAAATGTGGCCTGTGGATCTTCAAATCCAGCTCCCAAGAGGCAAAGAACTTCCCACCCTCCTAGCCCCAAATGCTGAGGGGCAGATGTCTTAGCTCTTTTCCACCACGTGGTGACTTTCATTGGGATTTTGCCTCCATCCCTGTTTAACTCTCCAGCCCATGAATCATGGGAAATGACCTCCCCGCAAGCCACCAGCTTCCTCCTGCAGCCACAGGCTGGTGAGGATGAGAACCAAGCCAAGCTACAGCCCAGCTGGAAAGGGCTGCCCTGTAGATCCCCATATTCCCCCCGATCTCCCCCTATAGATCCCCATATTCCCCCCGATCTCCCCCTGTAGATCCCTATATTCCCCCCGATCACCCCTACAGATCCCCATATTCCCCCCGAGCGCCCCCTACAGATCCCCATATTCCCCCTGATCTCCCCTATAGATCCCCATATTCCCCCCGATCTCCCCCTACAAATCCCCATATTCCCCCCGATCTCCCCCTGCAGATCCCCATATTCCCCCCGATCTCCCCCTGCAGATCCCCATATTCCCCCCGATCTCCCCCTATAGATCCCCATATTCCCCCCGATCACCCCCTACAGATCCCCATATTCCCCCGATCTCCCCTATAGATCCCCATATTCCCCCCGATCTCCCCCTGCAGATCCCCATATTTCCCCCGATCTCCCCTTGCAGATCCCCATATTCCCCCCGATCACCCCCTGCAGATCCCCATATTCCCCCGATCTCCCCCTGCAGATCCCCATATTCCCCCCAATCATCCCAGGCAGATCCCCATATTCCCCCGATCTCCCCCAGCAGATCCCCAGCCCAGCTCTGCAGGTTCAGGGGCCGATGAACATCACCAGTGCAGAGGCTCCGAGAACTCGGAGCTGCCGGTCAGATTCACAACCTGGTGTCATGCACTGACTGTAGCCCCCTGCAGAGATGGGAGCCAGTGGCCAGAGACAGGCCTCAGTGCTACCCGGGGCTGGCTTCCTGATACTGGCTTTTCCCCTCCCTGGTAGCTTGGCCTCCCCTTGGCATCCAGTCCATCTTCATCAACAGATGCAGCAGTCCTGCCCCGAGGGTGTGTGACTTTGTGTGTGACTGCAGGGACTGCTCCGACGAGAACCAGTGCGGTGAGTGCTGCCTCCGACTTCCCTGGGATTAGCAATCTGCAGCCCAAGGGCCTCGGGTTCCCAGCCTCCTGGCCCCTGAGCCTGCTCCAGGAGAAGAGCAGGGAGCCAGGCACCGGGAGTCTCCTGGGATTGGCAGCCGGGAGATTTGACGAGGCTGTTTTCAGAAAATGACATTATGTCCCGTTGCGGGGGGGTGGGGGGGGGATAAATCTCCTGGAACAGCTTCAGTCGGAGTTGGCAACCCTCGAACCCGGACCACTCGCATCACACAAGGATGGGCCAAATGCACAGCAGGGCTACGCAGCTCTGGCTTTCCTGCTAGTTCCGCCGGCACTTAGACCCCCCGAGAGCCACCTCGTTACTCACATACCACTCCCACCACCTAAGTACCCCCCCACTCCCCAAATGTCCAGTGCTGTTGATTTATCACCAACAGAAACACCCTGGAATCTGCTCCTCCCAGGAACGAGTCCCTCACAAGCACTAATCCCTCTCCTCTGCTTCCCAGCAGGTTATCACAGAGAATCCCTCACCCTGGGAACTCCCTTCACCTGTGATTTTGAAGAGGGCAGCTGTGGCTGGAAGGACGTGAGCACCTCTGCCTACAGATGGGTCACAGGCCGCGCCAGCATCACCGCATGGGGGACAGGGCCCCGCGCCGATCACACCCTGGGCACCGATCTGGGTAACTGCACCACATTCCGCCGGGTCGCCAGTGGCCACTCTCATCACCTCTGCACTGGGGTATCAGAGCTGAACAAATCGCCCTCCTGGTACCTGACAAGCATCTTGGGGCAGGGTGCACTGCGGTGCTCAGAACAGAGCCACCTGTGATCGGCACACGGTGGTTCTCTGGGACTCCTTAGCCCTCTTGCTTTAAGGCTGGGATTATAAATGCACAAAAGCCAGGGTGTTACCTGCACTGTGCACTCCAGGGCACCCACCTTTACCATTCGGTGGGCTCAAGGTGTAACCTGATTAATTTAGGCACCTATCCAGTTCTTAGGGCTCAGGATCTAATCTCTTGTGGGTTTGCAGAGTCTTTTACCAGTGAGGGAGCCTTACACAGTGTTACAGAGTCCCTGGGGCGATGCTCTGGCACCGCTCCCTATGAAGCCAGTCAGGACTCTGGGGCGAAGCTTCCTCTCCGTACACAGCCTGTCTCCAAGGCTAGGAGCTTCACAGATACAGCTTCCACCTTCCTGGGTCTGACCTCGGAGCATTCAGCACCTTCTGCCCCTCTGTGCGCTTCCCCCAGGGAGCCCGCCCAGGCGGGGTCCTGGGGAAGCCCGTGGGTCTGCACCCCAACTCCACAGTCAGACGTGACTCTCAGCCAGCCAGTAAAACAGAGGTTTATTAGATGACCGGTACCTGGTCTAACACAGACCATACAGCGAATGTGAGCCCTCAGCTGGATCCATTTTGGGGGGCAGAGAACCAGATAGCTCCTCTGCCCTACCCTGCCTGACTCCAGCCACCTTCAGACTGAAACTCCCTCTCCAGCCCCTCCTCTGCTTTCCTTTGTCTCTTTTCCTGGGCTAGGTGAAGATCACCTGACCTCCCTCCAACAGGTTTAGCTGAACTCTTTGTTATTCAACACTTCCAGCCAACACCTTTCAGAGTGGGGGAAGGCCAGGCCCCAAGACAGATCTACTTGCTTATGCTGTCTCTCTGCTCTGCACCAACTACACACCCTTATCCCTCCACATAGACACTCAAGAAATGCATTGGGGAAACGGAGGCACACACACACTATCCAGAGGAAACCTTAAGAGCATTTCTGCTCCGTCACACACAGCAATATCCTTAACCTCTAGTAACAGCTACCAAACCAGAACCCACACGCTAAGCAGACAATGCTCCCCAATCCCATACGGCAGAGGAACTTTTCCTGCTGGCCCGGCGGGATCAGGTCGTTTGGGGCTCCAGCACCTGCACTATATGCTTGGCAGGTGTTGAGGTCGGGCAGCTCTGATCTCGGGCTGTGTCCTGGAGCTGGGTGCTAAAGAACTTCCATTTGGTCCCCAGTTTAGAGAGAGAAACTTGAGTCCTGCTTAGCTCGACCGTCACCAGCCATCGTAAACTGACGTGTACACGACCTATTACCAAACCGCTCTTTATCCAATCAGACCCCAGCACCTGAGTTGATTTAAATCTTGCAAAATGAGTTATGCCCCCGACAGAAACGATCAAAGAACCAGAGACTGGATAGCTAAACAATAGGGAAGTGGGGCCCGTAAAGACAAAGCAAGGGAAGTGGAGATTTCACAATCACAACTGTTGAGAAGGGGTTCCTGGCCAGGCAGGATGCTGTCAAACGAAGGTTTCATTTGAAGCTGTTTCTTTATCGGGGTGGGGGGGGCACTGTTCTTCACAGCCCCACGTTCCATTGGTTTGGTGTCATTTAGAGGGACTCTGAGGATGTGACTCTGCTTCCTAGCTCACGGCTGCGACTGTCCGACTGTGGCTGCTGTGGCCTCCTGCAGAGAAAGGCCTCAGGCCTCGCCAGAGAATTTGGGATCAGTTCTTTGTTAGCCAGAACGAAGCTGGTGTGAATGACCCAGATGGGGGCTCTTCCCCTTCTCAGCCCCGAGTAAATGGAGACCCAGGATGTGGGGATCTGGGGAGTCTGGCCCTGGGGGGGTCTCAAAGGCCCAGCCAGTCAGATGACTTCATGGCACTTGGGCAGAATTTGTTATCTCAGTAGCTGGACTTTGCCTTTAGTCTTTCAAACACCTGCTGGCTCTGGATCTGTCTCTGCAGCACTAGAACAGCTGGGGGCTGGCCCATGGCCACCGACTTGGGGTTGTGGGGCTACCGTAAACACCCAGGCTGGGGGCTGAAGCCCCGTCTCTGGAACCCTCCCCATTCACACCCCCGAGTGGCACAGCTCGGTCGCGCTCCGTTGTAAGTGTAGCCCAGGCCTGAGAGAGGGACGAGCCATGATGGAGGGGGTCAGAGGTGAGGCAGCCTGTGCAAGGAGCTGGCGTGAGTGGAGATGCCGAGGAGAAGGGGTGGAGGGGTGGGGGAAGGCTGCTCCGAGGGCCATGAGCTGCTCTTTGCACGGGTAATAGTGACTCAGTGCTCAGGTGTGAATGGAATCGCACGTTCAGTGTGTAAACCTGGGGAAATGCAGCCTCGTGCTGCACAGGAACGAGAAGTGTTTTCACGGGCTGCTGCTGCGATTTGACTATCCCCTCGGGGGTGGGGCGGGGTGGGGGATTCCTCCTGTTGGTCTGTGGTAGAGCC
Organism: Sternotherus odoratus; assembly: GCA_032164245.1. Taxonomy (NCBI): domain Eukaryota; kingdom Metazoa; phylum Chordata; order Testudines; family Kinosternidae; genus Sternotherus; species Sternotherus odoratus. Next base: position 1,573,509 of record JAVMKO010000016.1, on the reverse strand, counting down.
TAAGAACTGGAGCCCGGTTTTCACGTGCTGTAGGTGAGACTCCTGGTGAGGACACACGTGGTGTGACGTTCGCGCTGAGTCTGTTTCCCACGGTGGATCAGGGAAGGGGACGGGTCTCCTCCCTGCCTTGCCCGTGCAATGCGAATGACCCTCCTGATGTGTGCTCTCCCCAGGCTGGCTCGTGGCTGCTGAGAGGCACAGAAACACGTTTGCTGCCATCGCTAGGTTAAGGTCCCCGGTGATGCGACAAGCGGCAGCCACCTGTGAGATCCGAGCATGGTATCGCCTGTGGGAAACAGGTAAAGGTGCCCACGCTGCATTGTCTGCTACACACCAGGGCTGCACAGCGGGGGGATGTCACAGCGCCTCCTGCCCCGGTTCAAGCACAGGGACGAGATCTGTGCCTAGTGGCCAGGAGGGGCCAGGGCAGCTGCGGAGGGTGGAGGCTGGGATGGGATCAGTGGGTCAGGACCACTGTTGGGGTGGAGTTACTCCCAGCACCTTGCTGTGCAATTGTCTGGTATAGGGAGGAGTGCAGGCCTGTCCAGGACCCACCTGGAGACAGGATCTGGGCCTGATGGATCCGATCTGGCAGTTCTTACAGTATGAACGGAGTTGTCAGTGTTTTAGCAGTGACTGAGCACTAGATGTCATTGGTATTACTTCCGGAGAGCCCCTTGCCTTCCACTCCCGCACTTCCTTCGGAGGGTCTGTAGGCATTTCACAGACATTTCTGAACCCTCACAGCCTCCCGGTGAAGTGGGGAATAATATAATCCCCATGTTATGGCTGGGGAAACCGAGGCACAGAGAGGGCAGGGATTTGCCCAACTTCACCCAGTGAGTCAATGGCAGAGCCAGGAACAGGGTCAGAATCTATCATACTTTGTCTGGGTCTCTACAGAGCTGCTGGGCCCACAGCTGGGCCCCCAGAACTTGGTCCTTCTGGTGGAATTGAAGCGGAACCTTCCAGAAGTCAGGAGCCCTGGTCCCAGTTGCCAGGAATCTGTCAAGCAGAAGCCAGGCTGGCCTTGCAGCGGCTCTCTAGGCTGTTGTGCAGAAGGCTTGAGTGGGGGGCACCACGATGCCCTAGCTAGGGTGAGGATGGTGCTGACTGGTTATATAAGAACATAAGAACGGCCAGACTGGGTCAAACCAAGCGTCCATCTAGCCCAGTATCCTGTCTGCTGAGTGCCGGGTGCCCCAGAGGGAATGAACAGAACCAAGAATCACCAAGTGATCCATCCCCTGTTGCCTATTCCCAGCTTCTGGCAACCAGGCTAGGGACACCATCCCTGCCCACCCTGGCTAATAGCCATTGATGGGACTATCCTCCATGAATTTATCTGGTTCTCTTTTGAACCCTGTTATAGTCTTGGCCTTCACAACATCCTCTGACAAGGAGTTCCACAGGTTGACTGTGTGAAGAAGAATTTCCTTTTGTTTGTTTTAAAACTGCTGACGATTAATTTAATTTTGTGGCCCCTAGTTCTTGTGTTAGGAGAAGAAGAAAATAGCATTTCCTTATTTACTTTCTCCACACCAGTAATGATTGTATAGACCTCAGTCATATCACCCTTTAGCCTTCTCTTTTTCAATCTGGAAAGTCCAAGTCTTATTGATCTTTCTTCGTACAGCAGCTGTTCCATACCCCTAATAATTTTTGTTGCCCTTTTCTGAACTTTTTCCAAGCCCGATATAACTTTTTTGAGACGGGGCGACCACATCTGAACGCAGTATTCAGGTTGTGAGTGTACCAGGGATTTATATAGAGGCAACATGATATTTTCTGTCCTATTATCTCTCTTTCTTGATGATTTCCAACATTCTGTCAGCTTTTTTGCCTGCTGCTGCACATTGGTTGGCTATTTTCAGAGAACCCTCCACAGTGACTCCAAGATCTCTGTCATGAATAGTAACAGCTAATTTAGACCCCACCATTTGATAGGTAGAGTTGGGATTCTGTTTTCCAAGGTCATTACTTTGCATTGATCAATGATAAATGTCACCTGCCATTTTGTTGCCCAGTCACCCCGTTTTGAGAGACTGGCGTGTCATGCTGGGGCACTTGGCGGTGCCCACGGCTGGAGGAGAGACCATGTGATCATGGATCCTGACTTGCTTGTAGGGCTTAACCAGACGGTGCAGCCGGCTCTGTGGGTGGAGCTGACGTATGACAATGAGACCATAAGGCTGTGGCAAAGCCCCGAGATCAGCGTCTCTGCCTGGCAGGAGCTGGTTGCATACACAGGCCGGGTGCCAGGGGAGTTCCAGGTGAGAAACCCAGGGAAGCGCCGTGCAGGGAGGCAGGGAAAGGGCTGGGTGGACATTGCAGCCGTGGCATGTGGTGGCCCGAGACAGGTCCCATGGGACCCAGCTGGCTCTGGAGAGCAGGGCGCCGGTTCCATATTAGCACAGACCCAGGCCAGTGGCCAGGCGGGCTCTAGACCGTCCCCATGTGACAGGCTTGTGCCTACAGACCCCCTTGGAGAGGGGCCAGTGCTCGGTGTGGAAGGGGCACGTGCCCAGCAAATGCAAACTCTGCAACACCTGCTGGGGGGCTCATGTCAGCCTGGGCTGGGCGGAAACCACCTCTGGGGGCTACCCTCTGCACATTCTCCCCCTGCCCATTCTCACAGGGGGAGGGGGAAGAGGGAGCTGTCGGTGCCCAGGCCGTGCCCACACCGGGGTTTCCCGTCTCTTGGCAGATAACCCTCTCCTTGTGGCAGAGCTCCCTGCAGCTGGACGACGTGGAGTTCAGGAGCTGTGGCTTGCCACGTAAGGCAGCACCCCCCCCCCTCACCCCTGCCCCTACCCGGGGTGCTGCGCTCGGCTGTGGAGTCAGGAGGGAGCCGATGCAAAGCCCCCAGATCCTCCCCTTGTTCCGTTAGCCTCCCCTCCGCCCCCCGGTCTGCCCAGGGCAGGACAGAGCCCCGGGCCGGAGCACACGAGACCCCGCTGAAGGGTTGCTGCTGCGTGGGGAAGCGGGCACCTCGCTGCACTGTCACCAGCTACTCCTCCCCCCCCCCTGCTGGATTCCTTGGGACCCCCGAGCTGGGCGGGGCGATCAGAGGAAGTGGGGGCTCTGCTGGCTGGAGCCTGTGCCCAGAGCCAACCGTGTCCCTGGGGCTGCCCGTGGTGCCCGCACCGACCCCTGTAATGCCCAGTCACCCACGCTGGGCTGGCTGCAGAGAGCCCCACTCCCCTCTTCTCGGCCAGCAGGGAGCTCAGGCCAGGCTGGGCCCAGCTGCCCAGGCCCGCAGCAAGGGCTCTGCCCGACCCCCACAGCCTCATGCCCCCTCCACTCCCCGGGAGACCCCAAGCGCTCCCAGTCTGTCATGCCCGCGCCAGCTCTGGGGACCGGGCACCTGACCTGCAAAGCCGGGATTTGTCCCACCTCTCGGAGCGAGTTAACCCTTTCCTGCCTGCACTCAGCGCCCCTGAGCCTGGAGTGTGGCCAGGAGGAGAGGCCCTGCAGCCGTGGCTCATGTGTGCAGCTGGAGCAGCGCTGCGATGGCACCGACGACTGCGGGGATCTGTCGGACGAACCCGCCACAGAGTGCGGTGAGTGTTCCTGGGCCAGGGGGAGGGCGGCACCGGGCGCCAGGGGCTGGCGAGCGCGCAGCGTCGGTGGGCTGGGGGGAGGGCGGCACCGGGCGCCAGGGGCTGGCGAGCGCGCAGAGTTGGTGGGCCAGGGGGAGCGCGGCACCGGGCGCCAGGGGCTGGCGAGCGCGCAGCGTCGGTGGGCCAGGGGGGAGGGCGGCACCGGGCGCCAGGGGCTGGCGAGCGCGCAGCGTCGGTGGGCTGGGGGGAGGGCGGCACCGGGCGCCAGGGGCTGGCGAGCGCGCAGAGTTGGTGGGCCAGGGGGAGCGCGGCACCGGGCGCCAGGGGCTGGCGAGCGCGCAGCGTCGGTGGGCCAGGGGGAGGGCGGCACCGGGCGCCAGGGGCTGGCGAGCGCGCAGCGTCGGTGGGCTGGGGGGAGGGCGGCACCGGGCGCCAGGGGCTGGCGAGCGCGCAGAGTTGGTGGGCCAGGGGGAGCGCGGCACCGGGCGCCAGGGGCTGGCGAGCGCGCAGCGTCGGTGGGCCAGGGGGGAGGGCGGCACCGGGCGCCAGGGGCTGGCGAGCGCGCAGCGTCGGTGGGCCAGGGGGGAGGGCGGCACCGGGCGCCAGGGGCTGGCGAGCGCGCAGCGTCGGTGGGCTGGGGGGAGGGCGGCACCGGGCGCCAGGGGCTGGCGAGCGCGCAGCGTCGGTGGGCTGGGGGGAGGGCGGCACCGGGCGCCAGGGGCTGGCGAGCGCGCAGCGTCGGTGGGCCAGGGGGGAGGGCGGCACCGGGCGCCAGGGGCTGGCGAGCGCGCAGCGTCGGTGGGCCGGGGGGAGGGCGGCACCGGGCGCCAGGGGCTGGCGAGCGCGCAGAGTTGGTGGGCCAGGGGGAGCGCGGCACCGGGCGCCAGGGGCTGGCGAGCGCGCAGCGTCGGTGGGCCAGGGGGAGGGCGGCACCGGGCGCCAGGGGCTGGCGAGCGCGCAGCGTCGGTGGGCCAGGGGGAGCGCGGCACCGGGCGCCAGGGGCTGGCGAGCGCGCAGAGTTGGTGGGCTGGGGAGCACTGGCTGCCAGGAGCCCGAGAGCTGTGATGTGTTGAATGCAGGCAGGAAGCCCAGCGTGTTCCTGTTGGAGTCAGAGATTGCCGGGACCCAGTAAGTCTGCCTTCCCCCCAGCCCCCGGGGGGAGCAGGCTGGGGTTCCTGGGGGCTCTGTGCCTGGATGGCTCCCAAGAGCTCAGAGTTTGGCCAGATGTTGCCATGTGCCACCCTGCTGCGCCAGCGGGGCCTGGCCCACACCCGGGCACTGGCATTGCCGGGTTCCAGCTGGGTGGGAGTATTGACGCAGCCTGTCCCCACCTTCCAAGCCCCGAGCTCTGCCCCTGGACACCCACCCCACAGTCCTGGCTCCTCCTCGAGGGTGGTGGCACATGTGCACACATGCCCAGGCCGCCCCAGCCAGCTCGCTGGGTATCCCCGGCCTGGATCCAGCTGAGCCCAAGTGGGATCCCTGATCCTGAGCCTCTGCTCCCTTTGCAGGATGCTCTAGACAACACCCCACTGTCCGGGGCACCTGTGTGGGCAGCCGAGTGGGTCTTCCCCCTGCCTGCCAGGGCCCGGGGAACCACCCTCCCCACTGCCCCCCATGCCAGTGAGTCCTGGCCGCTCTCAGCAGGTCAAGGGCACACACAGGAGAGAACTCACCCGTGAAGGGGAGAATGAGGGAGGCTCCCGCCCCCGGGATGCTCTGCCGTGCCGTCCTGCCAGGTGGTGAGGGGAACCCCCATGTGGTGTCACCCCCGTTGCCACCTCCTTTCTCCTTCCAGAATCATTCACCCGCTGCTCCTTTGAGATGGGTTTGTGCGGCTGGGTCGCTGCGCCCGATTACCCGACCTGGGTCAGGAACACAAGCCTGCACCTCGCGCCTGGACGCCACAGCCCCACACGGGACCACAGCAGCAACAGCAGGACAGGTACCTCTCGGGGGGCGGGTCCCGCCCCTGCTGCGCCCATCCTGTCGGGAGAGGGAATGTGCCAGGGCCTGGGCCGCTAAGGGGCTGAGGAGTTCTGCTGTGTGTGTCTAGGGCTGAGTAGATGCCAGAGTCTGACCCTGTTCCCTGCCCCCCAGAACGCAGCCGCTGGGCTCAGGAGGCGACACTCACTGGCTGCCCCCCATTCCGGTCCCCTCCTGGTCATTGGGTCCCCGTGACTTTAGGCTTGGCTCAGCTCTGCTCTTCCTGCTGGGAGGACTCCACGTGGATTTCCCTGGAATATTTCCTGCCCTGAGCCCCGGCCAGGCGCAAGCCCCAGTGCCTCCCGCAGCCCAGAGCCCGAGATGGTGCTTTGCTTGCTCGGTCACTGACCAGGGCCCCGGCTGGTTCTTAAGGCTCGTGGATTAATCACCCCCATGGTCGGGGCAGGTTCCACACCGGCTGCCTTTACGACCTTGATGATGGATGTTCCCACAATGCACCGCCGGGCGCTGGGGCAGCTGGATGGAGCAGGCTCCAAAGCCCCGTCTTAGACCCCTCTGCTGGTGGATCTGAGCAGCCCGCAGGCCCCCCGCAGAGTCCTTGGCCTCTGGGGCAGGGGCAGCCATCATGTCCTCCCGGAAAGCAAGCGCTGTGGTTACTGGAAGAGAGCAGAACAAACGTTAACCATTAACCCCCCCGCCAGCCAGCGCACCTGGGACAGGCTGGGACCTCTGAGCCTTGGGGAGGAGATAAAACCTGAGCTGTTCCCTCCGACACAGCACATCGGGTGACCTTTGAGTCCGACAGGCGGGAGTCCCGGCTGGAAGCGGCTCTCCTGTCTCAGTACATTCTGCAAAGGTGGCTGCTGTTGGAGGCGGGGGCCCTGGCGAAGCCGGGGGGGCAGATTTCTCTCTCTGGAGTACAGTAAACCCTCGATTTAACGGACCTCGATTTAACGGACTTCGGATGCAACGGACAAAATTTCTGAGCAAGTCTGATGCATTCCTGATCTGTTTCTGGCGGGCTGGCTGCCAGCTCCCAGCTGCCGCCTGGGTCCAGGCAGCGGGCAGGCTGCGGAGCTGTCGCCCCGACCCTGTGGCGGGCAGGCTGCTGCTCCGACAGTTCATTTTTTTATTATTATTAAATAACGGACTTTTTGATTTAACGGACACCCCCTCGCCCGAATTAGTCCGTTAAATGGAGGTTTTACTGTATCTGCCTCTCGTGATCCTCCCTGCTGGGGGCGGAGTTACTGGACGGGTCTAACAATCCCCCCGCGCTGGTCATCAGGAGATCTCAGATCCGGGGGGCGCTGTCCTTATCCCCATTCCACAGCTGGGGAAGCTGAGCCACACAGCAGGGAAGTGACTTTCCCATGGTCCCCCTAGGGCTCACATCCCATTCCAGTGCTTTGGCCACTAGGCCACACTGCCCCTCTCCCATCCCCCAGCAGGTACAGCATGGTGCGTGCCCAGTATAAGCCAGCCTGGGGGGCTGTTCTGAACATGTGCTTAGGGATGCCAACCCTCCTGGCCTGCCCTGGCCCCACCACCACATCCCTGCACCCGTGGAGGGTGGGCGAGGGGGGGGGTCTCTGCATGCTGCCCCCCCCACCTCTTGTGCTGACTCTGCAGCTCCCATTGGCCAGAAACTGCAGCCAATGGGAACTGTGGGGGCGGTGCCTGCAGGCAGGGGCAGTGTGCAGCGCTCCATGCCCCCCCCGGGGGTGGAGGGATGTGCTGTCCGCTTCCAGGAGCAGTGCATGGAGGGGGCAGCGCTTAGAGCCCCTGAGCCCCGCTTACCTCATCAGCAGTGCAGAGCGGCTAAGGCAGTTCCTGGCCAATGGGAACTGCGGAGTCGGCGCTCATGGTGTGGGCAGCACAGGGAGATCCCTGCCCTCCCCCCTCAGGGACATACTGGACGCTTCTGGGAATGGGGCAGGGCCGGGGCAGGCAGGGACCCTGCCTTAGTCCCGCTGCACCGCTGACCAGGAGGTGCCTGAGGTAAGTGGCACCCACCTGCACCCCTCGCCCCCTCCCACACCCCAACCCTGCCCTAGCCTGGAGCCCCCCCTGCATCCAAACTCCCTCCCAGAGCCCGTACCCCTCGCCCCCTCCCACACCCGGACCCTGCCCTAGCCTGGAGCCCCCCCTACACCCCACCCTCCCAGAGCCCATACCCCTCATCCCCTCCTGCACCAAACTCCCTCCCAGAGCCCGTACCCCTCACCCCCTCCCACACCCCGACCCTGCCCTAGTCTGGAGTCCCCCCTACACCCCAAACTCCCTCCCAGAGCCCATACCCCTCACCCCCCCTGCACCCAAACTCCCTCCCAGAGCCCATACCCCTCACCCCCTCCCACACCCCGACCCTGCCCTAGTCTGGAGCCCACCTGTGACGGTGCTGTTCCTGGTGGGATCCAACTGTGAGTGTCAGATCAGGACAGATTGCTTCCAAAGGGGCAACTACAGCCCAAAGCTGGGGTTTTTCCACACTAAGATAAACCAAACCAGCCAAACAGAAAAGACTTTGTTTTCGCCCCACTGACTAACCACAAGTCACACAAGCAATTCCCTTAGACAATCCAGATTCCCAATATCACCACCAGCAGCCACCTGTCCTGGGGACCAGTGGTTATGAAAACCAATACCCCAAATAAAGAAAACGGTTCTCCCCAGTTCCAAAGAATCAGGCCCCAGACCCAGGTCAATATACAAATCAGATCTTCCCACAAATCACGCTGTTGCCAATCCTTTAGCATCTAAAAGTTTATTATGCAAGGAAAAAGGTATAGGTGAGGGTTAGGAATGGTTAAAAGAAATCAATTACATGCAGTGATGGCAAATCTCTTGGTTCAGGCTTGCAGCAATGGTAGAATAACTGCAGGTTCAAATCACAGTCTCTGGAAAGCATCCCCTCCAGGGATGGGTCAGCACCTTTGGCCAGAGTTTCCCTGTGTAGCAAAGTTCCATCCAGAGCTGGAACCAAGGCAGGCTGAAGACTGGAGGTAGAAGACAAAATGGAGGAAGTGTCTCCCAGGTTTTATAGAATTTCTCCTGTTGGCAAAGACCCCCCTCCCCTCCTTTGTGCAAAATGGAGGTCCATAGCCACATGGTCCAATTACCAGACTCTCCAAGGTTCAGTTTCTAACCAGGCAGGCGACATTCCTGGAGTAGCTCGGGTGTGGACGGGCGTCTCCAAAGTCCATTGTGTGGTTGATAGTCCTTAACAGCCCATCAGCCAGGCCAGCCAAGTTAACAACAGCTTGGCATAAGTTTGAAGTACAGGCACCATATATCCAATATCCATAACTCTAACTACAAAAAAGATACACACATACAGATAGATTAAACATAATCAGCAGACCATAATTTGGTCACAGACACCTTATCTGGCCCCCTTTACATAATATTTGATACCCCAATGATCTATATGGTCCCAAATTATTTCAGTCACGTGACACCCCTCCTGCACCCAAACTCCCTCCCAGAGCCCGTACCCCTCGCCCCCTCCCACACCTTGACCCCTGCCCTAGTCTGGAGCCCCCCCCACCAAACTCCCTCCCACAGCCCGTACCCCTTCCCCTCTCCCACACCCCAAATCTCCTCCTGCACCCAACTCCCTCCCAGGGCCCGCACCCGTCAGAACCCTTTGCCCCAGCCCAGTGAAAGCGAGGAAGGGGGGTTGGAAGGAGCAGGGCAGAGGCTCAGAGAAGGGGGGTCAGGGCAAGGGGGGTAGACAGCTGGCACCCCAAGGTGTGCTTCTGATCTCCCGTAGGCTTTTTCCTCTACGTCAGAACCGGCCCACAGGACCCGAGCAGCGGTGCCGCCAGGCTGATCAGTCCGACCTTCAACGCACGCATGACCGGGCGCTGCTCTGTAAGTTGCCCCTGGGCTGCCCGGCTCTCAGCCTCTGCTTGGCTTTGCCTGGCCAGGGAAGGGCGGCTGGCATCTTGGGAGTGGCTCCTATGCAGTGTCTAGGGACTGCAGGCCGGGCCCTGCTTCACCCAGCTGCCATCGCTCTCTGGGGGCTACTGCTGGGGAGAAACTGGCCCCTCCAGGCTCGCTGGAAAGCGCCGAGCTCTGCAGGGGCCACTGGGCTCTGCGTCTGCCCACGGCGGCTGGGGGTTTGCCGTCCAGGTGGCCCCCAGCGCCTGGCAGTGCCCAGCGGAGCAGCAGGGGAAGGGCTGTGGATGAGCTGCACGAGGTGGGTATTTTATGGGAGCTCAGCGGATCATTAGCCTTAAAATTCCTGAGCTCTGGATTTCACGGAGTCCGTTGGGCGGGAGGGACCCCGAGCTCCTCGCCAGCCAGTCAGGATACTCCAGCGCCAGGCGCGTTCAGGAGGGTTGGGTGCTGACTGGCTGGGGAGGGTCGTGCTGGGGGCGGAGGAGAGCCTAGCCCAGAGCCAGGCAGAGCCGTGGGGCACCCTCCAGCCAGCACCCAGAGAAACAGGGGGCTTTTCTATGGCTGCCTGCCCTCCTCATGCCACCCCTGCTTTGGGCTGGTGTCTGAGCCAGGGCCATGCGGAGCCCGGGCCCCCTTTCCCCGGCTGCTCCTGGGCACGCAGGGACTGACCCTGGCCCGGAGCGGCGGGTAGGCAGTGAGGGGTTCTGGTCTGTCTTCTCCTTCCGGCTCCAGCTCGTGTTCTACTCCCACCTCCATGGCGCGGCCAGCAGCAGGCTCAACGTCTACTACCGAACCGGCTCCGTCACGCAGCTCGTGCGCACCAGGGCCGGGGATCGGGGCCATTACTGGTTCAGGGAGAAAGTGGACTTCAATGTGAGCGAGAACTTCCAGGTGGGCAGCAAACCCCGGGGGCTGGGCCAGCCTGGGGCGCCAGGCCCCTCTCTGGCCATGGAGCAGCAAAGCAATGTGGGCCCAGTAGCCCTGTGACCATGGCACAAAGCCACCCCCCCTCCCCCCAAAGAGGCAAAGGGGAGAAGGGGCATGAGCAGCTGCATCCCCTCGAAGCAGTTAGAGGGTCCCTCCCAGGAAGGGGTGTGGCAGCACGGGGAACATCCCTGCCCAGGAGTTCCCTTTCTGGGGGATCACAGGCTCCAAAGATGCCAATTCAGCCCCCTACGCAGCCTGACCCTGCGTCCCCACCACCTCGTTGGGAAGTCACACTGACCGTGCCCCCGAGAGCCAGGCCTTGGCCAGCCCGGCCCCAGTGCAGGGGGCACAGGACATGGGGAGAGCTTCCACCCCCCAGGCTACACAACCACGGACAGGACCCAGGATCCCGCTGTGCCTCGCACCCCCCCCCCGCCAGGACAGCAGGTTAAAGAGCTGGACCAGCACCAAGAATTGGGGACTACGGCCGAGCTTCCCTAGGGGAATGAATGAAACCCACCTCACACCCCCTCAACTCCGGCTATACACTGACCCCCTCAGCACGTACACACTGACCCACCACCATCACCCAGCCTGAACACTGACCCACACACACACCCTCGACCCCCCCCCCCACACTGACCCACCTGTGTGATGTCTGGGGTGTCCTGCTCCTTGTGTTACCCGCAGCTCATTCTGTCCCTGCAGATCCTTCTTGAGGGCGTGATCGGAACAGGACCCAAAGGCAGCATGGCCCTGGACGACCTGGTTCTCTCTCCAGGCTGTGTCCGAGCTGCAGGTGAGCCCCAGACAGGTCCCTTTGCTCACTCTTCGCCAGGCCAGCCCACAACATTTTGGCTCCTTTGGCGGGGAGCTCAAATGATGCCCCCCATACCCCCTCCCTTGGGCTGAAACTTTGAAAGGTCTCAGTTCTGCCTTCTTCCTGTTCTACTCCTCCCATGGTCCTGCTCTGCTACCTACCCCAATAAAGGAAAATGAACAACTTAAAATGCCTGTTCACAAATTTTAAGTAACACTTAACTTTCAGAGGCCTGAACAGCAAATGTCACTTTTCTTGTCTGCAGAGTAACCACCGGCATTTTCATCTGTTTGAATAATCAATGTGATGCTTTCCGGGCTTTCTTGGTTGCAAAGATTTGAACTGCTTCAGCTTCCTGAAGGTCCTCAGTCTGGGCCAGCTGATGCTCTATTGAGATGGTTGCAAGGCCGACCGGCTTCTCCTGTGTCATTGTGGAGCGTAGATGTTTTTATGAACTTCAGCTTGGAGCAGCTGCGTTCTCCACTGGCAACTGTTCCAGGAAGTGTTAGAAGTCCGCACAGAGCAACAAAAGCATTTGGAAAGAGGGTGGTCATCTTATTTGTGCACATCTCTTCCAGAACAGCCTTTGGGGTTGATCCTGCTGAAATGTATCTTCAAAGGGCTTTCAGTTCATCACCTAAATCACTCGCATCCATATCGCGCATGTCATCATGTGTTAACACTGTCTCTAGTGCCCTGCATTGCTGGCGTAGGTCTTCTCTAGGTATAGTGAGGAGTTTTGGAATATCGTACAACATCCCAAATATACGGCTGTGTTCCTTGAGCTGCATGAAACGTTCTTCAACTGACAATTGCACAATCTAGCACCTGGTTAAACCATTCAACTTTGAAGTGTTGTTTGGGCTCTCATATGGGATTATCCCGTGCCTCGTAATCAAATGTCGTCTTCTTCTTCGGTGACTCATGTCTTGAATGGGTACCAACTTCTGTGCACTCTTCAGAACATTCTGAAATCCCTCATCTGACCGGTCAGACTGTAGGTGAGACTTTGCTTTGTCCAGTTCTTCCATTGCTCCAGATATATGAAGGTCAACACCTTGGAGTCTCTTGCTTACAACATTTATTTCAAACAGTATGTCATGCCACAACACTAAGCCACACAGAAATTTGAAGTTATGTATCTTTCTGGTGATTCCATTTCCCTCTGCCAATGTTCTCCCACAAACAGTTCCTGTCATAGCATTATCCTACACAATGGCAACTATGGCATCATCTCTCTTCCCAAGTTGGTGTTTGATGAGCTTTATCACCTCCACTTGACTTTCCCGTTGTGTGGCACTCGGTGGTTTCAGTGTTAGAGAGGATGTTCCCAGATGTTGCTTCAAAATTTGCCATCAATGAGTTGATGCAGAGAAAAATACAAGGATGCTTTGAATTACATTAAAAAATTCAGCAGCCTCACTAGAAGCTGATGCTGCATCACTGACCACCAAGTTGAATGAACGAGGACTGCATGGAACAAAAAAAGCTCACGGGTTTAACTCTCGGCTCCGTGTCTGCGCTCCTCTGTTCTTCCCTCTCATGTTGGCACCATTATCGTAGCCCTGACCTCTCATGTCAGCTATCGCAATTCCCGTATCTTCCAGGATTTTAAGACACACATTTGTCATACCAGCTCCTGTAGTATCATCAATGTCAATAGAGTCTAGAAAATGCTCTGACAGTCGCCATTGCAGGGACATTTTCACTAGGTTCTGTTGTTACAAAACACACCATTAAAGTCATTTGTTCTGTATGGCTGATGCCAGATGTGCAGTCAGAATAACAGAGTAATAATCTTCAGATCTGCCACAATCTTCTGTTTGACTCTTGTTGCTATAACTGTATGATCATTTTGAATTGTTTTCCCAAGGTAGTGCTGTGAGTACATTTCTTGGGTGGTGACTCTTCTTAGATGCTCCTGGAGTTCAGCATCAAACTCATCAATCAGCTCCACAGTTTTAAGGAAGTTTCCATTGTTTGGCACATACCGCTGATCTGAAGTGCCCCGCAGTGCTAGGTTTTGGGTAGGAAGCATTCTCACAATGGCAATGAGCCTTTCCAGAGCAGTTTGCCAGTAAATCTTCTCTTCATGCTGATCATCTCTGGTGGCCTTTTACCTTCGTCTCATCTCAAGCTCTTTCCACCTATGGAATGCTCTCTGGTGATTTGCTGCCTTCTCATGGCATGAGAGGTTTCTAGCCAGAGTTTTCCAGTCCTTTTTTCCTGTAGAACCCAATGTGGCTGGAACATTAGACTGGAAGAGTTTGCAACAAAACCAGTATGCAGCATTCTGGGTTTTTGAGTACCTAAGCCATGGCCTCTCCACTTTGTCACTGCTGGGAATTTCATGCCAGTAAGATGTTGGATGGAAATTTCTGTTTTCATTGGCTTTAGGGAACATGAAGATTTTCACTTTCTGTGGCCCATGCAGTACAAAGACGTCCCTCAGGCTATTGCTCAAATGGGTCCAGAGTCCTGGATCATCTAGACTTTAACTAAACTCAGCAGCAGCTGTTTCTTGCACCTCCACCCCACTCTTCTCTGATCTACACTTTTCTTCAGGAATGTGACTGGTTACATCCATTTGAGATGGAGATATGGATGCTCAGTAGCTGCCAGGTCACCTGCACTCTGCCTAACTAGAAGATCCGGCATCTCCTCACCACTCACATCCTCACTGGGGCCGGAGGCTCACCGGGAACATTTGTGTCTGTATCTCAGGAGAGCTCCTTCCTGCTTAGATAGAAAAGCTTCCTTTGCTTTCTTTGTCTGAATGCTGCCCCGGAGGGGCGTTTTCTTCTTTCACTCACGAGGGCTGTTCTGTGCCAGCTATAGTGGCTCTCAAAACTCAATTGAAGGGGACAAATAAGCAGGCTGGTAGCAGGGCCTGGGTGATGGAAGACATCAGCTTCCTAACTGGCTCCTACTACTTCAGTGGGCTGCATGTTCTCCTCAAGTGGGTTCAGGGAAGCAGCAGGAAACAGGAAGCTCCCTGACAAGCTGGTGTTAATCAGTCCAGGCTCCTGGGGGTGCTGGAGAGGTACATAAGAGGCTCCTCCTCCTCTCTCTCCCTGCAGCTCCTGCTGCTTTCTGTTCTTCCCTCTCACCTTTTCTCCTGCCTGCCTGTTCTGTCTCTTGTGTCCTCCAGCCCAGCACTCCCCCATCTCTGTGCATCTAGAGCAGAGAGAATACATAGGCACCAGCAGCAGACAAGAAAGCGAGGAGTACTTGTGGCACCTTAGAGACTAACCAATTTATTTCAGCATAAGCTTTCGTGGGCTACAGCCCACTTCATGGGATGCGTAGACTGGAACACACACCAGGTAAGATGTATATACACAAAGAAAACCTAAAAAGGTCGAAATGACCAGACCAGTTCTAAGAGGCGATAGCACCTTATGAATACAGACTAACATGGCTGCTACTCTTAAACCAGCAGCAGATACAATTTTCGACACTCTGGGTCCTAGTGTCCCCCCCTCCCCCCGAGTCTGGCACCTGAGGCGGTGGCCTCAGTTCGCCTCATGGTAAGGCCAGCCCTGCTCTTTGCCAGCTGCTGGACTGGAGTTTTACCCTTAACTTCCTCTCCACGGGACTGAGGGCAGGGGGAGAAGCCCGGGGACGGTGCTGGCAGGCACACGACTCAAGCGGGGGTCCATGAGCCACCTGTCGTCTGGGCCACGCTGGCTGGTCACCTGGCGCCAGGGCCGGTGACAGGGGGGTACAACGGGTACAGCTGTACCGGGCCCCGGACGTCAGGGGGGGCCCCTGAAGTCCGGGGCCGGTACTCAGCTGTACCCGTTGTTGCTGGGGCTGTGAGCGAGGCGCGGCTCGGGCAGCCGCTGCCGCGCTCACCAGCCCCCTCCCCCGGCCCCCAGCAGCCTCCCCCGCCCCCCTTTGCATCTCCCAGCCGGCCACGCGGCCGCAGCACATGCGGGGGTTGGGGCCCGCGGGAGGTAGGAGACCGGCGGGGGGGGGGGGGAGGGCTCGGGAGATCGGCCGGGGAGGGGGGGCCTGCAGGAGGCAGGAGACCGGGGGGGCCTGCGGGAGATCGGCGGGGGGGGGGGGCGCGGGAGGCAGGAGACCGGCGGGGGAGGCCCCCGCGGGCGGCGGGAGACTGGCGGGGGGGGGGGCGCGGGTGGCGGGAGACGGGGGGGGGGCCGTACGGCAGACCGTACGGGGCCCCAAAATTCCTGTCGCCGGCCCTGCCTGGCGCTGCCTCTCCCACGGCCAGCAGTGCCCGGCACAGGCGCCGGGTGGGACTTTGCCAGCCGTGTGTCATGAGGGGAGGTGGGGCTGGGCTGGGCTGGGGACCGGGAGGGAACGAGTCCAGGCCTCTCCTGGAGTGACCCACACTCTGAAGAGCAGGGACCTTCCCCTCGGGCTCCACTCGTCCTGTGCGGCTCCGCGGGGCCCTCAGTGCCCCGCCTGGGTCTGCGTTTGCAGGCGGTTAGCGGAGCACTGGGGCTCAGTACAGCCAATGGCTGTAGTGCCCCCCGGCCCACTGTCGCTCTCGCCCTCTGCAGACAATCCGGTCATCCCTCCTCAGCCTCCCCCCACTGAGCCCGCCACGCCCTGCGCCCCGGAGGAGTTTGCCTGCGACAATCAGAAGTGCATCAGCGCCGAGCTGGCCTGCGACTTCACCGAGGCCTGTGAGGACGGCTCCGACGAGAAGTACTGTGGTAAAGGACCACGCGGCGGCAGGCCTGGGCGGGAGAGAGCTCCACAGTGCAGCCATATGAACATGGGGACTGAGAGTCCCAGCGAGCGCCGCCAGACTGTGGGCAGGGCTGGCACACACTGCCAACCCTGCACACACCGCACTGCCAACCCCCGCACTCCTCCCCGCCGCCATCCCAGCTCTGGGATCCCTGCACACACCGCACTGCCAACCCCCGCACTCCTCCCCGCCGCCATCCCAGCTCTGGGATCCCTGCACACACTGCACTGCCAACCCCCTCACTCCTCCCCGCCGCCAGCCCAGCTCTGGGATCCCTGCACACACCGCACTGCCAACCCCCTCACTCCTCCCCGCCGCCACCCCAGGTCTGGGATCCCTGCACACACCGCACTGCCAACCCCTCACTCCTCCCCGCCGCCATCCCAGGTCTGGGATCCCTGCACACACCCCACTGCCAACCCCCTCACTCCTCCCCGCCGCCAGCCCAGCTCTGGGATCCCTGCACACACCGCACTGCCAACCCCCTCACTCCTCCCCGCCGCCATCCCAGGTCTGGGATCCCTGCACACACCGCACTGCCAACCCCCTCACTCCTCCCCGCCGCCACCCCAGGTCTGGGATCCCTGCACACACCGCACTGCCAACCCCCTCACTCCTCCCCGCCGCCATCCCAGCTCTGGGATCCCTGCACACACCGCACTGCCAACCCCCGCACTCCTCCCCGCCACCATCCCAGGTCTGGGATCCCTGCACACACCGCACTGCCAACCCCCGCACTCCTCCCCGCCGCCATCCCAGATCTGGGATCCCTGCACACACCGCACTGCCAACCCCCTCACTCCTCCCCGCCGCCAGCCCAGCTCTGGGATCCCTGCACACACCGCACTGCCAACCACCGCACTCCTCCCCGCCGCCATCCCAGCTCTGGGATCCCTGCACACACCGCACTGCCAACCCCCTCACTCCTCCCCGCCGCCACCCCAGGTCTGGGATCCCTGCACACACCGCACTGCCAACCCCCTCACTCCTCCCCGCCGCCACCCCAGGTCTGGGATCCCTGCACACACCGCACTGCCAACCCCCTCACTCCTCCCCGCCGCCATCCCAGCTCTGGGATCCCTGCACACACCGCACTGCCAACCCCCGCACTCCTCCCCGCCACCATCCCAGGTCTGGGATCCCTGCACACACCGCACTGCCAACCCCCGCACTCCTCCCCGCCGCCATCCCAGATCTGGGATCCCTGCACACACCGCACTGCCAACCCCCTCACTCCTCCCCGCCGCCAGCCCAGCTCTGGGATCCCTGCACACACCGCACTGCCAACCACCGCACTCCTCCCCGCCGCCATCCCAGCTCTGGGATCCCTGCACACACCGCACTGCCAACCCCCTCACTCCTCCCCGCCGCCATCCCAGCTCTGGGATCCCTGCACACACCACACTGCCAACCCTGCACACACCACACTGCCAACCCTGCACACACCACACTGCCAACCCCCTCACTCCTCCCCTGCCACCATCCCAGGTCTGGGATCCCTGCACACACCGCACTGCCAACCCCCTCACTCCTCCCCGCCGCCACCCCAGATCTGGGATCCCTGCACACACCTCTCTGCCAACCCCCTCACTCCTCCCCGCCGCCATCCCAGCTCTGGGATCCCTGCACACACCGCACTGCCAACCCCTCACTCCTCCCCGCCGCCATCCCAGCTCTGGGATCCCTGCACACACCGCACTGCCAACCCCCGCACTCCTCCCCGCCGCCATCCCAGCTCTGGGATCCCTGCACACACCGCACTGCCAACCCCCGCACTCCTCCCCGCCGCCATCCCAGCTCTGGGATCCCTGCACACACCGCACTGCCAACCCCCGCACTCCTCCCCGCCGCCATCCCAGCTCTGGGATCCCTGCACACACCGCACTGCCAACCCCCTCACTCCTCCCCGCCGCCATCCCAGCTCTGGGATCCCTGCACACACCGCACTGCCAACCACCGCACTCCTCCCCGCCACCATCCCAGCTCTGGGATCCCTGCACACACCACACTGCCAACCCTGCACACACCACACTGCCAACCCCCTCACTCCTCCCCTGCCACCATCCCAGGTCTGGGATCCCTGCACACACCGCACTGCCAACCCCCTCACTCCTCCCCGCCGCCACCCCAGATCTGGGATCCCTGCACACACCGCACTGCCAACCCCCTCACTCCTCCCCGCCGCCATCCCAGATCTGGGATCCCTGCACACACCGCACTGCCAACCCCCGCACTCCTCCCCTGCCGCCATCCCAGCTCTGGGATCCCTGCACACACCACCTGCCAATGGCCCTGAGTCCTGACCTGCCGTCCCGCTGCTATTCCAGCCTGTTCTGTCCTCCCATCCTTGGATTTCTTCCCTACTCACATCTCTGGATTGTGCAGTGTGCGGAGCCCACTGGGCAGACTGGTGCCCTGCAGTGACGGCCGGGTGCTGAGCCCACTGGGCAGACTGGCGCCCTGCAGTGACGTCCGAGTGCTGAGACCACTGGGCAGACTGGCGCCCTGCAGTGACGTCCGGGTGCTGAGCCCACTGGGCAGACTGGCGCCCTGCAGTGACGGCCGGGTGCTGAGCCCACTGGGCAGACTGGCACCCTGCAGTGACGGCCGGGTGCTGAGCCCACTGGGCAGACTGGCGCCCTGCAGTGACGGCCAGTTGCTGAGCCCACTGGGCAGACTGGCGCCCTGCAGTGACGGCCAGGTGCTGAGCCCACTGGGCAGACTGGCGCCCTGCAGTGACGGCCAGGTGCTGAGCCCACTGGGCAGACTGGCGCCCTGCAGTGACGGCCAGGTGCTGAGCCCACTGGGCAGACTGGCGCCCTGCAGTGACGGCCGGGTGCTGAGCCCACTGGGCAGACTGGCATCCTGCAGTGACGGCCGGGTGCTGAGCCCACTGGGCAGACTGGCACCCTGCAGTGACGGCCAGGTGCTGAGCCCACTGGGCAGACTGGCGCCCTGCAGTGACGGCCAGGTGCTGAGCCCACTGGGCAGACTGGCGCCCTGCAGTGACGGCCAGGTGCTGAGCCCACTGGGCAGACTGGCGCCCTGCACTGGGCAGACTGGCGCCCTGCAGTGACGGCCAGGTGCTGAGCCCACTGGGCAGACTGGCGCCCTGCAGTGACGGCCGGGTGCTGAGCCCACTGGGCAGACTGGCACCCTGCAGTGATGGCCGGGCTTTGACATGGGACTTGGCACTCTGCATTTCCACACCCTGCTCCTTGCCTGGCTGGCAAACCCTACTGCTCCTGGTGTCTTTCCACGGAGCAGAGACGAATGCCCGGAAGGCTGCTCAGGCCCCGGGCCCCACTGTGCTGGAGTCTCTGCAGACGCCGAGATAAACTCAGAGACGTTAAGGTCCGAAGGGACCGTCCTGATCGTCTCGTCCGACCTCCCGCACAGCGCAGGCCCCGCAATCTCCCCCACCGTGACTGGGTCCGGCCCTGAGAACTGCCAGGCCAGGGACCTCCCTGTGGAAAGTCACCTGGGCATCACAGGGAGCCGCGTGAATCCTATTGGACCTGCCTGGGGCCTCGCCCAGGTTAGGTGCGTGCAGGCCGGGGACAAGGAGTCGTGGGCTTGAGGAAACCTCAGCCCAGGGGAGTCAGGCTGGTCCAGGCTGCCTGGGTCCATGGGCCTCAGGGTGATGCAGTGGCTTAACCCTCGCCTTGCCATGCCTAGTCAAAGTGCCTGTGATCGTGTCTCCCGCTGTGGTGGGCGCAGGCGGCTCCAGCAGCAGGCGCCTTCAGGCCCGGAGCAGCAGGGGCTCTTGGCTTCATGCTGCCGGTGGCTGGAGGGGCTCAGACAGGGCAAGTGAAATCTTGGTGCGTTCCAGGGGCATCGACCTTCGAGGCTGGGGCAACGGGCTGGGAGGACGTCAGTGTGGGCCAGCTGCAGTGGGCAAGGGAGAAAGCCAGTGAGGCCGTACTGCCCGGGGCAGACCACACTACCAACTCCTCCACAGGTGAGAGACCCCTGCCGCCCACCCTTCCGCAGGTGAGACCCCCCGCTCCTCAGCACCCCACAGAGGAGATCTACCCGCCCCCTAACCTGCCTATAGAGGGGACTCCCCCCTGCAAGGGAGACCCCCCACCCCATCACCCCACAAGAGAGACCTTCCTGCCTCCGCAGTAGGAGGGGAGGGGGGCAGGCATTGCCTGGAGGCAGTGGGAGAGGGAAGGGGAGGGGGGCAGATGGTGCCTGGAGGCAGTGGGAGTGGAGGAGGGAGAGGGGAGGGGAGAGGAAGGGGCAGGCAGTGCATGGGGGCAGTGGGGGAGGGGAGGGGGCAGAGGTGCCTGGGGCAATGGGGGAGGGGTGACCATTGTGTTTCCTGCCCAGGGAGTTTCCTGGGCGTGCAGCCGGCTGCAGGCGGGATGGTGTCCGTGGCGAGGGCTCGCACCCCCGTTCTGGGCCCCTCGGGCCTGGCCTGCTCCGTGGAGATGCACTACTGGCTGCACAGTGACCCCCAAGGTACCCGCTGCCCCCCGGCCGGCCTACGCTCAGCTCTCCTCTGCCCCAGCCCCCACAATGTGCCCCGGGCGTAGCACTCCTGGGGGGCTGAGGACCCTGGGCCAACAGGCTCCTCCCGGGCTGCAGGGGCGGAGGCAGCCCCAGGAGAGAGGTTCTGAGCCCCACCTGCAGCCTGGCCCCATCCCATCCCCAGGCTGTGCAGACCCCCTCCCCCTCTGTTCCTGGTGGGATCCAACTGTGAGTGTCAGATCAGGACAGATTGCTTCCAAAGGGGCAACTACAGCCCAAAGCTGGGGTTTTTCCACACTAAGGCAAACCAAACCAGCCAAACAGAAAAGACTTTGGTTTCGCCCCACTGGCTAACCACAAGTCACACAAGCAATCCCCTTAAGACACTCCAGATTCCCAGTATCACCACCAGCAGCCACCTGTCCTGGGGATCAATGGTTATGTAAACCAATGCCCCAAATAAAGAAAACGGTTCTCCCCAATTCCAAAGAATCAGGCCCCAGACCCAGGTCAATATACAAATCAGATCTTCCCACAAATCACGCTGTTGCCAATCCTTTAGAATCTAAAATCTAAAGGTTTATTGTACAAGGAAAAAGGTATAGGCGAGGGTTAAGAATGGTTAAAAGAAATCAATTACATGCAGTGATGGCAAATCTCTTGGTTCAGGCTTACAGCAAAGGTAGAATAAACTGCAGGTTCAAATCAAAGTCTTTAGAAAGCATCCCCTGCAGGGATGGGTCAGCACCCTTGGCCAGAGTTCACCTGTGTAGCAAAGTCCATTCAGAGCTGGAAGCAAGGCAGGCTGAAGACTGGAGGTAGAAGACAAAATGGAGGACGCTTCTTCCAGCTTTTATAGACTCTCTCCTCTGAGCCAAGACCCTCTTCCTTCTTTTGCAGAGTTGGGTTGCAAAATGGAGGTTCATAGCCACATGGTCCAATTACCAGACTCTCCAGGATTTAGTTTCCGACCAGGCAGTTGACATTCCTAGAGCAGCTCGGGTGTGGACAGGCATTTACAAAGTCCATTGTGTGGTTGATGTCCCTTAATGGCCCATCAGCCAGGCCAGCCAAGTTAACAACAGCTTGTCTGAGATTTCACCCAGCAGCCAAGCATCAGTTTGAAGTACAGGCACCATATATCCAATATCCATAACTTTAGTTACAAAAAAGATACACACATATCACTGGCATATTCATAATTAGCCCTCCATAACCTGGTCATAGACACCTGTCATGACCCCCTTCACATAAGATTTGGTGTCACCATAGGACCTTGGTTGCTCCAATGATCTATATGATCCCAAATAATTCCTGTAACGTGACACCCTCCACCCCCCATCCGGAGTCACAGGGGGTCACTGCCGAGCTCCAGCCCTGCCAGGCTCTGCTCCCCGGCCTGGTCCTGGGTCCTGCCACGCGTCTCAGAGCCAGAGGCTGCTCCCCACCCCCCTCTCCCTTCCTAGGGTCCATTGCACTTGGCATCCTGGATGGTGCCCTGGGGACACCCCGGCTGGCCTGGCGCACGCAGGGCGGTGGCAGCGCGGCGTGGAGACACATCGCCGTTCCTCTGGGGGAGAGAACCAGACCCTTCCAGGTGGGCAACGCAGCCTGACACCCCCCTGGGGCCTGGCGGCGCTCTGGGGACACCCCCCGCAGCGTAGGGCACCACCTCTCTCAGTGCTGCAGCCCCAGGAGCACAGTCCTGAGCCAGGGGGTAAATGGGGCGAGGGGACAGGCTGGCCGGGTCAGGGACGGTCCAGGAGCCCTTCGTGTCTCACCGCTGACGCCAGTCCAGTGCCTGGAGGGTGGCTGATCTCAGACATAGGCAGGAATTGGCTTCTGGCTGTCAGCTACCCAGGGCTGAATGCCCCCCCGAGGGAGCCCCCGTCTCGCTCCCAGGGGAGGCCCCTGCAGGGTGGCATGGGAGGGGGCCCCTCCCGCAGCACCGCTCACCTTCATGCTGAATCCACACCGAGCGTCCGGTGGGGCCGGACTGGGGCTCACCAGGGCTGCTGTCCCCGCAGCTGGAGCTGGTCGCCCTGGTGGATCTGCGCGGCCCCGTGGGGCAGAGCGCCGCTGTGGACGATGTGGTGTTTGTGAACTGTGACCCCCACTTTACCCCTCCGGACGCCTCAGGTACGTCTCCCCCGGGGCCCGGCAGGACCCCCGGGAATCAGACACTTGACCAACTCCTGCCCCCGAGCCCTGCGCTGCTGCTGGCCCAGGAAGGGGGGACTCCCCAGCCCGGACTCATTCTGCTCCGGGGCTGGTTCCGGACGGGGCCAGGCGCAGGCCTTGCTCGTCCCAGGGGTTGGTTCCTCCCCCCGCGGGAAGAGCAGGTTCACGGCCAGCGGTGGCCGGCATGGGATTGAAGGTCGTGTCAGGGGCTCCACCGTCCTGTTCACCGCCCATGTTGGGCACCAAGTTGAGGTGGGTGACAGAGGTGCCAGGGTGCCGTCAAGCTCATCCCAGGCCAGGTCTCCCCCCCCCTTGCAGCCTCCCTGACCCTCCTCCGGGTTTGCTCCGCCGACCTGGGCACTGTGGGGACAGCCCAGGCCAGCAGGCAGTAGGGACGCAGCTGCCATCCGGCTGGCCAGCAGGGCTGTCCCTGCACAAGGCTGGGCACCAGTGGTGTCAATGGGAGTTAGGCACCTAAATCATGTTGAAGATCCAGGCCCAGGAGTCTAGTCCCAGCCCCAGACTCTCACCCTGTCAGATTCACATTCCTAGTGCCCAGGAGAGCAGGAGCGCGGGGAGCCCTGGCTCCCTTTCTTCTGAGCACTGCCCAGGGGTCGTCTTTCCTGCAGCCACCACCTGCCCTCTGGGCTACTCCCCACCCTGCAGGGGCGAGACAGAGTCCCCAGGCCTGCCCCGTGCTAGAGACTCCCACCAGAGGGGTAGGGAAGGGCACTGGGAGCCAGCAGGGACTGGAGCCTGCTCTTCTTCCTCCCGGGTAGAGAGACGGGCATGTAACCCACTGTGACGGAGTAGGAATACCGTGTGTGTGCCTCAGTTTCCCCCATGCATTTCTTAAGTGTCTATGTGAAGGAATAGGGGCTGATGGTGTTGCAAAGCAGAGAGACAGTGTAAGCAAGTAGCCGATGCCCTCCTCCCTCTCTGCAGGTGTCCATACCTGAAGCTGTATTCTGACTCCAAGTGGGGGAGGGAGGTCACCTGACCTGGCAGAGCCAGAGGGGAGGAGGGGCTGGAGAGAGTGAGTTTGTTTGGGTCTGAAGTTGGGTGGGGAGACGGGAGGCAGGCCCAGGCAGGGTCTGGCCTCCCTGTGCCCCCAAAATGGATACAGCTGAGGGGTTCAGGTACCTACAAGCTCGGTGTTAGACCATGTACCTGTCGACGAATATACCTCTGTTTTACTGACTGGCTGAGAGTCACGTCTGACTGTGGATTTGGGGTGCAGAATCCACGGCTCTCCCGGGACCCCACCCGGGCGGGTTTGCTGGGGGAAGCGCATGGAGGGGCAGAAGGTGCTGAATGCTCCAAGGTCAGACCCAGGAAGGTGTAAACGGGGACCTCTAAAGCTCCTAGACTTGGAGACAGGCTGTGTATGGAGAGGGGACGTTTTCCCTCGGAGTCCTGTCTGGCATCATAGGGGGCAAGTTCCAGACCATCGCCCGGGCACCCCGTGACACCCACAAAGAGATCCACCTCCTTCCATCTGGAGAGCTCAGCACGAGGAGCTCACCCCAACTCCAGATGGAGAAACTGAGGCACGGGCACAGTACGTGACTTACTCAGGGTCACACAGCGTAGCAATAGGAGGGCTGGGATAGAGCCTGATTCCCGGTTTGCTTGCTATGACCACTCAACCTCATGCCCTTCCAGAGTCCAGCAGAGAACCAGGAACCAGGTTTCCTGCTCCTTTGCTCTGGCCACTAGACCTAAGAGCTCTCTGACATTAGTGGGGTGGGGGTGGGGCTGGGGGTGGATCATAGCAGCTGTAACGTGGCTCCGACATGGAGTTGAGGCAGGAGTGAAGTGTTTGGTGGCAGCCCCCCCGGCCCTGGCCCCAGTCTCTGACTTTGTTCCCAACTTGGCCTTTCCTCTCTCTGCAGAGCTGTCCTGCAACTTCGAGAGGGGGCGCTGCGGCTGGTACCAGGATCAGAGCCATGACTTGGAGTGGGTGCGAGGCACAGGGCTGGGCGCTGACCACACCACCGGCACCGGTGGGTCCTGTTGGGGAGCCAGAGGGCTGCCCCAGGAGTTCCTTGGCTCTGGGGTGCACAGGGCAGGTGAAGCAGCAGGATTGGGGCCTCCTCCAGGGCCTGCCCCAAGGAGCTGGTCTCAGAGCTCCACCCAGCGGTGGCTCTGGGCTCCTTTCCAAACTCAGCCCAGGGAAGGGGAGCTGAGGGCCAGGAACTTTAGGGGGAGAAGCTGGACCCCTAGTTGTGGAGTGCGGGGGGCATGCTTGGGGCCGGGCCCCAGGCTGGGCCAGGGGGCAAGGCCAGGGCTCTGGTAGGGAGCAAGCAGAGGTTCCCCCGGGAGAGGCTGGGCTGCTTCCATCCGACACACCTGGGCTGGGGTAAGGGCCCGGCCAAGCTCTCGGTGAGACTTGGCCTGTGGCTGTGGCAAGCTGGGGCCGTGTGCCGGGAGGGCTGGGCTGGGGTGTGTGGACGCCCCCCTGCCCTTGTTCCTGCTCCTCCCGCTCTCACCCTGGGCTGTGTTTGCTTCCGAAAGGCTATTTCTTGTCCGTGAATTTCTCCACCCAAAGGACCTGGGGCCGGAGTGCGCGTCTCCTCACCTACCCCCAGGACCCTCCCACCAGGGAGCGGTGCCTCTCCTTCTGGTACCGCCTGGACGGCCCTCAGAGCGGTAAGTCGCACCCGGCTAGGGACCCATTCTCCGTGGGGCAGGAGGAAGCCACAGATCCTTCCCCGTCTCCTCCAGGAAGGTGCCAGTTGACATGCGTGGCATTGCGCGTTCAACAGAGGGTGCCTCTGGCAAGGACACACCTGGGCACCGTGGTGAGGGGCGTGGGTGCGAGCCAAGGGCAGGAACTGTGTTGAAGGGGGATGTGTCCCTGCTGCACAGTCACCCTGGTGCTCGCCCTTCCAGGGTGAGTCCCCAGCTCTGTGGGTCGCCCCAGTGCAGGCTGGGAGAGAGAGTTCTCCAGCACAAGGAGCCCCCAAAGGAGGAGAGCCCCCCTGCCTTCCCACGGGCCCCTCGCTCACTGGCCCGGGGTGGCTGGTTTACGAGGACCCAGCCCTTGGGACGCAAGGCCAGCGTTAGCTCCCAAGAACCACAGGTTCCCTTCCCAGCTGCTCTGCCCAGCGCCTGCCCCTGTGGGACGATGAACTGACTCCAGGCCCCTTTCTCTTTGGGGATGTCGGCTCTGCCAGTGCAGATCCCTGGTCACTTCCCAGCAGAGGCTGCAGGTCACCCGCCAGAGCTGGCTGCAGGTCACAGGGGCGGGAGTTCCTGCCTTGTAGCAGGTGCTCTAGGAATGCTCTGTGCCTGTCCTCCCCCGCCGTTCGCCCGCCCGTTCCCGTGGGCTCCCTAACCTCACTAAGGCAATGTCTTCCAACCCAGGCACGCTCAACCTCAAGATACAGCACGACGGGGAGCCGGAGACCGTGCTCTGGACCCGAACGGGAGCTCAGGGCAGCATGTGGCACCTGGGATTCGCAACACTCAGGCGCCAGGCTCTCCAGAGGTACCGGGTAAGGCCCCCGAGACGCCCCCTCGTCCCTCAGTGCTTGTGGGAGTCACGGCAGAGCCAGGGGTAGGACTCCGGCCTGGCTGGGGTCACCGCAGCCCCTCCTGGACTGTGCCTGCCCCCACCTCTGTACAGCCCCGGGCACATCGCTGGCACCCAGGAAGTGATCACAGCAGGGCTGGGCCACACTCCTGAGCTGGGGCTGGGCTGCACGGCCGTGCAAGCTCCGGAGGGCTTTGTGCTGCTCCCTCACCCGGCCACAGGGCACCTGGGCAGCAGCTCCTTGGGGGTCAGTTGGGCCCGGGCCCTCCAGGATATCTGGGTGTCTAACTCCACAGGGTGGGGCACCTCCCCAGTACCTCTGAGGACCCTGTGTCCTGTCCCATGCAGGCGGGGTGCTGACATGGCGCCCCCCGGTGGTGAGCATGGCAGAGGCGCTGACAATGGGGCGGTGCTCAGTGCCCTGTGCCTCCCTCCCTGACAGCTGCTCTTCGAGGCTCTCCGGGACGGGTACCGGGGGGACGTGGCCCTGGACGACGTCACCGTGCGAGCGGGAGCCTGTGCTCCCCAGACGTCCTGCTCCTTCGAGGCCAATACCTGTGGCTTCTCCTCCAGCTGGCCGGCCACGTGGGTACGGCAGAGCAACGCCACTGGCATGGCCGCCACCGGCCCTCCCACTGACCACACCGTGGGGACAGCCCGAGGTAACGCAGCCCCTGGGCTCCCGCAGGGCGCGGGGGCCCCTCTGCCTTCCTGCCGCCTGGGCCCTGGCCAGCCGCGACGGGGCCGTGCACTGCTGGGGACTGTCCTGGCGGGTTCGGATCGCAGACGGCAGCTCTCCCGCAGGCCCCTGGCTCTACCGGACACACTGAGCTCTGCAGAGACGCTGGTCCCTTGGGGGGGAGGGGGAAGATCGGCTGCAGCATGGATGCCGCAGGGCAGGGCTGAGGTGGGGCCCAGGACACGGGAGGGGGATGGGTGAGCAGGGAGCCCGTGTGGCACTGCCGGGCAGGAGGGGGCTGAGCAAGGCCATTTCCAGGGTGCTCCAAGGTGGCCTTGCCGATCTCCTGGGTTCCCAGTTCCACTGAGCCAGGGCAAACAGTCAAGGTGCTGTGCCGTGGCTGGCAGGGACCTGAGGGGCGGCTAAAACAGGTCAGGCACCAGATGAAGGGTCTTCGAGGTCCTAGGAGACGCCGGGGCTCGCTCGGTGGTTGGCACTGCAGGGAGACGCAGCCTGGGACTGGAAGGAAAAGGGCACTCCAGGGACCCAGGTAGGGCTCCAGGAGGTGCTGAGCATAAAAAGGGGCCGGGAGCCGGGCCGGGGGTGGGGGGTGTGGGGGGGTGAAGAAGTCCTGTAGGGCAGAGGAAACTCTGTTTGGTGGGAACGTTTGAGTTTGGACTCTTGGCTTTCTCCCCCTCTCCACCCCAGGGTGATGTTTGTTGTCAAATGGCTGGAGGGCTAAGCCACAGCTCCACCCCAGACTGGCACGTGGCAAGCTGAGGGTACAAACGTTAGGAAGAGAAACTGAAGCAGGGAGTGCTGGCAGTGCCATGCTGAGCCAATAGGGGGTGCAAGCGAGTAGCCATGCCCCTGGGACAATCCCATTGCCTTGAGCTTGAGGCGGTGCCAGGGAGAGCTCTGTCCGCCCACGTGGGCCGGGCTGGCTCAGGTGCACTGGAAGATGCAGGTTTCTCTGGCTTTTCCTTACTATGGCCCTGCAGCTGGGTCCCTTCTCTGGTTGGTTGGAGGCTGCAGGGTCTGTGCGGGGGGGGGGGGGGCATGATTGTGGGTCTGCCTGGTGCTGGGGTGTTACCCACACATTCTAGGGCACCCCCAGCCTTACTCAGCTCCTAGGGCTCAGGGCCAGTGGAGGATTTACCATGAAACAAACTGTGCAGTGACATGGGGCCCCCACCGACAGGGGCCCCCAAAATACAAGACAAATCTGACACATGACTGAAATTGCAAAGCGGCCCAGGCTTTCGGGGGAGGGGAGGGCGTAATTGGTGCCTATATAAGAAAAAGCCCCAAATATCAGGGGCTGTCCCTATAGAATCAGAGAATCTCAGGGTTGGAAGGGATCTCAGGAGGTATCTAGTCCAACCCCCTGCTTAAGGCAGGACCAATCCCCAACTAAATTGTCCCAGCCAGGGCTTTGTCAAGCCTGACCTTAAAAACCTCTAAGGAAGGAGATTCCACCACCGCGCTAGGGAACCCATTCCAGTGCTTCACCACCCTCCTAGGGAAAACGTTTTTCCTAATATCCAATCTAAACCTCCCCCTCTGCAACTTGAGACCATTACTCCTTGTTCTGTCATCTGGAACCACTGAGAACAGTCTAGATCCATCCTCTTTGGAACCCCCTTTCAGGTAGTTGAAAGCAGCTATCAAATCCCCCCTCAGTCTTCTCTTCTGTAGACTAAACAATCCCAGTTCTCTCAGCCTCTCCTCATAAGTCATGCGCTCCAGGTCTCTAATCATTTTTGTTCCATTCTCTGGACTCTTTCCAATTGTTCCACATCCTTCTTGTAGTGTGGGCCCCAGAACTGGACACAGTACTCCAGATGAGGCCTCACCAATGTCGAATAGATCACGTCCCTCGATCTGCTGGCAATGCCCCTACTTATACAGCCCAAAATGTCACTAGCCTTCTTGGCAACAAGGACACACTGTTCACTCATATCCAGCTTCTCATCCACTGTAAACCCTAGGTCCTTTTCTGCAGAACTGCTGCCTAGCCATTCGGTTCCTAGTCTGTAGCAGTGCATGGGATTCTTCCATCCTAAGCACAGGACTCTGCACTTCTCCTTGTTGAACCTCATCACATTTCTTTTGGCCCAATCCTCTAATTTGTCTAGGTCCCTCTGTATCCTATCATCACCCTCCAATGTATCTACCACTCCTCCCAGTTTAGTGTCATCTGCAAACTTGCTGAGGGTATGTGACGGTGCTGTTCCTGGTGGGACCCAACTGTGAGTGTCAGATCAGGACAGATTGCTTCCAAAGGGACAACTACAGCCCAAAGCTGGGGTTTTTCCACACTAAGGCAAACCAGAAAAGACTTTGGTTTCACCCCACTGGCTAACCACAAGTCACACAAGCAATCCCCTTAAGACACTCCAGATTCCCAGTATCACCACCAGCAGCCACCTGTCCTGGGGATCAATGGTTATGAAAACCAATCCCCCAAATAAAGAAAATGGTTCTTCCCAATTCCAAGGAACCCAGGTCAATATACAAATCAGATCTTCCCACAAATCACGCTATTGCCAATCCTTTAGAATCTAAAATCTAAAGGTTTATTATACAAGGAAAAAGGTATGGGTGAGGGTTAGGAAAGGTTAAAAGAAATCAATTACATGCAGTAATGGCAAATCTCTTGGTTCAGTCTTGCAGCTGTAGAATAAACTGCAGGTTTCAATCAAAGTCTTTGGAAAGCATCCCCTGCAGAGATGGGTCAGCACCTTTGTCCAGAGTTCCCCTGTGTAGCAAAGTTCCATCCAAAGCTGGAAACAAGGCAGGCTGAAGGCTGGAGGTAGAAGACAAAATGGAGGACATTCTTCTAGGCTTTATAGACTTTCTCCTGTGGGCGAAGACCCTCCCCCTCCTTATGCAGAGTCCGGTTGCAAACTGGAGGTTCATAGCCACCTGGTCCAATCACCAGACTCTCAACGATTCAGTTTTTGCCCAGGCATGTCCCATTCCTGGGGAGGCTCCTTGGGTGTGGACAGAGTTCATTGTGCAGTTGATGGCCCTTTAATGGGCTCGAGTTAGCACCTGCGTGTCGGAGATTTCACCCAGGAGCCAAGCCTACGTTTGAAGTACAGGCACCTTTTATCCAATATCCATAACTTCAGTTCCAAAATAGATACACACATATGGTCATAGACACCTGTTATGACCCCCTTCACCTAATATTCGGTACCCCAATGATCTATATGGTACCAAATTATTCCAGTAACGTGACACCCCCAATGCAAAATTGATGCAGGTAGGGATGACAAAACAGCACTGACTGCATCCCAAAAGCTCCCTGTGGCGGGGTGACCACCCGCCCCCTACCGGAAGGGGCTTGGAAAAGCTCCAAAAGGGGTTTGAAATAGCCCGGAAGGGGGTTAAGGCTGGGAGCCAGCAGACTTTGCCTGATTGGGCATTAGGCCCAGCTGGGCGGCCACGCCCCAAACACAGGCCTGTATAAAGGCTGGGAGGCAGGGGCCTAGAGGACAGTCTCCTCTGCATTCAGGAGCTGAAGCCAGGTACCTGGGTTAGGGCAGAGCTGGGGCAGGGCAGAGGGAGCTGGGCAGGCTCTAGCCGAGAGCCCCAGGCCTTCGGGCCTGATACAAGGCCCGACCCAGGAGTACCAGGGATGCAGGGGGCAGCCCAGGGCTGGAGATAGCGACAGCAGGCCAACCCTCCTTGCCTGTGATGAGAAGCCATGATACTGCAGTCCGCCCCAGTGAGCAGGGGCAAGTGGTGACTGACAGTGGCACAATCTGAGGTGGGGATAGGGGGTAGAGGGTTCCCCCGGGGAGGGGGACCCTCACACCAAAGGGGGTACTGCAGGGGTGCAGCACCCACAGTTGGAGGGCACTGGGGTCTGGGAGGGACACGGGGCCAGCGAAGGAGCGGGGCATCACCCTGCGGAGGGCGCTCTGGACGCTAAACGAGCTGATTCCCCGATCAACCAGCAGAAGGCGCCGTAGGGGTGAGTGTCCGCCCCGTTACACTCCCCCATCCATGGGTTTGTTTTATGTGATCTTGCCAAGAGCTAAAGAAAACAGCTATTTTATACATACAAGCTCTGGCAAATGTTTGGAACCCAAGTACCATTCAATCAATATAGATATTAATGCTGTCAATAGCACAGAAATCTTGGCATTTAGCCATGGAAACAACAGGGTAGTGTGCCTCAGTTTCCCTTTCTATACTGCACATTTGGTGTGGAATGTCTTTTTCCCTTTGGAAAGTCTCACCCCTGTTTACAGGCCTTAACTGTGACACATCAGTAGAACAAGGCCTCTTTACATAAAGTGTGTTCCCCTGTATTTCTCTTGACATGTCCAAAGGATTTTTCACAAGACTAGGCCCATTGTACAATTTTACAGTTTCAGGTAATAACACAGTAGTTACACAAATTACCATTAGCCACAACAACAATTTCATTACAAGTGTCCATTTACAATCAGGTTTGTCAAGCCATGCCTTTGGGTCAATACTATTAGAATTTTGGCCTTCTAGGGTGGTTTTCCTTTGCAAAGTCAGATTCTCTTTTCCCTCCTTGCCCTGAAGGGTCAAATCCTGCTCTCTGTTGCTTAAAAGAACTCCCTGCCTGATTCGGAGGGTTCCCTGAGCTAACAGCCATTAGCAAGCTCTTCTCTCCCCATTCAGTCCAGTAATCTGCATCTTCACAGATAAAAGCAAGCTTCCAGGCTATAGTATGTCTTAAAGGGATACCATTTATTTTCACTAACCAGCTAGTCTTAAAGTTCTGTTGTTTCTTTAACCAATTCTGCTTCCACATGGAATTAGATGTTGGGTTTACCCAGAGACCACAAGTCACATCCATAGTATCTAGAGATGAGAGTATACCAACTACTATTCTAACTGCACAGCTGTCCTTCTCTGAAGAGACCTTTACCCAGACAGCTCTCTGAGCCTGACACACAGATTGTTCACTTGCAGAATCAGCATGGAGACTTTTTCCTTTGAACAACCTTGTCTCCCCAACAAGCTGGTTAAACACAGCTACTTGGTCATAGGGCTGTCCCAGTTCCTCCTTGCTCTCTGTTGTCAAGCTGGTGGCAGGTAACACACCCAAATCACCTTTCTGCTCTCTTTGTGTCCTGGCTAGGGTATCACTCTGATTAGACAGAGTTGCTACACCCTTTTCCAGCAACACACTAGCAACAGGCAAAATACAAGCACCAGAATCGTCTGGTCTCTGGGATCTTGCTAAGACATTAACTGGATGTAACCTAGTTATAGAGCCTTCCTCCCCAGCAGACACAAACTTAGGACCATTCCCTTTCTGGGCTTGCTTTAGCGGAATTCAAAACCAATTCTGAAACAACTGCGCTATTCTCAACCAGCATGGGCTGAAAAGCACCTTCTGTCTGCTCCACAGACAAAGAAGATTCAGAGACACATTCTCCTTCACTAGACACACAGCTTAGGATCTCCCTTCCCTTGTTCCAGCACACAGACCACTGCTTGGAGACTGAGGTAGCTTCCTCCATAGGCAAGTCAATACCCCTGACAGACACAGGCCCACTCCCTACACTGTCCCACTTCTCCACACCGGACACAGGTAAGGCAGAGGGACACTTTTCTTCCACTATCCTTGCCTTCCCTTTAGATACACTGCTGCCTTTCCTAGGTTTACTTTTACAAGCTGTACCAGCCAAAACTATTTCACCCTTTCCTTCCTCAGTTAGGATTTCAACCTGCCCATTCACTTTAACTTGCTCCAGAGAAACCCTTTCCTGACCCATGAGTTCTTTCTGCACAGAATCTAATTTCAGATTTACTTCTGCGACATTAGACAGACATTTAGAAACTTCATTCCCAGGGAAACTGCGTCTCTGAACAGACAAACCTTTAGAACAACCTTCCATAGGCCCTCTGACAAAATACTCAGAAAAGGCTACAACAGTGCACCTTACCCCATTAACCTCTGCACTGCTAATAAACTCTGCATTATTGCTCCCATATTTAGCTTTAACATGAGCCCTAAGGTCACCTTCTTCAGAGACCACAGAAATAGCATTTGCATACAGGGCACCCTCACTGGACTCTGTGTGGCTTGCCAGTGAGTTTACAACCATAGAATTAACATCTGCCCTGACACTTGGGCTTCCTTTCAGGATTGGGCAATTCGGTCTTGTGTGGCCAAGCACACCACATTGATAGCAAGTGATCTGTCTATCCTTGGTGGGAGAGTTTCTCCCGTCTGGACTTCCATGTGCCCCTTTAGAAGGGTCAGGATCAGACCTACCTCTGAACCCTTCCCTCCTCTTGAACTGGGGGGAATGGGTACTAGGTTTCCCTTGGAGTTTACACCCATCTCGAGCCCTGTTTTGGGTATAGGCATCTGCAATCTCTGCAGCCCGCAGGACTGACTCAGGTTCCCTGTCTCACACAGCTGCTCTCACATGGTCTGGCACAATGTCTAAGAACTGCTCTAAAGTTATCAGATCCAGCAGTTTTTCAAAATTCCCATGTGCCTTCGCCCCCATAACCCATTTCTTAACAAAACCCATCAGTTTGTGAGCACATTCCACAAAAGTACAATCATTAGACATTTTAAACTTTCTGAACTTAACTCTGTAAGACTCAGGAGTCACTCTGAATCGCCTTAACACAGCATCTTTAAACTGCACATAGTCCAAGGCTTCCTCATCCCCCAGTTCATTAAATACCTCCCAGGCTTTTCCAGACAGTTTGGTCATCAGGACAGGCATTCGCTGCTCATCAGGGATCTGATGCACCTTGCAGAGGCGTTCAAAGGTCGACAAAAACTCCTCTACATCCTCCGAATCATTGTAGATGAGACACATCTTTTCCCAGTTTTTCTCATGGCGGTGTGGAAGAGGATTACCGGGTGGCGTTGACCTCCTCTGCCCCTCCAGTACTTGGAGCTGAAGTTTGGCCGTCTCCTGTTCCATTTTGTGAAGCTCCATTCGAATCTGTGCTAGCTCCCGTTCATGCTCCAACTGCAGTTTATTTGCTGCTTGCTGCTCTCTAACTTTTTCTGCATTTCCTGCAGTATCCAGTAAGGGCTGTTCTCTCACCTCTTGATCCTTGGCTATTAGCAGCTCTCTCAGTTCTTGCTTGGTAGTTTTCTTTCTAAAACTTATTCCCCTTTTTAAACACAAATCTTCCATGGCCTTTTTTCCCAGCCGTTCATATGCTCTTTGCTCACTCATTATAACCACTCTTTAACCAATCAAACTCTCAACACCCAAAATTAAAATTTGGACAATGTGGGGTTCTGACCCAAAGCTCAATTGACCTGGTTCTGTGGATCCTGCCGACTATGCCACTGTGACGGTGCTGTTCCTGGTGGGACCCAACTGTGAGTGTCAGATCAGGACAGATTGCTTCCAAAGGGGCAACTACAGCCCAAAGCTGGGGTTTTTCCACACTAAGGCACCAAACCAGCTAAACAGAAAAGACTTTGGTTTCGCCCCACTTGCTAACCACAAGTCACACAAGCAATCCCCTTAAGATACTCCAGATTCCCAGTATCACCACCAGCAGCCTCCTGTCCTGGGGACCAATGGTTATGAAAACCAATCCCCCAAATAAAGAAAACGGTTCTCCCCAATTAAAAGGAATCAGGCCCCAGACCCAGGTCAATATACAAATCAGATCTTCCCACAAATCACGCTGTTGCCAATCCTTTAGAATCTAAAATCTAAAGGTTTATTATACAAGGAAAAAGGTCTAGGTGAGGGTTAGGAATGGTTAAAAGAAATCAATTACATGCAGTAATGGCAAATATCTTGGTTCAGGCTTGCAGCAGTTTCAAATCAAAGTCTTTAGAAAGCATCCCCTCCAAGGATGGGTCAGCACCTTTGGCCAGAGTTCACCTGTGTAGCAAAGTCCATTCAGAGCTGGAAGCAAGGCAGGCTGAAGGCTGGAGGTAGAAGACAAAATGGAGGATGCTTCTTCCAGCTTTTATAGACTCTCTCTTCTGGGCCAAGACCCTCCTCCTTCTTATGCAGAGTCTGGTTGCAAAATGGAGGTTCATAGCCACATGGTCCAATTACCAGACTCTCCAGGATTTAGTTTCTGACCAGGCAGTGACATTCCTAGAGCAGCTCGGGTGTGGACAGGCATTTACAAAGTCCATCGTGTAGTCCCTTAACGGCCCATCAGCCAGGCCAGCCAAGTTAACAACAGCTTGTCTGAGATTTCACCCAGCAGCCAAGCATCAGTTTGAAGTACAGGCACCACATATCCAATATCCATAACTTTAGTTTCATAGTCAGCCCTCCATAACCTGGTCATAGACACCTGTTATGACCCCCTTCACATAAGATTTGGTGTCACCATAGGACCTTGGTTGCTCCAATGATCTATATGATCCCAAATAATTCCTGTAATGTGACAGGGGGGTGTTCCCATTTTCTCCTTGGCCAATACAGTCCCCCTCAGCTCTCAGCCCCCATGGGTGGAGGGGGAGCCCCACAGCTCCCAGCCACCAGGGGAAACCAGGGAGCCGCAGCAGCAGACAGATGACGGCTTCCATGGTGAATTTTTGTTTTTTACCCATGACATGTCCGTGACTTTTACCAAAATAACACTGACATAATCTCAGCCTTCATCATAGAGAAGTAGGGACCAGAAAGGCAAAGCAATAAAGATGAGAGATTTCATGACCCCCAGCTGCTGCTAAGTGGTTCCTTGCCAGAGGGAATGCCAGCAAACAACGTTTTCTTTCGATAGCGTGAGAGCGTCCTTGCTTCTCTGGGGCTGGTGGGGACTGTTAGGCCGGGAGCCTCCTTTACAGCCTGCGAGGTCGTTGGTTTAACGTCATTTAGATGGAATGTGAGGATTCGATTTTCTGCTTCTTGGCTCTTGGCTGCTGCTCTCTAAATATGGCTGCAGAAAAAGGCCTCGGGCCGTACTGGAGCAGGGTGTCCAGGGCTTACCCCGTCCCCAGGGGTCTGACTGGGGCTGGGAGAATGAGGGGTCCAGGGCTGTGCTCTGGTCCGTCCCCAAGGCTCTGATGCTGAAGGTCCCTGGCTGTGCCTCATGCCCAGGGGTCTCCGGTCTGGCCCTGGCGTGATGCTGTGACTCTCTGCAAGGCTGTTGGGTTTTGTTTTCCACAGGATATTACATGATTGTTGATACCAGTGAGGGCTCCCTGCCCCGTGGGCAAGCAGCCACTCTGAGCTCTGGGCAGTACCAGCCCCTGACTCGTCCGCAGTGCCTGAGCTTCTGGTACCAGCTGAGCCCCAGTGACCCAGGTGAGCCCGAAAGCCCCAACCCTTTGATCCCCTCGGGCTGGCGGGGGCCGAGGTGCTGGTCAGTGGAGTGAAGGGTGTCACGGAGAGTGGGGGAGTCCGGTCCCTGCACCCCCGCTTCCTTGGATTTACAGTGACTCTCAGCCAGCCAGTAGATTAGAAGGTTTATTGAGAAGACAGGAACACAATCCAACTCAGAGCTTCTTAGTCTAGACAGGACCCCTTAGTTAGGTCCTTCTGGGGGACCGGAAGATGAGGCCCAGGGTTTTGGGCTCCCGGCCTTGTTCCTAGTCTTCTTTCTCCCTAGTACCCCGACCAAAAGCCCAGCCAAACTGTTTCCCTGCCTCCTTCCTGCCTCCCCTCCCCCCAAGCCTTTGTTAGAAACACACAGACATCCAGCTTCTCATCACCTGGCTGGGGTCAGGTTACATCCCAGCATCACCTTTTCCTGTCACAAAGGGCAAGAGGCTGTGGAGGAAGCCAGGCCTGGGAGGCAGGACTCCTGGGTTACGGTCTTGGCTCCGCCACACATGGTTGGTTCCCTCAGAGTAAACTGGGCATCCAGACCCCCACCCCCCACCCTGGCCTACGACTTCCCAGGGAGTGTGAGTAGGAGTGTGGGGAGCTCAGACCCAGGAACCAATCCCACAGCCTCCTACGTGTGCCCTATCCAGGGGCATTTCTCAGGCCCATGAACTCTGCCAGCTCCCCGGAAGGCTAGCGTTAGCCAGGTGTGACGGAGTAGGAATACTGTGTGTGCCTCAGTTTCCCCTATGCATTTCTTGAGAGTCTATGTGAAGGAATAGGGGCTGATAGTGTTGCAAAGCAGAGCCTCTCTGCAGGTGTCCATACCTGAAGCTGTAATCTGACTCCAAGTGGGGGAGGGAGGTCACCTGACCTGGCGGAGCCAGGGGGGAGGAGGGGCTGGAGAGAGTTTCGGTTTGGGGGTCTGAAGCTAGCTGGAGTCAGGCAGGGAAGGGTTAAGGAGCTATCTGGCTCTCTGGCCCCCAAAATGGATCCAGCTGAGGGCTCACGCTCGCTGTATGGTCTGTGTTAGACCAGGTACAGGTTGTCGAATAAACCTCTGTTTTACTGGCTGGCTGAGAGTCACGTCGCTGGGGGAAGCGCACGGAGGGGCAGAAGGTGCTGAATGCTCCGAGGTCAGACCCAGGAAGGTGGAAGTGGGGACCCGTGAAGCTCCTAGCCTTGGAAACAGGCTGGGTACGGAGAGGGGACACTTCACCCAGAGTCCTGTCTGGCTTCCTAGGGAGAGGTTCCAGAGCATCGCCCGGGCGCTCCGTGACACCAGGTTAACCCAGGGCTCGAGGCCGGCCAGCCCAGGGTCCTGGCGGTGCCTGGCGACATCTGCCCCATGCTAGTGACGGAGCCTGGGGGGTCTCTCCGTGCCACGTTGTCTGCCCCATTGCACCAGTATATGGAAATGGCCAGGGCCCACGCAGCGAGTCCAGACTAGAACGCGGGCCCCGCCAGCCCGTGATGCCTCCATGGTGCTTTGGAGGAAGGTGCCAGGCAGAGCAAGCTCCTGGTACCACACCAGTGCTTTGCGGTGCCGCTGCTCCCGGCGCTCTGTGCCCGGGGGTGGCCCTCACGAGATGTCCTGTCTCTAGGCTCTCTGGCGGTGTGTGTGAAGGAGAAGGGGGTGCAGCGGAGGCTGTTCAGCGTGAGCTCAGGGCAGAGGGACGCTTGGCGCTATGGTAAAGTGACTGTCCAAGCAGCTGAGGACTGGCAGGTGAGAGCCATGGGCCCTGGGGGTGCCTATAAATAACAGGGTGATCAGCCAGATCCCAGCCTGAGTCCGAGAGGAGCTCCAGAGCCCCGCCGCCCTACCCTGGAAGCCGCTGTCTGAGCAGAGAGGTGCTCTGAGGGACCCCAGGCCCAGCTACTCTGTGGGCCGCCAGCCGTGGGTGGAGGCTTCGCTGGGCCTGCCAGGCCTGGGGAGGGGGAAGGGAGGTCAATTCCGCCAGGGGAGCTGGGTTCTCATCTAGGTTTTACGCCACACACGGGCACTGGAGGCTGGAGCCGACCTGGGCTAGTCCTGGGGCACCGGGCCGTTGCTGCGTGGCTGAAACCTGGCGGGTCCATCAGGCGCTGGCCCAGCCTGCCCAAAGAGGAGGGGCAGAGCCATGCCACGGGTGGGCCTGGCGCCTCCTTTCCGGGCTCCAGGAGAGCAGGCCCAGCCCCAGTGGGGTCCCGTCGGCTCTGGCTGGACCCTGGACCTGCTCCCTGCTCTTTGGCAGGTCGTGTTCGAGGTGCTGAGTGCTGGCGGGAAGCTCTCCTACGTCGCCCTGGATGATCTGTACCTGAGGGCCAGCAGCTGCCCGGAGCCAGGTGCGGGGCTGGGCAGGTGCTGGGCAGACCCGGCTCTTCAGGGCCGGGCAGTCTGGCTGGGGAAGGGGGGGGCGGCCCATAGCAGGGGCGGTGAGGGGAGTGCTAGTGGCAGGGGAAAAGGGGGGGGGGCAGGACATGGGAGGGGAGGGGGGACGAGCAGAGTCTGGAGCAGCCTGAGGTCCCTTTCGGTGCCTGTCTGCGGGGGGAGGGGAGGTCTCTGTCTGGCTTCTCTCTGCAGTGCTGACAGGGCCGGGGGGGGGGGGGGGGGGTTGCCCTAGGACAGGTCCTGGCCAGTTGTGTGTCAGTGTCCAAGGGGAGGGGGCCAGGGCGGGTGTGCCACACACACGCTGCTGCGCACGGCAGGGGCAGACAGGACTGAACGTGGCGCCCGAGGCGGGACTGGGACCCTGCTGCTCAGCCCGGGGCCTGGTTTGTATCATTTTTGGTGGTGCTCAGAGAACAGGTCCAAGTCGTCCCCCCTCCCTTCCCCCCCCCGTCAGCTGTCTATATTTAAAATAATATAAAACGGACTGGAAACAGTAAGTGCTGAACAGTTCCCCTATTGCACAAGGGGGGGGGGATGAGAGGTGTGGGAGGGGGCTCAGGGCTAAGAGGGGGTGGGGTGAGGGCTGTGGCCAGAGGTGAGTTCACAATGCAGGAGGGGGCTGCCCCAGAGAGGTCTTGCCAAGGGCCTGATCCTGCCCTCGTCCCCCTGAGCGCAGGGCGGGCCCAGCGGAGGCCCCGGGGGCCCCATGGGCCCATGCTCCTGTAATGGGGCCGGGGGGGGGTCTCTTCCTGGCAGGTTCCTGTGACTTCGAGTCAGACACATGTGGCTGGACCAGCCCCTCCGACCGCACCCTGGGCAGCTACGCCTGGGGCTGGAGGAGCGGGGCCAGCCTGGGCCCGGAGGTGGACCACACGCTGGGCACGAGGGCAGGTGAGAGGCACTTTTGGCCAGATCGGGGCAGAGATGGGGCTGCCAGGTGGAGACTGCCCGGGGGGAGGGGGATCGAAGGGACCCACACACTGCTGGGCTGGGCTGGGGAGCTGAGCAGCCTTCCTGGGAGGGGGTGGGTGGCAGAGAAGGGAGCTGGGGGCTCAGGGTTTGGGTCGGGAGGGTTCTCACTTCGGGACCGTGCCCAGCAGGCCAGGCCAGTGCCGCCGGAGGGGGGGTTCGTTCCTGTGGGCTGGGTACCGCCTGGAGGAGGGCAGCAGATCCGCTCCTCCGTCCTGGCCTGGCACCGCCAAACTGGGACCGAAGCCTCGTGCCGGGGGCTGGGAGGAAGAGACGCTGATTGGCTCAGGACCTGCACTGGGGCTGGCTGGGCTCTGCTGGGACCGACTTGCAGCTCAGGGGAGCTGGGCTCCTGGCTCCTGCCAGTGCAGGCCTCAGCTGCAGCATCACCCAGGGGCCCGGATCTTGGCTGGGGGCCACACTTCAGTGCTGGCGCTGCCTGTCCCTGGACCGTCCCTGGCTGCGGGGCGACCCCCCTTCCCCTGCGGCTGGCTGGGGCCTGCAGTGGCTGGTGTTGCCGGGAGCGATGGTGCAGCGAGTCGCCCCCAAAGGACCAGCTCAGAGCTTGGCTTTCAGGCAGGGTCCACTGTGGGGCACGTGGAGGGCAACACCTCCCGCCCCGCGCGCCTGGGCAGATCCACCTGTCTGGGTCTGCTCCCAGCTGGCCAGTTCCCATCGCACTGTGCGGAGCTGTGCAGCTGACAGGCCTGGCAGCCCTGGACTCCAACCCCCTGCTTCTGCCCAGCAGGGCACATCCCTGCCCTTCTGCACCAACGTGCCTCCGCCTGGCCTGTGGACTCCTTGGGGGTGAGGGAGCCTGTGCTGCCCGCTGGGGCAGGGAGCGTCCTGGCTGATGAAGCAGAGCGCTGCCTAGGAGTCAACCCGAGGGGCTTGGCCAGGGTCGGACGAGGAGCCCTGGGCCACGGTGGGCAGAGGGGCACAGGGAGGTGAGGAGTGGCCTGCAAAAGGAGGCTGGCACCGGCACTCCTGCTGCGTCTTCCCCACAGGTCGCTACGTTTACTTTGACGCCAGCGTGTTGGGGCCCGGGGGGAACTCGGCCCGGCTGCTGAGCGAGCACCTGCCAGCCACCACGGGCGCCTGCCTTCGGTTCTGGTACCACATGGACTTCCCAGAGCCCTTCTGTGAGTGACGCCTCCTGCCCCAAGCCTGGGGCCTTCGCTCCCGTGCTGGCCTGGAGGGTGGGCAAGGGAGAGGCAAAGGGCTGAGGCCAGCTGAGGGCAGGGGATCCGCTGGGGAGAAGCAGAGCAGGGAGTGGGGAAGGTCCAACCTCCGGCTAAACCCTGGGCGAGAGGAATTCTCACTACGGGCTGACGAAGCCAAGAGCAACTTGTCAGCCAAGCTGAGGGCCGGCCGGGCTGGTCTAGGCGCCCTGGGGCACTGATCGTGGGGAGGCCCCGCCCCGCTGGGAAGAGCATCTGCAACATGGCCTGCCTAAGCTGGTCTTCCCGGGCAGCGGGCCCCAGCCCTGCCTAAGCCAGCCAGGCGAGCTGATGCAGCTGGGATTGGCAGCAGAGGGGGGTGATGCTGCACAAATCGGGTGTAGCCAGAACTCCTGGGTTCTATTCCCAGCCAGACACTGACTGACTGTGTGACCTGGGCAAGTCACTGCCCTCCCTATGCCTCAGTTTCCCTCTCTGGGTCTGGGGGGTGCTCAGGTTTACTCCCCAATGTCTGAGCTGCTCTGGGCCCTGAGGGGTGGGGTTAGCCCAGGGCTGCTGTCCCTGGGTGTCTGCATTGACCTCGGCCCCTGCTTCCGTCTCTGGAGCAGATGGTGGTGAGCTGAGGGTGAAGCTGTACAGCACGGTGGGGCAGCTCACAGTCTGGTGGGCCCATGGGCACCAGGGCCAAGGCTGGCGGAACGGGACCATCTCAGTGCAGACCACGGTGGAGTTCCAGGTAAGGGGGGGGGGGTACGCTCAGAGGGCGGCAGGGAGCTGTGTGGAGAGCGTTGGCCTAGATCTGCCACCGCCCAGCGGATCTGCCACCACCCAGGAGGTGCCCCACTGCAGGGAGGTGGAGCACTAGTGACGGAGAAGCCCACCCACTAGCTCACCATGGGCAAGTCAGACAGGGTGAG
Organism: Sternotherus odoratus; assembly: GCA_032164245.1. NCBI lineage: Eukaryota > Metazoa > Chordata > Testudines > Kinosternidae > Sternotherus > Sternotherus odoratus. The sequence goes on along the minus strand of JAVMKO010000016.1, from coordinate 1,532,036 downwards.
TGCTGGGGGCAGGTGCTAAGCAGGACAGGCGCTGGGTGTCCCGGAGTGTCCGGGCGATGCTCTGGAACTTGCTCCCTAGGAAGCCAGTTGAGACTGAGGGAAAACGTCCTCTCTCCGCACACAGCCTGTCTCCAAGGCTAGGAGCTTAGAGGTCCCCGTTTACACCTTCCTGGGTCTGACCTCGGAGCATTCAGCACCTTCTGCCCCTCTGTGCGCTTCCCTCAGCGAGCCGCCCGGGCGGGGTTCTGGGGGATCCTGTGGATTCTGCACCCCAAATCCACAGTCAGACGTGACTCTCAGCCAGCCAGTAAAACAGAGGTTTATTCAATGACCGGTACCCGGTCTAACCCAGACCATACAGCGAACGTGAGCGCTCAGCTGGATCCATTTTGGGGGCCAGAGAGTGAGATAGCTCCTCTGCCTCCCTGCCTGACTCCAGCTAGCTTCAGACTCCAAACCGAAACTCATTCTCCAGTCCCTCCTCCTCCTCCCCCCCTCCCGCTCAGCCAGGTCAGGTGACCTCCCTCCCCCACTTGGGGTCAGATTACAGCTTCAGCCTGCAGAGAGGGGAGAGGGCGTTGCCTGCTTGCTTACACTATCAGCCCCTATTCCTTCACATAGACTCTCAAGAAATGCGTTGGGGAAACTGAGGCACACACACAGTATTCCTACTCCGTCACACTGGGCGTCCCTGTTCCACGAGCAGGCACCTGGGGTGGGGTGCTGGGCAAGCCGAGGGGGGGTGGGCGCTGGGCGAGCCGAGGGGGGCTGGCACTGGCCCTCCCTGTTCGGTGAGTGGGCGCCCCACCCCCCCCCGACCTTTCTCCTTTGCTATGTGGACAGTGCACTGAGAGTCCAGGCCCAGCCAATCCACGGGCAGGAGGAAGAGCAAGTACCACCTTGTGACACTGGGTGCCACCTGGAATTGGGCCCTCTGGGCCCCCTCACACTGTGCGGCTGGCACAAGCCACGATCCTCCAGAACCTACACTCCCCCAGCCAGGGACATGGCGACTTCACTTAGCCGCTCCTGAAAGAACACTAGCCAGGCCCCCGCTAGCCCTCAGCACGGTCCTGCCCTGCTGAGCGGTGTCCGTGTCTATCCAGTCCGCCCCCTCCCCGGGGAGAGGATACGGCCAGGGTTTTATTAGCCCAGCTAAGACTTTTCGTGCCCTGCACTCAGATCACACTGGGTTTAGGTAAAATAGAAACCCAAGTTAGTAACTCCAGATAGATTGTAAGGGATCAGACTGGAGAGCTCAGATCAAAGACATGAACCAATCCCAATCGAAGTTCTAGACACTAAACAGGATTTGGGTTCAGCAGGACCTGACCCCGATGGTACAAACAGTCCCCATCTTCCATACACAGGCTGGGCTTCCTTCTTTCCCGCGTGGGACCTTCCCCAGTTCAGTCCTTTGCTCACATAGAATCTCAGGGTGGGAAGGAACCTCAGGAGATCATCTAGTCCAACCCCTGCTCAAAGCAGGACCAATCCCATTTTTGCCCCATATCCCTAAATGGCCCCCTCAAGGATTGAACTCACAACCCTGGGTTTAGCAGGCCAATGCTCAAACCACTGAGCTATCCCTCCCCCTCCCCCAAAAAAGTTTGCAGCTGAGCCAGCCAGGCTGCATCTCCAGCTGTCTCTCCAGGTGTTGAGTTGTGGGAGAAGTGAGCCCGGTGGTGATGTCATGTCTTCCATGCGGAGGGAACTTCTACATTCCCAGCACAGTGCCCAGTAACGGCTGGTAGAGCTACAGGCCCACGCTGGAGTCCAATGATGTGATCTAGTCACGTGCCCTGGCATGGCAGGGGTCATTACCCATGTTCTGGCTAGACAGTTGACAGGAAGGATTATTAGGTGCAGATTCCCATTGAATCCTTTCCGGATGGAAAGTAACTTGTGGGAGTTAGCCAGGAGCAAACACTCTTGAGATGCAGGTAGAGTCAATATTCAGACCTCCAGCTGCAAAACCGACACCTGCCTGCAGAGAGGATAATCGAGTTCAGCAAACCGTAACGTTTCCATTGACACCTCCCAGGACCGACGCAGCGGGATGCTCCCCTCCTCGTATCGCTGGGGCAATATGGAGCACAAAGTATCACCCGCGTTTGTGAAGCAGGGGCCCTGGGGCCAGCTCAGGTGCCCCAGTGGGAATAGCCCAGTGGAACCAGCTGCCTCCCCCCCCCTCCCCCCCTGCGCAGGTTGGGGTCTGTTCCCTGCCACGGCTGTTTGTCTTTAGTCCTTGGTCACAAGGGGCCATTGGCGGGGGGGGGGAGGGGGGGTAGTGGGCTCTCGTCACCCTGCAGTCAGGCCCTGCCCCTCTCCTGGCCAGGTGCTGCCCCAGCAGCCCTTCCTCAGTGCTGGGGCTGAGCAGCAAGCCCAGCACCTCCCTGCCTGTTCTCCCATCCCCCTTCCCCCGGGTGTGCCAGGGCTCAGGCAGGATTCCCGCTCACCCCCCAGATTGCCTTTGAAGTGACCAATGGGGCGTGGCCGGCCGGGGGGACCATCGCCCTGGACGATATGGCGTACCGGGCCGGAGAGGACTGCGATGGCGGCGGTTTGGGCCAGATGGAAGGTGAGGCGGATTCCAACCCAGCCAGCGGTCGGAGCAGCTGTGCCTTCAGCCACACACTACTGCAGAGCACCCCCATTAGCCCCCCCCCCACCTGAGAGACCCATGGCACACCCCGGGGTTGGGGGGGAGGCTGTAGAGAAATACGTCACCGACTCCAATTAGAGGCGGAGCTGGGCAGAGGACCCAGGAGTCCTGACTCCCTGACCCTTTGCCTTCCGCACAAGAACATCCCTTTCCCCTTCTGTTCCTACGCTGGCCCGGCTGGAGCTCTCGCCCTCGGCCCGCAGGCGTGAGCTACTCTCTCCCGCTGCGTCCGGCCTGCTCCCTTCCGGACCCCGCTGGGGAAGGTGGTGTGTAGGCTGGAGGAGTGGGGGGAAGGAATGCTCTGCCCAGTGCTGGTGGGGACCCAGTAGGGGAACTGGGGCTCCCTGGGCAGGCAGGGACGGGGAGAGGGTCTTGTGCTGCTCTCGTGGGGGAGCTGGGAAAGCAAGACCAGCAGCTGGGGAGAACAGGAAGTGCTGCCTGCTCAGGAGGTAGGGGAGGGCCCTGGGCTGGAGCTAGTCCCGGCTCTCCAATGCGGGCCCTTCAGGAGGATGCTGTTGGGGGACCTGAAGGGTTAACGCATGCAGTGATCGCTACTGCTGCCTTCGGCCATTCCTCTCCCCTTGTGCTCTCCGGGGAGCTCGCGAGTCCAGCGGGGCTGGGAGTTGGGAGTTGGGTGCTAGGCAGGGTTGGGAGATGAGGCGCATGGACCACATGTTGCTGATTGATCCCCGGAAGCCAAGTGCTAGGGCCTAGCTGAGACCTGAACTAACTCACCTCATGGGTGGCGACGGGGCAGGGGCCTGGCCCAGCAGTCGTCGTCCACTCAGCACTTGCTTCTGCTTGCAGATGGGAAACTTGCCAAGAGCTCCGTGGCAGCAATGGTGATTGGCATTCTCCTGGCCACTGTATTGCTGCTCCTAATAGCTTTGAGCACATGGTACTGGCGGAAGAGGAGAGTGTCAGCGGGCAGGATGCCCGAGGAGAGAGTCACCAGCCAAGGCTTTGACAACATCGCTTTTCGAGATGTAAGGAACTGCAGCTCTGGGGTGGGGGGTGGGGTGGGAGATGGGGGTGGGGGAGGGGCTTTGCTTATTTGTCATGCTGCTGCCTTCAGAGCTTGAGAATGGGGGGGGGGGGGGGGGGAAGAGAGTTTTCAAAGCTTCCTACAGGCAGAGAAGTCCGGGGGTGGGCCTGACCCAGCCATGGATGCTGTGCAGGGGAAGAAGTAGTTCAGTCCTCCCCAGCCCAGCCAGGACCAACACCTGAGTCAGGCGCAGGGTAGAAGACACCAGCCAGGTCTTCTCCAGGCCCACCCCTTCCCCCAGAGTGACTTACCTATCTGCTGGGTACCCGGCGCATACTGCTGGGAGGGTTGTATGACCGCTCTGGAGACTTCCCTCTGCTTCTGCATCAGAAAGTCATTTTGCTGCAGGGAAGTTAATAAATCTGCAGAGGACATATATTCTGTGCACGTGCACTGGTGCAAAATTCCCCCAGGGAGTAAAGTTGGGGGGCTTATCAGCTTTGGCCCTATGCAGCAATACAGCAGCCAAGGAACTTGCTGGAAGGTTGCACAACACTCCTTGCTGCATGCTAGTCACACAGCAGCTGTGAACTCCTCAAAGCATCCTCGTTAGCAGGCGTGGGGAAAACTACGGCCAAGACCATCCCATCCGGCCCATGCTGGGGAGGCTGCCCCCACCCCTCCCCCGGAGCCGCACAGCGCTGCTGGCCAGGGCTGCGCGCTCCCCCCTCCTCCGGAGCGGCACACCATGTGGGCAGTACTCCGGGGGCTGGGGCCGCGCGCTCCCCTTTCCCCCAGAGCCATGCCGGGGGAGTGGCACTCAGGGGGCTGGGCGCTCCCCTTTCCCCCAGAGCCATGCCAGGCGAGCAGCACTCAGGGGGCCGGGGCTTCGCACTCAGCCCCTCCCCCGGCACCACGTGGGTGGCATGCTTCCCTCCCCAGCCCCTCAGCCTTGTTGAGCAACTATGGTAAGGGGGCAAAGGTTAGGGGGGGTTCCAGGGTGGTGTTTGGGGGGGGGTACTCTGGAGGGGGCAGGCAGGGAGCAGAGTGAGTTGGATAGGGGGTGGGGTTCTGGGCTGGTGGTTAGGGGGTGGGAGGGTGGATAGGAGTCAGGGAGCAGGGGAATTGGGTAGGGGGTGGGGTCCCTGGGGGGTGGTTAGGGGTCTCTGGAAGGGGTAGTCAGGGGACAAGGTGGGGGGGGGAGGTTGGATGAGTTGATGAGTTAGGGATTCTGAGGGGGCAGTCAGGGGGCGGGAAGTGGAAGGGGGCTGGATTGGGGGTGGGGCCTTCCCTACCTGGCCCTCCATATAGTTTTGTAAACCCAGTGTGGCCCATGGTCCAAAGTTTGCCCACCCCTGCTCTTTAGAGTAGGGCAGGTGGACACTGCACCCAGCGGTGCTGCTTGCTGTTCTTCACCCACAGTATGAAGGGTGCTGAAACAGGATGGCTCTTATGTTTTCCTCCTCTCCTAGAGCTGGCTGGCAGGGAACAGTCCTACACTTCATTAGATCGAGCCTAAGCTAATAACAACCAATTCCTGCTCACCTTTCATTCCAGGACAGGGTCACTATAACTCCACTACCTGCGGATGGCGACGCAGAACCAGATGTGAACCTCCCCCACTAGGCACCCGCTTGTACTGTAGCTGCACCTACCGAATGAAACGTGGGTTTTGCAAGGCCTCACTCCTCCAGCGACACTCGGCGCAACTTTCATCTCCAAGGCTACTCTTGAAACCGTTCTGTCCATTGACTAGAATGGAAGCTTTAACGGAGACAAACACGGTCAGTTGGAGGGAGGAATACAAGCCCCTTTTTGAATGGACCCTAAGTGAACTTCCTGGAGCACGATGGAGAGTCCAGCAGTTTCCCATAGATTACTGCCCTTTCCAGATGAAGATCTGTCCCCTTGAGTTTATGTAAAATAAAATGAGTTCTAGAAAAGTCCGATTGCTGAGGCGGACTGTGTAACTTAGTCGGAGTTTCAGTCCATTCCGCACGCCTGTGGTCACAGATTTTATTTGCAGCACGGTCTCCACATACAACACAGCTAAGTGGGTAGGGGACATTCTGTTCTATTTTTCTATCCAAAACTAGGTATTCGACAAGTGACGGGGGGCATTTCATGACATCAGCTGGATTAAAGCTATTTCTTTGTTCTTCCAAAGGCCTTTTCATAAAAATTGGTACTCCAACCGCCTCACTTTTCTGTAAAGCCCATTCACCATACGTAAAGGGTAGTGCCTGGTCTGAGCAGAAGGTGAGGGAGTCTGTTATATACCCAGGTCAGACTGTGTAGAATCGTGAATGTCTAACTATTTGAACCCATAACTGAAGTGCTGCAGCCGCTCGCCCGCTGTAGTGACTCAGGAGTCCAACTGCCAAATCCTGTGTTTCTCCAGCCAAGCAGCAGTGGCAGAAGACAGAATTTTTCTGAGACCAGTGCATCTAAAAAGCTTTCATGATTAGCCTCTGCACATAGCTTGAGCAAAGCTATAGCAAGGTCTTCCTTGTAGCCATTTGCAATTTCAGAGCTGTGGCCTTCATTCAAATAACCCATGAGGAATCATTTGCACTTAGTCATCTTCTCCTGATCCCCTTAGGCCAGCTGGCTTAAATCAGCATACTTGTAAAGATATGTATGAGACTGTACGAATGAAGAGGAAGTAGGCAAAAGGATGGGGTAGAGAGTGATCAGCTCCCCGACATCAAGTTGGTCACTGCTGAAGAGTTCTTTTGCTTCTAGGAACTGAAGCTGTGCAAAGTGTGTTGCTGCAAGATTCATTTGTACAGTACCTGAAATTTCTCTTTTAGATTGTTCATAGAATCTCAGGGTGGGAAGGGACCTCAAGAGGTATCTAGTCCAACCCCCTGCTCAAAACTGGACCAATCCCCCAACTAAATCATCCCAACCAGGGCTTTGTCAAGCCTGACCCTAAAAACCCTAAGGACGGAGATCCCCCCACTTCCCTAGGGAACCCATTCCAGTGCTTCGCCACCTTCCTAGGGAAATAGTGTTTCCTAATATCCAGCCTAGAATCACAGAATCTCAGGAGTCCACGCTCTGCCAGTTAGTGCATGACCTTGGGCAAACCATTTACTGTATCTCACCATCCACCTTTCCCTCCATCAAAGCCATGCTGAGGAGAAATCAGGGCAAGGGGCCATGTAATCAAAATGGTTGCATTGCATTAGTATTCCGAACATGAGCTAACCCCCCGTGTGCACTGGGCTCCAGGGAGCAGCAGATTGCAATGACCCCAGTTCATTCAAAGTCCTGCTGAGGAACATGAAGGGAGTTCCAAGCCCCCAGATTTTCACACCACTAAACAAACAGCTTTAGAAGATTAGTTGGCACAGGCCCAAGTTTCTGACTGTACAGGAATTATTCTTGTTCAGCCCGTTTTCCCACCATCCATAGCTGTCTTTGTGGACACTGAAGTACAGCATCATTTGAATGAATAGGAAGCCTGCAGTCTGAACCACAGAATATAGTCTAGAGCTGCTAGCCAACTGGTTCTGCATCTGTCCAAGTATAAGCAGATGTTGTGCAAGTCCAGCTTCTTCAGAACCATCCTTCTGACAATGTGGTTGGAAGGAAGTGTTACATTTCAGCACTCTCATTTCAGGAGAGAAATGTGCCGACTTCATCAGTAAGTCTCTCTCTGGCAGTACTACATAGAAGTCATAAGATGCAGTGTGGACCTTACCCAGGCCGTTACACTAAGTTACACTCTAGCATGAGCCCTGGCAAGCTCACAATATTTGCCCCATTTTGGTTAAAAGAAGTTTGTCCCGTTCCATTGGGAACAATTGGCTTGGTACGGAAAGAGGATGGTGTGGGGCAGCAGTGCTTATGTTTGACTAGCTGGAAGTTTCCTGGTTTAGTCTAAGTCACTTTCTTTGTGATGAGCTTGCCCTTTGAACCCACCTCCACTGCACCAGAGCCACGCTCAACACCATGACTTGTTTCAGATGGTTCAAGGCCATGCAGAAGAACATCTCACGTCACTACTCCTGGCAACATCTGACTCCTCCTGTGCTCTCTCGGACTTTAGAACTTCACTGATGTCCTCAATGCTCTATGTGGAGTCCCACACGCTAAACAGGTGCTGGGGAGGTGAACCATCTCCAGCGGACAGTCCCAAGAAATGATCACACCAGCCAACTGAAGGGTAACAAACTTTATTATACATCTTTAAAACAGGCTGGAAAGAATCAATGTCATTCCAATAGAGTGCCCCAAACCCACCTCTTTTCAATAGGGACTCTGACCAACCCCCACCTCTCCCAAACTCTTACAACCCACACTCCCTTAAAATCGCTTCAGTTAAATAATCCTACTTCAGATCACCCCAACTGTCTTATCAATAGCTAGTTCTGAACACCAAAACACACTTTTCTGGCAAAATTAGATGCAATATTTATTGGGTTTAGTATCTTCATCTCCAGAAAGGAAAACACAAAATCAGGAAAAATCACTTCTTAAGTTTGCCTTTTTACAGCAGGTAGAAAGTCTGCAGGTCCCCGTCCCCCCAAGCAAGTCTGAACCCCTCTCGTTCTGCTTGGCAATATGAAGAGAGATTCTGGTGGTTAAAGAGCACCAGCCAGATGAGATCAGTTTGAACAAACTGATTTCGAGGCTTTGTTTTCATTTCCCCTTCGGGCCAGGCTCAAGTGGTTTTCCAATATCCCTTCCACGTAGCTTAAGGCCTGGAATGACACAAAGGAGACAACTTCCAGCAGTCTGACTTGAGTCCTCCCTACGTACTTGTCACCCTGAATCCTCAAACCGCCCCACAAATGAAATCAGGTGGTTGGAGTGAGGGATGGAGGGAAGAGAGGTCACCCACTACAAGACAGAACATGTACATTAGAGGGAGGAGGAGATTTATTTAAGAAAAAAAATCAGGCTTTATACATAATTGAAAAGAAACTGAAACAGGTAATTGGAAAAATGGATCCTTGCTCACGTAACTTACAGGACATTCGCCAAGTCATCGCCCGAAGAATACGGGGCGGGGGGGGGGGGGGGGGGAGGAGAAGTGATCACTAATCCAAGAAGCACCACTCTACTGACGAAGCATCAGTGCAAAAGTCACTTCAGATAGTTTTAGCAGCAACTCCCCGTTCCTGGCCAATGGGAGCTGTGGTGGCAGTGCTCACAGGCAGGAGCAGTGCATGGAGGGAGACCCCCACCCCAAGGCCATACTGGCTGCTTCCAGGAACGGCATGGGGCCTTAGCAGCAGCCCTGCCACACCACTAGAGATCGCAATCAACCGAGAGATCCTTTAGGATCAACCAGTCTATCGTAACTGACCAGTTGGTGATCACTGCCACAGGTGAACCCATGAACAGCACTGACATCAACCCCGCAAGTATCCTACTGGCGGAGCAACACCGGCTGTTTCCCTAGAGAATGCTGGGTGCAAATGGAAAGGAATTAATGTCAATGCTCATTGACGACAGCAGCAGCATCCCCCTCCGCCCCAAACAGTTAGATAGCTACTGTGCATCTGACACTCACCGATGGCTCTTTCGATCTTGCCCAGAACCTGGTTGTTGGGGATTGCTCTTCCGCATTCGTAGTCAGCAATCACTTGCGGTTTTTCATTGATTTTCTACAAAGAAGATGTGCTTTAAACACATCAGTTGAACAAACAGTGAACATTCAGAAACACAAACCCAAGACATCCCACATTACACGAGTGACTGCATCTTCTCAGAAGTACACTAGGCGCGCAGGAGTGAATTCTGCCTAGCCTCATTGGTTTCTTCTGGCAGGGTGCTACCATGCCGATAACAGCTGCATTGTAGAAAGGTCTGCCTCACTCTCAAGAAATCGGAGAGTGTCCACAAGCTACACCAGTCCAGCAGCATGGCAGATACTTCTGTTTGAAAGCTCAGACACAGGTAAGGGCTATGCCAGGGCTAAGTCAGGTAGAGAGGAAGCCATTTTAACTCCAGCTCACTGGCTGCAGACACTGAGCCAGTACACTGAAAAGTTTTGAGGCATTATATTAACCCTTAATATATCACCTCACCATCTACCGGTCAGGAGGCTAACTTAACACCACTTACAACCCAGCTCCCTCACATGCACAGAGCCTGGCCGAGGAAAAGCAGAGGTAGAGACCAAACGAGACTGATGAGCACTTACCGTGGCCAAGTCCTTTTGTGTCAGGCCCTTGCTCTGTCGGCCCTGCTGGATTACTTTGCCCACCTCCAGGGGGACTCTGTCATGGTGTAGCTCCTCTGTCTCCCGATCCAGCTTAGCTGTGTTCTTGGTGATGGAATGCTGCTTGTTTTGGCCTGCTGCCCCTAGCATTTAACACAAAATCCAGAAGAGGTAGGTGTCAAAACTGTACTAGGATGAACAAGCACAATTTCCCCAAGCTCTGTAGAGTTTTCAGCCTTCATCATTCTACCCATTCACGTCAGCATTAACTTTATCCAGGCCCTGTGCACTCCACTGATGAAGTTACCCTAGAATCACTCTTCAGAACCTAAGTTTTTAATTAAAAAAAAATTCAGCATTGATGATGGCAAAGAAAACCTTCCAAACAAAACTCAAGTGTAACTGAGGCAACGTTGCCTACAGACTGCCTGAAATAATACCCGAGACAGGTGTTAACTGCTTTATTAAGCTTAATTGGCTCAACTCTGAAACCTAATGGCTCAACTCTGAAACCTAATGGCAACAATCTAAACCAGGCTTGTCCAACCCGCGGCCCACGGGCCGCATGCGGCCTAGGACGGCTATGAATGCGGCCCAACACAAAATCATAAGCCTACAACGTTATGAGATTACGTCCACAAATACCGGAGTGTTATTCGTAATTCGCATTACAATTGCACAGTTCGACCAAAAAAATGAAAAACTGATAAAATTGACTAATAAAATAAAGAGCGAAAGGACTCTAATGTCACGTAAAATGAATTGTGACAAAGAATTTTGCTCATCAGCTATCATTAGTGTTAGTGTATTTTATGTGTGGCCCAAGACAACTCGTCTTCTTCCAATGTGGCCCAGGAAAGCCAAAAGATTGGACACCCATGATCTAAACCAGGGGTCTCCAAACTGCGGCCCGCGAGGCCCTCTCATCCGGCCCGTGGAGATCTTTTTGTCTACCGCACTTCCGGTAGCGGCGTCACTTCCGCCTGGCCCTGCGCGCGCCCGTCGCTCGGGCTCCCGCTCTCGCCCTCGCGGAGTCTCGCTTCCGCGCCCTCCCGCCGGGCGCGGTGAACCAATCGGGACGCGCCCTGACGCGGACGGGCAGCGCCGGGAGCCAATGGGCGCGAGGCACCGGGCCGGGGGACGGGGCTAGGACTGGTGAGGTGAGGTGAGGTGAGGGTGGGGGGGGGTTTCGGAAGGGGTCCTGGCGGGTTCTTGGGGGAGGGGGCCCGGGGGGTCTGGGCGGGGGTCCTGGGGGGTTCTTGGGGGAGGGGGTCTGGGCGGGGGTCCTGGGGGGTTCTTGGGGGAGGGGGTCCAGGGGGGCTGGGCAGGGGTCCTAGGGAGGGTTCTGGGGCCGTTGGGCGGGGGTCCTTGGGGGGGCTGGGCGGGGGTCCTGGGGGTTTCTTGTGGGAGGGGGGCTGGGCGGGGGTCCTGGGGGGTTCTTGGGGGAGGGGGTCCGGGGGGGCTGGGCGGGGGTCCTGGGGGGTTCTCTCCAGGTACCCCCTAACCCCCCCAAGACCTCACCCCCCCATCTAAACCCCGCTGCTCCTTTGCCCCTGACACCCCCTCCCCCTAATCACCCCCCGGGACCCCACCCCCATCCAACCCCATCTGCTCTGACCCCTATCCACCCCCCCGCTCCCCCTGGGACTCGCACAAACTCCCCCCTGTTCTTCGCCCCCCGAGACCCTCTGAGACCCTATTAATATTAAATAAATAATTAAAAACAACATCCATGTTTTGATTCTTTTTTATTTGGACCTCGAGTGTGTTGTCGGCCCCCGAACTGCTATTTGATAGTTAATGCGGCCCTCGGGCTGAAAAGTTTGGAGACCCCTGATCTAAACTATGCTGCTGGCCATTTTACCAGAAACTCGGTTAATGTTTTATCCTGCAACCCCCTACCCCAGCTGCCAAACACTCAAAGATCTCCTACCACAACTTTTTGATGGAATTGTACATTGCAATCTGAGGCACGCTGAAAACTGTAAATTTAGGGCCAGAATAAAATGTAATGCACTACCAAAACACAGAGACTACGGATTCTTGGTTTTCATATTTCAGTTTAAAAATACTGGCAGGGAGCTGGCGGGTGACTAGGGGAATGAGGGGAGGGGAGTGATTGGAGCGGTCTTGCCACTTCATACTTCATGGGCCTTGTCCAGCACAGGACCCATCACTTTCCCCACAGATGGCAAGTGGTAGTATATATTAATCATGAATATTATTTTAAATTTGTATTGCCATATAAAATTTCATTCTCAGTAGTGATATTTAAGTTAACAGATATTTCACAGTGATTATTCATGATTCTTTTGCTTAATACATGTGAGTGGGTGTGTTTTGTTAACTGAAAGACTTGAATCATAAAGCTAAGAAGATTCATGTGTACGAGCTGTTTTCTTTCAAACGGACACGAATATTAAATAAGTCACAAAAGGTTTGAAAGTTTCAAATATGATTTTATATATGCCTACAATAATTTTAGTGAACAAAAGCAAAGTTGCTCTTTGTGAATTCAAAAATTCAAAACAAGTTTTCTTAAGTGCTTTAATGCGAATATTTACATCTATTTGACATTTTATCTGTGTACTTTCTCAAAGTCCCAGATGTAATTTATTACATCTTTCTTGAAGGCTATTTTTAGGTTATATAGGGGTTTGATTTCATTTAACAATATAAGCAATACACCCTGGGTATATTACTAATGTACGGCATTGTATGCGTTTGTTGAACAGGGGCACTTCCGTTGTGAAAAATGTTTCTCTGGAGTCCAGGATCGGACTACACCTTACCCAAGAAATTTGGACCTTGACAAAAAATAACTGACTACCCCTGGATCCTCTCTTCTTTATTTCTCCTTAAATTCATATTTGCTTGCAAGTCATATAGCTAACTTTATTAAAAGAGACTACTTTAATGAGCTAGAGATGTGTTTTATCCTTTTCTGGATTACATTATTAGAAAGGAAATGCACCAACTTAAAAATCAACATTCACCATTCTTAACTTCTCCCCATTCTTTTCTTAAAAACTTTCCCTATTATCCTTAACTATTGAAACATATTGTGTATTGTCAGAGACTGACCTGAGACCTCTGCAAAACAAAAAGACTGAAGGATGTTGAGTTAAGAAGTCTTAAATATTTGTTATTGTCTAAGTTTTTTTAGGGGAAAATCCTCAAAGTATAGACAGAATAGTACCATTACACTGTATTATGTAAATACATGTTTACACTTTAAAAGTGAGTCTTGTGTAAATGTTTAAGAACTTTAAATACTTCCAACAGCTGCAATGATTTAATTCATAATTTAAAAAACTAGTGCAATAGCTATTTTTATACATCTCATTTCTTGTATTTTGAAAGTGAATTTACGAAAATATGTATTATTTTAGCTCCATATAGAACAGTATTGCTATTTTATATATAGAAGCCACCAGGATCTTATCTTTTAGGTGAGGTGTTAGCTCCAGGCTGAATTTCTAGATTAAAGAATTTTGTCCCAAATTATATTTTTGGTAGTTTCACCCAAAAAAGGCTTTATCTGTTTTAGAGTTTTGTAAATGCAAAATACATAAATTCATGCATTTATGTAAAAAGTATTTTTTAAAAAGATAGAGCCAGAGTCTCATTTCCACCAAGTCCTTTTCACATAATGCAGTAAGCATAAAGGGCTTTGATTTAGGAGTGAATGATGTTTATACCGACTGTAAGGGCCCATTTTACACAGTCAGAGCAATGTAAAAGCACAGGTGCCAACTCCCTGCGTGCTCCAGGGCACCCATGAAAAAAGAGAGAGAGATATTCCCGCTGACCAGCAATTCCCCCCATCTCTCAGCACCTCTCACCCACCACCAATCACCTGTTTGGTGGCCGGTGGGATTAAGGTGAATCACTCAGGACGTAATTACCTCCAGAGAGGTAGACCCACTGGGGAGGTTGGCATACAATAGTTCAAACTGGGTTTTCCAGAGACCAACAGACAATGAAAAGATTTTTGGTATTTAAAAAAAAAAAAAAAAAAAAGCTGAGATTAAACTGATGCGGGAGTCTTCTTTCTACTTCAGCAAATGGCCATGACCTTCTGTCTAAGGGGGGGGGGGGGGGAGGAGAAGAGGGAGGAGAACCCTTGCAGGATTGGAAAGACTTTGGTTTATTAGGACCATCTGAATGGGTGACTTTTGGTAAGCTTTTACCATGCACATGGGAATTTTTTTGTGTGTAATATGTTCCCTCTGTAATGCTTTCACCCTACTATTAAATGCAATTTGCTTTGTAACTAATAGAATCTTTCTCCAAGGGTTGTAACAGTGTAAACAGTGCTGGGGAAATCTGAGGTATTGCAAAAAGCCTAACCCCCCAGTCTGGAGGATGAAAGATCAGGGTCCCTGCCGGAGAGCCTGAAATCTGAAGTGGGGACCCTTGAGGAAGACCGGGGTATGTGTGTGCAGTTAACTCTAAAGCCATGACAGGGGTTACTTCATAAAGTTAAAGGAAAACATGAAGCTTCCCTACCCACCCCCCAGACAGGAATACCTACATTTCTTGGAGGTCTCTACATCTTCTCCTCTTCTCTGAGCGGCTAAGATTGCCTAGAAATAAGAAATTTAACTTTATCAAGATTAGTTCCATTAACATAAGGTACAGACCTCTATTGAAAAACACTTTAACAAAGAAGGATTTATCATCTACAAACCACCAAGCTGCTAGCAAAAAAGAATCCTCCCTGAGCATGTATCCAGGCAACTGCAATAACTCTGCTACCAAAGGACAGGGAAGGAAGTAGCCTGCTTTGGCAGATGAAGAGAAGATTAGTTCTGAGAAGTATATTGGAAGAACACTCCATATTAAGAGACATTTCGGATGTCCTGGAGAAAAAAAAAGTATGTTATGTGGATTTTAATGTTCCTTCACCCAGTTTGAGAAAGAGACATAGCTCTATTGTCCCTATTACTGAGAACGCAATGTAAAATGGGATTGGATAATATCTAGAGGGGTGTTTAGACTTCAATTTAAGCCCAAGGTTTGAACTCATGCTCAAACCCACACATAAATCGTGCAAACCCAGGGCAGGGGTGCCATTTCAGATGGCAGGGGGGAGGAGACAGCAACTTCGCCCATGATATTAGGCACCTGATAACCAAGTTTTCTGCAGATAATTTAGGCCCTGGTCTACAATACAAAGTTAGGTCAACTTAAGCCACATTAGATCAATTTAATAACCTATGTGTCTACACTACAGAGTCCCCTTCCGCCAATCTAAAGGGCCCGTAAAGTCCACTCCTGTACTACAGCTCCATGAGAGCTTGATTTGACATGGGGACAGTGTACACACTGCATTGTGTAATTTGAATGAATTGGCCTCCAGGTGATGTCCCACAGTGCCCCATTGTGATTGCTCTGGAGAGCGCTTTCACCCCCCCTGCACATCAGCCAGGTACACAGGAAACAGTCCCCCCCCCCCCCTTAAAGCCCTGGAAACTTTTGAATGTTCATTTCCTGTTCGATCAGCATGGAGAGCTCATCAGCACAGCTGATCATGGATGCTCAAGGCCGCGAATGCGCTCCAGCATGGAGTACATGGGAGGTTCTGGATTTTATTGCTGTGTGGGGAGAAGAGTCTGTGCAGGCAGAGCTCCGATCCAGCAGAAGTGCTGAAATCTTTGCCAAAATCCCACAGGGCCTGGGGAAAAGGGCTACACCTGGGACACGCAGCAGTTCCACATGACAATAAAGGAGCTTCAGCAAGCGTACCAGAAGAAAAGGGAGGTGAACAGTCGCCCTGGTTCTGAGCCAGACATGCCGCTTCCATGAGGAGCTGCATGTGATTCTTGGTGGCGAACCCACCACTACCCCAAAATGCTCTGTGGGTACTGCCTGGGAGCCCTGGGTGATGTTGGGCAACAAGGACATTGTTGATGAGGAAGAGAAGGAGAACGTGAGGCAGGCAAACAGAGGATCCATGCTCCCGGACAGCCAAGAACCATTTTTAAACTCTGGAGCCCATCTCCTCACAGGACCAACTGCATGCAATGCATGATGCTGGGGAAGGTACTTCTGGTGAGTCCACATTTCCAGTCAAACTGTAGGGGTTACATGCTATTATTTTTAATGTTGAATTTGATCAAAAAAGTAGGTGTAGTGGGGATCAGTGACCACTCCAGCTACACAGAGGGTGCTCTCTAAAAAAGACTGTTTCTGTGCACGGGGATGGCCCTGGAATCTTTCAAGAAGATCTCTAGGAAGCTTTCATGGAGGTCCGCTGCAATCCTTTGCAGGTGGTTTCTGGGAAGAGTGCCTTATTTCATCCACCACAGTAGGACACTTTCCCATGCCACTCCAGTCCTAACTCTGCTGGCATCACTGCAGCACAAGGACCAGGTCTGTACCCAGACACTTGCAGCATCTGCTCCCTTCCACCTCCATTACCCTCAGGAGAGTGATATCGTATGTGGTCACCTAGGAGAAATGGGGGAAGTTTTAAATGCTAGTCCTTAAACCGCAAACAATTCAACAAGTAATCCACTCCGTTTGATGAATTCTGTGTTGCACAACCACGCTTTCCCAAGCATGCCCTGGGTGTGGTTGGAAGGGGTCACCGTGTATTGAAAGCAGCATTGAAGAAGGGGGAGGGAAGTGCTTCCCATTTGTGTCCCTTCCTCCCCACCCAAACCCAGTGCCGATTTTGTAACAATCAGACTATATTTGCGGGGCTTGACACCGGTCCCCGTCCTCAAGTGCCATCGGGGTTGCTGGGGGAAAGGGGCCTTTTCCTCAAGTTTCAACCTGTGATCCCAAGGATGTGTTGTTGCAGCTTTTGTGAAGACAAGACCTCTTGCCCATGCCTCGTGGCTAACTCACCGGGGCTGGAGCAGCAAGCCAACTCTTGCAATAGCCAGTGGTTGTGATTGCGTTGTGGCTTAAAGGGAAGTGCTCTGGGGGTGTCTTTTATAAAAGAATTAACGTTGCACCAGAAACAATGTATGCACTATGAATGCTACCCTTGTGCTTTATATCCTTTACAGCTGAAACCCTGTCCATTGGTGCATCCTCCACGGCGGGACAGAGACTTTGCCAGATTAGAAGGCAGAAAGAGACGACTCGAGAGGACATGTTCAATGAGTTAATGCGCGCCTCTGAGAGTGACAAGATGGGAGCTCAGCGCATGGAGGATTTCACTGTCCAAAAACCATGGATGGCGAGGACAGGAGAGCATGTCAGGAACAAGAGCGTGGAAGAGATGATTATGAAGGAGCAAACAGACATGCTGAGGAATCTGGCTGAGGTTCAAGAAAGGCAGCTGGATGCTAGAGTCCCTCTGCAGCCAGTGCTGAACCTGCTGCCATCGTCACCCAGTTCTATATCCTCCTCCCCGGAACGTCCTATGGGGTGGGTGGGGGAAAGTCTCCCTTGCACTCAATACCAGGGGAGGGTACAAAGACCAGAAGGTGCCCATTCCCACACCTCTGATTGCTACTGCAGTGCCTCTGTAAGCAAGCTTTCCTGTTTCTCCCCCAAGAGTGTTATCTTCGTTTTCTTTGCTGTCTCAGTGTGTTTGTGACCATAATAAAATGTAACAGATTGAGGTGAAAAGGCTCCTTATTCATTCAGCACACAGTGGTTAGTGGGGGTGGAGTTTACAGGAGGGAAAATGCAATGAAGGGGACAGCTGGTAAGGAACACACATGTGGGTTCCATCTATAGCCCCCACAGTAGATTGACCCCACTGACCGGTAGCAGTCTGGTATTGCAAGATTCCAGAGAACTATTGCCACTCACATCTCAACTGTTAGAGCAGCGCTCATTTTACGGTTGCTGCGCTTTAGGGTTGGGGAAAGCTCCTCACGCTGTTCCATGAAAGTGGCCTTATGCATTTGAAAGTTCTGCAGCCACTGCTCATCACCCAATTGATGCGTAACTACACGGTCCAACCAGTCAGTGCTTGTTTCCAGGGCCCAGAAGCTGCGTTTTACTGTGTCAAGGTGATTCGTATCTGTTGCCAACATCTGCAAATTGCTCCGGTCCACGGCTTCCAACAGGGCTGCTTGCATGGCATCACACTGTTCCATGCGGCAGCTCCTGCTTCAGCTGAGTATATACTGCAGGATAAGACATGATGTGTTTGTAATGCTCACAAGAGTGTATATCTGATCGGGGTCCACGCTGCTATACCATGGCATCCACGCAGATAAACCAGGCTTCGGGAAAAAGGCACAAACACGGCTTGGTTTCTTTGCAGTTGATTTCAGGGAGGGAGGAGAGGTAAGTGCATTGTGGGAGACTAATGCCATCTTATAAACCACCTTTACAAATATTTTGATCCCATGAAGCATTGTAAGCCCAACCCAAAATTCCACTCTGCTCCATGCACTGTGATAGCTACCCAGAGTCCAGCGCTCTGTGCGTTGGTGCAAGCCCTGCTAGTGAGTATGCACTCTGCCAACACAATGAGGATAGTGGAGACATACAACATCAACTTGCTTTAAATCAGAGGATTAATGTCGATTTACATAAAATTGACAACTTTGTAGTGTAGATATGCCCTTTGAAATTAGCTGATACACTGCTCCTAATTACTATAAGGAAAAAATATACAAACCCCAATTAAAGCCATATTTTAAGCATATATGTAAATTTAGAATTATCAGGAGATAATACAAAATATTCCCAAGCCTTGAGGTATTAATTTTAGAGCTTTACAAGATATCAGAAACACATATTTGATATTTTATACACTATCTTTAGTAGAGATAGATAAAAAATGCTTCCTTTCACTAATAGACACTGTTACTGCCACTACCTACTCTATTTTAGTCAATTGTTTTCACACGTATTTAATTTTAACATGTGATTACGTTTTTTCTCTTATTAAGAATGGGAATTTTTTCTAATTATTTTGGCATTTCAATTTACTGACCACAATCATGCGTGTGACTAACATTTGACTTCATCATTACTATTGGCATCAGACTTGGAACTGTATTTATTTTCATATGAATTAAGTTATTTTACTGCAGATCTAGGGACATGATCATTCTCCTCTATTTGGCACTGATGAGGCTTCATCTGGAGTAGTGTGTCCAGTTTTGGGCCCCACACTACAAGAAGGATGTGGAAAAATTGTAAAGAGTCCAGCGAAGGGCAACAAAAATGATTAGGGGCCTGGAGCACATGACTTATGAGAAGAGGCTGAGAGAACTGGGATTGTTTAGTCTGCAGAAAAGAAGAATGAGGGGGGATTTGATAGCTGCTTTCAACTACCTGAAGGGGGTTCCAAAGAGGATAGATCTAGACTGTTCTCAGTGGTACTGGATGACAGAACAAGGAATAATGGTCTCAAGTTGCGGGGTGGGTGTTACGTTGGATATTAAGACAAAAACTTTTACACGGAGGGTGGTGAAGCATTGGAATGGGTTACCTAGGGAGGTGGTTGAATCTCCTTCCTTAGAGGTTTTTAAGATCTGGCTTGACAAAACCCTGGCTGGGATGATTTAGTTGGGGATTGGTCCTGCTTTGAACAGGGGGTTGGACTAGATACCTCCTGAGGTCCCTCCCAACCCTGATATTCTGAGTTATAACTAAAAATACTATTTGAAAATAAATAACCTTCATCTGCACAGTATCTGAAGTTACATGTTTAGCTAATTTTTTTTTAAACTGGCATTGCTAAGGTGAGTACAAGCTAAATTTACATTCTAGAGGGATATTATTTGACTGTATCACTTTAAAAAATGATTGACAAAGCTCAACATGGTAAGCAATAATGATAATTACTCCAGCCAGGACAGGTTAGGCATTTTAGAACTCACTACTGAAAGAATAAAATTTAAGCATAAGAAAAGCAAACTATGAAATGTTTGACCAGTCAAAAAACAAAACAGCACTACAGTTCTTAAAGAACTCTGAAAGAAAAAAATACAGAGAATATATGTGCATTTCGACAGGAAGTACCAAGAAGTACCACCACCACTAGTATGTGAGGGAGATTAAGTGTGCGCCTGAGTGAGTGTGTCAGCACACCAAGCACTTCTCCAGTATAGCAGCAGCTGAAACACCAACTCCTGAGTCATAGGCAGCAGCACAAACAGGCCCTGTCCTCTCAGCCCAGCTTAGTGAGACCAGGTACATGTAAGGTGACGAGATGTCCTGATTTTATAGGGACAGTCTTGATATTTGGCCTTTTTTTGGGGTGGGGTGGGGTATTTGGGCTCCTATCCCAACCCCAACCCCCCCCCCCCCCCACACACACACACACACACTCCACCCTGATTTTTCAAACTTGCTGTCTGGTCACCCTAGGTACACGGGGGAGCAGCTCGGCCAGCAGCGGCCCCAGTGGAAGACAGCATGGCAAAGGAGGGGCAGCATCTTCCCTCCTGCTGCAAACAGCACCCAAATGTGATATGAAGCTTGGGGGGGGGGGGGGGAGAAGGGCAGGTGCCCCTGACCCAGGGCTCTGACCCAGAGTCCCAGGATCCCCTGGGGGGGAGAGGGGGGAAGGGTTGGAGCCTGATTCGAGCCGGGACCCAGGGTTCAATCTCTATTGCTTTGAAGGATAGCTGCAGTCCCACTGGACTTGTGTTTGAGGAGTCTGATGAAAGTATTCCACACTCCCACGGGCTGATTTTCTTTGTCCTCTGGACAGTCATGTTTGGTGGACAGTCAAGTTTTCCCACATTGCCCCACAAACAAAGGGCTAGAGTGGCCACATTTTGGGAAGGCACTAGGAAGTCTAGGACATGGGTGGTTGGACTTGGGCCTGCATAATTCAGTGTAGATGCTAAAGCCCCAGGCTGAGACCCAGAGATCAACAATTCCGAACCTTGTGTTACAAGTGAGTATAGATGCTCAAGCCCTAAATTACCAAACCCAGGGTCTGATAATTTGAGTTCTACTAAATTTGGACTTACACTGCACTGCAGACAGACCCTGATGCTGTATATATCTGAAGACACAGGGGGCTGGTCTTCACTAGGGGTGGGGATCGACTGAAGATACGGAACTTCAGCTACGTGAATCACGTAGCTGAAGTTGGCGTATCTTCAGCCGACTTACCTGCCGTCCTTACAGCGGCGGCAGTCGGCGGTGCGCTCCCCCATCAACTCCAGCTTGCGCCTCGAAGTGAGCTGGAGTTTTGGAGTCGACAGGGGCACTGCTGGTGATCAATTTATTGCGTCTCATCAAGACGTGATAAATCGATCACCAAAATATCGATGGCTACCCGCGGTAGTGAAGACAAGCCCATGGTTAAGGATAGAATTTGGTTATGGAAGTCACAGATTTCGTGATTTTCCAGGGCCTTCATGACTTCTTCTGTGGCAGGGCTGGCAGCCCACCCTGGGACCCCCAAAACAGCTAGCCACAGTCTGCCTGGGGACCCTGCATCAGAGCAGAATTCCTCAACCCTCTGGAGCAGTAGGCAGGGTGTGCTCAGCTCTCCTAGGGCTGGAGAAGCAGCAGTCAGCCCCTGCCAGAGGAGCATTGGTGGGGCTGGAGCAGCTGCAAGACCTGGCAGCATTGTTTGATCCTCCTTTGCCCCCTCCCCCCCCCCGGGTATTTTTAGTGAAAGTCAGGGACAGGTCACAGGCTTCCACGAATTTCTGTTTATTGTCAATGACCTGAATACCTGTGACAGAATCTTAGCCTTACACATGGTCTAATCTCACTCAGCTGTTTTGTTGAGGTCATCATTTTTAAAGTGTCTATCTAGTTAAAGAGTAACTGTCTACAAACTTGCCAGAAACAAACACTGTTTCAAGTCTTTTATGACTTCCAAAGGTTGGATAAGAGATTGTTTCCATACCTAGCTACTTGTGGGAGGGGACGAATAGCTCAGTGATTTGTGCATTAGCCTGCTAAACCCAGGATTAGGAGTTCAATCCTTGAGGGGGCCGTTTAGGGATATGGGGCAAAAATGGGATCGGTCCTGCTTTGAGCAGGGGGTTGGACTAGATGATCTCCTGAGGTTCCTTCCAACTCTGAGGTTCTATGATCCACTTGCTCTCAAACTAATTAGACTAGTTTGATAAGGAGTCCTGTAGCACCTTCAACACTAACATTTATTTGGGCATAAGCTTTCACGGGTAAAAAACCCACTTCTTCAGATGTATGGAAATGCATAAATCTGTTAGTCTTTAAGGTGCCACAAGACTCTTCATTGTTACAGACTAACACAGCTACCTGCCTCTCTGATACTTAGGCTATAAATGACTATTTCTGAAGCAGCCAATAAACAAAATTCAGCACTAACCATTAGTATTAACACAAACTCAAATTAAGTACAAATTAATGGAGATAAGTACCAAAACTACATACTCCGGGAACTTTTAGAGCAGGGGTTCTCAACCTGTGGGTCGCGACCCCTCGGGGGGTCACTGACCCGGTTCCCGAGGGGTCGTGAGCTGTTTTTTTCCACCCGAAAAGCCACCGCCGTGATCACGATCGCTTCCGCTTTCGGCAGCTTTTCTGCGGACATGCCGAGCTATTTTGGGAACGCATGGCATGTCCGCCGAAAATAGCCACCGAATGCGGAAGTAATTCATTCGGCGGCCACTCAAGGGGTCGCGGCGCCGTGCCGCTCAGAAAAAAGGGGTCGCGCTAAAGGTAAGTTTGAGAACCGCTGTTATAGAGGAACAGGCAAAGGTCACAGAACTTGGTATTCAGTTGCTATACCATGAGGGGTGAAAGCATCAATGTGACAGATGATTACAAGACAGCTAGAAGATGGTTATCATACTGGTTTTGTGTGCAACTGTACACGATCGACTTATACGTTTGGAGTTGTGTTCGTTTTTATTGCCACCCAACAGTAGTTGCACAACATAGCTACATGGCTTTATTTTCAGCCAATGAACCCGCACATGAAATAAGCAATATGCACTTGGGCAGTTCGTAGCTTATTTTTCTCAAAGCTGTTGTCAAGTCACAAAAATCCTTAATAATAATAATAAATGGAGATATACCAATCTCCTAGAACTGGAAAGACCTTGAAGGTCATCGAGTCCAGTCCCCTGCCTACACTAGCAGGATCGAGTACTGTCCCCTGACAGATTTTCTTGCCCCAAATCCCTAAATGGCCCCCTCAAGGATTGAACTCACAACCCTGGGTTTAGCAGGCCAATGCTCAAACCACTGAGCTATTCCTCCCCCCTATTTCTATTAAAAGTGAAATAGACAATAAGAGAACTGCAGCATCGGAGGTGTGTCAAAGGCTCCTTCCATTGGGGTTGGGGCAGGACAAACACTTCAAGTAGCTTATACTTATTTAGGCTCCTCCCCATTATGTTGCATCAGCCGGCTTATTTGATGCAGAGCAGTTTGGAAATATTCTTTTTAATATACAGTAAGTTAATTGTTACCCTCATTAAAGATAGAGAAGACCTTTGAAAGCCACTGACTGTCCAAACGCACACAAGAACAAGCCAATGCAACACTGGAGGAGCTTAAGAGAATCAATGCCACATGCCCCCTCAGCCAGGTTAGCAGGGTCATATATTAAAAGATGAACTACATTATCTGCAACTGTGCATTTCCAGCTGGACTCCTACTAGAAGTAGTAATCTAAGGGGCAACATTATATCTTGCCAAGTCAGTGCTTCTCCTGGATAAGAGTGAAGCCTCAAAGTGCCAATTCTGCCTTTTCAGCAAAAAACATGGAAAGCACAAAGCTGTCACAAGAGAGAGGAGCAATTTGTCACTGTGCAATAATCTAGGTAAATTAATCTTACTGCAGACACCAAGTTATTAGAAAAAAGCCGACCCTACATGTCAGCAATGGAACAAACCAAGCTAGACAAAAATCCCTTTTCTATTTTACACTCTATCCAGCTGTGCTGCATCAGAGCATTGACATGGCTCTGCATTCCCTACTGTTGACTAGAGCAGCCGGCTCTCAACCTTTTTCTTTCTGAGCCCCCTTCCCCTCCATGCTGGGCAATTGACCAGGGCCCCACACCACAGCCCCCCCCCCCCAGGCTAAGTTACTCAGGCTTCAGCTAAATTGCTTCAGCCCGGGGTGGCAGGGCTCAGGGCCCTGGATTTCAGCCCCATGCGAGTCTGCTGCTGGCCCTGCTGTACTGGAGTTTGGGACTATCCAGCCGGTTCTGGGGGTGAGCAACGCACGTTCCCCGGGAGACTGTTCGGTGCGCACGAGGGGTCCCCACGTCCCTTCGGCCCCCAGGCCCGGCTACATCCCCCCCCGTCTTACAAACACCCCGGAGAGCGAGGCGAGAAGCCGCGGCCGCCCCGGCTCAGAAACACATGGCGGGGGCGGGGAGCCGGGCCGCGGGCTCCTCGCCCCGGGGAGCTCAGCCAGAGTCTGACTGGAGCCGCCCGGACCCAGGGAGGGAGCCGGGGCGGGCGAGGGGGGGCTGCCGGGGAGGGCCGGAGGGGGGGGCAGGCGCGCGGGGGGGCGGGGCGAGCCGCGGCTGCCGGAGGCGGCGTCGGGCGGGCGGAGCTGAGGGACGCGCTCGGAGCCCCCGGCCCGGTCTCCGGGCCCCCTGACCTGCTTGGACTTGGCCTGGGCCGTGCTCGGCCCCTTCTTGCGCAGCACCGTGACCGTGTCCCAGTCGCTCTCCGCCATGACACCGACCGACTCCGCCCGCCGCGCAGCACCGCCTCCTCCTGCGCCCCCCGCCCCGCCGCTCATAGGGCGTCCGGCCTGTCACTCCTCCAAGAGGCGTGGAATGATTGGATGAAAGAGGGGTCCCGAATCCCGGAATGGCTGTGCCTACGGTATGCAGCTGATTGGTTCATATTCACGCCTCTCGTCAGACTTGTTACCTTATTGGGTAAGAATGACGCCTTCAGGAGGGTGGGACTTCGGGGTGGCTTGTCATAATGGCCTTCGGCATGAACACGCGTCCGTGAGCGCTCGAGCGCCCCTGGTGGGCGTGGCCGGGCTGAGCAGCGAGGGCCCCCAGGCAGCCGAAATTTGGGGCGTTCCGCTGGCAGCGTGGCTGGGGGCTGGGCCGCGCTTGGAGGCGTTGGTGGCGCAGCTGTTTGGTGGGGGGACGGTTACCTGACCAGCTGCACCAGCGTCCAGCTCCCTTACACCAGTGCAAAGCACCATTGTACCAGTGCAAAGCACCATTGTACCAGTGATGGGGTTACAGTATTTGAACATTCAAAAAAGAGGACACTTCTCTTCCTTGCCCTCCCACCTACACTCACCCCACATTGCCCACCAAACTTGTCCATGGATCAGCCCCAGGGACTCTCTCTTTCCTTTCCTCTCCTTGGGCTGTCTCCCTTCATAGGACAGGGGCAGGCATGCTAAGTGTGCATCCCCACAGGCTATGCCTTGGGAGCCATGAAGAAGTAGGAGGGGACGAAAATCATGCTGGGCAGTGGGAAGAGAGTGGAGAGGTGGCTGTTGGTGTTAACAGTATCTCTTCATTGGGTGGGGCCAATGTAGATGGGATGGGAGAGGGAGGCAGGGATGAGGGCCGGATTTCAGGTACCAATAGAGCTTTGTGTGGTGATGGATCATGCTTAGCTTTTGCAACTGCTCTTGCAGAGGAATTGTCCAGGAGCTGGAGCCGAAGGAAAAACTGGCAGAAGTGGACCTGAGCTGCCTTCATATCCTTCCAAGGAGACATGAACAGTCCTCAGCTTTCTGCCTCTTGTATAACTGGCTGTGAAAAAGTGGTCAGTGCTTGGAATTCCTCATCTGTACTTGCTGTAGTTCGGTGATTCTCAAATTTTTCAGCCTGGCAGCCCTTTTTCTCTTCCCCGCCGGCTGTCACAACCCATGTATGTTCACCAAAATGCAGCTGAATGGAACGCTTCCGCTTTCGGCGGCATTTCGGATGATATGCTGTGCGCATCAGAGTGTCTGCCGAAACACCCACCGAAACCGGAAATATTCACTTTGGCGGCTTTTCGGAGGACACTCTGAAGCACACGATATGTCCGCGGAAATGCAACCAAAAGCGGAAGCATTGTATTCGGTGCCACTTCAGTGGCACCAAGAGCTCGTGACGCCCCTGGAATTCGCCTATGGCTCCCAAGGGGGTCACGACCCCCAGTTTGAAAACCGCTGCTATAGGTCTCTTCACAGGTCGCGTGCTTTCTCGTCAGGGACGGAGCTCTGTGGGAGTAAGGCTGGAACTCCTCACCAGAGAATGTTATGAAGGCCAAGACTGTAATGTAGTTCAAAAAAGAATTAGTCAAATTCATGGAGGATAGCACCTTGTTCAGCTTTCCCTTCTTACAAAACTCCGTGAGCAGAGCTGCCAGGGAGCTAAAGTGGGACACAAAGCAGCCAGTCCTTGATTGCCTCCACTTTGGCTGGTTCCGGCTTCAGGTGACCACCCCCCACCTTGTAGCCCAGATACGACACTTCTGCCATCCCCACCTTGCCCCTTGCCACCTTTACAGTCAGTCCTGCATCCTGGAGGTGACCCAGCATCCTCTTCACCTGGGACACATGTTCTTCCCAGGTCTGGCTAAAGACACAGACATCGTCAATATACGCTAGAGCAAAGTCCTCCATCCCCTTTAGCAACTGATCCATCAGGCGCTGGAAGGTGGTGGGTGCCCCCTTGAGGCCAAAAGGCAGGTCCAGGAACTCGAAGAGCCCTATTGGGGTGGTGAAAGCAGACTTTGTCCTGGCCTCCAGGTCCAAGGGCACCTGCCAGTAGCCTTTGGTGAGATCCATGGTAGCGAGGTACTGAGTGTCCCCCAGCTTATCTAGGATCTCATCGGTACTAGGCATGGGGTAGGCATCAGACATGGTGATGGCATTGAGCTTTCGATAGTCCACACGGAACCGGATTTACCCATCCTTGGGGACCAGCACCACAGGTGAGGCCCGGGGGTTGGAGGACGGCTGGATCACCCTAAAGCCAGTATGTCTCCCACCTCTCTTTCCAGGTCCTGGGCTGTTTTTCTAGTGACCCTGAATAGGGAATACCTGATGGGAGGGTTGGGTCCTGTCTCCACCTGGTGTACAGCCAGGTTAGTGAGCCCAGGCCAGTTGGAGAACAGCTGGCAGTATGAATGCAGCGGCTCTCTGCCTGCTGGGCAGAGGTTAGCTGGTCTGAGAGGGGAATTTACTCCAGCGAGGGGTCAGCCTCAGGGAAGAGTCCCACCAATTGATCCTCTACCTTCTCCTCCCACTGCCACACAGCCAACTTCTCCCTGTCCCAGTATGGCTTCATCATGTTGACATGGTACATCCGGTGGCTGTGAACCTGATTGGACTCCACCACTGTTTCTCCATTGGGCGAGGCCTTCCCCTCCCAGTCAGCCCTCATCAAGTCCAGGGGTCCCCTCACTCTCCTCCCATACAGCAACTCGAATGGGGAGAACCCTGTGGAATCCTGGGGCACTTCCCTGTATGAGAACAGTAGGTGGGGTATCTGAGATCACTTATCCACTGATGTTTTGACCCCCCCCACACTCCAACCTTGTAACCGACACTTGTAATCCCTCATAACCCAAGCCTGACCCCAGTTTTATTGTACCTCCCCTTTTAACTTTGTGTAAATTTGATTTTTAACATACACTTTAATAAAAACTTTAAATAACCCATGAGGAGGTAGAAGGTATTTCAGTTAAGCAGGGCTGGCTGCAGGCACCAGCAAAGAGAGCAGGTGTTTGGGGCGGCACATTGCTAGGAGCGGCATTCCGGCCATGTTTGGGGAGGGGGGTGGGGTGTTAATCCACCAATATATCAAAAAAGAAAAAAGAAAAAGAAGAAGATTAAAAAAACCCCTCTAGTTAGAGCTCTCCCCAGAGCTGCTGCCTGTCAAGCCCTACCCAGATCCCTCGGGGGCGAGGCTGTCTCGGGGAGCTCTAAACTAAAGGGTCTCTATAGGGGATGCTGCCCCTATAGGGCTCTGGCTGGCAGCGGGCGGGGCAGTCCCGGTGACCAGACACAGAAGGTGTCACCCCCGGCTCAGTCCCACCTGGCCTGGGGCACTCAGCATGGAGTGGAGCCGGCGGGACAGAGCCACATGGCTTCCCCAGAGCAACGGGCCTTCTCTCAACCGGTGAGACCCTGGGGCACCCAGCACTGCCCCCGGCATACCCCTGGGGCACCCAACCTCCCTCCCAGGCACCCAGTGCCACCCCCAGCATCCTCTGGGGCACCCAACCTCCCCTTGGAGCATCCAGCACCCCTAGAACCCCCCCGGACACCCAACCTCCCCCCCAGGCACCCAGCACCCCCCAGCACCTTCCCAGCACCCAAGCTCCCCCCTGGGCACCCAGCACCAAACCAGTGCCCCCCTGGGGCACCCAACCTG
This sequence comes from Sternotherus odoratus, assembly GCA_032164245.1. Classification (NCBI taxonomy): domain Eukaryota; kingdom Metazoa; phylum Chordata; order Testudines; family Kinosternidae; genus Sternotherus; species Sternotherus odoratus. Next base: position 1,503,960 of record JAVMKO010000016.1, on the reverse strand, counting down.
CCCCACCCCCAGGCATGCAGCCACCCTCCTGAGCCCTCCTGAGTGCCCCCCAGTACCCATCCTGTCCTTCCCAGGGTACTTAGTGCCCCTCCAGCAAATTCTCAGTTTTCATTTTTTTTATTTAAGTCAAAAACAAAACAAAACAAAAAAAATTGCAAAATGCAAACATGTAAAGGCCAAAAAAACGGCCAAACATGAAGAGCTCAAAAAAACACCTTTTTTCTTGAGGTGACAAAAAACCTAGCGCCGGCCCTGCAATTAAGGTAGCAGAAATATAGATATGGTAAAAGGTAGGCAATGTTAATGGATGAGGGGTGCTATTGTAAGTGACTATAAAAAGGGGAGCACAGCACACTAATTTTAGCTGGAGCCGAATGGGTATCCTCTCCACCTCTCCCTGGATGTGCTCCGGGTGCTGACCCAGGGACTGAGTGAGATGAAGATCGTACATTGTGAGAGGGGCCTGGAGAGTTTCAGGGCTGAAAAGCCCAAGGAGGAGATGGCTGCTCCCAGGTACCAGGGAGATGGGGCCCACTAAGGTTCCTGGATAGAAAATGCAGTGGAGAAAGCCTGCGGTGGGGAGCAGCTGAGGCTGGACATTAACAGCCAGGGGAGAAGAGGGCAATAAATCATCCCCCTGGAGTCTCCGCCTACCAGGAAACCCCTGAGCAGCAGGAATTGGAAAGGCCAACACCCTCTCTGGTGCTGCCCCGATCTGGGGCCAACCTCGATGGACCTAGGAGGGGAAACTGCAGGGTAGCCCTGGGTTTCTCCACCCCGAGCCGGGCAGTCAAGGGGGAGCTGTAGGGCCATGCCATGAACCTTACTGGGTCCGGACCCCGACCCGATGCCCTGTGTGTCCCCCATGTCCCGCCACATTGATGTAATGACTCCTGGAGGGCAAGGTGGGTCCTCCATGTATTCCTGCCTGCCCCCTCCCGCAAAGGATAATGACCGCTGGTAGCCAAATGGGCAACCCCAGACCCACACAGGGTGTGTGTGTGTGTGTAGGGGGAGGGGGGCAAGAATGACCTCTGGCATCCAAACGGGGCCCTGTGAATAGCGCCCCAATTGCTGCAGGAATCAGAGAGGTAGCCGTGTTAGTCTGGAATTGCAGAAGTTACAAAGAGTCCTGTTAACAAAGTCCTGTGGCACCTTAAAGACTAACTATAAAGTTTTGAAGCATGAGCTTTCGTGGGCTAATACCCACTTCGTCGGATGCAGGCAGTAGAAGTGTTCAATTGTTCACAAACAGGCAGTTATAGAAAAGTAGGTAAGAGCCAGGGGGGAGGTGAAAAGGTTAGTCCAATTAAGCTGAGCCAGCTTGTTATCTCCGATCAGGGAGTGTGGATTATTCGTCTAGCATTTGAATGGGGTGTGTGGACATGGAGAGATGAGAAACAATGTCTGTAATGAGCCAACCATTGTAGATCCCGGTTCAATCCCAAAGTGTGTGAGCTGAATTTGCAAATGAATTGAAGCTCTGCAGTCTCTCTTTGCAGTTTGGATCTGAAGTTCCCTTTCTGCAGAATGGTGACCTTTAAATCTGAAATAGTGTGTCCAGGCAGGTTGAAGTGTTCCCCTACAGGTTTTTGTATATTGCCATTCCTAATATCTGATTTGTGTGCATTTATCCTTTTTCGTAGGGACTGTCCAGTTTGGCCGATGTACATAGCAGAGGGACACTGGTGGCATATAATGGCATATATGACATTGGTTGATGTACAGGTGAATGAGCCAGTGATGGTATGGTTGATCTGGTTAGGTCCTGTGATGGTGTTGCTGGTGTAGATATGTGGGCAGAGTTGGCATCGAGGTTTGTTGCATGGATTGGTTCCTGAGTTGGAGTTATTGTGGTGCAGTGTGCTGTTGCTGGTGAGAATTTGTTTAAGGTTGGCAGGTTGTCTGTGTGCCAGGACTGGCCTTCCTCCCAAGGCTTTTGAAAGTGAGGGATTATTGTCCAGGATGGGTTGTAGGTCACTGATGATGCGTTGCAAAGGTTTTAACTGAGGACTGTAGGTGATGGCCAGTGGTGTTCTGTTGTTTTTTTTCTTGGGCTTGTCTTGTAGCAGCAGGCTTCTGGGTACACGTCTGGCTCTGTTGATCTGTGTCCTTATTTCCTTGTGTGGGTATTGTAGTTTTGAGAAAGCCTGGTGAAGATCTCGTAGGTGTTGGTCTCTGTCTGAGGGGTTGGAGCAAATCCGATTGTACCTCAGTGCTTGGCTGTAGACAATGGATCGTGTGGTATGTCCGGGATGGAAGCTGGTGGCATGAAGGTAGGCATAGCTGTCGGTAGGTTTTCGGTATAGGGTGGTGTCGATGTGGCCGTCATTAATTTGCACTGTGGTGTCTAGGAAGTGGATTTCCTGTGTGGACTGGTCCAGACTGAGGTGGATGTTGGGGTGGAAGCTGTTGAAGTCATGGTGGAATTCTTCTAGGTTTTCTTTCCCATGGGTCCAGATGATGAAGATGTCATCAATGTAGCGTAGATAGAGAAGGGGTGTGAGTGGACGAGAGTTGAGGAAGCGTTGTTCCAGGTCTGCCATAAAGATGTTGGCATACTGTGGGGCCATGCGGGTGCCCATGGCAGTCCCGCTGGTCTGGAGGTATATATTGTCACCAAATTTGAAATAGTTGTGTGTGAGGATAAAGTCACAGAGCTCAGCAACCACCTGTGCTGTGGCATCATCAGGGATACTATTCCGGACAGCTTGTATTCCATCTTTGTGTGGGATGTTTGTGTAGAGAGCCTCTACATCCATGGTGGCTAGGATGGTGTTTTCTGGAAGGTCACCAATGCATTGTAGTTTCCTCAGGAAGTCAGTGGTATCACGGAGATAGCTGGGAGTGCTGGTGGCATAGGGTCTGAGTAGAGAGTCTACATATCCAGACAGTCCTTCAGTGAGAGTGCCAATGCCCGAGATGATGGGGCGTCCAGGGTTCCCAGGTTTGTGGATCTTGGGTAGTAGATAGAATAACCCCGGTCGGGGCTCTAAGGGTATATTAATTTGTTCCTGTGTTAGTGCAGGGAGAGTCCTGAGTAGGTGGTGCAGTTTCTTAGTATATTCCTCAGTGGGATCGTAGGGAAGTGGCCTGTAGAAAGCTATGCCTACCTTCATGCCACCAGCTTCCATCCCGGACATACCACACGATCCATTGTCTACAGCCAAGCACTGAGGTACAATCGGATTTGCTCCAACCCCTCAGACAGAGACCAACACCTACGAGATCTTCACCAGGCTTTCTCAAAACTACAATACCCACACAAGGAAATAAGGACACAGATCAACAGAGCCAGACGTGTACCCAGAAGCCTGCTGCTACAAGACAAGCCCAAGAAAAAAAACAACAGAACACCACTGGCCATCACCTACAGTCCTCAGTTAAAACCTTTGCAACGCATCATCAGTGACCTACAACCCATCCTGGACAATAATCCCTCACTTTCAAAAGCCTTGGGAGGAAGGCCAGTCCTGGCACACAGACAACCTGCCAACCTTAAACAAATTCTCACCAGCAACAGCACACTGCACCACAATAACTCCAACTCAGGAACCAATCCATGCAACAAACCTCGATGCCAACTCTGCCCACATATCTACACCAGCAACACCATCACAGGACCTAACCAGATCAACCATACCATCACTGGCTCATTCACCTGTACATCAACCAATGTCATATATGCCATTATATGCCACCAGTGTCCCTCTGCTATGTACATCGGCCAAACTGGACAGTCCCTACGAAAAAGGATAAATGCACACAAATCAGATATTAGGAATGGCAATATACAAAAACCTGTAGGGGAACACTTCAACCTGCCTGGACACACTATTTCAGATTTAAAGGTCACCATTCTGCAGAAAGGGAACTTCAGATCCAAACTGCAAAGAGAGACTGCAGAGCTTCAATTCATTTGCAAATTCAGCTCACACACTTTGGGATTGAACCGGGATCTACAATGGTTGGCTCATTACAGACATTGTTTCTCATCTCTCCATGTCCACACACCCCATTCAAATGCTAGACGAATAATCCACACTCCCTGATCGGAGATAACAAGCTGGCTCAGCTTAATTGGACTAACCTTTTCACCTCCCCCCTGGCTCTTACCTACTTTTCTATAACTGCCTGTTTGTGAACAATTGAACACTTCTACTGCCTGCATCCGACGAAGTGGGTATTAGCCCACGAAAGCTCATGCTTCAAAACTTTATAGTTAGTCTTTAAGGTGCCACAGGACTTTGTTAACTCTGCTATTCCAGACTAACACGGCTACCACCCTGATTCTTGACATCATGCAAAGAGTCCTGTGGCACCTTAAAGACTAACTATAAAGTATCCAAGCATAAGCTTTCCCTGCAGTGACCCCCGCTGGCCAGGTGTATGCGTCTGTGTGTATGTGTGTGTATCTGTGTGTGTGTGTGTGTGTGTGTGTGTGTGTGTGTGTGTATCTCCACTATTTGGGCAGTGACCCCTGGTGGCTAAGTGGGGCAGTACCCCTGTTTATCCCCCCCACCCTGGGGCGGTTGCAATGTGTGGGGGGAGCCTCCCCTCCCCTGGTTTTGCCTCCTCCCCCATCCCTGACTTCGCTCCGCCCATGTCCCCGCCTCCAGTTTTTTGACCCCACCCCTCCGCATGCGCAGTCAGTGTCCGCCCCCTGCCCAGACTCCGCAGATCCCCCCACGCTATGGGTCCCTGACCCCCTGGGCGCCCCCCACCCCCGCAGGGGAATTTATGGCCAAGTCAGGGCAAAGTGAGGGCGCGGGGCCTTCAGAATGGGCTACTGCGCATGCGCTTTCTCAGTGACGGCGGCGCGTGCGCGTGCGCGTGCTGGGCTCAGCGCCGGGGAACCCGCCTCCCGTTTCTGACCCGGTGGCACCGCGTTGGACGGGCCAGGCACAGGGGGGCGGGGCTGTTCGAAGTGGGGACGAGAGGACGGCAGCGGGAGCGGCAATTCCTGATGCACCTCGGCCGGAAATGACGTTGGCCAAACCGACGGGCGGGGGCAGACGGGGTGAAATGGGGGGGGATGGAAAATCCTCCAGGGTGGGGGAGGGGCAGACGGGGTGAAATGGGGGGGGGGGCAGACGGAAAATCCTCCAGGGTGGGGGAGGGGCAGACGGGGTGAAATGGGGGGGCAGACGGGGTGGGGGGATGGAAAATCCTCCAGGGTGGGGGAGGGGCAGACGGGGTGAAATGTTGGGGATTAGATGGGGGGTGGAAATTCCTTGACTTTCTTGTTCCTAACATACCTGAATACACTTTAAAACCAGGATGAGGAATATTGTGTAGCACCTTAGAGACTAAGCACTTTATTTCAGCATGAGCTTTCGTGGTACGGTGACCAGATGTCTCGATTTTATAGGGACAGTCCCGATTTTGGGGTCTTTTTCTTACATGGGCTCCTATTACCCCCCACCCGCTGTCCTGATTTTTCACATTCGCTGTCTGGTCACCCTATTTCATGAGCGATCGCTCACTTCATCGGATGCAGTGGGCTATGGCCCACGATAGCTTATGCTGGAATAAACTGGTTAGCCTCTAAGGTGCTACAAAGTCTTCCTCGTCTTATTTACAGATACAGACTAACATGGCTGCTAATCTTTAAACCTTTAAAAACATGTTCTAGGATGTGATTTCTTAACCTGAATGTTATTTTAGGCAGGTTTCAAAGTGTCTGGTTCAAAGTTCCAGTTCTATTTCTTTTCAGACTGGACCCCGCCTCAGTCTGGACTCCCCTCTCCCCATCAGGTGGCTTTAGAAGTCTTTCTTCTTGGGCAGACAGCCCATGGAGAGGAGTCTTTTTATTTGCCTACCTCCCTACCCTTAAATAGGATTTACATCAGGTGTGAATCCTTTGTTTTCAAAACTTGATCCCCCTTCCCTTCTAGTTGAAAATGACAAGAAGTCCCAGGTATTGCTGAGTATCCAATGACAAGACCACCTGACTTCGTAATATCACAGCGTCCATATGGAGCCTTTTCACAGTCCATTGTCTGATGGCCCATCCACCCTGTCCGGCTTTTCCATTGTTGTACCTGAAGTGCTAGCAGTGAGCATCACCCAAAGTAGCATAGTTGAAATACAGATACATAGTCAATAATCCCAACTTCAGATACAGAAATGATACGTGCACACAAATTGGATAACCATGATCAGTAAATTATAACTTTTCCAATGATACAGCTAAGGGTAGCCTAGAATTCCTCCTTGCCTGTAAGGGGTTAAGAAACTCAAATAATCTGGTTGGCACCTGACCAAAAGGACCAGTGGGGGAAGAACATCCTTTCAAATCTGGAAGAGGCTGGGGGGTGGGGTGAAGGCTTGGTTTGTGCTCTTTGTGTGTTCTCTTGGGAAAGCAGAGAAGCATCAGGTCAAAAAATTCCTCCTATACACCATCTTGTACAAGTCTCCAATATTACAAAAAGAGTAAATAAATAAGGCAAGGCGTGTTAGATTACCTCTTGTTTTCAACTTGTGACTTTTCCCTTTGCTAGAGAAACCATTTATCCCTGGGTCTTTTTTTTCCCCCCTGTAACTTTGAAACTAAAGCTAGAGGGGGTTCCTCTGTGTTTTTGAATCTTTTGTTAGTCTGCAGACTCATCTACCATCCTGATTTTACAGGGGTGATTCTTTGACCTTTTCTTTAAATAAAATTCTTCTTTTAAGAACCTGATTGGTTTTCCATTGTTCTTAAGTTCCAAAAGTTTGGTTTGTGCTCACCTGTACCAATTGGGGAGGATATTATTCTCCAGCCTTCCCCAGGAAAGGGGTGTAGGGCTTGGGGGTATGTTGGGGAAATAGGAACTCCAAGTGGTTCTTTTCCCTGATTCTTTGTCTAAATCACTTGGTGGTGGCAGATACTGTTCAAGGACAAGGTGGAATTTGTGCCTTGGGAAAGTTTGTAACTAAGCTAGTAAAAATGAACATAGGGTTCAGAGTGGGGAAGGAACCCTGACATCTTACAAGACCTATCTTGCACAAAGTACATCTCAGTTATCTCCTATTCATTTTCATAAAGAATATGGAGGGAAATGTCACGCTCACACACCCGTTTTCAGAGTTCATTGGTCTGCCTTTTTCAAGTCCATTCTCCTTATTTTCCTGCTCTGCCACCTTCCTTCCCTTAGAATCACAAAATCATCATTTCATGAATGATTTCGCCCATATTGCTTTCCACCTTCTGTTTCCTAACTAACCTGTTAGTCAGAATCAACCCTAAAACGCCTGTCCCTCTGGTTACTGTGTCCATCTTCTGAAGCAAACAGGTGTCCCCAACACATTCCACTGTGTTACTGGCCACTTTGTGTTTGTTTAAATTAGTTTTCTAGCAGGTGTTGGGGTAGTTAAAAGTCCCCCATCCGGTCCCCCCCTTACTAATTGTGTTTTGAATATTTCTCTTATTTGCATGGTAGACCTGAGAACATCAGTCTGCAGGGAAAGAGCCAGGGGGAATTGTGATGTGACGTTACTGTCCTGTTCTGACACGTCCCCTTCTTGCCCTGACAGGCTGCAGTGTTACATCCCGTCCTTCCAGGGACCAGGGAAGGGAAATGGCTGCCATGGAGCCAGCTGAGGTAGCGATCATCAGGGAGTTGCTGGTGGGCTCCTGCTGGCGGGAGAAGGGCAGTAAATATCTAGAAGGTGGATGCTTCTGGGGGTGGTTGGGAGGTGGCAGGAAATACATAGGGTGGAGAAAGGGAGTGGGAGAGGGCGCGACAAACCCGCTGCGATTTGTTTACGGTGGGGCCTAGATTCTAGCAATAGACCCATGGGTTTGTGGGTGGAAATTCCCTAATTAGTCAAGCAGGTAACACCCCTCTGGATTGGGCTGGGGAAATGTACCAGACTCCAATACTGGAGTCTGAACCTACTAGTGAGGCCCGAGGAAGACATCCCATCCCATCCAACTGCTGGCACTGAGAGAGTGTTGGGATTCCGACCAGGGGACTGTCCCTGGACCCTGCTGGGGGCTCCATCTCCTGTATCCACTTCTGGCTGGTAGGTGAGTATTGAATGTGAGGACCCCTGCCATCTCTGTCTGCTAGAAGGGTTGAGGAGTTCTCTCTTTCTCCCCTCACCCTGATGCCTCCGGGCTGCTCTGATGGGGAGGGGGTGAGATCCTGCCTGTCTGCCTCCCAGAGCTTCCATGTGATTGGTCCTCCTCCCCTGTGAACGGTGGGATTGTAGAACTTCACTACATTGTAGTCTGAGATTGTAGAACTTCACTGAGGCTGCTTTTGCTGAAGTCTCTAATGACCTAGGCAAAGCTCAGAACCAGCACTCAGTCCTCCTCCTCCTTAATCTGTCAGCTGTCTGATACCACTGACTGTGGTCATCATCTTGAAATCTGATCTTCCCTTACCCTCTCCTGGTTAGGACTAGGGTAGGGAGAAGTAGGTAGGAGTAGTAGTAACTGGCTTTTTCTGCAGCAAGGGATGTTTAGGTTGGATATTAGGAAAAACTTGCCAACTGTGAGTATAGCTAAGTACCGTTACCAAGAGAGGTTGTGGAATGCTGGTCGCTGGAGGTTTTTAAGAAGAGGTTAGACAGATGGTCTGTGTATACTTGGTCCTGCCTCAGGGCTGGAGGATGGAGTAGCTGACATCTTGAGGTCCTTTGACCCCTGTGTTTCTGTGATTTTATGATCCGTTATCCTAGCCCTTCACTTTGACCTTGTCTCCCTCTGGAGAATGGGGGCTTTATTTAGTAGGGGTTTTTTAATGAAAAATATTCATGGGTCAGCTTCCCTCTCTATTTGCTTTGTTAGTCACTGGGTGTGAAGGAGTGAATTCCTCTTCTGGAATGGGGATGTAATTCCTGTTGAAGTAGCGTAGGCCTGTCTCCATTGACATGGAAACACTATCAAGGACTGTCCACATATACAGTAGACTCTCGATTATCCAGGATGATAGGGGAAAAAATAATTCTGGTTAATAAAATCCAGGATAATCACCATCCATAGGAAATATGGTGAGTGGGGGTTGATTCACCAGCCATCCTGCACTGGGGGGAGGGGGTGTTGGTTCACTGGCTGCCCTGCGCCCTGGTAGGGGTTTTTTATGTGTGTGCTTGGGGCGGCAGCAAAGTCAGAGCCGGCCCTGCGAGTTGCGCGTATTTTTTTTGACATCCTGGTTAATCCACATCCTGGTTAATCCAATCCTGGATAATCGAGAGTCTACTGTATATGAAGCACACTGGATAATGGAAGTCTCAAAGACTGGCGGTTAATGTGTAATGATTGGTTCCAAGGGAAGCAGAACACGGGAACACAATTGCCCTGCACCTTGGGACACAGGAACTAGGGTACAAACAGACTGGGTTTAAGTTTGCTGCTATCCAGGGCAAAAAGACAAGGCAACAGAGAGAGAGAGAGAGAGAGAAAGAGAGAGAGAGCACAGTAGTGTGGAAAGCCATTGGTCTACACAGCTATTTTTAATGAGCTAGCACCTACAGTGGAGCAGTACGTATCTCCATAGGTAGACACATCTCAAAGAACCACAGTTAATACACAAGTTGAGCAACTTCTTCTTTTGCTGTTACCTGATCTCACTTGTCTTCTTTCCCCTGAGCAGGGTTTCCAGTTTCCAAACCCGATATCATCTCCCAGCTGGAGCGAGGGGAAGAGCCGTGGGCACCAGATCTCCAGGGCTCAGAGGAAAGAGAGATCCTTGCAGGCAGCTGCATGGGTGAGGGATCATTAAACCTACTCAGTGCTTGAAGGAAACAGCTGGGATTCCCAACAAAGACCTTGTGAGGTCTCTGGGTTCAGGATGGTCCCCTGCAGGTGTCATATTCTCAGGGCAGATACTGTTCATGGCTTCCTACCCCTCCTAACTCCTGGCAGTAGGTCCCTCTCCAAACTCCCTTCTCCCTGGGGAGTGTTTGGATGGGAACTGGATGAAGAACTGATCCCCTCCTTTCACCCTTTTGGGGAAGTGTGAGAAAATTCAGTCCCTGTTTTTTTTCCATCTCCATCTTCTCATGGTTTGTTCCCCCCTTTTTCCTTCCGGTTTCTGAGGTTTTTCTTTCTCTGTCCCAGCACGAGATGGGATGGTGAGAGAGACCATAGAGCAGAATCCTCAGCAGGAAGATGATCAAGTGGAACTACAGAGGGGGGTATTGCAAAGATGCACAGGGAGTGTGTCCAAGAGTTGTGAGCAGGGAAAAAGCTCTCAGGAGCAGCACAGGCCAGAGAAGCGTCAGGGAAACCAGCCAGCACAGAAAGTTGAAATAACAGTTAATTATCATGGAACTCACAAAGGCCTCCAGGAGACCATGGCCCAGCAGAGAGTCCTGATGGGGGAGAGAAATAATATGGGGTTTGAGTGTGGGAAAAAGTTCAGGAGGCGCTCACACCATCAGAGAATCCACACCGGAGTGAAACCCCATGAATGCTGTGAGTGCGGGAAAACCTTCATTCAGAACTCAGGCCTTATTACACATCAGAGGATCCACACAGGAGAGAAACCCTATAAATGCTGTGAGTGCGGGAAAACCTTTACTCAGAACTCAGGCCTTATTACACATCAGAGGATCCACACAGGAGAGAAACCCTATGAATGCTGTGAATGCGGGAAAACCTTCCCTCGGAGCTCAGAACTTATTCGCCATCAGAGGATCCACACAGGGGAGAAACCCTATAAATGCCGTGAGTGTGGGAAAACCTTCGCTCGGCTCTCAACCCTTATTACACATCAGAGGATCCACACGAGGGAGAAGTTCTGTGAATGCGGGAAAACCTTCACTGAGTGCTCAGACCTTATTTGCCATCAGAGAATCCATAAAGTCCAGCGCCCATATGAGTGCGGTGAATGTGGGAAAACCTTCACTGAGCGCTCACACCTTATTTGCCATCAGATGATCCACACAGGGGAGAAACCCTTTGAATGCTGTGAGTGTGGGAAAACCTTCTCTCGGAGCTCAACCCTTATTGCACATCAGATGATCCACACAGGGGAGAAACCCTATGAATGCCATGAGTGCGGGAAAACTTTCCCTCGGAGCTCAGAACTTGTTCGCCATCAGAGGATCCACACAGGGGAGAAACCCTATAAATGCTGCGAGTGCGGGAAAACCTTCACTTGGAACTCAGGCCTTATTACACATCAGAGGATCCACACAGGAGAGAAACCCTATAAATGCTGTGAATGCGGGAAAACCTTCACTTGGCGCTCACATTTTATTCGTCACCAGAGAAGCTGTAAGGGATATGAGCACCATGAAAAGCTTGTCTAGGGCTCAGAAAAGATTGTTTTTTCCTTTTCTTAATTCCCAAGTAGTGAACTTTAAGGCAGTATTTGTGGTGTCTCGGCTCCTTCAGGTGAGTTGTCTGCTTTTCCTTTTTGCAGCTCACCCTTCCCTGGAGTGAAGCCCACAGTGATTTTCATCAACTCCTTTGTCCTGTGTCATGGAAGTGTGCATCCCTCCAAGAGGAATGTCCATCAGTCCAGGTGGGGGAACCAGGAGTGACCTTTACTAGGACATGGAGGTTAGATCTACCTGGGCTTTGACTCCACTAGTGTTTTCCATGGAGTTATCAGGATCGCTAACTAAATCTAGCTATAGAAACACAACTATTTTTTTTCAATAAAGAAAATAGCCCATATAGCAGCCAGGGTAACGTAGCAAATTTCCTCACCATCTCCATCATTTTTCCTAGTCTAACCAAATTTGAAGTATCACATTTAGACTTTTCCTCCCAGTGCAAAGTGATTGTTAGTCACCAGGTTCCCCCACTAGGGACAGACTGATTTATTCCCAGTTGTTCCCATGTTGCACTGGGTTATGCTGAATAGCAGTTGGGTTTTGTACCATTTTTGTCATAAGAACATAAGAATGGCTGTAATGAGTCAGACCAAAGGTCCATCCAGCCCAGTATCCTGTCTGCTGACAGTGGCCAATGGCAGGTGCCCCAAAGGGAATGAACCGAACATGTAAGGATCAAGTGATCTCTCTCGGGCCATCCATCTCCATCCTCTGACAAACAGAGGCGAGGGACACCATTCCTTACCCATCTTGGCTAATAGCCATTAATGGACTTAACCTCCATGAATTTATCTAGTTCTTCTCTTTTAAACACTGTTATAGTCCTACCCTTCACAGCCTCCTCAGGCAAGGAGTTCCACAAGTTGACTGTGCACGGTGTGAAGAAGAACTACCTTTTGTTTTTGTTTTAAACCTGCTGCCAATTAATTTCATTTGGTGGCCCCTAGTTCTTATGGGAACAGGTAAATAATTTTTCCTTATTCACTTTCTCTACACCACTCATGATTTTATAGAATTCTATCATATCCCCCCTTAGTCTCCTCTTTTCCAAAGCTGAAAAGTCCTAGTCTCTTTAATCTCTCCTCATATGGGACCTGTTCCAAACCCCTAATCATTTTAGTTGCCCGTCTCTGAACCTTTTCTAATGCCAGTATATCTTTTTTGAGATGAGGAGGCCACATCTGTACACAGTATTCAAGATGTGGGCGCACCATGAATGTATATAAGGGCAACACAATATTTTCTGTCTTATTCTCTATCCCTTTTTAAATGATTCCTAACATCCTGTTTGCTTTTTTGACTGCCGCTGCACACTGCATGGACATCTTCAGAGAACTATCCACAATGATTCCAAGATCTCTTTCCTGATTAGTTGTAGCTAAATTAGCCCTCATCATATTGTATGTATAGTTGGGTTTATTTTTCCAATGTGCATTACTTTATCCACATGAAATTTAATTTGCCATTTTGCTGTCCAATCGCTTAGTTTGGGGAGATTTTTTTGAAGTTCTTCACAGTCTGCTTTGGTCTTAACTATCATGAGCAGTTTAGTATCATCTGCAAACTTTGCCACCTCACTGTTTACCCCTTTCTCCAAATCATTTATGAATAAGTTTAATAGGATTGGTCCTAGGACTGACCCTTGGGGAACACCACTAGTTACCCCTCTTCATTATGAAAATTTATCATGTATTCCTACCCTTTGTTCCCTGTCTTTTAAGCAGTTCTCAGTCCATGAAAGGATCTTCCCTCTTATCCCATGAGAATTTAATTTACGTTAAGAGCATTTGGTGAGGAACCTTGTCAGAGGCTTTTTGGAAATCTAAGTACACTATGTCCACCGGATCCCCCTTGTCCACATGTTTGTTGACCCTTCAAATATCTTTAATAGATTAGCACACGGGTGGCCAGCCTGTGGCTCCGGAGCCACATGCGGCTCTTCAGAAGTTAATCTGCGGTTCCTTGTATAGGCACCGACTCTGAGGCTGGTGCTACAGGCTCCAACTTTCCAAAGTGCTGAGGGGTGCTCACTGATCAACCCCTAACTCTGCCACTCCACCCCTTCCCCTGAGCCTGCTATGCCCTTGCTCCCCCCCATCTAAGCCTCCTGCATGCCACAAAACAGATGATCGGGAGGTGGGGGGAGGCACTCATGGGCCAGGCAGCTGGTGGGTGGGAGATGCTGGGAGCAGATAGGGGGGTGCTGACATTACTGTGGCTCTTTGGCAATGTACATTGGTAAATTCTGTCTCCTTCTCAGGCTCAGGTTGGCCACCGCTGGATTAGTAAGACACGATTTCCCTTTACAGAAACCATCTTGACTTTTGCTCAACAATTTGTCCTTCTATGTGTCTGACTGTTTTATTCTTTACAATTGTTTCAACTAATTTGCCCAGTCCTGACGTTAGACTTCCCAGTCTGTAATTGCTGGGATCCTCTCTAGGGCCCTTTTTAAATATTGGCGTTATATTAGCTATCTTCTCAATGTAAATAGAGAAGGAGCAGGGTTAGAGGATGTGATGACGTGGGGATTTCCCCTTCTTATGTTGTATGTGAGTCTTACTGTTGAGCCTATGTTAATTTTACTGTTTTGCATGAATACTGCGCGTGCCTCAGTTTCCCTGTGTGCTGCACCAATACTTCGGTGGTGGGAATAGGGGTATGTGACTTTTGTCTGAGCCCTCTGGTGAGGCTGCTCCAGCTGCTTGCACCTGTGCTGTGACCGGTGTATGAGATTACACTGCATGTGCTTTATGGAAATATGCTTGTGAATATGATAGAACTGGAATATGCTTTATGCTAAATATGCTTTGTATGTTGTCATTAGAAAGCTTGTAATCTACTAAGAGTGTTCATCCTATTTGTTTGCATGTATTATTTCTATATCTGGAGTTAGGAGAGTAAGCTATAAAATTGTATCACTGATATAAACATATTTAGCAGAAGCCATTAAGAGTGTTCCATAAACAATCCATTGTAAATGGCTGTAGGTACTTGAAAGCCTTCCTGTGTATGTGTGGGCTAGCCCATGGGAAATGGAGACTAAGGGTCTTACAGTGACATGTGACTATGTCACCTGATAATGAAATCTGTCTTAAATCTGGTACTTTTCCATTTAGAAGGAGGGGTGGGGACCCAAAGAGACAAAAGATTCCCGCCTTGTGCCAAAGCTATAAGAGGTGGAGCAGGACAAAGGGGGCCAGTCATGAGAAATCCCCTGCTTACCACCTGTGATGTCTGCTGGAACTAATACTACCTGGGGAAAGGATTGGGCCCAGACTAGGAAAGAGTCTAATCTGTGAAAGCTTATTGGAACATCTCTGAGGGTGAGATATTTTCTTAGGCCAGGCCTACACTAAGGGGCAGATCAACCTAAGAATATGGGAATAGCGTAACTGAAGTCAACATATTTAGGTCGAATTACCTCGGCGTCTTCACGGCGGCAAGTTGACTGCTGCCACTCCTCTGCCGACTCCGCTTGTGCCTCTCGCGGCGCTGAAGTACCGGAGTCAATGGGAGAGCGCTCAGGGATTGATGTATCATGTCTAGAGTAGACACAATAAATTGACCCCCGATAGATCGATTGCTACCCATCCTTAATGTATTAGGCTTAGACTTGTGTGTTTTTCTTTATTTTGCTGGATGACTTACTTTAGTCTCTAAGGTGCTACAAGTATTCCTCGTTTTCTTTACAGATACGGACTAACACGGCTGCTATTCTTAAAGCTGTTACTTTGTTCTGTTATTAATCACTTTTGTTTATTACTAAACCCAGAGTAAGTGATTAATACCTGAGGGAGAAAACAGCTGCACATATCTATCAGTGTTCTAGAGCAGTGGTCGCCAACCTTTTAGAGCTCACGGACCACTAAAGTTCCCCCCCCCTCGAGCGGCGCGGCACCACAGCCCCGCCCCCCGCTCCAGCTGGGGGGGGGTGCGATGCCGCACCGCTCGACCGGGGGGGGGAGGGGCACAGGAGCGGCCGCGGTAGCTGGAGGCTCTCTATCTCGGCGGGGGGGGGAGGGGGCTCCCGCTGCTTCCCTCACCCCCCCCGCCCCATAGGGGCACACTCTCGCGGTGCCACGCCGCGGCACCCTGCTCCGGGCAGGCGGGGGAGGGGCTCCCGCTGCTTGCCTCACCCCCCCGCCCCATAGGGGCACACTCTCGCGGTGCCACGCCGCGGCACCCTGGTCTGTGCAGGCAGGGGGCAGGAGCTCCTGCCGCTTGCCTCCCCGCCCCACAGGGGCACACTCTTGCGGCGCTGCGGTGCAGCACACTGCTCCCGCTGCTTCCCCCCCCGCCCCGAAATTTCCCCACGGACCACCCAGATTTTCTGGCGGACCACTGGTTGGCGACGGCTGTTCTAGAGGGCAGACAGTTTATGAATTTACTCCGTATAAGATTATCCAGAGTAAAATGGATTTATTTGGGTGTTTGGATCCCACTGGAAACTTGGTGTCTGGGTGCTGGAGACAAGTAAGCTGCTGAGCTGTTTTTACTTAGTCTGTAGCTTTGGGGGCGTAGTTCAGACCCTGGGTCTGTGTTGCTGCAGGCTAGTGTGTCTGGCTCAATAAGACAGGTTCTGGAAGTCCCAAGCTGTCAGGGAAAACCGGCTCAGAGGTAATTTCAGCGCATTAGGTGACAGTCCCAAGGGGGTCTCTGTGACTGAACCTGTCACACGGTGCCCTTTGTAACCTGAGACCCAGAAATACAGCCAGGTGACTCTTTTCCCAGGAAGAGAGACAAAGATGAGGAGGAGCAATGGGGGTGGCTGACTTTGGGTCACTGGAAGCTGGCAATCTGTTTGTGGGGACTGGAAGAGGGGGAGTCCAGGGCATCTGGCCCACGACTCCCCAAGATGGACTTGGCTGAAAGTCACTGATTTCTGTGCTAACAAGTTCTGTTCTATGTCGTGTTTCTGTCGAATAACAAACCTTCTGTTTTACCAGTTGGCTCAGTCACATCTGACTGCGGAGCTGGGGTGCAGGGCCCTCAGGCTTCCCTGGGAGCCCGTCTGGGTGGATTTCGCTGCGAGAAGCGCCCGGTGTGGAAGGGAACCCAGGAAGGTTGAAGTTGTGTAAGCTTCTTGCCCTGGTGACAGTGTGCTCAGAGAGAGGAGATATGCTCCCCCAGAGTCCTGACTGGCTTCATATGGAGTAGTTCCAGAGCATCACTAGTAACTCTGTGACTGAGGGGGGAAAAGTGTTTTTTTCAACCTCTCTGACACCTGAAGAAGTGATGAGTCGGAGGGATTCCCACCTTCCAAATTACCCCAGCAGTGTTTCTTTTTGAGCCATGTAGAATTTATCTTCTCCACTTTCTACAGCTCCACCATTGAATATGTCCTATGAGTCAGGGTTCTCAGCCCTGTGTTTGTGGATCACAATTTGTTTTCTTTGCTCCTAAAATAGTAATTTAGGGCCTGAGTTGAAAGTGTCACAGACGTGGATGGGGAATTTGAATGGATCGCAAATACAGTGAGATCCTTTGGAGTTTAAATTCCAGTTTCCAACTGTTAGTAAAGGCTGTTGTAGGACTTTTCCTACTGAGATGGGATTTTTTGCAGATGGGGAGGCTGGCTGGTTGTTGTTTTTTTTTTTTTTTCCCATTAGACGATACTAGAACTTTTGTAAATAATATGACTCAATTCTAACGCGTGAAGGAGGTTTGAATGGCTCAGAGCAGAATGCAATGGGAGAATCTCTTGTCCTGATTTTCAGTCGTCATATTTAACCTGCTCTGGAATTTCTAGTTATATGAAACTGGATGTATATTAACTTTATTTGCCAGACTGTAGCTCAGATTTACCGGGAACTTCGAGAAAATGACTATTTTACCAAAACAGTCGTTTCTTATTTTATTTTTACCTTTTCTCTGATCCCTCCATGATGACCTGGAGAAACTTCAAGTGCAGTTCAGTCAACAGGAGAGACTATTCCAAGTTATTGGACATGCTACCAACGGTGTTTAAATCTCCACTCTGAAGTGGTGAACTAGACCACAGCCCAAGCACGTACAACTACTGAAGTGACTGCGCACAATCACACTGCTGCTCAATTGTCCTAGGTCAGTATTGTCTCTGATGATCAGGGGAGAGAATTTCACAATAAGTAATGAAGAACTAGGCAAAAGGCCCATGTATCTGTTTCCCAAGGTAGTTGTGAAAGAGGCTCTTGTGACAGACTAACACGCATGTTCACACCCTACACCAGGGGTCTCAACCTCTTTTTTTATTATTTTTATTTTTTTGCCCCCCCCTGAGTCCCCTGCACCAAACGTGTTATAAAAACACCAAGGCCCAGCTGGGATAGGGGAGCAGCTTGGGTCTCAGGGCTACCATTGCTGGGTTTGGGGCAGCTCTGGGCTAAACCTGCTGAGTTGTGGAGGCTTGGGGCTTCTGCCCTGTGGAGTGGGGAGCTCCAGGATTCTTTCCCCTGGGAGACGTGGTGGCTCTGGGCTTCAGCCGCCGGGCTCTGCAGACCCCCTGAAACCAGCTCACAGACCACTGGGGATCACGCTGCCCAACACAGTACTGCAGTTATGTTTGTACAAGGTGTGATGCTGGCAGAGCAGTTTGTCAGTTTACAGTAGACTCTCGATTATCCGGGATCGGGTTAACCGGGATGTCACAGCATACGTGGATGTGCGAATGTTGACATGGAAACTGTGCGCGATTGGCTAAATGAAGACCAGTATTTGCCCGGTCATGAAGTATTAAATGACGAAGAAATTGTGCGACCTATTACTGCCAAAGGTGAACCAACAGCTGCTGATGGTTTGGACCAGGAAGAAGACAGCCTCATACAAGAGCAAAGGATCAGTCACAACACTGCTTTCACTCACGCTGAAACCCTGCTAGATTATTTGGAGCTACAGCAAGACCGCACCCTTGCTGAGAAACTAATGCTGAGAAATCTGTGCAGCACCATTTGCTGAAAGGTGAATGAAGGGAAAAAGCAAACTTCTTTGTCGTTGTATTTTAAATAAAATAAGAGGAAGTTCAGACTTCTGGTTTTGGTTTGATTTTCTTCTATATGATTTTTTTCCAATACAATTTTTAAAATATACTTTTATATTTCCTATTGATGGTGATTAACTGGGATTTTGTTAACCGAGATTATTTTTTTCCCTATCATCCTGACTAATTGAGAATCTACTGTATTCGGGCCTAGTGATGTGTGTGTTATACTTAAAGTACCACACAGGATCTTTTTAGGGGGAATAAGGCAAAACGCCACATTTATTAGTAATACATGTATCAATTAACACATCATATGCATATGATACGCACTCTCACACGCACACTTCGTCTTGTTGTTGTTACCAACTAGTTGCTCTCCTTAACTTCACTGGTTAGGTGAGTTAGATGCGGGAGGGTAGAGCCGAGCTTCTGCTGATCTGAATCGATGCTCCCATGTTGACAAGACGAGACCTGGGGTCCTTTGCAAGACACTTCACATTTATAGCAGCTTCCCTCATGCAAATCTGTCCCAGATCCAAAATCTCTGTCTGTGTCCGCTGGTCCTTTGTACTGCTCCCTGGGGGTTGTCCCAATGCCACAAAGAGGGTGTTCTCAAAAGAAGGTGCTTGCTTTTAACCCCCAAGGCCATCAATATGTCTGATCTTTAGTGAGCCCACTTGGGAAGTTTAATTGTTCTTGGGTCTGGCTTTCATTCCCTCTCCAACTGTTACAGCTGTCTGGAGGTGCATGCCTTCTAATCCTTTGTTCTTCACATCTTATTTATTTAACAGGGCAATTGATTTCTAAGGGTAAGGTTAGACTACAAGATTATAGCACGTTTGTTTGTAGCGCATCCCATTTAGCGCAATAGGTTTTGCGCTAGAGCCTGTGTACATTGAAACCCTGCAGCGCTAAAGAATGGATACATTTGCGGCGCTTCTGGCGGCAGTGAGAGTAGCGCAATAGGGCAGGTATCCCAGCATTCAGCTGGGTGCAACGTGCTTTGCAAAGGAGGGGGGTGATGGGGAATGGGGAACATGTAAGCAGGGAGACAAGTTTAGGCTGTCAGTGACTTTATCGTAGAGGAAACTGATAGGCTCTGCATTGAAATCACACAGCTCGGTCCGTCAGCATTTCCAGCGGTTATTTCCTGTGAGTTGTAACAGACAAACTGAAAAGGTACTTCCGCATTCTTCTTCCCATTTTCCAAACAACACTTATACGTCATTTGCCTTAAATGGCTTCTTGATTGCCTTACATTGCTCGGAGGCGTGCCAGAGATTCCTTACATCGTCATGAGTGATTCATGGGTGGTCACATTCGCACCGTTGCGCTATAGCGCTAGCTCAACAAGCCTTATTACCCTTGGAAAGGAGGTTTTATAGTTGCGCTTTAAACGGTGAGTTATGTGCAAAATGTGACTTGAAAGTGTGTAGGGTTAGATAATTATAGCGCTCCTGGAGGGTTTTAGAGCTACAAAGCGCCGGTCTAACCATACCCTAAGCGTGTGTGGGAGAGATCTTACTCTATTCCTAGCAAAAAGACATTTTTCTTCTACCTTAATTATACTATCTTAGGGGCTATAACATTATATCAACGTTCAATACAAAGTTTTTAAGGTTATATGAAAAGGCATAATACAAAGTCATATAAAAGTTATATAAAGATGCATAATGCAGAGATTTATCTACATTGTTTCCCTTTTGACCTCTCAAGAACAGCTCTTGAGTGGTTACCATCTAAATTTTCTGCATCTGTTTTAAAGCTATGTATTGGGTCATGATTTTAGCCTATGGTTTTAATTTGGAATTACATATGTTTTATCCAGCAGTACATGCAGAGCGTACAGATCACTTCTGCTCCTACAATACTGCTCCTTGATCTATGATCATGACAGTAGTTGTTGTCCTTGTAGGGCAAAGGAGATTTTGTTGCAAACAAACCAAACAATCATAACTAGGTGAATATAACTAAAACCATTACAATTGACTGAACACCAGATATAACAAACACAAATGCCAACAATCATAATAATTGGGACTACAATAAAACCATCACCTTTAAATAATTGGGTACATTGACAAACAAAATGAGGCCCAAGTTTGATGCTGCAAAAGTTACTGAGGTCAGGACCTCCTTAAGCACACACAACAAATAAGATTTTGTAGAAGAACCACAGTTGTCATGCAAGGTTGAACTGATCTGGACTTAAACTAACATGTAGTTACTAGTAGCCACTTTTTTTCTCTGGATTCAATGCTAGCACAGGACACCCACCAAAGACAGACACAGAACATGCAACACTGAACACAGTCTTTGTCATGACACTATAACCATGGTATTTCTAGAACTCCAGCTGGTACCAACTCTCCTGATGTTCTGGTTCAGAGGCTGAAAGAGAGAAATTTAGAAACAAATTAGTACAGTGCTTCCACCATGACAGACCCTGCTCGGTTTTTTGCCAGTGTGTCCAGATCCGGATCATACCAGATATCCCCACCAATTTTAAACCTATCTATATGTCAATGCATATCTGGGGCTGTACAAATGCATATTAAGTGGTGCAATTCTTGTGAGTTTAAATCTTCCCTTTCTCCCAGTAAAAGGGCATTATCACTTTATTTTGAAAAATGTTCCGGTTTTAAAATCCCCAGCCACTTTGCCATGTCCTGGAGATCTGAGGCAGAAGCAAGCACTGTTGTTACTGTTTTACTCCCACCATTCTTTCTCCTCGTAGTGACTGTTTTCTTTGTTACTGTTGCAGTGGTGTTTTGGCTTTGAGAGGAGGAATCTACCCAAATATCCCTTTCCCAATCTCCAGTGGGGTTCCAAAAGTCTGCCCCTTCTAGGGTCTTTAATGTGCCTTCTCCTGAAGTTACTGCTGCAATTTGTCTATTTGCAAATCCCAATTTTTGTTCCAGTTGTTTAATGAGAAATTTACAGTAGTTATGGTCAGAGGGGGCTCCCCCCTGTTCTAAAGTTAACTTTTTGGCCAGTCCCTGTGTCAGGGGAAAATTAATGGCGCGTCTCTCCCCCTTACCGTACACTCCGGATTGTAGTGGTGGCGTTGAGGCAAGGAGCTCACAAGCTGTCAGAGACCACTGAAGAAACACACAACTCAACTTTGATCAAAGGGGAAACTGAGGCACCCTCCTCTCGGTCAAGAAAGGGGGTTAGCAGCAGCTCCGTTTATTATCAGTACCAAGCAGACTTTTATAGAGTATATTCAAAGGGGAGGGGGAATGGGTGGAGGGAGGGAAAGACCTACTTGAAGCATGCGCATCAGCAAACCCTGACATCAGTCCTAGGTCAGTGCCCTCTTGAGGCACCTGGTGTGGGGACCTTGAGAAAGCTTACATGATGCCAACAAGCTTATGAATAAGAGTCTATTCGTTCTCTAGCAAAGTTGTTACATACATATAATGCAATCTGGAGAGAGAACACATTAGCTCATCTAGTGAGGCCTACAGACTATAATTGTTTAGGCAAGGTCACATTCTCGGTATAGATAACAGTACAGAAACAACCTGTTGTCAAGCACTATTGCACTGAACTTCTACAGCCTCAAGCAAATGATTTACACCCCTTGGGAGTTTAACTATGTGATTGCTGGTGAGGAAGAATACATGGCGAGAAGGAGCGAGGGAAACTGAGTTAGCCCTAACACCTGTAATACCTGGGTTTTTTATTTTGTTTTTGTTTTTTTCAGTTTTCTCCTTTTTTCATATGCTCCTGTAAGATTTGAGAGTGCTGATTTAACTCTCTGTACACATCCTTAAGGGCATCTAACTGACTTTGGCTACTAATGGCCATACATTTCCATTTCTCTGCTTCTACAGCAGAGGCTTGTAAATCTTGGTGCAGTTCCTTGCTTTTATTTTTACATTCAGCCGATTGAAGGAAGGCCTCATTACAGTTTTTTTTATAGAAGCCAAACAGCAGCTGCTTCCTTTTTCATTGGAGTTGAGGGTCTAGATTTGAAATTGCATGGACAGCAGCTAGCGGCTGATCAGACCAAAGGCTTTGTCCGAATTTTTGTAAGACTTGTTTAAAAGGGGTAACATCTTTTACAAATGCCAATTTCTCAGTCTCCTCTTTGGGAGCCTTTTAAAAGACTGCTTACGTTTAAACAGTTTTTAGTATACCCAACCTCCTAATGGGATTAAATAGCAAGGTTTATTCTTTTTACTCTTCTTTACCAATACTACTTTTCATGGAGCGAGAAATTTAAATGCCCTCCCTTCTTTTTAATGCCAGCAACTCTATGACCGGCAGTCAGCGGGGCCCTGGCAGGCTTCAAGTGACAGGCGACCTCACGTAAAGGGAGGTGGACAAATCAGATGAGCAGCCGGGGGTGTGTGTGTCCCATTTTCTCCTTGGGCAATACAAGCACCCTGCAGCTTCCAGCTGCCACCGGCAGAGGTGGAACCCCAAGCTCCCAGCCACCAGACAGCAAAAGTCACAGACAGATCACAGCTTCCATGGTGAATTTTTGTTTATTGCCCATGACATGTCTGTGTCTCTTAGTAAAAGTAACCATGACAAAATCTTAGCCTTAACTAGAACACTGTGACAGCAATGCTGTTAGGATGGAGGACAAACTGTCATTATAAGTGTCTGAAAAGAGAGACACATAAATTTCCAGAACAAGACACCTTTTGTGAATACATATTTGCCTTCTTATTCTCAGATTAGGATGTGAATAGGTGCTTTATTAGTCGCATCCCAGCTGCAGCTGCATGGAGTGGGAGCTCTGTGGTCCTGATTGAGCTTGGAGAAGATCGTCTTTTCCACCATGCACCAGCCCAGTAGTTGCCAACATGGAACCTTTTCCCAGGGCCAGTTTTGCGATTGAGATAGACTTCCAGGCCCCATCCACCAGGGGGCAGTGTGCACATTCTGGTAATGTACTGTGGTGGTTTTTAATAAAGTTGTTTAATTAGAAGAAAGCGAGGAATAGGTGTAGCACCTTAGAGACTAACCAGTTTATTTCAGCATAAGCTTTCGTGGACTATAGCCCACTGCATCCGATGAAGTGGGCTATAGTCCACGAAAGCTTATGCTGAAATAAACTGGTTAGTCTCTAAGGTGCTACAAGTATTCCTCGCTTTCTTTCCGGATACAGACTGACACGGCTGCTACTCTTGAACCTTAATTAGAAGGTTCACTAAAAGTTTGAAGGTTGGAGTAGCATCCAGTCCCCTTCGAGAGGCATATGACCATCTTCCCTCCCTGCCCTGTAGCTGGCCTCTTGGGTAGCCCACACCTCCATGTTTAGGGGGGAGGGCAAGCCTGTTCTCTCATCTTGAGACTTTGGAGGCAGCTTTCCTTCCCTTTCCTACTAGTGGATGGGGCTCTGGGGTTTCTACCCTGGGAGAGGGGGCTTTGGGGTGTTGCCACCTCTCTGTATCCCCCTTATAACAGCCCTTATTCCTATGTCTCCTCGCTTCCTGACCCCATGTCTCCCACCTCCCTTCTCAGCCCTACCCAGGTGAAATAAATGTGCTATCTTCATCTCTCTGTCTGCCCCCTTCCCCCGTCATACACTGAAGTACTGGGGGGAATGAGGCTGTTATGTGCAGTCAGGTGGTTGGGGAGCCGGTGGAGCTCTCTTTCACAACGAGAAGCCAAATGCAGATTTAGTTAAACAAATGGGACTTTATTAAGCCCCATGCACGGCTTTGTTCATGTGGCTAAGGCCAGGTCTACACTACAGACTTAGAGCGGTACAAACTACATCACTCAGGTGTAAGGATAAGGCCTTTTCCTGTAGCCATATTGTAAGGTCTAGAAATCAGGTGGTTTGTGACATTATGGTTTGTATCCAATGAAGTGGGCTATAGTCCACGAAAGCTTATGCTGAAATAAACTGGTTAGTCTCTAAGGTGCTACAAAGTCTTCCTCGTCTTATTTATGGTAATAGAGGGGCCTGGTGGTATATGATGGAAAGTTGGAGGGGTTGGGATCTAAGATACTACAGAGAATTCTTTCTTGGGTGTCTGGCTGGTGAGTCTTGCCCACATGCTCAGGGTTCAGCTGATCGCCATATTTGGGGTCGGGAAGGAATTTTCCTCCAGGGCAAATTGGCAGAGGCCCTGGAGGTTTTTCGCCTTCCTCTGCAGCAGGGGGCATGGGTCACTTGCTGGAGGATTCTCTGTACCTTGAAGTCCTTTAACCAAGACTTCTGAGGACTTCAATAGTTCAGATATAGGTGAGGGTTATATTGCAGAAATGGGTGGGTAAAATTCTGTGGCCTGCGTTGTGCAGGAGGTCAGACTAGATGATCATAATGGTCCCTTCTGACCTTAAACTCTACGAGTCTATGAGTTATGAATATGAACTAGGACCGTATAGGTCTGCTTGCATCCGACGAAGTGGGTATTAGCCCACGAAAGCTTATGCTTCAATACTTTAGTTAGTCTTTAAGGTGACACAGGACTCTTTGTTACCTCTACTAGGACCATATAGATCATTGTTGCAACCAAGGTCCTATAAAGTGGCACCAACTATTGTACAAAAGAGATCACATAAGGTGTCTATGGAAAGGTTGTAATTTGCTGGTTATGATGATGCTGTCTGTATGTGTGTATCATTTTTGTATTTGAAGTTATGAATATCAGCTATGTACTTTTATCTCAATGTGTTTGATTCTAAGGGCTTGGTTACACTGGACTTTATAGCGCTATAAAGCCTCTAGGAGCGCTAAAACTCCCTACCCATCCACACTGGCAAGGCATGAACAGCACTGTAGGAATAATCCAGATTTTAAGAGAATGTATTTTAAATGTTGTAACAGTATTCTAAGCTATTTCTTCACTCTCATCTTGGCACATACATTCCTGCTCCTCTCATGCACGTCAAACTCTTATCTTGTCTTATACGTCTTGTCTCATGTACGTCAAACTCTTATCTTGTTCTATACATCTTTGCCTCATATGTGTCTTTACAAAATAGGAACTTTGTTGTCTGTATGTACTGTCTTGGGAAGTTCCAGGCAAATAAACAATGGTTGTAAAACAAACATGACCATAAAAATTTTCCGCCTGCCAAACTGCCTGGAGCCCCGCCTTCATCTAAAGAAGTATATAAAAAGGTCTTGGCAATGTATAGGGCCAAGCCATAATTTGAGAGCTGACTCTGTGGCTTCAATTCGCTAGCGAATAAACTTGCATTCAAGCTTCCTCCAGGGTCTGCCTGTCTTTGAAGGTAAATTGAGACGCCTCCAAAGGAACAAAGCCATTTGTGCTACAGTGCTAGAAGTCCACGTTTATAGCACTCCTGGTAATCCATCTCCGCATGGGGAATAAGGGCTGTAGTGCTCCTGCTGTAGCACTACGGTGCAAATGTGAACACCCATTGCACATTCATTAGCCTCCAGCCTGGCCCATAATTCCCGTTCGAGCCACTCTGGTCATCACTTTCAAACTCTTTTGTCGCGTCCTCGGGTGACCACACGTCAGACCCGCCCTTTAAATTCCCAGGGAAATTTGAAAATCCCCGTCCTGTTTGCTCCAGCAAGGCGTGGAGTGCTCCTCAGGCAATCGTTGCAGGTAACCATTTTGCTTGGCCATGACTCCACGTGCAATGCCTCCTCGCAATAAGCAATCTGCACCGTGGAACAATAGCGAGGTGATGGACCTCATCAGTTGTTGGGGGGGAAGTGGCTGTCCAGTCTCAGCTGCGGTCTAGCCGCAGGAATTACGATACATATGTCCAGATATCACGGGCCATGAGCCTGTGCAGTGCCGGGTAAAAGTAAAGGAGCTTAGGAGTGCTATCGCAAAGCCCAAGAGGCAAACAGCCGCCCTGGGGCAGCCCCTGTGACTTGCAGATTCTACAAGGAGCTGCACGCGATACTTGGTGGTGATCCAACGTGCACTCCATCGACCACCCAGGACACTTCTTCCCAGCCCACCAGTGAAGGGGGGGGGGGGGAGAGGAGGCCGAAGAAGAGGAGGACGGAGAGGAGCAGGACAGGGAGGAGGAGGCAGCGGCTGCAGCAGCGACCCAGGGCACGGAGGAGTCACAAGACACATGCAGCCAGGAACTCTTCTCAAGCCCGGAGGGCAGCCAGAGCCAGCCACAGCGTCCGGAGGTTGTGGGGGGCAGGACAGCAGCAGCGGATTGCGCAGGTACAGCTACTTTTCTATTGGGAAGGCAGGCAGCTTGGGCGAGGGTGGAAAGGGATGCTTGCTGCATGCTTGTCTACATGTGGAATAGTGCATTGGTGTAGTCTATCACATCACAGTAATCGTCATCAGTGATTTCTTCAAAGGTCTCAGTAAGAGCCAGCGTGGTCCCGGCCACGGTCACTAGTCCCAGCCACTGTTCTAAGAGGGGTGGAGGGAGCATTGCTGCACAGAGGCAAGCTGCATACGGCCCAGGCCGAAATCCGCATCTCCTTAGAATGGCCTCCCTTTCTTGCTCCGTCACCCGCAGCAGCGAGATATCTTCCAGCACGAACACCTACACAGGGAATGTTGGGACAGTGCTCAGAGTACAGTTCCCGCAAATGCCCTGTGCTCCCCCCAACCCCTAGGACAGCACGGCAGGGAAACAATCATTCCCACTGCATCCTGAGACAACTCACCATGGCAGGGGCTCCGTTGTTCTCTGTGTGCTCTAGCTGTGTGTGGGACAGGCAAACGGGACAGAGAAACGGGGAATGCGGGGGAA
The DNA here is from genome assembly GCA_032164245.1 of Sternotherus odoratus. Taxonomy (NCBI): domain Eukaryota; kingdom Metazoa; phylum Chordata; order Testudines; family Kinosternidae; genus Sternotherus; species Sternotherus odoratus. The sequence continues at coordinate 1,477,049 of JAVMKO010000016.1, read as the reverse complement.
TCATAGCATTGTCTGTTGTGAACAAGGGAACCCTCTGTTTTAACTTTTCACTGACTTCCCTAGCTTCGACCTTGAGCACCCCATCACCGTCAGTCTTATCACCAGCTGAGGTGGATTAGGAAGAGACCATGAAAGAGCAAGGAAGATCTTTTACTACAAGTTATGCAACAGGCTGTAATGAAGAATCGCGTTGCACAGCAGAGGTGGGAGAGTGAGAGCAAGCGGAGGGATGAACAGATCCAATTGAGGGAGATGGCTCGCGAGCTGTTTACATTATTACAGCTGCAAGTAGCAAACTGCAGCAGATCGCCGCCGTTGAGGAGGGGGAGCAGCACCGTGCTCGCTGCCCCCATTCTCAGTTGCCCCCTAACCCTTCCTCTTCTGGCCCTCTGTCCCCTCCGGGCCACTATCAACAGCTGCCTGGTTATTACCACCCACAGCTGCCTCCAATCCCCCTGTCTTCACCGACCAACCCACAGACCCAGGACCCTTATCCACTGCACTCAACCCCTAATAACATGCATTATCGCCCTCCGCAAATGGGGTTTGGGGAACACAGCAACTCGGAGGGCATTGGAGGGTATGAGACCAGGACATACGCCAATCTCTGAGTGACCCCTTCCCACCCCAATTGCACCCCCCCCCATTCTTCATAACCTTTTATTTCAAAAACTGAAAAAGCTGTTCAATAACTGAATTCTTTTTAATAAATGGGTTTCTTTATTCGGTGCACATATATTTTACTAATGGCTACAGAAAACCAAATGCCTTATCCTATTAAAAGAATGCACACTCCCTCTGCAATTCCCATTAGAATTCACTTTCAGCATCAAAATGCTCCCTCAAGGCATCCCTGATCCTTGCAGCCTCGCTCTGGGCCCCTCTAAGAGCCCTGCTCTCTGGCTGTACATAGGTGGCATCCAGGTGTTGAACCTCCGAGGACCATGCCAGAGTGAAACCTTCGTCCTCCCGCTCACAAAGATTATGTAGGGCACAGCACGTGGAAATAACCGTGGGGATACTTCCCTCTGCCAAGTCTAGCTTCCCATAAAGACAGCGCCAGCGCGCCTTGAGATGCCCAAAAGCACACTCCACAGTCATTTGACAGCGGCTCAGCCTGTAGTTGAACCTTTCCTGGCTGCTGTCCAGGCTCCCTGTGTAGGGTTTCATGAGCCAGGGCATTAACGGGTAAGCGGGGTCACCAAGAATCACAATGGGCATTTCAACTTCCCCCACGGGGATCCTCTGGTCTGGAAAAAAAGTGTCTTCTTGCAGCTTCCTGAACAGGCCAGTGTTGCGGAAGATGCGTGCGTCATGCACCTTTCCCAACCAGCCTGCATGAATGTCAGTAAAACAGCCCACGGTGATCCACAAGCGCCTGGAGAACCATGGAGAAGTACCCCTTTCGGTTAATGTACTCATCTGCTAGGTGGTCAGGCGCCAGAATAGGTACATGGGTCCCATCGATCGCCCCTCCACAGTTAGGGAAACCCATCTGTTCAAAGCCAGCCACGATGTCACGCACGTCACCAAGAGTCATGATTTTTCATAGCAGGAGGCGATTAATGGCCCTGCACACTTGCATCAACGCGACTCCAACAGTCGACTTTCCCACCCCAAAGTGGTTGGCCACTGATCGGTAGCTCTCTGGGGTGGCCAGCTTCCAGATTCCTATAGCCACCCGCTTCTCCACCGGGAGGGCAGCTCTCAGTCTGGTGTCCTTGCGCCGCAGGGCAGGGGCGAGTTCAGCACACAGTCCCATGAAAGTGGCTTTTCTCATGTGAAAGTTTTGCAGCCACTGCTCATCGTCCCACACTTGCAAGACGATGCAATCCCACCAGTCAGTGCTCGTTTCCCGTGCCCAGAAGCGGAGTTCCACGGTCGTGAGCATGTCCGTTAAAGCGACGATCAGTTTCGTGTCCAATGCGTTCATTGGCTCAAGCTCATCTTCAGACCCATCACTGTCACCTTGCATGTCAAGGATGAACTCCGCTGCGCAGAGAGTTGTGCTGGTGACACTCGCCAGCATGCTCCTCAGCAGTTCGCGATCCATTACGGCAACGAAAATGGACAACGGAGCGCGCCTTGCTGAAACCTTTGAAAGATGGCGCCTGAGGTGGACGGAAACACAGGGATTGCTGGGATATGACACAAAGCATCACAGGGAGTTGGAACAGGATGCAAAATGCCTGCAAGTGATGCCCCCCTTCCCAGAAGGCATTGTGCCAGATCGGGAAGAGGTGCTCTGTAGGATAACTGTCCTAATGCGCTGCTCCTAATGCCGCCTGAAGTGCCGCAAATGTGGCCATGCTCTAGCGCTGGCGGGTCTAAGTGTGGACACACTCTAGCGCAATACCTATTGCTGTATATGGGGACAGCTATAACCAAAAGCGCTATAATCCTGGAAGTGTAACCATGCCCCAAGTAACATCAGTAAAGCATTTGATCAGCTTCTTGAGAAAGGACTATTCTGAGTAAATGCCCCATCAAGACTTAACTGACAATGGACTTTGGGAGTCTCCAATCCACATCTGAAGAGCCTTCCTGGGACGTTCAGGGTAGATTGTGAGCAATGGCTGCTGCCAGCAAACTGAGTCATGCATGGACATGTGACTCCAAACTCCATCTTGCTGCTGTGATTTTCCATAGTAAGAACAAAGGGGTTTCCTTCCAAATGGCAGAGGATATAAAAGGCCCTGGAAATCCCTCCATCTGATCTTCAATCCTGTTTCTTACCTCTGGAGAAACTTTGCTACACTAAAGCTCTGAACAATAGACTGAATGACCCACTCAAGCTGTGGATGTACTCCCGAGACTTGATTTGAGCCTGCAATTTATTCCAACACTGCTACAAGCCTGAACCAAGAACTTTGCCATCACTGCATGTAATTGATTCCATTTGACCAATTTTAGCTCTCATCTATATTTTTCTTTTTATGAATAAACCTTTGGATTTTAGATTCTAAAGGATTGGCAACAGCATGATTTGTGGGTAAAATCTGATTTGTATATTGACCTGGGTCTGGGGTTTGGTACTTTGGGATTGGGAAAACCTTTTTTTATTTTACTGGGGTATTGGTTTTCATAACCATTTGTCCCCATTACAAGTAACACTGGTGGCGATGCTGGGAAACCGGAGTGTCTAAGGGAATTGCTTGTATGACTTTGGTTAGACCAGAGTTCTCTCTGTTTGGCTGGTTTGGTGCCTTCATAGTAAAGGAAACCCAGCCTTGGGCTGTAGCTGCCCTGCTCTGAGCAATTTGTCCTGAATTGATACTCTCAGTTGCATTCCGCCAGAGGCAGCATCATTACAAGGCTACATCTACATTAAATCAAAACAATGTAGTATCGAGCTGTCCTAATAATACCCACCCCAACTAGATAAAGAAACAAATCTTAAGCTGGATAAAGAAAACTTTGTTTGTTGGCATCTGTCTGGTGAGAAATCGCTTATCAACAAGTTGTAGTTGTGAAATTCCTACTTCTTTATTGTTTTGTCTTAGGGTCCCCACTTCTCTATTGTTTATCTGTATGGTCTCTCTCTGGTTCTTTAATTGTTTCTCTGTTGCATAACTAAGTTTGGTAGGTGTGAATCAATTAAGGTGGTGGGATATGATTGGTTAAATAATTGTTTTACAATATGTTAGGATTGGTTAGAAAATTGCTTAGTAAAATGGTTGGCTGGTTAAGGTACAACTAAGCAGGACCCAAGTTTCACTATATAAACTCGGGTCCAAAGGGACATTCTTGGGAACCAACTCCAAGAGACAGCCCCAAGATCAGAGCTGCCCAACATCAACACTGCTAATGACACTGCAGAAGCTAGAGTTCCCCAGACGACCAGATCCTGACTGGCCAGCAGGGAAAGGTTCCTCTGCCTTACTGGGAGTGGTGAGCATTGTCTGCTTAGTGTGTGCCTTCTGTTTTGGTGATTGCTAATAAACAGAGGTTAAGTAGGATATTCACTGGTAAAAGACCCTGCAAACCCGCAGCGTGGAAGGTTACGCCCTAAGCCCATGGAACTGGGTAAAAGTGGATGCCCCTAAAGCAGTGGTCTTCAAAGTGGGGTGTGTGAGACCCTGGTGCCGCTGCCGATCCCACCCGGGAGGTCGCCGAATAGACCGGCGGTCTATTTTTGTCCCGCCGAAATGCCGCTGCAGAAAGCGGAAGCTTTCAATTTGGCAGCATTTCGGCAGACATACCCTGGGGGGCCATGAGTGGATGCCGCACCACGGAAGGGGGCCACGGCCTGAAATCTTTGAAGAACGCTGCCCTAGAGTATGCGAGTAACAGAGAAGTTTGTGTGGGTAAGAATTTGGTGGCAAATGCCTGTGCAATCTCGGGTCTTTTGGACTGAACTGATAGTCTAATACAGTAAATAATAGCAGAGTACCTGTGCCTTCTGTCTGAAAGGGTCACTACCTACCTGACAGAACGACCACCCCAGAGCAACAAGAGAGAAAGTAAATGAAGAAAAGGGACCAGGAGGGGTGGCAGCTAGTTGAGGAGTCCACCCTCCTGGCTAAATGGATAGTGGGACAAAGCCAGGGGAAGGGATCATTCAGTGAGGAAAGCAGGATCGGGCCCAGACAAACAGGGAAAACATATAAAGAGAGTGGAAAACATGCTGGGAGCTCCGAGGGACTTACACAGGAGTAAAGGGAGGAGTAAGTACAGGAACCAGGGAATTAAGATCTCTCGGACAATACCTGAAATGGTGATATCTGGGCTGATGAAGGTGCCATTTTGGGAGATAAGCAAGGGATTTAAGGAAAGAGAGTGAGAAGTTAACTCAGCAGAGGCTGGAGGGAATTAAGCAGTTGAACTTATTTTTTCTGGTCAGTATGTGCATAAGGGGTTGGGACTGTTGTAAATAGTGGGACTGGTGCAAATTTACCCAGACTACGCAAGACCCAAGTGGAGAAACAGTTACTCCCTTCTAGAACTCGCTGTTGCAAGATGAAACTGTTTGAGGTGTTGAGAAATTGCTTCCCTACCCCCACTATGACTTTTGACCAGATTATATCTGGGTCATTACTATTTTATTCGATTTGGATGCCTCTTTGATTTCTCTCAACATCATGCATTCAATAGCCTGTTTGTGATCTGAAGGCCACCAATATAGTCCTACTGGTATGTTTGTATTATGGTCCTTGGAATGATTTATTTTTGGTCATGTGCCTATTTTTATTTCTAGTTTCCTGATACCGCGGTTTGACTAGTTTGACACCTTAGTAGTTTATCAACATTTATCTTTGTGGCCTGAACTTGTCCCTCCTCCAGTACAGCTGTAACTTCTATCCTGTTTTTTTTAAGGGATACAGATACTTTTGTTTTGTAACCCAATCAAATGTCTCTGTTTGACTCATGTGTGACTTAAGACTTTTTTCCAGTAACTTAAATTTAGCTCCCAGGTCATCACTCCTGCACCTCTGTGTGTCATAGATGTCAGTACAAACACTGCCAGCTTGTCTACACACAATAGTTGTACAGCTATAATTATACTATTAGAGTTCATAGAATCTCAGAGTTGGAAGGGACCTCAGAAGATCATCTAGTCCCGGGGTTCTCAAAGTGGGGATTGCGACCCCTTGAGGGGTCGCGGGCCACTTTTTTAGGGGTCGCAAGGCCCTACCGCAGGTACTCCCTGCTGCGGGATCCCTGGGGGCCGGCAGTGGCTTGAGCCGCGCTCCCCGGGCGGCAGCTGGAGCCCTAAGCCCCGGGCGGCGGTTGGAGCCGCACTCCCCGGGCGGCGGCTCGAGCCCTGAGCCCCGGCCGCCGGCGGGGACCGGGGCCGGGGCTCAGCCGGGAGCCTGCCCATGCCTGGGACCCAGGGCCACTGGGGCCGGGGCACAGAGGGGTCCGAAAAGCCACCGAATGCAGAGGTATTGTATTCGGCGGCTTTTCGGCGGCCATGGAGGGGTCGCGCCACGCCACCGGAGGAGAAAAGGGGGTCACGGTCTCAGCAAGTTTGAGAACCGCTGATCTAGTCCAACCCCCTGCTCAAAGCAGGACCAATCCTGTTTTGCCCCATATCCCTAAACAGCCCCCTCAAGGATTGAGCTCACAAACCTGGGTTTAGTAGGTCAATGCTCAAACCACTGAGCTATCCCTCCCCCTTTGTGCAGCTGTAGCACTATAGATGTACATGTACCAATATAACTTATTCCTCTTCCCTTATGGGAATAAGCTATCCAGCCATAATGCACCTTTGAACCAGTGTAACTGTATTTATATTGAGGATTGAACTGGCCTAATTATTATGTAAAACTCAAAGCCCTAATTGAAATACTCAAGGCTACAAGAATGTGAGCAAGATGAAAGGGAAAGAAAATGGTGTCCAGCAAAGAATTTTAGATATTAATCCATGAGCATTTTCTGTTCCTTGCGGTACACATTCATTGAATTTGGTTGTTAATGCTGCTGCAAAGAAGGCAACTAGACCTGTTGGGCTCTCTACCTTGTCAATGGAACATGACATTGCTCGCAGCATTGACTTGGAAGAACTTGTTTCTAAATTTGCTAAACTGAAAGCACGGAAAAATAAATTCGAAATCAGGGGTAGGCAACCTATGGCACGGGTGCTGAAGGCGGCACGCGAGTTGATTTTCAGTGGCACTCACATTGCCCGGGTCCTGGCCACTGGTCCAGGGGGCTCTGCATTTTAAATTTAATTTTAAATGAAGCTTCTTAAACATTTTAAAAGCCTTATTTACTTTACATACAGTAATAGTTTAGTTATAGATTATAGACTTCTAGAAAGAGACCTTCTAAAAATGTTACAAGGTATTACTGGCACGCAAAACCTTCAATTCGAGTGTATAAATGAAGACTTTATTTCTTAAAGGTTGCTGACCCCTGTTCTAAATTTTAATGCATGAATTACTCTGTGACAGTGTATTGTGTATAACGTATGTGATTTATTTTAAGATCCATGCTATGTTGTGCAAAGTGAAAACAATAACAAGGTCAACACTGTCAGGTTATTCATTTATTTTCATTAAATATGTAGACTAAATAATGAAATGAATACATTTTCAAGCTGAACGTGTATTAATTCTAATGAGCAATGCCACATTATGCAGTATTAATTTTTGAAAGTTTATAATAAAGGATGCTCCGGGGGGAGGGGAGGGGAAGAGAAGGGAAGGAGGGGTGCAAGGTGGAAGTTTTGCTTAGGGCACAAAATATTCTTGCACCGGCCCTGGCTGTAGGCCTGCTACCTGCTCCTGTCCCCAGTTGGGGAGCAGGTTGCACACTGAACCCTGAGCATTGCAGCTGGGGGCTTTGGGGGAGGTCCCAATATTGCTTGGCCCAGCCCTCCAAGAAGCAGCTTTTCTTGACAATCTCCAGAGTAGCACACAATGCCCTTTGGATGCTGAAGGAGCTGGGGTGTGTGTGTGACTCCCGCTCTGGACTGAGCCCCAGTGTGGGGACCAGCAGCTTGCCAGGGGCCAATTCAGTCCCTAGTGTGTAGGTTATAGTGCCTCAGGGACTGAAAAAACTTGCACTCTAGCTGCAACGTCTCCTTCCACACCCCCTTCTATTGAGACAATCTAACACCTTGGAATAGCTGGGGCATAAATCCCCCTGCACTGGTGGCCCCCATGAAGGTGTAGACCTGTCTCTGCCAGCTCTCTGCCTGCTGGGGACTCTCCTTGCTTCAGGTGAACTGAACGCCCTGGGAAGACAGCAATCTGACTACACCCCCTGCCAGTGCAAAGCGCACTGAAGACCGCAGCCCTGTGGCACTGAGACTTGCCATTCTTGGAGGTGGGGGCACAAGGAAGAGATCCCAGAGAACTTTGCACTGCCCAAAAAGGACTTGGATTTGCTAAGTTGTATCAGATGATCTCTACTACGGGGTGGTTAGGGAGGCGGGTAGGGATAGAAGAATGTACGCCTGTCTTTGTAAAAGTCACAGGTCTTTTGGCCTGACCTTTAGCAAAGCCAACTTCCCCCCGTGAAAGCACCTATGGGTGGCTATTGCTGGCCTGGAACTTCACACAGGGTTCTGGTTTTCAATTCCCTTCTCCTCAGTTCTTATTTAAACGGAGCCAGCCCCCTGCTGCCTCTCTTCCGGCATGCATCTCACTTCCACTTTCTGTTCTAAGCAACCACCACCCAGCCAAGAGCTGATTCTCACAGCTGGGATGAGCATGTCACTCTTCTCAAAGGTAAGGGAGCGCTGCGGCTTGCTTTAAGGCAAGCGAATGTTAAAGAGCCTTTGGAGGCCAGTCCTCATCCTGGGGTTTAGCCCACATGCCTCAGAGTGGGCTGCAGGTGCGCTGTATGGCACGCGAAGATGTGCATTGCCTAGAGGGGAGCTTAGTGGGGAGCCTTGAGAGGGGGACAGATTGTCTTATGCAGAGTGAAATTCATCATGTACCCAGCCGACGGGGACAGCACTGGCTGCAGCATTATCGATGCAATATGGATAGATTGGAGAGAAGCTAAACGGCCCTACTAATCAGCTTGACCTCTAAAGACCACCTCAGGAGGGTGAGTACTTTCCAGTGCCCATAAAGGCCATGGCCCCCTCTGCTGAGGCTGCCAACGGGGGCCAGTTGATGGTGGTGGGCATGAACCCCATCTTTGGGGAGGCTAGCCCCTCCCCCCACAGCAGGAGGACCACCCTCCCCTCACGGCCAGTGGAGCCCTGACCCCGGGTCGCCCCTGGTGGGCCCCAGCTCCAGGCTGCTAGCTGGAGCTGAGTCTGCTGGCTTCAGGGGAGAGAGGGAGGGAGACAAATTAGGGGAGGCTTAGCCTGCCTTGGCCTTTGATACCTGCTGCCCATGGTGATGGGTTGTGTGTGCTGTCCACAGAGCTGTCCACTAAGGACTAGACCCAGACTAGCAACTCATTTGACAGGAGTCACTGATTTTGAGCCACGGGGCTGGATTTGACCTGGGAACCTTGGGCTGAAAAGCTTGGACTAAGGTTTTCTAGCTGTTTGAATTCATTTGAAAAGTCTGTTGTTTTGAAGAGTTACATATATGTACTGTAGAGGTGACATCCTGGCTCCATTGAAGTCCATGGGGTCAGGATTTCCCCTTAAGGGATTATAGCATGAGCCTGATCCAAAGTGCTTGCGAGTCTCCACTGATTTCAGTGGGCTGTTCTCAAGCACAGAGTAAAAGCTGTGGGCCTCTGCAGGCTGGAGGTAGTTTGTTTAGTGATTACAGAACAGGACTGGGGGATACAAGAGGTAAGTTACAAAGAGTCCTGTGGCACCTTAAAGACTAACTAAAGTATTGAAGCATAAGCTTTCGTGGGCTAATACCCACTTCGTCGGAAGGAAGCCAAAAAAACCCAAAAAACTTGTGCAAGTTTTTTCATGAGGTTGATGGATTTCCACTCCATACAGCTAAATGCAGTGCCTTGCATGATGTCAAGAATCAGAGAGGTAGCTGTGTTAGCCTGGAATAGCAGAGGTAACAAAGAGTCCTGTGGCACCTTAAAGACTAACTAAAGTATTGAAGCATAAGCTTTCGTGGGCTAATACCCACTTTGTCGGATGCAAGCTTAGCCCACAAAAGCTTATGCTCCAATACTTTAGTTAGTCTTTAAGGTGCCACAGGACTCTTTGTTACCTCTGCTATTCCAGACTAACATGGCTACCTCTCTGATTCAAGAGGTAAGTTATACTCCCAGCTCTGTTGTTGACTCTGTGCTATTGAGCACCTCGATTTCTGTAAGATTGCAAGCTGTTGGGAAGTACTTTCATTTCTGTACCTTGGTAAGGTGTCGGGATCCCACAGTGAAGAGGTTGGGATGAATGGAAGTAGTTCTTTTGAGTCAGATAACAACAGCATCTAATTCCCCAAACTAGCATCCTCCAGGAATTGAGAAATGAAACAGAGACCTCAGCATTCACTTTCATTCTGTGTAGTGAGGGGTTTCTCTCTTGAATGATGCTGGGAAGAGCCGTGGCTGCCCCAAGCCAGGCAAAGTGGGGTTTTGCATGAAGTGTCTGATTACGGAAAGCGCAGGGAGTGGAATTTCTGTGATTCTTTAACTTGAAGTAAGGGGGTGGAGAGTGGGGGAAAAGCTAGGACAGAAGGGGCTTTTGAAAAGTTATTCATTATTCATTTCTTAGTATTGTCTATTTCTGTGGCGCAATGGATGTGCCTGGCAGCTACAGCTCAGCAAAATGACAGGACCCAGCCCTGAGGAGCTTCCAGACTATGTGGGTTTGGGGGATCATCTCTGGATGTGTGTGGGAAGTGGTGGGCTCTGCATACAGCTCTCCCCTCTCCTCCAATCTTAGATTCAGAGAGTTTAAGGCCAGAAAGGGCTATTAGATCATCTAGTCTGACCTCCTTTAACACAAGCCATTCAATGTCACCCAGTGACATTTAGCCCATGGAAGTGAGGCAGCACAGACCCTCTATGAGGCTGGAGATCTGTGAGTGGGAGGAGGCAGCAGGTTGGAAGAGGGATTTAGATCATCCTCTTAAGAACCTCCTAGTGCTGAGGAAGGAGGAGTAGAGAATGTGCTTTCTGGGAGATCTGGGGTGAGTACTATGATCTGCATCCAAGGTAGCCTTAACACAGGGATGGATAAACAGGAGCTGCAGGCGGATTGTATTGTGTTGTGGGCCTGAAGGGAGGAAGCAGGGTGCCCTGAAGGGGGTGACACAGGCACAGGTCCATGGATTTGGTGGTGTTGCAGGTAAAGGTCCTGGCTGGGAAGGGGCAGGGTGCCATGGGCATTAGGGAATGGGTTAGAGGGTAACTGAGGCACAGGGCCAAGGAGGGCAGGTTGCTGGAGGGTGGGGGTGTCACTGGCACAGGGCTGGGGGGAGGGGCAGGGTGCCATGGTCTGGGGGTGATGTAGGCACAGGCCTGGGTGGGGGTGAGAGTGCCATGGTCTGGGGGTGACAGGCACAGGGGAGGGGCAGGGCGCCGTGGTCAGGGGGTGACAGGCACAGGGGAGGGGGCAGGGCGCCGTGGTCAGGGGGTGACAGGCACAGGGCTGGGGGAGGGCGCCATGGTCTGGGGGTAACAGGCACAGGGATGGGGGAGGGGCAGGGCGCCGTGGTCGGGGGTGACAGGCACAGGGGAGGGGGAGGGGCAGGGCGCCGTGGTCGGGGGTGACAGGCACAGGGGAGGGGGCAGGGCGCCGTGGGTCCTGAGGAGACCCAGACACAAGGCTGGGGAAGGGGCCGGGCGGGAGGGGGCGGGCGGGCTCGGGGTCCCGTGGGGGAGGGGCCGGGCGGGAGGGGGTGACGGGCTCGGGGTCCCGTGGGGGAGGGGGTGACGGGCTCGGGGTCCCGTGGGGGAGGGGCCGGGCGGGAGGAGGTGACGGGCTCGGGGTCCCCTGGGGGAGGGGGCGGGCGGGCTCGGGGTCCCGTGGGGGAGGGGCCGGGCGGGAGGGGGTGACGGGCTCGGGGTCCCGTGGGGGAGGGGCCGGGCGGGAGGGGGTGACGGACTCGGGGTCCCGTGGGGGAGGGGGCGGGCGGCTGCCGCCCGTCACACAACCGGTCCCTCAACCCCCGCTAACGGTCACTTTCAGCCTCGCCATGGAGCGGGGCGGAAGGCGGGGCTCAGCCAGAGGGGGCGTGGCCCGGGACCGGGTCCGCTGGGCGTGGCTTATGGCGGTGCTTCCGGTGTGGCTAGCGGGGAGCGGAGCGAGGCTGCCGGTGAGTGAGGCGGGTCTCCGCCCGCCCGGGGGCTCAGGCCGGCCGCGCCCTGGGTGCCAGGCCCGTGTCCGGCCTGGGGAGGCCGCGGGGCGCTTGGCGGGCGCGCGCACGCGCAGAGGCTCTGGGGGCCGGCGGCTGCGCGTGGCGGCGGGGGCCGGGGGGCGCGATGCCCTGTCCCGCTGGAGCCGGGCTGGGGCCCCCGCGAGGGAAGCCCCGTCAGTGGGCTCGTGGGGCCCCGGGGGGGGGGGGGTGCGCAAGTGCCGCTGGCGCGAGGCGCGGGAGGCGGGAAGTGCTGAGGGGAATTCCAGGGGCGGCAGCCGGGCGCGGGCTCGCTCGGGGAATCCCGGCGGGCGGATCTCCCGGGGCGCCTGGGAGCCCGCGGGGCCGGATCCCGGGGCAGTGCGGAGCCGCTCGGCCCGGCCGGGGACAGACCCGGCAGGGGGCGCGGGGCGGTGGGCTCAGCACCAAAGACCGATCCTCGGCCAGTGCGGACACTTCCGCCCGATTCACTCGCCCCGCGTCCTACTTCACCCCCCGAACCGCTGGGAACGAGACCCCGAGCGCCCCGCACCGCCCCCCGCAGCCTCACGGGGCCTTTTAACCGGGGTGGGTGAATCAGTCTCGTTCCCGGCAGAGGAGGCGGTGGCCTTGCGAAACCCTTCGTGGGAAACCTTCCCGACAGTGGCTGCGTTCTCAGCAGAGTGGTCGGGGGTTCAGTCGTGTCGGGGTTAAGCACGATGAGGGATCCTGACCTGCTGCTGGCCTGCGTGTCCCTGGAGGGATTCCGCCTTCAAGTGAAATTCACTTGAAAATTATAAAGAGGAAAGCAGTTAAAATCATTCAGTGTGGATTTTAGAGTCCACACTCTCCCGTCAGGGTTGTTCAACCACTGTAGGCACATGAATGCCTTGTATTCATAAATACAACTTGATAAAGCCCTGGCTGGGATGATTTAGTTGGGGTTGGTCCTGGTTTGAGCAGGGGGTTGGACTAGATACCTCCTGAGGTCCCTTCCTACCCTGGGATTCTATGGTTCTGTAATAGGGCTACCCTCTTATTAACGAGAACTTCTCTTGCAGCGCCACAGACCGATACATTCTCTCCCTCACTCGCCTGCCCCACTAATTGTTTTGTATGCAGCTGTTGTACAATGTACATAAGTACTGTTGTTAACATGACTGTGGTGTTTTTAGCAGAAATAACATTTTTGTGAGTTACTTTAAACTTTATAGTTAGTCTTTAAGGTGCCACAGGACTTTGTTACCTCTGCTATTCCAGACTAACACGGCTACCTCTCTGATTCTGTCCATAGAGGCAGAGCCGGTGCAAGGATATTTCATGCCCTTGGGTGAAACTTCCACCTTGCGCCCCCCACTCCCTCCAGGAGTCCTGCAGCAGCTCCCCCCTCCACTCTGGGAACCCGGCGGCTGCTCCCTGCCCCCCTCTCCACCCATGGAGCCCTGCCGTCCCGCCTCCTCCCCTGAGCATGCTCCCGCCTCCCAGGCTTGTGGTGCCAATCTGCAGTTTGGTGCAGCAAGTCTGGGAGGGGCGGAAAAGCAGAGTGGGGGTGGTGTGCTCAGGGGAGGAGGTGAGCTGGGGCAGCAAGCAATTCTCCTGTCCTCCCCCCCCCCCCCTTAACTTGCTGCAGGCGGCCCTCCCCGCGCCCCCCTGCTCACCTCTACTCCAGCACCTCCCCGTAGTGCGCTTTTTGGCGCCGGCAACCACTGGGTGCCCTAGGCGGCCGCCTAGTGGTTGCACCGGCCCTGCATAGAGGGTACTACATTTATATTATAATCAACCTGAACATTAAAGTGTGTGTTGCTCTGAGTTTGTCCTTGTCTTCAAAGCTCTTCATGGGATTGACCCAAGGTACTTGAGGGATCACCTTGCTCTCTGAGGCTATGGCCTTCCATTCTAGCTGTAGTCTGCTGAAAGAATGGAAATGGTTAATAATGCAACTGTCAACCAGCAGAGTGAGATTCAAGCATGAGACTAATGCTTTGCTGATCTAGTCTTTCCATGATGATAACTGAGTGGGGTGTGGAAGAAAGATACAGCTACTGTAGTGATGAGCATAGTACAAATGGTTAGGTAAGCATAAGATGAATAAAGGATACAAACCAGCCCATTTATTTATAGTTACAATGCCCCACAGGTGCCCCTGTACTTATTTAAATGGAACACCTGAGAACACATTCACCTGCCTGCTCTTTACGCTCGCTTTGTGATCTTTTGATGACCACAGGCATGAGAACCTTGGTTTTAGATCTCGGCTGATATGCAAAATGCAGCATGGTGTGCTCTAGCATCTCTCTAGGTTTGGGATGGGTGGGTGACTTTATAGCAGTAGAAGGCCACAAAGTCCACTAAAATCTTTTGGCTAGCGGGGTGTGTGTGATGTGGTGGAGAATTGGGTCTTGCCCTGAGAGATTGTGGGGAGGGGAAAATCTGGACCTGGTGCAGGGCTGGAGTAACAGCCTGTCCTGTGCTCACCCCACAGCAACAGGACCTGTCCCACGAAGTTGGGTCTGGTTCCCTGCTCCGGCTTGTTGGCTCTTGGCACAGCATCATTTGTGCGCAAGCAAGACTTGCCCCCTGCAAAGCCCTGTGCCTTTCCTGGCCCTTCCAATGATCTAGCAGGCCAGATTTGTCCCTTGGGCCACCAGTAGCCTATCCCTGCTCTAGATGACTGGTAGAGCTGTGCAGGAAATGGCTGTCAATCAATAGTATTGAGAATTGAAAAGCTTTTCTGCTCTGTATTGGGACAAACCCAAAAACATCTGAAATGTTTAATGGAGAATCAGAGAGAACTCACCCCAGAATAGCCTGGTGGTTATGGCACTCGCCTGGGATGTGGGAGACTGAGGTTCAAGTTTCTGTTCTATCTTATTTGGAGCAGGGACATGACTACTGGAGTACTGTGTCCAGTTTTGGGGCCCACATTACAAGAAGGATGTGGAAAAATTGGAAAGAGTCCAGCGGAGGGCAACAAAAATGATTAGGGGCCTGGAGCACATGACTTATGAGGAGAGGCTGAGAAAACTGGGATCGTTTAGTCTACAGAAGAGAAGACTGAGGGGAGATTTGATAGCTGCTTTCAGCTACCTGAAAGAGGATGGATCTAGACTGTTTTCAGTGGTAGTAGATGACAGAACAAGGAGTAATGGTCTCAAGTTGCAGCGGGGGAGGTTTAGGTCAGATATTAGGAAAAACTTTTTCACTAGGAGGGTGGTGAAGCATTGGAATGGGTTACCTAGGGAGGTGGTGGAATCTCCTTCCTTAGAAGTTTTTAAAGTCAGGCTTGACAAAGCCCTGGCTGGGATGATTTAGTTGGGGATTGGTCCTGTTTTGAGCAGGGGGTTGGACTAGTTGACCTCCAGAGGTCCCTTCCAACCCTACTATCCTATGACTCTGAGAACCATCAAGCTTCTGTCTGACCAGAAATTCTGTCCTGGACACGAGAAACCTTTCAGAAGAACGTTTCATTGAAACTGATCTGTTAAAACACACAGTTTTTGTTCTGATAGATTGGCATTTTCTTATGAAAACCATTTTGTAGAAAAGTCCCTGACTACCTCTAACTCCTGGCTAAGTATTCCCTTAGAGGGAAGTGCAGACTCATTAGCATCCGGGATTCATAGACTTCAAGACCAGAAGAAGGGACCATTAAGAGGATCTGGTCTGATCTCCTGTGTGGCATAGGCCAAAAGATATCACCCAGTAATTCCTCCATCAAGCCCATCTTGTGGTTGAGGCAGAGAATATTTATTCCCCTTCCTGAAACAGCCAGGGTCTTCACTGAAGCTGAATGTCAAAATTCTTGGCTAAATTAAATGCAGCCAGCAGTGGAGTGGCTTATTGCTCTTGTATCAGACTGATTTCTGAATTGTTCTTGGCTAGCGATTCCGGGTTATGTGGAATTTACATGAACTACTCCATCAAAGCAATGCCTGGCCAATCGGAAAGCTTTTTAACAGGCTGTGCCATTTAGTTTGCCTTGCAGGGGGGAAAAAAGACAGCAATACAGAACTAAAAATGATTGCTTATAAGTTATGCTTCTTCTCCGCAGAAATGGTGGTAGTTACAGGAGCTACTGTATGTAGGCCAGGTGGAATTCACCTGCTTTTGGTCATGGTTGTTTACTGCGAGTAGAGGGAAGGAAACCAGCGGTCTTGGAACACAGTAATAAATAATGGTCTCCACATCCTATAGACTGCCATCCAGCCATGACCCTCAGGGCACTTTATAAACATTGATAACTTTATCCTCAGGACTCTCCTGTACAGTAGCTAAGTATTGGTAACTGCATCTGACAGCTGAGGTGTAGAGGGGGATTTCTATGTTCAAGGTCAGACTTTCAGCCTGTGGCAGAGCCTGTTATCATAGATTAGACTTGCTGATTTCAAGTCATGTATACAAACCTCTAGGTTAAATTGTGGCCATTTGGAACCCTTTAGATACTCTTAAGAATATATTGTTCTGAGATCAGTGTGTTTAATTTTTCATACACTGATTCCTCTGCTTTGGGAACATTCCCGTTGGGATTTTACTTTTTCTGATTATTCAAGTCTTGCTACAAACATATTAATGGAGTCTGTGAACAAAGAGCATTTTCACCTTCCTTGATGTCGGCTCTTGTCAGTGAATATTGACGCTGAGGATAGGGCATTACATGCACAGCTTTACCTTTCTTCTGGCCCTACATAACTGCATGCAATCAGAAGGATCCCTCCTCTCATTCTATCCCCCTTCCTCTCCCACCCGCCATCCATAATTTGCTGTGGCTGCCGTTGTTGGCAGGCCCGCAAAGTGGGAGGATGTCTGACTGGGAAAACGGCAGGGACTTGGGGTGGTGAGAGGCAATCTCCAGCAGTCTCCCCCTTATTACCTGTGGAGGAGTTATAGCTCCTGGCATTGCTGGTTGTAACTCCTTGTCTTCCCCAAGGCACCACGGCTTCAGAGGAAGTAGGATTTTGACCTAAATTGTTTTCTCTAAAGCAGTGGTTCTCAATGTGTTATTTGGGCCACATCCAGTACTACCTGTATGGCTCTGAGGAGGTCACATGGGCTGTAGCTGTGTGCTGATTGGGCCGCAGGTTGATAACCACTGCTCTAAAGACTGGCTGGGTCACATGATTCGATTAAGCATCATGCATTCTTTTTTACCTCGCTTGTTCCCATTGTTCTGGATCCTCTCCCCACCTCATGCCCTTCCATATTTTTTCCATGGTCCCGCTACACCTAATTGCTTTTCTGCCATTGGACACTTGTGGAGGGAGAGATGCTGCAAGATGCCCTCAGCTTTTCTAGAACTGTTAATTTATATTTCAGGAAGGTATTTTTACAATCTTGGTCAATAGCCAAAACTGATACCAAGTTACTTCTCTTAATAAATATAGACTACATTAAAAACATCTGGTTAAAGTCAGTCATCAGGCAACTCAGTGACATTAAGCCCTGCTCTGTGTTTACAAGTTAGATCAACTTAGCTATGTTGCTCAGGGCTGAAAAAGTTTACACCCTGAGGGCTGTAGTTAGGTCGACCTAGTTCCCAGTATAGACCTGACTATGTTGCCAGAGAAGTCTTCCATCAACCTAGTGACCACCTCTCATTAACTATAATCAACGCAAAAACCCCTTACATCAGTGCGGGAAGCAATTATGCTCCAACGCTACAGCTGCAGTGCTGTACCTGTGTCGGTGTAATGGCTGTAGTGTAAATATGGCCTCAGAATACATCAGATCTAAATGCTTGGAACCCAGTCTAACTTTGGCTTACAGCTTCTTTGGCTGTTTTGATACAAAGATAACATACATGAAATTAATGCACCTTTCCGTCTAGTCTGTACCTGGCAGCATTGGGAGGGAGGTTTTCTGAATGGTGCACACAGTAAAAATAAATCCCCAAGCTGCCTTTTATTCCCAGTATATTACTCCTTTCATTAGATTATGATATTTTTGCCTCTTCGTTTTGCAAACCTTCAAAGAAACCTGGAACCCTCAGACACCTGACTACATGTTTGTAAATCTTGGCTCTCGGCTGTTCAAACAGGTTCCCCCTGTGACTCAAGTGAGCCCCTGGCCTTGTATAGAATCACAGTGAATGTTGACAGCTGACAGAAATGGAAGGATGTGATGCTGGATCATGGCTGTCTCACTTGATGTGTAGGAAGTTTTCAGAGGGCTGTTTGTTTATTCTCTAGATCAGTTTGATGTTAGGCAAGTGGTCTTGGGTCTCTCTTGTTTTGGACTGGAGGCAGCAATTTGTCCAAGGTTTATTTTTCCATAATTAAGGTAGGTGGGAGAACTATGCAAGGATACCCCATCCCATTTCCTTGTTTCAAATTTAACTTTAGAGCCCTTGCCCTTGGCAAGTGCCAGAAGACAAAATCTGCCTGGATGTTTCAGTGTGTATCAATACAAAAATCAGTGTGTATAGTACACCGCAAACCTGTGCTTAGGAATAAGCTTAGCTATAGCGGTGGCTTCCAGGTGATAAATGCAGTTAAAGGTAGTGAAAGGTGACCCTTGTCCAACTGAGAACAAGATAATCAAATGGGACCAAACATTTTTCTTTTTTCAGGCTCTTGAGGTGCATCTGGGGGTTTTGGTTCACATGGCAGCAGCAAACTCGACTCCACCTGGTTCTTTGGATTTAAACCAGCCTGGATTTTCAAAGGAGATACTGGGGACTAAATTGGAGGGCAAATACCTCTGCTCTGAGTGCAAGAATATTCTGAGGAGGCCATTTCAAGCTCAGTGTGGACACCGCTATTGTTCTTACTGCCTGAAGAAACTTATAAGGTAATTTATCTCTCTCCGGTCTGAAACAAAATGATTAGAAGCAAAGACAATCAAAAAAAGGAAATACAGCCTTATTTTCAGTGGGTTGTGAGTGAGGGCCACATTTTATGTCCGTCTCTTAATTTCAGCACCTGATCTCTTAAGGCCTTAGAGCAGTGGTCTCCAACCTTTTGACGCACAAGATCACTTTTTGAATTTAAGATCAATCCAGGATCTACCCTGCTGCTTCCCCAAGACCCTGCCCCACTCACTCCATTCCCCCCTCCCTATCGCTCGCTTTCCCCCACCCTCACTCATTTTCACTGGGCTGGGGCAGGGAGTTGAGGTATGGGAGGGTGTGCAGGTTCTGGGAGGGGGCTGAGGTGTTTGGAGTGTGGAAGAGGGTTCTGGGCTGAGCCTGGGGCAGGAGGTTGGGGTGCAGGAATGAGGGCTGAAAGTTCTGGGAGGGAGTTTGGGCACAGGAGACATGGTCACATTGCACTTAATCTCATAGAGTCCACTGGACATTTCATGAGTTTTACTTTTTATCAGTGTCGTTTGTGGTATATAGATCCAAAATCCTTCAGGGATTGTCACAAATCAGTGTAACATTCTCAACTGTGGGGTGTGCATTGGCTAAGCCTGGGGCAGGAGGTTGGGGGGCAGGAGTGAGGGGTGCAAGCTCTGCGAGGGAGTTTGAGTGCAGGAAGGGGCTCTACGCAGGTGCAGAGTGTTGGGGTGCAGGAGAAGGTGACGGGTGTCGTCTCTGTCCGGGATGAACTTACCACAGGCGTCTCCCGGCCAGCGGCGCAGCAGGGCTCAGGCAGGCTGCCTGCCTGCCATGGTCCCCTGCCGCTCCTGGAAGTGGCTGACTGTTGGCATATCTTTGAGGCCCTGGTTCCCAGCCAATGGGAGCTGCGGGGACACTGCTGGGAGTGGGAGCAACACATGGAACTGCCTCCCCCACACTCACCCAGGGTCCACAGAGACCTGCTAGCAGCCAGCCGCTTCTGGGAGCAGCGTGGGGCCAGGGCAGGCAGGCAGCCTGCCTGAGTCTTGCTGCACCACTGGACTTTGTGACCTGGAGATCATAATCCACTGGCAAAGGCTCCAGGATTAACCAGTTGATCGCAATGGATGGGTTGCTGAGAGTATGTCTACACAGCATTTTGCCATTCTCGGGAAGGAGCCTCCCAGCTTGAGTCAGGCTAGCAGAGCTTGCACTTGTGCTCTACAATTAGTGTGTAGACAGCTAAGTTGTAGCTCAGGCTGGAGCTTGGGCTCTGAAGCCCGCTTTCTCTAGGCTTCAGATCTCACGCTTCAGTCCCAGCCGTAACGTCAAAGCACTGGCTACACAGATATTTTTTAGAGCGCTAGCTCAAGCTCCACTAATCCAAGTCTGTTGATCCGGGCTGGAAGACTCCTTCCTGTGGGCTTCAAAATGCTATGTAGACATATCCAGAGTTTCCTGAGTTTGTTGTGTTCTTCAGGTGGTATGGTCAAGCCAAAACCCAGGAGATTATTGGGTGTGACAAAGACCAGGTGGTCCATTTAGGTCGGTCCACTCATGTTAAGTATTGTTGTAAGTGACTATCAGGACTGTATAAAGAATTTGCTCCTTGAGGTCCCTGTTTGGCAATAATGCCACATGTGAGAAATGTAAAAATACATTATATGCTCGTAAAAGACGTTTCAATTGACCTTTTAAATTTCTCTATCTTCACTTTTAAGGGCATGGGGGAAAGTTAAATATAAAAACAACTAATCATGAGAGGAAGAAAACTAGAATAAAGATCAGTTCAAGGAAGAAATAACTAAAATGGAGCAGAAGTGTATATCCATTCAAAGGATCGATCAATCAATGAATGAAAAATGTCTGTTAGTAAATGGCTCCATTTGCTGTTTTAAAAATATGCTGGTGCAAATAAACCTTCTTTGACTCTGAAGGATCTCTTGAGAAGCCTCTTGTCAGTGAATCACAAATTCAGCATGAATCTTTTTATTTTGTAGCTAATTTTTTTCCCCCACCCCCATTAGCTCTGGGCCTCAGAAGTGTGCAGCCTGTATTCAGGAAGGAATATATGAAGAAGGAGTTTCTATTTTAGAAACAAATTCGGTAAGTAAGACATCTCCAATGCAGAGAACATTGAAGTCATTCATAAATATTTCCTGTTTTTGTTTAGAGTGAGAGGACAGAGACTGGTACCTAGGAATGATGGAATCCATTATCTAACAGGTGTGAATTCAGTATCCCGAGTGTAATGATTAGTGCTGCAATTGATTCCCCAACTTCTAAAATTCAGGACATCTTACAACACAGTTTACTTGTTTAAACTCTGCAATAAAGATGTGTCGTAGATGCTGTCACACATCTGGAGTGGCTCATGACTCTGAGTGCCTATCTCAGGGCAGACTATCAAAAACAGGGCGGGTACTTATCCCATATTGGTAGTATGTTCTATAATTAAATTTCACCAACCCAGTAACAACTGTGAACTCTTGGATCACTGTAACAGTCTGACTATGGAGTCACAGCTCTCTCAGTCTTGCTACCGAAGCAAGCTGGATTTAGTGATAAATGGTCACTTCAGAAATCACAAAATACTCAGGTTGCGACCAGTCACTTACAAACTGATCTGGAATATCTTAGATCTCACACCAAAGACAACGCCTGTAGCCAATCCAGTAGTAAACTAGCTAAAGGTTTATGAATTAGGAAAAAGAAATAACAGAGAGTTATTTACAGGTTAAAGCAAGCGAGCATATACACACAAATGAGTTACCATCTATAGTTCCTAAAGGTGACAGAGATGTAGTAATCTGTCAATTCAAAACGTCATTCAAGAGAGATCAAGAGGTAACCCCCTGGGGACGTCTGCCTAAGGCTATGTACACACTACAGCTGAGATCGGTATAAGTTATGGTGAATAAGCCAATCCCCTGAGCAACATAACAACAACCTAAGCACTGGTGTGGACAGCACTATGTCTCCGGGAGAGTTTCTCCCACTGATACAGCTACTGCCGCTTTGCGGTGGCTGGAGTAATTAAGTTGATGGGAGAGCTCTCCCGTCAGCTTAGAGCAGTGGTCTTCAAAGTGGGGTGCACGCACGCACGGGGGTGTGTGAGACCCTGGTGCTGCCGCCGATCCCGTCTGGGAGACCACAGAATAGACGGGCGGTCTATTTTCGTCCCATCGAAATGCCGCTGCAGAAAGCGGAAGCTTTCAATTCGGCGGCATTTTGGCAGACATACCCCAGGGGGCTGCGAGTGGTGCCGCACCACTGAAGGGGGCCGCAGCTGGAAATGTTTGAAGAATGCTGGCTTAGAGCATCTGCACCAATGTAAGCTCTGTACTGTAGCCATAGCCTTAGTTTAGAGTGAGAGTTCAAACAGCAAAGAAATGAATTGTGACCCCGTTTTTTCTTTTACATTTAGGGCATGTCTACATTGCCACTGTAGTCACTCAGGGTGTGAGAAAAACACTCTCCTGAGCGACATAAGTTTCACTGGTATCTGTGTCCCTGGGAGGAGCTTCTCCTGCAGACATAACTGTTGCTACTCATGGAGGTAGTTTTATTATGTCGACGAGAGACCTCTCTCCATTGGTACAGCTGAGCTGCTGTAAACTTGCTAGTGTGGACACAGCCTTAGCCTTCCAGTCCATGAGAAGGCTTGCATGTACATTTCCAAGGTGTGATAGGGCTGTTCACCAATCCTGTACTTTGTGATGTTCCCTAATGACCTGTTTAATCTTTAATCTTTTTCACCTCTTTAATGGGTGGGAGGCATGATTCCTGTGCCTGGGCTCACAAGTTCAGAGCAAACATTTTCAAATTATGAAGCAAAATGTACGTATTTCCTTATAGCCTGGAATACAGACTTTACACGTGAGATTAATACATGCAGCAATTTACAAGCATTTCATAGAGTCTAAACACTACATGCAGTCTTATAGCACTAATTCCTGTTCTGAACAACACTAATATGCAGATGAGCTGGTTTGGTTTCCAGCTAAGAGTTTATCTTAGCTAACTCTTACAGTCTTGGCTGGAGCTGGTTTACCAGAGTCACGGATGCATCTCTAAGGGTATTGTGGGACACCAAGTTTGGGAAGACTATTTCTTAGCAATGGCATGTGAAGAATCAGGAGACTAGCTCAAAGCTGCAATCCCAGAGTAACTTGTCTTTGCTTTTTCCCATTTGAGGCTTTCCCAGATAATGCAGCACGTCGGGAAGTGGAAAGTCTGCCGGCTGTCTGTATTAACAATGGCTGCCCGTGGAAAGGAACTATTAAAGAATATGAGGTAAAGACTAGAGTCTCTCCATGTACCTCTTCATTGTGCTTTCTCCTTCCTTTTGCATGTGAGTGGTGATGGGCATCTGAGCTTTCAGCTGCACTAACTCAATCCTAGGTAAATTCTGGCCTCCTGGAGCTTTCAGAGATGTCCAGTCTAACCTAGGTGGTTGTGTATCCTAGTGAGGATGTTGATTGACTGGAAAAAAGTTTTCAAATACTTCGTATGATCCCTCAAACCAACCCACTTTTCCTTTCTATGACCACCAAAATCACCCACTTCTTACTTCCAAGGCACCATATCCCAGAATCCTTGCTGCATCAGCATGAAAAACCTATAATCATAGAAATATTGGTCTGGAAGGGATCTCCAGTGGCCATCTAGTTGAGCCACCTGTGCTGAGGCTGGCCCAAGTAAACCTAGACCATCCCTGCCAGGTGTGTGTTCCACTTGTTCTTAAAAACCTCCAATGTTGGGGATTCCACAATCTCCCTTGGAAGCTTATTCCCAGAGTTTAACTCTCCTTAGAGTTAGCAAGTTTTTCCTAATATCTAACTGTAGACGAGCCCTTCACTCACAAATCAGGCGGAGACCACTCCTTTGTAAACACCAGTGCCCTTTTATTCCCCTGTGCTGGTTCTCACCATCACCTCTATACAGTTCAGTACACTAGAATACACTCAGGTAGCTGCTTGAGGGACAGCTAGCTCCGGCAACTAGCCAGGACCAGCAGCCACCCGCTCCTCCCTTTCCTGTTCCCTCCCCCTGTACTTCCTGCCAACTTTATAAAGCCTTCTCACCCAGGAGGCTCACAGATGCTTTCCCTTAAGCCAGCGGTTCTCAATCTTTTGTGTCCGCAACCCATTTTTCCCATGCTGAATCCTGTCATGGCCTACGGGTATGTCTGCTGAAAGGCTGCCAAATTGAACTCTTCCGGCTTCGGCAGCATTTTGGCGGACGTGCAGCGTTCCCGTCTGTGTCCATCACTTTGGCGGCTTTTCAGCAGACACAAAACAGCGCTTTGAGTTGCTGCCAAATGTGTCAACAGCTTGCGACACCCCCCCCCCCCCGGAATCGCCCCGCAACCCCAAGGGGGGTCGCGACCCCTGGTTTGAGAACCACTGCCTTAAGCCCTTCTAAGAGCCACACCCTGCCAGCTCCAATTAACTCCCCTCTCTGGGAGCTGAGCTAACGGGCTGGCTCAGTACCTCTTGGCCAGCACCGTGTTACACTAACCTAAATCTCCCTTTCTTCAAACTATACTGATTCCTTCTTGTCCTACCCTTGGTGGACATGGAGAACAATGGATCACTGTCCTCTTTATAACAGACCTTAATATATTTGGAGACTGTTATCAGGTCCCCCTTTGGTCTCCATGTCTCAAGACTAAATATACCCAGGTTTTTTAACCTTTCCTTAGAGGGCAGGTTTTCTAAACCCTTTATCATTTGTGTTGCTCTCTGGATTCTCTCTAATTTGTCTCTGCCGTATATTATGACCAAAACAGGCATTTACCTTCAGGCCTGAATCAATGGATTTGTTTTGGGGACGGTGGAGTGGATATAGTTTTTGTCCTGCCCGCTGCTCTTTTGAGTCCTGGGCCTATAGTAATTGAGAAGGTGAGGCCATCCCCCAGCACAAAGGAGGCTTGGTCAAGAGGTCCATAAAGTCATGGATTCAGTGGTTGTGCCCCCAAATAACCTCTTCCACCAGCTTGCTTAGCATTAGAACCTCACCAATTCTGTGAAATTTTATGGCCCAGTGAATGTGACCATTAGCACATATATATACCCATCTCATTGGAAAGAGACATTCCCATTGAAAATTTCATGAATGGCACATTTCCCTCCACTCTGTAGTGACTAGAATCTACTGCAGTAATTTGCATTGTAAGGATTTATTTGCAATTAGATGGGTTAGGAATACGGAAAAAAATAAATATAAAAGAATCGTTGGTTTGCTGGGAAATTTTTCCAACCCTCTGGAAACGCTGGAATCAGCCCGGACTGTGAGACCCACTGAGCGAGGGGACTGATAGGTGAGCAGTTGGTGACTCCTGAGGAGTTGGGGTGAGGAAGTGATGTTTTATCCCTGACAAAGCATTTCAGATCCATCTGTGGAGTTGACATCTTGATTCTATTAGCCATGCCATTATGGGGAGGTGGGAAGAACTACATGTACTTCTGATTTTGTCTGAGTCCTCTGGTTCGCCTTCTGTGGCCACTAGTAGAGAACTTTATCCGCACTTTGGGCTCCAATTGGCCAATACTCTAATACATCTAGGCTTGGATTTCAGCTTAGAAATTTAGTAGGAGTTGGGTGCTGAGCTCCCTTAGACTGCTTTGGAAATCTCACCCCTAGATCTGTGAGTGTCATGGGGTATTTATGCAATTGACTGAAATAAATGTTAAATTCAAGATCTAACCCTAGTGCTTGTTGGTAGCGTTTCTAATGGATAGAGAGAAGATTAGAGATGGCAGCCTTAGGATACCAGTGTGTTTACTGAGGATTTAGATTAGCGTTGCTGATGCCTGTAGATTGCTGGGTTCTGAGTTCATTTCTGTGCTGTATGGCTGGTAGCTGTTAGCATGAAGTTTTGTGCCCCAATTTAACATGTGGGGCAAAATTCAACTGTGGTATAAATGAGCCATGCTCAATGAAGGAAAATGGAGCTATTTCTGTCAGCAAAGTATTCTGTCCCCTCACTTTCAACAGCTACTGACTAGTTTGGAAATATGTTTGAGAGACTGTTTGAGAACTTTAATTCCATTGGATTTCCGAAGAAGGGCATAAGGGCTAGAAGTGTTCACTGTAGCCATATGTCAGTATGATCTTGTAAGATTTCACAAGTGAGACAGGGTTAGGCTTGGTCACTACTTGGACAAGAGACCTCCAAGGAAAAGGTGCCACATGCCATGTTGTTGGTGATTCATGGGATAGCATTTTCCCCGTTAGTCAGTGCTGCACCAAAACCTAGCATAAGGAGTATTTGCTGTTGGAAGTAATTTCTTTTTGGATAAGCTATTAAATTGAAGAGCTGACCTCTGCAGGCCATTTCAGAATCATATAGTGTTCTTGCAAAAGTAGGAGTGTTAGCCTTGGCATCCTGGTTAAATTCCAATTTGGGTAATTACATTCTACTGTCTTAATTCCTTCTTGCATGTGAAGAGGGAAACAGGATTCTTCTTCACCTCCTGTCCCAAACTATTCTGTAGTATTGCTGTGGACTGTAGATAACTACCCCACTTCACCCCAGAGCTGTCTGCTCTCAGTAGTGAGAGAAGCTATTCCTGGGAGGTGAGCAGGGGGTGGAGGAGGGAGGGTACTTTGGGCTCCTTCTGAATGGAACATGCTGTATGTATGTGAGATATTAGTTGACAAGCATTAGCCTTCTCCTTTACTCTGCTCTTAACAGTCAGAAAACACTGAAGACTATTTTGCTAAAATAAAGTCAAGTCCATTTGAGGCAGTCCAGTGGAAGCGTTTTGGGCTGCTGTGCTGTGCAGCTCGGAGCCTGGAACTGTATTCGGAGGGACAAGCAATACTCTTGGGGGAACTCTGCACCAAAAATTAAAAATGGTGTGCGCAATATTTTAAAACTCTTCACCATTGTGGCAATGGTATTTGTCAATACAGAACCCTGGAGGCTCCAGCATGGCAGTGGGGAGCAGGATGATCTCCCACCTCCAGCATTCCCCCCCCCCCCCCCCCCAGGGACTCAGCAGTGAGGCTGCACCCGACCCTGACCCAGCACAAGGGCCAAGCCTGCCCCAGAAACAACCTGGGCTCTGCACCAGGCACACCAGGTGTGGGTGAGCAGACAAGCTCAGTCTAGCAGGATCCAAGTGTAGAAGGGCTTAGAAGGGGATCCAGGGGTGGGGAAGAGGGTTCTGTGTGCATGGCTCAGTGGGAGATCTGGATGCACAGGAGCTTGGTGGGGGGGTTCCAGGTGCAGGGGCAATGGGACTCTGCAGGGGGGTCCAGGCGAAGGTGGTTAGGGTTGAGTGAGGAGGTCCATGTGCAAAGGAGGAGGGGCTCGTCAGGGTGAGGGTCTGCGTATAGGTGGTTGGGGCTCAGTGGTCCATATGCGTAGTCATCCCCCCTTGTTGCCGGGCCTGGAGAGTGGGGAAGGGGCGGGGAGGCGGCGCGGCTCTCCTCCGGAGCGGATGAGCGCGCGTGTCCCTGGCAGGAGCAGTGAGCCCGGCCGGCGGCAGCGGCGCAGTCCTGGGGGGGGGGGGGGAGCAGCAAGGGCGGCTCGCGATCCTGCAGGACCCCGCACTGCCGCAGCCGCTGTCAGCTGGGGGGGGGGGAGCACCAGCTGGGCTGGGGGGAGCGCCGGCTGGGCTGGGCTGGGGGGGCCCCCAGCCACTGTCTGCTGGGGGGGGGGAGCGCCGGCTGGGCGCCCCCAGCCGCTGTCAGCTGGGGGGGGAAGTGCCAGCTGGGCTGGGGGGGGGCCCAAACGATCAGAGTAGGGGGCCCCCAAATTTCTGTCGCCGGCCCTGTCCCTTGGCTTCTCCATCACTTTCTGCAGGGAAGCAAAAAAATCTGCAGGTGGACATGTTCTCTGCATTGCGTAGAATTCCCCCAGGAGTAAAGCAAGGATTGTGGGCATAATAGTAGTGACTTGTGGCTGTGGGGAGCTGGAGAAGGATTATGGCAGCTGTAGTAGTAGATTTACCGTATTTTTCGTCTTATAGGACGCTCCGTCCTATAAGACGCCCCCTCATTTTTAAATAAAAAATCCGGAAAAAAAAAAAAAAAAAAAAAAAAAAGCGCCTCGCTCTCCCGTCCCCGCCGCGCGGGCGGGCTGCCGAGGTTCCCCCCTCCCCGCCGCGGGCGGGCTGCCGGGGTTCCCCCCTCCCCGCCGGACCAAAAAAAAAAAAAAAGCGCCGACTCGCTCTCCCGTCCCCGCCGCGCGGGCGGGCTGCCGGGAGCGTCCCGGTTCGCCCCTCCCCGCCGCGCGGGCGGGCTGCTGGGAGCGTCCCGGTTCCCCCCTCCCCGCCGCGGGCGGGCTGCTGGGAGCGTCCCGGTTCCCCCCTCCCCGCCGCGGGCGGGCTGCCGGGAGCGCGCCCGCGGTGGGGAGGGGGGAACCGGGACTCTCCCGGCAGCCCGCCCGCGCGGCGGGGACGGGAGAGCGAGTCGGCGCTTTTTTTTTTTTTTTTTTTTTTTTTTGTCCGGCGGGGAGGGGGGAACCTCGGCAGCCCGCCCGCGGCGGGGAGGGGGGAACCTCGGCAGCCCGCCCGCGGCGGGGAGGGGGGAACCTCGGCAGCCCGCCCGCGCGGCGGGGACGGGACAGCGAGGCGCTTTTTTTTTTTTTTTTTTTTTTTTTTGCATTCGCCCTATAAGACGCACCAACTTTTTCCCCCCCGTTTTGGGGAAGAAAAAGTGCGTCTTATAGGGCGAAAAATACGGTATTTGATACCTCATCTCTCTTCCCCACTGGGGCAGGGTGTTGAATTGAGTGTTACTGACAGCGAAGGGAAATATGTCCAAGCAGGGTCTAGCCAGTACAGGGTACATGTCTGGCTAGTACAGATAGTCAGGAGGTGAGCGGGGGTTGCAGAAGGCTGCTGTGGTGTCACTTCTGTCTAGTGTGCTTAAAGCTGTGCTGTGTCATCTGAAAGCAGCAATGTGTGTTGCTGCCTTCAGCAGCAGCAACACTCCCCCCATGGAAAGCCCCTTGCTGTGCTATTTCAGACCGACCATGGAAAGTACCTAAAAGATAATTCACTGTGTGCTCATTTGAAAAGCTCGCAGCCGCTCGTATCAAGAGAAACATGTGGCTGCCCTCTGGTTATAAATCAAGAGACTGTCCCTGGTATTTTAGTAAATTTCACAGGGGTGGAAGAGGAAGAGGACCAGCTTTTGCAGCTAAACATTTTCAGCCCTTCACCCGTAAAGTCCTTCCTCAGCTCTCCAAGTTAAGCTACCAAAGGTCACGTCACAAATGCGGCATATTTTTAAAACTGAGCGCGTGGGCAAAGTTCATGTCGCCTCTTTCAACTCTTCTGTCGTGAAAAGTATTAAAATATTCAGCACTGTCAGAAGAGATCTGAATTTTTAAATACAATTTTCTTCTTACTGGGTTTTGAACATGCTGGTAAATGCTTTGAACACGTGAACACTGTGCCTCAGAAGAGATTTTTTCTTTTGTGCACTAGAAGCTGTTTCCACATGAAAACTCACTGATCAGTATGTGTGTATATATAGAAAGTGTGCTATGGTAAAGAGTTTTTAAAAGCAGGTGCTTGGCAGAAAGGGGTCAGAAATCACAGATGAGAGATGCAAAGACTGTGAAGTTAGGCAGTTGGAGCATGAGAAATAACCATGAAAATATATCCTTGTGACTTCCAGGTGCTCAGATATGATGGTGCTGGGAGCCAAACATACCTAGAATAGGTACAGACAGACTCCTAAGGGTCAGCTAAGTCCTCAACTCTTCACACAGCAATAAAAAGACACTTTAAAAATACATGAAATGTCACTTCTCTTCCACCTTGCAGCAGAGTGATGAGGGAAGTGAATGAGAGAGACTCTCTTAATCATCAGCAAGATTTTAAAAGAAGTTGACAGGGACATACTGGCTTGCTTTCATTTAGGCTCCTTCTTGGGGAACACACGGTCATCTGAAGGGGAGGGTGCCCTGAATGGATCATCATGATCTGCTGCCCTTCTAATCCTGAGAGCAATATTTAAATAGACTAAATGAGAGGTTGGAGTAGCCTGGTCGTTCTGTGGCTGGTTGGTCTGTTTTCAGATAAAATAGAGGCCAGGAGGGAGAAGCCAGAAAATTGGTCTAAAAGAGACTCAAACTTCTTGGGGCCTCACCCTCCCTGATTGAGTTTACCTTGCTTTCTTGCCTGCATATTTATGCCTGCCTCTGGAGATTTCCACAACATTCATCTGATGAAGTGGGTCTTAGCCCATGAAAGCTCATGATCCCTAAAATCTGTTAGTCTATAGGTGCTACAAGACTCTTTGACTTCCTTGTCAGTTGAGTTCATTTAATAAGCATAGATGAGCTTTCTTGTCTGTTGGGATCATAACCTGTCCTGGTCCAGATTCAAATTGTTCCTTCTTAACACCCTGGACTTTGCATTACTAACAGTTTTGTAGGCCGGGAACCTTTTGTCATAGCTCAGCTGAACCTGTGTAAGAGAATAAAAAAATTCAGTTGAATCTCTGCGTGGGTGGCGAAGACTCCCCCTCAAAAATTTAATTGAGTGGGTAGAGGGGAAGCTAACATCCTACCCCTCAGGGTTCAGGCTTCAGGATTACTTCTTGAAGGTTTGTGGCTGGACAGCGTAGTCTTGCTGCTAGACATATTTCAGTGCTCTTGGTGGAGTCTTAGTTGAATGGTCTTTCTTTGGAATGTAGTACAGACATGCTGGCCCTTGGAATTCTTTCATCTCCTTTTCTTTTTTCCTTCTTGGAATTAATATTAAAGATTTTGCAACACTGTCCATGTTTGTTATAGTGAGATATTGCATCAAAAGCTTTGTGTTCGAGCACTTTGTAATGCTGGGCAGGACACCAGGGTTCTGTCTTTGAAATTAGGAAGAAAATTCTGTTGTATTTCCCTGTTGGATTAAGCTTCTGGTTCCAAGTTAGATTATAGCATTGGGGCACCATTTTCAGCCAGTTCATAGGCTGAAATGGTGATCAAAGTTGTACGCAAGGGAGTCAGATCTCACTCTCCTGAGTGGAAATGTTTGTTGCAGCGCACTGTGCTCGTAGTTAGAGATGGCTAGAGGAAGTCCTATTTGGAGAGAAGGTCTAGTTAGTGATTTGATACCTCTATTCTAGAACTGGGCTTGAAATCCAAACTTGAAAACTGGCCTCCCTTAAAGTCCTAGAGGTAAAGGTTGCATAGCTGTAGATTGTTTCCTTTCGAACCTGCTGTGTGGGAAGTAAACTACAGGGAGTGCCAGAAAATGTGTGTGGGAGGGGATTGGAAAGCCCCATCTGAAAGGGTCTGATATGTCAGTGTTTACTTCTCAAAACAACTCAGTGATATTGTGGTTGCTTTGCTAATTAATACTTCTAGCATCTGGCTCTCTGAAAATGGAAAGCTGTAATTCAGTATCGTGGAGGTTCAGATCAGTCACGTGTCCCTTCTAAAGCTTTGATGAACCCCTCCCCCCCCCCCCCTAGTTTGAGCACAGTTCTGTTTAAGTTTTCAGGCAACATTTAACAGTCAATTGGGAATTGCAATTTTTGGATTCTTAGAGACTTTCTTCAGAGAAATGCCAAGGCTGTTATGCACACTTCTGTATAAAAGGTGATGGAATTTAATTGGTGCATCAATTAAACGCTTAGGAAACTCAAAAGATCGCAATCTAAAGTAAACCCTGTTTGGGGGAAACCTGGTTTGGTGCAGATTTTCCGATGTGTAAAGTGCACTAGTCATGACTATGTTTGTATTTTCTTCCCTCACTCATTTCCTTTCCTGGAAGCCCCCTCCATCCTCAGACTAGAGTAAGAACAAAATTAATATTTAATGTCCAAGCTTGCATACTTTTGGGACACAGATTTGACTGATTCACCTTGCCCACATCCTTCCCTCAAATCTGGAAGGGAGGTGGGAGCTTTGTCTTGGCAGGGCTGGTCAGATGTGGTCCACAGAGTTCTAATCTATGACCTGTTGGTGACCTCATCTTTCCTATGGAGGTCAGGCCAGTAGAGATGAAAAGTTCCTGCATGGATTGCTCCAGTTCGATTCAAGTGACTGAGTGGCTTCAATCAAGGTGAAGCATTGCATGCTGGGACCTGGAGTATCCTCTGTGTTTAAAAGAGGAGGGTTGCTCCGTTATCCAAAGCAGGCAGGACTGTTGGACGTTCCACAAGTTGAACGTGTGCCCCTCAGAGTTGCAGTAATTGGGTGCCTTTAAGCTGTAGTGTTTTGTGGGTGGAGATTACCATTGAACTCTGAGCTAAAACCAGAAAGTGGCAATAGGAGAAATCTCAGTGCTTCAGAAGACCCGGAGTATCGTCATTAGCAGCCTGAGATGGTGGTCTCCAAAGAACTGTGATCTGTAGCTGTTACATGTTACCAAAGTGATGGTGTGCAGAGCAGATACCTTTAGATCAGTAGTTCCTAAGATCTTTGGTTGGAGCTCCCGCGGATGATGGATGGGCGCTATCTATTATGTCCTATATCCAGGGCCTTGTGTGCTCCGTGGCTTTGATTCCAAATTTCCTTGCAAGGGTAATTTAATCTTTTGCCGTGAAGTGAAATTCACTGTATCTGAAGCTGAATGTGAGGACAATGCCCAGGCTCCAGCTGGTGCGGAATGCGGCTGCCTGCACATCAGGCCTGTGCTCAAGTCCCTTCACTGGCTCCGAGTCAGCTTCAGTTTAAGGTTTTGGTCCTAAGCTTCAAAGCAATTCATGGATCAAATTCCATGACCATGTTTTGGTGTCTGTACCACTGCAACAGCTCTGGGACAATGCACATCCCAAAACCCAGGACAAGAACAGGAGCGCTAGGGGCAAAGCATTCCCTGCCGAGGGGATCGTAGTTTTGAACGAACGTCCAGTGGAGATTAGGCAAATCCAGAGTCTGACAGGCTTTGGGAAATGCTGCAAAACCCATCCTCTTCAAAAAGGCCTTTTCCGCGTGAGAACGACACTAAAGTGCTGATACTCCTTTGTGCCCAATAAACCTGAATCAACCTAAAATCCTCCTCTCCAAAAGTCAATCTAAAAATAAATTAATATAATCTAAAACATTGAAACCCAAACCTTCCCCAGTCAGAGTGTATACCCGGAAAACGGAGAGCCAGAGACTTCATGAAATCCACTATGGACTTTGCTGTTGCTATGGATGTCACATGGAAGGCGTTCAGATCCTACAGTGATAGGTGGCAGGGTAAAATCCTCTGATAGGTATAAACCCCATTTCCATCCCCTACCACACAGAGCCAAAGTTCACAGTTGAAAACACAGCATAAAATTAATCTCTGATTCTTTTTGACAGTGATTCGTTCTGAGGATGGTTTATTCATCCTGCCTTCCAAGTGGCCTGGCCCACAGTCTCCTTCCCCTAAGTGCCCCAGGGAAGGGAGAGCTTGTTGCTGGTATCAGCTGCTGTGCCGTTGTTCTCAGTTGCCTCATTCACCAGCCAACACTTCTGGCTGCAAGCTGGACTCCAGCTCACCAACTGCCTGCTACCCAGCTCCACGGAGCAGTGCAAGCAGTGAGGAAAGTGGGAGAGGCAGCCACAGCAAGGAGGGAGACAGAAAACAAATGATCAGGCATCTGGTTTTAGCAGAGTGGCAAATTCCATGGCAAAAATGCTGAATTTTTTTTGCATCTTGGGAAAAATGCCACATTCCAGAGCCAGAGAATCTCGTAGTCCCTGGAGCCCTGATTGTGATAAATGAGGCCGGTCCCGCCTCATAGAGCTATTGCTTCAGCCTCTTTGCAAACTAAGGCAGATATCTAGCTGCAGAGTGTACTGGGCACCTCGTCAAGATTTTTCTCCACAATTATATGGACTAGAAACTTTTTAAATGAAAGCTGAGGTTCTGGAGCACAGTTCTGCCAAAGGGGTGAATATCTCTTGCAATCTCTCTTTTCATTTTCTTCCCTCTTTTATTGCTCTCCCTCCATCCATCCCATGGTGGCTTCTGCTCATGATGGCATTCCCCACTCTCTCCAGAAGGCCACCTGGTCTCTAGGGTGGGGAAGAAGTTCCATGAGGCTGGGCCACGTGTAATCTCATGGCTGAGCAGAGCTGAGAAGCTTGGGCCATCAGGCTGCCGGCAGAGCCTGCAGCTTTTTATATGCAAGCTGTTCCTGTGAACGGCTGCAGCAGAGCACTTCAGGGGCAGCTCCTTCAAGGAGCAACTTGCAGCTGGGGGAGAACGTTTGCAGTAGTGTTGTGGGTTATGCAGCCTACTCCACCCCCCATGACTCTGCTATGTCCAGTGTGCCTCTGGCAGCCCCCTGCCCCCATATCTGGATAATACTCAGATAAGAGACGAAGGCTCTGTCTGCACTGGAACCAACAAAAGGTCATTCAGGGGTGTGAAAAAAACACATTCCCCGAACGGCAATGGTTTTGCTGACAGAAAGTGCCGGTGTGAACGGCGCTTTGTCGGCAAGAGAGTTCACCTGCCGACAAAGCTACCACTGCTCCTTGGGGGTGGATGATTTTGTCAGCGGGAGAGCTCTCTCCTGCCGACAAACAGCTACACTGCATGCCTTTTAGTGGCACGGATGTAGTGGCACAGATGTGTCGCTAAAAGGTGTGTAGCGTGAACATAGCCTTAGTGAAAATAGACTGAAGTTGGTAGTTTCCTTTGCCCTCTTTGGGCAGGCCCAGAAGAGCCTTTCTCCCTGAGCTCCATTAGGAAATGGGCTGCTTTACGCAGCTCAAAGCATCCACATTTGTGAGGTTTTTTGTACAGTTGTACTGAAATGTGCTGCTCTTGTTGTCACAGAGCTGCCATGAAGGGGACTGCCCATTCATGCTGATTGAGTGCCTGGCATGTAAGGGAATGATCAAACTGAATGAGAAGGAGCGCCATTCGGAGCGGGAATGCCCCGAGAGAAGCCTCAACTGCAAATACTGCAAATCGCTTTTCTACTTTCCTGACATTAAGGTATGAGCGTCACCGCACAAGCACACTTCAGATAGCCTTCCAGCCAGACCCATCTAGACAAGCACTCTGAGGCAAGTGTGCAAGTGTGGAGTACTCGCCATTGGGGTAGATCATTGTATTAGCACTTCCTGACAGAAGCAAGGATCTGTCTAGTCTAAAATTTTCACTCCTGTTTTAACTAGCTGCTAGGGTATATCCCAATCATTTGTGTTCTGAACAAACGTTCATAGTGTGTCTAGGTTGAAACTTCCAAGGGTCTTAGTTATCCTGAGTGACTTGGCAATCAATTAAGCTAAAAGAAGACCACAGATGCCGCTGTAGAGCTCTTTGAAGTTCCTTGTACAATCACTGAGCTGTTTCACTGTTGCTTTTAGGGAAAGGAAGTTACTTGCAAACTAATGAATATTTCAGGCTTTACTTGAGTCAGAGGAGCTAGGTGTTGCTTTGCAAGATGCTAACTTCACCCAGTGTTGTCATTGTACTATTTGTGCTGTTGCATTCTT
Source organism: Sternotherus odoratus (assembly GCA_032164245.1). Lineage (NCBI taxonomy): Eukaryota > Metazoa > Chordata > Testudines > Kinosternidae > Sternotherus > Sternotherus odoratus. Next base: position 1,442,212 of record JAVMKO010000016.1, on the reverse strand, counting down.
AAGGTGTGCTATGAAACCATGATGTGTGCTGTTTTGCCATTGACTAGATGGAATTCAATAGCTGCAAGATCAGCCCCTTAGTGTTTCAGCAAGACTAAAGCCTTTCCACTTCCCCTCCGTTCTCTTGGGTTTCCCCAGTCTGCTTGCAGGACGATAATGTAATGGGAAAGGAGAGTTGTTTATTTTACAGCCCCCTCTGAGAGTAGTGGCAAGCGTCTGAAAAGCTATGGAGATGAAACCTTGAACGTTCCAATTAAAAAGACAGATTTGCCCTTGTGGCAGCATAGTTTACCAGCTGGTGGGGGCTGTAAATGCCATGATTGCTCCGTCCCTGTGGGGTTCGATTGTAATGCATCATTCTTGAATGACATCCCCCTGCCTCTTTGGCCCAAGGGTGGGGTGATTTCCTTTTATAGGAAGTAAAAAAGTAGCTTTGCTTTGAACAGCTTTCCATGGGACCTATGCTGTGAACGGAGATGGATAAAGTGCGGGGAAAACCAGTGGAGAATCCCAAAAACCTTTCCAGTATTTGTATGGAATTTTTTTGAAATTTGCCTGTTAAAGCTAATATCTGTAGAAGTCTAAAAGAGATACTGCACAGTGCAGCTTTATTTACAGCATAACAGCAGTTTTGTGCTCAGTCAGTACTTCCTGCCAGCATGAACAGAGTGTGTATCTCAGATGGTGCATATTCAGTAGAATCTATCTGCTGATGCTACTTAGAATGTAAATGTTCTTTCCTTAAACGCTGTGCAGCAGTCTGAGACTGCTTGGGTGCTGGGACAGGGCTAGGAAGGGAGAGTGGCTGGAGAGAAGAGGAGGTAAAATGGGACTTATTTGTAAATGGCAGACTAGAGGGAGGCTACATCCCCACCCCATCAGATCTTCTCTGAGATATGCTCTCCCTTTTGAAATCGTTGCATTTGAGGTCAAACCTTTACTGAAGTGAAGTGGTGCTGTTACCAGGTTTTTAGGGGCTAAGGAAGGGAATGAAGAGATTGTGCTGAGCCCCCTTAGAATAGGAACAATTGCTGGGTGGGGAGGGAATCAACCCCTCTGTTGTGCATGGGTTGAAATCATACCTCCCCACACCAACTTTTACAGAATTCCACTAATCCTTGGTATCAACATACACAGTTAGCCCGGCCTGTTTGAACGGTCAACAGATTGTAGCATTTGCATCTCCAAAGACACTGCAGCAGCTCTCTTGGATCAAATACTGTTATTTGAACTATGGAAGGGATTAGTGAAACATGAATATGAGTTAGCAAATGGATTTCTCTTTTCGGTTTCTTATATGGTGGTAGAAATGTATCGAGTGGTTTAAAAAACAAAACAAGTCTTTAAGAGTGAGTTTGTACAGTGTGAACATGACCAGCAGGTTCCCAAGTAGTTCAGATTTTAGACAGCAGAAAGAACTGTGTATTTAGAAAAGGAAGTTCATTAAAATCTTATGTTCTTAAAATGAATGAGTTTCGAGTGCTGTGAACAATCCTATATGTTGAATCTGTTTTAATCTGACTTGCAGTCTGTGTATAAGCAATAGAACTCCAGTAGACTATCAAAACGATTGCATAACCTATCTGGTACATAAGAAGGGTATTAAAACATGTTGTCTAGATTTCCTTTTTGGGTAGAAGAGTTTAACTTACAGAAGATCGAGTGATTAAACATTTTGCTTATCACAGAATTAATGTAGGAAGAGAAGAACGATATGAAAAGAAGAGTGGAAGGTGTTAAGAGTTCCCATTTTAATTTTTACTGGTAGTTTCTTTTATCCGCTGAGGTATCTAGGGTCATTTTTGTGTATTCTCTTTTCTGTTTTACTACAGAACAAAGTGGCATGTGTTTGTTTTTTTTTAATTTGTTATCTTTAAAGTATGATTGGTTGGTTGAGAAGCACTTGGCTGGTGAACTGATCTGGACATGGAAAGTAACACTGGAAAGCTCATGATCTGTAGCTGTCAGGTGTGGCTGGGGGGGGTTAATTCAGCCAGCTGGTGTCCGTCGCGACTGGTGTCCATCACTTCTTACCAGGAGGGAGGTTTTTTCACATAATTCTCCTGCACGTGTGTTTTCCTGGCAAAGCTACAACTGAAGTTTCCTCTTGCTTATGTCATTCCATCAAAGAAGTAATTTGATTTTTCTCACAATTAGCGTGAGCTGAATCTAACATTCTTAAATCAAGGCCGAGTACTTGGAAAAGCACAAAGGCACCATAACAGCCTGGAAACTGCAGTGTATAAACGTGACTTGATATGCAGAAACACCATGATTAGGCTAGGATTTGATTTATGTGCTGTCACGACAGGCCTTTTGCTACTAAAATGTATTTGTAACGAAGTATTGGGTCCACGGACTTGCATTCTTCACTGTGGCCTTATCAAAGTAGTTTTCGGTGTACAAATGGCCTCTTGACCCTTCTTTTACAGGCTCACGATGAGATCTGCCCTAAATTTCCACTGACTTGTGAGGGCTGTGGGAAGAAGAAGATTCCAAGAGAGAAGGTATTTAACCATTTTTGTTTCATAGCACATGCTGCATGTGGTTTGAGTTCTGACAAAATGTGACTTGAATTCTGTGAGCGTAGAAGAGGGACCCTTGAGCTAGCCCATGACAATGTTCAGTCTGTATTGAGGAGTGAAGGAAAACAATTAACCACATTTAATTTTGAGAAGCAGCTGCCATGCACACCCAGTTCCAATGGTCCATAAGGCTCTTAGCACAGCTGTTGTCTCAGTTTGTGATGCACTAGAATTACTCAATTTTTTCCCATGAGCAGTGAGTAACTCCACCTAAATCAGACTCTTGATTAATGCTATATTTGGGTGCTAACCATAATGACCAGAGACACACTTTCCTCCTAGCATAGTGGGTAACTTTTCCTAGGGAAACATCTTTTATTGGACCAGCATCTCTTGGAAAGAGAGACAAGCTTTCAAGCTTATGCAGAGTTCAGAACTTGTATCCCTCACCAACAGAAGTTGGTCTGGTAAAAGATATTAGCTCACCCCGCTAGTCTCTCGAATACCCTAGGATCAACATAGAATCTCTGGAGTTGGAAGGAACCTCAGGAGATCATCTAGTCCAACCCTCTGCAGGACCAATCCCTATTTTTGCCACATATTCCTAAATGGCCCCCTCAAGAATTGAACTCACAACCCTGGGTTTAGCAGGCCAATGCTCAAACCGCTGAGCTATTCCTCCCCCAAATTGTTTTCCTTCACTCCTCAACATGGCCACAACAATGCTTATCCTAGGTGATACAGTGACATTAACTGCTGTAGTTAGGGAAAGAATGCCACTATCCCTCTAAATGAAAGACCAACAACCCTTTAGACCTAGCACTGGACTCCACATGGATTGCCCAAAGAGTGACTCTTGGGACATGTGAGGAGGCACCGAAGTTCTAACACCTTGACTGTGAGTCACCCTGGGGAAGTGTCCCCCTCGGTCACTCTCCCATCTCAAAACCGAAACGGATGGGCTTCCCACTGGGAACAGGAGAGAGTCTGAAAAGTTGGGTGATGAAGGTTTCAAAGTGGACAGTAGCAGAGGCCTCAACTCCTATAGCCTTGGCATTGTGATCATTGGACGCTGATCTGCGTGAGTCTGAAATCTGAAGCCATTACAGCTGACCCAGACGTGTACCAACAGGGAGTGAGACTTCTCTTTCCTTTCTTTCCAAACTTTTTGTTGCTCCATGGTAGACATTGTTCCAGCGTAACCACGCTGCTGTGTGTAACTCAGAGAATAGCTTGAATCACTAAGGCTTTATCTGCCTGGTGTGTTAGTCTTCACTAGAGGGGTGTAAATTCTAGTGTGCACTAGCATGTCGCACACTAACTGGTCCACATTGTCCCTGCTGGTGCACACTAAAAGTTCTCTCCCGAGGTCATTGTGTAATTCCTAGGAATCTTTTAGCGTGCACTAGAGCACTTTTAGTGTGCACCTGTAAGGTCCATACAGCCAGTTACCGCAGAATGCAGCAGTGTGCATTAGAATTGCACTCCTCTGGTGTGGACTAATGCACCATGTGGACAAGCCCCTAAGTAAGTGAGTCACTTTACTCACATAATGAGGCATGTGGCTGTGAATTGTCACCCAGTCAAGGCCCAGCATATCTAACTGGTAGAAGGAAGATTTAAAACAGGATGATGTGTGCCGGTGCCTGGTTGGGCTTCCATGTGCAGTATGATTCCATGCTCTCCAGTGTAGGTTGTAGGCGCTTCCCTCCAAAGGGTACTCAGCCAGCAGCCATGGTCCTGGAGGGCAGCTGCCGAAAAGCCGTGGCCATGCTGAGAAGCAACAGCAGATTTGGAAGTGTTTGAGAGAGTGTTTCCTATCTAAACAAAGGATTACTGGACCCAGCAACAGGGCACCTGCTTGGGGCAGTGTTTGCAGGAAGAACTCAAACAGGAAATAACGTAAGCATGCTACTAGTTCTTAGGTCTGTAACACTTGGATGGAAATAAAAATATCAAGCTGATGTGATCTCCCCACATTGCATTGGGAGCCACAATTGTATAAAGTCGTGGGTTTGATACAATGCACTCTCCAGGCACAGTTGCACCAAAGCCGTGAACTGGAAAATCTGTGGGAGAGAGGGGAAGCTTTAGGACTCCTGCTGCTTGCAAGCACCGCATGAAGCCACAGCAGGACCGCTAAGGGTGACCTGGAATGTCACCCTTACTCTGGAAACCTCCTTGCCTTCGTTGGCTTGTCACAGCCGTGACTCTGTTTTATTGCTCAGTTACGTGATTGTGAAACCTGCCCAGAGTTGAAGGAATGTCCAGCTTGTGGACTGGCATCACTTTGAAAGGGGGTGCCATCGGTCACACTCATCCCCACTCATCTGGCACATTTTCTATGTGCTCCTGGGAAGGAGCAAGACCCTGCAGCCATTTTTTTTAAAGGAGCTTCATTTTCAGTTGCAAAGGGATGTTTGAGTGACGGTGAGAGCTGCAGTGAGGTTTCCACCTTTAGTAGGTGGCATCTTGTCTTAACTGGCCACTTCAAAGTAACCCCAGAGCTTCCTGTACAGCTCTTTGGCCACATGCTAGGTTGCCATGTTTGTCTGTTCCCTTGGACAATCACTGAAGACAGATCTCATTATGCAGGCGATGGTCAATTGTATCTTCACTAAGGAGCAAATGCACAAGTGGCCGGTGGGATTATCCCTGCTCCCCCGGGCCCTGCCAGTACCTGCATTGTGTCCTGTGCTGTTGGGGCACCTAAAGAGGAAGTGCCCGATCAATACCATTGGGTGAATCAATTCTCTGGCCCTTAAGCACTGTTGGATCAGCTTCATGGACCAGTAAATGGTCAGTTATCTTCTAGTTCACCTTCACCTTTCTGTCTTGTCTTGGGGGTAGGGCGTGGAGTATGCCTAATGGGGCATATCTTGGGGTATGTAAAATGGAAGAATTAGGCTTATATTTGACACGTTGTTTTTCCCTTTTCTGTAGTTTCAGGACCATGTGAAGACTTGTGGCAAATGTAAAGTGCCTTGCAGATTTCACGTTGTCGGCTGTACTGAGATGGTAAGGCCAGTTTCTCACGATTTGTCTAGGGCCTTGTCTTCACTGCAGCATTAGCTTTGAGTGTCACCCCAGCTTGTCTTGCATCCACGCACACAGAGCTCTAGATGGAGTGAAGTGAAGCTATGGTGGGAGTGGAGGTTGACATTTGAGTGCTGCTGATGCTCTAGCTAAGCAGCGGGAACGCAACTTATTTCTGAGATTGTTTCTGTCCAGTATCCAGAGCTGGATGGATCTAGAGAACTAACTGATTTGAAGTGATCGTTTCCTCAGTGTAGCAGAATGCTAATAGACAGAGAGCAGACTCTCCTCTTCCCTGGGAACGTGGTTCAGGCGTCTTCCTTACAGACTGTTTTGTGGGGAGGTGTGTCCAGGCTTCTGAGTTTGAGCAATGAAGGCTAATAGTGCCTCTTGTCTCTGGATCCGGGGGAATGTTGTGGGGAATGGAAGAGAAGCCGTCCAGTAAGCTCTCCAGGGTGGTGAATAGCACACGCCCCCTCCATGCTTAAAGTCAGATTGCTGCTGATGAATGCCAAACCACACTGATTCTCTACTGTTAAAGACAGTATGCCCAATGGGGCGTATCTCCCTGGGCCCTAACCTCAAGCACTTTGCACATGTCCCTCCAGTTGACCCTCCCCAATTGCAAATCATTCTAGCCTGTGTGTAACTCGCTAAATCCAAGACCGGGCAGCCCAGCAGCCTTTAGGAGCCGAAAGTACAGATCAGCCCGAGTGCAGTAAAGGAGATTTCCTGATCTTTTTGGTGATGGAGCCAGAACCCCGAGGAACGCTCTTGGCATCTGCCTGTGGTCATTTAGCTGAGTGGTACCTTCAGTGATGCAGTAGCGTGCCATAGCCCACTGCTGCAATCCAGTGCCAAAGGAGGCTGGCAATGCCTGAGGAGGAAGCCGTACCTAGGTGCATGTGTGGGAGGGATGGGCAGTCTTTCATACTGTGGGAATTGGCAGAGTAGTAAACACCTCCATTCAGAATATGCCAAAGGGTAGCTCTCAGAGGCTTTCGTGGAATTCCCAGTATCTGGGAGCATGATACTATCACAGATGTGATTTTATAAACTAGTGACTCCTGATTCTGTGCGATGACGGAGCTTATGGGTAAAGCACAGGACAGGGTATTGGCAGACATGGTTCTGTTCCCAGCTTACCCATGACTCACTTTGGCAAGTCACGTCCTCTCTTTGCGGCTTGGGGATAATAATAGTAACACATACCCTCCCGAGGTTTCAAGAGGACTCATTCGCTAGGGTTTGTAAAGTGCTTCTGAGGGATCCTTGGACTGAAGGGGCTGTAGAAGGGGAACAAAGCTTTATCATATCGATAGTGGGGTGAATATTCAACATCTCTCATTATGTAAGAGGAGAATTTTCCTTTAAAAACCCTGCTGGCTGTTGGACAGTTTGTAAGTGTGTCTTTACCCTTTGCTTCTATTAGTACAGTCGTAACCCAGAGGGGGTGAGGCCATCCTGTGGCCCTCTTGCCATAGTGGGAAGATCATTTGGTGCAGACGGGACTGAGTATTTCTTATTCTGCAGGTGGAGAATGAAAAGCTGCTGGAGCACGAAAGCAAATGTGCGGGGGAGCATCTCTATATGCTGCTGGGCTTTGTGCTCAGCCTCAAGGCTGAGTCTGGAGACTTAAAGCACCACCCAGCCCTTGCGTCAATGCAAGACAACGCCAGGCTCTTAACAACCAATTCGCTGTGCTGTGAATCAGAGCTCGCGGAGTCCTTGGAGCTGCAGGGGCGGTGCGAGGCCCTGGAGAGGAAGACGATCACGTTTGAGAATATCGTGTGTGTGCTGAATCGGGAAGTGGAACGGGTGTCGCTGACAGCGGAGGCGTATAGCCGGCAACATCGGCTGGACCAGGAGAAAATTGAAATGCTCAGTAACAAGGTCTGTAACCTCTGGCTTTGGGCTTTTGATTCTTTGTGTTCTGTGAACAGCTTTCAAATCATTTGTCCCAGGAAATCAAGTGTTTAGCTGTAGTGCAGGTGTAATGGGTGCAGGGGTCTGTGATATGGAGCCAGGCTAGGAGTATATTTGAGATGTTCTCTGGACACGTACTCCTGTGAGCTGGACACAGCAGGCAGCACTTCAGCTTTCTGGATGCTGAAAGATCCCTCCTGAGCCTGGTCAGCTCCCCCGCGTATAGTGGGAGAACCTACATTCCTGCAGACTTACCTGCATCCTCTAGGAACTTAACTTAGGCTGGAACTTAACTGTTCCAGCCTAGTTAAAGCAGCAAACTTCCCCACACTAGTGTGGATGCAGTTATACCAGGGGTGGGCAAACTATGGCCTGGGGGCCGCATCCGACCCTTCAGACGTTTTAATCTGGCCCTAGAGCTCCCGTCACAGAGTGGGGTGTGAGGCTTGCACCACTCTGGTGCTCAGCGGGAATGGGGACTTGCCCTGCTCTGTGCGTACCATGGCTCCTGGAAGCAGCAGCATGTCCCTCCTCCAGCTTCTATGCATAGGGGCAGCCAGGAGGCTCCACACGCTATCCCTGCCCCAAGCCCTTCCCCTTCAGCTGCCATAGGCCAGGAACCACGGCCAGTGGGAGATGCAGGGGCAGCCCTGCAGAAGGGGCAGTGAGCAGAGCCACCTGGCTGCACCTCTGCGTAGGAGCTGGAGGAGGGACAATGCCGCTGCTTCTGGGAGCTACTTGAGATAAGCGGTGCCCAGAGCCTGCACCCCTGAGCCCCTCCTGTGTCCCAATCCCCTGCCCCAGCCCTGATCCTCCTCCTGTCCTCCAAATCCCTTGGTCCTAGTCAGGAACTCCCTCCTGCACCCCCAACCCCTCATCCCCAGCCCAGAGTCCTCACCAGCAGCCAGAGTCCTCACCCCCTCCTGCACCCCAACCCCCAATTTTGTGGTCATTTCAATGCCCTGATGTGGCCCTTGGGCCAGAAAGTTTGCCCACCCCTGAGTTATACTGTCATAGCTTATTCTGCTTTCGGAACCAAATAAACTAATAAGGCATCTTTATAGTGGTATACAGGCATCCACACTAGAGGTTATACTGGTATATCTATATTGGTAAAAACTCACCCCTCCAACTGACGGTTACGCAAGTATAACTTTTTGAGTGTTGACTAAGCCTTAGACATTTCTAGGGTGCCCATCACCCTAGTATCTAGATACCATCTCAAAACCACATACATGTTAGAGCGGGAAAAGACCTGTTATATAGGTCATCCTTTGACCAGTACAAAATGATCCCCTACCGTGTGCTCTGCAATCTTTGTCTGGCTCTAGGTTTGCATTCTCATTGTACTCTAGACACAGTGTCCATGGTAGGTAGCATAGCTGTGTTTTCCAGAGGTATGATCTCGCAAAGCAGAGGCCACGATACTTCACAACAGCAAGTAGCTGTTTAGAATCCTGCCTGACTCGATTTATTGGTTTCTCTGTCCCTCGGTTCACTTTTGTCACAAACATTGATTTTCCACCCCGCTCCCTTTATGTTTTTACTGGAGTGGAGACCAACATCTCCTCCTTCATTGCCTGGAGAGTGCCCTGCTCTGGCAGTGAAGAGAGGGGTTTGTTAACTGTTTACTCGAGCAGCAGGGCGATCTCACGTATTTTTAGTGAGTTGGCCAGTGGTGGTGGATTTCTTCCCTCTCCTGGTCACCATCACGTCTGGAGAACATTCCCCACCAAAGATCAGGCCTGAATGAGAGTCACAGGATCCCTTGACTTTCCTGGGTCCCTTTGCAACTTATAAGGTGCACTGTGTATTCCACTGATCAGGTCCGGCAGCTGGAAAGGAGCATTGGACTGAAAGATCTGGCCATGGCTGACATGGAGCAAAAGATCTGTGACATGGAAGCTTCCACCTATGATGGCGTTTTCATCTGGAAGATTACAGACTTTGCCAGGAAACGTCAGGAGGCGATAGCCGGCCGCTGTCCTGCCATCTTCTCTCCAGGTTGTTACCTAGAAATTAGCAAAATACTGCAAGGCTTTCCATGCTCCAGTTGTGCCCAGTCACTTGGGTAGTGTTGAAATTGGCATGTGGCATCCAGAGATTGTCCCTTCCATGTTCTTTCCCTCACCCCCCAAGAATGCAGTAGGAACTGATTTTTTACAGTGAGATAAGTGAACTGCATTGCTATAGGATATCCCTTTTTCCCTGCATACAAAAGACTTTTCTTTCCCTAACAGGAAATGTAGCCCTCCTAGGCCCAGAAATAGCCCTGCAATAATAGCCCTTTATACACAGTACAACCCAAACTAGGGCGATTGGGGAGATGGTAAGCAAGGGAAGGAATCAAGGGACCTAGAACATAACATGACAATATACAGAGTCTCTGTGTTACTACACAGAGATGGGGAAACGTGTATCTGCAGCGAGGCTTGCACAGCTGCCTGCTCTTCAGATAAAGTCAGCATGCTCACCCCAGCCATGCAGCAGTCCAGATCTTCTCAAGAGCGTCGCCAGATCACTACCCCGTCATTCTTGTCTGAGCTGTGAACTTGCTAAAGCAGCAGCATCCCCGCACCCCAGACACCATCTCTTTGGAGGACGTCAGTGCTGAGTGAGCCCAGGAGAGTGCTAGTGCCATAGTTGAGGGATGTGGAACCTGTGTCTGCCAGCAGGATCAGCTCTGGTTGTAAACCAGCAGGATGATTCCTTCTGAAAGCAGCCAGTCCTTGGAACTGAATATGAGCTGGAGACAGACTAGTGTAAACAGACAATCGAACAAATGGTCTCCAAACGCCGGTTGGGATTATTTTTCTATTGTTTGGTGTCTCTATTCTCTATCCAAAACATTTTTGCCCCTGGGAAAATCCCCTTTTCTCTTCCAGTTTTTCAGTGGAACTGAAGCTTTCCCATAACTGTGTTTGCTCTAGTAAGGCTTCCTCTTAAAAACAGTGATCAGCCTTGAAACCCCCTAGACTCCCAGAGAGTAGAGCCTCACGTTCTAGCCGGGTCAGCTCTGTCCTTCATATTTCCGAAGCAGACACGCTGAGTTCCATGACAGGATGTGAGACCTTAAAATCTCACATCCTGTCTACTCTCTGGGCACTAAACTCATACAGCCCTGGAGGGGTTTGACCCAGTTTCCTTGGCCGAAATGTCTCCTCTCTCACCCCCACTTCCCTTCTTGTGTAACATGCTATATGCTGGCTGATGCCTGTCGTTCTCCCCAGAAGTGGCTGCATTTTAGTAGTGCTGTATAGAGGAAACCCTTTGGAGTGAGATGCTATGTAAGAGATCGATTCTTACATCCTGTCTCACATCTTTATTAATGAGCCAGGATCCCTGATGCTCTCACAGCTGTGGGAACAGTGTGTTTTTTAAATTGCTGCAACAAAGAGAGTGTAGCCATTTGTGGATCCTGTTACAAACGGGTTTTATTTTTTGTTCAAGGCCCACAGAAAAGTAATGTGTTGTGCTTGGTTTGAAAGGGGCTGGAAATGAGAGAGAGAGGTTTTTTCATGGAAAAACACTTGAAGAGAATGTTTATAGGGAAGGAAAGACTTATCTGCCAGGACCTGAGTTCAAAGGTTTGTGTTTCCTGCCCCGGGCAGGAAGCTGCAATCCTGATGCTGCTTTAGCTCTGCAGAAATGAGGCAGAGAAACAGAGGTTACGATTGGTTAAGAATTGCCTTGTGGGCACGTAGTTTTCCTTACTGAGCTAAATGGACACTTGGTGCAGACGTCTAGGTCAGTGGTCCCCAACCCCCGGGCCGCGGACCGGTACCGGGCCGTGGATCGATCGCTACCGGGCCGCGGACGCGTTCCCGGAAGTGTCCGCCGAAAAGCCGCAGTTTCACTTTTCGGAGTGAATTCGGCGGCTTTTCGGCGGACATACAGCCGGTCCGCGGCGGCGAAGAAAAAAAAAATCCGGTCCGTGCCGCAAAAAAGGTTGGGGACCACTGGTCTAGGTAACGTGTCTCTGGGACTTCGCTGGCTGGTCTGTCCTCACCAGAGCTAGTCTTGTCCTTTGCTCAGCTGTCCCTCTCCTTCTTCCCCCGTTTGTTTTGAATTCGGAACCTCTCAGTAACGTGGAGACCACAGCTGAGCTCAGGCCCCATTGTGCCGAGTCCTGCACAGCTCCATAGTGACGTGACAGCCGCTGTCCCTAGGAGCGTACGGTCTGCACCGACGGGGCATGGGGAACAGAGAGGAAGTGACTTGTCAGTGCCAGAGCCAAGAGTAGCAGCCAGCTCTCCTAAGTCCCAGCTTGGGGTCTAAGCCCCTGGGCCACACTGCCTCTGTGCATCCCGTCATAACAGTGCACCCAGCCCTTAGGGATGTTCCCCTCCATGGGCAGACAAGCTACCCATTCCCCTCCTGTTCTACCGTGCTGCTGGATCTATCCACACTGGTGCATTGTTGAATGGACTGTTCCCTGCATGACTCCTTCCAAAGCACACTATGTACCCTAGCTGCAGCTCTGCCGTGTGCTCTCCTCGCCCCGTGGAAAAGGAGATGCACAGCTTAGAGAACGAGGGACTGAATGGAAAACTACCCCCTGCACCGTTTTAAAGTAACTTGAGTGTTCCTGGCACGGTCTGGGCCTGGACGCCAAGGCAAGGGTGGTACGTTTACAAGTACAAGGCTGGGTTCTCTCCTGCTTATACACTCGTTGCTAGTCATCAAGGAACATAGGCCGGACGAGGCCCACAGGGACACTGGTGCAGCCCTGTTCCTTTTACTGGGGTTGCACGGCTGTGACTGGCCCTGTCACTGGAACCTGGGCAGCAGTGGCATTGCTATAGGCTCCGATTCCGTCTCTCCCGTGGCGCAGGGCAGGAGAAGAGTGGAGGGAAGTCCTTTAAAGGTCAGCAGTCTCCTTGTCCTGTACCAGTGGGTGCATGTTAACTGGGCCTAGTGCCTTATGCCCTGGGGCCCCAGTGTCTTGTGTGCTTTTAAGTACATCTGCCGTGGTTTAGTAACCCAACGGAGCCGCTCCTGGGGGACTCCGGCTCAGGGAGCCCTCCCCTACTTGTGCTTCAAAAGCCAAAGTCAATAGACAGTTGAAACCGTTTGGGAACCACCTGGGCTCCCCTGCTGCCCTACCCCTTGTTCTGCACAGCTCTTTATTTCCATGTTTTGCATCACTTAGCCTTCTACACCAGCAGATATGGCTATAGGATGTGCCTGCGTGTGTACCTCAACGGGGACGGCACCGGACGCGGGACCCACTTGTCTCTGTTCTTTGTGGTGATGAAAGGACCCAACGATGCACTTCTGCGATGGCCCTTCAACCAGAAGGTAGGTGCTGGGAGGGAGTGCAGAGCCCGTCCTGGTGCAGGGGCTAGTGATGGATTCCCACTCGGGCCGCTCAGATGCCTGCTCTCCTGATCACCAGAGAGCTGGCACCTCCAGCAAGCAGGGGCAGAGAATCAATCCTTGACACTAGCCCAGGGGTTCTCAGACTTCATTGCACTGCGATCCCCTGCTGACAACAAAAATCACTACAAACCCCAGGAGAGGAGACCAAAGCCTGAGCCGGCCCACCCAAGCCCTGCTGGGGGAGGGGGGGCTGTAACCTGAGCCCCTCCATCCAGGGCTGAAGTCCTCAGGCGTGGGCTTTGACCCCAGGTGGTTGGGCTCAGGCTTCAGTTTCCAGCCCAGGCCCCAGCAAGTCTAAGCTGGCCCTGGCGACCCTGTTAAAATGGGATCCCGACCCTCAGTTTGAGGAGCCCTGCACTAGCCATTGGGGAGCTCTTCAGTGCAGGCTCCTGTTGTGATGAAAGCCCAGGATACTACAAGAGGGGCCCAGAGGAAGGGGAAGAGTCAGGAGTGGGGTGATGAGGTGTTTGGAGAATGACCAGAACATTCATAGTAACCACATCGCACGTGCTCCGCTGTTCAGGGACCTGACTTGTGCTCCCTCCCTCTGAGCTGTCACCTTCATTTTCTAAATTCAATTTCGAAACCGTTGCAGTTGGGAAGAAAACCTTAAAAATAAGAACCAGGTATAAACTCCTGCAGTGCCTGAAAGGCCCCATTGGAGCAGTGAGACCTGCCTTGCTTCTCTCAAAGGGTCGCGTGTGCCATGGGGCAGGATCAACCTGAATATCAACATCTGCAGCTGCCGGCTCCCTGGGCTGCTGTGAACTTCCTTTTCGGGTTGAATTCAGCAAAGTCCCTAGTTGTGAGTGAATCTGAACCAAGTGCCGAATTTCCCTTGTGGCACAGCAGAGAGTGGGAGAAAGCAGGAGCCCAGCGCAGGCATTACCTCCGCTTGCTGCCTATGACTGCGGAAGTGTGTGTGTGTCTGCTGCTTTCAGGAGTTGCATGTTTGCCGTAGTGCTTCATGCTCTGTCTCTTTGTATTCACCTCTAGGTGACCCTGATGCTGCTGGATCAGAATAACCGGGAGCACATTATCGATGCTTTCCGACCCGATGTGACGTCAACGTCCTTCCAGCGCCCCGTCACCGAGATGAACATTGCCAGTGGCTGCCCGCTCTTCTGCCCGGTCTCCAAGATGGAGGCCAAGAACTCTTATGTGCGTGACGACGCCATCTTTATTAAAGCCATCGTAGATCTCACGGGCCTCTAAAGCCTCCTCCCCACCAGGATCATTGAGCACAGTGCCAGCCGACCAGGGCTCGCCCTGTGCTGTACCCTCAGCATGCCCCAGAGCAGGGGCAAAGTCCAGATCTGGCCCCGTCCCTGAAGGGACCTGCTCTGCTCTGAGTGGAAATGCAGCGTCTGATGGGAACCCTCCCTCGGTGTCAAAACACCAGCTTCTCTAGTGCAGATCTTCCTTGAGAGGAGGCTTGTGTTGAGGTTAGGTTGAGTTTGATCCATGATCAATGGGGACTGGACGATCCACTGCAGGAATCAGCTACCAGGGCTCCCTGCACCCGGGTTTCAAGCTAAAACGAAGGCAGCTCTTTTGTACTTGTTTAATGTCCAGCTCCTCCTATGGAACAGGCATTCGGCCTGCCCAGAGAGCACTGCGCATAGCCCTTTGTCCAGGCCCTTTCACCCTCAGGAGATCTCTCTGGTCGAGGGAACTGGTTTCTCTCTGGTGTTTTTGCTTAAAGGTTCTGTAATCTTGTGTTGCTAGTTGGTTTGATCTTTGACGTGAGGATGTGAGGGAAGATGTGGACTAGGAGCAGGCAGAGAAGGTCTGTGGGCGTAGCATGGCACAAGTCTCACTGACCTCTCTTTGGCAGACAGTGTCAGAGGTACTTTGAGTGGGGCCGTATGTCAGTAGGGCAGAGGGAGCTGATCGCAGGGTCCATGTCAAAGCCGACCCAAAGCCCTGCCTGGGTTTTCTCTGGACGTGATCCAGTGGGAGGGGAGGTGTGGGGGAAGGGAGGACAACACCTGAGGAATGGTTTCCTCCTTTCTTTCCGTGGAGACGTCCTACAGACCCTACTATCCGGAGCTCCAGGTGCCTTTGGCATAGCGTGTTTAGAGTGACAGGTTCTGACTCGTCGGAGATCGAACTTGTTACCCGTTAATGGCTAACTCCAGAGCTGGGCTTAGGGCAGGGCAGCCTTGGTCCCCCGTGGGTGAGCACCCCAGGAATGGGGTTAGTGCCTTCCCCACCGCTCTCATCCTGGCTCTTAGCGCATCTCTTCGTTTGCCTTGGCAGGCAGGCCCCTTCTGGTGTCCCCCACCGAGTGTCCTCCCCCAGGCAGCAGCTAATCTTGGGCTCCTCACTCTGTCAAGGGGGTTTAGTTGTTTTACGGGGGGGGGGGGGGAGCATCTAACAGCCTCACCAGCATGGCCGCCCCAGTTGCCACATGTAGCTTTTCAGTAGCACAGACTGGTGGCTTCCTTCACGGTCGCGCTCGCGTGGCCAGCTCCGTGTGCGCTCTCCAGCCAGCCAGGCTGCAGCTGTGTGGTTAGAATCGGTCTGAGGGCTTCCCCCCGTGTACTCGTCCCTCCCTGGGTCCTCGTTTTCTGCCTCTTTGTCTTTCTATTTCGTGGAGAATGGCTCCCTCTCTGTGTTGCCATTGTGGCTAATTGGCCCCTCAGAGTTACTCTGTGGTGGTCACCTGTAACTCGAGTGGCCATTAGCCACTTTGGAGCCTACTTTGTGGTTTTCTGTCTCCTCTCCCCATGGGTCCTGTTCTCTCCCCTCAGTACAAACCTTCAGGTAGCTGCTTTGTGAACTGTCCTTCACGTGTTGTCCTAGCCCTGCCCAACTCTTCCCCTGCCCTTCTGGCCTGGAGGACAGGCAGAGAGGCTGGCCCTGCGGCCCATGTCAGAGAAGCCCCCAGAGAACAACAGCCCCACTTCCAGTTAGCATCAGTGATCCACTGCCTGTGTGCAGGGGAAGGGATTTGCTGTGGAATGATTAGCAAAGGCAAGGGAATCCAGGGCTGTGAAATTGTGGCCCTCTCCGTGGAGGAAGGCCAAAGCCCCCCGCTTGTGTCCTCTAGCGAAGAAATTGTATCTTCCTCACTTGGTCTTAGGCCCAGGTCTTAGGCGTCTGTGGAGTCGAGGCTCTTCTGCCTCCCCGTTGCCCTGGCTAGGACCAGGGACGGGCTGGCCACCGCTTGAGCCTAGGCAGCAGTCTGCTTCCGTCCACTTGGCCCCCTGCTCCTCCCGCCCTTCCTAACGCCTCAGCTGGGTCAGAAACCCACACGTGGAGAGGAGTTTTGACTCCAGGCTAGGGTGACGGGAAGCTTCTGCCAGGACTAGCGGGGTGTGTACTGGCTTGTGCCCACAGCGGGGGTCTCCAGCCCTGCACGGCTCCCCAGCCAAGAGGTCACTGTTACGGGGCCTGGGCCTGGAGCGCTGGCTGGTTCTCTAGGGATGGGGAAAGTATTATCTGTGCGGAACTCCCCATCCGAAGAGGCACCAGTTCCATGAATAACCAGATGTCCCCCCTGGGAGCCACAGGGAATGAAATCAGCTCCGGTCAAAGACCAACATTAGATTCTGCAGGGTCACTGGAGCAGGCGGGGGGACTGGGTCCCTAGTCTGTCTAGGACACTGCACCTCCCCATGCCCCCAGTCCATACAGTACTCCACAGCAAGCTGTCCGCTCTCGGCTCTCCCCACCCTGCCTTGACGCCAGCCAGTCCCCTGCCCCCAGGCAGTACCGCTGTGCCCAGTGGCAACGGGTCTGGGGCTGGTCAGTTTCAGAACTCTGTGCCCAGCTGGGGCCCAACCCCTCAGGAACTAGCTGTTTCTCCAGCCTGTTCCCCTTGATGCCAGGAGCCCGTTCTGGGTTAGGTGCAGATCCCCCTTGCAGCGACTCCTGTGGGCGCTCGCTGAGAGGTTTCTCGACATTGGTGTCTAGTGAGGAGCTGGAGACCACGCAGTCCTGTACTGAGCAGCTGATTGGCTGTGCACGTGCCCATCCTGACTCTTGGTACTACCTTCCCGCAGGCCTGGGAGGGGCGCCTGGCAAGCAGCAGCAGGCAGTGGGAGGTGAGCTCTCCCTGTAGCTTTGTCCTCGCTGTCCAGGGCTGGCTGTGAGAAACATCAGTGTCACTGTGGGCTTGTCCCTCCACCACAAGCTCTGGGGATGTAGAGTTCAGTTGCCTGGGGCGTGGGGGGGAGGGGGGGGTTGAGTGGTCAGGCAGGAAGGGGCCAAGTGGAGATTTCTGGGAAATGGGACGTCCCATCAGAGGCCCAAAGCCTTAGCAGGGCCCCCAAGGCTTGAAAGGCGTCTCTGGCACATTCTGTACATTGGCATCTGCTGTGGTTCAGTCTGAGGGGTGGGGTGGAACCCAAAGCCAGTTCCATACAGGGCTCGTGGCAGGAGGGGCCGGGGCTGGCTCTCCCTCCCTGTGGAGAGGTGTTGGGATGAGTTTTTAGCCCAGGGCCAAAGCCTACCCGTGCTGGCTGGAATGGGCTGGAGGAGCAGCCCTGTTACACATCACCTGGGGCCTTCCCAGCCCTGCCCCGAGGAGCCGCTGCCCTAACCAGTGAGGGGAGAGGGCTCCAGAGAGGAGCAGATCCCGATTTGCCCGCTGTGCTGTGCTGTGGCAGGAGTGGGCTGCTGCTGGGTCTTATTAGACCACGTGCAGTGGTGGCTTCAGCAAGCGATTCTGACCCCCCCCGCCCCAAATTATTTCCCCGCGGCTTAGGCCTGTCAGTTCCCTGCAGTGGAAGTGATTGGCTGCCCCCGGGGGGGATATGATGCATTCAGCTGCAGCAGGACCTGGGCCATGCGGTCCCCGCTTTGTGAAAAGGTGGGGGCTGGCTCTTCAGTGGATGTAAGGGATGCCTGCATGAGGCAAGTGGAGGGGAGCTAAGGCTTGTGCTGTGCTGCTGCTCTGTGCATGGATGCACTGAGAACGACCAGCTTAAACTGTGCACGCTGCTGCTTAGCTGGGAAACAGAAGGGTGATGGCCTGTGATCCTAGCCTCATACAGCCTCCCCCGCCGACTCCGGTCCGTAAGTAGTACAGCTCCAGCAGTCCCATTCGCACCACTCCTTGAAAGACACTAACAATCTGCCTGGCCAGCCCCAATCGGTATTTAGTCTTCTGCTAAGCTGTGCAGGGGAGGATTCTGTAAAATTCAATCCTCTGTCCCCAGCCTGTGAGGGAAAGCAGTGTAGGCCAGTCCCGTCACCGGGAAGAGGAGGCGGTGCTGCCGGTTTGCTGTGTTTGGGTTGCTCGGAGCAAAGCTCCAAAGCAAACGAATCACAATCACACCTGTGGTTAATCAACAGAGGGCAGGTCAGGCTCGGTGCTGAGCTGCTGCTCCCATGCACTGCAGGGGGAGCCCAGCAGCTCTGAAACCAGGCCCCCTGCAGGGAGCCAGTGTGGGGCTGAGGGCAAGAGGTGGCCTTATGCTGCAGGAACAAGTTTGCTGAGGGACTGAGTTTTGGTCTCCCCCTTAACTGCGCTGGCATGCTGTAGCGGGTGCTCTCTGGTGGGAGATGCTAACAGCTCTTTGCACCTCCTCCAAGGCTTGGCACCCTACTTTCCACCAGCTAGCGGCGGTGGGAACGGCTAGCAGGAATGAGGCCTGCCCAACATGTCCAGTTTGTATACAGACAGGTTCAGAGGAGGCTCCAGGTTCGGTATCCTAGCAGTTCCTTGCCCCCAAAAGGAGATAAATCAGAGATGGGGTTTTACTTCTGCAGAGGCATGACCGTGTGTGTTCGAATGCAGGCTGTGGATTGTTGGCACTGTGGAAATGCCTTGAGTTTGATGTAGCTGCTGAGTCTTCCAGGGGCCTGACCTGGCTGGTGATTGTGGTGTGTTAGCTTGGCCAGAACAGTATTTCCTCCATTAGCAGCTTTGCGACATCTTCCCTAGAACGAGCGCCAGGCTCTACCCATTCCTGGATGTGTCCAGACCCCCCTCCTAGGCGCGAACAGCAAAAGGCTCTAAATGTGAAATGAAGTGTCCTTTGTGCTGTTGTATGAGGCAGACCATTAATAAAGTATTGTACCCTAAGGCTTGGTCTACACTGGGGGGGTTGACCTACGATACGCAACATCAGCCATGTGAACAACGCAGCTGAAGTCGGCACATCTTCGGTCGACTTACTGGCCGTCCTTACGGCGGCAGCGCGCTCCCCCGTCGACTCTGTTTGCGCCTTTGGCGATCAGTTTATCGCGTCTAGACGAGACGTGATAAATCGATTGCCAATAGATCGATCGCTATGCGGGGGGTAGTGAAGACCTATCCTGAGGGAAGGTTGGACAGTAAGGGGACAACATGCAGCACCATCAAGAATGGAAACTTCCTGGGAAACTGATGGGTTGGGGGCTTTGAAAGCAGGACCCTGCATGTGCCACAGCCTCCTTCCATTCTATTCCCTTGCTAAAGAACATGCAAATCAGACTCCCACCCCCTCCCTCTGGTAGCACATACTGGATCCTGGAAGTGCTGGGAGCTGATCAGAGGCCCTATGTGGGTGAGTTTACTCACTTGGCACCCTGTGCTTATGGGACGGGGAAGAAAGGGGCTCACTTGAGTAAAGCGCCCCCCCCCCCCCCAATCTATAAACCTGCCCTCCTATGCCCCAGCAGCTGGTCAGCCCTGCCCTGCGAGTCATGGCTTGTTGGTGCTGCCCCAGCAGACACTCATGGCCTAGGTGAGTTACTTGGATTGCCCCCATTTCAGAGATGGGAAAACAGGCAGCGACCACTGGCCACGCTGGGGCAAGAACACAGCTCCGACTCCCAGCCCCTCCCCGTGCTACTTTCTCCAGCTCTCCCTGCTGGTCACACATCACCCCCCTACCTAACCCCAAGCTGCACCAATGGGACCTAAATCCCCCTTTGGGCTCCACTAGGAAACTCCCACTAGGAAACTCCCACAAAGCGGTGGAGGGTTAAACTCACTGAGCACCTCAAATTGCTAGCTTGGGCCCTGGTGGTTTGCTGTGGGCAGCCCCGCGCCTAGCTGCTGCCCATTCACTCCCTGCCCCAGGGCGGCTGAGAGGCAATGGGAGTAGGGCCCATTCAGGAAGAGCAGCAGCTCCCACTGTCCACTTACACTGTTCACTCCCTGGCTAGGGGAGACCCAGCCTCAGCTCCCTGCCTCCTGTGCTGGCTTTTGCTGGTCACCCTGGGCCTGTCTCTCCCCTGAAGGGGCAGATGGAGCGGAGGCTCCTCACCCTCATTGCAGCTCATAGTGGGGGGGTCAAGATGGTCTCTGCTTTTTCCAGGCACTGCCCCCCTCACCAGTGCAATGCTCAGGTCCCTGTTGGATCCCATGGACTGACCCAGCCAGCGGGTGCCTCTGTCCTAGAGGTCTTGGCTGGGGGGTTGTTACAAACCGGGGCTTGTACCTCCTCCAGAGGTGAGGCGGGTGATTCTAGCTCCAATCCTGCAGTGAGGGCAGAGATTTCCCCCCAGATTTGAACAAGGCCCACGGGGGGGGGAGGGGGGGAGAGTGAATGGAGTTTTGTTAATGGGCCCCAGCTCCAAGGGCAGCAGCCATGGGTTCTGAACCACGTGCAGACAAAACCTCCCTGCTCCCTGGGGAAGTTGTTGCTGCCAGTGAGGCAGACCTGTGGGTGGAGCCAGCGGATCCTGCTGCTGGGGGCGGGGGAGAAGAGAGTGGAGTAGCAACGTTATTAATCCAACCAGCCCCCATCAGAAGAATGAAAAGCCTGCGTGTCCAGCCAGCACAGAAGGCTGCAGCCCAGACGACTGACAAAGACGCAGGAGGACTGTTTAGGTTGACATGTGCCTGTATGTGAGAACGGACAGACAACTACCGAGCATGCAGCCCCCATCCTCCCCAGCCGCCCCTCTGCCGTGCAGACTACAGCCCCGGCCTCCACGTTCAGAAGCCAAAACATTCCAGGCTGCTTTTCAAAGCTGCTGAGCACCGGCAGCGTGATCCCAGGGAGCTCGGAAATCTTGGCCTG
Organism: Sternotherus odoratus; assembly: GCA_032164245.1. NCBI lineage: Eukaryota > Metazoa > Chordata > Testudines > Kinosternidae > Sternotherus > Sternotherus odoratus. The sequence continues at coordinate 1,421,379 of JAVMKO010000016.1, read as the reverse complement.
GGGATTAGGATCCAAGTTAACATCCTAGGGCCGTTTTCAAAGACGAAAACCTAGTTCTTAAAGCGGGCTCAGCTCTGACCAGGTCCAGCTGCTGGAGTGAGACAGTTTCCCCTCATCTCCGGCTGTAGGCTTTAGAAACCCCCACCAGTCTGGGCTTCCACGGGCTGCTTCATCACACCCAGCTCCAGGGGCCTTGAGCAAGAGCACAGCAGACAGCACAGAGAGGACTGGCTCACTGGGTCATTAGATGAGAACTTAAAGGCACCAGGGGAGGCCAGTACCACCGCAGGGAGAAGTCACCCACAGGCAAAGAGCACTTGGGCAGCTCTCTGCCAGGTGCGCAATTCAGGCATCAACTGGGATGGTGCAGCCGCCTGCTATGTCCTGCAGAGCAAATACCTCACAGCATGAGCCCCGCACGGATTCTCATGGTCAACTCTAGCCCATAAGCTGCCCTCATTGAAGGGGAACCAGCTTTGTGGTCACCCCTGCAACGGATTGCCTGAAAAACACAACTGTAGCATCATGTTATTTAGCAGCTCACCAAGGCCTGTCCTATGTGACTCGCCCGCTCTCCCCGTACCCTCGTGTGGAAGGCAGTGGGGGAGGGGGACAGGCGCACAGCTCACGGAAAGCAGGCTGCAGTCAAAGGGTCTGGTAGGCCCGAGGTGGAGATGCGGGGGGAAGTTGCTAGCTGCCCTCAGCAGACTCTTCGTGCTGGCAAGCCGACCCCAGCGCCGTACGCCGTGCACTTGGAGCGAGAGCCTCTTTAGAAAGTCTCCTCGCACCTGTATTCAGGACCTGGCTAACCAGTAACACGGTCAGCGCCTCCTGCGTGGGACAGAGAACAGACCAGTCCCGTCATGACAAGCAGCACTGCCACACTTCCCTTGGGCCAGCGGCTTTGCAGCCAGCAGTTCCCAGTGAGGCTAGATCCCGAGCTCCTGAAGAAAACTCCCCCGCCCCCATCTGTGCTGCTCAGTGACAAAAGCCTGGCTGGAAGCAGCGTGACGGACTAGCAGGACTTGGGAGCTGTGGATGGGGAGTTGCGCTGCAGTGACCCAGCTCCCAGGGTGCAGGGACGGTGGGGGCAGTTCGACTGTCAGCTCTGTCTGCTGGGAGCGCAAGGTCCTCTCTTGGGGCGGGATCCTTCCACACCCAGCTCCTCTCCTCCTGCGCTCCCACTGCCCAAAGCACACGAACGGGCATGGCTGGAGTGAGGCAGCAGCACAAGCAAGGGCTTAGTTCAGCTCTTCTGGTTCAGGAGCCAGGAGAAGAGCAGCTTGCGGGGCCTGGCTTTCCGGGCTTGGTGGATGCGCACCATGCGGGGGGAGCGCCACACTTTGATGGTGGTGTCATCGCTGGCTGTCAGGAGCAGTTCCTGCTCTGTGGGGCTGAACACCACCGAGTTGACCACGTCGTCGTGCTGCAGCTTGGCCAGGCAGATGTTGTAGTGCCGGTCCCAGATGTAGCCATGATGATCCTCTGCCCCACTGCAGTGAAGAGAAGACACCAGTAAGAACCCAGCCTGGCAGAGACAAAAGCCTCACAAATGTATGGAGGAAACCGGTGCCTCTCCCATAAGGACTGGGGTTACACCCAAAATCCTGACCTAGCTTGTGTCCAGCCCTCACAGCTGTGAGAAAAACCGTTCTAAGAGGAGCCAAGGGGAATCAATGCAGGGGTGTTTGCAGCAGTGCTGGTGTGAACGGCGCTGCTCAGTTCAATGGGCCCTTGCAAGTGTCATCTGTAGGGTTCAGAGTTAACGTGCTCCTTCCACAATCCCAAACCACCAGAAGCCTCGACTATCTCCTCCCCAGATAGCACTTTCCAGAGCTCCCTCACCCAGTACTGCACGGTCAAATCAAGAGCGTGGGGGCAGCAGAACACTGCCTGTGCTAGCCTAGTACTGCACTAAGCATGCGGTTGGCAGTCCTCCCATTCGGTGCAAGCCTACAGGTTTTCAGGTAAGTCATGCTGCCGCAGGAACTGCTCTCAGAGTGCCTCCGAGGCAGGGTCTGTGCTGCAGAGTCTACCCCATCTCAGACCTAGACCTAGAACAAACCCAGAGGCCCACGTCCAGGGCTCAGGGAGACTGGGTTGCTCTCCCCTCCCATCCCCCCAGCTTTGCGGCCAAGAGACAGGCCCCTGGGCACCTGGCTACGAAGTCCCTGCTGACGTCCAGGAAGATGAAGAAGCATTCGTCGTTGGGGGTGTAGGCCCGGTGCGCGCGGAGGGCTCGCTTCACCTCCTTCATGGTCTTCAGATCAAAGACGTGCAGGTCAATCTCCTCCGCGATGGGGGGAGGCTGCATAGGGTCGGAGATCACACAGTCCCGCGGCCAGGCCCGGCTGTTCACGTACAGGTACCTAGGGGAGAGGTTACACTGCTGGGTCACTGCTCCAGGAACAGCCGCACTGGGGCCCGTGTGTCAGTGTGGCCACCCGGTTGGGGTCTGGAGGAGGGGCAGGCAGGAGTTTGGGAACAGCCCCTGGACATGCATTCGTGTGAAGTTTTCAATGAAGCCATTTCCATCCCAGCTCAGTTCTGCAGGTTGGAACCTCCCACGTGCCTAACAAGGGCCTTTAAGTGCATGGGGCTGGAAACTCCCAGAGATCTGAACCCCCAAGTCCCTCAGTCCAGCCACTCCAAGGGCCTGGCCCAGCTACAGCCAGAGCGCACAGATGGGAAACGCACTCGGGCAGCTCCTAGAACCAGCATCATCCATTCCGATCCCCCCCAGCCAAGACTCCTGGCCACCTCTTCCCCCGTGGGGGCTAAACCGAGCGCCCCCCTCCATCTCTCGGCTCCAGGCCCCGTGACCCTTTCTGAAGAGCACAGGAAATCCCCACATGGTGATAGACACACACGTGACAAGAGGAACGCCCAGGCTCCCTGTACTGGCAAAGACAGGCCAAGAAGGCTCCACCCAGCTGAGCTAATGGAGAGTCCTCTCAACTCTCCCCCCCCCCCACTTGCTTGAGAGTGGAATTCCTTCCTGACCCCAGATCCCGTCCTGTGAGGGAAGCCCCACCATGGTTACACACCAGAGCCACTGACACTCGGAAACACCCTCTGGGGCCAATGTCCCATTACCGCAGCCTCATGCATGCTGGGCCTAAGGGCAGGGTTACTCCCCCGCTGGCCCGGGGGCGAGTCTCTGCACAGGGCTGTAGCTGCTGGTTTACACAACCCAGGGCGGCCAACTTGGCTCCAGGCGTTTTGCTTTGTGCCAGGGGTCGGGAGACGAGATCTCAAATACCAAGAGCCCGTCTAGTCTGTGTACGCACGTTACGGAGTCCATGGAGGCAGGGGACAATCACTGCGCCCGTCTTAAGTGAGTCTCCAAGCTTGGGCAACCCCCCTACACGTCAAGTGATCAGCTGGCGGCCAGTGGCCCCACCCCCATGGCGGACCCACCTGTGATCAGGAGAAAGGCCCATCCCAATAATGTGTCCGTGGATGTCGATGACGTGATCCAGCGAATCGAAGAACTCGTCAGAACGTCTCTCCTCCCCAAGCACGGGGCCCGCAGTCGTCATCTGATGAGGCAAGATCTGCTTAATCCCTTCGGGGCAAGGGAGGCAGAAAGGGGGATTAGTGTGCACTGCTGCCGCCTGACTCGGAGGGAACATGCAATAGCCCAAGGACTGGAGGGAGCTCCCCAGGCTGCAGAGCAAGCAGCACCCCTCGGAAACCCACTCGGGGAGCCTGGCGGGGAACAGAGTCCCTTATGACACGGCTGGGGGGTGACCGAGTCACGGCCCGCTACAGGGCATCAGTCCCTTTGCACTCTCCTCTGGCTCATCCTGCGGCACCAGCCCAAAGCCCCATTTGTGCCCTTCCAGGGAGGACGGGGGTGTTTGGTCCCTTCGCTCCCCTGGTTTACAGCCAGAGCAAACCCAAAACACTTCCTTCCAAGGGAACTAGCCGGTTGCTGCAGTCGGGAGAGAAGTCCCTTCCCTGCTGCCTGGGAACAAATTCCCTCCCTTGTAAGGGGAGGTTCTGCCATGGAGGTCACGGATTCGATTCCCTTCCGGGACCTCTGACTCCCCACAGTGGTGGCTGGCCCGGGAGCAGCAGAGCTGCAGGCTGAAGCAGCGGCTGGGGTTGGGTCCATTCTCGTGGGGCTGGAGCAGCGGCCGGTAGCCCTTGCCGCAGGAGCCCGGTTCAGCCCCGGAAGCGTTCGGACTGTTAGCCCTGCCCAGTGTATTTTTAGTAAGAGTCAGGGACAGGATGCGGCCGCCTGTGAATTTTTGTTTCTTGCTCATACCTTGGGAGGTTAATATGACCTGTGACCATCTCGATCATTGCTGCACCCAAGGTCCTATAGCGGCCCCAACTCTTGTCCAAAGGAGGTCAAGTAAGGGGTCTATGGAAGATGATGGTTTGCTGGTTAGGATTATGCTGCCTGGGTGCACGTTTCATTTTTGTATTTCAAGTATTGGCTCTGTCTGTATTTCAAACCTGTGCTGTGCTTCAGGGGCTAAGGAGAGATTCGGTTACTGGTGTTTCAGTGTCAGGGTAGCAAAGTTCCTCCAGAGGTGAGAAGCAGGATGGAAGACAAAATGGAGGTGATGCAGCTGCCTTTTACAGTCCTTTTGCCATGCGGCCTCTGCTTCCTTTGTGCCAAAGACAAGCTGCCCAGCACATGGCATGGAAAAACCTTTGAGCTCTGTCCACGGGCAGGTCCCTGCCTGGCTGAGTCACAAGGTGGATTTGCCGTCTCTCAAGGGGTCGCTGTAGAGCTAATGGTCCTTACGGGGCCATCAAGCAGGCTAGGCAGAGCTGACACCAACTTGTGTGGAGCACAAGTTTGAAATACAGACAGTACAGAGCCAATACTTACAACTTTAAATACAAAAATGATACGAGCATCCAGACAGCATAATCCTAACCCACAAACCATAACCTTTCCCGAGACCCCTTACTTGACCTCCTTTGGACAAGATTTGGTGCCACATGACCTTGATTGCAACAATGATCTAGAATATATGATCACAGTTCCTGCCAGTAACGGTACATACCAGTCCAGACTTTTACTAAAAATACCAATGACAGAATCTTAACCATAGTCATTTGTAACAGATTCCTCAGCAGCATCCTGCAAAGGCAACTCTAGAGGACAGGTCCCTATGCAGAGAAGACCAAGTTGGGGGGAAGGGGGTGTAGTCAGACGTTTGGTTTAAACTCACTCTTGAGAGAGAAGTTCCGAACTAACGATCTCACACCAACCCCTTCAGTAATTGGCAGAGAGCCACAGCTCTGGGTCCTCAACCTGGATCAGTCCTGGGATGATCACACTTGACACCCCTACCAGTTCTCAGTAACACACACGAGATGTAGAGGCCTGGTCTACATTAGGGAATTAGATCGGTATAATTACACTGCTTAGGGGTGTGAAAAATCCCCACCCCTGAGCGACTTTACTGACCTAACGCCTGGTTCACACAGGAGAATTTCCCTGTGGTTGACCCAGCGTGGTCAACATAGCCATCCCCTCTCCTAGCCAAACCCCTCCCGGCGGCATAGGCAGGATCTTCACTGAAGCGCTACAGCTGCGTTTCAAGTGTAGAGAAGCCAGAGACGTGTGAAAACACCCCACTGCCAGCCTTTTCGGGCATGTTCACAGTTCTCTCCTCCTGGGGATGATCCCAACCAGGTGTGGAAAGTGCGGAGATCTGCTGAGGAAAAGCACTGTAAGAGCAGCATTATTGTTACTAGTTAAATGAAGGGACATTGGTTGTTCCTGGGGATTTTCACCTGGCTATCAAGGCAATTTGCAAGCCCCCAATGACTGTGCGCACAGTGCATCAGCCTGTTGGCAGAACAAGCGCCACATGAAAGACCTGTTGTGATGCATGGCTAGAAAGGGTTAAACGTGGGTAGGTTTGTGTATTTACATATGTATCAGAAGGGTCAACAGTGTAATCAACAGGCCCTGTCTAGGCTGTATTCTGATAGTTCAGAGATCAAAAGAACATCCTAGCATTTAAATGAACTGTCTCATATTCATCTCTCTGTGAAACGTACTCTGAATGGCAGAGGAACAAGCAACTTGCCTTATGTTAGTTCTCTAGCGAAGTACAGGCGATGGACCAACTTCAAAGTCATTCTAAGGACCTTTTGAACTCCAACTTGTCAAGAGACATGAAACTGTACAAGGGCTTGGTTAGACTGGCGCTTTGCAGCGCTAAAACCCTCCATTAGCGCTATAATTATCTGACCATACACACTTGTAAGTCACATTTTGCGCATTTAGTCACCCTTCAAAGCGCAAGTATAAAACCACCTCAGAGTCAGAAGGCGTTTAGCGTATTCCCTGTAGCGCAGTGGTCCCCAACCTTTTTTACAACGCGGACCGGTCACCGCGGACCGGTCAATGCTCGCGGCCCAATGCTACTGAGATCCGCAACCCCTTTTAAATTTTTCACTCGCCGCGGCGGACCTTTGTAAGTCCGCTGAAAAGCCGCCGAATAAAGCAGCTGAAATGTGGATGCGAGCGGTTTTTCTTGCGGGGCGGCAGACCCACGTATGTACGCAGAAAAGCTGCCGAATACTGCTCACGTGCATTGAGTGCCCCGCAGCGCTGCTGAAATGCGGAGGTGCGCTGAATGCCCCTGAGTGCCTCGCGGTGCTGCTGAACAGAAGGCGGCCGCGGGCCGGTAACAATTGATCCACGGACCGGTACCGGTCCGCGGCCCGGGGGTTGGGGACCACTGCTGTAGCGTGTTAGGGACAGTGTATACAGTCAATCTCGCGATAAGGCAGTGTTTTTTTAAAAAACAAACAAAAAAAACCACTGACCCCCCTGCGCCCCGGCCCCAGTCCCCGCCGCTGCGGGCGGGCTGCCGGGTCTGCCCCGTTCCCCCGTCCCGGGCGAACCCGGCCGTGGGCGAACCAGGGGGGGAGGGCGACTGGGGGCTGGGGGGGGGACGGACGACGACTGGGGCATCCTCACTTTTAAAAAAAAAGTTCTGCTGCTTTTCGGGGTCGCGGGGAATGCTTGCGGAGGGAGCTGTGTGGAGCCTGTCAGTTTGAAAACTCACTGACAGCCTGAAAAAATGGTCTCCCTGCTGAATGCTGGGATCCCTGCCCTATCCCGCTACTCTCACTGCCGCCAGAAGCGCTGCTAATGTGTTCATTCTTTGGCGCTAGAGGGCTTCAATGTGCACAGCCTCTAGCGCAACAGGTGCTAGGGAAGCGCTATAAAAAAAACGTGCTACAATCGGTAGTCTAATCATACCCCAAAAGATCCTCATTCTGTCAGCTCAGATCTGCTTAGAAGGGGAAGTTGGAGTCACAAGACTGAGGTCCTAGTTATGCTGGAATGCCCTGACTAGGATATTGGGACACTGGACTATAACCTATGGCCTATTTCTGAAAGAACTCTTTGCAATTATGAAGCTCACCATCTCTGCTATGAATCCGCACCTCAATGAACTGGACTCATGTCTGTATGGACTGATATTTTAATCAGCCTCGTTTGTTTTTTTAATACATTTTAGTTTAGTTAATAAGAATTGACTACAGCGCATATTTGGGGAAGATCAAACATTCATTAACCTGGGAGGTAATGCTTCCGATCCTTTGGGATTGGTGGAAACTTATTTCATATGATGAAATAAGATTTACATACATCTTCATATTTGACGGGGTACCTGGACGGAGGCCTGAGACTGGATCACTTTAAAGGAACTGGATTTGGGCTTTTGAGTAAGCAGTATGTCTGCCCCATACTTTGCAGTTCACCCTGAGTGACCGCTGCTGGCCCCCACTAGGACCCTGGTCAGACCTGTCTTCTCTACACCACAAAGGGGCACCAGATAGGTTCCCTGAGGGATGTTTTTACAGCACAGCATAACACCAACCTTTGGATCCCGTCTGGGTGATGGTCGGGGAAATCCATCCCAGCAGCCCAAATGTGACGCAGCTGATGGCCTATAACAGGGGCACTGTTCCCTCTAAGCTGTGCGCGTGTGCACACAGATCCTAAACCCCACGCACATGGTGAAACACTGCACACACAAAAATTTACACAGGAGAAATTTTTTGCACACACGGCCTGTCAAAAATGAGAGGGAACATTGGCCCTGCGTTGCACCTCTGCCTGGCCCTCAATAGGAAAAGGAGATTGATGACCTTTGCCCTGGCTCCTGTGACAGTCGCACATTTCCCGGATTCAAACCTGGCTCTGGCAGAGATCCTGCGGCATGGGAGGGAAGGGCAGCCACCAAGCACCTGCCAGGGAGCAGCACAGGTCAGAGGAGTGAAGCCAAGACTGAACGCTGGGCTCCCGGGAGCCAATGACAGCAGTGGGGCATGTAGGACTTTCGCTAGTGCACCCCCCATCGGCGCATGGGCCAAGCATGCAGCAAGGACATTTAAATACCAGTCCTGGGGCAGGGGGCCTGTTCCACCCCCCCCCCCCCCCCATCAGCAGAACATTCAGTGCTGGCTGCCATCGGGAGAGGAAGAGGCCAGTGGGTTGCCCGGGTATGAGATCACTCTCTCTGCTTTAGGCAATAGCTCCAAGTTAAGAATCCCCTTCCGTTCCTGGTGGGGACACACTTCACAGCTGTAGCATTTGCCCTAGTGCCACAGGACTCTTCCCCCTCAAGTGGAGAAGTGGAAGGAGAGCCCCCTTCCAGAAAGGCTGTCACCTAGGACTGGCAGTCCGCCTCCAGCTAGCGCTGTGGCTCCACCTCAGCGAGGGAATGAGGCGGGGGCCGGGAATCACTGAGCCACGGAACAGTGCGGTTCCAGAGGGTTCCCTTTAGAGAGCGCCGTTCGTGGGAATGCTTTCAAGTGAGCACTGGCTGAATGTGCAAAGCCCTGATATGCTGGAGGTCTGAGCACTCCGATCCCAACCTGCCCGGAGTCTGGAGGAGATCGCCAAGCAAGTCCAAGTGGGAGAATCAGCGACGTGTGGGTGTCAGTACTGCCAAGAGCTCCCACAGAACGGGCGGCACCTGCAGTCTTCTAAGTACCACTGAAGGAAAAACTAAACACATCTGCGGTGCGTGCTCAGTGTGTCGCCTGCCGGCACCCAGGGGTCAGAGCTAGCAAGGGCTCGAGCCCCCAGCTAGGCCCATGGCTGTGCCAAGATCTACATTTCAAACCCAGACATTTCCCCTCTAGCTGTAACTGAATTAGGGGGGGTGGGGGTGGGGGATTTTTATTATTAAGAAATTCTAGGGAGTTGAATGTTTTGATCTCAGAACAGCTGGCAGGATTTTGCACAAACTTCCCAGAAAGCTTCACCTTTGGCCAAAGACCAAGCCTGGAACCGGCCTAGGGGGAGGATTTTGGAACGGGGTTATAATGGAGGGGTTTTGAAACCAGGCACCTAACAGAAAGCACTGAGCTGTGCTGGGAGGCGACTGGCAGCTCCCGCACAGTAAGGCACCGCGTTAGCAAGTGGAGCCTGCGCTCTGGCACTCACCTATCTGGTGTGGGGAGTAGGTGAGGCAGCCGGTGGTGAAGATTAAGTATTTCTTCTTGTTGCTGGCCTCTGCGGGGAGCTGGTTTGGCTCAGGCGGTTTAGTCCTGGTCCTGGCAAGCAGCTCTGCCACCTTCGTCTCCAGCTCCCTCTCACTCAGGACAGGCCTCACACGGCCTTCCAGGATGTCATCCAGGAACTGCTGCAGCCCGTCCTCTGCTGCCCCGCTCCCACCATCCGGCGATGCCTGCGCCACCGGCTCTGGCGTCACGTTCTGCTTGGGCTTCACCCCCTCGTCCTCACTGTCACTGCCGAGATCAAAGACCTGGTAGGGAGAGGTGGCAGCCGCCAGCTGCTCCTTGTAGTCCAGGAGCAGGTCCGGGGCATCGTAGCGGCTGCAGTCTGCCACCATCACGGTCCGGATGGTGCTAGCGTTCAGGTTCTGGATTTTGAACAGTCTCTTCACTACGTTCACATTCTCGGACTCGATGCCCTGTTAACAGAGGAGAGACACGAATGCTCCACTTTTTTGGCCTGCAAATTGTCACCACCACTGAAAAGAATGTGGGCCGTCAACATCCCATCTGTAAATTGGGGAATGAATCCTCACCTCTCAGGGGCTGCGAGGGTGAATATCTCAATATCAGCTCAGCAGGGAGCGATCCCTGGGGCTTGTCATAGCACCCCGGGAAAGACGGAGGAGTCATTCTCATCCTCTAGGGCTGCCGGGGCCTGTAACAAGACAGCGAGGGGCTGCCAGGCAGGGCTTGTCCACCTTCTCTGGGGCAGTCTGTAGTAACTGATGCAAGAGATGGCGGACGGACTAACGCACACGGGAGCCTGAAGAACTGATGGGAAGGGGCACAAGTGGCAAACAAATAATAATGCTCCCGTCTGCTCTGCAGAGGCAAGGGGGCAGCCTGCCAATAGCAGTGCCTGCCAGACCGAGGTTCGGTGAGGAGATCTGTCCAAACACAGAGGGTGCCTGTCAAATCAGGATCTCAAGAGCAACATGCTCAACCTCCCTATCCAACCCTCCACCGGGAGAGGCTGTTCTCCCTATTTCACCTCGGAGGAAACTGAGGCACAGCGGGTAAGTGAAGTCACAGGTCACAGCGAGCCCGTGACAGAGACGGAGCAGTGCTCGAGATGGCACCTCCTCCAACAAGTCACATGACATTCTCATCCCTCACTCCCTCTAGCAAGCAGAATCCTTTGGCCTATCTGTGCCCACATTAATTCCCTGTCCAGTGACACCCAGACAAGATGGCAGGTTGACAACAGCCAACTCCAGCAGCCATAGGCTTCCAGTTCTCGCAGGACCCATCAAGGCATCCAATGACTCTCCACCTACCTGCTTGCCTGCTCTGTCCCTTCCAGGAGACCCCGGGCTGGGCCCCAGCCTCCATCCCCATTAACACAACATGAGTGCATGGACGCAGACAGCACAGAGCCACATGGGAAGTGCCCATTGCCATGGCTGCTGGAGGGCCACCTTGAGCCAACCCATGAGGAGCCTTAGCTCTCCACCCCTCTTGACCTTCGCCCAAGTTCATGCGATCACAGTACTTGCTCCCAGAACGACCCTACCTCCCATGACAGGAGACATGATCGCGGGAGTGCCCAGGGTTCTCTACAGCAGTGGTCCCCAACCTTTTGATCTCCGCGGACCGGTCAACGCGGGCGAGTCAATGCTTGCGGCCCGGAGGGAAATTAATTTTTCACTCTGTTCGGCGAACGGCTGTATGTCCGCCGAAAAGCCGCAGAATGCATTTCATCAGATTCATTTCTTCAATTAGCCGCGGCGGAATGTGGTATGTCCGCCGAAAAGCCGCTGGAAGCCAGACCGCAACGGACCGGAAGGGAAGGCGGGAAGCCGCCGGATGCGGAGGCAAAGGAGGGGAACGCGGCCGCGGCCCGGAGGGGAACGCGGCCGCGGCCCGGAGGGGAACGCGGCCGCGGCCCGGAGGGGAACGCGGCCGCGGCCCGGTACCAAATGCTCCACGGACCGGTACTGGTCCGCGGACCGGGAGTTGGGGACCACTGCTCTACAGCATCGGCCCTCAGCAGTGACATCAGAGAGTCAGTGTCTCTCGCCCAGCTGATGGGAACTGGCCAGGCGATTAAACAGCCTGGAGAAGCCTGGCCCCGGGACACACCTGGAAGGCATTGTTCAGCCACAGCACAGAGCAGGAGGTGATGTGCCCAATTCGGTGCAGGTTGCCGGAAATCAAGTTGGTTTCATTCAGCCAGCAGCCAAACACGTCATAGGGTTTATTCCTCACCCTGGAGAGGAGCGTGAAGTTCTCTGGGGGAAGGAGAAAGGGGGAGGGTAACAGAGCTCCATAGAAAGGACCCCAGTGGAGCAAGAGCCAGGACCCAGCGGACAGGAGTCAAGGCAGAGACCCAGCTGATCCCTGAAGCAGAGGGGATGTAACGATGGCTGGTCCCTCGTACAGCTGGTTATCAGTGGGGATTCCCACCACTCTGCCTTTCAGGGGCGCTATGGTAACTAGCCGCCAGAATACTCCCCTAGATCATACAGGGTCTGTCTCTCTCTCTCAGTGCAGCGAGCGTCACTGCCCATTAAACAGGGGTCCACAGATTTGAGCCAATCCGCTCCTATAAGAAGCCTCCACCTGGGCAGGGGACCCAGGCTAGAGACAGCGGGATTGGTAGGGTCCCAGGACTGGAGCAGCAGATGGCAATCCAGGCATCAGCAACCCTGCATATGATAACAGGAACAGAGCAGCTAATGGGGCTAGAGCTGGGAGATGGGGTGGCCTCAGGACTGAGCTGGGGGGAATCTTGCCCACTGCCTGCTCTCCTGCTGCCTGACGATCAGCACCTCGCTTTCAACAGCATCAGTCTGCCCAAGGGCCCTTTACAAAGGGCCACGGGAAGCCAGCCCAGTCCCCTTCCTAGCCATAGCACAGCCCCTCCGTTCTGCTCCTCCAGCCTCCCACGCTCGCGCCAAGCAGAGCCCACCGACGGGGCGTTACCCAGGCTAATGACCGCGATCTCTCCGGACGAGGAGTTACGAGGCCCCACAAAGACCCCGGACACCAGGAGGAGGGAGTCGTCCGCGTTGAACTGGGAGAACTGGGTGTAACTCCAGTTGTAGAGCCGCATGTTGGAGCTGTGGAGCAGGGAAATGGCCAGCTCATTGCTCCAGATCTGAGGAGAGAGGGGGCAGGGCAGGCTGCTAAGAAACCCGGCCAGGTTGACTCAGCCAGGCGTCACAGTCAGGGGCCCGGGAGCGAACGGACAGAGGCGCCCACCCCCAGCCCTTCAGAAGGGAAGCAGAGGGCTGGTGTCATTGACCCCACCTTGGGCACTGCCAGGGCTGGTGCCCTGCAGAGAACAAGGACAGTTCCCTGGGAATTCGGTCGGGGGTCTGTCACAGGAGCGGGTGAGGAAGGGTCTGTGGCTGCAATGAGCAGAGGGACAGACTAGCTGATCAGGATGGTCCCTTCTGGCCTTACAGTCTATGCGTCCAGAGACTGCTTTGCAAAGCCACCTCCAACTCCCCCTACCTTCCCAGCCAAACCCTCGTCACCATGCAACCTGCCCATAACCCCCGCTCCGCCCTCCTTGGTTTTTATGCACCTACAAGAGCCACGTCACACAGGAAATGCACTGAGCCCTGCAAAGGAAGCAAAAGGGTCTACTAAAGGAGTCCCAGTGATAACCAGTCACTCGGACAAGGCCAGACTAAGCAATTCGGGTGACCCAAAGCCCCACAAACTCAGACGCCCCCGACCTGCCCATCATTCCTTCTCTGCTTTCCGGACACTAAGTTCCAGCCCCAGAATCCCTCCCCACAGTTCCTGACTAGAAGGCCTGACAGCACTAATCAGAGTGGGTCAGCGCATCCGAGTTCAATAGAAGATTTTCACAGCGGAGGCCTGAACGTGGCCAGTCTAGGTGAGTGAATAAACCCCTCAGAACAACAGCTGCGTGCCCTTTACCTTAACTGTGCAGTCCTTGGAGCAAGATGCAAACAGGTAGCCCGTGTGCGAGAAGCTAAGGTGTAAGACCTGGTCATTGTGTTCCGTCAGGGTCTGCACCTCAACACAGGGGATGGTGTCATAGAGCCTCTGAAAGTCCTCGTACCAGGAAACAGCAGCTACAACACACGTGGATAGGAGGAAGGAGTCAAAGCTCAGCACGGGAGGAAGCCATAAAGCCACATGACTTGTCTATAGCAGGGACCCAACATTTCTTACCAGCATCAGAAATGGCAGAACTGCCATAGCCACAGGTAATCAGATTCCTTATATTTATTAAGATGCTCAGAGAGAAACATCAACTGGAAGAATTTTAACTCAGAAACACTGGTGGGTTCTAAGCCACACAGCGGAGTCCAATGAATGCCTCCCGCTGAGCCCCGAGCAGAGGTGAGGGTGAAAACCAGACGTTAGGATGCATAAGTAATGGGACAGATGTTAATGAGAATATTACACCATCACAGAACCACAGGATTAGAAGGGACCGCAAGGGCCATCCAGTCCAGCGGTTCTCAACCGAGGGTACATTTACCTCAGGGGGTACGCAGAGATTGTTCAGGGGACACATTAACTCATCTAGATATTTGCCTAGTTTTACAACAGGCTACAGAAAAAGCACTAGCGAAGTCAGTACAAACTAAAATTTCATACAATGACTTGTTTATACTGCTCTATAGACACTGAAATGTAAGTACAATATTGATATGTCAATGAATTTATTTTATAATTCTATGGTAAAAATGAGAAGTCCCCAATGTTTCAGTAACAGTGTGGCTGTGACACTTTGGTATTTTTGTGTCGGATTTTGAAAGCAAGTAGTTTTTACGTGAGGTGAAACTTGGGGGTACACAAGACAAATCAGGGGCACAGTAGCCTGGAAAGGTTGAGAGCCACTGAGCCCTAAAATGTTCAGGTGCAAGGCCAAAGTGGATAATACACCACCACCATAAACATGAGATTTGTTGTACCTGCTTATCCCCTTCTTAAAGGGACAATAATCCCTAGCAGCCTGGTCTAAGAACTGTAAGAAACTGTCAGTTTGCAGAAGGGCTTAAAAAACAAACAAACAAACTCTTTACATTTTAGACAGGGGAGGGGGAGGAGCTCTGAATTTTCAGCAAATGCTATTCCACAATTTTCAAGAGGGCCTGATAGGAAATAGACCCTTTCCCCTCTAGAAGCGACAGAGTCCTCTGGCACCTTAAAGACTAACAAAAGTATTGAAGCATAAGCTTTCGTGGGCTAATACACACTTCATCATGCATCCGACAAACTGGGTATTAGCCCACGAAAGCTTATGCTTCAATTCTTTAGTTAGTCTTTAAGGTGCCACAGGACTCTTTGTCACTTCTGCAGATCCAGACTAACACGGCTACCTCTCTGATCCTTTCCCCTCTAGGTCAGTATGTGATGGCTGATGGGACATAAACGAGGGATTTCAGTCCAGTGGAACATGAACCAGTGCACACGTCACACCTGATTTGTCCAAGAGGCCAACGATTAAATAATCCACTGGGAGCTGCATGTCCCTCACCAATCTTGGTGCTTAGGGACATGCCATCAGTCAGAGATGGGGTCCCTCCAAGTCAGAATGGGGTACACGGGCAGGGCTGCAGGGAGGAAATCTTGTGCTGCTGCCAATGCTGTTCCTGGTTTGGGATTTACCAAGACTGTGGTCTACACGTCAGCTAACCCAGCCCCATTCAACAGTGCAAACGTAGTTCAAAATACCAGACCTGGGTGCCGGGGCACTTCCCGAGAGACCCTGTAGTATCTATAGAACAGCTCCTTCCACAGGAACTCATCCCGGGCCACCGCATGCCACTGCCGACACACCAACCCCACCGAGAGCACATCGACGTGGTCGAGGTACAGGAAAATCTCATAGAGGATGCTGTCTGGGAGAAGGGGACTATCCCCAACATCCATACTGTCATTCTGTCACCAGAGGGCTCTGAAAATAAACACGGGGGGAAGTTGGTGACTGTTCATCACACAAGGTAGAAACTTCCCAGTTTGGGGGCATGCAGAGCAGCAAGATTCTCCTGTCCGAGCAAACTTATTCGGAGACATAGAGGGAAGGAACAGCAGCTTTTTACAGGCAGCACACACACAGGGAAAGTGAGAGATGTCTAAAATTCACGTTACCAATCACTGGTGTTTGTACCGTAACAACATTTGGTGGTGTACGGTGTGCATTTTGGTTTTTTTAATTCCCTTTGATTTGATCCTAAAAGATTTTCTTCAATTTTTTTGTCCCCAAACAGAAACGGCTTCTTAATGAATTTTCTAAAATGTTATTGTTTAAATGTAGCAACTCTTTAAAGCTCCACAGCATTGAGACAGACACTGAAATTGTTCACATGTGGAAGGTCACTACAGAGGCCCCAGTACTACAAATGCTCACATACGGGCCTAGTTTTATTCATGTACGTACAGTGATCACCAACACAGGCTGCAAGCAGCGTTTGATCCTGGGACTTTCAGCTCACAGGCACAGCTTCTAGTACTACAGCTAAAGACCAAGACCGATTAGCTGGGGCAGTAGAAGGCAGCTACAACCCCGTGTGGGGGCGGTAATGCAGGATACTTTACAAACTTTGATGTAGTGTAGTTGTAGATGTGTTGACCCCAGGATATTAGCGAGATAAAGTGGGTGAGGGAATAGCTCAGTGGTTCTCAAACGGGGGGTCGCAACCCTCCCAAGGGGTCACCGTTGGCTTTCAGGTGAGGTCGTGAGCTCCTTGCGCCGCTGAAAAGCTGCCGAATGAATTACTTCTGCATTGGGCGGCTTTTCGGCAGACATGATGAGTGCTCCCGAGAGTTCACGGAAGTGATTGCTTCCGCTTTTCACGGACGCTCGGGAGTGCTTGGCATGTCCACCAAAAAGCCAGCGAATGCGGAAGTAATTCATTCGGCGGACATACAAAGGTCAAAGTGAGTATTTAAAAATGGGTCGCGATTCAGCAAAGTTTGAGAACTGCTGGAATAGCTTTTACTGGACCAACTTCTGTTGGTGAGAGACCGTAAGAGCAGCTTTGTGTGGCTCAAAAGCTTGTCTCTCTCACCAACAGAAATTGGTCCAATAGGGATGATTACTCAACCACCTTGTAACTTTATAGCCTTATTATCGATCCTCCTCAGGGAGGGGTAAAGGTCTATATTTTGGGGTTCAACCCCAGCTATTGGCCCAAGGCGCAGGCTATTAAAGAACTGGGTGCCTAAACAGACCCGAAATCTAGGACACCTCAGACACTCTTGAGAGGCTTACACACCCTGCTGTGGGGTGTGTGAATATAAAACATACTTGTAAAGTGGACGGTGTCTCTCGCTCTGGGAGTGGTCCATAGAAGAGGCACAGCCACTACTGCTGACAATTAATGGACCTAGTCCTTTAACTTGAGAAGTAGACATCTAAGCTTTGGTGCTGAAGATTTCAGGTTCAAATGCTGCTGATAGCCCACGATGGACTGGGACTTCAATGGGGCAATTGCATGTAGCCAGAATTTGCTGCTGCTGCTTCACAGTTAGGGCCTGATCCGGCTTCCACTGAATTCACTGGGAGAAGGATTGAGCCCCGAGTCTTTTTCCAATTATCGGCATTAACACCGCACTAACCTTTAGTAAGTGTGCATGCCTAGAATACCTTTCAGCTTGGGATCCCAAAGACCCATCTCATCCCATTACTTCTCATCCCACTCCTGTCAGACAGGTATTATGATGATGTCCATTTTACAGCTGTGGAAACTGAGGCACACACCTGTGACTGGGCTAATTCCATACATTAAATTAGTAGCAAAACTATTCTCCTGCTATAGCCAGTTGACAATGTTCCCTCTTTGCTCTTTCATCCTGATGGACAAGACAACAGGGACTGTAGGAAGATGCAGCCAACTGAGAACTTGTTGTGACCTAGAACAACAGGTTAAACAGCCTCTATACCTTCGACTCACAGTTAGTAACAACCCCTCCGAGGCCTGGCACGGCGGCAGATCTTAGCAAAGCCTCCTCATCGCCCGTGCACGGAGCCAGGAGTCCTGGGCTGCCTGGAGAAGAGGGACATGAGAAGGACCCCAGGAGCCCCAGAGACCATCCCCCCACCGGGGAACGTGCCAGCAGCTCGGGGGTTAATTAAGCTCGCGATGAAAACGCCCCGAGCTCCCAGACCCCCCCGGCCCCAGTGGGCGCGTGTCTCGCGCTCCCCCCGCAGAGCCGGGCTCCAGGGAGGTGGGAAACTCCCCCGGGTCCTACCTGCCCCCCGCCCCCCGCCTCTCCCATTTCCAGCCCGGCCTACGACAAGTCCCCCCCGGCGCCGCCCCCCGCGCGCCACACACAGGACAGCCCGTCCCCCCCCCCAGCCACCGAGGAGCCCCGAGACCCCCCCTCATCTCAGCCCCCCTCCCCCCGGCCGGCTCGCCCACCTCAGCTCCACTAGCTCCAGCTCCGCCCCCCGCCGCCAGCTTCCGGCCCTCCCGACGCCACTTCCGCTCGGGCTGAGGGGCTAGAGCCCCTCTAGCCCCGCTCTATGGTCCGTGGCCACGCCCCGACCTCCCCAGGCCAGATTAGTCCACCCCAGAGGCCCCGCCCTGCCCAGGCCTGACGAGTGGAGCCCAGCTTCGCCCATCTCCAGAGGCAGTCACGTGGGGGATCAGGCAAGTCCCTTTATGAACTGCTCTGTGCCTCAGTTTCCCCCCATGGTGATGCTACTGAACCACACAACCTGCTCTGAGGGTGGAGAGGGACTGCTGAGGGCAGAGCGGCCCTGGGGCTGAAGCAGAGAGTGGAGATGCAGCTGGGGTCCGAGCTGGTCTGGGGACAGAGAGGGAATGAGGTTGGAGTTGGGCCTGAATGTTGCACAAATGGCTCGTTTCCTTTGGAGGTTTCCCAATTTACCTTCCAAGAACAGGCAGGCCTTGGAGGAAGCTTGAATGCAAAAGTTTATTCGCTAGCGAAGTGAGGCCACAGAGATAGCTCTCAAATTATGGCTTCGCTCATATATCAGTACAAGGCTTTTTATATGGTTCTTTACATGGAGGAGGAG
Organism: Sternotherus odoratus; assembly: GCA_032164245.1. Taxonomy (NCBI): domain Eukaryota; kingdom Metazoa; phylum Chordata; order Testudines; family Kinosternidae; genus Sternotherus; species Sternotherus odoratus. The sequence continues at coordinate 1,402,886 of JAVMKO010000016.1, read as the reverse complement.
GCAGGAAGGGCCTCATGCAAATTAACAGGTGAAAAACATGACGTTGTTTCCTATCTATTTACTTATTTGTCTGGAAAGAACAAGACATACAAACACAAAAAGTTCCTATCGTGAAATGGTACATATGGGGTAAGAATACGTGCAGATATGAGCTAAAACATATGAGGTAAGACAAACGTATAAAATATACAGGACAAGATAGGATTTGAACCCTGTGAGGCCCAGTGGCGCCTCCAGAATGCATAACACAAGATAAGAATTTAAAGCAGCCCAGAGCTAGTTACACAGCTTCAGTAAGACATTTTCCTATATTTTAACCTTTTCTTACATGAAGGTGCAGCAGGACTGGGGGCTGAGTTATTGTAAACATCTTTACCCTATGTTGTAATAAGCAAATGTATGTAAGACATACACAGGCTTAGTTAGCTAACTGCAGTCAAGCACTCTGGGTAATCTCAGACTGCTAACTGAAAATCTCTATATATAAAAGTCAAATGGTGTATGCGTGCGTACGTGTAAGCTTCCTCCTTCCACACCGTTTGAGCTAGAGACTTGAAATTTGGTACAGTTAGAGGTCTTGGGGTCCTAATGACCGTAAGAGTCGAAAATTGTTCAAATCTCACCTCTGACGCCCCCCAGGGGTGAAATTATTTAAAGGCCAATCACATCAGCTGGGCAGCTGCTGTTCTCTGTGACATAGTTATGATGTCAAAATACCCCCTCCAATGGACCCTGCATTCGCTCAGCTCTCTGCCCCTACCCCCTCCAACAGAACCCCGGAATCCCTCAGCTCTCTGCCCCCTGCCCACCTCCGACTGACCCCGGAATCCCTCAGCTCTCTGCCCCCTCCCCACCTCCGATGGACCCGAGTTGGGTTTGGTCGGAGGGTAAGTGAGGTGGGGGTGTCGGGTTTGGTCGGAGGGGTGAGGTGGGGGTGTCGGGTTTGGTCGGGGGGTAAGTGAGCCGGGGGTGTTGGGTTTCGTCTGGGGGGGTGGGAAGGTGTCTGGGTGGGTGAGGGGTGAGATGTGGGGGTTGGGGTTGGTCAGGGGGTGTTGGGTTTGGTGGGGGGGTAAGGTGTGGGTGTCGGGTTTGTTTGTGGTGGTAGGTAGGGGTGTCGGGTTTGGTTGGGGGGGAAGTGAGGTGGGTGTGTCAGGTTTGGTCTACGGGGGGTGAGGTGTGGGTGTTGGTCAGGGGGTGTTGGGGTTGGTAGGGGGGAGACGTGGGGGTGTTGGGTTTGGGTGGGGGTGAAAATGTGAGTCGGGGTTGGTCGAGGGGTAAGTGAGGTGGGGGTGTCGGGTTTGGTCGGGGGGGTGAGGTGGGGGTGTCAGGTTTGCTCTCTGCCCCCATCCAACGGACCCCGCACTCGCTCAGCTGTCTGCCCCCTCCCCACCTCCGACTGACCCGAGCAACGCCGGGTATTTTCGCTAGTAGCTAATAAGCCTCAAATGTGAGAAATGCAACTCATAAGAAAAATAAGGGAGTATTATACTCGAACACTCCTATACTAACTGAGATAAGACACCTGGTATTGATGTGTGCAAAATAGACTGACCTCCAGAAGTAAGCCTTGATAATGTTACTAATATAAGCTAAAAGTGAAAAATCTGCTGCGCAGGCTCAGCACTGCAGCAAATTAGAACCAATGAATATGTTTCTGATGTAACCTTCCGGTTTCCACATAGTTTTAACCATGTACGGGTATAAATGAATAATCAATGAGCCACATGAATATGTATATCTGTATGTTATAAAAGCTTCCAATTTCTGATATTAGAAGTTGTTCTATTTTCTAATGAGCAACCTTCAGCGCGCTGAATAAAAGCTTAAGTTAAGATAACCTTACCCCTGTCCAGTGAAGTAAATCAGAGCACGCGGCTAGACGGAATCTTTTTCTTCTGAGAGAGAGCCCTGTTAAGTCCTCTTACCACAGAGTGGGGTTGGGGGAGAGGAGTGAGGCTGGGGGCAGAGCAGGTCTGGAAGTGTGGTACTCCCGCCCCACCTCCTATGGGGCTGCTGTGCATCCTCTCTCCCCTAATGGTCACTTAAGGGGAGGAATAGCTCAGTGGTTTGAGCATTGGCTTGCTAAACCCACAGTTGTGAGTTCAATTCTTGAGGGGGCCATTTAGGGATCTGGTTAGTAGGCAGGGGACTGGACTTGATACCTTTCAAAGTTTTTCCAGTTCTATGAGATAGGTCTCTCTCCATCTCCATATATATATTAACCCGCCCCCGCCCCCCAAGGTTTTCTGTGCCTCCCAAGGGATGCAGGCCCCACAGTTTGGGGGATCACTGCCTTAGACTCTCCTATCTATCTTGCTGCCCAGACAATCTGGACTTAGTGATTAGTGGTCACTTAAAATCACTCCATGTTCAGGTTGCTTCCAGTCCCAAGAGACCAGTCACTTACTCCAGACCAGTTGATACCCTACATCTTACACCAAGAATAACACCTGTAGCCAATCCTGTAATAAACTATCTACCTAGGACAAAAAAATAAGAGAGGTATTTACAAGTTAAAGCAACCTAACACGCACACAAAAGAGTAACCGCCAGATCCTAAACATGACAGCACTGTAGTGATCTGTCTGTTCTTAGCCTTGTCTACACTGGTACTTTACAGCACTGAACAAACACCCCCCGAGTTCTGCAAGTTTCAGAGCTGTAAAGTGGCAGTGTGGAAAGTCCACATTGGTAGCTACTCCCCTTGTGGGGGTAGTTTTTTTTACAGTGTTAGGAGAGCCTTCTCCCAGCCTTCAGAATGATGGGACGAGATCACATACACTTCTCCTCTTCAAGCTTGGGCAGGGGAGAAGACAACAAAGTCTTTTCTCCTCTGATGTTCCACAATGGCTTGTCTGGTGTCTATGGACCTTCTTTTGTTGGGCAGAAGATAACACCTCCTGTGGCGAGCTGGTATTTTACACTTGGCAGTGTGTCTCTCCTGACTGGGCTAGGTCGGGAAGTTACATTTTCAGAGCACACACCTTTATAACAGGGGATATAGATATTATCAGTGAGATGAATGCAGGCAGCAACACATGCATTTCACAGCTTAAAACAGTAAATACAGTCTTATAAGATTAATACCTATTTTGAGCAAAAGCAACATATGAGTGAGCTGGTCTGGTCTCCAGCTATGAGGTTGTCAGTTCTCAGCTAATGCCTCCAGCCCAGGAAAGAGCTGGCATCTAGGCTGCCAGCATCACAATGAGTACTTGTTGGTGTCTGCTGCAAAGCACCAAATCACACTAGGGAAGAGGACGACCTGCTCCTTAAGCAGCTAACTATCATGGGGGGAAAGCTCTGTGCTCATGGGGGACTTCAATCAAAGTGATATGCTGAAGGGAGGGCTCATGCAAACAGTACAAAAAACCTTCAGAATTTCTAAACATTCTCTAGATGACAATTGCCGAATTCAAAAAGTGTTGCGGCCAAGATGGGGAAATTCTATACTGGACTTTGTCTTGGGAGATAAAGAGGAATTTATCACAGAACTAAAAATTGGTGGTAGTTTACTTGCAAGTGATATGACTTACATTACATGCAAACAGAATAAAGTTCAAACCAGTAATACAGAGACATGGTGCTTTAAAAGGGCCAGTTTCACAAAACTGAAAACAATATGAGCCAGATCAGCCGGGAGGAAGAATTTCAACAGAAAACTCTGACTGCTCATTGGGACAGATGATTAAAAACATGTTCCTAGTGAGGTTACTTTTACCCCTGTATTTGGCACTGGTGTGACCACTGCTGGAATCCTGGGTCCAGCTCTGGGACCCAGAATTTAAGAAGGATGTTGACAAATTGGAGAGTGTCGAGAGCAGAGCCAGAAGAATGATGAAAGGATTGGAAAACCTGCCTTATAGCGATAGACTCAAGGAGCTTACTCGATGTAACTTAAGCAGAGGTATGACGATCGCAGTTGTAAGTACCTACATGGGGAACAGTCTAGTGACGAAAGGTTGAACAGTCTGCAATGGCTGGAAATTGAAGCCAGACAAATTCAGACAGGAGAGCAGAGGTACATTTTTGACAGAGGGGTGGGGAATTATCCATTGAACAACTTCCCAAGGGTTGTGGTGGAGTCCTCAGCACTGACAGTTTTTGAACTAGGAAGGGTTTCTTCTAAAAGCTCTGCTCTGGTTGAAGCAGGAATGAATTCAGGGCGGGTCTCTGGCCCTCGTTATACGGGGGTCAGACTGGACGATCACAATGGTCCCTTAGTTCTGACTCAGGATGTCTGAAGCTCTAGTTTAAGAGTAATACTGAGCCAGGGGGAGGGCAGGGTGGTGCTCAGAACTTGGCAGCTTGGTGCCTGCTGCAGGGATCTGGCAGAGAACGCTTGGGCAGATGGTTTTGTAGAAGTACCCAGGAGGAAACTAGGGGCTATATGGGGAGAGGTGGCTGGGGAAAGCCAGGGGAAATGAAGGGCTCCTGGGCTTGTGGAAGTATCCAGGGGGTGGGGGCTGGTGGTAGGAAGCTGACTGTTCTGCTATCCAGGGAGAGGGAGGAAGATGAGGATGATGGCTGGGAAAAGTTGGGGGGCAAAGCTTGGGGGGCACCCAAGGGGGACAATGGGTGATTGTGGGGATGCCCAAGGGATTGCTAGCTGGCCTGGGGGAGAATCTAGGGACAGCTGGGTTTGGGGGGAGTGGGGTATTGTGGATGCCGGGGAGGTGGGTAGATGGGGCCAGCTGGGTAGGCAGGTGTATAATGTCACTCAGGGGAGGGGCACTTCTAGAGGCTAGACAGAGCACTGGACTGGGAGTTGGCAGATGTGGGGTCTGTTCCCAGCTCTGCCACTGACTTCCTGGGTGACCCTGGGCAAGTTACTTCCCCTGTCTGTGCTTCAGTTTCCCCATATGTAAAATGGGGATAATGAGCCCAACCTCCTGTGTAAAGTACTTCAAAATCTCCTGATAAAAAAGTGCATTATTGAGCCATACCTAATTTCATGTATTATTAAGTCATATGATTTCTTATGAATTCTGTTCTTATTAAGTGCTGACAAGGTGCTAGGGCCAGCACAAGATGCAAAATACAGGCACTTTGTGCCCTGCGGCTACGATGTCACAATAAAATCTCCCGTTCCCTTCCCTTCTTTCCTAAGGCTGTTTCTACTTGGTGTTGCAGCCCAAGTCCCCATGGAGAACAAGGCACCAATAATAATCCCATGCCAGGTGTTTTATTTCCAAACTCTCCATAACATTCTCCCAGTGGGACCTGGATGGAAGTCCAGAGGTCGGAATACAGGCGCCACCGTGTGGAACTCTGGAGTAATCATAATACAGTACTGCAACTTCAAGCCAGGGTAATTAAAGCACTTTGCAAAAGTTAATCAATTCACTTAGGAAAACACTGGATTGCAGCCATCTCTGGGGTGGAATACAGGAGCTATTTAACAGCGCACAGAAACACTATGCGATATTGTAAAACAGGACCATTCATCAGTGGTCTCTATGTTGAGGTCTATATCATCGTCTTCCGGGATGATTTTTCCACCAGCATGATGTAGTACGATCCCATTTAGAAGGGCGCTTCCTGCTTCAGTTTTTGCAGCACTAGTGAAGACCTGCCTTTGCTCATCATAATTGATGCAGAATTCAGGAAGGTGAAGTACGTAAATTGCGAGCCCCTAACTCATGGTGTAACTGTGCAGCAAGACTTCTGTGCAGTGGTGAGATGATTTTGAAACTGTTACATACTATGCACTTTGCAGCTAAGCTCCCACTAAGCTGCATGGCCGCACAGCTGTGCAGCTGTCTATTAAGCCCTATGCAGAGATGCTCCTTCCAGCACAGACCTGCAGCGTTGGGGAGAGGCGCCCCTCCCCCTGATCAAGCGTGGACCTGCCACAGATGTGGGAGAGGCGGCCACAGGTCCCAAGCTGCTCCGTCAAGAGAGGGCTGAGGGGAGTCCTCTTTTCCCACTGCAGCCCCAGGGAAGCCTGCACCCCAAGCCTCTCATACCTGCCCCCACCCCAAAGACCACCACCGGCCAAATCCTAACCCTCTGCTCCAGCCCTGATCCCCATCCAAACCCTTCATCCCCAAACCCACGTCAGAGCCCACAGCCCTAGCCGGAGCTCTCACCCCCTGCACCCAGCCCTCTGCCCCAGCCCTGAGCCGCATCCCACACTCCGAACCCCCACCCCCACCCCGTCACACATCGTCTCCATATAACAAAATTCATTCCGCACATGGACGTAAAAAATTAGAGGGGACACTGTTTTGCAGTTAAGAGACACCTTCTTTGAATATCTTCTGCGGGGGGATGCTTGTTGCTGGCTGAATTATGCCCCTCTATCTGTCAACCAAAGGACAAACTTGGCACTAATTGGAGCACCAAAGTAGCTGATCTCTAAACTAGTGACCTGGCTTTTGATAATACAGTATTCGGAGGCTTTCATTTGGCTCTTTCAGTCTGAAGGATTGAAGAGACATTGTACAAAAGCACTTGTTCATTTGAAAGCTGTTCGTCAGGCTCACTGGCCACAAGACAATCCACGGAACATTTGGATGACTTCAGTTCCCACGTCAGATGACTAGCAGTTTGGATAGCATCAGCTAATGTTATTGTGCTGCATAGAACAACGGACGATTTGCCTTGTCCGTGCTGTGCATGGAATGAAATTGTAGAACCATAGTGTTTTTCTAATTTTGCCTGTAATTTGACTTGCACTTTCCACATTGGAGGGAATATGGTTTATACCTTTGTAGCAGCTTGGACAAGAGAAGAGTCTTAAAAATCCCCTTAAAGATTCCACAACTTCCCCAGGCCATTTATTCCAGTACTAAACCACCCTGACAGTTAGGAAGTTTTTCCTAATGTCCAACCTAAACCTCCCTTGTTGCAATTTAATCCAGGGTTTACAGTTTGGTTCAGTGACTCTCAGCACCGTCCCCTCCTCCCCCGTCCACATTGTTCCAGCGCCCCTGGATATGCTTGAACAAATAGCTGAATATGATTTAAAAAAACAAGCTTGACCTGAACATGGACAAATTCTCACTCACACTGGTGCCTGGACTGAAGCCCATGGAGTTCAGCTGAATTTGGACAGGTGTATTGAAGAGCAGAATTTGAACTGTAATGTTAAAAAAATATACCAGTGATAAGTCTCAGGGTTAGCAGTCCTCATGCTTCCTGGAGTAAAGCTGATCAGATGTCAGGAAGTAATATAGGAAAACACCAGGAAGAGTAATTCAGAGAAAATACCAGGACGGTGGAGCAAAATTTGCTTAACTGAAGTCAAGGCCGAAGGATCCCAGTCAGCAAAGACGTCCCATTAACGTCAGTGCTTCCAGTTAAGCACGTGGGTCAGTGGTGACGAGGGTTCAGCATGTGCTCAAGTGCTTTTCTGGATCTGGGCCTTAGGCTGGAATTAGGCCCTGTTTCTGGCTTTGCTAGGTGAGCCCCTCTCCCCAGACGGTCTCTGTCACTTGTCAGAGGGCAATGCCACCCCAGTGTGCAGCAGGAGTTTGTCGCTCTGTATGCAGCGCGGCTCTCCCTGCTCAGCTCTCCCTCTGCCCCCGAGTTAACTCAGGGTCTGGCTCTCCCAGAGTATTGCACGGGGAGGTGCATTATGGGATGTTACCTTTGGCATGCTAGGCTGGGGAGAGAGAGTCCTGAGATACGGGACCAAGGGCTGGGAGAGCTGCCTGGCCATTCAGGGACGGCTGTTCCCCTGTGGGGGGCATAGTCTGCAGTGGGGGGAGCTTTGGTTACACGGCCCCTGCTATGTAAACAGCCCAGAGATTTGCTTCTGGTCACTTCCAGTAAGAGAAGCCCGAGTGGCTTAATAACCAACCAGCCCGGCCCTCCCCTCCCCCGGGATCCCACCAACCACAGCCGGGTTCACCAAGGGGCTTGCATGGTCCTGGGAAGAGAACATGGCGTCTGTGGCATCCATCTCGCTCCTCATGCTCCTTCTTGCTTCTCCTGCTCCTGGGCAGAGGCAAAGGAGGCCCCCAGCCCCGGAGAGCGGCTTTGAGAAGATCAAGATTCAGGAGAACTTTGACCTCCAGCAGGTGAGGGAGGGACTAGGGAGACCCTGGCACAGCTCCCCGGGGGCTCTTCTGACCTAGAGCTGCTGACCGGCTCCATAACGTGCCAGGCAGGGGTCTGGGTTTGCCCTGCTGCCCAGCCCCAAGAGACGGGCCTGGGTGATGGATGCTATCTGGGCCAATGTCCCAGGATTGGACCAGAGTGAAAAGCATGAGCTGCTGCAGTGCATGCTTAAGATGTGGGGCTCCTTGGGGGGGGGGCTGGAATCCCCTCTGTAGCTCTGACCCCCCGTGGGGCACCTCCGCAGGGGGCAGGGAAGGGTCCCATAGCGCCTTCGAGCTGAATGTTGCTGAACACGCAGTGCTGAGCAGTCTCACTCCAGGTTCCCCCAGGAGCTTCAGCAGAGACGCTAAATACTCAGGGGACCATGGGGTGTGTGTATGTGCGTGTGTGTATGTGTGTGCACATGTGTGTGTGCTTGCACATGTGTGCGCGTGTGCATGTGTGTGTGTGTGTGTATGTGTGCGCGTGCACGTGTGTGTGTGTGTGTGCATGTGTGCGTGCGTGTATGTGTGTGCGTGCACGTGTGTGTGTGTGTGCGTGTGTGCATGTATGTGTGTGTGTGTGTCTGCGTGCGGCTGCCAGGGGTCTGAGGTTGGTTCGGAGGGGCGCTCACTCTGCTGCTCCTTGTGGTGTGCCCATCCCCAGAGAACCCCGGCTGGGGGTCTGGCTGCAGCACTCTTGATCCACGCTGGCATTTCTCAGGCTGGCAGCTGGGTGCACATGCCCCCGACAGACTGAGAAGGGACGTGAGGAAAGACAGCCCCACCCCCTGCCCCAGCTCTGGCTCTCAACAGCCAACCTGCCTCAGGCCCTGGGGAGTTCCTGTGTGATGCTGAGGTGCCTAGAAACTTACTTACTTACTTATGGCTGTCACCGAAACATGGGTCAGATCCCACTGCCCTGCACAAAGCCACAGGGAAAGGGCTTTGCTGGAGAGCTGTGGGTGGAGAAAGGACATCCACGTCCCACAAGCTGCCCTGTGCCCACTGTGATGCCCTTATGCCGGGGGCTGGCCCCCTGTGTGCCTACTCCTTGAGGGCATTCTGCCCCAAAACATGAATAATTCTGCCCCAAAACATGAATAATTCTGCACCAAAAAAATGAACAATTCTAACAGTTCTGCACAATATTTTAAAATGATGGAAATTAAATTTGTCAAAATAACACTGCTCATGTTATAACACTGCATGCTCACGCCAGGGTCTGTTATTTTGGAAATTTATTTCAAAATATCAGTCTGTTGGTAACAATACAGACACACATAAAAACTCCCCCAGGAGTAGAGAGCTAAAGAAACGCCTAGGACAACCCAGTTCCTGTTTCTCTACCCACTTGCCCACCCAGAGCCCCCCACCCCCAGCCAATACACCCAACCCCCCTCTCCCAGAGCCCAGTCCAGCCCCCCACAGCCAATACACCCAAACCCCCTCTCCCAGAGCCCAGCTGTGGGGTCCCCACAAGCCAGATACCCACGCCCCTTCCCCCCCCAAAGTGCAGCCACAAGTCCCCCCTTTGTCCAGACACCCACCCACTCCAGTAGGTCCCATTGATTACTGGGGCCCCAGGGCCAGACGGATCAGGCCTGTCTTACCAAGCAGACAGGCCTCAAGCACAGGTTCTGCTGTGCCCCCTTCTCCATGGGCGTCACACCGAGCAGCCTCCTCAAATCCCCCCCATCCAGGGCAGAAAGTGACTCACCAGGGGGAGTGGGAAGGGCACACCTAGGGCAGCGGCAGGACCTGGCTGGCTCATGCCAAAGAGGAGTCCAGTGCAGAGTGCCCGGGGGCTCCTCCCCTGCCCCCCCTCCCCTGCCAAGAGCCTCTTGCTCCGACAGGCTGCGTAGGGTTAAAATTCTTGGGCAGCAGGGAGAGTGCAGGGAGTCCTGCCCCTACCCCAACTGCTGGGCACTTCCCGGCCTGTGCGTTCTCCCCACTGCTGCCCTGGACCAGAAACCTGGCTGGCCACCGCCCTGCGCCCCCCGATAATCTTAGCACCCCTGGGGGGCCTGTTCCACAGGGGCAGGGCACTAGCCTCTGAGACAGCAGAGCCAGGTGCTGGTCCCTACTGTGCCCTGGGAGCTTAGGCAAGTGCTGGCCCCGGTTCCCTGAGTGTGAGACCCTGCAGCAGCCGGAGTTGTGCCCTGGCTGCGGGAGGGACGGGGCGAAGGTGACTGCATTGTGCCACCCCTTGTAGTTTTCAGGGAAGTGGTTCCTGGTTGGTGTGGCCTCCAAATGCGACTACCTACGAGAATATAATCACCAGCTGGAAGCAACAACCACGGCGGTGTCCGCCTTGGAAGGGACCTCGCTGGCCGTCAGCACCTTCCGGAAACTGTAAGTGGCCCGTTGAGGCCCCGTGTGGGGCCGGGAGCAGACGCCCCCCTGCGCTGTGTGTTTGCAGAGTCCAGGCAACAGCTCTGAGCCCAGCCTGGAGGACGCGCTTCACGACCCTGGGGCTCCGCTCCTGCAGCCCGTCCTCACCCGGGGAGCAGGCCCAACTCCCCAGGTGAGAGCAACCAACAGCCGGTGCCCTGCTACCCCAGTGCCCATCTCCACCGCCCTGGCCTCACTGCGGCTTGTTCTGCTTCCAGGGAGCAGCTCCCTAGCACCCCCTAGTGTTCTCAATTGTGCACTGCATGGACACTCAGCCACGCCCTTCAATCGCTACAAGACACTTGGCTACCTCTTTACCTAGCACCAGTGCCAAGGGCAAACTCTGAACTGTGCTTGAAGCTAAAGCTTGTATTTAAAGCTCTTAATTCCAGTCCGTTTTTCTGAGTCTCCGGTGGGTGGCAGCGGCTCTGCAGCAAAGAGACGTCTCCTGTGAAGTCAGCTGACTGCGGGCACCGTGGCAGGGCTGCAAACAGCTTCTGCCTGGCTCTAGCCAGAAGATATTCCAGCCCAGTGTGTCGGGTTTGGCCAGCCCTTGCAGTTTCCCGGCAGGGTAGCTCCTCCTTAAAAGAAAAGAGGAACAAACTGGAAGGGAGGCGGCAAGGTTGGGACGTGTGGCCCTGAATCAGCACAGAAATTAAGCACCCGCTTGGCTTTAAGCACAAGGACTCAGCCCTGTTTTCCAAAGCACAAGCTTGATTTCATGTGGCTGAACAGTGGGCGGGTTCGGGGCCCACAGCAACAAACCCTCCATTGGGGCTGAAGGCAAGTCGTGGGGTCACTGCCAAGCTGGTAATGCAGAGAGAGCGTTGCAGCCTGGGATCGCTGGACCAACGTGTTACCTGCTGCCGCCCCCCCTGTCAAGGCTGAATCCCCGACTCTGGCACCTCAAGAGCAGGAAGTGGGGCCCACAAGGATTTTAAAAATGAATCCTGGCCACTGCAGGCTTGTATAAACTCCCCAGGTTACAGCTGCTCTCTGACTTTGGCTTGGTAAACGCTGCCACAGCCCAAGTGCAAAGAAACCCCACTTTTGAGGACTCAGGAAGGAGCACTTGGGAATCTCTCCCTGTGGGGTGGGGTGGGGTGGGGTACCCTCAAGCCCTTTCAGGGAAGACCTGAGAAAGAAAACAAAGGCAATCAGCTATTGCCCTCAGCTAATCAAACAAGAGGCACAAACCTCTTAGGATACCAAAAATCCAATCCTGCTCTTAAAAGGAAATTTTACTAAAAACAAAAAGGAAGAAAATACATCTGGAACTTAGGCTTTTTGCTAGATCCTAAAAGAAACAATTACAAAAATTAAGCACCCAAAATAGCCTTCTTGGGGGTTCAGCTTAGAGGTTATCTGGGGTTAGCACAGAGGAGTCCATTAGCCATAAGAAATAAACAGAAATAACCCGAATTGCGTCTTTCTAAACATTTCTGATCTCCTTACACATTCAGAGTTTCAGATGAGTAGTTCTAGGGATGATCTGATGATTTATGATCACACCTGGCTTAACGCTACTACTGCTCTGTCCCGGCAGCCCAGAGAGACAAGGAGAAAGTTCTAGCTCTCCCATTGGCTCTTTTGGTCAGGTGCCCACTCCCTTTTCTTTACCTGGGGACATTTTAACCTTTACAGGTGAAGCAAGCAGCCACCAAGAGGGCCTCTATAGCTAACTGGCTGGCTGTCCAATGGAGCTCCCCCTTCATTTATCCCACCTCCCCTCCCCCCCAGGCTGTTTAGAGGTGATTGAAAATGGAGAGGAGAATCTGTCCGTTCCCAGACCCTTTGCCTGCAGAGAGAACCTGGAATAGAGAGAACTATCCCTGGGAAGGGAGGGGACACTGTAGCTTGGGGGCCTGACGATGCTGCCCGTGTGCACACACAAACACAAAGGTGTGCACAGGCACACACGTTGAAAAACCCGAGCCCAAAGGAATCCCCTCACTGTCCTTCCCCCAAAGCCTCAGCCTCCTCCTGTCTGTAGTGTGGTGATGCTGCAGGCAGGCGTCCGTCCCCTGCAGGCGCACACCTGACGTACAGTCCCACTGTGACAGGAACCCCCCGGGGTGCAGCCTAGGACTGTGGGATTGCTGTACCCCCTGACCTCTCTCCAGCCTGGGCTGTCTCTCACAACGCCTTGCTAGTGACCAGCAGCAAACCCCTCCAGGTGCTCTCCTCACTCAGCACAACCGCATGTGGAGAATCACACCCAGCTCTATTGCAGGGCTTCCCAAACCTGTTCCATGGCTTGGCCGGGGTAAGCCCCTGGCTGGCCACAAGATGTTTTGTTTACCCGAGTGGCTGTAGGTTCAGTTGATAGCGGCTCCCACTGGCCGCGGTTCCTCATTCCCGGCCAATGGGAGCTGTAGGAAGCAGCACGGGCAAGGCCACCGCTTCCTACAGCTCCCATTGGCAAGTGAGAGGCCAAAAATCAGAGTCAGTTACCAAAAGAACTAAAATATAAACACGTGGTCTAAACTCTAAGCCCTGTTCAACTGGGAACAACTAGATGAAGCAGGTTTTCTCACCCCACTGGATATTACAGTCCTTAGTATACAGATTCCACCCTTGAAATCTGGGCCTGTCTTGAGTCTTCTGCTCAGTGCCTTTGTTGCTTGTAGCATGGCCTGGGACCCCCGTGTTCTGTTTTATACGCTGAGTTCCCCTGGCGTGGCCTCATGCAGGTGAGTCATTGCATTGCAGCTCCCTGGCTGGACACTGGCTGTTGATGGTTGTTTAACCCCTGGCCGGGTGTTGGTTACTTTCCTTGTTGTTGCCTCCGGGGAGCTAATATCTGGCTGATTCCCCAATTTACAGCATGTTTTAGGGACCATCATACAACACAGTTCTCATAACTTCCCATGCATGAATGACACACATACGTGATAGAGAAATGAGTGGCAGCAGATCGTGACCTTTCCCCCGATACCCTACAAGACACACGTTCTATGTACGATCACGATTATATACAGATGAAGAATGGGGGCGGGGTTACAGGGTGCTCCCCCAAGGTACAGAATGTCACACCCACCCACGGGCCTTGCAGGCCAACTCTCGTCAGTCTTTGACTGGGGGAGGGGAGGGGGATTGCTCATTATTTCCTGGCCGCGTTCCCTGTCGCAATGTCCTCAAACACGCCTTTCTCGGGCCCTTCCCTTTTCCTTGTGGGCGCGCACAGGGCGCTGCCGCCGGGCACTTTCTGGCTCACCTTTGGTGCTGGCGAGTCTGACAGCTGCCTGGCTTTGCCTTGGGTCACTTCTTGCCCTGGGTTGTTTGATGTGATGTGATAAAAACAGTTCCTAAAATCCTGGGCCCACTGATGTTAATGAGAAAACTATTGATTTCAATGGGCCCAGGACTTGCCCCAGACTAAGCTCCTAGTGACCCTGACCTCAGTGGGAGTTGAGTTTGGAACCACTACCGGGTAGCTGGGGGGGGGGGAATTTAGAGCCAGCTACTGTATGACTTGCTAGGCCCTGAAACAGGATTGATTCTCTTCTCCTAAACTAAAAAAACCCTGAGGAGTCCTGGTGGCACCTTAGGGACTAACAAATTTACTTGGGCATAAGCTTTCATGGGCTAAAACCCACTTCATCAGATGCATGGAGTGGAAAATACAGTAGGGAGAATATATATACACAGCACATGAAAAGATGGGAGTTGCCTTACCACGTGGGGGATCAGTTCTAACGAGACAATTCAATTAAAGTGGAAGGAGGGGGGAACAGGAGGAAAAATCACTTTTGTAGTGATAATTGGAGTGGCCCATTTCAAACAGTTGACAAGAAGGTGAGAGTAACAGCAGGGGGAAATTAGGTTTTAGTGTTTGCAGTGACCCATCCTTTCCCAGTCTTTATTCAGGTCTAATTTCTCCCAAACTGTCACCAGACACTAGCCCCCTTCCCCACCCCATAAGGATTGTCAGAATGATGGCTGCTTCAGGAGCCCGCATTTCTTGGGACTTCCACTTCCATGGTTTAAATGAAGGCTGTCCACGCGTATGGGTGATGCTGAGAGGTAGGTAATATCACCTCACTGCTGTCTAGCACTTGGCATCCATAGCGCTCCAGCACTTTCCAAAGAAGGTCGGTATCATTATCCCCATTGTACAGATGGGGGAAAACTGAGGCAGGGAGCAGGGAAGTGAGTTGCCCAGAGTCACGCAACAGGCCAGCAGCAGAACCAGGTCTCCTGAGTCCCAGCCCAGTGCTCTACCCACTTAGAAAGTGGAACATAACAACATTTCATATTAACACTTCATTGCACTGCTGCCTCCTTGAGGCCTTTTCGCAGGATTGGGGAGGTTTATCAGCCTCTGATTCCAGATCAGGCCATGCTCACTTGAGTGAGTTTTCGGTGCCTGACATTAGATACCTGGGTGTCTAAAGCTGGGCACCCAAGAGGCAGGGAAGTAACTTAGAGGCCAGTTCAGAAGAACTCAGGGCCTGAGTTTTCAAGTGCTCAGCCCCTAGCAGCTCCCACTGGGACACAGACACATTCTCCCAAGAGCTCAGCACCCGGGTGAAACTCTGGCCCTGTATAACTTACCAGCCGCGCTGAGTCGGTATTAGAACACAGACCACGCCCCCTGCATTGGCCTCTCCCTGTAACACGGGCTGAGTGTGTAAAAATCCGTACAGCAGGATAAGAATGAAAACAGCAGCAGGGTGCAGCCATGAACGTGGAATGCATCACGTCCTCAGCGAGCGGTGGCTTTTCTCTGGCTGGGGCAGAGGAGTCTAACACACACGCTGTCTTTCTCCCTTCGCACGCACAGGGATGGAGTATGCTGGGAGATTAAGCAGCAGTACCGCTCCACCAGGGCCAAGGGCCGATTCCTCCTGAAAGGTGAGTGAGGGCTGGGGTTGGAAGAGGGCAGCGTTTGGCGTGTCCCTAGGCAGCGACAAGGCACGTGCCGGCGGAGCTCCCAGATCGGCCCGTTATTAGCATGGCAGGAAATAGGGAGGCTGGCGAGCATGGGGCAATTCTGCTTTGCCAAGCTGTTGTTTGTCCTTCTGTTGATGTTGGCTCCTGTAGGGACCCGGGCTGGTGATCAGGGCAGAGTTTGTGGATGGAGAGGCCAAGTCATTCTTCTCCCTGGGTTAATTCTCTGCTCCCCATCAGCATAGCACGTGAACAACTCACCATCTGTAATGGAAGAGACAAGGCGGTAGCTTGTATTAGAGTCTAAGAACGGCCAGACTGGGTCAGACCCGTGATCCATCTAAGCCAGCTTCCCGTCTTTTGACAACGGCCAATGCCAGGTGCTCCAGAGGAAATGAACAGAACAATCAGTGGCCCATCGCCTGTCGTCCACTCCCAGCTTCCAGCCCTCAGAGGCTTAGGGACAGCCACAGCACAGAGTTGTGTTCCTGACCATCATGGCTAATAGCCACTGATGGCCATATCCTCCCTCCAATGACGGGCCATATCCTCCCTCCACTGACGGGCCATATCCTCCCTCCACTGACGGGCCATATCCTCCCTCCACTGACGGGCCATATCCTCCCTCCACTGACGGGCCATATCCTCCCTCCAATGACGGGCCATATCCTCCCTCCACTGACGGGCCATATCCTCCCTCCACTGATGGGCCATAACCTCCCTCCAATGACGGGCCATATCCTCCCTCCACTGACGGGCCATATCCTCCCTCCACTGACCGGCCATATCCTCTCTCCACTGCCGGGCCATATCCTCCCTCCACTGATGGGCCATATCCTCTCTCCACTGACGGGCCATATCCTCCCTCCACTGATGGCCATATCCTCCCTCCACTGGTGGCCATATCCTCCCTCCACTGATGGCCATATCCTCCCTCCACTGATGGCCATATCCTCCCTCCACTGATGGGCCATAACCTCCCTCCAATGACGGGCCATATCCTCCCTCCACTGACGGGCCATATCCTCCCTCCACTGACCGTCCATATCCTCCCTCCACTGCCGGGCCATATCCTCCCTCCACTGATGGCCATATCCTCCCTCCACTGCCGGGCCATATCCTCCCTCCACTGACGGGCCATATCCTCTCTCCACTGACGGGCCATATCCTCCCTCCACTGATGGCCATATCCTCCCTCCACTGACGGGCCATATCCTCCCTCCACTGATGGGCCATATCCTCCCTCCAATGACGGGCCATATCCTCCCTCCACTGACGGCCATATCCTCCCTCCACTGACGGGCCATATCCTCCCTCCACTGATGGCCATATCCTCCCTCCACTGATGGGCCATATCCTCCCTCCACTGGTGGCCATATCCTTCATCCACTGATGGGCCATATCCTCCCTCCACTGATGGGCCTATCCAGATAAGCTCTCGAGCTCCACAGAGCTCTTCTTGTTCCTTCCACCACCAGATGTTGGTTCAATAAATCAACTCCCCGAGTGTGTCAATAAATCACTTCCCTGAGTGTGTCTCTCATACACTGGGACCAACACGGCTACAACAACTCTCCAACAGTCCTTTGTGTATTTCTCCTCACACGCCCCTGGGAGGCATGGTGGGGGTATTACCCCATTGTACAGATGGGGAACTGAGGCACAGACAGACTAAGGAATGGAGTTTTAAAGTACTTAGGCCCTTAACTTGTAATGCACACAGAGTGGAATGGGGACTCAACGCCAGGTCTCCTGAGTCCTAGGCACATGCCCTAACCACTGAACCACCCTTTCTCTCCCCGGCCAGCCTTCGTTGTCTAGCAGCTAGTGTCAGTGGAGTTAGTACAGAGCCTAGCACAGTGGGGCCCTGGCCCCGATCCTTGCCTGGGGTCCCTACACACCACCATGAGACCGGTCCATAATGTGCTGTCCTGTGGCTCTGGCTCCTAGGCCGTGGCAGCAGCGTGGATGTGGTGGTGGGGGAGACTGACTACAGCAGCTACGCCATCCTGTACTACCAGAAGCTCCGGAAGGTCTCCATCAAGCTCTATGGTGGGTGTGCAGATCCTGGCCTTGCCATTAGCTACTCTGGTGAATTGCCTCCCCCGCGAGGCCCTGAGGCATAGTGGGGCCGGCTGTCAGACTAGGGGGAATGTTTGGATCTAGGGGGCACCAGTGACCCTCACGGGGCAGGGCCCAGACAAGCTGCCCCAGGTTTTGTTTCCTTACAGGTTAGATTGGGGTGACTGCCAGGCGCCCCACTTTGTCTCCTAGGGCATTTCCTCCAGGCTGCTCCCTCCCAGCTCAGGTCTGTACCCGGGGGGGGGATCCAGAACCAGGACTCTTTGTGCTCCGGCTGCTCCCCACCCGAGAGGCAGGGCTCTGCTGTGGGGCTGTATGAGGGCAGTGGGGCTTTGGGGCTGATTCTATTTCACATGGCAGCTCCCAGGAAGCTGCAAATGTCTTGGTTTGAGGCTGGGCTGAGTTATGCGGTAGGAATCACACCTGCTGACTTAAACGTCAGGAAAAAATGTCGACTGGGTCAATCAAAATGTTTCAGTGAAATTCCGACTATTTAAAATGTGGGCTTTTGAGTCTAATTCACTTGTATCTGTAAATGTAGAGTCGCTTGGAAACAGGGAAAGCGGAATGTTTTCGTTAGAAAATATCAAAATGAAACATTTCAACAATTTCAAAACTTTTCTTTCTGAGTGGAAACTTTCTTCAAAACTGCCCCTTTCCCTGGGAAAGTTTCGGTTTCAACAAATTGGCATTTCCGACAAGAAACGCTCCATGGAACGGTCCCTGCCCCACTCTCCGATGTCCCGGGGCCGAGCACGGTGCCTGACATTGGACTCTCTTTATTTCGCCCCTCCCAAAGGACGCAGCGTCCGGCTCAGTGACGCCATCGTGGGGAAATTCGAGCAGCGCGTCACAGAGATGAACATGAGCGAGGACTTCACCTACTACTTCCCCACGTACGGTGAGTCCTGGCCGTCCCGCTGCCAGTGCAATGGGGGGAGGGGGGCATTTTTGTCTTTCTCTGCAACACGGGGCACAGGCAACGTTCCCTCTAATTTATAGCCATGTGTGGAATGAGTTGTGTTATGTGCACTGATATGGAGGTGATGTGTGGCAGGGGTGGGGCCGAGGGGTTTGGAGTGTGGGAGGGGGCTCAGGGCTGGGGCAGAGGGTTGTGGTGCAGGGTGGGGTGAGGGCTCTGGCTCAGGGTGCAAGCTCTGGGGTGGGGCCAGGGATGAAGGGTTTGGGGTGCAGGATGTCCTGGGACTGTGATGGGGGGAGAGAAAACTCCCCCCCCCCAGCCTTTTCTCACCACAGCAGCCCGGGGCTAGGGTACAGTGTCTCTCCCCACCATGGCAGATCAAGGGAAGTGATTATTCCCTTCTCTTCAGCACTGGTGAGGTCACATCTGGAGTGTTGTGTCCAGTTTTGGGTTCCCCACTGCAGAAGGGATGTAGACAAATTGGAGAGAGTCCAGCAGAGAACAACGAAAATGATTAGGGGGCTGGAGCGCATGACTTACGCGGAGAGGCTGAGAGAACTGGGATTGTTTAGTCTACAGAAGAGAAGACTGAGGGGAGATTTGATAGCTACTTTCAACTACCTGAAAGGGGTTCTAAGGCGGATGGATCTAGACTGGTCTCAGTGGTACCAGATGACAGAACAAGGAGTAATGGTCTCAAGTTGCAGTGGGGGAGGTTTACGTTGGATATTAGGAAAAATGTTTTCCCTCGGAGGGTGGTGAAGCACTGGAATGGGTTCCCTAGGGAGGTGGTGGAATCTCCTTCTGTAGAGGTTTTTAAGGCCAGGATTGACAAAGCCCTGGCTGGGATGATTTAGTTGGGGTTGGTCCTGTTTTGAGCAGGGGGTTGGACTAGATACCTCCTGAGATCCCTTCCAACCCCGATATACTATGATTCTATGAGAGGTGCCTCTCCCTGGCCATGGCAGTTCTGGGGTCAGGGGAGAGGCACCTCTCCCTGCCATGTACCTGCGCGGCACTTGATAACCTGCTGCGCGGCCACCCAACTTACAGGGAACTTAGGGCACGAATCATAGGCCCGACTTCCCCTCTACTCGGAGTGTGCTTGACATCCCCCTTCCCCTAAGCTCCTGCCCCGCCTCTTCCTGCTCCTACTCCACCCCCACCTCGCCTCTTCCCCACCTAGTTTTTCCCCTTCCCCCGAGCGCCCCCCATCCCTGATCTTCCCCCTCCCTCCTGGAGCCAACCTGCCCTGCACACTGTGAAACAGCTGTTCGTGGCAGGTGGGAGGCGCTGGGAGGGAGGGGGAGGAGTGATCAGTGGGGCCGTCAGCGAGGTAGAGATGGGGGTGGGTGGGAGAGTTTGGCAGCCAATGGGTACTGAGCACCCGCTAATTTTTCTTGGTGGGGGCTCCAACCCTAGAGCATCCACGGAGTCGGGACCTGTGGGATGGGTCATTTGCCAAGAGGTTCTGGGCCTATTAAGGGGTGGTTGGGTGAGGTTCTGTGGCCCACGAAGAGCCGTGGGTCGGACTAGATGATCCCGTCTGGCCTTAGGCCGAGACTCTAGGAAGATGAGTTGAGGAACTCTGCGTCTTCCACTCCGTGCTGTCCCCTGGCCGAGCTCCCAGCCGGGGAATGGCTCCCAGTCCCACTGAGCCAGGGACCGGGTGTTTGCTCCAATGCTCCTGCAGCGTGTCCTTGGCTAAGGGTGCAGCTCCGCCATCACCCCACCCCTTTGTCTTCTCTTGCCAAAGCAGCTTAGCTTAGCTTGGCCACCTGCAGCTTGGGAGCCCAGAGACCCCCTGTAAGGGGGCAGCACCAAAGGCCACGGTGAGGGTCATGCTGGGACCTGGGCTAACAGCAGGTTGCCAGAGCTCCCAGTCAAAAGCAGGGCAGCTCCGTGGGGCACTGTGTAGACTCACACGGGGCCGGGGGCACTGGGGAAATCGTCGTCACTGGTGGGCTGTGGCAGGGCAGCTGGTCAGGGAGCTGGGATGCAGGTTTTAGGAGGGGCTGGCAAAGCGGAGCCCCCAAGGTCCCGTGGCCCTGAGCTACTGCACGCTGTGCTCGAGGCCTGCTTGGGGCGGGGCGGCAGCAGGTGAGCGGGGCCAGAGGGAGAGTGGCGAGGGCTGAGGAGTCCTGGCCCGCTAGTGCAGGGCTGAGCAGGAAATAGCAGGATTTGCTCCAGCCTGGGAATTCCAGGGGAGAGGAGCTCCGGGGGTGCCCACGGGGGGGCGTGCCCATGGGGGGTGCCCACGGGCTAGGGGCAGCTCATTGGCACTGTGCCTTGCGGTCTGTATCACTGGACCCCCAGGTCTCCTGACACAAAAGCCCCGTGTGTCCATGCGCCAGGTTTCAATGGGCGTAGCTGGTATCCATTCACTTCAATGCAGCGATGCCCGTTCACAGCAGCGCAAGGCGTGGGGCAGGACCTGCCCTGTGCTTCGGGGCGGGCAGGGACCTGGGCACTGACACGTGGCCTTTGTTGCAGGGTTCTGTGAGTCCGCGGATCAATTTCATCTGCTCGATGGTGAGTTGCAACCCCCCGAGACCTGTTGCTGTCCTCGCCCCGACCGGCAGGATAAGTGCTCCCTGCACCCCCATCAGCCTGAAAGGCCTAGTGGGTGGGATGGGAGCAGGAAGAGAGGCCAGAGGGAGGGCTCCTTCGGGTGTGGGGGTGGGGTCAGATGAGGGGGCTCCCTGGGGCGTGGGGGTCAGATGGTGTCACGGGGTGCCCGGGCAATGTTCTGGAACCGCTCCCTAGGAAGCCAGTCAGGACTTTGGGGGAAGTGTCCCCTCTCCGTACACAGCCTGTTTCCAAGGCTAGGAGCTTCACGGGTACCCACTTCAACCTTCCTGGGTCTGACCTCGGAGCATTCAGCACCTTCTGCCCCTCCGTGCGCTTGCCCCAGCGAGCCCGCCCCAAATCCACAGTCAGACGTGACTCTCAGCCAGCCAGTAAAACAGAGGTTTATTCAATGACCTCTATCTGGTCTAACACAGACCATACAGCGAGCGTGAGCCCTCAGCTGGATCCATTCTGGGGCCAGAGAGCTAGGCCAGCTTGCCTGGAGCTCCCTGCCTCTTCTCTGCCTCCCTCCAGCTAGCTTCAGACTCCCAAAACCTCTCTCTCCAGCCCCTCCTCCCCCTTGGCTCAGCCAGGTCAGGTGACCTCCCTCCCCCACTTGGAGTCGGAATACAGCTTCAGGTATGGACACCTGCAGAGAGGCTCTGCTTTGCATCAGCTACACATCCTTATCCCTTCACATAGACACTCAAGAAATGCATAGGGGAAACTGAGGCACACACACTATTCCTACTCCATCACAAATGGGCTGGTGGCTCCTTGAAGTATGCGGGACAGGGTCACGTGGGATGGGGGTTCCCTGGTGGGGGGGTGTGACGGTGCTGTTCCTGGTGGGATCCAACTGTGAGTGTCAGACCAGGACAGATTGCTTCCAAAGGGGCAACTACAGCCCAAAGCTGGGGTTTTTCCACTCTAAGGCACCAAACCAGCCAAACAGAAAAGACTTTGGTTTCGCCCCACTGGCTAACCACAAGTCACACAAGCAATTCCCTTAGACACTCCAGCTTCCCAGTATCACCACCAGCAGCCACCTATCCTGGGGATCAGTGGTTATGTAAACCAATCCCCCAAATAAAGAAAACGGTTCTCCCCAATTCCAAAGAATCAGGCCCCAGACCCAGGTCAATATACAAATCAGATCTTCCCACAAATCACGCTGTTGCCACTCCTTTAGAATCTAAAATCTAGAGGTTTATTATGCAAGGAAAAAGGTCTAGGTGAGGGTTAGGAATGGTTAAAAGAAATCAATTACATGCAGTAATGGTACATCTCTTGGTTCAGGCTTGCAGCAAAGGTAGAATAACTGCAGGTTTAAATTAAAGTCTTTAGAAAGCATCCCATTTAGGGATGGGTCAGCACCTTAGTCCAGAGTTCACCTGGGTAGCAAAGTCCATTCAGAGCTGGAAGCAAGACAGGCTGAAGGTAGAAGACCAAGATGGGGGGCTGTAGCACCTTCCTTTATAGTTTTTTCTCTTCCTGCTGTGAAAAGTCCAGCCCCATGGAGTCCTGGAGTCACATGGGCAGACGACATGACCATGCATGACTCATATTTGCAGGCAGCAGCCATTATGCCCAGGATTTCTATCGTAGACTTTTTGTCTGGATTGGAGCATTCCAAGCTCCCAGAGTCCATTGTGTTGCTGATAGTCCCTTAATGGGCCATCAGGCAGCCCAAGCCAAGCTGAGGCCCAGTATTCAGGAATCTTCTTCCCCCAGCAGAGCACAATATTTGGAAAGACAGACAGTCCAGAGCCAATATTATAGCTCTAACTACAAAATTGATACACACATATCACTGGCATATTCATAATCAGCCATTCATAACCTGGTTGTAGACACCTTCTATGACCTCCTGTACATAAGATTTGGTGCCACTATAGGACCCTGGTTGCAGCAATGATCTATAGGGTCCCAAATTATTTCAGTAACGTGACAGGGGGAAACAGGGTCCGTTCCAGGGCAGTGACCTTGCACCCCTCTCATTAATGGTCCGGGAGGAGCAGGCGTTTCCCCAGTCCCGGTCATTGGCTCTGCGGGACGTCCCGTAGCTCATCAGAGGGAAGCCGACTGAAGGGCACCGGGTGGTGGCTACGGCCCTTGGCCCTGCCCAGGTGGTGCCCCCCGCTTCAGCCCCTCTCTCTCTGCTTTTCAGAAACGAAGATTTAGGTGACGAGGGAAACGCCAGAGACCCCGGAGCCAACCAGCCACGTCTGCAGCCATGCTGAGCGCAGGGGCCTGGCCAGCGGAGCCGCCGGGGCAGGGCAGCGCCAGGGGGATGCTGGGCCAAGGGAGTGATGAAGGGGTGGGACAGGGGTCTTCTGTAGCCCTTACCCTAGTGTTTGTTCACCCCCAGCCCGTGCTCCCCCTCACTCCCCAGGCTCAAGGCTCCTCCACATCATACTACCACACAAAAGCGCCAGAGCCCCCCAGCTCCTGCAGGGTTGAGGTGCGGGGCATGGGGATGCCCACTTTTCTGTGGCCCCTAAATTGACCAGGGGCCCAGGGCTGAATCCATCACTGCCCCCCTGTCTCCCTGCGGGATCCCTGCCCCGCTCCCCTTCCCTGACTCGGCGCTCGCTCTTGTTCCTGTGCGCCCCCATGAGGAAGCCCTGCTCTCCTGACACCCTTCAGCTCCCATTCCCTGTGCGCTGCCCCTTCAGCTCCTCAGGGCCTGGCTGTGCCCATGTGCTGGGCTTGGAGCAGACTGGCATGGTGCCCAGCTCGCGCGCTCTCTGGAATCCACAATAAACGCTGGCCAGGCGGGAAGGCCCCTGTGCTCCTTGCAGGTGGGAAAAGGACACCAGTGTGGCAGGAAGGGTGGGCAGGTGGGATTCCTCCCGCCCCCAGGGAGCCCTGTGGTTCCAGCCCCTGTGGTGAGGGTTATTCCTGCTGGAGTGTTGTGCCATTCACCTTGTCGGGCAGGAGGCATGGCCAAGTCTGCAGTCCTGCAACATCCTGGTTTGCTGGAGATGCCTCCATTGCCCCGTTGGCTGTGTGGGTCCCAGCCCCAGCCCTGCCCCCTTATCACCACTTCAGTCCCTGGTCCCTGAACATGGCTGATCTGCGACACCCTGCAAGGCCTTGAATAGCTGGTTTGGGGAGGAGCGGGGGTTCGGGGACACGTCCATTCAGCCAGAGTCCCACATGGGGTTAAATGTCAAGGGGCTAAAGCTGAAAGGAGAAGCCCCACCCAGCCCCTCTACCACTCTGACCAGAGCATCCACAGAGACCCCAGGCATGTAACCAGTACCCTGAGCCCACAGCTGCAGTGCTGGCCATGTGCAGCCCCCTCCCCGGCAGACAACCCCCTCCCCCGCAGGGCTGGCCAGGTGCAGCCCCTCCCCCATGGTGCTGGCCACGTGCAGCCCCCTGACCTGCAGTGCCACAGTCCCCTTCTCCATGGCTCCAGCCATAGGCATCCCTTTCGCCACTGTACTGGATCCACAGAGGTGCCAGTCCCCATAGGGCATCTCCTCCAGACGTGCAGCCAGCTCTTCGGTGCCATCTCCACGGCAGCACCAGGTGCTCTGGGGCAGGGCCAGCCATGCGCCATCCCCTCCGCCGAGACACCGGCCACCTGCAGGGCAAGCCAGAGAACCCAGCATTGCGCGTGGAGGTACCAGCCCGGTTCAGCATGACGGTGCCACTCCACCCTGCTCCCCCCCCAACCTGGCACCACCCCTGTGCCCCTTGTCGCCAGCCCTAAGTTACACTCTCCCAGGGCTGGATTCCAGTCCCAGATGCTTGCCCACATACCTGCACATTGTGCCCTTCCAGCCCAGCCCCAGAGACAGCGGAGTCATGTGAGCCCAAGTCCCAGCATTCCAGCGGCCTTCCCAAGGTATCCCACAATGCACCACGAGAAGAATCCCAGAGTGCCCGGCGCCCATCAGCGGGGCACTGCACCCTGCGCTGACGCAGGGAGAGATGGGTCAAGGCTGGCTGCATGGCTCCACTTCTGCAACGTCCATATGATCGTCTACAAACCCCTCCCCCTGTGGACAAGCCCCAGCTCAGGGAGCCCAGGAGCAAGCACTGAGCAGAACCCAAATCTCCCCCCCCCCCCCGGGCTATTTACTGGGTCACATGCTCTAGTCCTGCGGGAACCACGTTCCCCAACTGTGCTGTTCTTTACTGATTTGTACTAGCGCCCCTATGTGCCAGGGGCTTCCCAAAGCCCTGGGGCCGGTCACGCACCGAGGAGTGTGCAATCTAAAGACAGGGGAGAGCGAGGGGACACATCAGTATGCCTCACTCCCCACAGAGCTGGGTGGACAGGGATGGAGATCTTGGGGTGGAGGAATGCAGGCAAGTCGCATCGTACACGCTCTCATCTTACGCAATTTCAGCTTTATGTGGTTGGCAACCCCCCCAAAAAAACCCCAAACCCCTCACTGCTTCTGATGCCACCTGCCAGTCCACTCAATGAGTGTAAGACGGGAGACGCAAAGCTGCTGTTCCCACCACAGAACTGTCCTGCTGTTCCCACAACAACAAAAAAGAACATTAAACAATAACCCCAGTTGAAATAGTGCGGACGATTCCGCCGCCCATTCCACTCAATGAGCACATGCCCCGGAGTGCGCATGAGACGGGAGACGCGAATCTGCTGTTCCTACCACCGTACTGTGCCTCTCACACTGTGCGCATCTCACCGTGCTGAGTGTGAGTCCATTGTACACTCCATGATTTAAAGATACAGTACGCATTTTTCGTATAACATGGCCCCTAAACACAAGGCAGCTACTTCATCTGGTGCTCAGCCGAAGAAACAGTGATCTGGTCTAACGCTGGAGGAAAAACTGGCTGTGTTGGACTTATTGAGAGACGGTGTATCGGTCTCCAGCGTGGCGCGTAAATATGGCCGCAATGAATCTAGCATCAATGCCATCAAGATTCGAGAGAGAGAAATTCATCAAGCTGCAGCATCAAGTACTCCAGTAACTGCTAAGGTGACCAGTCAGGTGCGTGATAAGACTTTAGTGATGACTGAAAAGGCTGGACGTCATGAACCGAAAACGTGTGCCTATCAATGACAGCATGTTGTGAGAAAAGACTCTTAGCGTCTCTGCGCTGTTCAAACCCCCCGGCAGAGGGGCAGCCTTCTGCGGAGAAGGAATTCAAAGCCAGCCACGGTTGGCTTAACAGTCTTAGGAACCACTTCAACCTCAAAAATGTGCAGACTACTGGTGAAGCTGCATCTGCTAATGAGGAAGCAGCAAAAGCCTACCCTGAAAAATGTAAGGAAATCATCGGGGACAGGGGCTATCTTCCACAACAAGCTTTTAATGCAGACGAGACTGGGCTCTTCTGGGGAAAATGCCCAACCGCACTTACATTTCAAAAGCAGAAAGACAAGTCCCTGGCTTCAAAGCAGCTAAAGACTGGGTGACTGTGCTGATTTGTGGCAATGCGGCTGGGCATTTAATAAAGCCGGGTTTGCTCTACAGGGCTGCAAATCCCCGTGCCCTAAAAGGCAAGAACAGAAATCTCCTACCTGTGTTCTGGCAGCCTAATAAAAAGTCTTGGGTGACAGCAGCATTATTTCTGGTGTTTTATTCTGGAGGTCAAGGAGTACCTGGAGGAGAAAGGACTTGACTTTAAAGTGTTGCTGATCGTAGACAATGCTCCTGGCCACCCTGGGGCACTGTCCGGTTTGCACATAACAATGTTGAAGTCGTCTCCCCCCCCCACCCCCATACCACTTCCATCCTCGACTAAGGCATCATTCGCTGTTTCAAGGCCACATTCTCAAGGATCCTTACCGCTAGGGATGCTGATCCCAGTGTGGACGGGATGGAGTCCTTCAGCATTGCTGACTGCATCGCTTCTATTAAACAGGCGATGGAGGCAATCAGTGAAACTGTCAATGCATGAGAAGACGGTGTGGAGGATTTGAAGGGTTTCCGGATCGTTGACAAGGACGTGAAACACATTGTTCAGGTGGCCAGGCAAGTGGGTGGGGATGGCTTTGTCGACATCCTGGAGGAAGAAATTGAGGAATGAATTGAGGCCGATAGAGAAACACTGACTAACGAAGGGTTAGAGGAACTGATAAACTCCTCTACAGAAGACGAAGATGATGACAGCGAACAGGAAGAGCCAGCAAGTTGGAATCTTCATCAATTTTCGGAAGTGTTCCAAGCAGCGATACACGTGACTGATTTAATTTCTGCTTATGATCCCTCTATGGAACGAAGCCTCCAAATCTCACGTAGCGTTACGGATGCTTTGCGACCAGACCAAGAAACGTTTGAGGAGCTCAAGAGGCAACAGCGACAGTTGCCAATCACCACGTTTTTCAAGAGAAACCAACCAGCAGCAGCAGAGCCTACACAATCAACTTCTCGCGCTGAAGCGGAGCCAGCCACTTCGTCCACGGCTCGCTCTCCGTCACCCAAGCCTGGCCCATCGTCTCCTGGATCGGCGTCAAGCCCTGATGACACCCTAACGGTGTTGGCAGGGGAAGAGGAAGACTGATCATGGGACTGTGTGTGCATTGGATGACTGGGGACTGTTCAGGTTTACAGCACTGTACTGGTTTCATTTTTTATTCTTCCATCTCTCTCTGTGTTGTTATTAATCTTATTAAAATATCTTGTTACTATATTCTGCATATGTTCTCTATATTATATCCTGTACTGTACATTGCTATACAATACACAATACATAATATGTACACAAAAGTATACTTTATGGGCGATTTAAGGGACTTTCCAGGGCAGTTTTGACTGTACGTGGTTTTGGCTTTATGCGGTAACCGCGGAACGTAACCCTCGCGTAAGATGTGACTCACCTGCTGTGACGAAGTAGGAGTACTATGTGTGTGTGCCTCAGTTTCCCCTATGCATTTCTTAAGTGTCTATGTGAAGAAATAGGGGCTGACACTGGAAGCAAGGAGGCAACACCCTTTCCCCTCTCAAGGTATGCATCCCTGATGCTGTAATCTGACCCCAAGTGGGGGAGGGAGGTCAGCTGAACCTGTTGGAGAGACGTCAGGTGATACCTCCTGCCCGGGAGGGAAACAAAGGAAAGGGAAGGAGGGGCTGGAGGGGGAGTTGGCAGCTAGCTGGAGTCAGGCAGGGAAGGCAGAGGAGCTATCTCGCTCTCTGGCCCCCAAAATGGATCCAGCCGAGGGCTCACGCTCGCTGTATGGTCTGGGTTAGACCAGATAGAAGTCATCGAATAAACCTCTGGTTTACTACCTGGCTGAGAGTCACGTTTGACTGTGGAGTTGGGGTGCAGAACCCATGGGCTCCCCCAGGACTCCACCCAGGCGGGCTTGCTGGGGGAAGCACACGGAGGGGCAGAAGGTGCTGAATGCTCCGAGGTCAGACCCAGGAAGGTGGAAGTGGGTACCCGTGAAGCTCCTAGCCTTGGAAACAGGCTGTGTACGGAGAAGGGACCCTTCACCCGAAGTCCGGTCTGGCTTCCTAGGGAGCAGTTCCAGACCATCACCCGGGCGCTCCGTGACACCTGCATGGTTAAAAACCTGCTTAGCAGGGCCGAGCCATGTTTGATGTGTGCTGTGCTGGGAGCTTACCTCGTGCAGCCTGGGCTGGGACATTTCCAGGCAGTGCAGAGTGGCGACTGGCAGGAATGTTCGGGAGGGAGGGAAGCCCCTGTTTGAGCCCCATGCTTTTGCTGAGTGGACAGAGGGATTGGCAGGACCCCGCTGGGAGTTTGCAGAGAGGCCCAGGGGGAGCAGCTCTGTTTTCGCCCACGCCCAACCACCGGGGTTTTGCAATCTCGTCTGAAATTCCTAACACATGTTGTTTATCAGGGGAGTTTACGTAAGGCGACCGCACTGACCCTTCCACTGTGTTCTCTGCTCATTGTTCCTGCTGCCCATGTGCCATGCAGGCACATGCAGCTGGCAGTGTCTCCTGGGCATCCCATTGCTCCAGCCCTGACAGAGCAAACTGCCTGGGACCGGTGTCCCGCAGCAGCAGAAGGATCACTGCCAGCAGAGGCACCTGTGACATGTCGACACCCTTTGGGGAGTCAAGGTGCTAGCCCTGGTGTCCTGGCCCAAAACCCACAGATCCTCCCGCTGCAGGTTCAGATCATGTTGCTGTGCGCTCTTAAACAGCTGCCATGCTCCTCCCCAGAGGTGGCTGTAGTTTAGTGAGTCTAGTACAGGCACTTTGGACTCCGTTGTGATGAAAGGTGCTGTAGAACTGACTGTCAATCTCATTATTGAACCCCGCCTCACATGGAGCCAGGCCCTTGGTCCCAGGTGACCTCCCTAGCTCATTCACCTAGACTCGGGATAATCAACATGTGATGCCAAACCAACACTCCTTCAACACCTGGATTCAAAAGCACTGAGAGCTCTGAGGGGCTCAGCCTCTGAGGGACCCCCGTGTGTGACAGCCACGTGGGGAGCTCAGCCGCGAACCCACAGACCCCTGCTGCCTACGCTAATAGAACCCCTCTTTTATGAGCAGGCTAATTGCAGGTCCCGTCTCCGCCCGGCCAGGGAAAAGCAACATCACAGCTGATCCACGGGCCACGACGCCAGTACACGGCACTGCAGTGGAACAGAGATTTAATTCAGCCCCATTGCTGCTTTCACACCTTCTGAGATCACTGACATTTCACGGGGGTGCAAGGTCTGGGGTAGGTCTGTCACTTTCCAGACACCAGCCCGCACTGCTGGGGTCCTGCCCTGGGTCTGCCCCAGACCTCTGAGTGACCGGGGGCAAGTCCTATCTCCTCCCTGCACCTCCAGTCCCCACCAGTGAGCTGGGGAGAACAATCCCGCCCTTCGTCCTGTCTATCGAGTCAGTAGCTCTTCGGGGCAGGGCCTGTCTCTCTTCGCATACAGCCCCGATTGCAGTGGGGCCTCGGACACATTGTCAACGAGTGAAGGGGGCTGATCCTTTCCCCCCTTTGCGGGTGGAGTCAGGAACGTGTGCACTGCCAGACGCTACGGGGGTGGAGGCCGCGGGAATAGAAGGGGCGGGCCGGTAACCCCTGTCTCTATGGACACCGTCCAGTGGGATACTGGGTGGGGAAAGGCTGTGGCCCCAGCCCTGCTCAGCCCCCCACCCCCAGGGGACTCTTCTGCCCTGCCTGGCTGTGGGGTTGTTTTCCTAAGGAGAAAGCCCCCCTTTCTGCAGGACACAGCTGGACACGGGGAATGCGCGCTATGGGCCTGGGGCAGAAAACGCAGCTGTTATGAAAGCCGAAAGCCGGCACCTTACATAAAGTTCTCCTGGCAGGGAGGGAGTGTGGGAGAGGCTGGGCTTGGGAGCGGGGAGCTGGGGAGGGAGCCCCAGGCAGGGCAGGACTCTGACAGGTTGCTTTGTCTGTAGCGTTTGCAGTCCTGGTTCCTGGTGTGCTGATGCCCTAATAGTCAGGAAAGTCTCGGTGTTAAAAACACGTGACACATTCACGGCCCCTCCCTTGCAAGGCTCTGGAAGTGCTTCACAAATACAAATACATTAACCCCCCCCCACACACACACACACACTTCCCCGGCAGAATCTGTGTGCCACAGAGAGGGAAACCGAGGCACGGGCCTTGCTGACGGTCACAGTCACTAGCAGAAAAACTGGGATTAGACTCCAGCAGCCCTGCCTCCCAGCACTGTGCATTGGCCTCGGGGTGCATTGGCCTCGGGGTGCTCTGTCCTCTCTTCAAGAAGAGGATTCTCCATAGCACCTCTGACCCTGGCAAAAGGCCAGTGGCTCTTTATTATCCACAGGTGCAAAGGTAGAAGCTGGCTGCAGAGAGGTGGCTTGATTAACGGAGGGGCAGCTAGCCAGCCCAGGACCAGAAGCCAGGCCTCAGGACTGCCAGGTGAAGTCCCTACTCACTGGAGCACGCTCCCCTCCTTTGGTGCTCCTCTCTCTCCAGTGAGCCAATCCAGAAACCCTTCCTCCTCCAGGGAGCAGGCCTAGGGCTGGGGGGGTCTCTCTGGGAGGCTTCCACTCACTGCCCTGACCTCCAGGGGCTTTTGTTGTCCCTTTCCCTCCAGGCCCCATGGTGGGCTGTCCTCATTCCACACTCCTTCTGCCTCAGCTCCCTGCAGGGAGAGTGACACTGTCCCAAACCCAGACTGGGAAGGGGAGGGGAGGAGCGGGACGAGAGAGGCCGGGCAGGGCTTTGCCTGGGGTTTCCAGATCTCACAGATCAAATAATCCCACTGGAGGAGTGATTAGCATGTGGCTGGCTTACGGGGTGACCTCCAGAGATAAGGGCAGCCCATGGGCTGCGGGCTCCAGGGTGTCTCATTCTCCAGTGCTGCCCTTGAGGTGGAACGTTCCGTATCCAAAGCCCAGCAGATACTCCCTGGATCTGGCTCTGTGGATCCGAGCCAAGCCCCTGACCCTGCTCTCGTGCTGCACAAGGGGTGAATGGGAGCTCACTGCTTGAATTAGTGCTTTTGTTTCTACGGATACAATTTAGCGGAGACAGAATTTCACCAGCTCCTTCCCCTCTGCCCTGCGAGCTCAGACAGGCCAGAGCCTTTGTCAAGAGCAGGGCAGCTCAGCTGATAAACAGGACAAACGCGGTTATAGGTGAGCAGACACTGACAACCTTGGGATTGTTAGTATTCTCTGAAGACAATTGTCCTCTCTCAAATCCTTTAACTAGCAAAGGGGGCGTCAGCCAAGGTACCTGCTCTGTTGGAGGTCAGAGCTAGTGGGGCATAAAGGAAGAGTTAAAACTTCCCTGGCAAGAGGCATTGTTTGACAGGGAGATTGGTGACTGGGCGGGTGCAAGTTCTGCCAAAATCATGCGTCAGGCCCCCAAAGTCATGAGAGTGGCTTAAAAATCATGAGATGTTTCAAACCCATCCCTGGTGGGTTCTTGTGATTCCTCTTCTGCTTCCTGAGCCTTTCTAGGCTTTTCTCCACAACCACAAGAAACTGCCATGTTGGTTTTTTCAGCTGCAAGCTGAGACTCTCACCTGGCCCCACGATGCCAGAACTGGAGCTTTAGGAAAACCCCAAATATCGCAAGAGCTCAGCCTGGGCTTTTACCGGCCCCGGGGGGCTGCCCTTGAAATGAACACGTGACCAGAATGTTGATCTGTCTAGGTTGAAATTCACCCCCGTGCACAGTGCTCCGTGTCCCATGAAAGTCCTGAGGCGGTAGAGAAGCAAGCTTGGTTTGGGAGTCTGTGCCAGGGGAATCGTTTCCCTTGTGCTTTGGCTTTGATGCCACTAGTCCCATGGGGCGGGCAGGCTTGGCCAATCGGGCTTTGCTCTCGTGGCTTGGGTATGTGCATGTTTGTACAGTGCCCTGCAGCAAGGTGAGAAGACAGAAAAGCAACGTCTCCAGCACCCTGCACCAAGCTGTAGGACTTGAGATCAAAAGAGACACTTTGAAGGTAAAGAAAAGGCCTTTGACCAGTGAAACACGCAGGGAACAGCCCAGAAAAGTGTGCTAAGGAACATATGAAACGTAGGTGTAAAGGCACCTCCCCGGCCAGGTTCATGGAAAACAAAACACCTGGGGGCTCAGGGCTGGGGGAGGAAATGGCTTGTGTATGCTGTAATGTAGGAGACGTGAGACGCTCTCTGCGGTAGGTGGCTTGTGGGGGTGGGGCTCTGGCACCACTGAAGTTAATGCGAGTTTGGCCAGGATCCCACCTCTAGAATTGATTCTGCTGTTCCTGCAATAGACACGGAAGCAGAGAACTCCTTGGCCCCCAGCCCCGCGGTGAGATGAACCGTACCAAATCCGCCCTCTTCACCCCACACAACAGCTACGCCAGCCTCAGAGGGTCTGTGCCCTGCGGTTAAAACCCACGGCTGGGGCTCACGGGGCCGTTTCATTGTGGTGTAGACGTTTGGGCTCTGGCTGGAGCTCAGGATCTAGAACCCTGCGAGGTGGGAGGGTCCCAGAGCTCCAGTGGGACCTACCCTGCAATGAAACAGCCCCGCAGCCCAAGTCAGCCAACCAGCCCTGGGTTTTTAACTGGGAAGCGCCTACAGAAACCAGGCTCATTCTTGCGTTTGCACTGAGGGCCCCTGACAGCTCATGGCTGAGCACCAGGACAGGATGGAGAGCAGGGACTCGCTCTGCTGATTGGTGGCTGGGGGTCTAGGGCAGCCCAGGGAAGAAGAGCAGGATTCGGGATCAAGGCTGAAGAGCTCCAGTCAAACCCGGCTGGCCCAGACGTCAATGGAGCTGCAGTGAGCATGGGCCGGGCAGGCCACGCTTCGCTAGGACCCTCCTCCCACTACTGCTGGGCCTCCCTACCGGGGTAGCCACGCCTGTGGGACGGATCCTGGCCAGCGTAAACACCAACCACCCTTTATTTCCAGGGTTGCTCATTGATGCTGCAGGGCTCTGAGCACTGGAGCCATTCCAGAGTGACTTCAAGGGCTGGGCAGGTGCTGTCGGCTTTGCGGGGCCCCAGCAGGCCATTCCTGACGGGGTCCAGATACAGAGCACGTCTACGGCCACTGGCACTGGGAGCACAAGAGAGGGAGCCGGGAGCCTAGGCTGGTCCTTGTGGGTCTCGGGAAGGGAAAGCCAGGTCTAGCTCTCTGCCGTGAGCTTGGTGCTGGTCATTGCTCTGGGACTGCCATGAGTTCGTTTTCCCTGCACATTGAGGGCCTGTCTTCACTAGGACTTAACATCGAATTTAACCTCGTTAAGTTGAAATAAACATGTACCCGTCCTCACATCCATGCCATTTAAGTCGATTTAAAGGGCCCTCAAAATCGGCTTTTGTACTCCTCCAAAACGAGAGGAGTAGCGCTGAAATCGACCTCTCTAGGTCGATTTTCATCTAGCGAGGAGGCAAACGACTTTAAGCCTCCGACCTCCGAGCAGCCCCGCGAACCCCCCCCCCGCCCGCCCGAGCAGCCCCGCGCCGGACCCCCTGCCCGCCTGAGCAGCTCCGTGAACAACCCCGCCCGCCCGAGCAGCCCCGCGACCGCCCCCCCCCCCCCCCCGCTGTCTACACAATGCAGCTTTTAGCAACGTGGCTACGCCACTACAGCCGGGCCACTAAAAGCCGTGCCGGGTAGCCGCTGTTTGTTGGCTCTCCTGCCCAGAAAATTTCCACCCCAACAAGCAGCGTTTGCGATGTTAGCAGAACGCTCCTGTCGACAATGCTCTGTTCACAGTGGCACTTGTTTTGGGGGGAGGGTGTTAACACCTCCGAAAGACAAACGGTTTGTCAGTCAGTTGCCAGTGTAGACAGAGCTGGGGCTGGGAGATGGGAGACTGTCCCATGGAAGTCAGAGGACTTGTGTGGGGCTTGGATTCTGACATATGTTGAATCATTTGATCCAGCTTCGAAGAGCCCCTGGACCTGCGACATGCAGCACGTCAGGGAGAGGACGCAATCTGCACTCTCTCTCTACTGGTTGTCTCCGGTCTTACTTGTCTTCATGTACCAGTGTATTGACGCCTGTGTCTGTCATTGTCACTCCATGAATCTGAAGAAATGGGGGTTTTTTTACCCACGAAAGCCTAAGCCCAAATAAGTCTCTAAGGTCTCTAAGGTGCCACTGGACTCCTCGTTGTTTTTGTGGATGCAGACGAACACGGCTACCCCCTGATACTCGTCTTGTTTTCTGAATCTATGGCCAAAGCATTCCGAGGGGGAGTTCCCCGATTGCTCTGTGCAGGTGGGGAAGGTGGCAGACCCGTTGCCTGGCTCAGGCTGGAACCAGCCCCGCTCTCCCTTCGGACTAGACTCGGGCGAGGTTCTTGCTCATCTCCTAGTTGCAGTTTTATGTCCTTTCATTCTCCGCCCGCTGAGGCCGAACTCTCGGCTGTTCCGGGGGAGCTGGGAGGGCTGCAAAACTGGCTGGATCCACTGTTCCTGCTGGGAGAGTTTTTGGCATTGGGAAGCAAACCGCTAAAGTCAACAGCAGGGAGCAGTTTGTGGGTACCCAGCCCCCAGCCTGCTGCTCACTGGCTCATTCCCTCTTGCATAACCCGGCTGGGCAGGGGAGTGAGGAGGGCTGGCGTTCTAGTGTTATCCCACCCTGGGATGTCCATAAATAGGGGCCGTGCTGGGGCTCCAGCTCACAGCCTGCCTCCCTCCCCCGCTCCGCAGAGCACCACGGACAGAAGCATGCAGGCCACACTGCTCAGCCTCCTGGGGCTGGCCCTGCTGGGTGCTCTCCACGGGCAGGAGGAAGTCGCCCTGCAGCCCGACTTCCAGCAGGAGAAGGTACCTGACCTGCAGGGGCCTGGCTCCCTCCTTCCCTTCTCAGAGGCAGGGGTGGGTCTGGTCCCGAGAGCAGAAGGCGGCTGGTGCTCAGATGAGAACTGGGGTCCCCCGCTGAGCTCCCCTCCCCCCCAGTTTGGATCTGGGGTTCTGGTTCAGCCCAGTATAGAGGAGCTGGAACACGGGGTTCCCGGTTCAGCTGCTGAGCCTCCAGCGGCTCCGTCATCTCTGGGGGGGGGGGAGGCACTTCGCTGGGCACAGAGGGGCTGACGGGCAGGGCAGGCTGGGCAGGTTATTCCCAGTAATCAGCCAGTAGGAAGGTTTTCTGAAGCGGGTCTGGGCCCCCGGCCGTGCCCTGGTGACGGGGCTTGTGCAGTTCACAGGGACGTGGTACAGCATCGGCCTGGCCTCCAACTCCCGCTGGTTCAAGGAGAAGAAGCAGGTGCTGAAGATGTGCACCACAGTCGTCACGCCGACAGCCGATGGGAACCTCAATGTCACCTCCACCTACCCCAAGTAAGGCTGCCCTGCCTGAGGGGGACGGGCGCCGTTCCCAGCCCCCTTCCCAGGGCCCAGCTGGTGCTGGAGGGTCCCCTCCCCCCATGCCAGTCCCAGGGAGACCCCAGGGGGGCTTAGGGGCCTGTCCCCATCTTGACATGGACGGTGGGTGTCCGGTGCCCC
The DNA here is from genome assembly GCA_032164245.1 of Sternotherus odoratus. Lineage (NCBI taxonomy): Eukaryota > Metazoa > Chordata > Testudines > Kinosternidae > Sternotherus > Sternotherus odoratus. The sequence continues at coordinate 1,367,131 of JAVMKO010000016.1, read as the reverse complement.
TTGCCTGTGGGTCTGGGCAGTGGGGAGCCACGGGGGCCGGGCCCAAGCAGCCTTGTCTGTTACTCCTAGGAGTGAGGGCAGGGCTCAGTCCCGGGGCCTGGACTCGGGGAGTGCAGCGGTTCCCTCCTACCCCCTCTGGGGTGCAAACTGTCCTGTGCCAGGGCCGCCAGGCCTCCCCGCGCTGACCAGACTCCGGCTGCCTCTGGCTCAGCCCCTCCCGGAGCTCCCCGGGCGTCAGTCACAGCCTGGGCCTGTCCAAGCAGGAGCCCTTGGAGAGCAGGGGCGGGGGGGGGGGGGGTCCTGTCCCTGCCATGGGGGGGAGGGGCCGGGTTTCCCTGGAATACTCCGAATTGCCCCAGCCCCAGGATTCCCACGGGGTCTCCACCCTCCTGCTCCTCTCAGTTGAGTCCCAGCTTAGCCCAGCAGGCAGTTTCACTGCCAAGGGGGCGGCTGCCGCCCACGTGGGTTGTGGTGGGTCAGATGGAGAACTCTCCTGTGGGGGTCCAAAGAACGCTTGGTCCTCCCAACTGAGGATCTCAGAGCACTCCGGAGCCATTAATTAGCTCCCACAACCATGAAGTCAGTCAGGGTCACCCCATTTCACAGATGGGGAAACTGAGGCACAGAGGGGGGCTGGGACAAGGTCACACAGCGAGTCAGTGTCAGAGCTGGGACTAGATCCCAGGAGACCTGATTCCCTGTCCCTGCCATGCGATGTGGATGCCAGGTGGCGGGGTGGCTGACTGGCTCTCTAGATAGCACTGTAGGAGCTGATGTGACCCTGCCGGCTTGGGGGGCGACGTCTGACACAGAGCCTGGCTCCGGATCACGCTCTGCCAGTGTACAGAGTCCAGGGCCGGGTGCCGGAGCCCTGGCCAAGCAGGCTCAGCCGGTCGGGGCAAAGCGGAGCGAAGCCGTGGAATGAGCAGATTTCCTGGGCCCCGTGCCGGCGGGTCTCGACTCGGACTCTTGTGCCCCCTGGAGGGGGTTGGGGTCTCTGCGGTTTGTGGAGGGTCCACCTCTCACCTTGCTGTGCACCCGCGGGTGGGGTCTGGCCGGGGGAGTTTGGGGGGATTTCAGCTCTCCCAGCAGGGGCTGTAGGGGACCCCCCCACTGGGCCCCAAGGTATCGACTGCCCCTCGCTGCCACTGAAGGCTCAGTGCTGAGGACAGGGAACGCCTGTGTCTCCCCCAGGCACTGGGGATGCTGGCTTTAAAGAGCCGAGGGTCTGACTCTCCCCACCTTGTGCCGGGGCAGCGCGGGGGCCAGTGGAGCTCCAGGGCTGGGAGCCCAGGTCCATGCGTCAGGAGGAGGCCGAGAGCCCAGCCAGGCGCCAGGCATTGCCCCCCAGCTGGACACTGGACCCCCCCCTCGCGGGGGCAAAGGGAAACGGGAGTCTCACTCGCTTGTCCCTGCCCAGGTTTGATCGGTGTGAGAAGAGGAGCGGCCTTTTCATCCGGACAGACCAGCCAGGCCGATTCAGCTACACCAGCCAGCGTGAGTGCCCGTGCCAGCCTGGCTGGCGCCATTACGGCATCCCTGGCACGCCGGGCCCCGGGCAGTGCCGGCAGCGGAGAGCAGAGCAGGATGCTCTGCCCCGGGTGTCATTGGAGAAATGAACCCCCAGCTCGCGCCCTCCAGCTCCAGACCAGTCCGAGCAGGAGCAGATTTCACTGTCGGCACGTCACTGTGCGAGACAGAGCCTGGGCCTCGTCCTGCGCTACGTGGAACACGTGTGTGTGGCGTGCAATGGGCCAGGGTCATCAGGCTGCCTGCTGGTCGCCCAGGGCTGGAGGTCAGGTGTGGGGGAGCCCCACTCGTTAGCTGAGGCATCAGGATGGGGGGGAACCCCACTCGTTAGCTGAGGCATCAGGACGGGGGGGAACCCCACTCGTTAGCTGGGGAATCAGGCCAGGGGGGTCCCCACTCGTTAGCTGAGGCATCAGGCCAGGGGGGAACCCCACTCGTTAGCTGGGGCATCAGGACGGGGGGGAACCCCACTCGTTAGCTGAGGCATCAGGCCAGGGGGGAGCCCCACGCGTTAGCTGGGGGCATCAGGCCAGGGGGGAACCGCACTTGTTAGCTGGGGCATCAGGCCGGGGGGGAACCCCACTCGTTAGCTGAGGCATCAGGCCAGGGGGAACCCCACTCGTTAGCTGGGGCATCAGGACGGGGGGGAACCCCACTCGTTAGCTGAGGCATCAGGCCGGGGGGGGAGCCCCATGCGTTAGCTGAGGCATCAGGACGGGGGGGAACCCCACTCGTTAGCTGGGGAATCAGGCCAGGGGGGAACCCCACTCGTTAGCTGAGGCATCAGGCCAGGGGGGAGCCCCACGCGTTAGCTGGGGGCATCAGGCCAGGGGGGAACCGCACTCGTTAGCTGGGGCATCAGGCCGGGGGGAACCCCACTCGTTAGCTGGGGCATCAGGATGGGGGGGAACCCCACTCGTTAGCTGAGGCATCAGGCCGGGGGGGAGCCCCACGCGTTAGCTGAGGCATCAGGACGTGGGGGAACCCCACTCGTTAGCTGGGGCATCAGGCCGGGGGGAACCCCACTCGTTAGCTGGGGGCATCAGGCCAGGGGGAACCCCACTCGTTAGCTGGGGCATCAGGCCGGGGGGAACCCCACTCGTTAGCTGGGGCATCAGGCCAGGGGGGGAACCCCACTCGTTAGCTGGGGCATCAGGCTAGGGGGGGAACCCCACTCGTTAGCTGAGGGTGTCAGGCGGACGGGGGGACCCCACTCGTTAGCTGAGGGTGTCAGGCGGACGGGGGGACCCCACTCGTTAACTGGGGGCATCAGGCCGGGGGGGAGCCCCACTCGTTAGCTGGGGCATCAGGCCGGGGGGGGAACCCCACTCGTTAACTGGGGGCATCAGGCCAGGGGGAACCCCACTCATTAGCTGGGGCATCAGGCCGGGGGGAACCCCACTCGTTAGCTGGGGCATCAGGCCAGGGGGGGAACCCCACTCGTTAGCTGAGGGTGTCAGGCGGACGGGGGGACCTCACTCGTTAACTGGGGGCATCAGGCCGGGGGAGCCCCACTCGTTAGCTGGGGCATCAGGCCGGGGGGGAACCCCACTTGTTAACTGGGGGCATCAGGCCGGGGGGGAGCCCCACTCGTTAGCTGAGGCATCAGGCCGGGGGGAACCCCACTCATTAGCTGGGGGTATCAGGCTGGGGGGGAACCCCACTCGTTAGCTGGGGAATCAGGCCGGGGGGAACCCCACTCGTTAGCTGGGGCATCAGGCCAGGGGGGGAACCCCACTCGTTAACTGGGGGCATCAGGCCGGGGGGGAGCCTCACTCGTTAGCTGGGGCATCAGGCTGGGGGGGAACCCCACTCATTAACTGGGGGCATCAGGCCGGGGGGGAGCCCCACTCGTTAGCTGAGGCATCAGGCCGGGGGGAACCCCACTCATTAGCTGGGGGCATCAGGCCAGGGGGGAACCCCACTCGTTAGCTGGGGGCATCAGGCCCGGGGGGAACCCCACTCGTTAGCTGAGGCATCAGGCCGGGGGGGAAACCCCACTCGTTAGCTGAGGGCATCAGGCCAGGGGGGAGCCCCACTCGTTAGCTGAGGCATCAGGCCAGGGGGAACCCCACTCATTAGCTGGAGGCATCAGGCCGGGGGGAACCCCACTCGTTAGCTGGGGGCATCAGGCCGGGGTGAACCCCACTCGTTAGCTGAGGGCATCAGGCCGGGGGGGAGCCCCACTCGTTAGCTGGGGCATCAGGCCGGGGGGGAACCCCACTCGTTAGCTGGGGCATCAGGCTGGGGGGGAAACCCACTCATTAGCTGGGGCATCAGGCCGGGGGGAACCCCACTCGTTAGCTGAGGCATCACGCCGGGGGGAACCCCACTCGTTAGCTGGGGCATCAGGCCGGGGGGAACCCCACTCGTTAGCTGGGGGAGTCAGGCCGGGGGGGAGCCCCACGCGTTAGCTGAGGCATCACGCCGGGGGGAACCCCACTCGTTAGCTGGGGCATCAGGCCAGGGGGAACCCCACTCATTAGCTGAGGCATCAGGCCGGGGGGGGAGCCCCACGCGTTAGCTGAGGCATCAGGACGGGGGGGAACCCCACTCGTTAGCTGAGGCATCAGGCCAGGGGGAACCCCACTCGTTAGCTGGGGAATCAGGCCAGGGGGGAACCCCACTCGTTAGCTGAGGCATCAGGCCAGGGGGGAGCCCCACGCGTTAGCTGGGGGCATCAGGCCAGGGGGGAACCCCACTCGTTAGCTGGGGGCATCAGGCCAGGGGGGAACCCCACTCGTTAGCTGGGGCATCAGGCCGGGGGGAACCCCACTCGTTAGCTGGGGCATCAGGACGGGGGGGAACCCCACTCGTTAGCTGAGGCATCAGGCCGGGGGGGAGCCCCACTCGTTAGCTGAGGCATCAGGACGTGGGGGAACCCCACTCGTTAGCTGGGGGCATCAGGCCAGGGGGAACCCCACTCGTTAGCTGGGGCATCAGGCCGGGGGGAACCCCACTCGTTAGCTGGGGCATCAGGCCAGGGGGGGAACCCCACTCGTTAGCTGGGGCATCAGGCCAGGGGGGGAACCCCACTCGTTAGCTGAGGGTGTCAGGCGGACGGGGGGACCCCACTCGTTAGCTGAGGGTGTCAGGCGGACGGGGGGACCCCACTCGTTAACTGGGGGCATCAGGCCGGGGGGGAGCCCCACTCGTTAGCTGGGGCATCAGGCCGGGGGGGAACCCCACTCGTTAACTGGGGGCATCAGGCCAGGGGGAACCCCACTCGTTAGCTGGGGCATCAGGCCGGGGGGAACCCCACTCGTTAGCTGGGGCATCAGGCCAGGGGGGGAACCCCACTCGTTAGCTGGGGCATCAGGCCAGGGGGGGAACCCCACTCGTTAGCTGAGGGTGTCAGGCGGACGGGGGGACCCCACTCGTTAACTGGGGGCATCAGGCCGGGGGGGAGCCCCACTCGTTAGCTGGGGCATCAGGCCGGGGGGGAACCCCACTCGTTAACTGGGGGCATCAGGCCGGGGGGGAGCCCCACTCGTTAGCTGAGGCATCAGGCCAGGGGGGAACCCCACTCGTTAGCTGGGGGCATCAAGCCGGGGTGAACCCCACTCGTTAGCTGAGGGCATCAGGCCGGGGGGGAGCCCCACTCTTTAGCTGGGGCATCAGGCCGGGGGGGAACCCCACTCGTTAGCTGGGGCATTAGGCTGGGGGGGAAACCCACTCATTAGCTGGGGCATCAGGCCGGGGGGAACCCCACTCGTTAGCTGAGGCATCACGCCGGGGGGAACCCCACTCTTTAGCTGGGGCATCAGGCCAGGGGGAACCCCACTCGTTAGCTGGGGGAGTCAGGCCAGGGGGGAGCCCCACTCGTTAGCTGGGGGCATCAGGCCGGGGGGAACCCCACTCGTTAGCTGGGGCATCAGGCTGGGGGGAACCCCACTCATTAGCTGGGGGCATCAGGCCGGGGGGGGAGCCCCACTCGTTAGCTGAGGCATCAGGCCGGGGGGAACCCCACTCATTAGCTGGGGGCATCAGACCGGGGGGAACCCCACTCGTTAGCTGAGGGCATCAGGCCGGGGGGAACCCCACTCGTTAGCTGAGGCATCAGGCCGGGGGGAACCCCACTCATTAGCTGGGGGAGTCAGGCCAGGGGGGAGCCCCACTCGTTAGCTGGGGCATCAGGCCGGGGGGGGAACCCCACTCGTTAGCTGGGGGCATCAGGCCGGGGGGAACCGCACTCGTAAGCTGGGGGCATCAGGCCGGGGGGGGGGGAGCCCCACTCGTTAGCTAAGGCATCAGGCCGGGGGGAACCCCACTCGTTAGCTGGGGGCATCAGGCCGGGGGGAGCCCCACTCATTAGCTGAGGCATCAGGCCATGGGGAACCCCACTCGTTAGCTGGGGCATCAGGTCGGGGGGGAACCCCACTCGTTAGCTGGGGGCATCAGGCCGGGGGGAACCCCACTCATTAGCTGAGGCATTGGGCCGGGGGGGAACCCCACTCATTAGCTGAGACATCAGGCCGGGGGGAACCCCACTTGTTAGCTGTGGGCATCAGGCCGGGGGGAACCCCACTCGTTAGCTGAGGGCATCAGGCCGGGGGGGACCCCACTCGTTAGCTGGGGACATCAGGCTGGGGGGGAACCCCACTCGTTAGCTGGGGGCATCAGGCTTGGGGGGAACCCCACTCGTTAGCTGAGGGTGTCATGCCAGGGTGATAGCTCCACTCATTAGCTGGGACTGGCAGGTCTGGGGAGAGGTCTCACTCCTTAGCTGGGGATGTCAGGCCGGGAGTGGGGACCCCACTCGTTAGCTGGGGGTGTCAGGTGGGGGGAGCCCCACTCGTTAGCTGGGGGTGTCAGGTGGGGGGGCCCCACTCGTTAGCTGGAGGTGTCAGGTGGGGGGGGGGGGCCGCTCTGTCTATGCCCTGGTGTCTGTGCTTGCTCAGCTCTGCCCTATTCCTCTGTCCGTCCCCCGGCAGGCTGGGGCAGCCAGCATGACATCCGGGTGGTGGAGACCAACTACGAGGAGTACGCCCTGCTGTGCACCAAGAAGGTCAAGGGCACCGACACCTCCACCATGGTGACTCTGTACGGTAGGTGGCACCGGGAGCCGAGGCCCAGGGGTGGCACCTGTGTCCTGCATGTTGGGGAGCTCGACCGGCGGTCACACAGGCCCCCGTCCGCCCCGCCGGAGAGACGCCCTCCTCCCGCTCCACACGGCTCGGGCTGGGATCTGCCTGCAGAAGTGGGGGCTCGTCCCCCAGGAAGGAGCGGGGTGGGGTCTGCCCAGTGGCTGTTGTGTCCCGAGCGGAGGCTGTCACAGAGTGTGGGGGGAGTCCGGTCCCTGCACCCCCACTTCCTGGGATTCACAGGGACTCTCAGCCAGCCAGTGGATTAGAAGGTTTATTTGAGATGACGGGAACACAATCCAACTCCGAGCTTCTCAGTACAAACAGGACCCCTTAGTCAGGCCCTTCTGGGGGGCAGGGAGATGAGACCCCGGATTAGGGCTCCCGCCTCGTCCCCAACATCCTTCCTCAAACCCCTCCACTGAAACAACTGCCCCCTTCCCCCTTCCCTCCGGCCACTCCCCCCAGCCTTTGTTCAGATCCACACAGGCAGAGCCTCCCCTCCCCCGCCTGGGGTCCGGTTAGAGCCCAGAGTTACCGTCCCAGTCACAGAGGCGAGGCTGGGTGTGGTGCACAGAAAGGGGATGCACTGGGGAGACCCTGTGCTGTGGGTCTCTGGGGCTACGAGCGGTCCTGGGCGGGGCTGATCGTAGTGGGGGGGGGGTCTCGCTCTCACCCGGGGGGTCTCGCTTCCCTGGCTGCAGGCAGAACGACGGAGCTGAACCCCGAGCTGCGGGAGAAGTTCACCCAGTTCTCCCTGGCGCAGGGACTCCCCGAGGACGCCATTCTCCTCCTGCCGAAAACCGGTACGAACAACCCGTCGGGAACCAGAGCGGGAGAAACGCCCCGGGGAGCCCCGGAGCCCAGGCTGCACCCCCCAAGTGTGTCTGTAACACAAACGGCTCGTGTCACCCCCCAAGTGTGTCTGTAACACAAACGGCTCGTGTGCCGGGTTCCCAGCCAGCCCTCGAGCCAATGTTCCCGCTGGGTTTTGGAACCATGTGCGGAGACCATGTGCACCAGTATGGGGGTGATATTGACAGGGTGCGGGTGAGGGGTTCGGAGTGTGGGAGGGAGCTCGGGGCTGGAGATGAGGGTTGCTGGGGGTTGCGGGCTGGGGCAGAGGGTTGCTGTGGGGGGGAGGGCTCTGGATGGGGGTGCGGGCTCTGGGGCAGGGCTGGGGATGAGGGGTTCGGGGTGCAGGAGGGTTGCTGGGGGGAGGCGGGAGGAGGGCTCTGGATGGGGGTGCGGGCTCTGGGGCAGGGCTGGGGATGAGAGGTTCGGGGGGCAGGAGGGTTGCTGGGGGGGAGGCGGGAGGAGGGCTCTGGATGGGGGTGCGGGCTCTGGGGCAGGGCTGGGGATGAGGGGGTCGGGGTGCAGGAGGGTTGCTGGGGGGGAGGCGGGAGGAGGGCTCTGGATGGGGGTGCGGGCTCTGGGGCAGGGCTGGGGATGAGAGGTTCGGGGGGCAGGAGGGTTGCTGGGGGGGAGGCGGGAGGAGGGCTCTGGCTGCGGGTGTGGGCTCTGGGGCAGGGCTGGGGATGAGGGGTTCGGGGGGCAGGAGGGTTGCTGGGGGGGAGGCGGGAGGAGGGCTCTGGCTGCGGGTGTGGGCTCTGGGGCAGGGCTGGGGATGAGGGGTTCGGGGGGCAGGAGGGTTGCTGGGGGGGAGGCAGGTGGAGGGCTCTGGCTGCGGGTGTGGGCTCTGGGGCAGGGCTGGGGATGAGGGGTTCGGGGGGCAGGAGGGTTGCTGGGGGGGAGGCAGGAGGAGGGCTCTGGCTGCGGGTGTGGGCTCTGGGGCAGGGCTGGGGATGAGGGGTTCAGGGTGCAGGAGGGTTGCTGGGGGGGAGGTGGGAGGAGGGCTCTGGCTGCGGGTGTGGGCTCTGGGGCAGGGCTGGGGATGAGGGGTTCGGGGGGCAGGAGGGTTGCTGGGGGGGAGGCAGGAGGAGGGCTCTGGCTGCGGGTGTGGGCTCTGGGGCAGGGCTGGGGATGAGGGGTTCGGGGGGCAGGAGGGTTGCTGGGGGGGAGGCGGGAGGAGGGCTCTGGCTGCGGGTGTGGGCTCTGGGGCAGGGCTGGGGATGAGGGGTTCGGGGGGCAGGAGGGTTGCTGGGGGGGAGGCGGGAGGAGGGCTCTGGCTGCGGGTGTGGGCTCTGGGGCAGGGCTGGGGATGAGAGGTTCGGGGGGCAGGAGGGTTACTGGGGGGGAGGCAGGAGGAGGGCTCTGGCTGCAGGTGTGGGCTCTGGGGCAGGGCTGGGGATGAGGGGTTCGGGGTGCGGAGTGGAGAGAGGATTCCTCCCGGTCCTCTCCCACCTGTGACAGCTCCAGGGCCGGGGGTCAGATCCTCTCCCACCCGCGTGGCCCTTTAGAGCCCGTGCAGCCGCCTGCAGCTTAGGGGACTTAGGCTCTAGCCTAAGTTGGTGCCTCAATCCGCCGGCTGCACCCAGTGAGAGGCTCCGAAATTTGGCCCCTGCTGACTTGACTGGGAATGGGGGGCGCTTGGTGCCACTGGCACTCCCTGGCACCGTCCACGTTCCTGAAGTTATCCCATAGCCCCAGCCGTGCCGGGCGCTGCCCCACTGCTCTGAACCAGGGGGAACCACCTGATCCACTGGGCTGACCGGCCCTGAGCGTGTGACTCTCACACACCCGGCCAGGCCAACGGGGGCTCCAGGGGCAGGAAACGCTCCCAGCTGGTGCCAGGATTTGATGCCAAGGGATGTCCTAGGGCGCTAGGGCCACAAGAGAGGCCCCGCACTTGGGACTAGCTGCTGCTCTCCTTGACCCGGGTGCACGTCCCTTGGAGTCAGTGGCTTTGCGTCCGAGGCGACTGAGCGTCATCTGTCTGCAAACCCGCCACTAAACCACGTCGCCTCTGTGGCTGGAGTTGAACCCGCCTGCAGCGGGGCCACAGTGTGAGCGATGGGCCCCGCGGGGCCCCGGCCGTGCTGTGGAACCAGGCGCACAGAGCAGCAAGGGCCCAGCCGCACTGCCGGCAGGGCCGGCCCCGTGGGAGCTCAGCTCACAGCACCGGGCGGAGGGCGGCCAAGGGAGGGATTCACCCAGAGCGCCCGGCACTCACCCCACCACAGCAGACAAAAATATCCCGCTCACGGCAGCGACCGTTACGTCAAGGGGGCGGCCCCGGGGAGGACGGCGCTGCCGGGCGGAGGTTTCAGGGGAGCGTGACCAGATGTCCCGATTTTGGGCCTTTTTCTTATCTAGGCTCCTATTACCCCCCGTCCCGATTGTTCACATTTGCTGGCTGGTCCCAGTTTCCCTCCCACTGCAGGCCTGGTGTCCGCCTGGCACTCTGGCTCCTGGCCCACGCCCAGCGAGTTGAGCTGAGCAGAGGTCACCCCCCATCCTCCATCGCAGGCTCTCGGACCAGCAACTCAAGCCGGGGCTCTGGGGTAGACCCCCGACAAGAAGGGGCCAGTGCAGGCCTCTGGATGGACATTCAGCCCGTAGCTGTCACTGTTCAGGGCTGTTCAGGCTCAGCCCCCAGCGGGCCGAAGGGGGCCTGAGACCGGCCCTGGGGAGGGGGAAGGCCGTGAGCCTGGAGCAGGAGGGAATGGCGGGGGCCGCGCGCTGCACTGGGATGGGCTCAGCGCAAGTCGTGGGGACTCCCCAGGCGGGGGGAAGAGCCTGTGTGGAGCCGTCCTGCCTTAGGGCCCATCCCCTCCCGAGGTCTCTTCCTAGCCGCCTTTCCAAGGCACTGCCCAGGGCAGCTACTGAGCTGTGAGGTTCCACCCCAGCCCCAGCTGCAGCCCAGCTGTCCCCTGAGGGCCAGGGATGTGGGAATTGGGGATGTCTAGTCGCCAAGTAGGCAAAGCCATTGGAAAGGAGCCGGCCAGGCCCAGCTCCCCAGACAGAGCCCAGCAATGGCTGGGACTCGGGACTGGCTCGGGACAGGCAGGGCGGGCAAACTGCAAACTACTGCAGTAGCAAAGCAGTGCAGGGCCCCCACTAGTCCCTCTGCCCTGAGGGACTAGCCCCCTCCGGGGCTCCAGGCAGTGCCCCTCTGTCCTGACCCCCTGATCTCCCAGCCCTGCCCCATACACAGCTCAGCCAGTGCCCCTCTGTCCTGACCCCCTGATCTCCCAGCCCCGCCCCATAGACAGCTCATCCAGTGCCCCTCCGTCCTGACCCCCTGATCTCCCAGCCCCGCCCCATAGACAGCTCAGCCAGTGCCCCTCCGTCCTGACCCCCTGATCTCCCAGCCCCGCCCCATACACAGCTCAGCCAGTGCCCCTCCGTCCTGACCCCCTGATCTCCCAGCCCCGCCCCATACACAGCTCAGCCAGTGCCCCTCTGTCCTGACCCCCTGATCTCCCAGCCCCGCCCCATACACAGCTCAGCCAGTGCCCCTCTGTCCTGACCCCCTGATCTCCCAGCCCTGCCCCATACACAGCTCAGCCAGTGCCCCTCTGTCCTCACCCCCTCATCTCCCAGCCCTGCCCCATACACAGCTCAGCCAGTGCCCCTCTGTCCTGACCCCCTGATCTCCCAGCCCTGCCCCATAGACAGCTCAGAGAGTGTCCCTCTGTCCTGACCCCCTGATCTCCCAGCCCCGCCCCATGCACAGCTCAGCCAGTGCCCCTCTGTCCTGACCCCCTGATCTCCCAGCCCCGCCCCATACACAGCTTAGCCAGTGCCCCTCCGTCCTGACCCCCTGATCTCCCACCCCGCCCCATACACAGCTCAGCCAGTGCCCCTCTGTCCTGACCCCCTGATCTCCCAGCCCCGCCCCATACACAGCTCAGCCAGTGCCCCTCCGTCCTGACCCCCTCATCTCCCAGCCCTGCCCCATACACAGCTCAGCCAGTGCCCCTCCGTCCTGACCCCCTCATCTCCCAGCCCTGCCCCATACACAGCTCAGCCAGTGCCCCTCCGTCCTGACCCCCTGATCCTACAGCCCCGCCCCATACACAGCTCAGCCAGTGCCCCTCCGTCCTGACCCCCTGATCTCCAAGCCCCGCCCCATACACAGCTCAGCCAGTGCCCCTCTGTCCTGACCCCCTGATCTCCCACCCCGCCCCATGCACAGCTCAGCCAGTGCCCCTCCGTCCTGACCCCCTGATCTCCCAGCCCTGCCCCATACACAGCTCAGCCAGTGCCCCTCCGTCCTGACTCCCTGATCTCCCAGCCCCGCCCCATAGACAGCTCAGCCAGTGCCCCTCTGTCCTGACCCCCTGATCTCCCAGCCCCGCCCCATACACAGCTCAGCCAGTGCCCCTCCGTCCTGACCCCCTCATCTCCCAGCCCTGCCCCATACACAGCTCAGCCAGTGCCCCTCCGTCCTGACCCCCTCATCTCCCAGCCCTGCCCCATACACAGCTCAGCCAGTGCCCCTCCGTCCTGACCCCCTGATCTCCCAGCCCCGCCCCATACACAGCTCAGCCAGTGCCCCTCCGTCCTGACCCCCTCATCTCCCAGCCCCGCCCCATACACAGCTCAGCCAGTGCCCCTCTGTCCTGACCCCCTGATCTCCCAGCCCCGCCCCATGCACAGCTCAGCCAGTGCCCCTCCGTCCTGACCCCCTCATCTCCCAGCCCCGCCCCATAGACAGCTCAGCCAGTGCCCCTCTGTCCTGACCCCCTGATCTCCCAGCCCTGCCCCATACACAGCTCAGCCAGTGCCCCTCTGTCCTGACCCCCTGATCCTACAGCCCCGCCCCATACACAGCTGAGCCAGTGCCCCTCCATCCTGACCCCCTGATCTCCCAGCCCTGCCCCATAGACAGCTCAGCCAGTGCCCCTCTGTCCTGACCCCCTGATCCTACAGCCCCGCCCCATACACAGCTCAGCCAGTGCCCCTCTGTCCTGACCCCCTGATCTCTTAGCCCCGCCCCATGCACAGCTCAGCCAGTGCCCCTCTGTCCTGACCCCCTGATCTCTCAGCCCCGCCCCATACACAGCTCAGCCAGTGCCCCTCCGTCCTGACCCCCTCATCTCCCACCCCGCCCCATACACAGCTCAGCCAGTGCCCCTCCGTCCTGACCCCCTGATCTCCCAGCCCCACCCCATGCACAGCTCAGCCAGTGCCCCTCTGTCCTGACCCCCTGATCCTACAGCCCCGCCCCATACACAGCTCAGCCAGTGCCCCTCCGTCCTGACCCCCTGATCTCCCAGCCCTGCCCCATACACAGCTCAGCCAGTGCCCCTCCGTCCTGCCCCATACACAGCTCCACCGGTGCCCCTCAGTCACGACCTGCAGCTCTCTGCTGTTCCAATCCTGCATTGTGCAGAGACATTTAATTCTGCCTCCACTTACATAAGAACATAAGAACGGCCGGACTGGGTCAGACCAAAGGTCCATCTAGCCCAGTATCCTGTCTGTCGACAGTGGCCAATGCCAGGTGCCCCGGAGTGAGTGAACCTAAAAGGTATGATCGAGCGATCTCTCTCCTGCCGTTCATCACCCCCCTCTGACAGACAGAGGCTAGGGACACCATTCATTACCCATCCCGGCTAATAGCCATTAATGGACTTAGCCTCCATGAATTTATCCAGCTCTCTTTTAAACCCTGTTCTAGTCCTAACCTTCACAGCCTCCTCAGGCAAGGAGTTCCACAGGTTGACTGTGCGCTGTGTGAAGAAGAACTGCCTTTTGTTTGTCTTAAACCTGCTGCCCACTAATTTGATTGGGTGGCCCCTAGTTCTTCTATTATGGGAACAAGTAAATAACTTTTCCTTATTCACTTCCTCCACACCACTCATAATTTTATAGACCTCGATCATATCCCCCCTTCGTCTCCTCTTTTCCAAGCTAAAAAGTCCTGCCCTCTTTAATCTCTCCTCATATGGGACCTGTTCCAAACCCCTAATCATTTTAGTTGCCCTTCTCTGAACCTTTTCTAATGTCAGTATATCCTTTTTAAGATGAGGAGACCACATTTGTACACCGTATTCAAGATGTGGGCGACCCTGGATTCGTATAAGGGCAATAAGATATTCTCCGACTTATTCTCTATCCCTCTTTTAATGATTCCTAACATCCCGTTTGTTCTTTTGACTGCTGCTGCACGCTGCGTGGATGCCTTCAGAGAACTATCCATGATGACTCCACGATCTTTTTACTGCTTCGTTGTAGCTAACTTAGCCCTCATCATATTGTACATATAATTGGGGTTATTTTTTCCAATGTGCATTACTTCTGCTTGTGTCTTTCTAATGGCACAAGAAGCGGCTCCCCCTCCGCCCAATGTGCCTTGAAACAACCGTCAACACCAACCGGGTCTGGCAGCTGATCCTTGGCGGCAGGGCTCCCTCGCAGGCAGGGCTCTTGGACTGGCTTTCTCTGCGCTCACAGCCCTTCCTCAGAGGCCATGGGGGGAGGGGGGGGAGCACGCTGCTTCCTGCCCTACAACTCACCTGGCTATGTGGGAAGCCAGGCAGCTCCTAAGGCTGGTGGGGCTGGAGCTGCAATAACCAGCAGCAAATCAACACGAAGGTCCTGCACGCCTTGCTGGCTAACAGCCATGGGGAGCACAAAGCCGGGGCTCCCCTGCCGAGTCCCCCCCAGGGCTGCTGACCTGGGGGTCTCTCCAAAGGCGGGTGCCCCTGTCAGCTGATCTCTCTCTGTCCTTCTCTCCCCAGACAAATGCATGACGGATGCTGCCTAGGTGAGTCGGATGCTTCCCTAGTGGGTTGTGGCTCCTCTTCCATTGCCCCCCGCCCCAGAGCCCAACATGTGGGACATTAGAGAGGCTCTGCCTGAGCAAGGGCCATACCCAGCCCCGCTGAACCCCAAAATGAACAGAAAGTTCCTCTCAACCTGCTCCCCAACCTGCACGGCTCCTCCAGTTCCTCCCGTGGGACTGGTCAGCCCTCACCCTAGATCCTCTCCCTGGAGAACCACACCCAGCGCCCTGATTTCAGTCTTAGTGGAAGCCAGTTAACCCTTTCCCAGCCAGAGCAGCACTGTCAGCCGTTACACTGTCCTGGAGTCTCCTGCTGGGCAAAGGGTGATTTACAAGGAATTCGTTTGCCCCGGCCCAAATTGGAGCTCACCAAAACCATGGCTGACCCTCATTGAAGGGAGCGTGGGGTCCTGGAGACAGGACTGGGCTGGAAGGGATTCAGGGTTGCTGGACACTAACAGACCCCGTGGCTCCTGGCTGTGTCACCTCCCAGGGTCTCCCTCCGTCCTGGCCTGGGCTAGGCTGCTCTGGGAGAGGCCGCTGGCTACGCTCCATGCCCTGGGGGGGAGCGTGGGGAAGGTCAGTGATGGCTAAGCAGCGTTTCCTTTCTCCTCCCTTCCAGGCGGAGGTTGCGAGGCGCCATTCTAGGTTTCCTTCCGGGAGACAGAGCCATTCTGCCCTGCCGGCCCAGATCCTCCCTGCGTAGCTGTAGCCGTCTCTGCTCCGTAGCCTCGCACGCTGCTGGGGGAGTGCTTCTGTGTGTAACAGCCCCCGCCGAGTAAAACCGAGACGTGAACCACCAGCTGTCGCTGCTCCCTGCTTTGGGCACGTGGGCCCTTGTGTGTGTGTGTGTGTGGGGGGGGGGCGACTCTCTGACTCCAGACAGTGGCATCCTGAGAGGTCGGATGATCTGGGCAGATCTCCACCCCTTGGAGCTGAGATCTCCCCGGAACGGCTCTGGGATCACGGCAGCCAAGTCCCAGCCCTGACGCAGCCTCACGCCCCAGCCCCAAGCCCAGGTCTAGGGAGGAGGAGATGTGAGCAGACCTCAGCCGGGCTGAGGACAGGCGGAGCCGGGCACGGCTGGGCAGCCCCCAGCCCTTCGCCGTGTAGATACAGGAACCTCTTGGGGCTATGGCTTCCCTCAAGCCATCCACATTCCTCCTCCTCTCCCCCTGCGGTGGGGCCTGATCTCGTCCCGGGGAGGGGGCAGATTCAGACCCGCTGCTCGGTTCTTAACCGTGCCCCTGTGCGAACGGGTTCCGGGCCCAGAGCCATATCCCGTCCGGAAAGCTTGGAGGACTGAGCTGGGCTGGCCCCTGCCAGGCAGAAGATGTAACGCTCCTGCTCTGATCCATGGGCCTCCAGAAGATGCAAAGCTCCTGCTCTGATCCATGGGCCTCCAGAAGATGCAAAGCTCCTGCTTTGGTCTGTGGGGTCTCCAGAAGCCTCCAGCAGCGCCTTGCTGCGGAAGGGTTTGGCTGCTTGTTCCACTTGCTCCCGTCCCTTCCTGTGGGATGGCCGGTCAACACGGGCGGGGTCTCAGGTCCGGCCGAGTGAGGAGGTGTCCAGCTCACAGATGGTCCCAGCTGGTGACCAGTGTCTTGCGTACCAGACCTGTGAGCTTTGCCCATCGCCACCCAAAGGGACAGGACAGCAGTGCAGGGAGTTAACACTTATCTTGTCTCCACATGACATGCTGATCAACTGCCCGCATTCCTGATCCCTGGGCTGAGACCAGACCCTGCCGCTTTTAGATCGGGGTGGGCAAACTACGGCCCACAGACCACATCTGGCCCCCGAGCTCCCGGCTGGGAAGGCTCCCTGCAGCCCCTCCCTCACTGTGGCCTCTCCCCTGCAGCCTCAGCGCACCACAGTCAGGGGGTGAGAAGCGGGTGGGGGTTGGATAGGGGGAGGGGCCAGGCTCTTTGGGGAGGCACAGCCTTCCCCACCTGGCCCGCCGCACAATTTTGGACCCCGAAGTGGCCCTTGGGTCCAGCCTGGTCTAGATGGTCCAGTAGTTGGGGTGTTGACCTGCGAGCTCTAGGCCTGGGTTTGAATCCTTCTCCCCCACAGACTCCCTGCTCTAAGGGCCTCGTCAGGAAGGGTCTTGAGGGACCCTCTCTTTAGAGGTGGGGCCTGGCAGTTGCCAGACTTCACTCCCCCCGGATCAGGTTTGTATTGTCCCTGCTGTGCAAAGGGTGACTGGGACTAGGGCTCCCAGCCTTGGGGGCGCAGAACATGGGACATGCCACAGAATGGAGAGATGAGCGGGATTTAGCTCTCCGGAGACCTGGGCGTGGGGCTGAGGCGTGCAGAGAGCTGGCCTGAGACGGAAGTTTAGATACAAGTCGGGATTCGTTTCCAGTCTAATCTAACCCTTCTCGCTCAGCAATGGGGAGAGTCCTGGGCTTTGCAGCTCCCCCCCCCCCCAACCCAAGTCTGTCCCACAGGCATAGGATGGTGGCAGCTGTGATATTGTAACTCACTGGGGGGCATTCACAGGTCCCCGGGAGCCTGTTCCAGCTTCTGCTATGGCCAGCTGGCTCCTGAGCTCCGAAGTCCCCAGTTCAGTCCTTGGCGTGGCAAACACCAGCACAGCGCCTGCCTCGGAAGCCCAGCTTACACCACGACACTGACCCGTTGCTACCACCACAGCCCCTGACGTGGGCCTGGAAATGGTGCAGGTGTCCTACCGCCCGGCCGGCACAACCCAGTTCTTAGCAGACAGCCCCTTGGAGGGGCGCCAGCCCCACCCTGGCGGACGTGCCTCCTAGGGCAGCTCTGGGCTTCCGATGCTTAAGCCAAGACTCAACCTTTGCAGCCATGTACTAAGTGCGGCCCGCTCAGAGCGAGCTCTTTCCCCCGTGGTGTGTACCGCTGGCTCAGCGCTCCGGCTAGCGGGGGAGAGGACAGCTGGGAGACCTTGGGAATGGCACGGAGCCGTGTGCAGCAGCGAAGTTGCTGGCATGCAGGGAATCCGCAGCCAGGTGTGAAAATGCCTCTCATTGGAAGGGCAGCTTCCCCGCTAGCCGTGAAGTGTGTTTCCTCCCCTCCTGCCCCCTGAAATGAAGGGTGTCCCCTCCCACTCCAGGGGAACAGAAACTCCTCTTTGGCCTGCGAGATAGTGCCCTAACCCTCCGTTGTCTGCAGAGAGCTCTGCCAATGCGGCTCACGTGTGACAACCAACCTAGGGCAGGTTCCTGACAAGCAGGGCACACACCCAGACTCGTTACAAGTTCTAGGCTTCGTTTTTTCACCCACCATTTCTTCAGTGTAAACTCCTCAGGCACTATAACAACCTTGGCATGGAGTCACAGACCATCTCCTTGGGGCCCCGATCTATCTGGTGACCCGGGGAGCTTGCCTTTGAGATAGACGGTCCCTTACACTAAACCCAACAACAATATTCAGGTGACTTCCAGTCCCAAGGGACCCGTTACTTACCCCTGACCAGCTGCACCTTGGATCTCCCATCAAAGACAACACCTGTAGCCAATCCTATAAGAAATTATTTAAAGATTTATTAACTAGGACAAGGAAATGAGAATTATTTACAAAGTTAAAGCAGGGAAACACACACATACACACACACATACACATACACACACACACATACACACACACACATACACACACATACACACACAAGTTACAGTCTGAAACATCAAAAGATAATAGAAGCTTGTGTAATAAGCAAACTGTCTATGTCCCTTAGGGCTAATCCAGGCTATGCACTGGGGAGCTCTTGGTTATGCCAGGAGAATCTTGTCCTCGAGAGTCCGAGCAGCACAGAGATACAGTTTCTCCTTGCTGGGGATTTTTATTCTATTCTCTGAGTTCTGGCTCAGCTGCTGGGAGGAAGTCACTTGCACGTCTCCTCTTCATGGGGAAGTGGGGGGAGAAGCAATCAACAAAGTCTTGTATCCGCTGATGGTCCAGAACGGTTCCTCTGGTATTGATGGGTCTTCTTGGCCAGGCAGGGCCCAACACCTTCTGTTGTGGGTCAGCATTTCACACTAATTCAGGTCTCTTCTGTCTGGTGATTTCCACCACTCCAGAGCCTGATGCTGCAAATGCTCAAATCTGACTTTCCAGTGCAGGATACGGCAGTGAGAAATGAGATTAATGCCAGCAGCAGCTCACAAGTATCCAATACAGTCTGAACACTCGCTTTGTTTCTTATAATGGTGACACCTATTCCACCATGCTAACCCAGAGAGGCGCCGACTTGTTCCCGCTAGGCCTTCGTCAGGTTCCAAATGAGGCCTGGGGATGGTGCCATAAACTGGCGTCTGGTTTGCCAGCAGCACAGGCTCCCTGCAGGGATCCCACCTGCACCCCTGGGCACTGGGCATTCCTTGCCTCCTCCGCTGTCATCACCCTGCCAGCTGCTACCTCTTGGTTCCCCTGAAATGTTGGGGAGAACAGCTAAGTCCCCACCCAGGGCTGGGCTTATAATCAAATGAGTCGTTTGTGGGGCAGATCTCAGCCCACTCCGAGTTTGCATGTAATCCTGGAGCAGGCCGGGAATTTGCAGGCCTAACTTCTGTTTGCTGGGCGCACAACTGGGTATTGGGCAGCTCAGCCAGCTCCAAGGTTTTGTGATTTTTAGTGTCTTTTTTCAAGTCCCAGATCCCGGAATGAGGGAAGGACAGGAACCTCCTGCTCTCAGCACGGTGTGAGCGTCTGGCGGTGACATGCTCGGAACTGTGATATGAGTGCTCCCCCGACGGTGCCAGGCCCGGAAGGCAAAGTATGAGAACCCACCATGTACTGCGTTCAAAACAACATACGATCGTTAAGCCAGTCCCGGGATCTGGGGCCTGAGCTGTGATTCGTGAATGTCTGGGGCTGGCCACGCTGAGAGCACTGGGCACTCAGGGAACTTGAAGTCACCTCCTGTGAGGCTCACTTCAAAGAGACGGGGGGCCTGCCCGGGGACGTGCTGGCTGGGCAGTCAGCTGGAAGCCCATGCCCGGGGGTACAAATAGACCCTACTCAGAGGGGCCCTGTGTCCCCTCTAACAGCGGCTGGGCCATATAAGGTTGATGCGCCCGCTCCGGCTTGGCTCTGAGCAGAGTGTGTTAGCTCAGGCAGTCCAGCGTGAGGCTAGAGACCCCCGCAGTGCGAAGTTCCGGGAAACCACAAAGCTATCGAGTGACCGACTCTGACTGAGCGAATAGTTGGGTCTGCTCCAAGCAGGGGAACGACAAGGAGACTGATTTACCCTCACGCACCTGGAGACAAAGGGGTCTGTGTTGCTTCCAACTTCAGTGGGGCTCAAGCCAACTCAGACTCCTAACGCCCAGCCTGCTATCTCGGGAGCGAAAGGCCTTTCCTTTGTTGGGTGTCTCGGAGGCGATCACGGAATGAGACACTAAACCCGCGGACGCTGGCACCCGATACCCCGGATTGTTATATCACACGCCTGTTGCACAAGCTGTTATGTAAAGGGTGGGATGGTGGCTAATTGTGACTTTGCTATAAAGTCAGGAGCCCCTTGGGAGCCGGCACAGCCCTTCCAGTCCTCCCCAGGTTCTCCGTCCGTGCAGAGCAGAGCGGGACCAGGCGGGAAGATGACGGCCGTGCTGCTGAGCCTTACGCTGGCTCTGCTTGCTGGGCTCCAGGCGCAGGCTGAGGTCCCCGTGCAGCCAGACTTCGATGCTGCCAAGGTAACACCCCACAGAGAATGTTCACGCTGGTGACGCGGGTGATGCGGTTACTGAGCTGGGCGCAGGCGTCCCCAGGCTGCCGGGCGGCTTCTGGGCTAGTCTTGGCTCACATGCAGCTCCGCCAAGACACCGCAGTCCTGGCCTGCAGCACGTCTGCTGCTGCAGCCTGAGACCTCAGGCCCTTCCTCCCACACCCCCCAAGCCTGATTGGCAGCACCCGTCCCAGCCCACGTCCCCCTGGAGGCTCCGTGCACGCAGCTCCCTGCCACCCCAACCCTGTGTGCTCCTGACGCTTTGCCCATGTTCCTCCTGGCACCCTGGGCCAAATCCTGAGCGCCTGACACCAGGCGAACCCCGCTGATTGCAGTCATTGTAAAACCTTAGTAAAGATCTCCTGGGATCTGCATTCCTGTCCCACCCCCAACTCAGCCAGGGCAGGCAGGGCGGGACCCGGCAGGACTAGTCCTTTCCAAGACTGGTTCTCCAGGGCACCATTAGGAGAACACATTGCCCCGTATGATGCTGCCCCGACTCTCGGGAGCTGGGGAGAGGATGGAGAGAGCCCCAGGCAGTGCCCAGCCCCCCCGCCCATCTCCCAGGACCGGGCTGGAGAAGACGCATCGTGATCCTCCCCTCCCCGTATCGCTGGGGTGGGGATACGGCTGCCGACCGCCTGTGTCAAGCGCCAGCTCAGAGCCGTCACACAGAGCAGAGGTTCTGGGGGCCCTTCCTGGGCACAGGTCCCGGCTGGTGCCCCGCACTGAGCCGAGGGCCGCGGCTGGCCGGGGCAGGGGGGCGGCCTCTCATCCCCAGCACTCTGCTGCAGTTCTCAGGGCTGTGGCACATGATGGCAGCCGTGTCCAACTGCCCAGTCTTCCAGAGCATGCGGGACTCGATGAAGACCACCGCCGTCATCCTCACCATCACGCCGGAGGGCAACCTGCGCTTCAAAGTTGGCCTCCCCCTGTAAGTGACTGAACCCTGCTGGGCCGGCCTGTCTCCCCCTAGTGGCCATGGCAAGTAACGACAGTGGTTGGCAGCGTCTGCAAAACATTCCCGCTAGCTCAGCCGTTCCCAACCAGAGGGTCGGGACCCCAAAGTCATGAATGGGGTCACCAGGGCCAGCATTAGACGTGCTGGGACCCCGGGATGAAGATGAAGCCTTCCCCCCCCCCGGGACAGGCTCACCCCCACCCCAGCGATACCCTGTCCCCTCCCCCCCCGGGACAGGCTCACCCCCACCCCCAGCGATGCCCTGTCCCCTCGCCCCCCGGGACAGGCTCACCCTCACCCCCAGCGATGCCCTGTCCCCTCCCCCACTGGGACAGACTCACCCCCACCCCCAGCGATACCCTGTCCCCTCCCCCACTGGGACAGACTCACCCCCACCCCCAGCGATACCCTGTCCCCTCCCCCACTGGGACAGACTCACCCCCACCCCCAGCGATACCCTGTCCCCTCGCCCCCCGGGACAGGCTCACCCTCACCCCCAGCGATGCCCTGTCCCCTCCCCCACTGGGACAGACTCACGCCCACCCCCAGCGATACCCTGTCCCCTCCCCCACTGGGCCAGGCTCACCCCCACCCCCAGCGATACCCTGTCCCCTCCCCCACTGGGCCAGGCTCACCCCCACCCCCAGCGATACCCTGTCCCCTCCCCCACTGGGACAGGCTCACCCCCACCCCCAGCGATACCCTGTCCCCTCCCCCACTGGGCCAGGCTCACCCCCACCCCCAGCGATACCCTGTCCCCTCCCCCACTGGGACAGGCTCACCCCCACCCCCAGCGATACCCTGTCCCCTCCCCCACTGGGACAGGCTCACCCCCACCCCCAGCGATGCCCTGTCCCCTCCCCGGTGTCTCTCATTCTGGTTTAACATGAGCTTGTTTTGTCATTTGCTGTTTTTCAGGCCAGCCGGGTGTAAGAAAATGGAGCTGCTCTTTGAGAAGACCGACCAGCCGGGTCACTACATCAACACGCGTAGGTCCTGGCGGGCTGGCGCCGGCCAGCACAGGGGGCTGGGCCCCAGAGCAGGGCATGGGGGGGGGGGCAGTGGCCATGGCTCAGTCACATGGCTTGGCTGCTCATTCTTTGTATATTTTCAAACAGCTCCTGGGCCAATTGCCAGGTGTGCCCGGAGCCAGGGCCATGGTTTGACACACGACTGCACGGCCTTGGGGGAGCTGTACCGTAGGGCCCCAGCTCCCCAGCATTCAGGGGCATGGGGCCGCAGTGAGGAGTCTCTCAGGGTCAGCCCTAGAGAGGGGAGGAACAGGACCTCCTCCCACCTCCTCGCTCCCCCTCCCGCCCAGAGGTGCTGGGGGCGGGGCGGGGACTCACCCCCCCCAATCCCTGTGCTCCCAGCTGGTGATTAGCCCCGCCGTGTTGCTCATCCGAGCCGGCCCCATCACCCGACAAGAGGGCGAGTTCTCAGGCGGAGCCGCTTTGTCATTGCTGAGTGTGCAAAGGGTGTCTGTGCAAACTGCCTGCTGAGCTTGCACACCCAGTTACCCACAACTGTGTGTGCAAATTAGAGCCATGCCCAGGCAAATGACCAGCCCCTTGCAGAAGGTTCCCCGCCCTGTGCCGTCAGCCCTAGAGCCTGCGCAGGCAAACTGCACCCAGGGTCCCAGGCGTCTCTTCAAAGCCAGGCTAGCCATGGGCACCTGCAGGGTCAGGAATCTTTGTGGGTCAGGTTGGCCTGAGCCAATCACAGCTGTGATCTCGTTGGTTTCAGCACAGGACATCCGGCACAGCTGAGCTGGGACCAATTGGCCCCGGCCGGACTGGCCGGTGGAACACGCCCCCTCGAGGCTCCCATGGGGTTCGGGGGTTACTAGGACTATGTGGGGACACTCCCACGGAGCCAGGCCAAGCTCTGATCCAAAATACGGCAGCAAAAGGCCATGGGCTAGCACCAGTACGGATCGTGTCTCGCCCCTGCGGGGCTGTTCTCTGCAGTGGAGCTCAGAATGCTGTACAGGAGACGTCAGTATCAGATCCTCTTCTCCACATGGGGGATTGAGGCACAGACTGACTTGCCCAAGCTCACAGCAGACCCAGGTCCCCTGAGTGCCAGTCCAGGGCTCCCCCGCCCCTCTCGCCGCTCTCGGGTGGTGGTAGGGGAAGAAAGGGAGGGTCTGGTCCTGCCCCATCTGCCTATCACCTGCTTTCTTTGTGCAGAGAAGGGCAAGACAGACCTGCGCGTGATGGAGACGGACTCCACCAACTATGCCATCGTCTACATGTTCAAGGACATTGACGGGAAGCAGAGCACCTCCCTGCAGCTCTTCAGTAGGTGTTGGGAGAAGGGGACCAGGCCCACGCACTGGAAATGAGCCAGGGAAGCTGAGGCAGGATTGTTGAAGCTCCCAGCCGCTGAGCCCTCCCCCCTCCCCCCCCCCCCCCCGGGTGACCAGATGTCCTGATTTTATAGGGACAGTCCCGATTTTGGGGTCTTTTTCTTATATAGGCTCCTATTACCCCCCACCCCCTGTCCTGATTTTTCACACGTGCTGTCTGGTCACCCTACCGCCCCCCCTCCCCCCCCCACACACCTGGCCGGGGCAGGATTCCTGGCCTCTCTGGCCAGCAGCGCAGTTAAAGCATCTGCATTAGGTTGCCTGGCTGAGTAACACCTGGACCCCTGCAGAGGCTTCTGTGTATTTTACCATTTCAGCTCAGCTGGGAGACCTGGGTTTGCCCATCACTGGGGCCATTAGCCTTTCCTGGGCACTGGCTGGACCCGACAGCAAACCCTGCCCCAAGGCCTGCTCCTGGGGCAAGCAAAACCCACCAGTTTAGAGCAGAGGGGGCTCTTGAGTGGAGAGGAGCAAACAGATCAAACCCTTGGGACCCGGGTCACGTTAGTTCTGGTCACAAATGACCCATGAGCAGCTGTGGAGTTTTTCAGTCGTATTTGCTGCTTGAAATTGGCCGATGAACCATTTCCACAGAGACTCCTTGGTCTACTGTTTGCATGAGCTGTGTGCTGTATTCCAAAAGCCACTCTGCCCCTCTGGTGACTTCAGATCCTCCCGTGATGGGGCTAGCTAGATGGGAGAGTATTGAGCCGTGTTGGCCGGCTTCGATTGGATACAAGCCACGCAGATTTATTTCTGGTCTAGGGTGGATGGAACTTTGAGACGTTTCTGTGACTATTTTCTAATCTCTGCTGTTTTGCAAACACTGGTGCCAGCAAACTCTTTCCCTAGACCGTTCCTGAGAGCCCGTCCCGAGGGCGCGGTGGCACTGCCACACCCCCAGGGCACGCTGACGCAGCCCAAGCAAATGGAAGGGTTTTTACCAACAGCCACGTTTCTGTGGCACCAGCACTCGCTAAGCGTTGGGTGGATGCTGGAACCGCAGGGATCCTGCGGTGGGGCTGTTTGTGGCCCATCGTGCTGGGTTTCACTGTCCAATACATCAAAGCTTCGGCCTAGTCAATGGTGCAGAACACTTTCCCCTCCCCCCATCGACGTACGTTCACACAGCCTCCTCTCTGTCCCGCTCAGCTAGCCCAGCATCCCCTCGCTCTCCCGGCCTACGGCCGCCATCATCGGATCAGTCCTCGGTGTGCCCATCCAGCAGCAAAGGACCATGTCATGTGCTTTCACAAGGGTGGAGCTGGAGAGATTTGCTCTAATTCTGGTCTCTGGTTGCAGGTAGAACCCAGGAGGTGAACGCTGAAGCTCTGAACAGATTGAAGGCGCTCTACCCACCCTTGGGCCTCACCGATAACATGCTGGTCATCCCCCCAAAGTCAGGTAAATGCCCCTGGGCACCGGATTCATTCCGCTCCCACCTGCACTGTCAGGCGTGGACACTAGCCAATTGCACTGGTTACAAACACACTCCTGCCAGGGCTCAGGTCCTGCTCCCGGTGCAGTTCTGGGAGGTCCAGTGTTTGGCTTAGCTGAGTGGAGGCTCAGGACGCTGCAGGGTGATTCACACCTCTCTCTCTCTCTCTCTCTCTCTCTCTCTCTCTCTCTCTCCCTCTCTTTCTCTCTCTTTCTTTTGACAGATGAATGTGTCAAGGCCCTCAGGTGAGTTGGCTGGTTACTCTGCCGGGTGCTCTGACTGGTCTCTGCATTGAACAGGGTCTGCTTCACATGCAGACTCCACGTGTGTTACTGAGAAGCACAGGGGCTGGTCCTCTGCCCATCGGCGGGACTTCCCTGGAGCTCAGCTCGCTCTGTGCCAAGGGGAGCTGGGCGGGGGGTGGGGGGGGGGGAGGAGATGTTTTACTGAAAATTTCAAATTTTTGGCAAACATGCTGACAGGCCACGGCAGTGTCTCATGGGAGTTGTAGTCCGGGTGTTTCATGACCCCACTGTATTCTACAGCCTGGGCTCCCTGGTTGGTCTGCATCTCCCATGATGCACCACGGTCTTTCCTTCAGTCAAGGGAGGTTGTGGATCATGGGAGATGAAGTCCAGCAAAGATGACATGTGGGAGGGGCCTGGAGGGTCACATAACTCTCCCCAAATGCTGGGGAGGGGGTCAAGAAGGGAAGAGGCAGGGCAGAGTCCCTTCTCTTCTGGCCCCTGCACTCTCCTACCCTGCCTGACGGGGACGCTGCCCAGGGCAATGCAGCAGGACAGAGCCCCTCCCGCCAGGTAATGTGGGATGGGGAAGAGCATGGGGGCCCAGGGATGGGGGTGGGGCAGGGAGGAGTCACATGGGGGGCATCATGTGGTGAGGTCATGTGCCCCCCTTTGGCTGGTACCCCCTTTGTGTCCCTCCCCACTAGTGGTCACCAGCTGGGGAACCCGGCTCAAAGGGGAGAGAGGGTACATGAGGCACCTGGACTACAACTCCCATGAGGCAGCGGGAGTGCTGAATGGAAAGTTTTGATTTTCATGCAAAAGATGGAAATTTCCACACAAAGGCACCTTTGGGGGGAGAATTTTGTTTAATCAAAAGCTGAATTTTACATAAAAATCCGTTCTGATGAATAATTTTGGAAATCCCTAGTGCCCAGACTTCCTAGCCACCCTCCTCCCCGTCCCCTGGCTAGCACCCTCCCAAATCCACAGCCACGAAAAATGTGTCACCGAGCGTGAAATCCAGTCTCCCCCTGTGAAATCAGGTTTTTTGTGTGATTTTTACCCTGCTCTGTGCAGATTGCATGGGTGAGAGCCAGCGTTTCTCAAAGTGGGGGTCCTGATCCCATAGGGAGTTGCGGGGGGGGGGACGGACACAAGATTATTTTAGAGGGGGTGGGATATTGCCAACCTTACCTCTGCGCTGCTGCCTTCCGAGCTGGGCAGCTGGAGAGCGGCGGCTGCTGACTGAGGACCCAGCTCTGCAGGCAGCAGTAAGGGTGGCAACACCATGCTCTGCCATCCTGACCTCAGCCCTGCTACTAGCGGTGGGTCCACCGCCAGCTCCAGCTGCCCAACCAGCAGCAGCTCAGGAGTAAGGGCAACAGAACTGCAACCCCTGCTGCCTGGGCTGGTCCCTGGTGACTGCAGCTGGACCCCACTGCTCTGAACCCTGGTGCTGCTCTGTGCCTGTCCATGAGCCCATCACCAGGCTGCGTCTGTTCCTGTCTTGCAGCACTTAAAGAGGAGTCGGATCCATCAGCTGCAGCTCCTCCAGCACCGACTGATGCTGCTGCTTTGTCCCTCCCCCGTCTCTCCTCCTCTGCCGTGAATCCCTCCGTCTTGATGCACCCGGGGCCTGGGCTCTGCAGGACTCACTGCTTCACCCCGAGATTTCTCCTCTCGGCTAAATAAATAGATTCAGAAGCTGCTCCCAGAGCTTGGAGTGTTTGTTTGGGGACCTCATGGGAGGCCCTGGAGTCTGCACTGGGTCCCCCGGGATAGTTCTCCATACTGGGCACTAGCGTGACCTTTAACGGGGCCTGTTCCCCCTCCACAAGGGAGCCTTTGGAAACATCCCCTGGGCCAGGCGCTAAGTCTGAGCAACAGACACATTTGAGCCCATGGAGTGAATAGTGGGGAGCAGGCTCCCTGCTCCAGTCCCAACCCCGTCCCCTGATATGCGCCAGGTGGGGCTGGCCTGGGAGCCAGGTGGAGGGATGCACCTGAGACTTGGGCCAGAGGGGTCAAGGCCCAGCTGTGGGAGGGGAGGGAGGGGGCTGGATGGGCTGAACAGGGAGCAGGGTCAGGCAGGTGGCTGAAGTGTCCCACTGTTGCGGCCTGCAGAGGCGGAGAAGCTCCGCACCACAAGGCAGGACTCGGGCTGCCCGCAGGCCCGACCCGGAAGGAGAAGCAGCCGAGCGCCCAACAGCTGCCCTGTGTGCCCCTCCTGAGCGCCGTGCCCTGCGCTCAGTCCAGTCCCACGCCTGGCGCCCCAGGGTAAGTCACCAGAGCCACGCGCTGGCCAACAGCTCCCAGCACGGCAGCCGAGTTTAACGCAGCACCTGGGTTCATGACGCAGACTCATCGCATGACCAGCAGCAAAGCTCCTGTGTCATAGAATCAGAGAATCTCAGGGTTGGACGGGATCTCAGGAGGTATCTAGTCCAACCCCCTGCTCAAAGCAGGACCAACCCCAACTAAATCATCCCAGCCAGGGCTTGGTCAAGCCTGACCTTAAAAACCTCTAAGGAAGGAGATTCCATCACCTCCCTAGTGAACCCATTCCAGTGCTTCACCACCCTCCATTTACCCACCTTCCCCAGCACCCAGAATGGCAGGCCCCGCCCCATCCCATCCCCCTGATCCCGGAGAGCTCTCGGCCCCTTCCCCGACCCCCTGTCTGCAGCCCCTGCCCAGCTCCTGCTCCCTATCTGCACTCTGCTGCCTGGCCACAGACCCCCCCTCCTCCAGCCGCCAGCTGCACAGGGAGAGCAGCGAGGGTTAACATGCTGCTATTGACCACGGAGCCAGGATGGGGACCCCAGGGCCACCCTCTGCTCCAGAGGTGATGGGAGAGGCAGAGCCAGTGGGGAGAGCCAGGACAGAGGGAAAACAACCCCCCCGTGCCCTGCCCTCCCCGCCAGCTGGCTGCAGTCCTTGGCACCGCTGAGGGCAAGGGGAGATTTGCCACTGGTGTCAAAGGGGGCAGGGCTGGGCCCGAGGTTTGCCCCCAGAAGACAAGGGTGGGAGGGGCCGGAGCAGCCTCCCCAGCTGGACCTCGGGGGCCGGTTAGGAGGAGCCCGCGGGCCGGATCACTCCTGCTAATACATCCCAGAATCCTTTATTTGTTTTTTTGCAACAGCCTTACATTGTTGACTCATATTTAGCTTGTGATCCACCATGACTCCGTCCCAGCCAGTCATCTCCCATTGCGTAAGTGTGCAACCGATTGTTCCTTCCCAAGTGGAGTAATTAGCATTTGTCCTGATTGAATTTCATCCTATTGACTTCAGACCATTTCTCCAGTTTGTCCAGATCATTTTGAATTTCTTATTCTCCCAAGCACTTACCACCCCTCCCAGCCTGGTATCAGCCGCAAACGTTATCAGTGTCCTCTCTATGCCAGGGCAATCTGTTGTGTGTCTGCATGTGCAGCAGTCAGTGTGTGTGCACACGTGCAGGGCACTGCGTGAGTGTGTGAGTGTGCACGCCCATGGACAGCAGTCAGTGTCCGGGAGGAGAGGTGTGTGTGCAGGGTTGTATGTGTGCACATCAGTCAGTCCCTCTGTGTGCGCCTGCAGGCTGCAGCATTTGGGGAGGGGTGTGCACACACACCAGGGGCTGTGTATGTGTAGGGCTGTGTGTGTGTGTAGCTCTATCTGTGTGCAGCAGTCAAGGTGTGTCTGCATGTGTGCAGCATTCTGTGTGTGTGTTTGTGTGCAGGGCTCTGTGTGTGTGCGTGCGCAGCAGGTGGGGTGTATGTGCACACACAGGGCATTCTGTCTCTGTGCGCACACACATCTGTGTCAGTGCACAGCAGTGAGCATCTGTGTGTGGCTCCGTGTGTGCAGCAGTCGGTGTCTCTCTGAGTGCATGTGTGTGTGCAGCAGTCAGGGTGCACATGCAGGGCTGTGAATGTGTGAGCAGCAGTCAGTGTCTGTGAACAGGTTTCTGTGTGTGTGTAGCAGATGGAGTGTGTGAAGGGCTGTTTGTGCAGTAATCGGTGTGCATGTGTGTGCAGTGCTCTATATGTGAACAGGGCTCTGTGTGTGAGAGTGAGCAGGGCTGTGTGCAAGGCTATCTGTGTGAGCAGGACTTTGTGGGTGAGCAGGGCTGCGGGTGCATGTGGGTGTGAGCAGGGCTGTGTGAGTGATCAGGGCCATGCGTGTCTGTGTGCAAGGCTGTCTGTGTGAGCAGGGCTGTGGGTGAGAGTGATCAGGGCTGTGTGTGTGATCCGGGCTGTATGTGTGATCCGGGCTGTATGTGTGTGTGTGTGTGTGATCAGGGCTGTGGGTGAGAGTGATCAGGGCTGTGGGTGAGAGTGATCAGGGCTGTGGGTGAGAGTGATCAGGGCTGTGGGTGTGATCCGGGCTGTATGTGTGTATGTGTGATCAGGGCTGTGTGTGATCAGGGCTGTGGGTGTGTGTGTGTGAGATCAGGGCTGTGTGTGTGTGAGATCAGGGCTGTGTGTGTGTGAGATCAGGGCTGTGTGTGTGTGTCTGTGATCAGGGCTGTGGGTGAGAGTGATCAGGGCTGTGGGTGTGTGTGTGTCTGTGATCAGGGCTGTGTGTGTGTGTGTGAGATCAGGGCTGTGTGTGTGTGTCTGTGATCAGGGCTGTGTGTGTGTGTGTGATCAGGGCTGTGTGTGTGTGTGTGATCAGGGCTGTGGGTGAGAGTGATCAGGGCTGTGTGTGTGTGTGTGTGATCAGGGCTGTGTGTGTGTGTGTGTGTGTGTGATCAGGGCTGTGTGTGTGTGTGTGTGTGTGATCAGGGCTGTGTGTGTGTGTGTGTGAGATCAGGGCTGTGTGTGTGTGATCAGGGCTGTGTGTGTGATCAGGGCTGTGTGTGTGTGTGTGTGATCAGGGCTGTGTGTGTGTGATCAGGGCTGTGTGTGTGTGTGAGATCAGGGGTGTGTGTGATCAGGGCTGTGTGTGTGTGTGAGATCAGGGCTGTGTGTGTGTGTGTGATCAGGGCTGTGTGTGTGTGTGTGATCAGGGCTGTGTGTGTGTGAGATCAGGGCTGTGTGTGTGTGTGTGTGTGAGAGAGAGAGAGATCAGGGCTGTGTGTGAGATCAGGGCTGTGTGTGTGTGTGTGTGATCAGGGGTGTGTGTGTGTGTGATCAGGGCTGTGTGTGTGAGATCAGGGCTGTGTGTGTGTGTGTGTGTGATCAGGGCTGTGTGTGTGTGTGTGTGATCAGGGCTGTGTGTGTGTGTGTGTGTGTGATCAGGGCTGTGTGTGTGTGTGATCAGGGCTGTGTGTGTGTGTGTGTGTGATCAGGGCTGTGTGTGTGTGTGATCAGGGCTGTGTGTGTGTGTGTGTGTGTGTGTGATCAGGGCTGTGTGTGTGTGTGATCAGGGCTGTGTGTGTGTGATCAGGGCTGTGTGTGTGTGTGTGATCAGGGCTGTGTGTGTGTGAGATCAGGGCTGTGTGTGTGATCAGGGCTGTGTGTGTGTGTGTGTGTGTGAGAGAGAGATCAGGGCTGTGTGTGTGATCAGGGCTGTGTGTGTGTGATCAGGTGTGTGAGATCAGGGCTGTGTGTGTGTGTGTGTGAGATCAGGGGTGTGTGTGTGTGAGATCGGGGTGTGTGTGTGTGTGTGTGATCAGGGCTGTGTGTGTGTGTGTGATCAGGGCTGTGTGTGTGTGTGAGATCGGGGTGTGTGTGTGTGTGAGATCGGGGTGTGTGTGTGTGTGTGTGATCAGGGGTGTGTGTGTGTGTGTGTGATCAGGGCTGTGTGTGTGTGTGTGAGATCAGGGGTGTGTGTGTGCGCGCAGCACTCGGGTTGTGTGGGCAGGGCGGTCGCTCTAACTTCGCCCTCCCCTCCCCTCCGGCCCCGCCCGTCAGTTCCCGCACCTGAGACAGGTGCCGCCCGCTCCCAGCAGCAGCTCCGGCCCCGTCCTGCAGCGAGCGCGGCCCATGGCGCAAGAGGGGTCGGGGTCGGGCGCGGAGCCGGGGCCGGGGCCGGGGCCGGGGCCGGGGCCGGCCGGGCCGCGCTGCTCGGAGCACGGGCTGGCGCTGGGCTGGTTCTGCGCCGCTCACCGCCGGCCGGTCTGCGCCCAGTGCGCCTGCCGCGGCCACCCCCTCACGGCGCTGGAGGAGAAGGCTGCGGACCTGCGGGTGAGCGCGGGGACGGGGCGCCCCAGACCGGTCCGGGGGCCTCCCCCGCAGGCGGCCCCGGGGCTCGGCCGGGCGGGCGGGCTGCTGGGCGGGTGACAGTAGCGCGCAGAGCTCCGGTGCGGGCAGGGCCGCGATGTGCCCGGCGCTGCGCAAACACGTGCTGGGAGACAGAGCCCCGGAGAGCGCCCGGGCCGCCCGCTGCCCCCTCGGGCTCTGGGGCTCGGCGCGGCCCCGTGCACGGATCCGGCCCACCAGAGCGCAGCCTGCGCCGAGCACCGGGACGAGCCGGCCCGGCCCCGCTTGCTGAGCTGGGCGCTCACCGGCGCGGAGCGGGGCTCGCTGTGACCGCGGCCCGCCCCGACCCCCCCGCCTCTGGGAACTTACCCTGGGAAGTGTCCCTTGCCCCGATCGCCTGTTTAAAAAGGTTCCAGCCATCCAATCAGAACGCGGGAAGAATACCGTGTGACTTAGGGGACCAATCACTCCTCTTCAGGAGTGAGCCCTGGAAATCCGACCCCTTGGGAGCCACCTGCTCATGTCACCCATTGGCAGGGTGCTTCTGAGAACAAGCCAGTGTGCCGGGCTCTGGGCCCCCCTGGGGAGGAGGCCTGGGCCCTCTCGGGTACCCTGGGAGTTGCAGTGAGGCTGGATCCAAAAACCCCCCTTGGTCCTGTCTGTTGGCTTTGGGGGGTTTTACAGGGACACCCACATGACAGGTGTAGCTCCCAGCAATCTGTTGCCAAGGGAAACGATCGTTTTCAAAGGCAAAACTAGGGCTCAGCACCTGTTCTGGCTGAACTGTTCTTGTTGCAGGAGGGGCAAAGGCTGATTATGCTCCATAACTCGGGCTGCCCATTCATGGCATAAATTAGAGTAGCCCTGGGACTGCTCCGGTTTATGTTTGGCTGCACCAGTCCCCCAGAGTCATCCCAGTTGAGAAGAGCAGGAGCTGGCCCTGCCTGGCCCCACCCCTCGTGCACACTCTATGCAACCCGGCTGGGTGGAGAAAGCCCATGTGCTGGGATAGTCCCAGGGACTCTGTCTCATCCCAGTGCCAGAGTGATGTCAAGGAACCAGAACGTTACCGAGAACCTGGTCCAGCCGATCTGCATGTCACCGCTTCTCCCATCCCTCCACCTCTTCCTCTGGCACAGATGCTAGTGCTGGCGATCGGGAGCCCAGGACGGGTCTTACCGGGGTGGATTGTCTCATGATTAAACCCACTAACCTTTAGGGTGATTTTAGGCCCATTAGTGACTTTCTAGGCAAGGATGCGGGTTTATTACAGATCTGGGGTTTAGTGCTTCGTGTACAGCTGGGAGGTGGTGCGGTGGATCACAGTGGGGCTGAGAGCGGGGAGCTCCGGGGACCTCATGCAGCCTGTGCTCGGTGCCGTGTGACTACAGCGGCTCTGGGAACTGCGAGCTCCCGGGGCCCATGGGGCAGGGATGCTCCGAGAGGCTGCGAGTCCAGAGCTCCGATTCTGTGTTTCAGAATAAAATTGTGGATCGGTGCGAGAAGCTCCAGCTGCAGGGTGCCGTGATCACCAAATACATGGCCGAGGTGCTGCCGGGGAAGAACCAAAGTGCTCTGGTAATTCTCTCCTCGTCCCCGGGTCTGCTCATGTGGACCTGAGCTTGCTAGAGCAGCCTGCAGCTCCCAGGCGAACATGCCCCCGCTCAGCAGTGTTCCTGCTGGGGGACTGCCAGGGTTGCTTCCCGCTTTGGTCACTGACTTCGTTTAGGCCCCTCTCCCTGTCTGACCATCCCCCACAAGGAACAGAGAGTTTTGCTTGGTCTCCTGCAGGATTAACCCAGCGCTGCTCTGGGAGGCGGCCAGCGGAGTGTATGCACTGTCCATATTGCACGGCCCCATCCTCCTTAGATGACCTTGGCCTGGGTTCTGGGGGTGGGCTCGGGGGTCGAGCCCCAAATTTTGCTCCTCTCTCAGTTCAGCTGGTGCTGCTTCCCACGCCTCCCTCCAGCAGCGCTTTCCTTTAAAGCCACCATGTCAGGATAACAGCACTAGGCCGATTTCTCCCTTGTGCCGAGGCCACGGTACTCCACTCTGGCAACATCTGTTTCATCCTACACTGAGTTTAAAGCCCATTTACACTGCGAGAGGAGAGGAAAGTGGCTGTAGCATAACTGAGAATCCTGCCAGCTGTTCCTGTGTTATTACTCTGTGGGTACGTCTATGCTCGTAACGCTGCACTGTAGACATTATTAACCTAGGCCGATGGGAGAAGCAGGGGTATCCACCTCCCCAAGAATTCTTCTGTCGACCTAGCACTGTCTACACAGGGAATTAGGCCAACTTAACTATGCCACTTGGGGGTGTGGATTTTCCATATCGCTGAGCGATGAAGTTCTGCAGACCTTATTTTCTAGTGTAGACCAGGCCTGTGTTAGCAATAATGGCTCTGAACACGTCAGTGACCCTGACTTCTCCCGGTCCCCTGCTGGTGCCAGTGCTTCAGTACAAGGCTGGTCAGTTTGGTTTGTTTCTAGTCAGTTCACTTCCAGCGTCCCCTGCCCGCCTGCAATGGCTGGGCTGCAAAGACTGCACAGACCCGCTGCCGAGTGAACAGGCGTGGTGGGCAGGACAGCAGTTGTCAGGCCTAACCCTGCAAGCCCTTCCTAATGTGCGGGGAGTTCTGCGGGGAGCCAGGGCTGCTGTCCGGCACCGGGGGTACAGGCTGGGCCTTTGGCTCATGGGATTGTTTCCCTAACATTACACGGCGTAAAACTTGGGTTTTGTAGGAAGCTGAAATGTTGGGCCTTGCTGAGTATCCAGCTGGCACTTAGTAGCCATGGCGACACCAGCCTTAGACACCCCACAGCTGGTAGGTAGAGCAGCCTGGGGCCGGTCTACACTGGTTTACACCACTTCAACCCCAGTGATTTCAGGGGATTAACTCAGCGCTGGGGTGCACTGCAAGCCAGCTCTGGTGGCAGCTTTCCAGCATGTCCGTGGTTCCGCTTGCTGCGCTGAGGCAGGCTCGCCTGACCCCTCTCCCCCTGTCCCTGCTGTGGCAGAGCGCGGCCAGCTGGGCCCGGGAAGTGGTGATCCAGAGGCTGATCTTTGTGAGAAATGCGTGCGAGAACGAGGAGCAGCGGCTGCTGGAGAAGGTGCACGCGGAGGAGGAGAGGACTCACCAGAGCATCCTGACCCAGCGAGCTCACTGGACCGAGTCCCTGCAGAAACTGGCTGCTCTCCGCACCTACCTGGTGGACATGATCACCAACCTGGACGACCATGGCCTAGTGGTGAGTACCACGGTCCTGTGCTGAGGAACCGGTCTGGCCGGCAGCCAGGCTTCTCGCTGGAGCTGATGACTTGAGCGCACAGTGGGGCAACTTGTTGCACTGATAACAAGGAGGCCAGAGCTCAAGAGAGACCCCGGTTTGCATTCCTGGGAAGCAGCTGTGCCTACCCAGGGAGTCACCTGGCTGGAATCACCAGAGCAACATGGCTGCCCCCTAGGAATAGGTGAGGGAGCTTCAGAAATGTTCCCGCTGGTCTCCCCTTTACTGCGGGTGATGGGAGACTATCTGCATTGTCTTCCAAGCTCTTTGGATGCTGGGCTAGAACAGCACCGATTGCTGCATTGCTTCCTCCTGGCCTCGTCTCCCTTGCAAGCAGTTGGGAGCACGAGGGCCCCAGCAGTGCCCCGGTGTCTGAGGACTGGACTCGGGGTCAGAGAGAGAGAAGGCCGGGACACGATTTTTCATGCATTTTTCTCCTTCGTTGTTGATTTTAAACAGCTCCAGGCAGGTCTACTCTTAAAACACAGCACCGCTGTGGGGCTTGAATGAAGACAGGAGAGAGCTTCTCCCGTCGAGTTAGTTAATAGGCCGCCATGGGAGGCAGTAGCCCCGTCGGTGGGAGATGCTCGCCCTCAGACGCCGGTGTAAATGTGTAGCTCAGGAGTGTGGCTCATTCAGGCCCTCCCCCCGCGACGTGGTTATACTGAAAAGATTTTGTTGTGCAGAGCAGGGCGCTGGGATCCCCGCCTTTCCCTGCAGAGCTCTCCTGCAATCTACAGATCTTGGTGCGAGGGAACATCTCCTACTCAATCTGCATGTTCCTGTGGCTGGTTCCTTCCCATTATTTATGAAATCACCTTCGGATCACCTTAGCAATTCCTCTCCAGGCAGTTGTCCTGTTTCCCCCACCTTAAGCCATTGCTTAGGTTCCTTTAGGTGAGTGGCAGAAGCTTTGCTCTGGGGGTAGAACTTTCTAGGGGTTAGAACAATGCTGGCTGGTCAGTGGAATGAACTGGGGGTAATACAAATAACAGTGTCAAGACTCAGAGAGGGAGCCGTGTTAGTCTGGAATAGCAGAGGTAACAAAGTCCTGTGGCACCTTAAAGACTAACTATAAAGTTTTGAAGCATAAGCTTTCGTGGGCTAATACCCACTTGCACTGCATGCATCTGACGAAGTGGGTATTAGCCCACGAAAGCTTATGCTTCAAAACTTTATAGTTAGTCTTTAAGGTGCCACAGGACTTTGTTACCTCTACAAATAACAGTGAACCTCTTATTCCACCTTCTGGTATTGGCCGGTCAGACTTGTCCCACCAGAGAGATGGGAGGCTGGAACATGAGATCTGTTAAATTCCAGCCAGCGAGAGAGGAACGGGTGACAAGGTGCCGTGTAGCAGGGATGGTGGGTGGGGGGGCATGAGGCTCGTATGTTTCCACCCTGGGTCAGAGGTTGGTCTCGGGCAGGAGCCGACGTGATGTGACAGAGGAAGGTGCTTGCAGTGCTCTGCTCAGGAGAGCTGCGTGTTCGTCTTTTCCTCCCTGGCTGTGTGGCGCTCAGGCTAGGGCCCGAAGCAGGAGAGGTGAACATGCTGACCACACGGATAGCTACAAATATGATTGATCCTAGAATTGTCCAGCCCTGGGATGTGATTCTCTAACCCCCACAATGGAAAATGCCACCAATCGACCACACACTGTGCAAAGGAATCGTCCTGAATTGACTTTGGCTAATTAACGCAGGCTCCATAATGAGAAAGCTGATACAAAGGAGCGGTTTGGCTGATAGCACGATAATATTTTGTTTGGAAACAGTAACTCTCCGGAGCCGTCATCACCCCCAGGTCTTAGGCCTTTCCCTGAGGAGATGGGGACCTGGGACAGACTGGGGCAAAGTACAATTGCAGTGAGCGTCTGAAACGCCATGAGTCAGCTGATGGGGGGGCGGAGGGGGGGTAATGAGTGTGCTAAAGGCCTGCACTTCCTGTGGGTGTAAATGCACCGAGGCGTCACGGCTGTGTAGTTGCCAGTATGTTAAAAGCCAGTTCCCGTGGTTAAACAAATGGATCGACTGTGGCTGTGCAGAAGGGACGGCGTGTTCCGGAGCTCCGGGCTGGGGAAATGGCTGGGCTGCTCCATCTGCCCCACAGAAATTGATTTCCTGTTAGTGGTGTCAGACTCGCCTCTTATCGCTCCCGCTTGGGCTGCCTCTGAGCGAGCCCGGGATGTTCTTTCCGTGTGGAAGAGAACAGCACTGAGAAGGGAAAGCGGTGGGGTCCCACGCCAAGGGGCCTGGGAACGATGCAGCGGGGATAAGTCCATTAACGGCTGTTAGCCGGGATGGGTAAGGAATGGTGTCCCTCACCTCTGTTTGTCAGATGGATGGCAGGAGAGAGATCACTTGATCATTATCTGTTAGATTCATTTACTCATTGGCATTGGCCACTGTCGGTAGACAGGACACTGGGCTGGATGGTCTGACCCAGTACGGCCGTTCTTGTGTTCTTCTGGGCTACCGGGCTCCTGGGTGCAGGACCCTGCAGCACCAAGGAGTTTGGATCCAGCTACTCTCATGCCCTGACCGAGGTCTCCCACGTGTTTCCTCACCCCAGACAAGCCAGCTCTGCGTTGGAGAGCAGCAGTGCCAGCCCCTGGCCCATGCATGCAGCACCCAGTGTCCAGCCACTGGGCCCGCGCTTGGCTGAGCAGGCAGGCAGGGTGGGAAATGGAGCCTCGCCCCAGCCTGAGCTGGGAAGAGGGGGATGGGTGTTTTTTGGGGGGAATTACACAAAAATGGGGCTAGTCAAATGGAAATTAAAAGGAAGAGTCACAAGAGTGAAATGCCGGCAAGCTGCACAGAAACTGTTTGAAAGTACACCGGAGCCTCGCCCAGGGGGAGGGGCGGTGGAGCAGCTTCCCCACCAGCAAAGTAACAGTCATGGGGTAAGAAGGGAGGTTCTCTGATGGATCATTAATTGATTGACAGGTTGGGAACCAAATGCAGGAATAAATGGTCAGTTTTCACAATGGAAAGTGGTAAATAGTGATTCCCCCGGGATCTGTCCTGGCACCAGTGCTGTTCAATGTATCCTTAAATTATCTGGAAAAAGGGAACAGTGAGGTGGCAAAGTTGGCAGATCATATAATATTAGGGTTGGAAGGGACCTCAGGAGGTATCTGGTCCAGCCCTCTGCTCCAAGGAGAACTAACCCCAACTAAATCATCCCAGACAGGGCTTTGTCATGCTGGACCTTAAAAACCTCTAAGGAAGGTGATTCCACCACCTCCCTAGGTAACCCATTCCAGTGCTTCACCACCCTCCTAGGGAAAAAGTTTTTCCTAATATCCAACCTAGACCTCCCCCACTGCAACTTGAGACCATTACTCCTTGTTCTGTCATCTGCTACCACTGAGAACAGTCTAGATCCGTCCTCTTTGGAACCCCCTTTCAGGTAGTTGAAAGCAGCTTTCAAATCCCCCCTCAGTCTTCTCTTCTGTAGACTAAACAATCCCAGTTCTCTCAGCCTCTCCTCATAAGTCATGTGCTCCAGCCCCCTGATCATTTTCATTGCTCTCTGCTGGACTCTCTTCAATTTGTCCACATCTCTTCTGTAGTGGTGGGACCAAAACTGGATCCAATACTCCCGGTGTGGCCTCACTGGTGCCGAATAGAGGGAATAATCACTTCCCTTGATCTTCTGCCAGTGCTCCTATTAATACAGCCCAATATGCCATTAGCCTTCTTGGCAACAAAAGCACACTGTTGACTCATAGCCATCATCTCGTCCACTGTAATCCCCAGGTTCTTTTCTGCAGAACTGCTGCTTAGTCAGTTGGTCCCCAGCTTGTAGCAGTGCATGGGATTCTTCCGTCCTAACTGCAGGACTCTGCACTTGTCCTTGTTGAATCACATCAGATTTCTTTTGGCCCAATCCTCCAATTTGTCTAGGTCCCTCTGTATCCTATCACCACCCTCCAGCATATCTGCCTCTCCCCTCAGTTTAGTGTCCTCTGCAAACTTGCTGAGGGTGCAGTCCACACCATCCTCCAGATCATTGATAAAGATATTGAACAAAACCGGCCCCAGGACTGACCCTTGGGGCACTCCGCTTGATACCAGCTGCCAACTAGACATGGAACCATTGATCACGACCCGTTGAGCCCGACGATCCAGCCAGCTTTCTATCCACCTTATGGTCCATTCATCCAGCCCATACTTCTTTAACTTGCTGGTGAGAATACTATCAAAAGCTTTGCTAAAGTCAAGGTATATCACATCCACCTCTTTCCCCTCATCCAGAGAGCTGGTTATCTCATTATAGGAGGCAACCAGGTTGGTCAGACACGACCCGCCCTCGGTGAATCCATCCTGATACAAAATTATTCAAGATTGTTCAGTCCAAAGCTGATTGCAAAGAGTTACACAGGATCTCATACAACGGGGTTACTGGGCAAGAAAACATTGATAAGTGCAAATGAATTCACACTGGAAAACATAATACCAGCTATACATATGAAATGATAAAAGCGACAAAGAGTCCTGGGGCACCTTGTAGATCGGGGTCTCAAACATGCGGCACGCGGGGCTCTTGAGTGCGGCCCGCCAAGCTCCCTGCGCCCCCCCACCCCTCTGCCTACCTCCAGGCCCACTCTCTAAGCAGCCGCCGGGCCGGGGAGGGGGAATGGGGAGGAGGCAGAGGGCTCTTGTGTTGTCTCCTTCCAGGCACCGCCCCCACAGCTCCCATTGGCTGGGAACAGGGAACCGCAGCCAATGGGAGCTTCGTGGGAGGTAACTGAAGGAGAGACAAGAGCAGCACATGCACGGAACCCTGAGGCCCCCCCCCCAGGCTTTGGGGACACGGTGCCACACCCTGAACCCCTCCTGCATTCCCTGCCCTGAGCCACCTGCCGCATCCCTCAAGCACCCCACACACCAACTCCCTGCCCTGAGCCCCCGCCGTGCCCTGCACCCTTTCTGCACCCCCTGCATTGGGGTGGGGACTTCGTGGAAGGGGTTGGAATAGGGCAGGGAAGGAGTGGGAAGAGGTGGGGCAGCGGCGGGGCCTCATGGAAGGGATGGAGTGGGGGTGGGGTCAGGGGCAGTGGGGGAGGGTGTCAGTGATGTGGCTCTGGGGTTAATGCACTAGTCCTCATGTGGCCCTTGTGGTCATTTGAGCGTGAGACCCTGGTCTAGACTAACAGATGGATTGGAGTGTGAGCTGATGCTCTAATACGTCTGTTAGTCACTCGATAAGGTGCCACTGGACTCTGTCGCTTTTACAGCTCCAGACTAACATGACCACCCCTCTGATACAAAATGATGGGATCCAAATTCACAGTGACCACTCAAGAAAGATCTTGGAGTCATCATGGATCGTCCTTGGAAAACATCTGCTCAGTGTGCAGTGGCAGTCAGAAACGCGAAGAACATTAGGGACGGGACAGATAATAATACAGGAAAGAGAACAATAAATCCAGACCCTTCACTGCTGCATGCAGTTCTAAAAAAAAAATCCATTTGAATTGGGAAAGGCACAGGAAGGGCCGCAAAGATGATAAGGAGGCTTCTGTCACTATTGATTGCCACAAGCTCAGCTTCATTAACCAATACATTCGTTTCTAGCTTTAATGCTTGCAGAGAGAAGCTTTAAAATGGGGCCGGAATGTTCCTTCAAAGCTCAGAAGCCAGAAGGCAATAAAACGAACAGACTTGTCATTGTTTTTAGGAATTGTGGGATTTTTATGCTGATTTCCTGAGCTGGAGGCTGAGCTCACGATTTCTGAGTGTTTGGGGTCGGTGAGGCTGTAAACGAAAGGAGTCTATGGCCTCGAGAAAATAGGAGGAGAAAATAAGAAGACCGGGGCTGTTCAGCTTAGATAAGAGACAACGAAGGAGGGACCTGACGGAGCCTAGAAAATGGTGACTGGTGCGGAGAAAGTGACTAGGGAGGGAAGTGTCATTTACTCTTCGCATAATACAAGAACAAGGGGCCACCCAGTTACATTCATAGTCAGCAGACTTAAAACAAGCATAAGGAAGCATTTCTTCACACAGTGCACAGTCAACCTGTGGAACTCACTGCCGGGGGAATGTTGTGAAGGCCAAAACTATAATCGGCTTAAAAAAAGAATGAAGTAAGTTCTTGGAGGACAGGCCCAACAATGGCTATTAACAAAGATAGTCAGGGATGCAGCCCCATGCCTGGATATCCATCTCCTCTGACTGCCAGGAGCTGGGACTGCACAACAGGGTCACTCAGTGGCTGTCTGTTCTGGTCATTCCCTCTGAAGCACGTGGCACTGCCACTATCAGAAGACAGGACACTGGGCTAGGCGGGCCATTGGTCGGACCCAGAATGGCCATTCTGATGTTCTAATGAGAATTTCAGCTTTTGTGATTGTCTCTCTCCTTGTCCCCAGCACGCGGAGCAGGAGATCTTCGAGAGGTGAGTAACCAAATGTTCCTGACTCGCCCTCCCCAGTCTACAAGGCCAGTGGCTCACACCATGGCTCGTGTGCCGCATAGAGCAGCGTGTCATTGCAGCAGGTGACGCTGACCGACTCCTGGCTGGTGCTGCTTTTGGTCAGGGCATAGTGCCAGGGGGCTGGGAAGTTGCATGCACATAAAATGCCCCTTGCCCAAAATGTCCCATGTGGCTTTGCTTCACATGCTGCATTATGTCTCAGACATGGAGACCTAAATTCTTATGTTGGCCACCTAGAAATCCTGGTGGCCAGGACATACCCAATGGATCTAGAGCAGGGATCTCAAATCACCACGAGGGCCACATGAGGACTAGTACGCTGGCCGAGGGCCTCATCGCTGACACCTTTTCATGTAAAGATACAAACGCCCCTCCTGTCCCCACCCCCACCTCACCCCTTGCCTCTTCCCACCCCTTCCCCACCCCCATTCCAACTCCTTCCCCAAAGTCCCTGCCCCAATTCCACCCCCTCCCTGCTCCTATTCCAACCCCTTACCCAAATCCCCTGGACCCAACTCTTCTCCGTTCTCTCTCTTGAGCGCACCGTGTCCCTGCTCCTCCCTCCCTCCTGGAAAGCCCTAAGTGGCACCAAACAGCTGTTTGGGGGTGGGAGTGCTGGGAGGAGGAGTGGGGATGCGGCGCACTCGGGGAGGATAGAGATGGGGAGGGTGAGTGGAGCTATGGCGGGCTACAGGAAATAACTCCGCGGGCCGCCGCTGTGTTTGAGACCCGTGATCAAATAAATGTGGAGGCTCCAGCCTGGCCCTGGGGAGCACAGGCCACTGGCTGCACAGAGGTGGGAGATCACTGTGCAGGTGCACCCCGGGATATGGACTCAGCAGTGAGGCTGCACCCAACCCTGACACAGCGCAAGGACCAGGCCTCCCCCAGAAACACCCCAGGGCCCTGCCCCTCTGTGCTGGGTGCACCAGACGTGGGCAGGCAGGCTCAACTAGGCAGAATTCAAGTGTGGAAGGGCTTCATGTGGGGGGGAATCAGGTGTGAGTTCAGGGGCTCTAGGTGTGCTCAGCTCAGTGGGGATCTGGATGCACAGGGGCTTGTTGGGGGGATTCTGGGTGCAACAGTAATGGGACCCTGCAGGGGGTCCAGGCGAAGGTGGTTGGGGCTCAGCAGGGTGCTGTGGGTGTGGGGTGAACAGTGGGGGGGGGGGGTGTCCACATGCTGGGGGAGTGAGCCTCAGTGGGGTGAGAATCCAGGTGCAGGTGGCTCATCGGGGTGGTCCAGGTGCAGAGGGAGTGGGGCTCATCGTGGGGGGTTCTGAGTGTGGGGAGATGAGGCTCGACAGGAGGGTCTGGGTATGAGGGGTCTGGATATATGTGGGTTGGACAGATGGGGGAGCAGCTCCCTGTAGAAGAATCCCTCCCCCTGAAGCTGAGGAGTGATGGGTGGGGGGTTGGGGGGGGGAGTTTTCAGAGCTTCCTGCAGCTGCGGGAGAAATCTGGGGGTGAGTCTGACCTGGCCCCAGATGCTGTGTAAAGGAAGAGGAAGCCCCATCCTCTTCAGCCCAGCCAGGACTAGCAGCTGAGCCTGGCACAGGGTAGGAGCCACTAGCCGTGTCTTCCCCATTCCCGCCCCCTGGCTCACAGTGGTTTACCTCCCTGCTGGCCTCCCCGGGTACCAGAAACATACTGCTGGAGAGGGTCACATGACTGTGCTTGTGGCTTCCCTT
This sequence comes from Sternotherus odoratus, assembly GCA_032164245.1. Classification (NCBI taxonomy): domain Eukaryota; kingdom Metazoa; phylum Chordata; order Testudines; family Kinosternidae; genus Sternotherus; species Sternotherus odoratus. The sequence goes on along the minus strand of JAVMKO010000016.1, from coordinate 1,324,598 downwards.
TGCTTCCCTGTTGGAAAGTCAGTTTTCTGTTGGGAACAAATTCTGCGCATGCGCAGTGGCCCAGAATTCCCCCCGGAGTAATTGTTGCACATTTCTGCCTTGTGCCTAGCTTTAAAGCAACACAGATGCCAACTTTCCCCGGTGCTGGTGGGTGATAGCGCCCCCCCCCCAGTTCTCCCCCCCGGCCTTTCCCCACCTTGGCCCACCTCCTCCCCTGAGCACACTGTATTTCCACCCCCCACAGGCTTGCTGCACCAAACAGGCAAGCCTAGGAGGGAGGGGGGAGAAGCGGCGTGGTGGCATGCTCAGGGGAGGAGGCGGAGCGGAGGGGCGTGGAGGGGGCAGAGGAACTGCTCCCCCTCCCAGCTTACCTCTGCTCCGCCTCCTCTCCCGAGCACGCCACCGCTCTGCTTCTCCCCCCTCCCTCCTAGGCTTGCTGCGCCAAACTGCTGATTTGCGGGGCAAGTGCTGGGAGGGAGAAGAAGCGGGACACTGCAGTGCACTCAGGGGAGGCGGCGGAGCGGAGGTGAGGGGGGCGGGGTGGGGAGCTTCCGGTGGGTGTTCCAGCCCCAGAGCACCTACAGAGTCTGCGCCTATGCTGAGCAATAAAGTACAGCAGGTGATTAGCAGCAAACGTCAGGGCCCCAGCCTAATAAACACTTCCTGCGTGGGTTTGTCTCCTGACCGTGCGGGGTCAAATCCTTCGGGAGTCTCAGCAGATTACTCTGTCCCTACCCCACTTACGGGGAAATCTGATTGGCCCCCCTTAGCACGTTCATTGTCCACCCCCATCCTGTGGTGCTGTCTCAGACCCATTTGCTCTGTGTTGCCCGGAGCTGTGGGAAGCTGAACGACTCGCGGATATTGGGGTTTCATTTTAAAACGTCAATATCTGTCTGTAACTGCCTGGAGCCGATCCCCCGCCCCGGAAACCAGCCCTGGGGACTGTAGGTGAAGAGACACCTCGTCCCTGGGGTCACTTTGCTGCATTCAGTCCTACCCCAGGGATGAACCTGCCTCGGTAGTTCCTTGGGACTCTAGTTGTGTGTGTATTTTCCAGCACCTGACCCTAAATCAATCTGTTCCCTGAGAACCTCTCTCTCTCTTTCCCTTCCTAGGACAGAGGCAGCGGAGGGGATCCTGGAGCCGCAGGCGTCCAAGAAGTTAAACTTTAATCAGAACTGCGTTCAGAGTCCATTACTGCACCAGCTGTGGGCCTCCGCTGTGCTCAGCTGTGCCACAGGTCAGTGTCGCTCCCAGCCGCACACTCCACTTTCAGGCTCTGCCTGAGCTAACGTCCTGGCTTCCTGACCTACTGCTCCCCAGGCGTGTGTGCGGGAAAGCAAGTGGGTGTTGAGAGTCAATCTGTAACGTCAGAGCTTGTTCACAGTCACTGCACGCACCAGTGCGCTTTCCGCCACAGGGAAGTTTGTTCGTGGGAATTCCTCCCCCGCTGGGCACAGAGGATCCTTGTCTGCTTCAGCAGGGAGATGCTAACGGGAAATGCCCTAAAGTACAAAAGTGAAGCCAGCTCCTTCGAGTGGCCCTGGCCTGGCAGAGGCCCCAGCGCTGGATTTAAAAGACCACATGTTAATAGCAGTGTTGCCAAATCGCACCACATCATTGCAAGGCTTGTGGAGAGCGGCTGTGTCACTTCAAAACCCGGCTCCTGGGGACTATTGGTTATGGGGCAGGCCCAGCTTCCCTCCCAGAATAAATCCGTTTTTAGCCCTAATGGCTGCAGAGAGAAGCTTAAAAAAGGGACCAAAATTCTCCTTAAAATCCGAACCCAGAACCCCCCAAGCCCCTGTGCATCCAGATCCCGCCCTCGCCCAGATCCCCACTGAGCTGAGCACACCTAGATCCGGCTTTCCCAGAGCCGGACAGAGTCTGCACTGGATTAGGTGCAGAATCCGGTTGGTTTTTTAAAGCTCATCTCCCACTGAGGCACGTGGCCCCAAGAACGGATCTCCCTGAGCAGGGGCGGCTCCAGGCACCAGTGCAGCAAGCGCATGCTCGGGGCAGCAAGCTGTGGGGGGCAGCGTGACGGTCGCTGTCAGGGTGGCATTCAGGCAGCTTCTGGGGGCATGTCGCTCCCGTGGATTCGGTGGCATTACAGGGGCCGGTGCGCCGAAGCCGAGTGACCGGCGGGCTGCCGAAGCCACCGGACTGCCGCGCTTGGAGCGGCAAAAACCATAGAGTCAGCCCGTCCCTGAGCCGGAGCACAGGTCTTGGAGGGATTTGAATGCAAACCTGCAGGATTCGCAGCCCAGATCTTGCAGCCTTGAGGTAGTTTGTGGGTGAGACGCAGAGAGGGAAACGGACTAAAAGCCTTGCTGGGCTGGGTACAGTGACGTGCAGAAGGGCAACAGCCCTCAGACCTGACCAGTGTCCGTACCTCCCTTGTGTGTTAGTCTCTCTGGGCCAAGTAGCTCCCAGGCTGTTTGGAACACGGGACAGGGGCCTGCGTTTCAATGTATGGACCAAACTGTTCCAACGCAGGTGCCTGGAATTAGAGCCCAGGGTGACATCCCAGCCCCACTGAAGTCAGTGGAGCCTAAATCTGGATTTAGGAGTCGAACTTCATGTGGGCAGGTTTGAAGACCTAGGCCCTGATTCTTAAAAGAAACAAAACATGCTCCAGACACATAAATACTTAACAATCTTCCCAGATTCAAACCCATCAGCTTGGTGTCGGTCTGCTCCCCACGACTCTGGGGGAGGGCACGGCTCCCCTCACCTGCCGTAGGAAGCACTTGGGTACCATAGTGATGGGCACGAGCTAAATACATGGACATGTCCGCAACGTGCTGCTGCTGCTGCAGGAAAGTAAACGCCGGGTTCGGTTGCATTAACGGGCACAACATGCAAGTCACGGGAGCTGCCCCCGGCCACGCCAGAAGTGGAGCTTGTCTCCCACATCCCAACCTGAGTGGGGTGGGGCTGAAAGCAGCCCCCTGCCCATGTCCCCACCCCCCAGGCCTCCCCCCCAGCACGGGGCAGGGACCCAGGCTCACCACGGCTGCCTGCGGGGCGAGGGTTGCCAAGTGTGCAGTTTTCACCAGAATTCCCGGTCGAAAGGGGATCCCGACGGCTCCGTGTCTCCACCCCCCGGGTGCCCCATTAAGGGGCTGCGTGGCTCCCACAGCTGCCTGGGCTTCCTGCTGGCCTGGCCGGGGAGTGGGGCTTTGGGCCGGAGAGGAGGGGAAGGGGGTGGGGTCTGGGTCTGCAGCAGGCCTGTCCGCTTTCAAAAGGGGGGGGCGGCTATGGCCGGAGTTCCCGGTAAGCTGCAGATGCACAGGAGCCTATTAAGCACTGTGCAGACGCTCCGGGAACCCGCCCAGACAACCTGTCGCTGCCAGGGGAGGGGCACCCCTATCCCATGGCCCCAGCCCGGGAGCTGCTGCGGGGAGAGAGGGCTGGGGGAGTCCTTGCTCCCCACTGTAGTCCCGGGGCAGCCTGCACCCCAACCCCCTCATCCCCAGCCGCACCCCAGAGCCTGCATCCCCAACTGGAGCCCTCATATCCCTGAACCCGAACTCTGCTCCATAGCAGAGACAGAACACTGGCTATGGCCCCCGTAGCTCCCCCACCTTCGGCCCCCCCAGCAGCCCTGCCTGGCCCACGGGCTCTCCACTGCGAGCAGCAGAAGGATCGCGGAAAGGGCTGGGCCGGGAACTTTGTGCAGGAGGAAGGTTCTGGTTTGACTGGCAGCCATGGCTGGGCAAGGGGATGACAGGCTGCAAAGGGGGAGCCCCCCATGCCAGTCCCGGATGGGGCAGAGTGTGGGAGCCCCAGGCATGGCCCAGGCCCTGTTGCTGCTGCTGTGCAGATGCTGCCCAGAAAGCCGGCCCCTGCCCCATGGGGCCCCTTACCTCGGTGGGGAGGGGAGTCCAGTCTCTGGTGTCAGTCCGGGATTGCTGCAGTGGGGGAAGGGGGAAACGTGGACATGAGCCCAGCTCCCTCCCTGGCCCAGTGCTGCTGAGGGAGACCGGCTGCCCCTGGCCGAGGTCCCGCTGCTCAGCCTGTACCAATTGACTTTCCTGGCAGGTTTGGAAGAGGTCCGCGTAGATGAGAAGACTGTCAGCCCACTGCTGGCCCTGTCCGAAGACCAGAGGACCCTGGCGTTCAGCCCCAAGAAGGCAAAGACCTACCCAGACTGCCCGGAGCGCTTCGACCACTGGCCCAACGCCTTGGGCACTACGGCCTTCCACCAAGGGACCCACGCCTGGAGGATCAGCGTGGCCAAAAGCTGTGCCTACAAACTGGGCATTTCTTACGGCTCCATGCAGCGCAAAGGGCCCAGCACCGCAGCCCGGCTGGGCTACAACCCCTGCTCCTGGGTGTTCTCGCGCTACGACAAGGAGTTCCGCTTCTCGCACGACGGGCACCACCAGGCGGTGGAGCTAGTCAAGTGCCCGGCGCAGGTGGGCGTGCTGGTGGACTTGGTGGGGGGAGAGGTGCTGTTCTACGACCCCACGGCCGGCGTCATCCTCCACTCCCACCGGGAAGCCTTCACGGCGCCCGTCTACCCTGCGTTTGCCGTGGCTGACCAGAGCATCTCCCTGGTTCAGTGAACAAGGCCTGGCCCCGGGGCAGCGGCTCGCTGCCAGCTCTGGGGGCAAAGGGGGAGCTTTCTGCAGAGACGCACAGCTTGGCTCGTCCCCCGCTGGATCTTCAGTCACTCCAAGCCGCCGGGGGGCACTGGCAGCCTGAATGCCCTGACCCCTTGTGTCGGGGTCCCAGGAGGGGCCACCCTGAGGTTGCTCAATCGGGGCAAACTGCAAAGAATGGGGCAGACGATCCCCATTTCTAATCATTGGAGTCACCAGTCGAATCCCTTCCTGGTTACCCAGGAGCCACAAACATATCCAGCCCTGGGCTCCCATCATAGACTATCAGGCTTGGGAGCACAGGCACCGACTCCGGGGATGCTCCGGGGCTGGAGCACCCACCGGCAGCTCCCCACCCATCCCAGCCCGCCTCTGCTCCGCCTCCTCCCTTGAGCGTACCCCTGCCACTCCACTTCTCCCCCTTTCTCCCTCCCTCCTTCCCAGGCTTCCTGCAAAATAGCTGTTTCATGCGGTAAGCCTGGGGGGGGGGGGGGGAATGCAGCGTGCCTGGGGGAGGAGGTGGGGCACGGGATTTGGGGAAAGGGTTGGAATGGAAGCTGGGAAGGGGTGGACCTGGGGGGGCTCGAGCATCCCTCGGCACCAGGTAAAGTCAGCACCTATGCTCAGGAGGTTCTAGTCCAACCCCCTGCTCAAATAGGACCAACCCCAACTAAATCATCCCAGCCAGGGCTTTGTCAAGCCTGACCTTAAAAACCTCCAAGGAAGGAGATTCCACCACCTCCCTAGGGAACCCATTCCAGTGCTTCACCACCCTCCTAGGGAAAAGGTTTTTCCTAATATCCAACCTAAACCTCCCCCTCTGCAGCTCCCCCTGATGAAGCTTACGGGGATCTGAGATATAGGATCAGGGCCCAAACGTTCCTTTTGGAGATCCCTGGCAGGCTCTTGACAGCAGGTATTCCCTGAGTGAACAATAGTGGCTTTGAAGTTGAACCTCCTGTTTCCTAAGCACCAGGTATACACACCACAGAGAAATAAAGACAATGATAGTACTACAGTCACGGTTCATCTCAGTGAATTGACAGAATCCTTTGGGTACATTGTCACCCTCTAACAATGGATCTATGTAAACACACATAGAAAACCCACAATCATTATCTGCTAAGATGTCTCTAAAGGTTGACTCTGGGTTAGCCTGCTGCTGCTAAACCCTCCTGGCTCAGTGCCATGTACCTAACCAGGCTCCAGCTTCAGCCCAGGTGCCTGCTCTGAGCTTGTTTCTTAACAGCAGTAGCCCCTGGAATTCTTTCCAGGCAATCTAGTTACACTGGACTGGCCCTACGGGATCAGCTCACTGGCCCGTCTTGTTGCGTAGTCAGTCTCTGGCTGTAGCCAAGCCCTGAAGTGTAAATTGCCTAGAATGCATCTGGCCAGCTGCACAACACTGCACTGAGTAGGGAATAATCCATCCTTCCTGACCCTTGCACAAAATCATCTTGTGCCTTGACACATGAGAGCTGATGACCCTGAGCTTAGTCTGCAAAACTGCAAACGTTTATTGGTCACAGAGTTATCAGGTCTTTAACACTCCAGGACTTGCCAACCTGAACTGCAGCACATTTTGCTTTGGCCTAGTCCCTTTGCCAACGCTCCATTGACAGTGTTGTCAGGTGTTGCCTGGATCTGGCCAGGTACTGATACAGCAGCTCTTGATTGACCGCCACAGAAGGTTCGGTGGCAAAGGCACTCGGCCAGCTTCCTTGTTAACAAAGCATGGTCCTAGTGTCTGGGAGACGCTGAGGACACTAACACACGAATGCCTGTTGTAATGGACTCAGCACAATGAGTGGTGGGACCTGCTGCCCCCCCGGAGACCAGAACACTGCTCCTGCCACCCCTCTTTTATACACTGATACAAACACGTTACCTGTTGCCCCCCCTGATGTGGTTAGTTACCATCCCGCTGGTCCAAACAAAACATTTTCACCTTTCAGCCTAAGCCTGGCCTCCCGTCCTTATTTCACATGGGGCCGGGGTTTCTGGTTCATCTCCCAGCACTGTGTTTACATTGGGGGGTACCTGCATCGCCTGGCATGTGCACACATCGATACCCTGGGCCTAGTACTTCTCAGGCATGCCTGTGTGTTTTGCCAAGGTCGTGTATCGGCTAGTGAACCTCCAAACAGGCATCTGCTCTGTAACAGGGCCTGCCTTTCTCATAGCGTGACACTCGCTACCTTTGCTTCATAGTAGCAGGGCCTGACCTTTGCTCACTTTAGTTCAGGCTTTAGGCCTTGTAGCAGGCCCCATGCTTTAGGCTCTCTCCACTCCATACAGCAGTTCTCTCTATCGGGAGCCAAACCCTTATCTACAGTGTGGCCATGGGGCTCCAGGAACATCTGTCTACTTTGGGGGGCACCAGTTATGCCTGACAGAAAAGAGGCGCCCTTCACTGACTCCTCAATTTCCACCACTAGCCTGGAGGAGGAACTCAACACTGGCATGTTCCATCTGCTGTGCAGTGGTTACAGCCCTAGCCAGAAACGTGGGGAAGCCGTGTGAGACCGGACTGTGTGAGTCCTGCAATAGCAGGGCCTCAGTTCCCCCTGCCAGACCTCAGGGGTGAGCGAGGCTAAATTCATACGGCGCAGATTCTACCACGCTGAGCACCAGAGAGAAGCCTGGTGATAAGGCTCTGTACAGTCTGGTTCATTTGTTGGGGTGGGCTCAGTGCCAAGGGGCTTTAGACATGAGGGTGTGACCCAGGGTCAAAGTAGGGACCTGGCCTGGGCTGGTTTCTCCCCTCTTTAGACAGAAGTATCTTGAATGTTACCCGCTCCAGGCGTGTCTAGAGAACCACGGCGTTTCCAGCCAGCTGGGCTGTCCGTTTAGTTTGCCCCACACTGAAGTGCATTTTGATTTGCTCCTGTTTCCGTTAGCGCGGGACGGGATAGCGCGGGGCCCACGCGGCCCGTTAGCGCAGGACGGAATAGCGCGGGGCCCACGCGGCCCGTTAGCGCGGGACGGGATAGCGCGGGGCCCACGCGGCCCGTTAGCGCGGGACGGGATAGCGCGGGGCCGACGCGGCCCGTTAGCGCGGGACGGGATAGCGCGGGGCCGACGCGGCCCGTTAGCGCGGGACGGGATAGCGCGGGGCCCACGCAGCCCGTTAGCGCGGGACGGGATAGCGCGGGGCCGACGCGGCCCGTTAGCGCGGGACGGGATAGCGCGGGGCCCACGCGGCCCGTTAGCGCGGGACGGGATAGCGCGGGGCCCACGCGGCCTGTTAGCGCGGGACAGGGTAGTGCGGGGCCCACGCGGCCCGTTAGCGCGGGACGGGATAGTGCAGGGCCCACGCGGCCCGTTAGCGCGGGACGGGATAGTGCGGGGCCCACGCGGCCCGTTAGCGCGGGACGGGATAGTGCGGGGCCCACGCGGCCCGTTAGCGCGGGACAAGGTAGTGCGGGGCCCACGCGGCCCGTTAGCGCGGGACAAGGTAGTGCGGGGCCCACGCGGCCCGTTAGCGCGGGACGGGATAGTGCGGGGCCCACGCGGCCCGTTAGCGCGGGACAAGGTAGTGCGGGGCCCACGCGGCCCGTTAGCGCGGGACAAGGTAGTGCGGGGCCCACGCGGCCCGTTAGCGCGGGACAGGGTAGTGCAGGGCCCACGCGGCCCGTTAGCGCGGGACAGGGTAGTGCAGGGCCCACGCGGCCCGTTAGCGCGGGACAGGGTAGTGCAGGGCCCACGCGGCCCGTTAGCGCGGGACGGGATAGTGCAGGGCCCACGCGGCCCGTTAGCGCGGGACAGGGTAGTGCGGGGCCCACGCGGCCCGTTAGCGCGGGACGGGATAGTGCGGGGCCCACGCGGCCCGTTAGCGCGGGACAGGGTAGTGCAGGGCCCACGCGGCCCGTTAGCGTGGGACAGGGTAGTGCAGGGCCCACGCGGCCCGTTAGCGCGGGACGGGATAGCGCAGGGCCCACGCGGCCCGTTAGCGCGGGACAGGGTAGTGCAGGGCCCACGCGGCCCGTTAGCACGGGACGGGATAGTGCGGGGTCCACGCGGCCCGTTAGCGCGGGACGGGATAGCGCAGGGCCCACGCGGCCCGTTAGCGCGGGACGGGATAGTGCGGGGCCCACGCGGCCCGTTAGCGCGGGACAGGGTAGTGCAGGGCCCACGCGGCCCGTTAGCGCGGGACGGGATAGCGCGGGGCCCACGCGGCCCGTTAGCGCGGGACGGGATAGTGCAGGGCCCACGCGGCCCGTTAGCGCGGGACGGGATAGTGCGGGGTCCACGCGGCCCGTTAGCGCGGGACGGGATATCGCGGGGCCCACGCGGCCCGTTAGCGCGGGACGGGATAGTGCAGGGCCCACGCGGCCCGTTAGCGCGGGACGGGATAGTGCGGGTTCCACGCGGCCCGTTAGCGCGGGACGGGATAGCGCGGGGCCCACGCGGCCCGTTAGCGCGGGACGGGATAGCGCGGGGCCCACGCGGCCCGTTAGCGCGGGACGGGATAGTGCAGGGCCCACGCGGCCCGTTAGCGCGGGACAGGGTAGTGCAGGGCCCACAGGGTAGTGCAGGGCCCGTTTGCTGGGGCATTCCCACGCGGCGGCACGTCCAGGCCCTGGGAGCAGTGCAGCGATCGCTCTGCACAGCGCATGGAAAAGGCACCTGCTGAGGTTTGGGCAGGGAAAGGGCCCAGCTCCCATCAGCCTCTGGACCGCAGGGAATGGTTTCCAACCCTCCCCTCTACGCTGCCCACAGGTGGCTTAGTGGGGAGTCCTGCTGAAAGCCTGTCTGGGAGCAGAGCCATCAGCATCCCCAGGCCCTGACTTTGCACAATGGCCAGGGGGGAAATCCCATGGGATCCTCTGCCAATCTCTGAGCAGAGGCACTAACCCCCATGGGATGTGCCAGCTCCTGTGGGCAGGGGCTGCAGAGGTGGGCAATGGCTACCCGAGAGGCCAGAGCAAGAGCAACCCAAGAAGGGGGTGATGCTGGCTGGGAAAAGACTATTGTCAGCTCCAGGGGCTCACTGCAGTCACACACCACCAGTGTTCCCCACGGGGCAGCATGCCCGGGCTGGCAGGGAATGAACCCGGCCCAGAGAAGGGATTTCTGCTTCGGGCTCTGTCTGTTCTTTCCTCGCACGAGTGTGTGTGTGTGTGTATGTCCCCCCACTCCAGGCGCTTTGAGAGCCATGGAAGAAAGGGGAAGAGAAGTGCTGAGTATCTGTAGCAGTTTATTGTAGTGGGTGACAAAGGGGCGGTTGTGGATGGTGCTACAGGTATTTCTCCCTGAGTTCAGAGGGGTTTGCTTTGCCCCCTCTCTATTGCAGGACAAGCAGATACTCTTTAGAACCTGATTCACCTGCTGGGGAACTAAATCCTCCCCCCTCCCCCCCCCCCCCGCAGCACCACGAATCCCTCTTTTAGTGCCGTGTCCCCGGCCAGCTCTGCGGAGAGGCGAGGGATTCTTCGTTAACCCTTCTCGAGAACAGACAGCAAGTGGGGAAGTGAAGGCAGGACGTGGTGCTTTGGGACCTCTAGCTCCCGATGGTTTGCACACCCAGCCCTCGTGAGCAGGAAGCTGTGCATGCCCACCCCTCGGGCTCCCCTGTAATCCTTCACGTAATTGTCCCCCACGTGAGCTGCCTGCTCTGGGGCTACCCCAGAAATGTGCAGCGCCTTTTGGAAGATCCGCTGGTCCGGCTTGGCAAAGCCAGCCTCCTCCGAGGTCAAGACAAATTCAAAATGGTGCCTGAGGTCGCAGTGAGTCAGAATCTTCTCTAGCCTCTTGTCGAAGTTGGAGATTACGGCCATACGGATGCCCCGCTGCTGGCACTGCCTCAGAGTCTCCCTGGCGCCCGGTAACAGCTCCCAGTTCTCTGCGCTGCAGAACTCCTGGTAGAGACTTTCTGCGATGGTAGTGAGGAGCCTGTCGTCACAGACACCAGCGAGCCTGAAGGTCTGTTTGATAACATCCGCCCACCACTGCTTGGAGCTTAGCCCCTGACTCAGGCCGTAGTTGGGGAAGTGCTTGCTCTGGGCTTTGTACGCCTGATGGAACGACTTACCGAGAGCCTCCGGCTGCACGTGAACTTCATGAACACGGGCCGCAGCAGAGTAATTCTCCCCGACGGGGTGCCGGAGCCGGAGCAGCGTGTCCTTCACGTCCCACGTTAAGAGCCGGAGCCGAAGCATTGCTTCCTGGAGGCTGAGGAGAACCAGATAAAAAGAAAAGGATCAGACAAGCCGTAAACCCAGCCCTTGTATAGGTCCAGTGCTGAGAGAACACTTAGCGTGGGGCAGGGCATTACAGCACTCTGGCAATGTAAAGGAGCCTTAAAATGTTTACACCCGTTTTACACTCCTGGGGGAATTCACTAAGAACAGCGGGAACAATTCACTAAGCAGGCAGGCTGCTACATTCTGCTCTGCCTGAGGGGACAGATCCAGCCCCATACCTACCTCCTCAGAAACACCCCAAACCCTGCCCCTCCACGCTGACAGCACGAGGGTGGGAGTCTCTCTCTCTCACATGTCCAGCCCTTCCACCGGCAGCTCCAGTCACCCAAACCCAGGAGCCTGTGCTGGGGGAGGGGCGTGTGACCACGCTTGCAGCTTTCCTTTGCTTCCCCATCAGAAGTCATTTTTCCATGAGAAAACAAAGGAATCTGGGGGGGACTTGAATTCTGCACATGCACAGTAGCACAGAAGCAACATTTGTGATTTTGCAGTATAACAAAATCTATCTATCTATCTTATCTATATATATAAAAGTCAAGTGGTGTATGTATGTATGACAGTGAACTCCTCCCGCACCGTTTGAGCCAGAGACTTGAAATTTGGTACAGTTAGGGGTCTTGGGGTCTAGATGCTGGTAAGGGTCGAAAAAATTTCGGATCTCAACTCTGACGCCCCCCAGGGGTGAAAGTCTTTCAGGGCCAATCACATCGGCTGGGCGGTTAGGTGGTGATGATGTCATAATACCCCCCTCCAACAGACACCTCACTCGCTCAGCTCACCCCTCCCTCCTCCAACGGAACCCCGGAGATCCCTCAGTTCTCTGCCCCTCCCCCCTCCCAACAGAACCCCGGAAATCCCTCAGTTCTCTGCCCCTCCCAATGGAACCCCAGAGATCCCTCAGTTCTCTGCCCCTCCCCCCTCCCAACGGAACCCCGGACTCCATCAGCTCTGTGCCCCCCCCCCACCTGCGAAGGTCCCCGGAATCCCTCAGCTCTGCCCCCCCCGCGATGGATCCGAGTTGGGTTTGGTGGGACGGTAAGTGAGGTGAGGGTGTCGGGTTCAGTCGGGGGGTGAGGTGGGGGTGTCGGGTTTGCTTGGGGGGGTCAGGTGGGGGTGTCGGGTTTGGTCAGGGGGTAAGTGAGCCGGGGGGTGTCGGGTTTGGTCTGGGGGGGTGGGAAGGTGTCGGGGTGGGTGAGGGGTGAGGTGTGGGTGTTGGGTTTGGTTGGGGGGGAAGGTGTCGGGGTGGGTGCCCAGACCAAACCCGACACCCCCCCCCGGCTCACTTACCCCCCGACCAAACCCGACACCGCCACCTCACCCCCCCACCAACCGCAACACCCCCTGACCAACCGCAACACCCACACCTCACCCCTCACCCACCCTGACACCTTCCCATCTCCCCAGACCAAACCCAACACCCCCTGGCTCACTTACCCCCCGACCGAACCTGACACCCCCACCTCACCCCCCCACCAACGGCAAAACCCCCTGACCAACCCCAACACCCACACCTCACCCCTCACCCACCCTGACAACTTCCCACCCCCCCAGACCAAACCCGACACCCCCCCCCCCCCGGCTCACGGTGCACTGTGTAGCACACAGATTATTAAATACACTGTTCGGTTGGGGGGTGAGGTGGGGGTGTCGGGTTTGCTCAGGGGGTGAGGTGGGGGTGTCGGGTTCGGTCGGGGGGTGAGGTGGGGGTGTCGGGTTCGGTCGGGGGGGGGTCAGGTGGGGGTGTCGGGTTTGGTTGGGGGGTAAGTGAACCAGGGGGTGTCGGGTTTGGTCTGGGGGGGTGGGAAGGTGTCGGGGTGGGTGAGGGGTGAGCCGGGGGGGTGTTGGGGTTGGTCAGGGGGTGTCAGCTGTCTGTCCCCTCCCCACCTCCGACTGACATGAGCAGCGCCAGGCACTTATGCTAGTAATATCATAAAACAATAGGTTTCTTTATAACAACATGAACATTAGCTTGTCTGCGAGGTGGCAGGATTATTCTAGAAGAAACAGCCAGACCAGTTTAGCAGGAAACTGAAATCAGAGTTAGTGGCTAGGAATTCTCTCAGCCTCAGACAAAGAGCACACCCACACAGCAACGGTCATGGAGAGAGTCTTGCAATCTCTGCACTGAAGCCTGTGTCCAGTTTAAGGGCAGAGTAAGACACACTTGGGAGAAGGAACCATTTTCTTGTGCTGTATAAAGTGAACGGTCTCGGAGGAGGATGCACTGACAGCTCTGATGAAGTCCTCTTGGCATGAGGCAGGTGCATGCAAAGGCAGCAGCAGTGAAAACGTCCACCATGCTGCCCTATTTAACATGCCAGGCAGTGGGAGTCTGGTTCTGGTCTCTCTGCTGAGGCTAGTCCTAAGGACTGTGTCCAGAGGTGCTGGGACAATGAGGGTGCTGAGAGCCATTGAACCACACTGGAAATCCTGGAAACCCCTGTGCCGGGGTGCAGCAGCACCCCCAGTACCTCTAGTTCCAGCATCTATGATTGTGCCCTAAAAACAGCCATCCAGGGTCAGATCAAGGTCCATCTAGCCCGGTATCCTGTCTGCTGATCGTGGCCAGTGCCAGGTGCTCCTGAGGGAATGAACAGAACAGGGAATCATCAGATGATCCATTCCTTGTCTTCCATTCAGCTTCTGGCAAACAGAGGCTAGGGACACCATCCCTGCCCATCCTGGCTAATAGTCATTGATGGACCTATCCTCCATGAATTTATCTAGTTCTTTTTAAAATCTTGTTATAGTCATGGCCTTCACAACGTCCTCTGGCAAGGAGTTCCACAGGTTGACTGTATGTTGTGTGAAGAAATACTGCCTTTTGTTTGGTTTAAACCTGGTGCCTATTCATTTCATTTGGTGACTCCTAGTTCTTGTGTTCTGAGCAGTAAATATTTATCTTCTCCACACCAGTCATGATTGTTGTAGACCTCTATCACGTTCCCCTTTAATCACCTCTTTTCCAAGATGAAAAGTCCCAGTCTTATTTCTCCCTCCTCATATGGAAGTTGTTCCACACCCTCAATAATTTTTGTTGCCCTTTTCTGAACCCTTTCCTATTCCAATATACCTTTTTTGAGACAGGGCAATCACATCTGCACACAGTATTCAAGAAGTGGGCGAACCGTGGATTTATATAGAGGGAACGTGATATTTTCTGTCTTATTCTCTATCCCTTTCTTAATGATTCTCAACATTCTGTTCACTTTTTTGACGTCCGCTGCACACTGAGTGGATGTTTTCAGAGAACCATCCACCACGACGCCAAGATCTCTTTCATGAGTGGTAACAGCTAGTGTAGACCCCATCATTTTATATGCAGAGTTGGGATTATGTTTTCCAATGTGCATTACTTTGCATTTATCAACATTAACTTCCATCTGCCATTTTGTTGCCCAGTCATCCAGTTTTGTGGGATCCTTGGGTTTTTTATGGCTACTTAAACCCCTTCGTTTTCAGTTTAAACTGATTTTTACTGAAAAATTCCTGGGTTCCACAAAAAATATTATTCTTTTTTTTTCTTTTCTGATTTTCACCCTACTTTTGTAACATTCGAATATATATAAAAATAACGTACATAGCTTCAAATACAATACATTGCATGAGAGCTATGTATTATGATCATACATTAGTCTGTATATGCAAGGCTGCTAGTTAAGGTAAGGCTATGTATTAGTAGAGATACACACAATAACCCAACAGGAACACTGCAAACTCTGAAGTGCATGTGCATTTGAAGGTCCTGATGAATCTCACCCCGACCCCATTCACATTTCAAAGCTGATAACGGGTTAAAGATTTGACACTGAACGAAGAAAACACAAATCGGAGTCAATGTTTCAGACCCCGAGGGAGCAGTTGAAAGTTAAAAGACAAGCAGACCGGAGAAGAGACTGGAGGGGGGTGTAGGCCCCGCGAACGGTGACCCAAGGATTAAATGTAGCCGTTTATAGGCTGATCATTCGAGGTTCACCCAGAGACCCGTTCATTCCAATGGGAAGTTTGCTTTGGGGATTAGCAATCTATTGTTAAACTCAGAGCCGTGTTTCGGGGATTCAAACCATCCACTGGATCCTCCCCCTTTCCAGCCGCGAAAAGAAACCTCCAGATTCCCCGACACGTTGGGAATCGCTTTTCGCTGATTTTCGCGGTGGTGGGACCGTGGGAATAACCGCCGATCAGTTCCCAGCCCCCCCCCCCCCCCCCGTGACTATAGCTGGAGGGGGACAGTCCGGTGGGGAGCTGCCCCCGAGCCCCCCAGTCCATGTCACGGGGGCACCGCTCCGCTCCTGAGCCGGTTTGGGTCTGACCGGGTGCTAAGGCCCGTTCCCACGGCCGGACACGCTCGGGGACCCGTATTTCCGCCTTAAAACCCCGCCCGGGGCCCGGGGCCCGGGGCCGGGCCTGGCTCCGCGCCGCCCTACGGGGGCTCCGGGCCTGCAACGCGCTGGCGCCGCTCCCGTTCTCGGCCTCCGGCCGCGCAGCGCCCCGCGGGGGGCCGGGCTGGGACCCGCCACTTACCTGGGGCCGCCGGGAGCGCGAACGGCTGGGGCCGCCGACAGCAGCTTCCTGCCCCAGCCCGCCCCACCCCCATCAGCCCTGGAGTGCAGCCCCTCCCCCGCCCCATGCGGCTCTGGGGTCCAACCCCCTCCTCTAGCCCCAGACTCCCCCCGCCATTGACGGGGTCTATCTCAGCTGCGGAGGCGGCTGCTCATCAGGCCAGTCTCATCAGTCAGGTCCCGCACCGGGCAATGCAGCGTTAACCTCCCTTCGGGCCAGTCCGGTGTTACCTGCTGCCAGCTTAGCTCTCCTCCGGCCTCTGCAGCTGGGGCCCTCGCCCTAGTTCAAGCCGGTCCCTCCCGCTGTTCAGTGACCTTTGCTTTTCTCAGTCAGTTGTTCCCCAGCGTTGTATACACGCCCCCCTCCCCTCTTCTGTTAAACTGATCAGAAGAGACCCCTGAAACCACAGCAGGACTCAATCATCCCACACCCCACGGGGTACAGCCCCCCAGCCCCAAAGCCATGAGGTAGAGCTCTCCGTTCATCACACCCCAGAGGAGCTGTGGGGCATTGGGCAGGCTCTGGCCTGCAGCAGTGAAAGCAGCAGACCACCATCATCCCTTAAAAACATGAGGAATCCCTGGAGCACTTTAGAGACGAACAATTTCTGTGGGCGTGAGCTTTCGTGTCTAGAACCCACGTCCTCAGATGCAGGGAGTGGCGGCTTCAGCCCATGAAAGCTTCTGCCCAAATAAACGGTTACTCTCTAAGGTGCCACAAGGCCCCCACATTGTTTTTGCCGATACAGACTAACACGGCCACCGCTCTGAACCCATAATCCCTTAGAAAGTGTGATCCTACCCGAGTGACCAATCTGTAGGGCTTCCCCATCGCAACTGAGGGCCTCACCCACACCAGTGAATCTGTGTGCTGGGCTGGGATTGAGTGTTTG
Organism: Sternotherus odoratus; assembly: GCA_032164245.1. Lineage (NCBI taxonomy): Eukaryota > Metazoa > Chordata > Testudines > Kinosternidae > Sternotherus > Sternotherus odoratus. Next base: position 1,308,324 of record JAVMKO010000016.1, on the reverse strand, counting down.
GAGAGCCAGAGGGCATCAGGGCTGGGGCAGGAGGTTGGGGCATGGGGAGAGGCTCAGGGGTACAACTCCAAGCCTGCCCCCAGCTGGAGTGGGGCTGAGCTGACCCACTGTCTTGGCCAGAATGTGGCCCTGACCCTGCACCCCAACCCTAGCAGGGCTGAGCTGTCTGGTACGGCCTGGACCTCGTACCCCAGCCGGAAGGAGGCCGCACCACACGGCTCAGCCCCTTACCCAGTGCCCCGGCCAGAGCGGGACTAAGCCACGTGGTGTGGCCTCAACTCTGCACCCCGGCTGGAGCACTGGCACGGGACCAAGACCGGTAGTGTGGCCCCTGATCCAGTGCCCCAGCTGGAGTTGGGCCGAGCTCCTTGGTGTGGCTCAGGGGCGGCTTAAAACAGTTCACGGGCCAGATGTGGCCCATAGTTTATCCACCCTGCTCTAGTTGCTAAGCTGTGCAAACCATCAAGGGGAAGAGAGGTTTGTAAGGTAAACTACCTCCAATCTGCCAGCAACCCCCCTTGTTTCTTTGTCCTCTGTAAACTCAGCAGAGGACGGGCCTGTCCTTTTCTTGGAAACATACAACATGGCAAGGTAACAGGAGAGGCTGACAGGCCTGCGTGATGAGTCGGAGGAACAGGGAATGCCATTGGTGTGACTGTACCCCACAGATGATCCGACCTGCGCATACTAGCACAGCGTCTGCTACAGAGGAGTCAGGACATTTGCACCTCTTCCCCACCCCAAAAATGATGGCAATGCAGATTAAAACTACATCCCTGTTCCCCAGAGGAGTGGAGCCATTCCAGACGTTCCCTCCCCCCTCTTCCTCTCAACAGCACCAAGCTGCCAGGGTTGTAGACTTTTTTTTTAATTTTCAGCTGAACTCAGGCCAGGCATTGAAGAGTATCAGAGGCTGCCGCGAAGACGAACAAAGCAGAGGAGCTCTAGCAATTCATCTAGACTTCATAATCATACGGCCCACGTAAGACCCACAGTACAGATCCAAGTACTCAGCTCTGTTACTACATCGGACTGGTAGGGTGAAGTCATTTTCAAGTGCACTGGACAGCAGAGCGGGGGAGACTCACTGCTGGCTCTGCTCCTGCAATGCGGAGTCTGAAACACGGCCCAGGACAGGCCGGGGGTTAAAACAATTCTTTTCACTGGAGTTTTTAGACGAGGGAAACGTTTCTAGTGCTCTTGGCTTTTAAAGATTATTTTGACAACACTTCTGTGCAATGCAACAGCCTCCTTTTAGGGGGGTCAAAGGCCAGCGCTTGAACTGCGAGTTGACAGAGCCCATGGGAGTGCTAGGAGCTGCTCCGGGGTACAAGACCCCTACTAATGTTAGCCAGACCGTGCAATGGCCCATGAGCACTCAGGACATTGTACTGCTGAAGGTCACTGCCTAGCCCCATGCGCCCTGTTGCCCCGAGACAGTCGGGCCCCAGCGCAGAACCAGCTCAACATTCGCTATTCCACGCAATGACGACGGGTTTAAGGCACAAGCACGTGTGGAGGGGACCCCCCCCCCGAGGGCTCTGAAGCATCTTGGGGTATTTCTGCAGATTCAGAAGTTCGAAGCGACGCGTTCACAGGGGGACAGGGTCAGTTTGAGTCTGGTGTCTGGCTGAGCAGCGAGAGAAGCCCTGCCTGCCTCTAGCCATCCATTGCTGCTTCCATGCCTGGGACCCAGTCAGTGTGCAGAAAGCCCACGCAGGTGAGAGCAAAGCTGGGCTGTGGACAAAGCTGGGCAAAGGAATCAGTTCACCAGTGTACGGCAGGGAGACACCCCCTCCGAACTAGCACTCCCATGACCCATCTGCAGGTGAACCGCCCCCCCCCCCCCCCAAGCTAGACTGAGGAGACTGGGGTAGAGCAGTGGTGGGGAATGGGCGCTCCCTTTATGAAGAATCTCAAAACTCTCCCCTCTGCTGTCCCACAGCGAAACGTTAAAATAAACCAGCACGTTAAGAAGGTGCCTCTCCAGGTGGGTTGCTTGGGGGGGGGCACTCAGTTCTGGTCCTAAGGCAGTATGCTCTCAGGGGAGGAGGGGTCTCTCAAGGTGGTTCTTGGGGAGGGGGGGGATCAGTCTGGTCCTAAGGCATTGTGCTCTCAGGGGAGGAGGGGGTCTCTCAAGGTGGGTTCTTGGGGGGGGGGGGGATCAGTCTGGTCCTAAGGCATTGTGCTCTCAGGGAGGAGGGGGTCTCTCAAGGTGGGTTCTTGGGGGGGGGGGGCGGGGGATCAGTCTGGTCCTAAGGCATTGTGCTGTCAGGGGAGGAGGGGTCTCTCAAGGTGGGTTCTTGGGGAGGGGGGGGATCAGTCTGGTCCTAAGGCATTGTGCTGTCAGGGGAGGAGGGGGTCTCTCAAGGTGGGTTCGTGGGGGGGGGGGGGGGAGAGATCAGTCTGGTCCTAAGGCATTGTGCTGTCAGGGGAGGAGGGGTCTCAAGGTGAGTTCTTGGGGGTCCTAAGGCATTGTGCTGTCAGGGGAGGAGGGGGTCTCTCAAGGTGGGTTCTTGGGGAGGGGGGGTGCTAAGTCTGATCCTAAGGCATTGTGCTGTCAGGGGAGGAGGGGGTCTCTCAAGGTGGGTTCTTGGGGAGGGGGGGTGCTAAGTCTGGTCCTAAGGCATTGTGCTGTCAGGGGAGGAGGGGGTCTCTCAAGGTGGGTTCTTGGGGAGGGGGGGTGCTAAGTCTGGTCCTAAGGCATTGTGCTGTCAGGGGAGGAGGGGGTCTCTCAAGGTGGGTTCTTGGGGGGGGGGGGAATCAGTCTGGTCCTAAGGCATTGTGCTATCAGGGAGGAGGGGGTCTCAAGGTGGGTTCTTGGGGAGGGGGGAGTGCTAAGTCTGGTCCTAAGGCATTGTGCTGTCAGGGGAGGAGGGGGTCTCTCAAGGTGGGTTCTTGGGGGGGGGGGGGGGATCAGTCTGGTCCTAAGGCATTGTGCTGTCAGGGGAGGAGGGGGTCTCAAGGTGGGTTCTTGGGGGGGGGCGGGGGATCAGTCTGGTCCTAAGGCATTGTGCTGTCAGGGGAGGAGGGGGGCTCAAGGTGGGTTCTTGGGGAGGGGGGGTGCTAAGTCTGGTCCTAAGGCATTGTGCTGTCAGGGGAGGAGGGGGGCTCAGCATTAAGCCCAGTTCTAAAATAACACTTTAAAAATTGCCTTCCTTTGCCTTCTTTGGGTTAACGTCGGCTCTAGTGCGGGCTCGGCTCTAGTGCAGACGGGTGCAGCAGCCCTGCAGCCAGTGATGCTGGACTTGCCTCTGCGTGGATCTGGAAGGCCCCATAAAATCCTCCTCTTTGCGTTTCAGTCCTCGCAGGTTTCCCTCCCTCAGGCCCTTTACGCCTGTTCCTCCTTCAGCCACCTCAGGAGCTGGGGCACGTAGTAGGTGATGATGATGTCAGCACCTGGAATGCAGCAGCCAGGAACGGGTGAGGAGCGGCTAGGCACAGTATCAAGCCCCAAAGGGAGACAGCTCCACTCCATGCGAAGGAGCATCCCCCCACTCCCCGGGGACGCTACCAGACAGCCTGGGTCCAACCACAGTACTGTGTGTGTGGCCCACATGACGTTCAGCTTCTCCAGAATCTCAGCTCTCTGGGCTCCTACCCCCAGGGCTGCTGTGAGACCCTTCGAACCATGTCTTGGGAGTGATCAAAGCAGGGGTCTGCCTGAGCCTGCAGGCAGCCTGGAACAAGGATTGTGAGCTCACAGTTTAGACTGTAAACCTCAACCCAGGGACCACGTTACAGTCAAGAACTCGCCCTCTCTGCTGAGGCTTCTGGACACCCACTCCCACATCCTCCTTAACCCCCAGTGGGGAATTCCTGGAGGAGGCAGCTCTCGAGATCGGATCATGGGAGGCCGGGGGATTCCACAGAGTCCTGGTGGGACTGGAGCTGGGGTCATTGTCTCAGCTAAAGGAGCCAGAGCCTGGGCTCTAAAGGAGGGATCAGCAAAGGGCTCCTGAGCTTGGGCTCTGTTTTCCCAGGAAGACACATTCTGAAATAAGCCCCAGTGAAGAGATTCCGGTCCAGCCCCTTTCATCCAGTGGGCTCCCTGCAGCCTGGGGAAGGCAGAGAGCCAGGAGGTGCAGCAACTCGCCAGGTCACCCAGGGAGTGGCCAAGCCCGAGCAGAACCCAGGAGTCCAGGCTCCCTCTGTAAACCGCACTTCCTGTTTCCTAGGAAGGCAGCGAGAACTCTGCTTGGATTGCTCCGAGCTGGCTGGAAAAGCACCAGCCATGGAGGCAGTGCTCTGGTGCTTTAGTTCAAGGACTGAGGGGTTCGGAGTTCCTCTGCGTTCCAGGCCCCAGCAGTCATGGGGGCTGGTCCGGCAGCCTTGGGGGACTCCCCGAGTTCGGGCTGCCACACCACCACAGTGGGCCCAGAGGGGAAGAGAATCCAGGGGCCCCAGTTCCTCCAGCAGCTTGGGGCTCTGCTCGTCATGACGCCGACCCTGCCCGACCTCACTCACCTGCTCGCCTGAACCCGGTCATCACCTCCATGACGGCAGCCTTTAGGTCAAAGGCCCCTGCCTGTGCTCCGTGCCACAGCATGGCAAACTCCCCCGACACATGGTAAACAGCCAGCGGGTGGGCGGGATGCTGAAAACAGCAGCGGGGGGGTCAGTGAGACAGCCCTGGCCCCCAAGCTGCATGGCCCAGCCCTGATGAGTCCTGCAAGGCTGGCAGCAAAGCGGGGCTCTAGGCAGGTTGTTCTGTAGCCAGCGGCTCTCAAGGCCTTGGGAGTTACAGGGGGAGCAGTGTCTGCAGTGGGCCCTTAGCAACCCCACCCACAGGGGATGGCAGGTGCCACCATCCACGGGCCGGCTGTCAGTGTTGGAATGGCCAGGGCTAGAATCACACAGCTCCAGGAACTGGAGGATTCAGGGAAGAGCTCCGAGGCAGCCAGGCTGGGCATGCTAACAAACAGCAGGGGCTAAGCAGCCGTCCATGATCCCAACCAGAGCAGGACGCTCCCGCCCCGACTCCCTGTATGGGGGGGTTACAGCAACATGCCCCCGGGGAGAAGGAAGCTGAGGAGAAATCAACTGGCAGGTGCTCCTGGGGCAAGGACCGTTCCGCAGCTTGTACACTGCTGCACTCCCGGCTCAGGACCTCCTCTGCCCGCTGCTAGGCCCAGGGCCTGTCCCCTTTGGCTGGGTGAGCCCAATGCCCACTCTACAGCCACCCACGCTGCGCCCCATCACCAGAGCCAGCCCCTGCCAAACAGAAAACAGGGCTCACTTTGGCCTTGACGTCTCTCACGAGGTCCAGGTAGGGCATCCCCGGCTTCACCATCAGCATGTCTGCTCCCTCCCGCACATCCCGGTCCTGCCAGGAGAGAACAGGTCAGGGCGGGGGTCTGTGAGAACAGCACAGGACTGGGGGGGTACGGGGCCAGCGAGTCAGCCTGGCCCCAGTAGGAGGGAAGAGCCCCTTCCAGGGGAGCGTCCAGTCTTCCGAGCACCCTTTGTGCTCCGCACGGCCCTAGCAACAAACAGAACACAGCTTCCCAGGGCTCCTCCCTGCTGGAGGGTCTAATCCAGGCGTCTCAAACATGCGGCCTGTGGGCCGATCCCCAGGTACCAGGCACCGCTGCTGCGGCTTCAATGAATGAGCTGGGGCGGCGCTTCCCAGGAGCCCTCTGCAGTGGCGGCCAAGAGCGGTGAGCCAGGCTCCCTGCCACCCTCCCGCCTCCCTCTGCGGGAGACTCACCGCTCCTGGCCACCGCTGCAGAGGGCTCCTGGGAAGCGCCGCCCCAGCTCATTCATTGAAGCCGCAGCAGCAGTGCCTGGTAGCTGGGGATCGGCAGTGGCCCAGCCAGGCAGCAGAGAAGCCTCCCCACCCCCGGGTGGGCACCGTTGCCCTGAGAGCAGCCAGAGGTGAGCCCGTTCCACGGCCCTTTGGCCAGCTGCAGCTGCCTGTGCTCACTACACCGCACCCCTACCCGCCCTGCCCCAGTACTGGTATCCCTTGCAGAGAGTGCCAGGCTCAGGCAAGGGGTGGCGGGGAGGAGAGTCTGGGAAGGCTGAAAGGAGATGGGGAGGGGAAGCTTATGGGTGGGAGGGTATTGAAGCTTGGAGCGTGGGGGGAGATATGGGGACAGAGCGCTGGGTTACAAGGAAGAGTGGGGGACATTTGGAGATGGAGAACAGGGTTATGGGAGGTGAGAAGTGAGATTTAGGGATGGGGTACAGGGGTGAGTGGGTGGAGATTTGGGGATCGGGAGCAGGGTTATGAGGATCAGTTTGGGAGAGGGAGACTATAAAAATATATTTGATATTAGGCTGAGATTTCTGTCAGATTTATCAGCATATTATATTTGAAAAAAGTTTGAATCATCTGAGGCTGGTAATTTCTTGTTAAATTAGATTTGTTTGCTTGTGTTTCCAGCTCTGGACTTCCTATATTGCTCTCGCTTTGTTTGCCAAACAGCTATTGGCGGTGACTAGCGCTTTCCAGGAGGAAGCAGGGGCGGGGCCTCATGGAAGGGGTGGAGTGGGGGCGGGGCCAGGGGGAGCGAGGGGCGGGCGTGTCAGTGATGCAGCCCTCAGCCCATGCACTAGTCCTCATGTGGTCTTCATGGTCATTTGAGTTTGAGACCCCTGGTCTAATCGGTGGGACAAGCTGGCCCTGCCGTTGCCCAGCCTGTCCCAGGGAAGGTGCAACAGGCCTGGGGTCCCGAGGATCTGCCACCCTGCGACACTCATTCCTGGCATGGAGAGAGGTTGGGTCTCGGAGGGGAGGGAGACCCACTTCCCCACTCAGCCTCCGGATCAGCCTGGAGGAGAGGGTGGCTCTTGGCCCCTAGCCACGATTCACTCTGCTGCAGGATAGTACTGCCCAGGGCAGCTGGGCTGTGGGTCCGGGGGGGCAGGCTCACTCACCACCGCTCGCAGGGCCAGGCCCCGGGCACCCGGGGGAAGCTGGTAACATCGTCGGTCTCCGAACGCAGGTTTGGACAGCGCAGCATCTCTGGTGACACGAAGGAGACACCAGGCGGTAAAACAGCAGCCTGGACTCAGCGAATTCCCAGGAACCAGCACCCCCCTCTCAGGAGAGCCCAGGCACCAGGCCACCTGCCCACAGACCCCCTTGCTGGGGCAGAGCCAAGCAGGGGAAGGAGTTGCCTTAGTACCATCCCGTCTTTCTCCCAATCCAGGAGGCAGCAGGTTGCTTAGCCGCCCTGAGATCCCTTGAGCCCACCAGTGAGAACTCGGCTCTCCAGGGCCTGGCAGCGTGGGACAAAGTGGGAATTTTAGGCATATTTTTGTGTGCGTCAGTTTCCCCTGTACTTTGCAAGGCTGCCCAGTTGAGGAGGGTGGGGAGCAGTTTGCTCTCAGGGCAGGTGTGAATATCACCCGGCTATCTGAGGCTCTGTCTACATTACAACTTGTGTCACTCGGGGATGTGAATAAGCCACCCCACTGAGCAATGCAAGTTACACCGAGAGCCGTGCCGGTGTGAACAGAGCTATGTTGGTGAGAGAGCTTCTCCTGCCGACAAGCTCTGGCTGTTTGCGGGGCTGGAGTAGTTAAGTCGAGGGGAGAGCTCTCTCCCATCAATCGAGAGCAGCTCCATTAGAGAGTGCAGTGGGGCAGCTGCCCCATGTAACCTCTCAGGCCACGTCTACACTAGCACTTATGTCGGTGAAACATCCGTCGTTCAGGGGTGTGAAGAAAGCACCCCCCGAGTGACCCAAGTCTGCTGGCACAGGCGCTCGTGTGCACAGCGCTGCGGGTGGGAAAGCCGCTCCTGACAACACCGTACTACCACCACTCACTGACCTGGCTTTACGATGCCACCAGGAGAGACCTTTCCAAAGCTGGAGCCTAGCACTGATCCTGTGGATTGGTGACAGCCCCGCCCCAGCGAGCACACAGGCTGCAACGACACAGTCCATCCCCCCAGCTCCCCTAGGGCAGTGGGCCCCAAACCTTTTACTCACACTCCCCGGGGCTGGGAGTGGGGCCATAGCTCTGGAGGGGTGGGGGGCAGGGGTAGGGAGCCTTGGCCAGGGGCCGCGGCTGGCAGCTGGGGCCAGAAGTAGAGCTGGGTGGCATTCTCTCCCTGCCCCCCGAGGGGCCCAGGCCCCAGCTACCTCCCCCCACCCCGAATGTTCCTCTGTGCCCACAATTTAGGGACCTCTGCTCTAGGGTCTGGAATGAGTGACCCTCCTCTCCCCACTTTTCTGAGACGGAGCTCAGTCCGTACAATGGACCCGCCAGCCCAGCGGGTTGGGAGCGTCCCCAGCACTCCCTCTCTGCGGTGGGAAGGGCTCTGTGCAGTTCTAGGCAACTCCCCCTCCTACTTCAGCTCGCAGGGCTGAGAGCACTGACGAGAAACAGCCGAAGCCAGGTGGGAGCCAGGCTGGGCAGGCGGAAGGGGGAATCTCTGCAGAGCTATACTCTGAGGGACAGATGAAAATCCCTGTGTGGGAGCAAATACTAGCCTGCCCTTCCCATCCTTTTCCTGGAGAAGATACATTCCCCATTCTACAGATGGAGAAACCGAGGCACAAAGCTCAGCACAATTAGTGTGGGTCCCAGATCCAGAGCTCAGGGCTCCGGCGTTCAAATTGCTCGGATCTGCAGGCCCTTGGGGTCATACACAGAGGCCCCCCCCCGCCCTGGGAGACACTCACCTGAAAGGGCCATAGAAACAGGAGGCGAACTTGGCGCTGTAGCTCATCACAGAGACCTGCAGGGGGCGGGAGAGACATGGCAGGGAGATCACAGCTGCCTCCCCGCCCAGCCTGGGGGTGGGGGAGAAATTCTCTGCTGCAATCCCCTTGTGTTGTTCATCTGCCTGGGGAGGGTGGGGGGGTTTGGAGCCTTGGCATCACCCCTCCTCCCCCCATCCACACCTGCTGGGGTCTGGACGCCCCTCCCTGTGGTCCCATGGAAGATACCAACGGACCCCCTGGCCTACCACCATGGAAAGCAGGGAGCTCCCTTCTTTGACACCATCACCCCTCCGTCTGCACACAGCTCCAGCCCGGGCTGACCCCAGCGTGCGGCTGCCCTGCCCACCTTGTTGCCCATGTTATTGGAGATCAGAGCCTCTTTCATGGCTGCGATGCGTCCATCCATCATGTCAGAGGGGGCCACGATGTGACATCCTGCAAGGAGAGATCATGGGGGCTGAAGAACCGCAAGGAGCAGCCCCTGTCCTGGAGCCGCTCCTGGCTGCTGGGACGTCCCCCCAGGCTGGAGAAGAGCCAGTGAACCGCTGCTCAGCTCGGCTGGGGACCGCATGTGGAGGACAGCAACTGGTTCCGACACCCCAGGGCGCCACAAGCTGCAGGCAGAGCCAGGGGGAGATGGGATGGGTCCACAGCCCCCCTCAGCACTGCTCAGATATGTTCCTGGTAGGGCCAACAAGCAGGGCAAAGCCAGGCAGCCAGCAAGAACCCCTCTCACCTGCCTTGGCATAGGCTAGCGACACTTCTGCCAGCCGCTGGCAACTGGCCTCGTTCTGGATGGTGCCATCCTTCCGCAGGATCCCTGCAAGGCAAGGCCAGGGTTAGATGGGCAGCACAGAGCCCCAGCCAGAACTGCCCAGCGCCCCTCCCCACAGGAGCCCAGCCAGCAGCAGGGGGCGCTGGAGAGGGGAGGCAGGTTTGCAGGGTTGACTAGGCAGGGGGAGCAGGTTCCTGGAGATGGCAGAAATCTGGTGGGGGGTTCGACACAGCCTGGGGTGAGGCCCAGGACGCCCGCTGGGAGACCCAGGCCCTGCTGGCTGGAGGTGGCGTGTCCATCCCAGCCGCTGAGGGACCAGGGTTAGGACAGAGTGGGGAAGGGGGGCCCTGGCAGGCAGAGCCCAGGGGACCAACTCTCACAGCTGGCTGTGGGAGCATGAGGACAATGAAACCGCCGGCCGTACATCCCTGTCACTGCAGCCTTCGATCTAATTCTGCCTCCCCCCCCAGAGTCCCTGAGCCCCATGGCAGGCTGGCTCAGTGCCCTGGCACAGTGGCATGGTGCACCACCAAGTTACGTGCGGACAGGGGCATCCCCAACCAAGAGCCCATTGGCTGAGCACACACCGAGGCCCTTCCTCCCCTCCCAGCCTAGCTCATCTCGTGGCCATACATTACTGCGGGGGGATGGGGGGGGTGCTCACCGCAGTGCCCGTGGGAGGTGTAGGGGCACAGGCAGACGTCACAGGCGATCAGCAGCTTGGGGAAGGAAGAACGGATCGTCTTTATGGCCTGGATGGCTGGGGTGTTCTCAGCATCAGCAGCCGAGCCCCGTTCATCCTGCAGGGGGAAGAGACGCTCAACAGGGTCAAAGGGCAACCAGCGCCCCAAAGGACCTCCCCTCTCTGCAGGGTCCCCAGGGCACGACGGCGCAGCCGCTCTGCACACAGCGGAGGGGGGAGGGTCCCACGTCCTGTTGAAACTGGAGCCTGGAAGGGACTCAGGGAGTTTTGGGAACAGCAAGGGATCAGAGGCGGATTCACATCTCATCCCATGGGCAGCCGTTCCCCAGCCTCTGGGGGAGGGTCAGCGGTGACTGACAGAGCGCATCCACCTTGCCCCCCACCCCCACTGCCACCCTGGGGTCAACACTGACTAAGGGCTAGCACCCCCTACCGAGTCCCCCTAGGGCAACGCTGGGCAGTGGGGTCAGCACTGAGGAAGGACAGCGCGCTGCACAGCTACCCACATCGCCCGGGACAGCCTGTGGAGTCTCCCATCCACGTGCCATCCTCTCGCTACCCTGCTTAGCGCACAAGATCTGACCAGTCGGAGCCCAAGAGCTCCGAGAACAGGGGAAAATGCAGCGGACAGACTAAGCCCCTGATCTGCCCCCAATCCCTCAGTTCTACCTGTGACCCCGCATTAAACCCCCCATAACCCTTCACCCCCCATCCCTCAGTTCTACCTGTGACTCCGCATTAAACCCCCCCATAACCCTTCACCCCCCATCCCTCAGTTCTACCTGTGACCCCGCATTAACCCCCCCCATAACCCTTCACCCCCAATCCCTTAGTTCTACCTGTGACCCTGCATTAACCCCCCCAAAAAACCTTCACCCCCAATCCCTCTGTTCTGTGACCCCGCATTGAACCCCCCATAACCCTTCACCCCCAATCCCTCAGTTCTACCTGTGACCCTGCATAAAACACCCCATAACCCTTCACCCCCCATCCCTCAGTTCTACCTGTGCCCCCGCATTAAACCCCCCATAACCCTTCACCCCAATCCCTCAGTTCTACCTGTGCCCCTGCATTAACCCCCCCCCATAACCCTTCACCCCCCATCCCTCAGTTCTACCTGTGCCCCCGCATTAAACCCCCCATAACCCTTCACCCCCAATCCCTCAGTTCTACCTATGACCCCGCATTAAACCCCCTATAACCCTTCACCCCCAATCCCTCAGTTCTACCTATGACCCCGCATTAAACCCCCTATAACCCTTCACCCCCAATCCCTCAGTTCTATGACCCCGCATTAAACCCCCCATAACCCTTCACCCCCAATCCCTCCGTTCTGTGACCCCGCATTAAACCCCCCATAACCCTTCACCCCCAATCCCTCAGTTCTACCTGTGACCCTGCATAAAATACCCCATAACCTTTCACACCCAATTCTTCAGTCCTACCTGTGCCCCTGCATTGAACCCCCCATAACCCTTCACCCCCAATCCCTCAGTTCTACCTGTGACCCCGCATTGAACCCCCCATAACTCTTCACCCCAATCCCTCAGTCCTACTTGTGACCCCGCATTAAACTCCCCATAACCATTCACCCCCAATTCCTCAGTTCTACCTGTGCCCCTGCATTGAACCCCCCATAACCCTTCACCCCAATCCCTCAATTCTACCTGTGACCCTGCATAAAACACCCCATAACCCTTCACCCCCCATCCCTCAGTTCTACCTATGACCCTGCATAAAACCCCCCATAACCCTTCACCCCCAATCCCTCAGTTCTACCTATGACCCCGCATTAAACCCCCCATAACCCTTCACCCCCAATCCCTCAGTTCTACCTGTGCCCCCGCATTAAACCCCCCCATAACCCTTCACCCCAATCCCTCAGTTCTACCTGTGCCCCCGCATTAAACCCCCCATAACCCTTCACCCCCAATCCCTCAGTTCTACCTGTGCCCCCGCATTAAACCCCCCATAACCCTTCACCCCCAATCCCTCAGTTCTACCTGTGCCCCCGCATTAAACCCCCCCATAACCCTTCACCCCAATCCCTCAGTTCTACCTGTGCCCCTGCATTAACCCCCCCCATAACCCTTCACCCCCCATCCCTCAGTTCTACCTGTGCCCCCGCATTAAACCCCCCATAACCCTTCACCCCCAATCCCTCAGTTCTACCTATGACCCCGCATTAAACCCCCTATAACCCTTCACCCCCAATCCCTCAGTTCTACCTATGACCCCGCATTAAACCCCCTATAACCCTTCACCCCCAATCCCTCAGTTCTATGATCCCGCATTAAACCCCCCATAACCCTTCACCCCCAATCCCTCCGTTCTGTGACCCCGCATTAAACCCCCCATAACCCTTCACCCCCAATCCCTCAGTTCTACCTGTGACCCTGCATAAAATACCCCATAACCCTTCACACCCAATTCTTCAGTCCTACCTGTGCCCCTGCATTGAACCCCCCATAACCCTTCACCCCCAATCCCTCAGTTCTACCTGTGACCCCACATTGAACCCCCCATAACTCTTCACCCCAATCCCTCAGTCCTACTTGTGACCCCGCATTAAACTCCCCATAACCATTCACCCCCAATTCCTCAGTTCTACCTGTGCCCCTGCATTGAACCCCCCATAACCCTTCACCCCAATCCCTCAATTCTACCTGTGACCCTGCATTAAACCCCCCATAACCCTTCACCCCCAATCCCTCAGCTCTACCTGTGCCCCTGCATTGAACCCCCCTGTGATGGAGTAGGAATACTCTGTGTGCCTCAGTTTCCCCTATGCATTTATTGATGCAAAGGAGAGAGAGTATAAGCAAGCAGGCAACGCCCTGACCCTTTCCCCCACCTCTCTACCTCTGAACCTGTTGGAGAGAGGTCAGCTGACCTCCTGCTTGGAAGGAGACAAAGAGAAAGGAATGCAGGCGAGGGGTGGATGAGGAAGGGCCAGTCTGGTTCTGGCAAGGAGCTGCAGGCAAGCTCTGCCTGGCTCTTGGGCCCCCAAAATGGACCCAGCGGAGGGGTCGCGTTTGCTCTACCTAGATTATGTTCCTGTCATCGAATAAACCTCTGTTTTACTGGCTGGCTGAGAGTCACGTCTGACTGTGGAATTGGGGTGCAGAATCCACGGGCTCCCCCAGGACCCCGCCCGGGTGGGTTCGCTGGGGGAAGCGCACGGAGGGGCAGAAGGTGCTGAATGCTCCGAGGTCAGACCCAGGAAGGTTGAAGTGGGTACCCGTGAAGCTCCTAGCCTTGGAAACAGGCTGTGTACGGAGAGGGGACACTTTCCCCAAAGTCCTGACTGGCTTCCTAGGGAGCAAGTTCCAGACCATCGCCTGGGCACTCTGTCACGTTACTGAAATAATTTGGGACCCTATAAATCATTGCTGCAACCAGGGTCCTATAGTGGCACCAAATCTTATGTACAGGGGGTCATAATGGGTGCCTACAACCAGGTTATGAATGGCTGATTATGAATATGCCATTAATATGTGTGTGTCTTTTTTGAAACTAAAGTTATGAATACTGGATATAAGGTGCCTGTACTTCAAATTAATGCTTGGTTGCTGGGTGAAATCTCAGAGAGGCTGTTAACTTGACTGGCCTGGCTGATGGGCCATTAAGGGACATCAACCACACAATGGACTTTGTATATGCCTGTCCACACCCGAGGACTTTGTATATGCCTGTCCACACTCTAAGACAGGGGTCGGGAACCCATGGCTCGCGAGCCAGATGTGGCTCTTTTGAGCCTGTCATCTGGCTCGCGGCGCTGCTGTTACGGCTGGGGGGCGGGGGAGGCGGTGTGGCGCGGCTCTGAAAGCAAGGCGGGGGAGGCGGTGTGGCGCGGCTCTGAAAGCGAGGCTGGGGGGCGGGGCGGTGTGGCGCGGCTCTGAAAGCGAGGCTGGGGGGCGTGTCGCTCCTCTCCTTCCCTCGCTGGAGTTGGGTCACAGCAGCGTGACCCAGCGAACAAGTAAGCACGGGGGGGAGCCGTTAGCAAAGGGGCGTTGGGGGGAGGCTGGGCTGGGAGCCGTTTGCCAGGGGGCGTTGGGGGGAGGCTGGGCTGGGAGCCGTTTGCCGGCGGGCGTTGGGGGGAGGCTGGGCTGGGAGCCGTTTGCCGGCGGGCGTTGGGGGGAGGCTGGGCTGGGAGCCGTTTGCCGGCGGGCGTTGGGGGGAGGCTGGGCTGGGAGCCGTTTGCCGGCGGGCGTTGGGGGGAGGCTGGGCTGGGAGCCGTTTGCCGGCGGGCGTTGGGGGGAGGCTGGGCTGGGAGCCGTTTGCCGGCGGGCGTTGGGGGGAGGCTGGGCTGGGAGCCGTTTGCCGGCGGGCGTTGGGGGGAGGCTGGGCTGGGAGCCGTTTGCCGGCGGGCGTTGGGGGGAGGCTGGGCTGGGAGCCGTTTGCCGGCGGGCGTTGGGGGGAGGCTGGGCTGGGAGCCGTTTGCCGGCGGGCGTTGGGGGGAGGCTGGGCTGGGAGCCGTTTGCCGGCGGGCGTTGGGGGGAGGCTGGGCTGGGAGCCGTTTGCCGGCGGGCGTTGGGGGGAGGCTGGGCTGGGAGCCGTTTGCCGGCGGGCGTTGGGGGGAGGCTGGGCTGGGAGCCGTTTGCCGGCGGGCGTTGGGGGGAGGCTGGGCTGGGAGCCGTTTGCCGGCGGGCGTTGGGGGGAGGCTGGGCTGGGAGCCGTTTGCCGGCGGGCGTTGGGGGGAGGCTGGGCTGGGAGCCGTTTGCCGGCGGGCGTTGGGGGGAGGCTGGGCTGGGAGCCGTTTGCCGGCGGGCGTTGGGGGGAGGCCGGGCTGGGTGAGTCAGTTGGGGGGGGCGGGAAGGAGAGCGCGGCGGCGGCGGCGTCGGCGGGGGGGGGAAGGAGAGCGCGGCGGCGGCGGCGGGGGGGGGGAAGGAGAGCGCGGCGGCGGCGGCGGGGGGGGGAAGGAGAGCGCGGCGGCGGCGGCGGGGGGGGGAAGGAGAGCGCGGCGGCGGCGGCGGGGGGGGAAGGAGAGCGCGGCGGCGGCGGGGGGAAGGAGAGCGCGGCGGCGGTGGCGGGGGGGAAGGAGAGCGCGGCGGCGGCGGGGGGGGGAAGGAGAGCGCGGCGGCGGTGGCGGGGGGGGAAGGAGAGCGCGGCGGTGGCGGGGGGAAGGAGAGCGCGGCGGCGGTGGCGGGGGGGGGAAGGAGAGCGCGGCGGCGGGGGGGGGGGCTACTATATGGCTCGGCCGGGGCAGGGGGGGGCTACTATATGGCTCTCTGAGCCAAAAAGGTTCCCGACCCCTGCTCTAAGACTTTGATTTGAACCTGCAGTTTATTCTACCATTGCTGCAAGCCTGAACAAAGAGATGTGCCATTACTGTATGTAATTGATTTCTTTTAACCATTCTTAACCCTCACCTATACCTTTTTCCTTTTATAATAAACCTTTAGATTTTAGATTCTAAAGGATTGGCTACAGCGTGATTTGTGGTAGCATCTAATTTGTATATTGACCTGGGTCTGGGGCCTGATTCTTTGGAATTGGGGAGAACCGTTTTCTTTATTTGGGGGATTGGTTTTCATAACCATTGGTCCCCAGGACAGGTGGCTGCTGGTGGTGATACTGGGAATCTGGAGTGTCTAAGGGAATTGCTTGTGTGACTTGTGGTTAGCCAGTGGGGCGAAACCAAAGTCTTTTCTGTTTGGCTGGTTTGGTTTGCCTTAGTGAGGAAAAACCCCAGCTTTGGGCTGTAGTTGCCCCTTTAGAAGCAATCTGTCCTGATCTGACACTCACAGTTGGATCCCACCAGGAACAGCTCCGTCACACACTCCGTGACAACCCCATAACCCTTCACCCACAATCCCTCAGTTCTACCTCAAGAATCAGAGAGGTAGCCGTGTTAGTCTGGAATAGCAGAGGTAACAAAGTCCTGTGGCACCTTAAAGACTAACTATAAAGTTTTGAAGCATAAGCTTTCGTGGGCTAATACCCACTTCATCGGATGCAAGCAGTGCAGTGCACTTGCATCCGACGAAGTGGGTATTAGCCCACGAAAGCTCATGCTTCAAAACTTTATAGTTAGTCTTTAAGGTGCCACAGGACTTTGTTACCTCAGTTCTACCTGTGCCCCTGCATTAAACCCCAATAACCCTTCACCCCAATCCCTCAGTTCTACCTGTGCGGCTACATTAAACACCCCATAACTCTTCACCCCCAAACCCTCAGTTCTATTGTGCCTCTGCATTGAACCCCCCATAACCCTTCACTCTCACCAACCTTGGAGATTTTAGTTGGGACGCCAAAGATCAACACACACTTCAGCCCCTCGTCCACCAGGGGGCGGAGCATCCCCTCCAGCTTGTTGACTCCATACCTAGGGGAACACAGCTGTGGGAGTGGTGCTGGAGGGTCACCCCAGTGCCCCCTCCCCCCCACAGATCAGCCGGGGCTCTGAGCTGGGTTAGTGCACGTAGCCCTTCGGCAGGCCAGGCACTGCTAGGCACCCACAGGCAACTCAGGTGCCAGACCAGTGTCCCCAAGGAGGGCCGTTCCGGAGTAGAGCACCTGTCAAACAAGGATCCCCGAGAGGCAGCCCCCCACAGGCCTGCCCATCATTAACCCCCTCGATGCCAAGGCCAAATCCCCCCTCTCCCAGGAAGGCCTGTGTAGCCAGCCCTCAGGCACTGCAGGGGACTGGGCCTCTCACCACCCCACCCCACTGGGTAGTCCTGGCACCCGCTGCCAGACTGGTCTTGCCCCAGCATAGGGAGATCTGCGTGTGACTCCCTTCCTGCCTGCAGAGCCCCAAGCAGGCTCCAGGGAAGCACAGAGGGTTGTGCAGGCAGCTCAGTCAGAGAAGAGCTTTGCAGGCAGCTGAATTAAGCGAGAGCAGATGCTTGCTGGAGATCCTGGGAGCAGCCATGGGAGGAGCAACCTGGAGCCTTATCTGGGGTCTCCAAGGGGCAGTGGGCAGGGCTGGCTGGCGTTCTATCTGCTGCCGGAGGGACCAGCCCAGGCCCCCCATCAAGCCAGGATCGGCCTGTCACCTCAGCAGGGCGAGGGCGACACTCCATTATCTCCCCCCTCATAACAAGGCCCTGCCCAGCCTCACATTCACCACTCGGCTCTGCACAGCTTTGGCTCTGGAGGCAGGACCAACGGTGCCAGGAAATGCAGGGAGGGCGTCTGTGGGAGCCACCACCCCACCCCAGCTCCCCACTGCCCACTTCTCAGGGATGACATCTCCCTCCACAAAGGCCAGGGAAGCCGGACCAGAGCCCTGCTGACAATGGCAGCCTCGGAGCACGGCTGCCAGGAGCATGGTTAGATCCTCCACGGAAAGAGCAGCCTTAAAGGGGGACACCTGCTGCTGCTGGAATTCACTGGTGCATTGTGGGAATTCCTGGTAGCTAGCCCATAGTGTCCCTGTGGGTGCTCACAGCTGGAGGCATATTCCCAGCTCACCCTCCCCCACGTCCTTGTGAAGCCCTCAGAATCCCTCCGGCTGCATCCCCAACAGGGAGGCAATGGGGGTTCCACTGGCCTTGGCTAGAACAAGATGGAGAACGGCCAGTAAGAGCCCCCGCTCTGACCCCAGCAGCAGTCCCAGTCCCTTGAGATACGGCATACGCAGGGAGCCCTGTCCGCATCGCAGAGCACTGCTAGCCCAATGATCTCCGCAGACTCCTACCTGGCCTGTCCGGGGAGGCTGGCAATTGGCTCCACGGCGTCGGGGCTGTCACTGGGGAGTCAAACAGGACAAACAGCCAGTGAGTTTGGCTCCCCACGAAGGGAGGCTGGAGCAGGGAGAGCCCCGGGACCGGACACGCCAGACACGTGTGTAAAGCCAGGCGGCTGAGCGAGCCAGAGACTGGGCTCAGCCATTCCCTGCACCAGATTCTGAGCCCCCAGAAACGCAGCGTCCGGAGCCCACTGCCAGGCAACCTCCTTCCCCCAGTGGGCCTGGGAGTGATGGAGAGCAGCAGGACCAGGCATCCCACCCCCACGCTGCGGGAGCTCTGCGGTGAGCCGAGGCATCGTCCGCCTGGGGAACAGCAGCTTAGACCTCGAGGCTGCAGTGCAGAGCCACCAGGAGCTCAGCAGAGAGCAGAACAAGGCAGGTTACAAAGGGAGCTCTCCGGTCTCTAGGGGTTATGGTCTCAACTTCCCCAGCCTGACCCGCAGGGAGGTGAGAGGGGGATGCCCGGGGTCGCACACACTGCATTTCCCGTGTGGTGGGGAGAGCCAGCAAGCTTTGTCCAAAGTGCCACCCGAAGAGTCACCGCGGCGGGCAGAGACTAGCGATTGCCAGTTCCCCCTCCAGGGCTACAGAGGATCATCTGCACGGGCTCTCCCCCCCACAGGCAGAGAACATCACTGCCTAGGAGAGCCCAGCCCTGAGAGCAGCCAGGCCAGGTTTACCCTGAGCCCCAGAGGCTGTGGCAGGTGCCATGCAGGGAGGGGCTCAGAATGAAGCAAGTTCACAGCCTGTCAGGGAGTCAGTGGGATGATGCTCTGGAACTACTCCCTACAAAGAGATCTCCTCTCGCCTCCCCAGCTGGGAGCACAGACTCCGCCTGGGGCTGGACTTACGTCACAAAGATGGGGTAAATGAGGTTAGAGGCATCGAAGGCCGTGGCCGAGGTCTGCCAGGAGCGCAGCACAGGGTGGAAGTAGCCGCTGTGGAGCACAGATTGGGCCTGCATCCTGGAAGCTCAGCACGGGGCTGGGAAAGGAGAGCCTGAAACACACAAAGAAGAACAGCAGTTTAGAGGCTGCATCCCAGGGAGAGTCACTGAGGCGAGTGCCTCTGGCAGGCTGTGCCCTGGGGGAGCACATGGGCCCGGCATGTGGACTAAGCAAGGGGCTTCCACTGCTTCCCTCGGGAGCCCAGTCGACAGCAACGGACACTCAACCCAAGCTTGCCTGTCATTTGCCATGTGGACAGGGCACTGGGCTGGGAGCCAGGAGACCTGGGTTCCAGAGAGACTCTGTGCTTCAGTTTCTCATCTGTAAAACGTGGCTGATACTTACCTGCCTTGCGAAGGGCTCAAAGGCGAATTATTCAATTCATCCACATGTGTCACCACCAACCACCCCTGGCTGGCTGGCACAGCAACACCACACCGCATCCCTGGGCCTCGAACTCCGCAGCTAGCACGTGGGGGCACCTCCCACTGAAAGGTGCTTTACAAAGCTCGGCTGAGCCTGCAGAAGCTGAGTCAAAGAATCCAGCTGCAATGGTCTAGCCCAAACATCCTTAACCCTTCAAGGACTGCTAATGTTGCAGGACCATCTCTCCAGACCAGCACCACTCATGAACCAGTGATGCTAATTCCTGTGTCACTAGTTACCCAGTCCCAGGTAACAGAGACAAACAGGAACTGAACTGCCTGCTCGCAGGACCAAGACCCAGGTACTGCTCCGGAGGGATCCACACACCAGTCCCACCAAATGTTTTCAGCTCTGGTTAATACGGCAAGTTAGTCTGTGCAGATCCTGTTCTCCCCATGTCTTCTCTCCTACAGCAATCACAACGGCTTCAGCAGCGGATCTGCCACCGCCTGCTAGAGCTGCAGAACGCAGTCACGTCTAGCGCTACACGTTCTTGAGAGCGCAGTGACGACATCAAGTGATGACAGACGGAGTAAGTAAAGAGCACGAGGATCCAATCAGCAACATTATGGGTCGATATCTGGCAAGCCACTCAGCTAGACAGCAACCTCCCCGCGAATCCCCTTCCCAAGGTTCTCAGGCAAATAAACCATCACTACCAGCCCTGCCCTCCAACCTGCACAAGGTCACTGGTCCCTTGGCCTAGGTGTGCTTCCTGGTCCGAGCCCAGGGCTGGACACTGCCCATCCCAGAGCCCCACCAGCGGGGGTACCAGTGCCAAACCTTCTGCAAAGGCTATGTTAGCATTGGGGAGGAAAAGCACAAGCACCCCTTCAAGTGGACATGGGGATACTGCAGCCCGGACAGGAGGCTCAGAATGGGGAGTCATTGGCGGGGTTCCTGCAGAGCCGGGAGAGGCAGTGACTGCCACACACAGGACGCCTGAACGACCTACGCTGGTTTGCTCAGTGTGACGGTGGAGGCGGCTGCCGGCTCCGAACAGCTATCCAACAGGCAGGCTCCGAAGCTGCCAGCGCTGTGAGCTGCAATGGGCCAAGCAGACACCAGACCCATCAGATCCTGTGTCTGCCATGGTGAGAACTCCCCACTCCACCTCCATTAGTGCAGCGCTGACACCGAGCTCCACGGAGAGGCAACGTCCCGCACAACCCTCGGCCCCAAGAGAACCCCAAGATGCAGCAAGAATGAGGCTACTGGTGTCCAGCTCTACATAAGTCAGCCCCTCAAGCTCCAGGAAAAGCCCTAGCATGGGCAGAGCAATGGTGCACTCAAACAACACTGCACTGGTCACATTTTGGTGCTTCTCTTTGTAACCAAATGGCTAGAAACTAGATTACGCCTACGCTGTTAAAAATTTTGCAGAAATTGATAGCTGAGACCCTCACACCTCTGAGGAAAACTTCCCACTCTCTCACAGATGCAAGCCCTGCTCACTGGTCCGTCCAAATATCCAGGCAGATACTCAGGAGAGCTCTGGGGGATCTGATGGCACCCATCCAAGCAGCTGGCTTTAGTCAAGGACATGCGCACGTACACCAAGCAGGAGGTTGTTCTTTGGGTGAAATGTTTACTGGTTATGGTGTGTCGAGGGCAGCTCGAACTGTGGTACCAAACACTGCAGTAAGCTTAGAGGTAGGGCTTAAGTCAGTCTTTCAGATCAGCTGTGAGGAGCTGTTTTTACTGAACCCATTGTAAGGATTAGGAATAGTGAACGAGCGTGTTCTGTAAAGTCACTCTAAGCCTGTTACTGGATAGTTATGAGGAGTCATTAACTGGGGATGGACTGGCCAGTCCAAAATAGCATGCTACTCTGTTAGCCAAGACAGCACTTTGCTCTGGGTAATCTAGGCAAAGAGGTTTGGTGACAATGCAAATATATTTAATCATCCCCTACAGATAACTATCCCCCATCCTGCACACTTGCGGTAGTAGATGTCAGATGGGGGGAACTGGGCAATCATCATGAGAACAGATGTCTTTATCTGCCCTAGAGAGACCAACTGCACAAGAGATCAGGTTAGTCAAGAAGCAACAGATTTCCCTGGGCCAGGAGGCAGCTGCTGGGTTAAATGCTGGAATGTTGTAATCTCCTTACCCACTGATGTAAAAGTGATTTAATGTTTTGGCCCACTGAGCACCCAGCACACCATAGAGCATAACATCACCCCCCTTCCCAGTCACAGATAGTGACAATCAAAAGTCCTGCAAGCCCACAAACAGAAGCTCATTCCCAGTCATTCTGTAGGCCCACAGGAAGGGGGGGGGGGGGGGAGCCTTGACCAGGAGAAGGAGAGTGGGGGGTTGGGAAGTGGATCAGTGGTAAGTCAGGAGACCATGGCTTGTTTCAACTGAACTGAATCACAGATCCGCTTATAGTTGAAAATGTCACAAATCTAAAGCCAGGCCAGGCGAGGTGGTTTCCTGCACCCTCACCTACAGCAGCAGGATCAGCCCAAGCAGGTTAATGACTTACAAGAAAAATCTGCTGTTTCTATTTCGACCCAAACTCTGACAAACATTAACTACCGCAGGCGTGCATGAGATGACCCCTTCCAGCTGACCCCTAGTTCATATCCCCCCACTGCCCACCCCCCCGCTGACCCCTATTTCATATCCCCCCACTGCCCCCCCCACCTCGGGACCTCCCCCCCCCGCTGACCCTTATTTCATATCCCCCCACTGCCCACCCCCCCGCTGACCCCTATTTCATATCCCCCCACTGCCCCCCCACCTCGGGACCCTGGACTCTACACCCCACAGCTCCACACCCCCCCCCCCCGCTGACCCCTTTCATATCCCCACCAGCGCCTTCAGCTCTGGGCAGGGACAAGGCCTGGACCGCGGTGCCCGTGGCGGTGCCCTGCACACGGGCGAGGGGTGAGTGTCACCGGCACCGGCCCGCTAACCTCGGACAGGCCGCGGGCACAGGACACTTCCGCGCGCGCTCGGGGTTCAGGTCTGTGCACGCGCCGCAGAGGGAACCGGGGCCCGGGCCCGCGCACACCACGGACCGGGGTTCCCCGACAGCCGGGAGCGCCCCTCGGAGAACCGCAACGTGCGCTCCCCGGAGACCCTCCCCCCGGCCCGGCCCGGCCCGGCCCGGCCCGCTCCCCTCCCCGGAGACCCTCGCCCGGCCCGGCCCGGCCCGGCCCGCTCCCCGGAGACCCTCCCCCCGGCCCGGCCCGGCCCGGCCCGCTCCCCGGAGACCCTCCCCCCGGCCCGGCCCGCACCCCTCCCCGGAGACCCTCCCCCGGACCGGACCGGCCCGCTCCCCTCCCCGGAGACCCTCCCCCGGCCCGGCCCGCTCCGCTCCCCGGAGACCCTCCCCCGGACCGGCCCGCTCCCCTCCCCGGAGACCCTCCCCCGGCCCGGCCCGCTCCGCTCCCCGGAGACCCTCCCCCGGACCGGACCGGACCGGACCGCTCCCCTCCCCGGAGACCCTCCCCCCGGCCCGGCCCGCTCCGCTCCCCGGAGACCCTCCCCCGTCCCGGCCCGCTCCGCTCCCCGGAGACCCTCCCCCGGACCGGACCGGACCGGACCGCTCCCCTCCCCGGAGACCCTCCCCCGGACCGGACCGCTCCCCTCCCCGGAGACCCTCCCCCGTCCCGGCCCGCTCCGCTCCCCGGAGACCCTCCCCCGGACCGGCCCGCTCCGCTCCCCGGAGACCCTCCCCCGGACCGGACCGGACCGGACCGCTCCCCTCCCCGGAGACCCTCCCCCGGACCGGCGGGCTCTGGCGGGGGACGGGGGACGGGAGCCGGGCCCGCGACACGCCGAGGCGAACCCGGGGAACCTCCCGCCTCACCTGGGCCTCTGCAGCCGCGCGCGGACCTGGCTCCGCTCTGCAGCGCGTGAGGCCCCGCCCCGCCGCCGCCGCCGCCTGGGCGCGGCGCCCCCGTGCGGCCAGCGGGATTGTAGCGCCCGGCGGCTGACGGGGCCCCACCCGCACCCCACCTCGGGACCCTACACCCCACAGCCCCCCCACCTCGGGACCCAGGACTCTACACCCCACAGCCCCCCCACCTCGGGACCCTACACCCCACAGCCCCCCCACCTCGGGACCCAGGACTCTACACCCCACAGCCCACCCACCTCGGGACACAGGACTCTACACCCTACAGCCCCCCCACCTCGGGACCCTACACCCCACAGCCCCCCCACCTCGGGACCCAGGACTCTACACCCTACAGCCCCCCCACCTCGGGACCCTACACCCCACAGCCCCCCCACCTCGGGACCCTACACCCCACAGCCCCCCCCACCTCGGGACCCAGGACTCTACACCCTACAGCCCCCCCACCTCGGGACCCTACACCCCACAGCCCCCCCACCTCGGGACCCTACACCCCACAGCCCCCCCACCTCGGGACCCAGGACTCTACACCTCACAGCCCCCCCACCTCGGGACACAGGACTCTACACCCCACAGCCCCCCCACCTCGGGACCCAGGACCCTACACCCCACAGCCCCCCCACCTCGGGACCCTACACCCCACAGCCCCCCCACCTCGGGACCCTACACCCCACAGCCCCCCCCACCTCGGGACCCAGGACTCTACACCCCACAGCCCCCCCCACCTCGGGACCCAGGACTCTACACCCTACAGCCCCCCCACCTCGGGACCCTACACCCCACAGCCCCCCCACCTCGGGACCCTACACCCCACAGCCCCCCCACCTCGGGACCCAGGACTCTACACCCCACAGCCCCCCCACCTCGGGACCCAGGACTCTACACCCTACAGCCCCCCCACCTCGGGACCCTACACCCCACAGCCCCCCCCACCTCGGGACCCAGGACTCTACACCCTACAGCCCCCCCACCTCGGGACCCTACACCCCACAGCCCCCCCACCTCGGGACCCAGGACTCTACACCCTACAGCCCCCCCACCTCGGGACCCTACACCCCACAGCCCCCCCCACCTCGGGACCCAGGACTCTACACCCTACAGCCCCCCCACCTCGGGACCCTACACCCCACAGCCCCCCCACCTCGGGACCCTACACCCCACAGCCCCCCCACCTCGGGACCCAGGACTCTACACCCTACAGCCCCCCCACCTCGGGACCCTACACCCCACAGCCCCCCCACCTCGGGACCCTACACCCCACAGCCCCCCCACCTCGGGACCCAGGACTCTACACCCCACAGCCCCCCCACCTCGGGACACAGGACTCTACACCCCACAGCCCCCCCACCTCGGGACACAGGACTCTACACCCTACAGCCCCCCCACCTCGGGACCCTACACCCCACAGCCCCCCCCACCTCGGGACCCAGGACTCTACACCCCACAGCCCCCCCACCTTGGGACCCTACACCCCACAGCCCCCCCACCTCGGGACACAGGACTCTACACCCTACAGCCCCCCCACCTCGGGACCCTACACCCCACATCCCCCCCACCTCGGGACCCTACACCCCACAGCCCCCCACCTCGGGACCCAGGACTCTACACCCTACAGCCCCCCCACCTCGGGACCCCACACCCCACAGCCCCCCCACCTCGGGACCCAGGACTCTACACCCCACAGCCCCCCCACCTCGGGACCCAGGACTCTACACCCCACAGCCCCCCCACCTCGGGACACAGGACTCTACACCCTACAGCACCCCCACCTCGGGACCCTACACCCCACAGCCCCCCCCACCTCGGGACCCAGGACTCTACACACCACAGCCCCCCCACCTCGGGACTCTACACCCCACAGCCCCCCCACCTCGGGAACCAGGACTCTACACCCTACAGCCCCCCCCACCTCGGGACCCTACACCCCACAGCCCCCCCACCTCAGGACCCTACACCCCACAGCCCCCCCACCTCGGGACCCAGGACTCTACACCCCACAGCCCCCCCACCTCGGGACCCAGGACTCTACACCCTACAGCCCCCCCCACCTCGGGACCCTACACCCCACAGCCCCCCCACCTCGGTACCCTACACCCCACAGCCCCCCCACCTCGGGACCCTACACCCCACAGCCCCCCCACCTCGGGACCCAGGACTCTACACCCTACAGCCCCCCCACCTCGGGACCCTACACCCCACAGCCCCCCCCACCTCAGGACACAGGACTCTACACTCCACAGCCCCCCTCACCTCGGGACCCTACACCCCACAGCCCCCCCACCTCGGGACCCAGGACTCTACACCCCAGAGCCCCACCCTCACTCCTGCTCATGGGTGGTGAGGGGTAGGGAGCGGGGGTGTGGAGCAGGGTGCTGGGCGGGGGGGGGGGGGCAGGATGAGAGGGAAGGGGGCAGGGAGCGGGGCAGGGTGTGGGGGGCAGGATGTGAGGGACGGGGCAGGGAGCGGGGGTGTGGAGCAGGGCGTGGGGGGGCAGGGAGCAGGGGTGTGGAGCAGGGTGCAGGGCGTGGGGGGGCAGGATGTGAGGGGCAGGGAGCAGGGGTATGGAGCAGGGTGCAGGGTGGGGGGGGCAGGATGTGAGGGACAGTGTTAGAATAATGCAACTTAGAAGCAACTGTATTATGAATGTTGTGTAGTATGATTTTAAAACCAGCCTTAGACTCAGTCTCACCCCCTATCTATGCACCCCTGCCCCCTGCCCTGCATGTACCTTAAACTCATCTTCACCCTGCCCCAGCTCTGCTTTTCACAAGGCAGGAGACACCGGGTCTAAGTCCCCTGAACCTCCTGCCTTTCCGGAGTTCCAGACAGGTAACTGGACTAGATTCATACCGAACAAAGGGTGTGAGAGCCATGAAGTGTTCTCACTCAGGTAAGTGTATTGAGAGCCCCCCTCCCCATCCCACACGGGGATATAAATTGGCCTCAACCATGTATAGAGGGGAGTCAGTTGTTTTGGGTGTTAACCCCTTTGGCTCCCTATTGCTAGCAATAAACCTGTTTTCCAGAAGCCTACTGAGTCACGCCTGTCCTTTGAAGGAAATATTGGGATAAGCCTCCAAAGGGACAAAGCAGTTTTTGCAACAACAGGGAGCAGGGGTGTGGGGCAGGGCACAGGGCATGGGGGGCAGGATGTGAGGGACGGGGCAGGGAGCGGGGGGTGCGGGGCAGGGGGCAGGGCGTGGGGAGGCAGGATGTGAGGGACGGGGCAGGGAGCGGGGGTGAGGGGCAGGGTGCAGGGCGTGGGGGGGCAGGATGTGAGGGACGGGGCAGGGAGCGGGGGGGTGCGGGGCAGGACGCAGGGCGTGGGGGGGCAGGATGTGAGGGACGGGGCAGGGAGCGGGGGGTGCGGGGCAGGGTACAGGGCATGGGGGGCAGGATGTGAGGGACGGGGCAGGGAGCGGGGGGTGCGGGGCAGGGTGCAGGGCGTGGGGGGGCAGGATGTGAGGGACGGGGCAGGGAGCGGGGGGTGCGGGGCAGGGTGCAGGGCGTGGGGGGGCAGGATGTGAGGGACGGGGCAGGGAGCGGGGGGTGCGGGGCAGGGTGCAGGGCGTGGGGGGGCAGGATGTGAGGGACGGGGCCGGGAGCGGGGGGTGCGGGGCAGGGTGCAGGGCGTGGGGGGGCAGGATGTGAGGGACGGGGCCGGGAGCGGGGGGTGCGGGGCAGGGTGCAGAGCGTGGGGGGGCAGGATTTGAGGGACGGGGCAGGGAGCGGGGGGTGCGGGACAGGACGCAGAGCGTGGGGGGCAGGATGTGAGGGACGGGGCAGGGAGCGGGGGGTGCGGGGCAGGACGCAGGGCGTGGGGGGCAGGATGTGAGGGACGGGGCAGGGAGCGGGGGTGCGGGGCAGGACGCAGGGTGTGGGGGGGCAGGATGTGAGGGACGGGGCAGGGAGCGGGGGGTGCGGGACAGGGTGCAGGGGGTGAAGGGCACGGGGCTAGTTGGCCTCCTGTGCCTGCCCGGCTGGGCTCCACAGGCGGCCGTCCCGCAGGGCCTACATCAGTTTGATCCGGGGTGTGTCAGCAGCAGGCCCCTGGTGCCTGGCCAGTGTTCCTGTCAGTAGCAGGGTGGGCTATGAGCCGGCTGGGGGTTAATGAAGGGTCGAGGAAAGTAGAGGGTTTTAGAAGGTATCCGATGTGCAGCTATGGAGGGGCTGTGGAAGAGGATAAAAGCGGTTCTACATTTTACAACTGTGGTATTCTGTCCCGGCACAGGCTCAGTCTGGGTGTGTGGTTCTCAAACTTTTTGTAGTGGTGACCCCTTTCCCACACTGGGCCTCTAAGCGCGACCCCCCCCTGGGGTCAGGCGGGGTGTGTGTGCCTGCAGCCTACTGCGGCAGGGACTGGGATGGGGGGGTTCCAGCAGCCCCCCAGGACAGGAGTCGGGATTGAAGGGGGTTCCAGCAGCCCCTGAGACCAGTGGGGGGGGGGGGAGGTATCCAGCAGTCCCACAGAGGCACCGGAAGCCCACCTCTGCAGGGGCCGGGTCGGGCCCGTGGCAGTGCCTGCAGCCCGCCGCTGCAGGAGCCAGGGCCCAGAACTGGGCTCACGGGGCCACCAGCAGCCCACCACAGCGGGAGCTGGGACCCGGCTCGCAGGGCCACTAGCAGCCCGCCACGGCAGGAGCCGTGGCCGGGACCGGCCTTATAGGGGTGCCGGCAGCCCGCCGTGGCAGGGGCACAGGCTGCCTGCAGCAGCAGGGGCCGGATGCCAGCAGCCCGTGGCATTGTTCGGGGACAGCTGCTGGCAGCAGGGGCCGGATGCCAGCAGCCCGTGGCATTGTTCGGGGACGGCTGCTGGCAGCAGGGGCTCGTGACCCCCACAGAACTGGCTCGCAACCCACAGAGGGGTCCCGACCCCCACTTTGAGAACCAATGGAGTAGAGAAATTGCAAGTAGCAAGTGAAAAGGCAGGGGGTGTGTGTTCTGGGTATTGGGAGGTATTGCTCAATGAGAACAGATTACGCTTGTGTTGGCATTTACCTTCTGTTGGTGGTGCTTAGCATTTTCCAGGAGGGAGGGAGGGGGACAATAGCTATTCTTAAAAACCTCTAACGATGGGGGGAGGAGTGGGGAGCTGCAGGCTCAGGGGAGGAGATGAGGCCAGGGCAGTGAGGGTGTGTGTGTCAGCGATGCAGCCCTTGTGGTCTTTTGAGTTTGAGACCCCTGGTTTAGTCTGCAGAAGAGAAGACTGAGGGGAGATTTGATAGCTGTGTTCAACTACCTGAAGGGGGTTCCAAAGAGGATGGATCTAGACTGTTCTCAGTGGTACCAGATGACAGAACAAGGAGTAATGGTCTCAAGTTGCAGTTGGGAAGGTTAAGGTTGGATATTAGGAAAAAATATTTCCCTAGGAGGGTGGTGAAGCACTGGAATGGGTTCCCTAGGGAGGTGGTGGAATCTCCTTCCTTAGAGTTTTTAAGGCCAGGCTTGACAAAGCCCTGGTTGGGATGATTTAGTTGGGGATTGGTCCTGAGTCCCTTCCAACCCTGATAGTCTCTGAACAGAGTTCAGTGCACTGTGGCTAGAGAGTGACTCTTTATGCGGAGGGGCGGAGGCCAGCTGTAAGTCAAGGCTAGCTGTTAGTGATGTGCTTGGAACTTAAATTATATGGGTGAAAATTAACAGCAGCCCAAAGCAACTGATCAGTATCCCCCGGGAGCTCTCAGCAATCTGAGGAATGAAGTTTGGTTAAACAGCTGAATGGCTCCTTGCACCACCAGGTGGCTAAGGAAGGAGCTTGGGCATGGAGGAGCAGGACGAAGGCTGCTTAGGCAATGCACAAACCAAACCAACTAATTCTCTCTACTTTGGTGTAGAAAATCAAGTAGTGAAATGACGCCCGGCTCGGCAGGCTGATGATCTGTGCGCAGTAGATCTACATTCTAGTCAGTATTGCTAGAAAGGCAGAAACTCTCCAACACACATATGGGAAAATCCAGCTCCTCCTGTCCCCTGAACTGCCTGGTTTCAGAGGGGTGAGCACCATCTGCTGACAAGTCCAGGAACAGCATAAATAAGCAGAGGGATAGTCCTTTTCCTACGGGTCTCACCAAAGAAACAGCCTAACAACTCTAGACCAGGGGTAGGCAACCTATGGCACATGTGCCAAAGACAGCACATGGGCTATTTTCAGTGGCACTCACCCTGCCTGGATCCTGGCCACCAGTCTGGGGGGCTTGACCTTTTAATTTAATTTTAAATGAAGCTTCTTA
The DNA here is from genome assembly GCA_032164245.1 of Sternotherus odoratus. Lineage (NCBI taxonomy): Eukaryota > Metazoa > Chordata > Testudines > Kinosternidae > Sternotherus > Sternotherus odoratus. Next base: position 1,278,992 of record JAVMKO010000016.1, on the reverse strand, counting down.
AACATTTAAAAAATCTTATTGACTTTACATACAGCAACAGTTTAGTTCTATATTATAGACTTACAGAAAGAGACCTTCTAAAAACGTTAAAACGTATTACTGGCATGCAGAACCTTCAATTAGAGTAAATAAATGCACACCACTTCTGAAAGGTTGCCGACGCCTGATGTATAGTCTAGGTTAGAGCACTCACCTGAGAGGTGGGTGCTCCTTGTTAAAATCCCTTTGCACTAGGCAGAGAGGGGAATTGAACTGGGGTCTCCTACATCCTGGGGATATTCCCTTGCTATATGGTGTCTTCTTCCTCCTGATTTACTCCTTGCAACATGCAAGTCCGTTTGTGGATCTAAGCCCCCATGACTGGCTCACAGAAGATGTATGAAGTGCCCTGTTAAAACCACTCTGTCATCTACTCCTTTAGAAATGTTATGTGAGGCTGGCACCTGTCTTTGGCTACATGGGCAGCTCATGGCTGCGTAACTGCAAATAGCTTATATTATTACTGGCTGGAGGAATTAAGCACTAGACCCATTTCCATAGAGAACTTGGCTTTTATTTAAATAACATATTGTTCCTTTCCAAGAGGAGATAGTACTCAAGAATGTATTACAAGAGAAAAACAGAGCTGTGAGGATGATCTTCTTGTATAAGCGAACACTTTTACAGAGACAGTGACAACTTCATTTGTTTAAATGTGTAGTTCTGCAACAGATGAATAACAGATCTTTGCTGATTGTCAGAAAGTGACTTCCTCCATATGGGATCTGCATGTAGGAGTGAACCCAGCTGTAGCAATGTGAGGACAGCACAGCTTGTTTGCTGTGTGTGTGGCTCCAGCAGAAGCGAAAAACAAAGTTGTGCTGCTTCATACAAGCACTCACTCGTGTTTTAACTGATCTATCAGCAGAACTGGGGAATTTTAAACAATTTTAAAAACTTATTTCAAATGTTTCCAACTTTCCTTTGTCAGATTTTAGTTTAGCTCAAATAGCAGGGTTAAGTTCTTCTTTAAACACTACACAGAACTGGGTTATTATTAAAGGAGGAGCTCCACCCAGTAAGTACCTTCTCCATGTGTAAAAGGGAGAGGTGTTCAGGAGCAAAACCTCAAGTACAAAGACCAAAACTACTACAAACAGGAAAAACAATTGGATTGGGAAGACGCTTCCTTTCAACTTCCATAGGCCCAATCCACCTTTCCTTGGGAAATAGTTTGCCAGCTCAATCCAAACCTTCCCTCAGCATCACACTTGGGACACAGTGAAGCTTTCTTAGCAGTTACTTTTCTTTCAGGTATTTTTATAAAAACCCTGTCAGGCTCTCAGTATTTTTTAAAAGCAAAAACAAGCACTTATGGTATTAAGTTGTGTTACAGAAGCACAGTGCAGTCCTTTGAATTTGACTGATCCTGGGCAGAAGAGTCAGTCCTATGGAGAGCAGATCCTTATATTGCCTACTGGGACTGTCAGTCACTTTAGAAAGAAAAGGCACAATCAGAATTAAAGTATTCAGCTAAGACAATCTCAACCTTATACAAAACCCTCATGTGCGCAGCATTCTAAACAACGATGGAACCTCTCTAACATACTATCTACAACATAAATCCAATAGACCTAAGGCCTATTAAATTCAAACTCGGACCTAGTTAGCAAAAGCAAAGTTATTCAACACTTTTCTGCACATTCTCCTGCACAGCTTTCTCTGTGGGAATCTTTGAAATTCCATTTTGCTTCGCAGAACAAATCCAGTATTAAAGAGAAGTCATTTATATCAATGGCTTTTCAGAATCTTGCCCCATGCAATGGGGAAGACGTGGCCTTTCCACTACAGAAGCTGTGTCTGTCTCATCAGGGTGCCCACCTACATCTGAGAATTAAAGCCAGGAGGGATGGGCCCCAGAGGAACAACATGGAGCTTTGCTGTAAACTGGAAAACAAGAGGACACAACAAGGTGGATTTACAGTATTTATATCCCTAGGAAGAAAGTCCAGCCCATGTGTGTGTTTGTTTCTCCAGGAGGCTCAGTTATCCACCTCTTCATCATCATTTTGTTCCTCCTCCTCCATCCGTTCATCATCATCATCATTCTCCTCCTCCCTGCTCTTGTCTTGTTCCTCAGAGTCTGTCTTCTTGTCTTTGTCTTTCCTTGCTTCTTTCTTGCCTTTTTGCTCACGCCTGTAAACTAAGAGAACAAGAGAACTACAATTGGATACACGTATGTGATTGTATACATTGTAGGGACAATCTAGAGATGGCTTCCATGTGACCCAGGGTCTTCCCTTGCTCTCCAGGCTTACAAATAACTGGAGCACAGAACAGCTTGATAGCCGCTACCCATTGTGTTATTTGAGTTGTGATAGACTCCACAGGAAGTTATGTTAAGTTATAGAGAAGGATACAGGAGTTCATGTGCATTACGCAGAACACAAGACTTCCTCTATACAGAAGTGAGGGGGAGACAGATTAGATGAGTCACCTTTGGGAAATTACATGATATCAGTTCTATTAAACTACATGTTCTTATGTCCCCATACAATTGCAATGGGAATGTCTGGCTTTAAAAAAAAGAAAATAAAAGAATTCAGGGAGCATAAGATGTCCAAACTTCTGGGTAAATATGACTCAATGTCATTAGAACTAATTTAATGCACAGTTAGAGAACATGTTACCTTCCAATGATTCCTTTAAAGGGGCTATGAATCTCTGGAATTCCATTTCCTCCATGGCTGAAAGGACATCTCCAGCATTCAGTGTTTTCCTCTTCCCCTTCACTGCAAAGTTATTTGCACTAAAGAGAGAGAGACGAATGAATACCAAAGAGCAAATCAACCCCAACTACTGGCTGTTTAAAGGGACAGAACCAACTTAAAAAACAATCTCAGAAATATTTAATCACTATGATAAGCAATACCTAGGATGACTGACCAAGACTACCTATAACAGATTAAAGAAAAAATGCCTTTGTTTACATTGTGCATTTGTGTGTACACAGTCAGTTTCATTCTTTCCCTGTATAGTCAGGGAGCTTTCCATTTATATGGGTTTTTCACATATGTAACAAGAAAGAAAACACATATTAAAATGTGATTACAAAACTATTAAAAGTGGCAGGGCTATTCAAGGACACTAACAAAAATGTAGTTACTACAAGTGTAGTTTAATTCATTTTTTAAAAGTTGACTAGAATTCAAGATAATGGTATACCTTTTAATTTTATTATTATGTTTTAAAGGTGTTTGAATTTCAACTGCTATAGATTTAAACAGAGAATTTAGGTTCAGGAAGACACTAAACCCTTTAAATCTGAATGAGTAATTTAACATACACTATGAAAGATGCCTAGTTAGTTCCTACAGTACTTCGGTTAACACTCAGAAGGGAAGTCATAAGGCTACAATGGGTACACATAACCTAAGAACCTGGAGCCCTTATGTAAATTAATGTTTGCTATAAAAAGGTTCTATAATTTTATGATCTGTGTTTTCTGAAAAATGATAAAGCGTAGTGATAAAGGCAAATCAAATGTGACGGTTCAGGACACAAGGTGATCACTGATGGGGACAGGAAGTAATCCACCACCACCTCTGTACACTGGGCAAGTAACTGAGGGCATTATGAAGCAACGAATACTGGCCACTGTTGATTTATCACTAGCCCCTCTTAGAAAGTTAGCATGACAGCATGCTACTTAATCAAGAAACTAATTTTGAACATAAGATTATATTACACAAAGGTCACATTACAAACTAAAACCAGATTAAACTTTATAATGCCTCATGTACATGAATGATAAACATGCCTTTCATTACAGCTATTGCAAAAATTCTCTAAGAGAGCCAACCAAAAGGCTAGCTACAGATCAAATGGTCCATTGGATCAGGTCACCAGTGATGCTTACCATGATGTTGCATACAACACAAACACACTTGCAGCTCGAGATATTGCACTCCGAGCTTCTTTGGAAATGTTTACTCCATCAGGAAGCTGGGAAAAAAGAAATGTCATTTTATCAGATGAAATTCAAGTCATATGGATCTGCTGGCTATCAAGCCCTGACTGAAAGGACTGAAAACCATCAGTTCAGTCAAGCCATTCAGAGTGTTTGCAGTCAACAAGAAATGTGAGAAAATGAATTTTCGATAGTATTTTAATGAATCCTAATGTGTGCCTCAGTTTCCCTCTGCACTTTGCCTTGTTACCCAGTGGACAGAAAAGTATTAAGTCAGGGTCAGTGCAGATCAGATATGGGTGTCACCTTGTTTGGGCTACAGTGAATAGGGTCACAAGGAACTGTCTGGACCCTGCTGAAGGCGACTGTATCAATGCGGAATCCCAAAGAGACAATGGAAAAGCCCCATGACCAAAACAATGACAGCTAGGAAACAGCAACGTAGAGAAAGAGGTTTCTCCTGCGCCTCTCAGCAGGAAGGTTGAGTAGAGACCCCAGCTCTAGAACAAAGGATTGACCCATGACCACCAGAGGATAAGGGTGGACTTCTGGTTCTGGAAGAGGCTGGCTGCTCTCTCCTGGGTCTCACTAATGAGTCAGAGGGAGACAGAGACTGAAACCTTGGTTGGTGAATTTCTCTAGTTTGACCTGAATGGAGTATACTTTAACCTTTTACTCCGTTTTGAAATGCTGCCTGGGTGTTAATGCAAATACCAGGTGAGGTGCCCTAGTCCCTGAAGAGTGAACAGGTCTCTAACCGGTAGTCATGTCAGCTGGACTTGCTGAGCAGAGCTCACACTGTGAAGCAGGGGGGCTGGAGCAGAAACGCAGTCTAGGAGGGGGTGAGGCTGTATGGCTTACCCTGAAGGACGAGTGAGACCCTTGGTGTCTGACGCATTAAAGGGGTTCTTTCAAGAGCGTGTTTAAAAGCTGGACCACAGCTCGGATCCACGACACAAGGCTAGAAGAATGCTGCTGCATAGGTAATTGTCCTAACCCATCTGTGTCACCCATCTCCTTGCATCCCTCCACTGGCTCCTCCTTCTCTAGTGTTTCAATCATAAGATACTTATCTTCACTTTTAAGGCTCTTAACAATCCCGACTCTACCTATCATTTCTTATTCACTACTGAGATGTTGATTCTCACCTGTGATCGGCCGACGATACCAGCCTCCATAATGCACTTGGACCATTTTCAAATGAACCCCTTTGGTGCTTTCTCCCTGCAGCCCCTCATGCCTGGGAGGAATTCCCCTCTAAATATCTGCAAAGCCATCTCATTATCCTCCTTCAAACCCCTCCTCATAACTCTCCTTTGCCAGGATGCCTACAAAAACCCTAACAATGAATGAACCTGTCACAGTGCCCAATATTATCCTATTGTTTCCTGTACTTCTCCATCTATCTATATCCACCCGACACCTCTTGTCTCAAGTTGCGAGCTCTTTGGGATAAGGACCCTCTTTTTGTTCTGTGTTTGTACAGCAACTAGCACAGCAGGGTCCTAGCCCAAGACTTAGGCTCCTAGGCACCACAATAATAATAAATAATATTCCAGATGCAACAAACATCTAAGTACAACAAGAAGCTGTGAAGAGGCCTAGCCAGGTCAAGAATATAGCCAGAAGACAGGGAAAGTAACCTTTGTAGCAGCAGTGGACTTGGCCTCTGCCTCCAACTTAGTCCATTTAATTGTGGCCAAATTCCTAACATAGAAGGATATTCTCATAACGTGCAGCATCCGTCCATTGATCCTTCTTGGTCTTTTGGCGAAGATCATGCCTAGCATCAGTTTAATGACTGAGACAGATTGTATCTCATTTTCTGGCAAGGAACTCCAGCTATTTTCCTTTACTCTGCTCTTATTTTGGGAGCTGGTTCAGGCATATCTAATTTACAGAGCACTGACAATATTGTAAGAAATTTACAACTATCTATCTTTGGGTTTTCTATGGTTTCCCTTTACCACAGTATGTGGCTATGTGGAATTCAAATGTTTTCCAGCACTGGGAATTATTTCAGGTTAATGGTAAATATGGCAATGGATGAAATATTAGATATTGGGGAAAGGGGGGAAAGGGGGGGGGGAGCACTTTCTGCAACATGGGGGATAAGTAGGGAAAAATCCTTTTATCCAGTACAGTTTATCTGTTAGAAAACAACCTTTCTTCCATCTCAGTATAAAGTCAACCTTTTCTTTTACCAGCTCAGATGAAGTTTGCTTGACATTAAATAGAACACATATCTTTGATTTAAATACAAAAAGATTTTATGGCAGATTATTTAAAAAAGCAGAACTACTGCAACCCAACAAATGACATCTCTCTCACACCAGCTAAAGCTGAAAACGAAATGCAAGATATTCCACTTGAAATAGTTGGAAACAACCCAGAATTTGCCGCTTTGAGACCTTTATTAAACTACAACTTAAAAAGAAATCACATTTCCACCTGAAAATGTTTTACCTACTATTTGAAAAAATAATACATAAAAGAAAGATTACAGAAAAGTATTTGTCTATTTTCCCCCCAATCTATCTTGAGCATTTGACAGCACTAGGCATAAAGAATTTCATTTAATCATGAATAGTCAGGTTTCCCTGTTTGAGTAGGTCTCTCCCAAATCAACAAGGGGCAGAAAAAAGACTAAAAAGAAAAGGTAACTATAAAACCACTGTATTTCTTTTAGTAATTTTTTTTCAGTGAATGATTAGATTTCAAGTTGACAACTTTCCTGTTAAACTGTTTTATCATCCACAACACAAAAAGATATAAAAATCACAGCATATGGCCCAGTTTCTGTATAACAGGCACATTCCTGAACACTTTTATTTCTCTGATAATACTCACTGCTTCTTTAATTATCCGAGTGATGACAGCATTGGGCAAGTTCAAGTCCTCTGGTCTTTCTGCCATCTCTGAACACCTAGAACTGAAATGAGGACTAGTCATCATATTTTTTTTTCTGCAGAGCAGCTCTGCTTATAAAACAACACGTGTCTTACTATTCCAGTAGTTATAGGTAGCTCTGCTTGTAAAGTGTCCGTATAAATGTGCCACCATCTTACTCAGCAGCTCTGCCCTTATGTTTAGTCTGGCATCTGCCTACCAGTGAGAAAATGTCTGTACCACCCTTATCCTGTTCTCTCTGCAGAACTGTGACCCCCTGGATTTCAATTTTCGGAACTTCCTCTGCATTGTCAAGAAATATTAAATCAGTTTCGGTTACTTCCACCCGAGTAAAACCCGCCACAACACCGGGGCTGCTCAGCTGCCAAGAAGCTCAGGAGCTGCAGGCGCTGTATGGCCGGGGGATGAACCGGCTCGGTTCAGACCCGAGGGAGTTTGCAGGGTTGGCAGCTGGCCAGGCCGCCTGCTGACTTGTCCCATGAGCCGGTCCGGAGCTCGGCGAGCCGGAGCCAGTTCCCAGCCCCTCTCCCGGCAGCAGGGAGACATGTTGCATGTGTCCGTTGGCAGAGCCCCCCGGCCCGGGGCGCTGGCGGCAGCGCGAGCCGTACCCGCCCCCTCCTAACGGACACCCGAGGGGGGGGGCAGCGAGCGTCACAGTCCGGCCCCGCGGGGACCGGGCGGCGGGGCGGGGGGGTCCCGCGGTGCCCGCTCCCCGCACTCACGGGACAGGGCAGCCGCCGGCCGCATTCGGACAAAGGGCCCCGCGAACCAAACCGCGCGCCCAGCTCTTGACCTCTCACCTCCGACCCCTCCCAGCATGCAGTGCGCGACAGACTTCCCCCTTCCCGACGTGCGCCGCGGCCGCGTCCCTCCCCGAGCGTCCGCTGTTGCCTGGTAACGCGCCCTAGCGGGGCCGAGGGCAGGTGAGAGGCGGGAATGGGGGGGAGGCGGCTGGGGGGGAGGAGGGAATGGGGAGGAGGCGGCTGGGGGGGGAGGAGGGAATGGGGGGGAGGCGGCTGGGGGTGAGGGGACAGGGAATGGGGCGGGGGGTGGCTGGGCGGCAAATTCTGTTTATTATTCATTTTTAAATTTTAAACAGACAAAAACAAAAAAAAATGCAAAGTGCAAACGTGTAAAAGCCAAAAAAAGGGGAGGGTATCACGAAGTGTCCGGGGCGATGCTCTGGCACTGCTCTCTGTGAAGCCAGTCAGGACTCTGGGGCGAAGCTTCCTCTCTGTGAACAGCCCATCTCCAGGGCTAGGAGCTTCACAGGTTACAGCTTCCACCTTCCTGGGTCTGACCTCGGAGCATTCAGCACCTTCTGCCCCTCTGTGCGCTTCCCCCAGCGAGCCCGCCCAGGCGGGGTCCTGGGGGAGTCCGTGGATTCTGCACCCCAACTCCACAGTCAGACGTGACTCTCAGCCAGCCAGTAAAACAGAGGTTTATTAGATGACAGGTGATCTAAGAGCTTGTAGGTAAAGCAAATGCGTTCCCTCTGCTGGGTCCATCTTGGGGGCCAGAGAGCCAGGCAAGCCTGCCTGTAGCTCTTCGCCTGCCCCCAGCCAGATCCAGACTGAAACTCCCCCTTTCGCCCCTCCTCTGCTCTTCCTTTGTCTCCTTCCAGGGCTAGGAGCTATCACCTGACCTCTTTGTTTTCACCTTCCAACTGACACCTTGAGAGGGGGGAAGGGCCAGGCTCAAGACAAGGCATCAGCTACTTGCTTACACTGTGTCTCTGCTCTGCACCAATTACGTACCCGTATCCCTCCACATAGACACTCAAGAAATGTATAGGGGAAACTGAGGCACACACTGTATTCCCACTCCGTCACAGAGGGGGTGGCCAACATTTTTTTTGCTTGAGGCGGCAAAAAATCTAAAGCCGGCTCTGCTGAGATGGATGTGTGCAGACATGGGTTCATTAACATCTGGAGCAGAGATCCCCCATCATGCAGTGCTTTCCTGGTCCCAGAATTCTGTGTGGTTCTTGCCTTGGAATCTCTGTTCTCCATTCTGTATGCTAATGGAGAATCCTCCTTGTCCCATCTCCGATTCAAATGAGGCTAGGGGAGTTTCCTTAATCCTGTCACCCTTTATCGCAGGGGTTTAGGTGTTTCTCCCACTGCCTATTTACTGCTTTTTGTAAGTCTTTCTTTTGATCAGTTTTGGTTCAAGCAGAGGGTGGGGAGGGAAGGTCTTTCGTGAGTCAGACAGGCTGGGTACTGTGCCCTGGTTCCCTGACCCAGCCCAGCCTCGAATCTGCCAGGGAAGAGGCACCAGTCTCCTCCCCCAACTGGCCTGGACTTGCCACAGCCAGGGAAGAGGCGCCTTTCCCCTCCAGCACTGGTGCTGCTGCTGGGAAAGAGAGCTGGGGGGGCGGGGGGAAGCCTCTCTCCCAATCATAGCCTCGGGGAGCCTCATTGCACCCTAAACCCCTCAACCCCAGCTCCACCCCAGAGCCTGCACCCCCAGCTGTAGAGAAGCAGTGCTAGTCGCACAGTACTCATGCAAACACATCCCAATACAAAGTGGTACAAAAAATACCAATATCAAGGATGGTACAAAGACATTACCCCAGGATCACAGGAACACACTGATCCCTTCTAAAACTGAGGTCAGAATAACAGTACACAATAGAGATGTTTTGATCAATCCAACATGTACAAGATGATGAGTAATAGTGACGTCGGGGGGCAGTAACTAATTATATCAAAGTACCAGTACTAACTTATTTGTATCTTGGTATAAAAATGTATTTCAGAGGGAATATCTTTGTCTAGTCTTAGAGAGGAAGGGAAAGTCCTGCCCTTCGCTGGTCTGGTCCATTGATACTAGTACGGTACCATGCTTTGTTGACATAAAACCTAGCTGGATGCCTTTGTCCCTAATGGATCTTGTGATTATTGGGTGGTTCATTCAAGGTCTGCCATGCCAGCTGTCTGCTGGAGCGGCACACATAGGGAATACACACAGGCAGCCAAACATCTATTAACATCTAACCACACCCTTATAGTTCCCAAAGTCTCTATCTCAAGAGCAGCTTCCTGGGGTGCTAATTCTAACCCCTGGTGTGATCACTAGACTGTCTCCTCCATTTGTTAGCTTGATGGCTTTGTTTACTTTATATGTAAATATACTTTGGTTATTCTAGGCCTGTAATCAAACTGCTCATCCAGGTAAATTCATGTTCCTATGTCTAGGACAGGCTAAGTTTATGCACTGTCTCCCAAGCACATTTTAATAATACATTTCTAGCACACATACATAACTCTTTGTACACAAACCATTCATACATCATGCAATGATGTTTGGGACCAGCATGTCACCAGTGTACGTTATACCTTACACAATACTTTTTAGATAGATATTATAACAACAGTGTGTTGGGGGTTGTGATGGGTTCTGTCACAGAGACCCCCTTTGGACTGTCACCTGATGTGCTGCATTTAACTCTCAGCCAGTTTTCCGGGCCGACTTGGGACTCCAGACTCCTGCCTCGTTAAGCCATACACACTAGCCTGCTGCAGTGCATACCCAGGTCTGGTCCATGCCCCCAAAGCTGCAGACTTTAACCAAAAACTACTCAGCAGGTCACCTATCTCCAGTACCCAGATACTCAGTTCCCAATGGGATCCATCCCCCAAATAAATCCGTCTTACTCTGTATAGAGCTTATACAAGGTAAACTCATAAATTGTTCGCCCTCTATAATCCTGAGAGAGAGAGAGAGATGCACAGCTGTTTGCTCCCCCAGGTATTAATCACTTACTCTGGGTTTATCAATAACAAAAGTGATTTTATTAAGTATAAAAAGTAGGATTTAAGTGCTTCCAAGTAATAACAGACAGAACAAAGTACCAATATAATATATGCCATCATGTGCCAGCAATGTCCCTTTGCTGTGTACATCGGCCAAACTGGACAATCCCTACGTAAAAGGATAAATGGACACAAATCAGATATTAGGAATGGCAATATACAAAAACCTGCAGACGAACACTTCAACCTGCCTGGGCATACAATTGCAGACCTCAAGACAGACATCCTGCAGCAAAAAAACTTCAAAACCAGACTTCAAAGAGAAACTGCTGAGCTCCAGTTCATCTGCAAATTCGACACTATTAGGTCTGGACTTAATATTAGCTGTGAATGGCTCACCAATTACAAAAGCAGTTTTTCCTCTCTGGGCGTTCACACCTCCAGATCACCTGCTGGAAGTGGACTTCACCACCCCCACTGATTGAATTTACCTTGCTTTCTTGCCTGCATATTTATACCTGCCTCTGGAGATTTCCACAACATTCATCTGATGAAGTGGGTCTTAACCCATGAAAGCTCATGATCCCTAAAATCTGTTAGCCTATAAGGTGCTACAAGACTTTGTCGCTTTTGCAGATCCAGACTAGCATGGCTATACCTCTGATACTAGAACAAAGTAAGTTACCAAGCAATTAAAACAAAATACACAATAAATCTCACCCTCAGAGATGTTCCAATAAGCTTCTTTCACAGACAAGACTCCTTTTCTAGTCTGGGCCCAATCCTTTCCCCGGTACAGTCCTTGTTAGTTTCAGCAGCCATCTTAGATGAAAAGCAGGAGCTTTCTCATGACTGGGACCCTCCTTGTCCTGCTCCATCCCCTTTTATAGCTTTGGCACAAGGCAGGAATCCTTTGTCTCTCTGGGTTCCCACTCCTCCTTCTAAATGGAAAAGCACCAAGTTTAAGATGGATTCTAGTATCAGGTGACATGGTCACATGTCACTTCAAGACCTCACTTTCCATTACCCATCGACTGGCCTACACATCCACAGGCAGGCTTGCAGGTAAACAGAGCCATTTACAGTCAGTTGTCCTAGTCAAGATTCTAAAAAACCACCATTAATAGCCCCCACTTTATACAACAGGACCTCGGAGTTATACTGCATAGTTCTAGTTTCAGATACAAGAATGAGACATTCATACAAATAGGATGTATATATTCAGGAGGTTATAATCTTTGCTATGATACCGTACAAGAGACCTTTTGCATAAAGCATATTCCAGTCACATCATATTCACATTCAACGTCACATGCAACGTCACGGGTTAATGAGTGTGCCATACCTGATGTAAGTTACAGTATGGTGAGCCCTCTGCCAATTGGCATTTAGGGGCTCCCTGGAGTGGGTGCATATGAAGACAACCCAGGATATAAGTGGAAACTTATGACCACTTCTTGTGCTGTTATTTTATGGCAATCTAAATGATTCTTGTGAACATTTTTCACTGTGCTCAATTCTTCTGTTTTTGCAGAGTATTCAGACATACAGAATTTCCATTTTACTGTTGTTCATTAATGTCTGGGTGGTTGCAAAGATGGTGACTGCAGATGACAGCCAGTGGGATGAAACCGTCTGTGACATGGCTGTTTGCCAGCACCCACGGTGCTGGGACACCATAAGAAGGATTGAACAGGGACAGCCTCGGCTCCGTTTAAGAAACTTTGACTCACTCTCCAGGGCTGCTTCTTCAGAAAGCAAAGGTAAAACCAGTGACCGAGGCCCTGTCGTTTCTAGGAGGAAAAAGATCTATTCTGAACTCGAGTTAGCCAACTTCAGGGACTATCTGTGTGCAGTCAAGGCAGCTTGTAGTTTTCACACAAGTTAGCAGGTCAAGTTAAAGACTATTCATTGATGGTTAGACTGGCGCTTTACAGTGCTAAAACCCTCCAGTAGCGCTATAATTATCGTACCGTACACACTTCAAAGTGAGATTTTGCGCATTTACTCACTGTTTAAAGTGCTACTATTAAACCTCCTTTTCCAGAGTCAGAAGGCTTTTAGCGTATTGCCTGTAGCGTGCTAGGGACAGTGTAATCACTCCTTACACGATAAGGGATCTCTGGCACACCTCCGAGCCATGTAAGGCAATGAACAAGCCATTTAAGGGAAATGACGTGTTAAGTGTTGTATTGTAAACGGAAGGAAAATGCAGAAGTCCCTCTTCAGTTTCTCTATAACAATTCACAGCAAATAAACACTGAAAATGCTTGTGGACGGAGCTGTGTGTCTGAAATAGCCTGTCAGTTTTCGCTAACGAAAACTCACTGACAGCCAGATCTCGTCTCCCTGTGAACATGTTCCCAGTTCCCCCTCAACCCCCTCCCCCCTTTGCAAAGCACGTTGCACCCAGCTGAATGCTGGGATACCTGCCCTATCCCGGTACTGTGACTGCCACCAGAAGCTCTACAAATGTGCCCAGGCTCTAGCACAAAACCTATTGCGCTAAATTGGGAAGCTCTATACAGAAACGCGCTATGATCTGTAGTCTAGCCATACCCTGAGGGTTTTTTAAAGCTAGAAAGGACCACTAGATCATCTACTGTTTCCTCCTGCATAACACTTGCTATAAAATTTCACCTTCACCCTTATGTTGAAACCAATAACTTGTGTTTTATTAAAGCATGTTTTCCAGGAGGGCATTTAAGTCTTTATTTGAAGATATCAAGATACAGAGAGAGAAAATCCACAACTTCTCTTGGTAGTTTGTTCCAATCACCCTTAATGTTAAATGTGTGTGCCTAATTTCTAATTTGAATTTGTCTGATTTAAATTTACAGCCATTGGTTCTTGTTATGCCTTTCTCTGCTAAATTAAAGAATCCTTTAGTACAGAGGTCCCCAAACTGTGGGCATGCTGCCCCCCGGGGGTGTGTGGAGGAACAATAGGGAGGGAGTCCCCTGGGGTGAATACACAAAGGGGCAGGCACAACCATGAAAAGTTTGGGGTCCACTGCTCGAGTAGCTGATATTTTCTATCTAGGAAAGTACTTATACACGGTAATCAATCACCTCTTAATCTTATTTTTGGTAAACTAAACAGATCGAGCTCATTAAGTTTCTCACTGCAAGGCATTTTTTTCCAGCTCTCCGATTATTTTTGTGGCTCTTTTCTGCACACTAGTTTTTCAGCATTGTGGCAAATTACTCCCACGATATTGATGGGTCCTGTACTTTCTCTTCTTGTGGGGGAATTCAGGGAGCCTTTTTCTTGTCTCTGAACAGGGTATTAACTGTCCCACAAGTATCCTAGAGGGGAGAAGGGGAGAGGGAGGGACCCGGGCCCACCATCTACTCCGCATCCCAGCCCAGGGGCCCTGAGGATAGCGGTAAACCACTTGGATTAGCTACTCCTTCCCCTGGACTACTTCCCTCTCCTACTCTTCAGCTTGTGGGGGGCTTCCTGCCCTCTCTCTACACAAGCCAGGTGTTCCTTTACTTAAGGTCTGGGTCTTTCTTAGCTCACCACAGCACTTCTTCAAACTCTCTCTGCTCCAACGCCTCCAAACTGTTCTCTGCTCCAACGCCTCCAAACTCCTTCCAAACACCCACACCTGTCTGCCTGAGGCAGGGGTTTTTATTAAGGCCTTAATTGACAGCAGGTGCTCCTAATTAACCTGCTGCCTGCTTCCCTAGTCTCAGGGAGCCACGCCCTAATGAACGTGGAGCTGATATATCTCCCCTCAAACACTGCCACAGCTCCCTGGCCTTCCTCTATCACATATCCTCCACCCTTGCTCAACACCCTGGGGTTGAGCTACTTGGGACGAGAGACAGTGTTGTCATGACAGGCCATCCACATTGCCATGTTGGCTTCCGGCCCTATGTTGTATGCAGAAGTTAAAAGGTTGCAGGGAAAGAAACCATCTCGTCACCCTTGTGTTCTTCTCCTTGTTTCTGTGCATCCACTGGAGCGGGGCATGGTCTGTTACAAGGGTAAACCGCTGCCCCAGTAGGTAGTAGCGGAGCGTCTCCATAGCCCATTTTACTGCTAGACATTCCTTTTCAACGACAGCATACTTTTGTTCCCGGGGGAATAGTTTCCGGCTGAGGTACAAGATTGGGTGTTCCTCCTCCCCTACCATCTGTGAAAGGACAAATTCCTTCTCGAAGTCTGGGGCAATGAGTACTGGATGACAGCAAAGAGCTGTCCTTAAATCTGTGAATGCTCCCTCTGCCGCATCAGTCCACTTTACTATCTCGGGTCCCCGAGCCTTTATCAGGTCCATCAATGGACCTGCTCTTGTGGCGAAATGAGGGATGAATCTCCTATAGTATCCTACTAACCCCAGAAATGCTCTGACCTGCTTTTTGCGGACTGGCCAAGGCCAATCTTGTATTGCCTCTACTTTGTTCATTTGGGGTTTTACCAAGCCTCTTCCTACTACATACCCAAGATATCTGGCCTCAGCTAGTCCTATCATGCACTTGAGGGGGTTGGCAGTGAGGCCGGCCTTTCGCAGGGTGTCTAGTACCGCCTCTACTTTTCCGAGGTGCGTTTCCCAGTCAGGGCTATGGATGACTATGTCATCTAAATAGGCGGCAGCATACCTGGCGTGGGGTCGCAGCAATTTGTCCATAAGTCTCTGGAAAGTAGCCGGGGCCCCATGGAGTCCAAAAGGAAGGACAGTGTATTGGAACAGACCATCAGGTGTAGAGAAGGCAGTCTTCTCCTTAGCGTTCTTGGCCAGGGGAATTTGCCAATATCCCTTAGTTAGGTCCAGAGTGGTTAGATATCGGGCTTTGCCTAACTGATCGACTAGCTCGTCAACACGTGGTATCGGACAGGCATCAAATTGGGATACTTCATTCAACTTCCGGAAGTCGTTGCAAAACCTCACGGTACCATCGGACGTGGGTACTGAGACAATAGGGCTGGACCATTGGCTGTGGGATTCTTCAATAACCCCAAGTTCCAGCATCTTCTTCACTTCTGTCCTTATTTCTTCTCTTTTAGCTTCTGGTATCCGGTATGGTCTTATTGTCACCCTTGCTCCAGGTCTGGTAATGATATGATGTTGGACCAGTGTCGTACGGCCTGGCTTTGTACAGAACACGTCTTGGTTCCGTTGGATCATATCCATGACTTCTGTACGTTGTTCTGGGGCTAACTCGGGGGATATCCTCACCTGCCCCTGTGGGTCGTCCATGTGGGGTGGAGCTCTCTGAATTACGAGGCATGTCTCTCGGTCATGCCAGGGCTTCAGTAAATTTACATGGTAGATCTGTTCTGGTCTTCGGCGATCTGGTTGTCTGACTTTATAGTTCACTTCTCCAATGGCTTCCACTATCTCATATGGCCCGTGCCAGCTGGCCAGGAGTTTGCTTTCTGCTGTCGGCACTAGCACCATCACCCGTTCTCCTGGCTGAAACCTCCGTACTTTTGCTCGCCGGTTGTAATATGTCCGCTGGGTCTCTTGTGCTTTTTCCAAATGTTCTTGTACTATAGGGGTTATTCGAGCTATTCGTTCTCTCATCTGTGTCACGTGCTCAATGACATTCTTTCCAGGGTTGGGTTGTTCTTCCCAGTCCTCTTTGGCAATATCTAATATTCCATGTGGGTGGCGTCCGTATAGTAGCTCAAAAGGAGAGAAACCAGTGGACGCCTGGGGAACTTCTCGTATTGCAAACATCAGATATGGTAGAAGGGTATCCCAATCTTTTCCGTCCTGTGCTACCACCTTCCGAATCATATTCTTAAGGGTGCGGTTAAACCTCTCAACCAGGCCATCTGTTTGAGGATGGTAGACTGAGGTCCGTATGGCATGAATGCGAAGCAGGGTACATAAGTCCTTCATTAATTTCGACATGAAAGGGGTTCCTTGATCAGTCAGGATCTCCTTGGGGATGCCCACTCTGGCAAAAACCTGGAGTAGTTCTTTTGCTATTGCCTTGGATGTGGGGTTTCTTAAAGGAATGGCGTCTGGATACCATGTGGCATAGTCAAGGATGACTAGTACATGTCGGAGGCCCGTGCTGATTTTTCCAGAGGGCCCACTAGGTCCATGGCTATCCTTTCAAAAGGGTCTTCAATAATAGGCAAAGGTACTAATGGGGCCCGCAAGTGAGGTCGGGGACTATGCAACTGACATTCTGGGCAGGAGGTACAATAGCGTTGGACCTCTGCGCGTACTCCTGGCCAATAAAATCTTCTTAGGACTCTATCAAGTGTCTTGTCTACTCCTAGATGTCCCCCAAATAAATGACTGTGAGCTAACTCCAGTACTGCCCTTGTGTGTTTCCGCGGGACTAAGAGCTGCTCTACTTCTTCCCCTCGTATTTGCACTATACGGTACAAAAGATCACATTTGATTACATAATATGGCCTCGGGCCTTTGGTCTTTCTTCCACAGGCACACCATTTACTTCCACTACTTCCTCTCTCACATTCGCATACCGGGGGTCATTGGGTTGGTCCTGCCCGAAATTCTCCCGTGCGGTACCCATCTGACCTAACTCCACGGGACCTATTTCCACTCCATCCCTTTGGTTGTCCCTACTTGGGCTAGGAGCTGCCTCTGAGTCCTCAGTGGCCTGAACTGTCTCCTGGCCTTCTGAATGGGTTCGCTTACCCGCAAGGGAGGTTTTCTGGTTTTTCACTAGAATCCTGGTCCCTAGTCTTTTATCTGCCCTCTTTTCCCGCCTAGACTTTCGGGATTTCCCAGGGGATGAAAATAGCTCTGGGGCAAATTCAGCAAAAGTTGGGGTGAGGCTATCTGTAGGTGCCTCCGGCTCAACCTGGGGGGTGCTACCCTCCTCTGGCTCTACTGGGGGGAGTAAACTCTCAAATCCGGGGATGTCCCTACCAATTAATACCGGGTAAGGGAGCTTGGGGACTACCCCTGCAACTACCCTGGTAGTCTTCCCCTGGATCTCAATCCATACCGGGATTGTGGGGTAAAAATTTACAGTGCCATGGACGCACGTTACCCCTGTGTTTTTGGCCCGGGTTAGTTGGTCTTGTCCCACCAACTTCCCTGAGACCCGCGTAACAGCACTCCCGGAATCTACTAATGCTGTGGTCACAATACTGTTCATTTTTACCAACCTTGTATACCCATGTGGGGTCATTGCGACCCCTACCAGGCCTAGTAGGCCACATTGTTCCCCATGATCCCCCAGATTGCACTGAATAGGCTCTTCCCTGTTGGGGCATTGGGCTGCTATATGCCCCCATTCTCCACACTCATAACACTGACCCCTTATCCCAGTTGCTGCCTTCGGCCTGGGGCTATTTGGTCGGCCTCCCAAACCCCCTCTTTCCAAAACCCCCAGGTCCTGTCTTGGCCTCGGCCCAGTCCTCGGTATCTTTCCTCCCGGTTATGGTTCTTCTATAGTTCTCAACAATCCGGGGCCTTGGTTTTGGGGCTGGCTTCCTGGTTTGTCGTGTCTCACCCCCTGGGGTTTGGAACAGTTCCCGGGATGCCAGCTCTCTTTCCACGAGAGAGACCAACTCATCACAGGTGGAGGGGTCATTCTTGCCAACCCAAACCCGGAGGCCTGGTGGTAACCCTCTCATATACCGGTCCAGTACCAGCAGCTCCATCATTTTTTCAGAACTGAGAGCCTCAGGGCGCAGGGTCAGGTGGATCAGGTCAAACAATTGGGATCGCGGTGTCTTCTCCTCGTTATACTGCCATTCATGGAATTGCAATGCCGTCGTTACTCCATATCTGGCCAGGATTTCTGCCTTCAGTTGGGGGTAATCTGCCGCAGTCTGCGGCCATATCATAGTATACCTTCTGGGCCTCTCCACACAGGAACGGGGCAAGGATACCAGACCACTGGTCTCGGGGCCAGGCCTCCCGCAGGGCTGCTCTCTCAAAAGCCAGGAGCTACGCTTCCACATCATCCTCCTTGGTCATTTTCTGCAGACAGTAGCTGGCCCGTATGGTCTGCATCCCTTCATACCCGCGGCTCCTCTCTGTAAGGGTCTTTACCTGATTCATTAGCTCCTGCAGCAGGGCTTGGTCCTGGGCAGCCTGAGTCATCAATAGACGATTAGTCTCTTGCTGCACCCGAGTTGCCTCCTGTTGGGCAGTTGCTTGGACCCGGGTAGCCTCCTGCTGAGCCGCAGTGGCTTGTATTAGGGCCTTGACCACGTCATCCATCTTAGGGACAGGAAGGTTTTGGCTAACCCTGGTTTAAGTCCCCAGCGCGTTGATCCCACCTCTAACACCACGTGTGGCAAATTACTCCCACGATATTGATGGGTCCTGCACTTTCTCTTCTTGTGGGGGAATTCAGGGAGCCTTTTTCTTGCCTCTGAACAGGGTATTAACTGTCCCACAAGTATCCTAGAGGGGAGAAGGGGAGAGGGAGGGACCCGGGCCCGCCCTCTACTCTGGGTCCCAGCCCAGGGGCCCTGAGGATAGCGGTAAACCACTGGGATTAGCTACTCCTTCCCCTGGACTACTTCCCTCTCCTACTCTTCAGCTTGTGGGGGACTTCCTGCCCTCTCTCTACACAAGCCAGGTGTTCCTTTACTTAAGGTCTGGGTCTTTCTTAGCTCACCACAGCACTTCTTCAAACTCTCTCTGCTCCAACTTCTCCAAACTGCTCTCTGCTCCAACGCCTCCAAACTGCTCTCTGCTCCAATGCCTCCAAACTGCTCTCTGCTCCAACGCCTCCAAACTCCTTCCAAACACCCACACCTGTCTGCCTGAGGCAGGGGTTCTTATTAAGGCCTTAATTGACAGCAGGTGCTCCTAATTAACCTGCTGCCTGCTTCCCTAGTCTCAGGGAGCCACACCCTAATGAACCTGGAGCTGATATATCTCCCCTCAAACACTCTGCCACAGCTCCCTGGCCTTCCTCTATCACAGCATCCTTTAAAAATTGTGAATACCAGAACTGGACACAGTATTCCAGTATTGGTGTCTCCAGTGCTGTATACAGAGATAAAATCACCTCCCTACTCTTACTCCCCTGTTTATACCTCTGAGGATCACATTAGCCCTTTTTGCCACAGCATTGCACTAGGCGGTTATGTTGAGATTTTGTCTGAACTGACCTCTAAATCCTTTTCAGAGTCATTCCTTTTCAGAACACCCACAGTTTTGTAGGTATGGCCTGCATTCTTTTTACATGTATGACTGCATTTGACTGTGTTAAAATATACTTTGTTGGAATGAGCCCATCTTACTAAGCAATCTAGATTGACTGCCCTGTTCTCCTCATATTTATCATTTCACCAATATTTGTGTCATCTGCAAATTTTACAGAAGGAGCTCAGTGTCACGGAGCGCCCGGGCGATGGTCTGGAACCGCTCCCTAGGAAGCCAGACCGGACTCCGGGTGGAGGGCCCCTTCTCCGTACACAGCCTGTTTTCAAGGCCCGGAGCTTCAGGGGTACCCACTTCCACCTTCCTGGGTCTGACCTCGGAGCATTCAGCACCTTCTGCCCCTCCGTGTGCTTGCCCCAGCAAGCCCGCCTGGGCTGGGTCCTGGGGGAGCCCATGGATTCTGCACCCCAAATCCACAGTCAAACGTGACTCTCAGCCAGCCAGCAGAATAGACGGTTTATTTGAGATGTCAGGAACAGCATCCAACTCAGAGCTTCTTAGTCTCAACAGGGCCCCTCAGTCAGGCCCTTCTGGGGTGCTAGGAGGTGAGACCCAGACTCTGGGCTCCTGCTTCTGCCCCAGGTTTATTCGATGACTTCTATTTGGTCTAACACAGACCATGCAGCAAGCGAGCGTGAGCCCTCAGCTGGATCCATCTTGGGGCCAGAGAGCGAGATAGCTCCTCTGCCCTTCCCAACTAGACCCAGACTGACTGACTCCCCAGCCAGCCCCTCCCTGCTCTCCTTTGTCCCTTTCCCGGGCTCGAGGTATCACCTGACCTCCCTCCCCCACCTGGGGTCAGATTACAGCATTCAGGGATTCACACCTTCAGAGGGGAGGGGTTCCCTCCTTGCTTCCAGGGTCAGTCCCTACTCCTTAAGAAATGCATAGGGGAAACCGAGGCACACACACACAGTACTCCCACTTCGTCATACTCAGTCTTTAATTTCACCTGTTAACTCATGTACAAACTACAAACTGCTTTCTCGTCACTAGGATTTCCACCTTACATTGGCTAGTGAGTTCAGAATACTTTTTTCCTAATGAAGACACATTCCAAGAGACTCAGACTATCAGCTCAGAAGGAAACCCCCCCAGCTCTTATATCTTTCCTTGCATTGCCTGCCAGTTTTAAATATGTAGATGAAATATATTCATACTTAGAATATATTATGACTATACTGAAGTTACTGATCCTGCTCATGGTTCACATGTATAACTCACTTATTGCCCCTGTACCGCCCCTGCCCACACCTGGAATTGACCTCAACTAGCTACACTGAGGTAAAAACTACTTCCACTTTTTCTCTGCTAGGATTTTACATCAGGGCAGCAATCTTGATGCAAAAACACACATGGAATGGAGACAAAGCCGCGAAGGCCAAAATTGTGTTTTAACAGCATGCTAGTTAAAATGTGGTAGTTAACATGTTTTCTAACAGATTGCATGCATGCACCCAATTAGACAAGACTGGGTAAGAGACATCTAAAGCTTCAGGTGCAGCAGGAAGTGCTGTTGGATTCAGTGTTGGTGTTTTTCCTCTTAGAGTCAGTACTGAGCCAGTGCCCACTATGGTTTTTTGGATATCTATAATAATGTATTTCACGTGAGAGGTAAAACTGAGGTCTTGATCTCTTGTGCTTATTAAAGATCTCCTGACTCTTTCTCTATAAGAAGGTGATATTAAACTTGGCATCTTGGCCAAATTCCAGCGAGGCAATGAGATTCAACATCCCTAAAAGTTCCCCCTGCAATTAGATTTGTATTATTCTTCATATCCTCTCAAACTATTGTGTAGTATAGCTGCAGAGGTGGCTGCACTTACATGGTGGGTTAAGTGAGCCTGACATGATCCTTACCTTTTTGGTCTGGGAGTTGGTGGGGTTGTGAAGCTTAATTAACTATTATTTGTAAAGTATTTTGAGATCCTCTGATAAAAGACTCTAGGGAAGGTAGAGGATTAATTATATTATAATTAGTTACTAATAAACTGGGCTAACAGGACAAGGCTGTAATAATATCTAAAATGGACAATATTTAGTTAGAGCTAAATGGTCCACCTCACTGTAGAATTCTGTAACATCAGATCCGCAGTGTTCACAGTGTTTTTGCTTTTAATTTTTAGATGAATTACCAACACTGAAGATTATAAACTTCCCCAGCAATTGCTCTCCCCGAGGAAGGATCAGATGTTACAATTGTAACAGAACTATTTCCACCATCACTGCCCTTGAGACTTCTTTCTCTCCTTCTTCTCTATATGAAACATCAGTCTATGACTCCTCTGACCGGAATTCTGAAGTCAGGTGAATTGCTGCTGAGCTCGTAACTGGATGACTTTTGAAGGTTGTCAGGACTCCCAGGACTAAGAGTCTGAATGATGGCACCCTTGTTTTTCTGATAGAGGCTGAGAAGAATACTAATGTTTTAGAGATTACAATTACCATGGGGCATGGAGCATGTCACTGGCTGTGTTTCATACACTGTTAGCACTTCTGGCCCTGATTCTGCAAATAATTATACGTATGCTGCATTTTATTCCTGTGAGTGGACCCACTGAGTTCAGTGTTAAGCGGATGCATTAGTTTGTACGATCGGGGCTTAAGAAATAAATGTAATTAAAAGATCAGATTGCTTTTCTAGACTGTAGGATACATTGTTATTAAATATTCATATTGTTCAGATCAGTGCCAGGTCCTTACTGTTCTAGGCACTCTACAAATCCACAGAAAGACAGTCCCTACCACAAAGAGCTTACAATGTAGACCAATCCCGCCCCCCACACAAATTGAAAGATGTGGAAAAGGGATACACACGCAGTTCAAGCCCTTGATCGCTACATGCTCAACTTTATGTACTGAGAGTAGTTCCATTGACTTCAGTGGGACTCCTTGACTGTGTAAAGTTAAGCATGTGGGTAACTACTCACAGGACCAATGCCCAAGATCCGGTTCTGTCACCTTTCCTTATGAGGGCTAGTACCTTACTCCAGCCTGAGTACCGGTGGAGTAAGGTATCACTTTGCACCCATTTCTGCCATCTCTGTTCATATTAAGTGATTGTGGGCATTTGTCTCATTAGTTCCATGTTGTGTCTATAACATGATGTCCCTTGGTAGGTTGTTGGCAGCAGGGTCAAACCTCTTGATCTAAAAGTCTGAGTCTGATGTGGAGCTAAAGAGCCAGCTTTGCTAGCTCAAAGCCAATGGCAAACTCCTATATCCCTGTGAGTGACCCAGTTGCTTGAGCGGAAGGAGCTATTTTGTGTAAGTGGGGGTTACCAGCGGGTCATGATTTGCTAGCAGTATTTTTTAAAAAAACAACCCAACACAATAAAGCCTCACCCTTGCCCTTCTGCTCTGTTTTTCATCTTTGTTCTTGCTCATTTGCTTTTTGTTTTAATTACCAAAATAAGTATGGTTTGTTTAAACTTGGTGACATCCCTTTTAAAATTGGAATTTTCACTCTTACCTTGGCATTTCCTACTTTTTGAATGCTTCTCCTCTCAAACGCAGGGCAAGGTTAACCCTTATTTTTCCATGGATTTCCTTTGGGGGGGGGGGGGGACGAGGGGAAGGGAACCACCCAGGAATGAAGATAATTTCCAGTGTATTCTGCAAGTATTCTGATCTGGAATGAGTTGGTTTGGCCTGCTTGAACATCGTCCTCCTTAACTGAGGCCTTTTAAACTTAGGCCAACTGTGACGAAGGCCTCCAAATCCAGCTGTTTCAGCATCAAAGTTTAGATCACATTAGCCATCCAGAGTTTATATAAATCCAAAGCTCTAGAGCTTCTCAGAGCATCATGGAAAATTGCTCTACCTGTTGAGAGGGATCGTAAAACCCTGAAATTCTACTGGATGGGTGGAATTTCCTGTGTGCTATACAAAAGAGAACACAAGGCAGCTGCACCAAGACAGAATTAAGGAGGAGCTTTCCACTGTAACTGAATCTCCTGAACATCTGGCGTGCTTGCATTGTTGCCATTGAATTTATGCTAGTTGTGTTAACCATGCTTATAAAGTGTTTTGAAGAGGATAACCTCAGTATAATAGATTCAAAGGCCAGAATGGATCATTGTGATCACTAGTCTGACCTCCTTTATAACACAGATCATAGAACTTCCCAAAATAGTTTCTAGGCCAGATCTTTTAGAAAAACCTCCAATCTTGATTTTAAAATTCTCAGTGATGGAGAATCTACCACTTGAGCTCTGCAAATCTGCTTTGTATCTGTGGACCATGTTTGCAGATCGCATGCGATACAAATTTTGCATCCACACAGGGCTCTATCTATTACAGCCTTAACAGCAGCTAGTGTCCTTTGCATGCTGTTAATTTGTATTGGTCTCACTGTGATTCTGGTTTCTGCCTATATTTCAGTTCACAAAGAACTCATTTCCCAGGACTGAACTCTGTGGCAGAGCTGCACACGATCCCACAGACAGAGATGAGATTCACCTACTTGAATAGAGTTGGAAATGTGAGTGATTTCAATGGGGGAAAGGATGAGTGGTTCATAGAATCACAGAATATCAAGGTTGGAAGGGATCTCAGGAGATCATCTAGTCTAACCCCCTGCTCAAAGGAGGACCAATCCCAACTAAATCAATGTTGCAAGGATCTCCTTTTTATAGAACTCCGGGCTAACCTTTGAGCTTCTGGTAAGTTGCCAGTGGGGCCCTCAGCTGGGCACTGTTAGGGCACTATTGTGTTATGGCACACACTAAAGCAGCATCTCTCAGTGTGGCTGATATTTAGGTATTTGTCTGGTTCAAGAATAGCAGCCATGTTAGTCTGTATCCATAAAGAAAGCAAGGAATACTTGTAGCACCTTAGAAACTAACTAGTTTATTTCAGCATAAGCTTTTGTGAGCTATAGTTCACTTCATCAAATGCATAGGTATTTGTCTGTAAATGTTGATTTCACGGCACACAACGAAAAAAATATTTCCATCAATATTTGAAATTTACAGAAAGGGAAAGAAAGAAAATGCTGCTTGAGAACTTAGTTTGATTTCAGGATATTTATATTGTTTAGTTTTCCATGTGATGTTGAGATTTTGGGTTTTAATGGTTATAAATTCATAAATTATCTGAAAAAGGGATAAACAGTGAGGTGGCAAAAGTTGCAGATGATACAAAACTCCAGATAGTTAAGTCCCAGGCAGACTGAGAAGAGCTACAAAAGGATCTTACAAAACTGGGTGACTGGGCAACAAAGTGGCAGATGAAATTCAGTGTTCATAAATGCAAAGTAATGAACATTGGAAAACAATCCCAACTATACATATAAAATGTATAGTTTTAATGTATAGGGGTCTAAATTAGCTGTTACCACTCAAGAGATTTTGGCATCATCGTGGCTAGTTCTTGAAACATCCACTCAATGCGCAGCAGCAGTCAAAAAAGAGAACAGAATGTTGGGAACCGTTAAGAAGACCGAAAATATCATATTGCCTCTATATAAATCCATGGTACGCCCACATCTTGAATCCTGCGTACCATGGATTTATATAGAGGCAATATGATATTTTCGGTCTTCTTAACGGTTCCCAACATTCTGTTCTTTTTTGACTGGGGTGACCAGATGTCCCGATAAAATTGTGACTGTCCCGATATTTAGCCTTTTGTCCAACATCCCAACTGATGTACGACCGGGATGTCAATTGTCCTGATAATCAGGTAAGGAGGTGAGCAGGAGAGGTAAGCAAGCTGTGGGGTGGGGCAAATCAGTGACTGACTGGCTGGCCAGCGGGTGGGCAGGGTGAAGAGGTGAGCTGGCAGGCGGAGGAAGGGGGATGAGGAGGGACCAAGTGGCTGGCCAGTGAGCAGGCAGGCAGGTGGCAGAGGGTGAGGAGGCGAGTGGCAGGCGGGCGAGCAGCGGCAGTGGAGGGATGAGGAGTGAGCGGGCAGGCAGACGGCGAGCTGGTGACGGCAGCAGGGAGGCAAGCAGTGGGTGACGGTGGGTGGGTGAAGAGGTGAGCCGGCAGCAGGGGGAAGAGGAGGTAAGCAGGTGAGCAAGTGGTGGGCGGATGAGCCAGTGGCGGCGGCAGGGAGGTAAGCGCGGGTGAGTGAAGAGGCAAGCCAGCGGGAGTGTGTGTGTGTGGGGGGGGGATGAGGAGGCGAGCGGGTGGGCAAATGACTGCGGGTGGGCGAAGAGGCAAGCAGCGAGCTGGCAGGTGTTCTTGGGCCGGGCATGGGGGTTTCTGGCAGGGGAGTGAGGAGATGGGAGGGGGTGAGAGGAGGCGAGCGGTGGGTGGGGAACTGAGGAAGGACGCAACGAGCCAGAGGCAGGCTATGGGGTAAAGAGGGGTTGGGGCTGAGTGGGAAGTGGGCGGGACCTGGGGCAGGGTGGGGACAGAGTCTGGGAGGAGCGGGGGTGGACTGTGGGCAGGGCCTACGGCACCCCAATGTGTCCTGATATTTTACTGCTGTGATCTGGTCACCTTAGGTCACCCCATCTCAAAAAAGATATATTGGAATTGGAAAAGGTTCAGAAAAGGGCAACAAAAATGATTTGGGGTATGGAATGGTTGCCATGTGAGGAGAGATTAATAAGACTGGGGCTTTTCAGCTTGGAAAAGAGACTACTGAGGAGATATGACTGAGGCCTATAAAATTATGACTGGTGTGGAGAACATAAATAGGGAAGTGTTATTTACTCCTCATAACACAAGAAGTAGTGGTCACCAATTGAAATTAATAGGTAGCAGGTTTAAAACAAAAAAAAGTAGTATTTTTTTTCACACAACACACAGTCAACCCGTGGAACTCCTTGCCAGAGGATGTTGTGAAGGCCAAGACTATAACAGAGTTAAAAAAGAAACTAAATAAAACCATGGAGGATAGGTCCATCAGTTGTGATTAGCCAAGATGGGCAGGGATGGTGTCCCTAGCCTCAGTTTTCCAGAAGCTGAGAATGAGCGACAGGGAATGGATCACTTGATGATTATCTGTTCCTTCCCACTGGGGCACCTGGCAGTGGCCACTGTCAGAAGACCGGATACTGTATTAAATGGACCCTGGGTGTGACCCAGTCTGGCCGTTCTTATTTTCTAAAGCCTTAATTTTTTGAATATCAAAGTCTGAACACTAATTAGAGTTTAAATGCCATCTTTCCAACCCAAAGCACAAATATTGGATTTTCTGGTAGTTTACCCCTCTCACCGAATTGTCTCACACTCCTAATTTCCTCCAGCTGTGAACGTTTAAATAGGAAAAAAATCAATGTTTAATTAAAACCCATAATTTTATGCAGCTGTGAAAATTGAAATTGATACAAAATTAAAAAATGCTTAAATACCCATTGATATAATCCATAACAATTTTAAAATAATCAAATTCTGCCAAACCCACTGCTGTTCATTGCTTTGCATCCAATAATGGACATTGATTCGGTTGACCTTTTTGGTGGAGAAGAGAGTTGGTGCAGTCTTTGCAGTTATTCACTTTGAAATTATGATCTGGGAAATCCAGCTAAGCAAACTCTCTTCCTTTTAAACAGCTCTGACTGTTTCCAGTGGATTGATTCACGTCCTCCTGAGGTGGCGATGGCTGAGGCAGGGCTTTCAAGGGAGAGCTGGGAAAGCTACTCTCATGTTCCTGTCCAAATCTTGTTCTACAGCCCTCAAAAGGATCTTGCAGCAAAACCAGGGAGACTAATTTGATATTTTTTTATATAAAAAACAAGCAGAGCCTTTAGCATGTTTTCTTTTGAAAAGTTATGAGGAGAGAAAAAAGCAAAAGAACTTTTCCTTTGCAGTTCCCTTTAATTTTGCTGTGAGAACCTTACATTTACTTGATTCCTCTCATTCACATTGTATCTGGCTAGCTAGTTTTTTAGGTTTAAAAACCAATTAAAACTTTTCATTTGCATAGTGCCTTTCATCCCAAAAGGACTATAAGGTGGATAGAAAACTGGCTAGATCATCTGGCTCAGGGTGCCCCATGTCTAGTTGGCAGCCGATATCAAGTTGAGTGTCCAAGGGGTCGGTCCTGGGGCCAGTTTTGTTCAAAATCTTCATTAATGATCTGGAGGATGGTGTGGACTGCACTCTCAGCAAGTTTGCAGATGACACTAAACTGGGAGGAGTGGTAGATATGCTGGAGGGTAGGGATAGGATACAGAGGGACCTAGACAAATTAGAGGATTGGGCCAAAAGAAATCTGATGAGGTCCAACAAGGACAAGTGCAGAGTCCTGCACTTAGGACGGAAAAATCCCATGCACTGCTACAGACTAGGGACCGAATGTCTAGGCAGCAGTTCTGCAGAAAAGGACCTAGGGGTTACAGTGGATGAGAAGCTGGATATGAGTCAACAGTGTGCCCTTATTGCCAAGAAGGCTAACGGCATTTTGGGTTGTATAAGTAGGGGCCTTGAAAGCAGATCAAGGGACGTGATTGTTCCCCTCTGTTTGACATTGGTGAGGCCTCATCTGAAGTACTGTGTGGTGAGGCCTCATCTGGAGTACTGTGTCCAGATTTGGGCCCAACACTACAAGAAGGATGTGGAAAAATTGGAAAGAGTCCAGCGGAGGGCAACAAAAATGATTAGGGGCTTGGAGCACATGACTTATGAGGAGAGGCTGAGAGAACTGGGATTGTTTAGTCTACAGAAGAGAAGACTGAGGGGAGATTTGAAAGCTGCTTTCAACTACCTGAAAGGGGGTTTTAAAGAGGATGGATCTAGACCAGCGGTCGCCAAGCAGTGGTCCGTGGACCACTGGTGGTCGGCGAGAAAATTTTGGTGGTCCCTGGAGAATTTTGGACATTATTTGCAATTTTTAGGAAGATAAGTCCCTAGTAAAGGCTTCTTATTTGATAGCACTTCAAATCGCAAAAAGTAGAAAGCTGAATACGATTGGAGAAGAATTAATTAAGCCTTGCTTGTTACAAGCCTGTGAAGAGGTTTTGGGCAAACAGGCTGTCCAGAAACTGAAAGTAATTCCTATGTCCGCTAACACTGTGAAGCGCAGAATTGAAGACATGGCCGAAGATATTGAAAATCAAGTGATTGAAATGGTGAAAAATTCAACATTTTATTCAATTCAACTCGACGAATCAACAGACATAACTAACAAGGCAGTTCTCCTTTGTTTTGTGAGGTTTGAGTGTCAAGGAGAGCTAAAGGAAGAACTCCTCTGTTTGCTCAACTTGCCGGGTAGAACAACCGGCTCTGAGATTTTCAGTGCACTTAATGGTTATTTCCTGAGACACGGTATTGAATGGAAGAAATGTGTTGGGATATGCACAGACGGTGCCGCAAGCATGACCAGGCATCGTTCAGGAGTTGTTACAAAAGTGAAAGATGTTGGACACCCAGACGTCTTGTTTACTCATTGTATTATACATCGTGAGCAACTTGTGGCGAAA
Source organism: Sternotherus odoratus (assembly GCA_032164245.1). Taxonomy (NCBI): domain Eukaryota; kingdom Metazoa; phylum Chordata; order Testudines; family Kinosternidae; genus Sternotherus; species Sternotherus odoratus. The sequence continues at coordinate 1,249,876 of JAVMKO010000016.1, read as the reverse complement.
AGAATGTCTCCAGAACTGCATAAAGTACTCTCTGATGTAATTAAAATTGTAAATGAAATTCGGCACAAAGCGCTCAATTCTCGAATATTTGAGGCACTTTGTGAAGAAATGGGCTCTCAATATACTCATCTTCTTCTTCACGCTGAGGTGAGATGGCTGTCGAGGGGCAAAATACTAACCCGATTGTTCGACCTGCGCCAAGAAGTCAAGTTATTCTTCCAGCAGCAAAATAAGTCAAAATTCCAAGATCTCTTGTCCGACGATGATTGGCTAGCCAAGCTTGCATACCTGGCAGATATTTTTTCACTGTTAAATGAGCTAAACACGTCCTTGCAAGGACAGCTTACGGACGTGTTCACACTGCGAGGTGAAATGGATGCATTTCAAAAGAAAATATTGCTGTTGCAAATGCGGTTGGCTAAAGAAGATCTGCAAATGTTCCCGAAACTTGATGAGTATATGAAAGAGGAGGATGTCAACCGACAGGTAATAACCATTGTTCAACAGCACTTACGGTCGCTCACAGAATCTTTTGGCCGTTATTACCCAAAGGAAGAGGACCCCAGACATGGCAATATGTGGGTAATGGATCCATTTTCGGCGAAAATTGAAGATAGCAATTTGAGCATGAAAGAAAAAGAAAGCCTAATCGATCTATCATCCAACGATAGTCTCAAAGCTAAATTCCACTCGTCCTCATCAAGACATCATTTTTGGCCCTCCATAAAAAGTGAGTACCCAGTGCTGAGTGAAAAAGCCATCAAAATTTTGATTCCATTTGCAACAACCTATTTGTGTGAAAAGACACTCTCATCTGTTACGGCAATCAAAAACAAATACCGCTGTTGGCTTGAAATACAAACGGCTCTCCGTGTTGCAGTGACGTCATTGGAGCCAAGAATCCATAAACTTATTTCAAACAAGCAGCAACAAATATCACACTAATAATTTTGTTATAATTAAACAAGCTTTAATAATTTTGTTATAATTAAACAAGTGCATTTCATATTAATAAAATGGAACTTTTATGATCATTATTTTATAGATGTTTGTACCTTTTAAAAAAAATTCATGTTAGTGGTCCGCGGGATTCAAAATTGTGAGTTTAGTGGTCCGTGAGGTCCGAAAGGTTGGCGACCACTGATCTAGACTGTTCTCAGTGGTTCTAGATGACAGAATAAGGAGTAATGGTCTCAAGTTGCAGTGCGGGAGGTCTAGGTTGGATGTTAGGAAAAGCTTTTTCACTAGGAGGGTGGTGAAGCACTGGAATGGGTTATCTAGGGAGGTGGTGGAATCTTCTTCCTTAGAGATTTTTAAGGTTAGGCTTGACAAAGCCCTGGCTGGGATGACTTAGTGGTCCTGCTTGAAGCAGGGAGTTGGACTAGATACCTCCTGAGATCCCTTCCAACCCTGAGAATCTATGATTCTAGGATCCCAAAGGATCCCAAAACCACTTTGCAGATTTTAGAAGGATCATTCATTCGCTGCAGTCACCTCTTGGATGCAATGCAGCAACTGGTTTCCTCTAGCAATACTACCCAACAGATGGAGTTTTTAGGAGGAGAAATGAAGAGTAATTTCATTTCTCCATGTGAAATTACAGGATGAATTTTAAGGCAGCAAAATATAATTATTTACCATAGACTGACTAGGCCGCTTGGATTAACATTCTGTCTCTTGTGGCAAGTGCCTCAGACTCTTTAATGATCACAAGTGATTTGAGCATTTTTTTATAGTTATCTCTTGTGAAAGAAAACAGCAGGGTACTGCTTGGCACCTGCAGCAGTCCAGTGACCGCACAGCCCCATTGGCATTGGCTCAGAACTGGCTCACGGAGGAGTACCTCTAAAGTGACTAATCTTACCATGTCTATATCGTAGCTCCAAGTGATGGATCTCAGCGAGGTTGCTGCTCCCAAGCAGGACTACCATCCAGACAGTGGAAATTTGATTGTTACATGGGTCCCAAATATACACAGAAAATCTCAGGGGCCTGAGGTGGAAGCAGTAACAGAGTAAGTACCATATTGATAAATACAGTATACGCTGGGAGAGTCTGTCTCCTAAGAGTGCCTAGCTGAAGGTCACATAGTTGCCCCTATTTTCCATAAAATAGAACACATGACAGTCACCCTTACCCAGAAGTGTGGCTTGCAGAGGCTCCACATCCCTGTGTACAATGCACTCTGCTTGGCACAAGATGGAGCATGTAGTCTTTTCTGGTCATACCTCTGTATTAAAGCTGGGATGAGTATTGTAGAAGTTCAGAAGCTGCACTTGGAGAATCCAGGCCAGAGATGAGCAAAATGTGTCATTTGAATCAGAATCACCTGGATAGCAGGTTTCAGTAATAATCCAACATCAGCAGTGTTGTAGCTTGCAAATCTTAGCAGCCTGCAAATCTTGCTGCAGCCTCAGCTGGGAACTGTGAAACTGATGGTATTTCTGTGAACTGTGAAGGAAATGGGACAGAAGTGTGTTAAAAATGTGTTTGAGTCCTACTGCCGGCAAACGAGACCCGATTTGAGAAGTTGGAGAAGCTGGGAAGAGGCACATGCTGTTTGTGAGCGCCACCCTTTGGCCTTTGCACTGTACTCCATCCCCAGTTCTACCCAGTCTCACTCATGCTTTTAGTCTCAATCCCTTTTCCTCAGTTTCAAGCCCTTCTCTCTCTCTAGCACAGCGGGATAGGATCTAACACAGAAGGGCTGAGTTTACATAGCTGCCTAAGGGATTTGGATGCCCATTACATTTAATGAGGTCTGGGCATCTAAAGCCTTTAGGTGGCCTGGAAAATCTCAGCCAAGCATTCTAGTCAAGAGCCCAGGCCACGTTGGGATATCAGTTACTGACATCAGTGGTGTAAGTGAGATGAGAGTCTGGCTCCCAGTCTTCAGGAGCTACTGGGTAGTCATTTCCGTGGGATTAATAAGCACTTTTGTGTTCATCCTAAAATGTCAGTGATTTCAGAACAGACCCCCATTTGGGTGAGATTCCTGGGCTGGTACAATGACTTAGACACAGACAAAATAGTCATCGGGGTGCATGCATGAGAAGGATGTGTAATTTGCATATTTGTGCAACTAATCGCTTGAGTAGATGTGGTCTGAAATCCCCAGGGTAGACTTCAGGCAGACCTCTCTGGTGTGGGGAGCTTCACGACCTGAATGCCTCTCAGAGGACTTCCTGCTGGCTCTGACCAGGCTGGCACATAAGGCGATACTGAGTGGGGGCAGAGACACAGGATTCATGAATACCTACATAGAAATCATAGAATCTCAGCATCAGAAGGGACCTCAGGAAATCATCTAGTCCAACCACCTGCTCACCCCTGCAGCACCTCCTGCTGGTTTGTCCAGGGAATTAGCTCACCAGCATCTGCAGCGCCCTCTGCAGGCCAATTTCCCACTTGCTGCTCTGGCCCAGAGTCCCACCTGCCCTCTTCCCTTGGGTGCTGCACCCCTCCAGTACCCCCTCAGATCTTAGGGTCTCCCCTCCCTGGGAACCCCCATGCTCTATCCCCACCTTGCCTCAGTCGAGGCAACTGCCAGTCACCACTTGCCCCCATTCACTGGGGCAGACTGCAGTATCATTACCACTCATCACTGGCAAAGAGGGTTTGGCCTGCTGCCTCTATAGCCATGGGCTGCCCCCTGCATCCCCCGTACTCCTTTGTTGGGCCTTCTAGGCCATGCAGCCTGGGGGTTTCCAGGCAGGAGCTCCCCCAGCTCCTCTTGCTTTGCCCCAGCCCTGCTTCGCTCTAGGTACTCTGTCAAGCTCTCAGCAGCCAGGCCTGTCCACCTCTGCAGACAGAGGAGACTGTCTCACTGAGCGCCAAACTGAGCCCTTTTTATCAGGGCCAACTGGGCCCTAATTGACCTAGCCACAGCTGTGGCTGATATGCTTAATCAGGCTGGAGCTTGCTTGTTCTCAGCCACAACCCTTTCTTGGGCTGTTTTAAGCCCTTTTCTTCTGGAGTGGGGCAGGAGCCCCCCCTATAAGGATCAATCCCATTTTTGCCCCCTATCCCCCAATGGCCCCCTCAAGGGTTGAACTCACAACCCTGGGTTTAGCAGGCCAATGCTCAAACTCCTGAGCTATCCCTCCCTGCTAGGGTTCCTACCACCTAGCAGCCACTCATCCAATCAGTGGACTGGAATGGCTGTGCAGGAGCTGTCCCACCCAGCCACTCACGCCTGTTGGGCTGTGGAGGTGGTTGCCAGACTCCCAATGTAGTTATTTGTTTTGCTTTTCTAATTGTTGTCAGCCCTGCCCTAGTTTCCTCAGTACTCCTTACCCCCTCCCCCCCAGGGAACACTCTCCGCAGCCTGGAGCTCCTTTGTACTTTGGGGAACTGAGACATAAGAACGGCCGTACTGGGTCAGACCAAAGGTCCATCCAGCCCAGTGTCCTGTCTACCAACGGTGGCCAATGCTGGGCCCCCCAGAGTGAGTGAACCTAACAGGTAATGATCCAGTGATCTCTCTCCTGCCATCCATCACCCACCTCTGACAAACAGAGGCGAGGGACACCATTCATTACCCATCCTGGCTAATAGCCATTAATGGACTTAACCTCCATGAATTTATCCAGTTCTCTTTTAAACCCTGTTATAGTCCTAGCCTCCACAATCATAGAATATTAGGGTTGGAAGGGACCTCTGGAGGTCATCTAGTCCAACCCCCTGCTCAAAGGAGGACCAACTAAATCCCCAACTAAATCATCCCAGCCAGGGCTTTGTCAAGCTTGACCTTAAAAACTTCTAAGGAAGGTGATTCTACCACCTCCCTAGGTAACCCATTCCAGTGCTTCACCACCCTCCTAGTGAAAAAGTTTTTCCTAATATCCAACCTAAACCTTCCCGTCACATCTGGAAACCAGGCTGTATGGGCCAGGGGGGACTGACTGAAATCAGGGAGATCATAGAATCAGAGACTCTCGGGGTTGGAAGGGACCTCAGGAGGTATCTAGTCCAACCCCCTGCTCAAAGCAGGACCAACCCCAACTAAATCATCCCAGCCAGGGCTTTGTCATGCTGGACCTTAAAAACCTCTAAGGAAGGAGATTCCATCACCTCCCTAGGTAACCCATTCCAGTGCTTCACCACCCTCCTAGGGAAAAAGTTTTTCCTAATATCCAACCTAAACCTTCCCAACTGCAACTTGAGACCATTACTCCTTGTTCTGTCATCTGCTATCACCGAGAACAGTCTAGCTCCATCCTCTTTAGAACCCCCTTTCAGGTAGTTGAAAGCAGCTATCAAATCTTCCCTCAGTCTTCTCTTCTGTAGACTAAACAATCCCAGTTTTCTCAGCCTCTCCAAATAAGTCATGCCCTCCAGGCCCCTAATCATTTTTGTTGCCCTTCTCTGGACTCTTTCCAATTTTTCCACATCCTTCTTGTAGTGTGGATCCCAAAACTGGACACAGTACTCCAGTAGTCATGTCCCTTGTTAATTTACCTTCATTAGGGGTGTTATGTCCTGCCTGACAGAGATCCATTTCAAAAGATATTTTTTTCTCCTACTGATAATGGCCCATCTAAATTTAACAGCCTCTTAGAATTGGTATGCTAATGTACAACCTTTTTTCTTCTTTCTTTCTGTGTGTATAAATGCATCTTATTTCTGTTCCATTCTCTGCATCTGATGAAGTGAGCTATAGCCCACAAAAGCTTATGCTGAAATAAACTGGTTAGTCTCTAAGGAAAGTCTTCCTCGTTTTATTTACGGATACAGACTAACATGGCTGCTAATCTTAAACCTTTCATTTCACTGTTGCAGCCACAAGAATTTTTGAATTCCTCCTTCTTATGGGTCTCAACCTTCTGGCCGGTGCATTAGATTTCCCTTAACACTGCTCTCTTCCCAACTGACGGGGACCTGTCGAGACAGGAGGCATTATTCTCCCTACCCCACATCCTGACTGTTAAGAGCGCCATTGGTATGTAGCAGTCCCACCTCTAGCAGCATGGGACTGCTACAAGGGAAGAACTGGGAATCCAATACAGGACTCCCATAAAGGCACTGGTGAGCATTAGGGACTTTGGCTACTCAAATGTTGGCCTGGATCTAGCTTTATTACCTCTCAGGTCAGCCGGGAGTTGAAGTGTCTGGTAAAGGGTAATGACATGAGTATCTGTACTTCTGTCATTAATTGGATTCCTTGTGCTTTTATTTGTTTAGACTAAAGCCTTTAAGAAGAGTATGTGTTAAAAACCTTGCCTCTGAAAATCTCTTTTCCCTCAAAGAACTGCAAAGCAAAAGAAGAGATCTTGACATGGTGAGCTTCTTGAAGGTTTGCTGGTGGACTAACTGTGTGCCCAGCCAAGTGCTATACTGCAGGGATGGCAAACAGACTACTGTAAAATGGGCAAATGCTTGTGCCTTCTGGGCATGAGGAGGGCTAAGGACTTTGCTTTCAGGGATAGCGCACAAATGCTTCTGGGTAGATGATTCCCAGCTCCTGGATGGCAGGGTGCTCACTCATCCCCAGTGAGAGAGGTATTGATTCATGTTGCTCCACAGCAAATGACGAAGCAACAGCATTGCTGCATTCCAAAGATGTCCCTCCTGCTGGGAAGCAGACATGAACAGGGATAGGGTTAAAGACAGGATAGTGGGGAGGAGGGGTGCAGGAAATCCCCACTAATCCACTGTGCCCCATCAGCTCTCCTTACTGCACACAATGGTATTTAACAGGCAGCTTGCTTTTTTTACAACACGCATTCAGCAATAGTTCCCTTTGGGGGAGGCATTGTCTTCACTTGGTGGGACTTCCGTCATGTTTCTGGTTGGCTCATATGTGCATTATACCATACCTGATGGGGTAAATGCCTCCTCTATTGGTTTAGGATCAAAGGCTTCCTCCTGGCTTCTCCCACTGGAGAGAGGTCAGGATGGGGTTTTAGACACGCCAGGAGAAAGGGCTCAGGGAACGTTTTCCTCCTGGCTCTGTATTTCACTGTAATTATTCTGCTCCCCAGAAGAGAAAGAAATCCAAGAAGGTCCCTTCAGGAGGCCAACCCTATCAGCTGCTTACAGACAGAAGCCAGAAAATGAACTTGGTGACCAAAAAAATGAAATCAGTCCCAAGCCACAGAGGTGAGAGGTAAGTCTGTTGAATTAGACCCCAGGCCACTCTCTCTAGCCCAGTGCGCTGCCATGCGCTGGCTGAGCTGCTCTCTCTCAGCCACTGCTTCTGGGCCAGCACAGACGTGACACTGTCCTAGGGGAGGATCCACACTGCTGCACTAGCAGCTCTACTCTTCCCTTTGGGGGTCAGGAGCAGAGTTCCAGCTCTCAGTTTCGATTCTCTGCATGGGGAGAGGTTACATGTGAAAATGCAAAGGGAGATTCACAGTGGCATCCCAGAGGGCAGGAAGTCTGCAGGCTAAGGAGTGACTAAAGGGGGAACAATGGCAGCTTTTCATGATGGTTTCTCTGTCCCAGCTCCAAGATCTTTGTTTTCTCTTGGGCATGGTCAGCTCAGAGGAGGCCCAGCTAAAGAAGGGACAGGACACAGTCATCCGATATATGCAGTAGCAGAGAGGACTTCAAAGCTGCATAGGAAGGGCTGGTCAACTCCCCACCTCCTCAGATAGACTTTTCTTTTATATGAGTCTGTGGCTTTAATTTAGTACTAGTGTATATCCAGCTTTAGCAACATCAGCTGCAAACTTTCCCCTCTGAAATGATGCAATATTGACCCTTTTGCTTTGTTTTGTCTTAGGTCTGCAGCCAAAGGGAAACCAAAGGATAGTCAGATAAAAAATGGGTATTCTTCCCCCAGACACCTGCAGGCTGCTACAATAGTGGAACTGCAAGATCAGGGTGCCCTGCAGCTGGGGAACCGGAGAGTGGATGTGTCTGGTGCTGCAGAGAAGTACACACATCCTTTGCTTGTGCAGAAGGTACCCAGTTTATGCAAACTAGCCAATGCGATGAGAGCCTGACTGGCCCTCAGGCCAGTGTAGGACAGAAAGCTACAGTAGCTGGATTTCAGGCTGAATCCCTCTTTGCTAGGAAACTGAAAGACAAGACATGTCTCTGGAACGCCCACTTTATCTCTAAATGGTTCCTGCCATTCATGTCACTCTTCCATAGAAAGAACAAGGAGTACTTGTGGCACCTTAGAGACTAACACATTTATTGGGCATAAGGTTTCGTGGGCTAGAACCCACTCCATCAGAAGCATAGAGTGAAACATACAGTAGGAAGATATACATATATATATAAACATACAGTAGGAAGACACACACACACACACATATGTATGTGTGTGTATCTTCCTACTGTATGGTTCACTCTATGCACCTGATATGTTTCTCTCTATGCATCGCTGTGATATATACATACACACAGAGGACATGAAAAGGTGAAGGTTGCATACCAACTTTAAGTGGCTAATCAGTTAAGGTGAGCTATTATCAGCAGGAAAAAAGAAAAACTTCTGTAGTGATAATCAGAACGGCCCATTTCCAGCAGTCGACAAGAAGATGTGAGTTACAGTAGGGGAATATTTAACATGGGAAAATAGATTCAATTTGTGTAATGACTCAGCCACTCCCAGTCTTTACTCAAGCCTAATTTAATAGTATCCAGTTTGCAAATTAATTCCAGTTCAGCAGCTTCTCGTTGTAATCTGTTTTTGAATTTTTTTTTGTTTAAGAATTGACGCTTTTAAGTGTGTTACTGAGTGACCAGGAAGATTGAAGTGCTCTCCAACTGGTTTTTGATGTTATGATTCCTGATGTCAGATTTGTGTCCATTTATTCTTTTGTGTAGAGACTGGCCGGTTTGGCCAATGTACATGGCAAAGGAGCATTGCTGGCACATGATGGCATATATCACAGTGGTCGATGTGCAGGTGAATGAGCCCCTGATGGCGTGGCTGATGTGATTAGGTCCTATGCTGGTGTCACTTGAATGTGGACAATGTTGGCATCGGGCTTTGTTGCAAGGATAGGTTCCTGGGTTGGTGTTTTTGTTGTGTGGTTTGTGGTTGCTGTTGAGTATTTTCTTCAGGTTGGGGGGGCTGTCTGTGAGGACTGGCCTGTCTCCCAAGGTCTGCGAGAGTGAGGGATCGTCCTTCAGGATAGGTTGTAGATCTTTCATGATGCGCTAGAGAGGTCCCTCATTCTCGTATCAGCCACTCCATCAGGGGCTTGTAGGAGAACACTTTCATCTTTCTGATCACTCAGTAACAAACTTAAGTGGCAATTCTTCAAAAAAAAACCCCAAAACTTCAGAAACAGACTCCAACGAGAAGCTGCTGAACTGGAATTAATTTGCAAACTGGATACCATTAAATTAGGCTTGAATAAAGACTGGGAGTGGACTCACTGATCCTCGATGACCTCAGTTTCTATGCTGATGACCCAGCCGGCCACTCAGTTGCACGTTTCCTCACCTCTGCACTTGATCTGCAGCCCTGGTTCATCTCTCCCACTCGTCAAAAGGGTGCTCACTTGACTTGGTCCCTGCTCTCTCTGTTGTGGCATTTCCCCTCTCCATCCATCACCTGGGATCGTTCAGCATCACCAGTTAGTCTCCCCGTCCCCTCTCCCTCCCCATGCCCTCTCATTTGGCCTTTCAGTGACTGGCTCTGTGTTCCTACAGTGTCTAGTCCGGATCCAGGACTGGGGTGCCTAGGTACTATAGTCATGTATTTATTTCATCATTTAAAAGTTCTTTTAGCTGGACAGCTAGGGCATTGGCAGCTGGATAAGGAACCTTCCCATGGTTTCACTGACTCCTCAGCCTGGTTAGCTAAAGGGCAGTTACGATACTATTAATTTGATATTGACAATGTACAGACCGTATGCTGCAGAGAGCTACAGCTCTGGGTAGGCGCCACTGGATATTGAAATGGAAGGAAGGACAATTGGATTTTGAGAGATGAGGCTATTCCCAACAGCCCACTTTTGAAATCCAGCATAACTGCCCATGGAAGAGGCCCGGGGGGTTCCCCCTCTTTCGATGATCAGGTCCCATCTGGGCACTGCAGGGAGTTGAATCACGGTGTGATGTCACCCCTCAGTTAATCACAGCATGACTTGGGCAATGAGTGTCCCTAGCTGTACTTTAATGGGAAAGCTCACCTGGTGTTTATAGCTGTAGAAACCTTCACAGCTTCCCCAGCATTTAGAGCCTAAGGGCTGTCTACACTGAAAACACTGAAGTTGTACTGTTGCAGCACTTCAGGGATAGGGTGCGGCTCTCCCATTGGTGTAGGTATCCCACCTCCCTGAAAGGTGGCAGGTAGGTCCGGGACAGTGTGGTGTGGATTTGTCACACCCTGAGCTGCATAATCAGAACAACCCAATTTCCTACTATAAACCAGGCCGTAGAGCTTTCTTCCCAGCATCCCCATACGAGAGCATGCAGCTGCCCTATGGAGAGCGGCTGCTATTGCCCCAAGTGATGTCAACAACTGTCAGAACTTTAAAGCTACAGGTCTCCCTCCCCATGTGCACGTTGGTTTCCTTGCACTCTAACACACACACTTCCTAGTCAAATAATAATGAGACAATGAACACTCCCAGCTGTGAAGGCTGAAAGGGACAGTTGTGGGATGGGGAAGAGCATGTGCTGGGTAGGAGGGGTGAATAAACTGATTATTTATTAAAAATGCTGATTGAAACTACCAGGTTAAACTGTGATATTTGGGCTGTTTTTTTAGATTCCAGTCGTGAGTTCGAAAGAACAAGGCCTGGAAAGAATCAGCAACAGACTTTATCTGAGGAAACCATTTGAAGGTGAAACTGGACTGGATATTAAACTAAAGCTTGCTTTTTAAACCCTTCCAGGGTGCATTTCCCCACTGTAACAGGGGTCACTCACCATTGGTGGGGCCTCTTCCTTACAGCTCTGGGATTAGTTCTCCACCAGTCTGGCACTCCCGTCTATCACTCCCTCTTTCTCTAGGACTCGGGGTGCCCCTTCTTCATGACTTAGCCCTCTGGCCAGGTCACTCTAATTCTCCCTTTCTGGGGTATAAAAGTCCCACTGGAGCAGTGACCTGCTTGCCATTCCAGTCAGCCTTCTGGTCCCGGGTCAGGCCCAGTGTCACTTTCCCAGCAGCTGGCAAGGGAACCTGGGTGGCCCATTTCTCTGGGTTCCAGTCCAGCAACTTTATATCTGACAACTATAGCTCCCAGACTGTTGCTACTTCCCTGGTCCTCCTTCCTGCGTCCCTCTCTATCTTCTGGACCTCCCCTGAGTTTACCTGCCCAAACTCCCTCCTCTGCAGACTACTCCTGCTCTGTAGCTCCAAACACATCATCTCAGGAGAAACTGCAGGCTATTTCCCCTGCAACCTCCTTCTCTTCTTAGCTTGCTGGCTTTATACAAGCTGCCTGCCCCTGCCTAGCCAGGCTTCATCGTCAGTCAGTGTTTCAGTCTCTGGATCTCCCCCATGTGCAGTCTATCAGGTTAATTGTCCTAACAAGCTGCAGGGCCTTGGGTGGTGGAGACACCCCATGCTACATACCTTCACATGTTTAGATGTCTGTGACATGTCAAATTACCTCTGAATTGCCTGGTTCATTTAATCTGGGTTGGGGGATATTTGCATCATCCTGTAATGTTTTTCACCCAGTACCAATAAGTATTCTTAGCATCAGCACCATCTTATTACACTGTTCTTTTCTTAGAATTTCCTTTCTTTTAATTATTAAAGACTTCCTACATGAGCATCAACCAAGAAACTGAAGAGAATGCTACCATGCACTATATTGAATGATTTAAAGATCTATAGTGTCAACCTTCAATCATTGGGTTAAAATTTAACTTTCAAGGGCAGAGTCACCAGTACACAGCAACCCGAGTGCATTGGCAATCTAACTGGGTTTACAGGTGACTGGTATCACCAATGCAGCACACAGCTATTCAAATCTTCCTACTGCTAGAAATATCACATGGAAGCAGTAACAAAGTCCTGTGGCACCTTAAAGACTAACTATAAAGTTTTGAAGCATGAGCTTTCGTGGGCTAATACCCACTTCGTCGGATGCAAGCATGGTCTTTGGATTTCTTGTTTAGTGTTTGTCACGCTGTCTAGAGTAGCTCGCAACTGTGAGTGCCAATCTTACATCAGATTTAACGCTAAAATCAGCATGAAGGGGAATAGGAATGTTTAGCATATCTGGCATGTAAATACCTTGCAATGCCGGCAACAAAAGTGCCATATGAACACCTATTCTATTTTCAGGTGACATTGTGAATAAGAAGCAGGCAGCAGTGTAAATGTAAACAACTTGTTTGTCTTAGCAATTGGCTGAACAAGAAGTAGAACTGATGGACTTGGCTCTAAAGTTTTACATTTTGTTTTTTGAGCACAGTTATGTAACAAAAAAAGTCTACATTTGTAAGTTACACTTTTAAGATAAAGAGATTGAACTACAGCACTTGTATGAGGTGAATTGAAAAATACTATTTTTTTAGTTTTTACAGTGCAAATATTTGCAATAAAAAATAATATAAAGTGAGCTCTGTACACTTTCAAGAATAGCAGCCGTGTTAGTCTGTATCCATAAAGAAAGCGAGGAATACTTGTAGCACCTTAGAGACTAACCCGGTTATTTCAGCATAAGCTTTCGTGGGCTATAGCTCACTTCATCAGATGCATAGAATGGAACAGAAGTGAGATGCATTTATACACACAGAAAGAAAGAAAAGAAAAAAAATTGTGCATTAGCATGCCAATTCTAAGAGGGTTGTTAAATGTAGATGGGTCATTATCAGTAAGAGAAAAAAAACCCTTTTGAAATGGATTTCTGTGTCAGGGAAATTAACTCAGGAAATGCAATCAATTACTGTAAAGAGCAAACCATTCGCAAGAAAATTAATTCCAGCTCCTCAGTTTCTCCTTGGAGTCTGTTCTGGAAGTTTTCTGTTTCAAAACTGAAACCATCAAATCTCTAATGGAATGGCCAGGAAGATTGAAGTGTTCTCCTACTGGTTTTTGAATGTTATGATTCCTGATGTCAGATGTGTGTCCATTTATTCTTTTGCATAGAGACTGGCTGGTTTGGCCAATGTACATAGCAGAGGGGCACTTTATATTCTATGTTTAAATAGAAATCAATATATTTGAAAATGTAGAAAAACATCCAAAATATTTAATAAATTTCAATTGGGATTCTATTGTTTAACAGTGTGATTAAAACTGCAATTAATTGTGATTAATTTTCTTTAGTTAATCGCGTGAGTTAGCTGCGATTAATTGACCCTAATACTAATACATTTAACTCTTTGTCAACCCCCAAGAGAATTGACTTATGGCCCGAGTTACTGTGTCAGCATCACAGTGTTCATGTATGAAAGTGTTGTTAACTTCAAAAAAGGAAGTTCCCAAACACATAATTATGTTAAAATTGAGTTAAGGTTGAGAATACTTCATCAGTAATTTAAGGGTGAAAAACAATACACAAATGTTATAATTCTCCCAAAACCAAGAGTAACAAATCCAGCAATTTCAGAGTTATGGTTACACTTGAACATGTTAAGAGCTACAAATGCATTTAAGACAGCCAAGTAACATTAATTCTGTCCTGTAGCGACACCAGAGGGGGTAAAATGAAAATAATTTAACATCTTTAAAATTCAGTGTCCCCTCATGTAGAATTAGAGACACGAAGCTGCTTTCCTTATAATGATATGGTAATTGTCTGGTGTTATTACAAGACAGAGTTCAGATTGGGTGCCTTAACTGTATTTCCAGATCTTAATATGTGTGGATGTGTGAGTCTTAACTCCCTATTTCCTTGGCTTATTATGTATGTGTGGGGATAATCACAACAACAATTTGCCCTTAAATGTCTGATATTTATTCTCCTCCTTAACTCGATTTTACCATTGATTTTTGTCTGGGCTCTTATGCCTTCGGTGATGCGTGCTATAGAAATCCTTGAGAGATGCAGATATATTTTAGGGCTCACCCATGTCTGACAGACCCCGCCCTGAGGAAGTGATGTGGATCTGTATACCCCAGTGGGAGCACCAGGAGAACCAGGACTGTCCCTTCCAGAGCACAGGCTGCGATGCCCTTTCCAGGGATGCCGAACATTCATGTTTGTCCAGCCAGCACTGCTGCTGGGTGGCGTGTGTGGGAGGAATGGAACCCTGGCTGCACCTCTAGTCCGTCCTCTTCGTCCTGGCTAGTGTACAGAGAGGTAGCAGGAGGGAGAAGTGCTGGTGCTTGAAGAGCACGGAGACTGCCATGGTGCCTCCTGCTGTACGGGGTGCTCTCGTGCTCTCCAGATGCAGCTGCTGCAGGGCACTGCAAGGGCATCTTCTGGCCCCTAGCTCATAGGTCACGTTCAGACTGTATTGTATTCAGGCCTGCACACTTCTCTCTTCCTCTCCAGTTTTTCCAGGCTGAGAGCTCTGACAGGCCTATTGTTCAGATGGTTTTGTAGAAAGGCTAAGTTGTCTGCTCTGTACCCTACTGTAGGATCCCTAGGTATGAAGAGCCACGAGACCAAACTAGAACAGCAACCTGGCTATGCTGAAGGAGGGCCAATTGTACTCACCACCCAGTCTCCGGAGTTCTGCACCCTAGATGGCACAGAGGAAGCCTCTGCAAACAAAAAACAACTGTCACAAAAACTAGTAAGTCTGAGTAAAGCAATGTCTAGCAATAGGCCAGAAAGTCTAGGCTTCCCTGCCAGGAAAGGGACCCTGGTGCTATGGTTGACAGTCATCACATAGGATGTTCCACAGATCCCCTGCCTGGGTGCCTATCCTCTGCCAAGCAGCAGCAACTGCGAGAAAAGAACCAACAGTTTAAACCATCAACAAAACCCCCTTTCCCTGCTGTGTGAACTGAAGTCTTCTGAGCACATTCACTTCTGCTCTCTTTGAGGTCCCAGGCTCCTCCTTAGGTTACATCCTCTGCTGGGATAAATGGCAGGGTGACCAGGGTTAACTGCCAAGCAAAGCCTCTTGTTTATCCCCTGCAATAGATACCACTGCAGGGGTAGCATGTTTTTCTTTCCATTAACCAGCACAGAAGAGTTCTTCTCCAAGGGCCAATTGTACAACAGAGCCCAGAGAACAGCTCTGGGGCTCCAGCATTCATCAGTACAGTCACATACTTGAGGAGTATCACTGAGAAAGTCCAAAACCAGGCCTGTGGATAGTCCATGTTCTCTGTGACCTGAGAATCAGATCATGCTACACAAAGCAAGCTCCTGGCAGTGGGTGACCAAGGAGGCTTCATTTGTCTCTGTCTCGATCAGTAATTATGTTCAGTAATTAAACTATTGTAGAGCTTGCAAATGTTGAGAATCTAGCATCAGATTCCACATGCTCACTTGTATTGATTGTGAAAGGGTCGGCAGAGTGGCTTTGCTGAGGGAGACTTGGGGTTTGGATCAGCCTTGACACTCTCCAGAAGACAAGTCTCCCTCAGCCTTGATACTCTCCTCCCAGTGAAGAACTTACATGCAAAAGCCTTCTTGATCTTAAAGAGGAGGAGGAGTTTAAGCTACCCTAGGTGAGCTGGCTGGCTATAGGGATCCTCTGTGTGCAGTGACAAAAGGGAAATGAAGAGTGTTATGGGGGGAAATGAAAACTGATTCTCCTTCTGATCGACTTGATCTGGGATCCTGCTTCACTGAGCCAAGAGCCTATGACCACACACCTTGGCTGCTGTTGAGTGCGTGAGGAGCAGAAGTGTGCTCAGCTGCTGAAACATAATAATGAGCAGCTCTAGAATCTCCTCCTAACCTATCTGCATTGTTTGAACGTTTCCAGTCTGCAGCGCGGGAGTCCCAAGCAAGGGAAGGCCCCAGAAAGCAGTCCGTGGAACTTGGGAAACGACGGTCTTCGGGGATGTATGTGGTGTACAAGAGCAGCACGGCAAGCCTGGTCCTTGAGGGTGAGTGATGAGAACGTCTCCACTGTGCATTCGCCATTTCTCTGCAGGGCTGTTCTGCGTTAGCCATGTCAGAACAGTGCGGGTGGGTGTGGGGGGCAGGACACTTTAAATACATGTGCCCCATTGCTGATGAGCTGTGTTCCAATTGGCTTAGTGAGAAGAGCATTGTAGTTAGGATCCTTAAGAGTGGCCACAGCATCTCGGGGCTGGTCTTTACTGGGGCGGGGGGGAGGGGGTCGACTGAAGATATGCAACTTCAGCTATGTGAATAACTTAGCTGAAGTCGGCATATCTTCAGCCGACTTGCCTGCTGTCCTCATGGCACCGGAAGTCAGTGGCGCGCTCCCCCGTCGACTCCAGCTTGCACCTCGCAGTGAGCTGGAGTTACGGAGTCGACGGGGGCGCTGCTGGCGATCGATTTCTCGTGTCTTAACGAGACGCGAGAAATCGATTGCTAAACGATCGATCGCTACCCGTCGATCCGGCGGTACCCTCAGACTGTTGGGCCACCTACTCTGGTGTGTGCCTCCGGAAATGTCCATGCTGGATGCACTGGGGGAAGAGAAGCCGTGTATTCCTATACCCTCAGAACACAGCTTATCGAGCAAAGCGCGTTTGTTCTTAAAACACATTAAACTCTTACGAATAACCAGTTGTGTGCAAACTCGCTCCAGAGAATGCAGCAACCCCCCTATTTAAGAGATCACCCAGAGGACTGAAAAAAGGGGATGGCAAAGGGAGGTGGCTCCTTGAATGAAGGTGGTTATGGTGTGCTCTTTAAAATCGGAGGTGAATACCACAGGAGATGACTCCGTTCTTACCTGATACCCAGCAGTATCCCGTTGGTTATCACAGTGTTCGAAATAGAAACCCATCATTTCAAAAATAAATACTTGAAATACAAATATTTAAAGAATCAGAGAGGTAGCCGTGTTAGTCTGGAATAGCAGAGGTAACAAAGTCCTGTGGCACCTTAAAGACTAACTTTATGGAATAACAATGTAACATTTATTCTATTGAACGGCCGTTGGGTGTTTGAGGGTAAGAGACAGCGGCAGAGACACGCGGAATTGGAGCTGGGAGGTGTCATCATAGGATCATAGACTGTTCTATCACATGGGGCCAGACCCACCAGTCCTGACTCAAGCAGAACACCTGTTGCACTCAGTGTGTGTTTTGTCTGGAGAAGGGACTGTGAGATTTGTCCCATGGTGTTTTGTTTTGGCATTTATCCCTCAGAGACGTGTTCCTGGGCACTGTTTGTCAGAGTCCAGTGGACAGAGCAATCCCAGAGATGGTATGTCCTCCTCTCTCCCCGGTGCAGGTGTTGGAGAGAACGGGTACCTGCTGTCGAGGCCAGAAACACAGTATGAAATGTACTGCAAGCATCTAGCAAGCAGGAAGGAAGCAGCCCAGGCACTGGGCTATCTTCAGGGAGGGAGCAGCCAGCGGCAGCCAAGCCCAGCTGCTCTGACACCGGACAATGATAAGCAAGAAGACTCCTACCCTAACCCTCCTCCCCCTTCCCCGTCTCCTTTCCCATTGAGGGACAATGACAACCCTTCCCCAGATGTAGAATCCCCTCTCTTCAGAGAGGACAGCGCTCTACCAGCGTCCAGTGAACACGGCCACCCTCTTGATTCGGTAGACAAATGCAGTGGGAACCTGACCCTATAATGTGTGGTGATTGTAAATGAATGTGCAAGTTAAGGCACAGTATGATTGATGCCAGGCGCTCTCTGGGGGTGCCTGCTCTTGCCATCGACAGCTGCGTCAAGAGATCAAGAAGGAGAGTCAGTGCGGAAACCCGCCTGCTCCAGGGACTTTGAATGTACAGGCCAGGTTGAATTAAAACCACAGCTGTCCATCCTCTTGCCTGGCTGTCCATCTATCCTGGCTAGAAGAGGGGCCAGTTTGTGGGAGGAAAAGTTGGTCCTCTTCCTCCCCCCAGCTCTGCACTGCAGCACTTCCCTGTAGCTCCTGTAACCTTATACATATGTGTTCCCAGTGAAATAGTTAAAATCAGGAATAAAACCAAACAGGATTCTTTACAGTTCCAGCCTCCAGGGAGGTTCCAGATCATCTCATTTAGTGGAGGACTGGGAATAACATGATGAGTGATACAATTCAAGTTTATTGAATAGGAAAGAGTTAAGCAAACACTATAATCTACCCGGAGCTGATACTTCATCCAACATGAAATGAGACAGTTAGAGGTGATCAGTCCCTAAATGAGAAATATGGGTCTAAAGCGTTCTCTAACGGTGCCTTGAGGGTGCATGGCTGCACCTAGTCTAAAATTAGCCTGCTACCCTTTTTATAATCAATTAACATTAATCCCATGTGTTACCATATCTGTATTTCCACACCCATAATTAAATATTTGCTACTTCCTCATTGGCTATTCAACATTAAACATCCTCCCTAATTAACATTTACATAAATGCCATGTCAATAACTATCAATACTGAAAGCATTTTCCAAACATGAACATTTGATCTAAAACGTTCCTAAAAACGAATTAGGACTAAAGCAGGGTTACAACATGGATCTGTCCTGACTTACCTTCAACTTGCCTCTGAATTGTCACGTGACTCATATTTTTCCAGACCTCATGTGACTGTTTTTAGGAAATAGATTTTGAACCTATTTCCATTTCAACTAATTTCTACATAAACATAAGTAAACCTATCTCTATGGGCCACTTCTGCCCTGCCAACCAAGGGCCCAGCGGTGGTTCCCTCAGATGGCAGGGAGCCCAGGCCAGTCTTTGTAGAGGACTTTGCAGACAGTGTTTGTTAATGTTTCTGAACAGTAAAGATCTCTCCTGAGCTCTGCTCCTAGCCCAGCCCCACTGCCTTGGCATAGAGGAGGGCATCACCGCTGCCTGTCACTAGAACGTCCCGTCTGGCACGAAGCAGCTGGCAGATGCTGAAGGTTAAAGTTGAGCTTCCCGTACATACAAGGCCTGAGGTCTCTGCGGTGAGAAAGAGAGACACGCTTCACAAGAAGTAAAATTTGGGGAGAAGAACCTGCTCTGGACGCTATAGGCTCTTGTGATTCCAGAACAACTAACACAGGCCAGAGCCTGGCAAAATTTTCCCAACATGGAGAGCATAGTCCAGATTCAACAACCAAAACAGATCCAGCTCCTGTTCCAGCTAATTAGCACGGAAACCAGTCAGGACTGATCTGCTTGTCTGTCTGTTGAAGTGCTGCTCTCATGGTTCCTCAGAATTGGCCTTGCTGAGTTAAGAAGGTCACCTCCATTGTCTAGGAGAGCCATCACTGAGGTTCAGTTGCTTTCCATCAGCCCTAGATAAGATGACAAGGGAGGGATTCCCATCTCACTTACGAGACCTGTCTAAAATATGGTCAGGACTCAGCAGGGATTTGCCTGGTCCCCTGGGAACTGGCTTCCTGCGGAGTGGTTTACAGCAGTGGTCCCCAACCCCCGGTCCGCAGACCGGTACCGGTCCATGGAGCATTTGATACCGGGCCGCGGTCGCGTTCCCCTCCGGTCCGCCTTCCCTTCCGCATCCGGCGGCTTCCCTTCCGGTTCGATCAAAACTTCCGCATTTTGCGCTTTTCCCGCCGTTTCCGGCGGCTTTTCGGCGGACATACAGGAGCCCGCCGCGCCGAAATAAAAAAATTTAAGCTGAGCAACCGAATTCTGCGGGTTTTCGGCGGACATACAACGGTCCGCGGCAGAGAGTGAAAAATAGAAATCACCCCCCGGGCCGGAAGCATTGATCCGCCGCCATGACCGGTCCGCGGCGATCAAAAGGTTGGGGACCACTGGTTTATAGGAACTCCTCACTTAACGTTGGTAACAAAGTCCTGTGGCACCTTAAAGACTAACTATAAAGTTTTGAAGCATAAGCTTTCGTGGGCTAATACCCACTTCGTCGGATGCAAGCAGTGGAAGATTAGCCCATGAAAGCTTATGCTTCAAAACTTTATAGTTAGTCTTTAAGGTGCCACAGGACTTTGTTACCTCTGCTATTCCAGACTAACACGGCTACCTCTCTGATTCTTCACTTAACGTTGTCGTTCTGTTCCAGAAAAATGCGACTTTAAGTGAAACGATGTTGTGAGGGAGTAGAATCCTTCCTCTGACTCTGGTGGGAAAGGGCCAGACCTGAAGCTGTAACTTGACCCCAGGGGGGAAGGGAGGTGTGACAGTGCTGTTCCTGGTGAGATCCAACTGTGAGTGTCAGATTAGGACAGATTGCTTCCAAAGGGGCAAGTACATCCCAAAGCTGGGGTTTTTCCACACTAAGGCAAACCAAACCAGCCAAACAGAACAGACTTTGGTTTCGCCCCACTGGCTAACCACAAGTCACACAAGCAATTCCCTTAGACACTCCAGGTTCCCAGTATCACCACCAGCAGCCACCTGTCCTGGGGACCAATGGTTATGAAAACCAATCCCCCAAATAAAGAAAACGGTTCTCCCCAATTCCAAAGAATCAGGCCCCAGACCCAGGTCAATATACCAATCAGATCTTACCACAAATCACGCTGTAGCCAATCCTTTAGAATCTAAAATCTAAAGGTTTATTATAAAAGGAAACAAGGTATAGGTGAGGGTTAAGAATGGTTAAAAGAAATCAATTAGGGCCTGTCTTCACTACCACTTTAATTCGATGTTAACGACGTTAGGTCGACTTAAACGTGTACCTGTCTTCACATACATGCTCTTAACGTCGATGTAAAGGGCCCTCAAGATCGAATTTGGAACTCCTGCCTGACGAGAGAAGTAAGGCTAATTTCGAAATTCCAAGCTCGACTGTGGGCTAGTGAAGACGGAACCGACATTAATAGCCTCCAGAGGCTGTCCCACAATGCTCCATTCTGACCGCTCTGGACTGCCTCACTGCTCCACTGTGACCGCTCTTCACTGCACTCTGAACTCGCTGCTCTGGCCAGGTAGATAAGACCCGGGAACATTTGAATACCATTTCCTGTTTGGTCAGCGTGGCCAGCTCACCTGAACTGCTCAGTTGCCATTCAGAGCAATCAGCAGCACTAGCCGCCATGCAGAGCTCAGCATCACAAGAATCCATGCTGAGCTCATCTGCCCTGGAGACCAGCCAGAGGAGAAGAGCTCCAGCATGGTCCACTCGTGAGGTGTTGGATCTCATCGCTATCTGGGGAGAGGAATCCGTGATGTTGGAACTACGAAACAACAAACGGAATGCCAACACCTATGGAAGAGTCTCCAAGGCCATGCTAGAAAGGGGCCACA
The DNA here is from genome assembly GCA_032164245.1 of Sternotherus odoratus. Taxonomy (NCBI): domain Eukaryota; kingdom Metazoa; phylum Chordata; order Testudines; family Kinosternidae; genus Sternotherus; species Sternotherus odoratus. Next base: position 1,228,742 of record JAVMKO010000016.1, on the reverse strand, counting down.
ACAGGGACACCACACAGTGCCGCGTGAAAATTAAGGAGCTGAGGCAATCGTTCCAGAAAGCCAAGGAGGCAAACGGACGATCAGGGGGTGCGCCACGGACATGCAGGTTCTACAATGAACTAAATCAGATAATGGGGGGCGCCCCCACCACCATCGCGCCGGTCTGCGTGGACTCCACCGATGGGATCATCGTCAGGGAGGAGACTGATTCCGAGGAGGACGACCATGAAGAAGAGGAAAATCTCATGGAGCAGCAGGAGCCCAGCGGAGAACCCGTGTTCCCAGAGAGCCAGGAGCTGTTTATCACCCTGGAGCCAGTACCCTCCCAAGCCTCCCAGGGGGGTAAGTGTTTCTTTATTAAGTGATTACATGACGCGTGATTTTGTAAAGGAAGCATTTATTAATGAGTAACTTGCCCTAAGGACTTAGCGTGCTTTCACTGCTGGTCAATTTCTACTCAAAGAGTTTGTCAATATACTCCGGGATTGACCAGAAGTCCTCCGCGGACATTTCAATGAAGCTATCCAGGAGGTAGCGATGAATCCTCCGCAGCAGATTTCTGGGGAGAGCTGCCTTATGTGGTCCCCCGTGATAGGAGACCATCCCACGCCACGAAAGTAGTAAGTTGTCTGGTATCATTGAGCAGGCTAGTATTGCGGCGTATGGACCAGGACTTTGCATGGACTCAAGGAGCATGCGCTCTCTATCTCTCCGAGAAATTCTCAGCAAAGTGATGTCATTCATGGTTGCCTGTTTGAAATACGGTCTGCAATTAGTAGGGAGATAAAGATTCCCAGCTGCAAAGTACTCTTTTCTGCTGAGGACCGACCAACCGCACCCCCCCCTCATGAATGCTGACCGCCCCCCCCCCCCCAGCCCGTAGCGGTAGCTAGCAGGGAACCAGAGCAGTCTGCAAGCGGTTGCTTCCGCTTCAGATCCAACGCGAACCAACCCCTCCTCCCCCCTCCAGCCCGTAGCGGTAGCTAGCAGGGAACCAGAGCAGTCTGCAAGCGGTTGCTTCCGCTTCAGATCCAACGCGCACCAACCCCCCGCCACCCAAGCCCGTAGCGGTAGCTAGCAGGAAATCTGAACAGTCCGCAAGCGGTCTGAAGAGCCCCAAAAAGACCTTAGCCCTTAGCGAGAGATTTTTTGGCATTTGCTTTGCAGTTTGCGGTTTCAGTGGGAGCCACGCGGTGGGGGGAAGGGGGCGGGGTTACTCTACGATATGCAAGCGCCACTTTTAACTTACCATGCCGGCTGCACGGTGATTTCAGAAGCCGTCTTGGGCTGAGGCACGCATATGTGTCTGAGATGCTCTGACTTTTCTGTGAGCTAGTCAGTCACTTTTAGGTGTAGAACATGACCTTGTACAGAAATCATATCAGGCCTCTGAATACTGAGATTGCAAATGGCATAGTACTCCCATTGTGTACCGTCCGAGACTGCATCTGCCTCCTAACCTTGAATGTATCTGTCTCATAACTTTCAAACTTTCTTTGCCCACATTCGCACACAGATGAACAATTATCTCAGAATCCCCCGGCCTGCTCCTCCCGCCGTGCACCGCAGATAAGAAAGCGTAAAAAGAAAACGCGAACGCGCGATGAGATGTTCAGTGAACTCGTGGAGAACTCGCGCGCTGAGTCAGCCCGCCAGACGGAGTGGAGGGAAAGAATGATAGAGGCAAGGGATCGAGAGAGAGAGGCAAGGGATCGAGAGAGAGAGGCAAGGAATCGAGAGAGGCAGGAATCGAGAGGATGGAAAAGGATAAAGGAGGGGCCAGATCAGATGAGAAATTTTCACATAAAGAATCTGACACACCAGGGAAGAGCAGACAGATAAACAGTGACCAGTTTTTAAAGTGCTTGTACACAAATGCCAGAAGTCTAAATAATAAGATGAGTGAACTAGAGTGCCTCATGTTAGAGGAGGATATTGACATAATAGGCATCACAGAAACATGGTGGACCGAGGACAATCAATGGGACACAATCATTCCAGGGTATAAAATATATCGGAAGGACAGAATAGGTCATGGGGGCGGGGGAGTGGCACTTTATGTAAAAGATAGTGTAGAATCAAATGAAGTAAAAATCTTAAATGAATCCACATGTTCCATAGAATCACTATGGATAGTAATTTCATGCTCTAATAAGAACATAACAATAGGGCTCTATTATCGACCACCTGATCAGGACAGTGATAGGGATGACGAAATGCTAAGGGAGATTAGAGAGGCTGTCAAAATAAAGAACCCAATAATAGTGGGAGACTTCAATTATCCCAACATTGACTGGGTACATGTCACCTCAGGATGAAATGCAGAGATGAAATTTCTTGATACTTTAAATGACTGCTTCTTGGAGCAGCTGGTACAGGAACCCACAAGGGGAGAGGCAACTCTAGATTTGGTCCTGAGTGGAGCGCAGGATCTGGTTCAAGAGGTAACTATAAAAGGACCGCTGGGAAATAGTGACCATAATATAATAACATTTAACATTCCTATGGTGGGAATAACACCTCAGAAGCCCAACACTGGGGCATTTAATTTCAAAAAGGGGAACTATGCAAGAATGAGGGGGTTAGTTAAACGGAAATTAAAAGGTAAAGTGACTAAAGTGAAATTCCTGCAAGCTGCATGGACTCTCTTCAAAGATACCATAATAAAGGCCCAACTCAAATGTATACCCCAAATTAAAAAACAACACCAGAAAACTAAAAAAGAGCCACTGTGGCTTAACAGCCAAATAAAAGAAGCAGTGAGAGAGAAAAAGGCATCTTTTAAAAAGTGGAAGTCTAATCCTAGTGAGGTAAATAGAAAGGAGCATAAGCACTGCCAAATAAAGTGTAAGAATGTAATAAGAAAAGCTAAAATGGAGTTTGAAGAACAGCTAGCCAAAAACTCAAAAGGTAATAACAAAATGTTTTTTAAATATGTCAGAAGCAGGAAGCCTGCTAAACAACCAGTGGGGCCCCTGGATGACAGAGATACAAAAGGAGCACTTAAAGATGACAGAGTCATTGCAGAGAAACTAAATGAATTCTTTGCTTCAGTCTTCACGGCTGAGGACGTTAGGGAGATTCCTAAACCTGAGCTGTCTTTTGTAGGTGACAAATCTGAGGTATTGTCACAAATTGAAGTATCAGTAGAGGAGGTTCTGGAACTCATTGATAAACTTAACTGTAACAAGTCACCGGGACCAGATGGCATTCACCCAAGAGTTCTGAAAGAACTCAAATGTGAAATTGCGGCACTATTAACGAGGGTTTGTAACCTATCCTTTAAATCGGCTACTGTGCCCAGTGACTGGAAGATAGCTAATGTAACGCCAATATTTAAAAAGGGCTCTAGAGGTGATCCTGGCAATTACAGACCAGTCAGCCTAACGTCCGTACCGGGAAAATTAGTTGAAACAATAGTAAAGAATAAAATTGTCAGACACATAGAAGAGCATAAATTGTTGGGCAAAAGTCAACATGGTTTCTGCAAAGGGAAATCGTGTCTTACTAATCTATTAGAGTTCTTTGAAGGGGTCAGTAAACATGTGGACAAGGGGGATCCGGTGGACATAGTGTACTTAGATTTCCAGAAAGCCTTTGACAAGGTCCCTCACCAAAGACTCTTACGTAAATTAAGCTGCCATGGGATAAGAGGGAAGATCTTCTCATGGATTGAAAACTGGTTAAAAGACAGGGAACAAAGGGTAGGAATAAATGGAACTTTTTCAGAACGGAGAGGGGTAACTAGTGGTGTTCCCCAAGGGTCAGTCCTGGGACCGATCCTATTCAACTTATTTATAAATGATTTGGAGGAAGGGGTAAACAGTGATGTGGCAAAGTTTGCAGATGATACTAAACTGCTCAAAGAAGTAAGGACCAAAGCAGACTGTGAAGAACTTCAAAAAGATCTCACTAAACTAAGTGATTGGGCAACAAAATGGCAAATGAAATTTAATGTGGATAAATGTAAAGTAATGCACATTGGAAAAAATAACCCCAACTATACATACAATATGATGGGGGCTAATTTAGCTACAACCAATCAGGAAAAAGACCTGGGAGTCATTGTGGATAGTTCTCTGAAGGCATCCACACAGTGTGCAGCGGCAGTCAAAAAAGCAAACAGGATGTTAGGAATCATTAAAAAAGGGATAGAGAATAAGTCGGAGAATATCTTATTGCCCTTATACAAATCCATGGTGCGCCCACATCTTGAATACTGCGTACAAATGTGGTCCCCTCATCTCAAAAAGGATATACTGGCACTAGAAAAGGTTCAGAGAAGGGCAACTAAAATGATTAGGGGTTTGGAACGGGTCCCATATGAAGAGAGATTAAAGAGGCTAGGACTTTTTAGCTTGGAAAAGAGGAGATTAAGGGGGGATATGATAGAGGTATATAAAATTATGAGTGGTGTGGAGGAAGTAAATAAGGAAGAGCTATTTACTTGTTCCCAAAATAGAAGAACTAGGGGCCACTCAATGAAATTGGCGTGCAGCAGGTTTAAAACAAATAAGAGGAAGTTCTTCTTCACGCAGCGCACAGTCAACCTGTGGAACTCCTTACCTGAGGAGGCTGTGAAGGCTAGGACTATAACAGGGTTTAAAAGAGAGCTGGATAAATTCATGGAGGCTAAGTCCATAAATGGCTATTAGCCGGGATGGGTAATGAATGGTGTCCCTAGCCTCTGTCTGTCAGAGGGGGGTGATGGATGGCAGGAGAGAGATCGCTCGATCATACCTGTTAGGTTCACTCACTCCGGGGCACCTGGCATTGGCCACTGTCGGTAGACAGGATGCTGGGCTAGATGGACCTTTGGTCTGACCCAGTATGGCCGTTCTTATGTTCTTATGTTCTTATGAGAGCCGCTGCAGAAAAGAGGGAAGAGCGCGAGGAAAGACGCATGGATGCTTTGCTCCGCATAATGGAGGACCAGAGCAACATGCTGCGATCTCTGGTGGAGCTGCAGCATGCCCAAAGACCACCTCTGCAGCCCCTGTGTAACCACCTCCCCCCCTCCCCAACTCCCATAGCTTCCCCACCCAGACGTGGGGTGAGAACACGGGGGGGCAAGCTCCGTGGGTCGCTCCACTTTACCCCACAAGCCAGCAGAAGCAGCAGCAGCAGGCTGACGTTCTCGGAAAACTTTTAAAAGCTGCTGTGTCTTGCCCCCCCTCCTCTCCCCCCTTCCCACCCCCCCCTCCTCTGTCCGCTCCTCCCCCACTGCGACTGCCGGTTTCCCTCCAGGATACCAGGACAGTGATCCCCTGTATTTGTATTTCCGATGAACCAATAAAGGAACCATGATTTTTCAAACAGTGATTTTATTTCCTCTGCAAGCATGGGGATGGGGGAGGGAAAGCATGGGGAGGGGGGAGGGAAAGAGGGTTCAAGGGCAGCAGGCTTAGAGCACAGCAAGGGAGCAGATTCTCAAATGCCATCTCGGCCACTCATAAAACTGTCTTTCAAGGCGTCCCTGAGGCGCAGGGCCTCACGGTGTGCTCTTCTACTTTCCCTGCTGTGTGGCTGCTCATAAGTAGCAGAAAGTAAATTTGCCTCTGCCTCCCAGCCCGCCATAAACGTTTCCCCCTTGCTCTCACAGATATTGTGGAGCACAGAGCAAGCAGCAATAACAATGGGGATATTTCTCTCGCTGATGTCTGAGCGAATCAGTAAGGAACGCTATCTCCCCTTCAGACGGCCAAATGCACACTCTACGGCCATTCTGCACTTGCTCAGCCTGTAGTTGAACAGCTCTTGACCCCTGTCCAGGGCTCCTGTGTAGGGCTTCATAAGCCAGGGCATTAGGGGGTAGGCTGGGTCCCCAATGATAACGATCGGCATTTCGACCCCCCCCACGGAAATTTTCTGGTCGGGGAAGAAAGTGCCTTGCTGCAGCTGTCTAAAAACCCTAGAGTTCCTGAACACTCGAGCGTCATGAAGCTTTCCCGGCCACCCCACATACAGGTCGGTGAAACGTCCCTTGTGGTCAACCACTGCTTGCATGACCATTGAGTAATATCCCTTCCAGTTTCTGTACTCAGTGGCCTCGTGGTCCGGTGCCAGGATAGGGATATGAGTCCCATCTATAGCCCCACCACAGTTAGGGAATCCCATGGCGGCAAAGCCATCTATTGTGGCTTGCAGGTTTCCGAGGTTTATAACCCGGTGTAGCAGCCGCTCGACGATTGCCCTGCTTACTTGCATCACAGCAAAGCCCACTGTAGACCTACCCACCCCAAACTGATTCGCCACTGACCGGTAGCTGTCTGGCGTTGCAAGCTTCCAGAGGGCTATCGCCACTCGCTTCTCAACTGTAAGGGCCGCTCTCATTTTGGTATTCCTGCGCCGGAGGGCCGGGGACAGCAAGTCACAAAGTTCCATGAAGGTGCCCTTTCGCATGCGGAAGTTTCTGAGCCACTGGGAGTCATCCCAGACCCGCAGCACTATGCAATCCCACCAGTCCGTGCTTGTTTCCCTGGCCCAGAATCGGCGTTTGATGGCATGAGCCTGCCCCATTGCCACCAAATTTGACAGATTGTCAGTCGCCCTACTTCCAAAACTGTCAGTGTCCCTGTCATCCCCGCTGTGCACGTCCTTGTCCATCTCCTCCTCACTTTCGTCGGGTTCCAGAAAGCGCAGTTCTCCCCGGATCACATTCCTCCTCTGCAGACGGTGCAGCATGAACTCCGCAACCGTGATCGAGGTCCTCACAACGGCCATTACTGTTTCCGTGGTGTCAGCGGGCTCCATGCTTGCAGTTCTATGGCATTAGCACGGCGCGGAGAAAGGGCGCGAATTATGGGATGCCTACCCACAGTGCACCGCTCGTAATGGGGGTCGGCGGCGCGGAAAAAGGGCGCGAAATTTGGAAATGCCTACCCATAGTGCAGCACTCGAAATGGTGCCTGCTGGGGGATCAGGGAACTGTGGGATAGGTACCCACAGTGCAACGCTCGCTATGTCGACGCTTGCAAAAGTTGTGCGGACAGACACTGTCGACTTGCTGTGCTTTGCTGTGCCTAGTGAAGACACACAAAATCGACTGCATACAGTCGCGTTCACAACATCGAAATAAAGGAAATCGAACTACTGCTGTAGTGAAGACATACCCTTACATGCAGTAATGGCACATCTCTTAGTTCAGGCTTGCAGCAAAGGTAGAATAAACTGCAGGTTCAAATCAAAGTCTTAGAATGCACCCCATTTGGGGGATGGGTCAGTACCATTGTCCAGAGTTCCCTGAGAAGCAAAGTTCCATCCTGGTCTGGAAACAAGGCAGGCTGAAGACTGGAGGTAAAAGACAAAATGGAGGGGCTGTAGCAGCTTCATTTATAGTTTTTTTCCCAGGTGCAAACACCTCTTTCTTCCTGCTGAGAAAAGTCCAGCCCCATGGAGTCCTGGAGTCACATGGGCAGATCACATGTCCATGCATGACTCATCATTTGCAGGCAGAAGCCAAGGCTTTCTCTCCTAGACTTTTTGTCTGGATTGGAGCATTCCAAGCTCCCAGAGTCCATTGTTTTGCTGATAGTCCCTTAATGGGCCATCAGGCAGCCCAAGCCAAGCTGAGGCCCAGTATTCAGGAATCTTCTTCCCCAGCAGAGCACAATATTTGTAAAGACAGACAGTCCAGAGCCAATATTATAGCTCTAACTACAAAATTGATACACACATATCACTGGCATATTCATAATCAGCCATTCATAACCTGGTTGCAGGCACCCATTATGACCCCCTGTACATAAGATTTGGTGCCACTATAGGACCCTGGTTGCAGCAATGATTTATAGGGTCCCAAATTATTCCTGTACTGTGACAGGAGGTCACCTGACCTGCCGGGGAAGGAAACACACAGGAATGCAGAGGAGGGGCTGAAGCGAGTGACTTTCAGTTTGGAGTCTGGTTCTAGCTGGGGGCTGTCAAGGAGCTGCAGGCAAGCTCTGCCTGGCTCTTGAGCCCCCAAAATGGACCCAGCAGAGGGGTCACGTTCACTCTACCTAGAGTATGTTCCTGTCATCGAATAAACCTCTGTTTTACTGGCTGGCTGAGAGTCACGTCTGACTGTGGAGTTGGGGTGCAGAATCCACGGGCTCTCCCAGGACCCCACCGGGGGAAGTGCGTGGAGGGACAGAAGGTGCTGAATGCTCCGAGGTAACACCCAGGAGGGTATAAACGGGAACCTCTACAGCTACGAGCCTTGGAGATGGGCTGTGTACGGAGAGAGGACGTTTTCCTTCGGAGTCCTATCTGGCTTCATAGGGAGCAAGTTCCAGACCATCGCCCCGGGCGCTCCGTGACAACTGGTGACAGCGGTGGGATGTACGGCACCCCGCGGATGGCGCATCCAGCAGTAAGTGACTGGGGAGCAGTAAAATGGAAGGGGATCGCCGGGGACCAGGCGTGCTGAAGGCCCAGAGAAGGCCGGTTACAGGGGGTGGAAAAGCTGCAGCTTAACCCCTGAGAGTGTGTGACCAGCGAGAAGGACTGTTGCGGATCCAGGTTCCCCCTGAGAACTGCAGGGCCGCAATCAGGGGCGGAGAAGTGTGCGGCTTGGCCCTAGGAGGGAGAAGGGCTTTTGCAGTATCAGGGTTCCCCTGGGGTTTGCAGTGAGCGGTCCCAGGGGCGGAGGAGCTGGCTGCTCAACCCTGGCAAAGAGGTGGTGACCTCGAGAAGGGCTGGCGCACAAGAGGGGTTCCTCCTGGAGACCGTGGGGCGCTGAGAGCACACAGGTCTGTGAGCCCAGAACAAGTTGGGAACAGTGGAGTGATGAAGGACCCTGTGCAAATACAGGGGGTTGTGCATTGCAGAGCACAGTTAATCGTGCAGCTAGAAGCTGGAGGATTATGGTTGCTCGGAGACAGATGCAGATGCCTGATCCAGGATGGGGTTGCAGGAGAATCTGGGAGCATCTGGAGTGGTCACTGCGCATCCCCAAGACTCTTGTCCCCAACCAGGCGGGGTCTTCACGATTGGGTTCTTCTTCGAGTGATTGCTCATATGCATTCCAGTTAGGTGTGCACGGGCACTGTCGTACTCTGCTTTTCAGAGCCAGCCCCAGCCCAGCCCCCGTACCAGTAAGGGGCCTTCTCCCTGCCACTCCCCTCCTCAGCCCAACCCCACCCTGCCGTTGGGGGCTCCAGAGGCAGTTTAAAGGGCCGGGGCGGTAGCAGGCTCTTTAAATAGCTATCCGGGCCCCGCCGCAGCCTCCCCAGGGCTCCGGCAGCAGGACTCCGCGGGGACGGGAGCCCTGTTGCTGGGACCCTACGGAAGTGGTAGCGGGGCTCTGATAGCTATTTAAAGAGCCTGCTACCGCCCAGGCCCTTTAAACTGCCGGTGGAGCCTCTCCGCAGCCTCCCCTGCAGCCTCCCCCACAGATGCTGCTGGGAGCCCCAGGCCCTTTAAATTGCACCCGGGGAAGCTGATCCGCCCCGGTACGGCGCATCGGCTCTTGCTGGTACCAGCTTCCTTTCGCCTCTGGGCTCAACCCTCGGCCCACCACTTCCCCCAAGCCCCCACCCTTAACCTGCCTCTTCTTCCCCCCTTTACTCCGCACGCAGCATCCTCGCTCCTCCCCCTCCCTCTCCTGCCTCCTGCCCAGCAGTCAGCTGGTTTGTGGCGTTCAGGAGGTAGGGGGAGGAGTGAGGGGAGAGCGCGCAGACTCCCCCTCCCTCCCCTGCCTCCTGCCTAGCCATTCGGTCCCTAGTCCGTAGCAGTGCATGGGATTCGTCCATCCTAAGTGCAGGACTCTGCCCCGCCCTGCATGTGATAAAGTGCAGCACCGGAACCTCTGCGCTCCAGCTGGCTGCAGGGGACGGTCGGCCAGAAGGGCCAAGAGCCCTGGGAAAAGGCTCAATTGGCCTTCTCTGAGGATCCAACTCAGGACCTCCCGATGATGGGACTGACACGCTGCCGGGTGTGCTAAGGTCCCTGTCACTGCCGGCTCTGGGCTCTCTGCCACCTGGCAGTGCACTTCAGTTCAGCTGCAGGACAGCGTGTCACCTGTCTGAAGGCGGAAGCAGCCCACCTGGCTACCCCTGCCACTGGCCACTCCAGTGAGCGGACAAAGTGGGTCAGGCCAGTGCTCTGTCTGCGGCAAGAGCCGCTCGTATCACAGTGTCCTGTGCCGGGGGCGAAGAGAAGAGTTTTGAAGCCCCTCCCGCCCCCCCCCCCGTCCCCCACCTGGCAGCTGGAGGTTGAGTTCACGCCCCCAACCGTCTTCCCGAACAGCCACTGAGGGACCGATCCTCCACCGGCTCCTCTTCCTCTTTGGGAACCCGCCTACGGGACTGACATTCTGTTCGGTTCTAGTTTATTCTCTGTCTTTCTCCTAAGGCTTCCTAACATGCTTCTCTTAGGGTTTCCACGGCCCATCGAGCGGATGTTTTCAGAGACTCCAAAATCTCTCTCTTGAGTGGGAACAGCTAATTTAGACTCCTCCTTAATTGGGAGTCGCACTGGGACGTGAGGTTCTGCCCCGTGGGTCAGGGAGAGAGGGGTTCAGTCCCAGTGTGCCTGCCGTGGGGCTGAACCCTGCATCCCAGCAGGGCTGAGGTCCCGCGTCCTGGCGTGCCCATCCCTCCACTAAAAAGGCGCCGGGGGGGCTCTGGCTTTGGCTCTTGGTAACTCGATGGATCTGCCATCAGGGCCGGCGACAGGGGGGGACTAGGGGGACAGGTGTACCGGGCCCCAGACTTAAGGGGGGCCCCCATGTCAGGACTCAGGAGTGCGCTGCGCAGGCAGGGTGGAAACAGCCTCAGGGGATGCTCTCACGGACCACTAAACTCACAATTTTGAATCCCGCGGACCACTAACATAAATTTTTTTTAAAAGGTACAAACATCTATAAAATAATGATCATAAAAGTTCCATTTCATTAATATGAAATGCACTTGTTTAATTATAACAAAATTATTAAAGCTTGTTTAATTATAACAAAATTATTAGTGTGATATTTGTTGCTGCTTGTTTGAAATAAGTTTATGGATTCTTGGCTCCAATGACGTCACTGCAACACAGAGGGCCGTTTGTATTTCAAGCCAACAGCGGTACTTGTTTTTGATTGCCGTAACAGATGAGAATGTCTTTTCACACAGATAGGTTGTTGCAAATGGAATCAAAATTTTGATGGCTTTTTCACTCAGCACTGGGTACTCACTTTTTACGGAGGGCCAAAAACGATGTCTTGATGAGGATGAGTGGAATTTAGCTTTGAGACTGTCATCGGATGATAGATCGATTAGGCTTTCTTTTTCTTTCATGCTCAAATTGCTATCTTCAATTTTCGCCGAAAATGGATCCATTACCCACATATTGCCATGTCTGGGGTCCTCTTCCTTTGGGTAATAACAGCCAAAAGATTCTGTGAGCGACCATAAGTGCTGTCGAACAATGTCGGTTGACATCCTCCTCTTTCATATACTCATCAAGATTCGGGAACATTTGCAGATCTTCTTCAGCCAACTGCGTTTGCCACAGCAATATTTTCTTTTGAAATGCATCCATTTTACCTCGCAGTGTGAACACGTCCGTAAGCTGTCCTTGCAAGGACGTGTTTAGCTCATTTAACAGTGAAAAAATATCTGCCAGGTATGCAAGCTTGGCTAGCCAATCATCGTTGAACAAGAGATCTTGGAATTTTGACTTATTTTGCTGCTGGAAGAATAACTTGACTTCTTGGCGCAGGTCGAACAATCGGGTTAGTATTTTGCCCCTCGACAGCCATCTCACCTCAGCGTGAAGAAGAAGATGAGTATATTGAGAGCCCATTTCTTCACAAAGTGCCTCAAATATTCGAGAATTGAGCGCTTTGTGCCGAATTTCATTTACAATTTTAATTACATCAGAGAGTACTTCGTGCAGTTCTGGAGACATTCTTTTCGCCCCAAGTTGCTCGTGATGTATAATACAATGAGTAAACAAGATGTCTGGGTGTCCAACATCTTTCACTTCTGTAACAACTCCTAAACGATGCCCGGTCATGCTTGCAGCACCGTCTGTGCATATCCCAACACATTTCTTCCATTCAATACCTCAGAGCCGGTTGTTCTCTGTTTGCTCAACTTGCTGGGTAGGAGTTCTTCCTTGAGCTCTCCTTGACACTCAAACCTCACAAAACAAAGGAGAACTGCCTTGTTAGTTATGTCTGTTGATTCATCAAGTTAAATTCAACTTTTTATTCAATTCTTCACCATTTCAATCACTTGATTTTCAATATCTTCGGCCATGTCTTCAATTCTGCGCTTCACAGTGTTAGCGGACATAGGAATTACTTTCAGTTTCTGGGCAGCCTGTTTCCCCAAAACCTCTTCACAGGCTTGTAACAAGCAAGGCTTAATTAATTCTTCTCCAGTCGTATACGGCTTTCTACTTTTCGCGATTTGAAGTGCTATCAAATAAGAAGCCTTTACTAGGGACTTATCTTCCTAAAAATTGCAAATAATGTCCAAATTTCTCCAGGGACCACCAAAATTTTCTCGCGGACCACCAGTGGTCCACGGACCACTGGTTGGCGACCGCTGTGCTAGAGGACACCCGCACGTGCCGCGCGCCTCACGCCACCGTGCTACCGCCGACCGCGCCCGGTACCCCCGCGACACGACACCCCCGCTATGCCCGACCGGCAAGGCAGTCCCATGTAGGCCCGGGCGGGGCAGGGCGCAGGTGGCGGGAGACCAGCCGGGGGGGGGGGGGGGGGAGGCCACAAACGATCAGAGTAAGGGGCCCCAAAATTTCTGTCGCCGGCCCTGTCTGCCATGCACGTTTCTTTGGGCAGCTTTTCCCACACTGTGTTGGTTCGGGGGCCTTAGCAAGCGATGGCTGGATCCATGCAGGTTCCACAGCATGACCATGGATTTGTCACTCCCTGGCATCCCCGTTAGCGCCCCGACGCCTGAGGCTCAGGATAGGATTCCCTCCTCCCCTGAGGAGCCAGACGGAGTTGTTCAACTCAGGCCCATTCCCCTCCGTCTCCCTGCCCACCCCAGAGGAGACTCCGGGTGCTTTTATCCAGAGAGGGATGGGCACAGGAGTGCAAACCGCTCTTCTTCCTCATTTGCCAGGGAAAGGGGGCCTGTACCTTTAAGACTGGTCGATTTCTCTCCAGCCATTTCCCAGCCAAGTTCACAGAGGCTCTGGGCTGTCTGGAGTGTGCTGCCGGGGAGCTCAGCTTTGCCGTTGAATTTCACCTGCTAGATCCTGTGAATTTCAAGGTAACGGGCCGGTTGTTGCCTCTCCCACCTGGGGATTGGCTGGACTGATGCTGCTGATTTTTAAGGTGATTTGTTGTCACCCCCCGTCCCCAGTGAAGGGTGGAAGGATGATCAGTGTAGCATGGCAGCGCCTGGGGGTGGGAAGGTGCCCAGTGTGGCTGGGGGTGAAGGGACCTGGCTCTGCGGGGGTCCCGGAGGCTGGAGGTGAGGGTGGCACATATTGTTAGTGGGCAGCAGCAAGTCACTAGGGATTTGCAAGCCCGGCATCAGTGCTGGTTTAAATCCCATCCCCAGATTCAGCAGCGGTTGGACTCAGTGGTTCTCAAATTTTTTCTATTGGTGACCCCTTTCGGACACCAGGTCTGTAAGTGTGACACCCCCCCACCCCCACCCCTTAGGGGTTGGGCTCGGAAGCGGGGCTGGGGCTGGGCTCGGGGGGTGCCAGCAACCCCTCCCCTCCCCCCCGGGACAGGGCCTGGGGTGCCGCTGGCAGCCTGCCCCGGCAGGGCCTGTGGCTCGGGTCACTGCCGGCAGCCCGCTGCAGCAGGGGCCGGGGCTCTGGGTGCCACCAGCAGCCCGCCACGCTATGGGCTGGGTCTGGGGTTCGGGGTGCCGCCAGCAGCCCACCACAGCAGGGGCCGGGGCTCGGGGCACCGCTGGCAGGGGTTGGGGCTGGCTGCCGGCAGCAGGGGCTCGCAACCCCCACATAATCGGGTCATGACCCCTCGTGGGGTCCCGCCCCCCACTTTGAGAACCAATGGTAGACGATCTCCTGAGGTCCCCAACTCTGCGATTCTAGGACCCTCTGTGTGTTAGGGCTGCTGTGCCCTGTGAGTTTGTCCAGGGTGTGATGTGGTGGAATTGGCTGCCAGGCAGAGTGCGGCTGTGCCACCCTGGGTGGATGCTGTTGTGGGCACCACCGTTGGCATGTGGATTTGGAGTCATCAGGGATGCGTGGCCCGGTCTGTGTTGGGACGGAGCTGTGGCACCGATGATCACTTGGTATTTGTGTGGCAGGCCTGAAGAGAGCTGCACAGCTGGCTCCTTCTCTTTGCACGGCTGGAGATGCCGGTGCCACTGGCACATTTCGGACGGACCCTGGAGTCCCGTCCAGTCCGTGCCCCAGAGGACAGTGGCTGTGATTCTAAATGACCAGGCGGGGCCATGTTGTGGTGGGACTCACACGTCCCTGGCAGAGGAAACCCACTTCCATCACCCCCCCCCCCCCCGCGTGCCGGACCTGTGCCGGGGCCTGCGCTAGCAGAGGGGACAGCTGGACCCCAGGCTGCCGTGGGTCGAACGGCTCCTTGGGTCCAGCTAACCTGCATCCTGCCGGTACCGGGCTGATATTCAGCGCTTGCTGTGTCAGCTACGGGCATCGTGCTGCTCGCAGTTCAGCGCCCCCCTGTCTCCCCCACTATGCTCGGGGGGGTTATACCAGCTGTGAGTTTGGCCCAGTGGTGCTGTTCCGTGCTGAATGCCTTTACTTCCAGCTTTCATTGGATTTGACTGTCCACTGGAATGGTCTCAAACCACCACAGCACACGTTAAATGGACTAAAACTGGCTAACTGATCTCTATGAAAATGTCACTGTAAATGGGGAATCACCCCCCTCTTCGGGCGGGTCCTGCGGGGTCCCGTCACTTCTTGGCCCTCTGCTATTTAACGATTTTATCAATGACTTGGACGAAAACAAAATTATCATGAATCAAATTTGCAGATGGCAAAAAGGTTGAGGGAGGGGTAAATAATGACGAGGACAAGCCACTAATACAGACCGGTCAGGATCAGAACCCTGCGGTGGGACCGGGCCCCGCAGGACCCATGGCCATAACAATGGCAGTGGGTAAAATGTACTTTGCTGTGGGGCAAAAAAACAGACTGTGGGAATTTGCAGGGAAACCCCGAATCTGTCATCAGTTTGTCCTCAATCGAATTTCAGCAACATCAAGCATGTTTTTCTTTTTTAAATAAAGATTTGAATATTTACATTTAAGCAAGGGATATTCTATTATTATATTTATTATAACAAGAGTTCTATTTTTACATGGTTTAAGCAAGTTTTGTTTTATTCTTTCAGTAGTAAAATCGTGTCTGAATTTCATTTCTAGACATAAAATATAAACGGACTGTTTTTCGTTGGTTTTTTTAGTAGCATGGGGGAATCTCTCTCTCGGCATTTGTGGAATCTAAGGTTCTTGTTGGGGGGAGTGTGATAAAAATGCAAGAAAGAATGAGGGAGCGTCTGGGAGTGGGTATTTCAGGGCAGGATGGGAGCGGGATTAAAAAAACAGTCCCACGCAGGGCTCTGCTCTGAATTGCTGGGTAAACTGGGTGCAAGCAAACAACATGCATTTTAATACCACTAAAGGCAAGTATAGCCCTCCGGGCCCAGGGGATACAGGCCACACTTCCACGCTGGGAGCTCCGTCCTGGGAACCGTGACTCTGGAAAGGACTTGGGGGTCATGGTGAAGAATCAGCTGCACGTGAGCTCCCAGTGCAAGGATCTGGCCAAAAGAGTGAACAGGCTCCTTGGATGAATAACCAGGGGACTCTCGAGTAGGGGAGAATGGTTGTTTTAGGGCTGTCAAGCGACGAATCGCGCTGTTAAACAGTCACAGAACAGCATTTATTGGAATATTTTTGGATGTTTTCTACATTTTCAAAGATATTGATTTCAGTTACAACGCAGAATACAAAGGGTGCGTCAGATTTATTTTTGATTGTAAATATTTGTGCTGTAAAATAGTATTTTTAAATTCACCTCATACAAGTACTGTAGTTGTCAATTTTTTTACAATTCTTTGTCATGAAAGTTGAACTTACAAACGTAGAATTATGTACAAAAAATAACTGCATTCAAAAACAAAACAGTGGAAAACTTTAGAATCTACAAGTCCACTAAGTCCTACTTCTTGTTCAGCCAGTCGCTCAGACGAACAAGTTTGTGTATATTTGCAGGAGATAATGCTGCCGGCTTTCTTTATTTGTTGTTGTTGCTTTGGCAGTTCGGGTGGCTTTTTTTTCCCCCTTGGGGCATCAAAAAAGGTAGAGCCGGCCCTGATTACAGCACTATCTAGTTCTGTTGCTCTTGTTGGCATATTAGATTCCCTGCGGTGTGTGAACTATGAGTGGGGAGCTGGGGACCTAATCCATTCTCTGGATGTACACTGAGTGAGAGCCGAGGGTTCGTATCTAGCCCAGCTTTGGTGTCCTGCTGCGGCTGCAGCAGTTTTTGTGAATCTAGCAGAGGTGGCATAATTCAGTCATTCCAGAAAGTTCTTTCTTCCCTTCCAGAAGACCCCAGGACCCTCCCTGCAGCTAGAAATCCATTTTCTGTTGCAACACCAGATGGTTTCTCCATTCAATTGATCAATTAACGTAGCCAGATTTTGTTTCTAGTCAAGGCAAATTTCAAAAGCTTATTTTAGCCTACAGTATCCTTTCACATGGAGTAACCACCCTGACTCAGTTGTGGTTAGCCTTACATATTCCAACCAAAGCAAGGGATTACCTACCACTAGGGAACTGCCAGGGGGAGGGATAGCTCATTGGTTTGAGTGTTGTGAGTTCAATCTTTGAGGGGGCCATTTAAGGATATGGGGCAAAAAGCGGGATTGGTCCTGCTTTGAGCAGGGGGTTGAACGATGATCCCCTGAGGTCCCTTCCAACCCTGATCTTCTATGAAAACAAAAACTGCAGAATTTACCAGGCAACCTATGTAAATAAACCTGAAAGGAAACTCATTAACTGGCCCACGGAGGAGCGGAATGTGCAGGTCAGGTAGAAGTTAATGTAAAGTGAAGGTTAATTTCAGTGCCCAGGATTAGATTATCCAAATGGAATCTCCTAGGAGCAGAGAAAAACTTGTCCCCACCCCCATGGCTTTACTGTCTCTGGAGGTGGAAGTAGAGGGACTCCTGATCGGTTTGCAAATCGGCCCTGGTCAAAGGCTCTGGGCAGCTAAATCAGGAAATGACTGGAAAATCCTAGTGTGGATCACATCATTTCTCTGCATCGCCTTGTGGGGCCTGTGCTAACGCATGACATTCCTGGTTCGGCACTGCGGGGCAGATGTCACGCTAGAGCGAGCGAGCAGGGACGTGGAAAGTGCGCTGGTTAGATTTCTCTTGTTGGTCTGGGCGGTTTCAGTGCTAAAGTTCACATTCACAAGAGCTGATCAGGTGTCCTAGCTAATGCCACGACTAGGCATCTCCCTTTTGGCTGGTCTCTCTGTGTTAGGAAACAAGGGTGAAAAATGGGGCCGGGGATGGAGGGTGATAGGTGCCTATATAAGAAAAAGTCCCCAAAATCAGGCCTGTCCCTATAAAATTGGGACATCTGGTCACCCTATAGGAAACCTCTTTGTTGCTGGTGGCCAATGCCCAGCCCGGGGCTGCTGGAACGGAACGGTATGGAGCTGGTTTGCTGCATCGATGCCCTGACTGGATTCCTCGTTAATTATTACTAAGCAGGTGCCCTGTTGGTTCTATAGATTTTGAAATGAATGGTGTTCGGGGCAAGGGAATGTCTCCAGGGCCCGCTGCAAGGGGGCTGGAAGAGGATTAGTGCCGAGTTCAACTGGACCCAACACAGCCTGGTTTCAGGTTTCTTCCCCAGCATTTTGTGCTGTCTGGTTGCAGGGGTCTGATCCTGCCAGGTGCTGGCAGACAGAGTTTGGGATCCCTCGGTTCCTGGGTGCTGAATTGGAGAAACCTTGAGCCTGATTTTCTGAGCACCCATAATTCCCACTGAGCTGAGGGCACTTAGGATCCAGATGCCTTGATTTTTGTTTCCTTGACGTCTCCACAGCAACTCTTTTCTGACTTGTTTATTGGGTTGGTTGGGCTGAGACCCCCCTTCCAAAGCTGCTAGGCAGAGCGTGTTAAGAGTCAGTGACTTTTGTGACTCTCCCATTCTTCCTTTCTTTTTCCACTTTAAAAAGTTTTGCAGTAAAAACGGAGCGAGGAGCCTGTCTGAGGACGAGGAGTTTCTAGGATACTGATGGCAGCATGTGAGGCCACCTCGTCTTCTCTTTGGATGTAAATTGGTCTGACTGGGGGGAGCCGCTGACTCACCCAAGCGGGAGACCAAATAATGCAGATTTGGCAGAGCCAGGGCAAAGAAGGGACATTCTGCCCCCACCGAGCGGCAAAGCTGTCTGGGGCTTGTGGCTGGTTGTCTGACTAAGCGCTCTCGGGATGGCAGCTTTGCCTCAGGTGATGGAACTCCGGTGCCCAGAAGAGTTCCATGCAGCTCTCATGCCAGCCGAAGTGCACAGCTCTGGCCTTGCCTACCCTATTGGCTGAGCCGCGTCCCACTGTCCATCGCTAGTGTTGTGCATGGAAGACAATACGCGGAGACCTCGGGGCTGGGGCAGGAGGGATACAGCTGTTCCCAGAGGCCCTGTTGAATGCTGGGTAGTAGCAGTGTGGTGTGTGGTGTGAACCTTGGGGGGTTTCTCAAGAATTGGAGCCCCCCGCAGCCCCGGGCCGAGTGAAATCAGCCGGTGCACACAGCCGTCGGGGGATGCTGCCCTTCCCCCTGGAAGTGCTCTGGCGACGTGTGACTGATACTTGAGGGCGCCTTGCTCTGGAGACTGACACTCGCCTCACTCTATTGTGGTGACAACGCCGGCTCTGCACAGACGTACCCAGTCCCGTCTGGCTGAGGAGAAAGTACCTCAGTGTCTACGGCCTTAATGAACTCAGTGGCAGCCTTCCCATGAACTTCAGTGGGGCCAGGATCTCTGCCCCAGTCTCTGGCCTCTCTGCTAGGGCGACCAGATGGGGGAGGGGAGTGGGGAGGGGGTAATAGGAGCCTATATAAGGAAAAGACCCACACATTGGGACTTCCCTATAAAATCGGGCCATCTGGTCACCCTGCTCTCTGCTGAGACGCCAGGGAGGGGGTGGACTTTGCAGGTGGCTGTTTCCTGGGATACCTGCCCTAAGAATGGGACTTGACCCCTCCACCCCCTTCACACAACCCCTCAGACAGCCGGATGGCTGGAGGAGCAGGGCCTGGGGCTGCCTGACATGTCCCGTGGGAGCGGTAACCTGCTGGGCTAAATCGTGTGTTGTCTGGGGACTGCCTGGAGCTGGGGGCGTTCGGCAGCGGGTGGGGCTGCTCTTGTGCCAGGCGGGATACAAACCTTTCTTCTGACTGGTTTTAAAGCGCTCTGGCATCTCGGGGGTTTGGAAGAGGCCGTTGGAATTGGGCAGGGGGCTGTGCTGGGATCTGAGTGGTGCCGTGACCCCCCTCCCCCAACTCTGAGTGGTGGAGAATCGCTGCCTCGTGTGTGTGGCACCTTCCCGGCTGCTGGGCGCTGCACCGGGACTGGGCACAGGGATGGCCCCTGCTCCATAGAGCTCACAATCTACATCCTAAACAAAACAAACACACAACAACACCACAACAAAGACAACTGGACACACCTGCCGGAGAGCGGAGTACACAAAACAATGAGGACGCGGGTCATGTGACAGGCGGCGGTCTTGGCTTCCCGCCTGCTTGTATTTGCTGGCTATGAGTGGATGTGTTCTGGGGATTAAAGGCTCTGGAGAAAGGGAAGAGAGGCCCTGTCCTCTGACTACAGAATGGTGTGATGGGGTCCCAGCTGATACAGCATCTCCTAATCGCTAGCTATCGTCCACTGTCCCAGTCCTGGCAGTTCAGTGCTTGTGCCCAGCCAGGATGAACCAACACAGCAAGACTCTCGGCATTTGCAGAGGATCCTTTTTCCCACCAGAACTGCGACCTGTCCAGACCCTATCCCAGGAACCTCTTCACACACAGCTGAAGTTCATTGAATTCCTGCCCTCGTGGCCCGGGCTCCAGAGGCCCGAGCTCTCTCCTCTGAATACTGTTGCGGCCCAACAGATCTTCTGTGTCCAAAACTCCATGGGGCATGCTTGCTAGCAGTCAGTGCTGGAGCTCTTAGGCGGCGCGGCTACAAATTGGCAGGTAATTCTTGGTGAAATCCTCAGGGTTATTTGTGCTGCAATTCTTTCTAGAACCTGCTGTGACGGTGCTGTTCCTGGTGGGATCCCCCTGTGAGTGTCAGATCAGGACAGATTGCTTCTAAAGGGCAACTACAGCCCAAAGCTGGGGTTTCTTCACACTAAGGCACCAAACCAGCTAAACAGAAAATACTTTGGTCTCACCCCACTGGCTAACCACAAGTCACACAAGCAATCCCCTTAAGACACTCCAGATTCCCAGTATCACCACCAGCAGCCACCTGTCCTGGGGATCAATGGTTATGAAAACCAAGCCCCCAAATAAAGAAAACGGTTCTCCCCAATTCCAAAGAATCAGGCCCCAGACCCAGGTCAATATACAAATGAGATCTTACCACAAATCACGCTGTAGCCAATCCTTTAGAATCTAAAATCTAAAGGTTTATTATAAAAGGAAAAAGGTATAGGTGAGGGTTAAGAATGGTTAAAAGAAATCAATTACATGCAGTAATGGCACATCTCTTAGTTCAGGCTTGCAGCAAAGGTAGAATAACTGCAGGTTCAAATCAAAGTCTTTGGATGCACCCCGTTTAGGGGTGGGTCAGCACCTTAGTCCAGAGTTCCCAGAGTAGCAAAGTTCCATCCAAAGCTGGAAACAAGGCAGGCTGAAGGCTGGAGGTAAAGACAAAATGGGGGATGTTCTTCCAGGCTTTATAGACTTTTTCTTCTGGGCCAAGACCCTCCTCCTTCTTCTGCAGAGTCCAGTTGCAAAATGGAGGCTCACAGTCACAAGGTCCAATCACCAGACTTCTCCAGGATTCAGTTTCTGACCAGGCAGTGACATTCCTAGAGCAGCTTGGGTGTGGACAGGCATATACAAAGTCCATTGTGTGGTTGATGTCCCTTAATGGGCCATCAGGCAGCCCCAGCCTGTCTGAGCCTTCACAGGAGCCAAGCCTAAGCTTGCATTACAGGCACCTTTAACTTTAGTTACAGAATAGATACACACATATGGAATAGATACACACATAAGACACCTGTTATGACCCCCTTCACATAATATTTCGTGCACCCATTGATCTACACGGTACCAAACTATTTCAGTACCGTGACACCTGCTTGCCAGTCACCACTAACACATCTTGCTGACCCAACCAGTCTTGGGTGCCGCTGCCGCGTGCACCTGTCGGACAAGCCAGGATACAGATCACCTCGGGCAGGGATATTGCAGCACCCCCTGGGCAGCCCCTGATCTAACTGACGGTGCAAACACTGCCCAGAAGTAAGCTTTTTGGTCTTGTCTACACTGGCGAGTTTCTGCCCAGTAAAGCAGCTTTCTGCACTGTAACTCCCGAGGTGTACACACTGCCAAGCCAAGTAGTGCACAGAAACCGCACAGTTGCAGCGCTGTAATAAAACCGCCCGACAAGAGGCGAAGAGCTTTCTGCACTGGGGGTAGAGTGCTGCAGTGCCAATGTAGACACTGTGGTCGATTACAGCACTGCGATTGGCCTCCAGGAGGTGTCCCACAATGCCTGTCCTTGCCTCTGTGGTTATCGGTTTGAACTCTACTGACCTGCCCTCAGGTGACCAGCCATCATCACACCCCTTAAATTCCTTGGGAATTTTGAAAGTCCCCTTCCTATTTGCTCGGTGACGCATGCACTACTCTCAGCTGATCGTTCCAGGTGGCCATGCCTGCTCCACTCACCAGGCGATTCCCCCTTGGAGCCAAGCTGCTGGACCTCCATCAGCATCTGGAGAGAGGAGGCTGTCCAGTCCCAGCTGTGCTCCAGCCATAGGAATTCTGATACCTACAGACAGATTTCACGATGCGTGACACAGAAAGGGGCCATGACCAGCACATGCTGCAGTGCAGGGTCAAAGTGAAGGAGCTGCGGAATGTCTACTACAAGTTATGGGAGGCAAACAGCTGCTCTGGCGCTGCGCCCATGGGGAGCTGCGGGTTCTACAAAGAGCTGGATGTGAAACTCGGCGCAGAACCCACCTCCACTGCGAAGGCCACTGTGGACGTTCCGGTGGTTCATGTGCCAGTTGAATCATAGAATATCAGGGTTGGAAGGGACCTCAGGAGGTTCTAGTCCAACCCCCTGCTCAAAGCAGGACCAATCCCCAACTAAATCATCCCAGCCAGGGCTTTGTCAAGCCTGACCTTAAAAACCTCTAAGGAAGGAGATTCCACCACCTCCCAAGGGAACCCATTCCAGTGCTTCACCACCCTCCTAGGGAAAACATATTTTCTAATATCCAACCTAGACCTCCCCCACCGCAACTTGAGACCATTACTCCTTGTTCGGTCATCTGCTACCACCGAGAACAGTCTAGATCCATCCTCTTTGGAACCCCCTTTCAGGTAGTTGAAAGCAGCTATCAAATCTCCCCTCAGTCTTCTCTTCTGTAGACTAAACAATCCCAGTTCCCTCAGCCTCTCCTCATAAGTCATGCGCTCCAGGCGCCTAATCATTTTTGTTGTCCTCCGCTGGACTCTTTCCAATTTTTCCACATCCTTCTTGTAGTGTGGGCCCCAAAACTGGACACAGTACTCCAGATGAGGCCTCACCAATGTCGAATAGAGGGGAACAATCATGTCCCTTGATCTGCAAAATGCCATTAGCGTCTCATCCACTGTAACCCCTAGGTCCTTTTCTGCAGAACTGCTGCCTAGCCATTCGGTCCCTAGTCTGTAGCAGTGCATGGAATTCTTCTGTCCTAAGTGCAGGACTTTGCACTTGTCCTTGTTGAACCTCATCAAATTTCTTTTAGCCCAATCCTCTAATTTGTCTAGGTCCCTCTGTGTCCTATCCCTTCCCACCAGCACATCTACCACTCCTCCCAGCTTAGTGTCTTCTGCAAATTTTCTGAGGGTGCAGTCCACACCATCCTCCAGATCATTAGTGAAGATATTGAACAAAATTAGTCCCAGGATTGACCTTTGGGGCACTCCCTTGAGAGTGGATTGAGCCAGGAGGAGGAAATCTTGGATGAGGATGTGGAGTGGGAGGGGGACCTAGAGACAGAGGGTGACTTGGAGGTCAGAGGTGCATGTAGCCAGGAGCTCTTCTCTACCCCGGATGTGCCTGGCCAGTCACAGCTGTTGGATGTTGGCAGACCGGACAGGAGGCCCCTGGTAAGTAGTTTTGATTTTGGGGATGGGCAAAGCGAGTTGTTGGGGGCAGGAGGGTTGCAGAGATCAGGCTTGTGTCTGTCTGATGCGCGTACCACCACATACCTAGTCTGAGTGGTGGAACAGGGTGTTGATTGACTCCCGCACTTCACGGGAATCTGCCCCAGAGATCTCCAGAAACTCTCATGGAGATACTGGGCAATCCGCTGCCACAGGTTCTTTGGCAGAGCTGCTTTGTTTCTTGTCCGATTAAGGGTAACTCTTCCACACGACTCTGCCATCACTGGCAGGGGAGGATGGGGGGGGGGGATGGACAGATGACCATTGCTGTGCACAGGTGAGCTGCATAAGGGCCAGCGCAGAAGCCACAGTCTTGGAGAAGATCCTCCCTTGATTCCCTGATCACCCGCAACTGTGAGATCTCTTCCATAATGAAACAGGCTGTGGACAATGGGGGGACAGGAATGACTATAAGGTCCTGTGTTGCAAACAATGTGTGTGTTGCAAACAATACTGCCTCAGTAAAATGTTGCATTTAAGACCTTGAGAGCCCAGCCTCCTTCTTTGTTACTGCCGGCTGAATGGCTGCGCAGAATTAGAAAGCAGCCATGAAGAACTAAGGAGGATTTTCTGCGTGAGGTCATGATGCACTCCGCGGCCAAAAACAAGAATTGAAGAAGTGGTGGGACAGTGAGAAGAGAGACCAAAAGGAGAAGGCGGCACGCCAGAACAAAGCCATGGAGTGGCTTTTAAACATTATGGAGCACCAAGCAGACATGCCACTAGCATTGCAAACTGAGCAGCTCCGCGTCTGCCCTCCCCTACAGCTACTGTCACAAAACTCTTTCCCATGCACCCCCCCAGACACTGCCAACACACTCTGATCAACCTCCTGGCTCCAGTCTGTACCCGCTGCCTTCCAGTCCTGCCCCATCACAGTCCAGCCCTGCGGACTCCCAGTACCTACTGCACTCAACACCCATTCCCCTGCAATTTGGCCCTGCTGAAGTACAGTACCCGCTGCTTTGTACTCCAAAGGAGAGGGTTGGATATGATAACTCGACATACACAGATCTTTAACCATCCCAGGACCCCACCTCCTCCTGGGACACTCCCTTCTCCAAGCCCCCTCAGTGCTGATGTGTTCTTTTGTTTGTCTCTCTCCTCCAGTTGTTTTTAAGAATTGGTTTGGTTTGAAGGTGATCTTTATTCGATTCATTGAAAGCAAACAGAGCCCTGCAAAGCAACAGGGAATTTTCTTAAATCTTCATAGTGCATCGTCTGCACCAATCACAATCACCTCCCAAGCATAGCAACAAATATTAGTGGCCTTCAGCTTCAAGTTGCTGCCTCAAGGCATCTCTGATCCTTATGGCTCCCTGCTGCACGTCTCTAATAGCCCCGGTCTGTGGCTGTTCAAATTCAGCCTCCAGGCACTGAGCCTCAGTGGTCCAGCCCTGAGTGAAGCTTTCACCCTTCCCTTCACAAATATTATGGAGAACACAGCATAAGCATAGGAATATTGTCAGCGTCCAGGTCTAGCTTCCCTTCGAGGCAGCGCCAGCAGGCTTTAAACAGCCAAAAGCACATTCAATAGTCATTCTGTACTTGCTCGGCTTTTTGTTGAACCGCTCCTTACTGCTATCAAGGTGCCCTGTGTATAAGCCACGGCATCAAGGGGTAGGCAGGGTCTCCCAGGATCACAATGGGCATTTCGACTTCCCCTATGGTGATCTTCTGGTCCGTGAAGAAAGTCCCTATTTGCAACTTCCTGAACAGGCCAGTGTTCTGAAATATGCATGCGTCATGCACCTTTCTGGACCAGCCTGTGTTAATGTCCATGAAATGCCCCTAGTGATCCCCAAGCAC
The DNA here is from genome assembly GCA_032164245.1 of Sternotherus odoratus. NCBI lineage: Eukaryota > Metazoa > Chordata > Testudines > Kinosternidae > Sternotherus > Sternotherus odoratus. Next base: position 1,203,552 of record JAVMKO010000016.1, on the reverse strand, counting down.
CTGGAGAACCATAGAGAAATACCCCTTCCAATTAATGCACTTCTTGGCTAAGTGGCCTGGTGCCAGAATTGGAATATGTGTGCCATCTATCGCCCCCTCCACAGTTAGGAAAGCCCATTTGTGCAAAGCCATCCACAGTGTATGTTGTCCAGAGTCACCGGTCTTTCAGAACAGAATGCGATTAATGGCCCTGCTCACTTCCATCAACATGAGTCCAACAGTCGACTTTCCCACTCTGAACTGGTTAGTGACCGATTGGTAGCAGTCTGGAGTAGCCAGATTCCACAGTGCAATTGCACGTACTTCTCCAATGACAGGGCAGCTTTCATTCTCGTGTCCTTCCGCCACAGGGCTGGGGCGAGCTCATCACGCAGTCCCATGAATGTGACTTTCCTCATCCAAAAGTTCTGCAGCCACTTTTCATCATCCCAGACGTGCATTAAGATGTGGTCCCACCACTCAGTGCTTATCTCCCGACCCCACAAGCAATCTCCTGTCGTAGCGATTACATGTGGAGAGATCAATGTCTCACTCCTCTTGCCTTTGTAGTTTAAGGACTAACTCCACTGCCACTGGTGACGTGTTAGTGAGAGCGAGCAGGATATTGGTCAACAGCGCGGGATCCATTCTTCCAGACCGAAGAGGCGGGGCGCGCCGTACACAAACCGCTGAAAGATGGTGCCGAATGCAGAAAGAAGCACGGGGATTGCTGGATGGGAAGCAATGCATCATGGGTCATTGGGACAGGACCCAGGATATCCCGCGACCCCCTCCGCCTTCCCACAAGTCTTAGCAGCAGAAGAGGAATAGAGGCTCTGTAGAATAGCTACCAGAGCACACCACTCCGAATACTGCTGCAAGTGCAAACACGCTATTGCGCAGCAGCTGACGGTGGGAACACACAACAGCGGTGGCCCTTCCGTTGCTCTCTTAGTGGTGCTGTAACTCTACCAGTGTGGAGATCCCCTTGTTGTTGTCACATCTGACTGGGTGCAGTGTGCAAAGGAGGGAAAGTAGGGTCTGCTTCCCTAACAACACAACCAACCCAGCGGTCTCCGGGGTCTGATTTTGACCCAGGTCCCGGAGCTGGTTTGAAATCGTTCCCAGGGATTGTTCACACGCTGCCGTTCATCTGCAGCCTGGGCCCAGGGCCGCTCAGTTTCTAACTGAACAAGCCGCAATGAAAGAACAGATCGTGTCTCTCCCCGGCAGTCCTAGTCCTTGTGCCCAGCTTGGGGGTTTCTGCCCCTTCCTTCGTGTCCCTAGCTGGGGATGAAGAGGAAACTGACCACTCACACGGGAGGTTTGAGGCCTGGCCCCGGTGTCTTGCTAAGCATTGACAGTGACCCCGGTGCGGTCTGCAGGGTCTTGCCTTGCATCCATCAATCCCTCCAGCAGCCCCATCTCCCCCCATGCTCCCGTGGAGTTGAGCGAAGCGGGCGGGCGGCCAGGCCCAACAAAGCCGCGTTCTTTGTTCAGGGGTCAGTGCTGAAGAATGGGTCAGTGTCTGGATTTGTCCTCCCCCCCCCCTCCCCCGAAGGCTGTGATTTACAGCAGCAGTACAATAGCCAGCCGTTGGGGCAGCGTCTCTCACGCCTTCCCTGGCTTGGCGACTTGGCGTCGGCTCTGCTGCTGGGCTGCGGGTTTCCCAGGTCTGGAGCCGAAGCCCCGTTTCTAGGGCTGGCGTGTGAAAACGCAGCTGGGCTGAGATGGAGCCAGCGCCTGCTCCCAGCGGGATCAACCCAGCTCCTGGGGAAAGGCCACTTTGGTTGCAGGGAAATGCCCCTTTCAGCAATTGCTGTGGAGTTGCCTCTCGACCAGCGCGCCTGGCTAGGGCTGAACGAGGGGGCACCTCTTTTGGCGGGGCCCCCAGGCTCCAATCGGAATCAGGGCCTCAGTGCACTAGGTGCTGGACACACACAGGACCACATGTGTTCAAACCCACTGGCACACACACAGGTGTTTGTGGGCACACACAAGAGTACAGGCACACACACAAGAGTACAGGCACACACACAAGAGTACAGGCACACACACAGGTGTTTGTGGGCACACACACACAGGCACACATAAGAGTACAGGCACACACACAAGAGTACAGGCACACACAGGTATTTGTGGGCACACACACACACACTGTGACGAACTGGGAGTACGGTGTGTGCGTGCCTCAGTTTCCCCTATGCATTTCTTAAGTGTCTATGTGAAGGGATAGGGGCTGATACTGGAAGCAAGGAGGCAACGCCCTCCCCTCTGTGCATCCCTGGAAGCTGTAACCTGACCCCAGGTGGGGGAGGGAGGTCAGGTAACACCTGAAGCCCGGGAAAGAGACAAAGGAGCAGGAAGTGGGGAGAGGGGGTTTTGGGTCAGTCTCGGTCTGGGTCGAGCTGGGAGAGGCAGAGAAGCAAACTCGCTCTCTGGCCCGAGATGGATCCAGCGGAGGGCTCACGCTCTTTCGCTGCATGGTCTGTGTTGGACCAGATGAAAGTCATCGAATAAACCTGGGGGAGAAGCAGGAGCCCAGAATCTGGGTCTCACCTCCTGGCACACCCCAGAAAGGCCTAACTGGATGGACCCTGTTTGGACTGAGAAGCTGTGAGTTGGATGGTTCCTGACATCTCAAATAAACGGTCTATTCTGCTGGCTGACTGAGAGTCACGTTTGACTGTGGATTTGGGGTGCAGAACCCATGGGCTCCCCCAGGACCCCGCCCAGGCGGGCTTGCTGGGGGAAGCACACGGAGGGGCAGAAGGTGCTGAATGCTCCGAGGTCAGACCCAGGAAGGTGGAAGTGGGGACCCCTGAAGCTCCTGGCCTGGGAAACAGGCTGTGTACGGAGAAGGGGCCCTCCACCCAGAGTCCGGTCTGGCTTCCTAGGGAGCGGTTCCAGACCATCGCCCAGGTACTCCGTGACAACTGGTGGCACAGCGGTGGGATGTGCAGCATCCCGTGGACCCCGTGGACGGCGCACCCTGCAGTAAGTGACTGTGGGATCGCTGGGGAGCAGGCATGTTGAAGGCCCAGAGAATGCCAGTTACAGGGGGTGGAAAAGCTGCAGCTTAACCCCTGAGCGTGTGTGACCAGAGAGAAGGACTGTTGCTGATCCAGGGCCCCCCTGAAAACTGCAAGGAGCAGTCAGCGGCGGAGAAGCATGTGGCTTGGCCCTAGGAGGGAGAAGGATTTTTGCAGTATCAGGGTACCCCTGGGGTTTGCAGTGAGCGGTCCCAGGGGCGCAGGAGCAGACGCTCAACCCTGGCAAAGAGGCGGTGACCTGGAAAGAGCTGGCACACAAGGGAGTTCCCCCTGGACACTGTGGGGCAAAGAGCACACAGGCCTGTGAGTCCAGAGCGAAGTGATGAGACTTCGTGACCCTGTGCTTTGTGAAGCACAGGTTAATCGTGCAGCTAGGAGAAGCTGGAGGATTATGGCTGCTCAGAGACAGATGCAAGATTCCTGATCCAGGATGGGGTTGCAGGAGAATCTGGGAGCATCTGGAGTGGTCATGGCGCATCCCCAAGACTCCTGTCCCTGACCAGACGGGGGTCTTCACGATTGGGTTCCCCATCCGGGGACCGGAGACTGAGGAGAGTGGAGCAGAGTCCAAGAAAGACATTGGACTGTGAGAGGCGACAAGGGCCTGGAAGTGCTGCAGCGGAGCAGCAGTGTGAACTGGGAATGGTGATGCCAAGGGACCCAAGGGACTTCCGAAGGGTGAGTGGGGATAGACCCCTGGATGCCAGTTCCGCAGGGAGCCTCATCACTAAATTGGGGTCCCTCGGTAAGGGATGGGGGGAAGGGAACGTCCACCTCACTGCTGGTGAGCAGGCTGGCAATTCGAACCAGGGGAACCCTGCGGACAAGCCCTGGTGTCTAGCTCCCCGCTGGGTCCCAAGGCTATCGACGCCATTCGCCAGATGGGTGGGGTGGTGGACAGACTCCCACCCCTGTCCCCGACCGGTATGTCTGTGTGGAGTCCCCTGGGTTCAAGTCGTGTGGACACCCAGAGGGAGCAGAGAGAAGTGGAAAAGGGGGAAACAGTTCTGGGGGTGGCAAAACCCTGGGATGGGGAGAAGTGGTGTTGGGCCCCGATGGTGCAGTGTCACCGGATGCTGGGGGGGCGGTGTGACCTGGGTGAGGGTCACAGGAAGAAAGATCTTTGCCCTGCCTAGAGTCCAGACCCCTGTGCAGACACAGGAGGGGTCAGGCTGGCAGGCTGCTGGGAATCTGCTGGATATTGCCTGTGAAATCCTGTTGGGGGGAGAAAGTGTCTTCCTGGGGGCAGGATGCAAACCCTGCTCCTGTAACAGCCGAGGGTTTGAATTTGAATCTGGGGAACCAATCGGCGGAGAGGAAGATGGTCATTGTAATCACAACTCAAGGAAGGAGAAGGCAGGGGCTTAAAATGTTAGCAGAGCCCTGGGGCGGGGTGGGACAGAGTGATAGTCCCCCTCCCCCCCTACATACCGGAGAAAAGTCTGTTTCTGTCTCTGAGGCTGTGATCAGAGCAGAGAGCTCACAACCTGGTAATTGTTCAGCAAGAGGTGGAGGGAATCAGAGATTGGCCAGCCTCCAGGGCTCTCTCGAGATAGCGAGGTACCACCGGTGGGTTGTACCCCAGGTTAGCTACCTAGCTGCCCCAATGTCAGAGCTAGGGAAGGAGAGTGACCCAGACAAGGTGGTCTGGAAACAAGGGTGACTGAGGGCTATCTGTGCCCCGAGGGAGGCGCTAATCCAGGGCCTGGTGTGACTCCTACCAAGGAGTGGGAAAGATAATGGGGCGCCCATGGACCATTGGTGAGGTCGAACTTCCCCAGGTCACTGGCTAAAGTGACCCTGCTCAGTTCGTTCTCGAAGAAGGGAGATGTGTGACAAACTGGGAGTACGGTGTGTGCGTGCCTCAGTTTCCCCTATGCATTTCTTAAGTGTCTATGTGAAGGGATAGGGGCTGATGCTAAAAGCAAGGAGGCAACGCCCTCCCCTCTGTGCATCCCTGGAAGCTGTAACCTGACCCCAGGTGGGGGAGGGAGGTCAGGTAACACCTGAAGCCCGGGAAAGAGACAAAGGAGCAGGAAGTGGGGAGAGGGGGTTTTGGGTCAGTCTGGGTCTGGGTCGAGCTGGGAGAGGCAGAGAAGCAAACTCGCTCTCTGGCCCGAGATGGATCCAGCGGAGGGCTCACGCTCTTTCGCTGCATGGTCTGTGTTGGACCAGATGAAAGTCATCGAATAAACCTGGGGGAGAAGCAGGAGCCCAGAATCTGGGTCTCACCTCCTGGCACACCCCAGAAAGGCCTAACTGGATGGACCCTGTTTGGACTGAGAAGCTGTGAGTTGGATGGTTCCTGACATCTCAAATAAACCGTCTATTCTGCTGGCTGGCTGAGAGTCACGTTTGACTGTGGATTTGGGGTGCAGAATCCATGGGCTCCCCCAGGACCCCACCCAGGCGGGCTTGCTGGGGGAAGCACACGGAGGGGCAGAAGGTGCTGAATGCTCCGAGGTCAGACCCAGGAAGGTGGAAGTGGGGACCCCTGAAGCTCCTGGCCTGGGAAACAGGCTGTGTACGGAGAAGGGGCCCTCCACCCGGAGTCCAGTCTGGCTTCCTAGGGAGCGGTTCCAGACCATCGCCCGGGCGCTCTGTGACACACACACACAGGTATTTGTGGGCACACACACACACACACACACAGGCACACATAAGAGTACAGGCACACACACAGGCACATGTGCACACACCCTCAGGCACACCCACACACGTGCGTGTGCTCACACACACAGGCACACACACATGAGTGTGCATATGCGCACACACACACTGCTTTACTCTCCCCATAGTATCTTGCAGGATGTTTCCCCCAGCATCCATTGCGGTGGGCGGGTCTGTCCGGCTCCGTGAGCAGGCTCTGCTCAGAGCCGGGATGCCCAGCTTTGCCTAGAACGGTCTGCGGGGCTGAGGGGCAGGTGTGGCGGAGGCTCCGCGCTGGGACTGTGTGAGGGAGGAGGAATGCTCTTTACTGTTTCCTCTGACTCTTGTGTGAAGGTGGCCAGACCTGAAGCTGTATCTTCACTTCAAGGGGGGGGGGGGGGAAGGTCACCTGACCTGGCTGAGCCAGGGGGAGGAGGGGCTGGAGAGAGTGAATTGGAGTTTGGAGTCTGAAGCTAGCTGGAGTCAGGCAGGGAAGGCAGAGGAGCTATCTGGCTCTCTGGCCTCCAAAATGGATCCAGCTGAGGGCTCACGCTCGCTGTATGGTCTGGATTAGATCAGGTGCTGGTCATCGAATAAACCTCTGTTTTACTGGCTGGCTGAGAGTCACGTCTGACTGTGGATTTGGGGTGCAGAATCCACGGGCTCCCCCAGGACCCCGCCCGGGCGGGCTCGCTGGCGGAAGCGCACGGAGGGGCAGAAGGTGCTGAATGCTCCGAGGTCAGACCCAGGAAGGTTGAAGCGGGAACCTGTGAAGCTCCTAGCCTTGGAAACAGGCTGTGTACGGAGAGGGCCCCCCCCCCCCGAGTCCTGACTGGCTTCCTAGGGTGCAAGTTCCAGACCCTCGCTGTCCCAGACTGTCCCGGAGTATTCGGGCGATGCTCTAGCACTGCTCCCTACGAAGCCAGTCAGGACTTTGGGGGGAAGATTCCTTTTTGTGAATAGCCCGTCTCCAGGGCTAGGAGCTTCACAGGTTCCAGCTTCCACCTTCCTGGGTCTGACCTCGGAGCATTCAGCACCTTCTGCCCCTCTGTGCACTTCCCCCAGCGAGCCCGCTCGGCAGGGTCCTGGGGAGCCTGTGGTCTGCACCCCAACTCCACAGTCAGACGTGACTCTCAGCCAGTCGGTTAAACAGAGGTTTATTAGATGACAGGAACATGATCTAAAACCGAGCTTATAGGTACCACGAACCGGACCCCATAGCTGGCTCCATTTCGGGGGCCGAGGGAGGCCAGACCCTGTCTGGGCCTGCCTCCCCTTTCCCCAGCCAGCTGCAGACTCAAACACCCCCTCTAGCCCATCTCAAGTTACAGGGGTCACGTTACAGCCTCAGGTATGGACATCCCCACACAATAGTCAGAGGAACCATTAAGAACATTCCTGCTCCCTCAGGGGGACCCAGCAGGATCCCTGTGGCTCAGGGTGGGAGGAGTCCCTCGTGTCTGGGCTCTGGAGTTTGGGTCCAGCGACTTCCTTCTGTATCGGCGTCTCTCAGGTGGCCCCGGCATCTAGCGCTCCCCTGGCTCCTGAACACGGGCTGCCCTGGTTCCCCAGTGGACGCAGGGGCGGCTTGGCTGAGCTTGGCTGCCCGGGATGGCCCAGGGCTGTCCCTTGGGTCGGTGCTTTCAGCCCAGTGGAGGGTGGGAGTGCCCCGCAGTGCTCCCACTGAGGCCTGCTGACTCTGAGGTGCTGGGAACAGGTCCAGGCTGAGCACTGCTGGGCATGTCGGCTTCACTTTCTACTCTGGTGTCCCCTGGGGCTGGGCTGGGCTCTGTGTCCCAAGGGGGCACAGGGAATTCCTCCCACCAGCGGGAAACGATTCCCGCTCCGTGGGGCAAATCCACATTAAACCAGGGCTGAGCTCACAGGCTGGCACCTGGCATGGTTCGGGGAGCTGCTCCTTGCTGCTCTGTGTCCAGGTCAGGTGCGCGTGGGCAGAGCCGCCCCGTGGGCAGCGGTCTCCGGCCGATGGGCTCTAGTGGAGCTTGCCAGTTCCATGCGTCCCCCGAGGGGGGAACGTCTCTGCTCCATCCCAGCGTGTGAGGGCCCTGGCGGGTGTCTGGGGCAGCGCTGGGCTGGGCGGAGGGAATGATTGTACCTGGAGAAGGTGAGGCGGAGGGCGCCGCACAGCTTGGTGCGCGCTCTGTGCCATGAACCGAGCGGGGCAGTTCTCAGCCGTGCTGTGTTCTCTCCGGCAGGGATGGACCGGCGTTTCCGGACCGGGGAGCAGTCCCGCGAGGTGATCGCAGTCCGATCCGTGCCGAGGAAGCTGAGCGGGGCGCGTGTGAGCAGGCGGAGGAAGATCAGCCACTCCACAGTGAGAGGCAAGGGTAGGTCCTTGGCCAGAGTGAAGGGGGCGCTCGGCCCTCAGGGGCTGTGCTGGGGGGTGCTCTGTGGCTGGGGAGGGGAGATCACTGAGCTGCAGGAGCAGAGCAGGGTGCTGCAGTGCCAGGGGAGCTGACAAAAGCGCCCATGTGGCCTGCGAGATCAGGCCTGGCGTGGCCATACCGGGCAGCGGACTGGAGAGGCGTGACCCTGGCCGCCCCTAGAAGGTGAAATTGTTCCCTCCCCCGCTCTCCGGTGGGACTCTGCTGTGCCCCACTCCCCAGCGCCCTGCCCCTTGCAAAGCAGTGAGAACGCTTGTGACAACCCTCTCCCCCTGCACGGCGCTGGAGGAAATGAGCCTGTTTTGCCCAGGCGGGGCTGCCCGAGCCCAGTCCCAGTGGGTTTGTCATGCCCAGGGGATACAGACACCACCAGGGGTGGGCTGCTCCTCTCCATACCCATGGGGCAGTGACAGCCTGGCTGGGGCAAGCCCCCCGCCCCCCACCTTCCCGTGGCAGGGCCGCTCTGCCCTCCTGGGGGCACCTCTTCCTGGCCTGCTCCAGGCCTGTTCGGCTGTTGCCGGTGGGGATGGTGTTCCTGAGAGACGGGCACAGAGCAATTGTCGGCTGCAGACTCAGCTTTCACCCTCTGCCAAGCTGGGCTGGATCCGAGCCAGTGCCAGGGTCACGCTGAGCCGCCCCGAGCCGGCTGTGCCGGTCCCCGGTGAGTCTGTGCCTGCCATGTGGGGTTGGCACGGCAGGAGCCCTGGGCCAGGCGTTAATCCAGATGTGCAGCGGAGCAGCCGGACTCAGCTCTGTCTCTCTGGGACACTGTTTCCATGTCTCCCGCAGCAGTGTGTGACCAGGGGCAGATTAGCCACTGGGCCGATGGGGCCTGTACGTAGGGGCCCTGGCCAATCGGGGGTCCCCAGAAAAATGAGCACCCCCACGCTCTGACCCCACTCGCTGGAAGGAGCGCTGGTTGGGCGGGCAGAGTGGGATAAGCCCCCTGTCCTGACCCCATTTCCCTGGCAGGAGCACAGGGGGAAGGACTGCAGCTAGAAGGTTGGGGTAGGGCCCCCACTTGCTCTGGCCCAGGAGCCCCACAAAACCCTAATCTGCCCCTGTGATGGTAGTACACGCAGAGGAATCTGCTGGGGAATGCCCCAAAAATCAGTGGGGCAGCTGTGGGGCTACCCCAGAGGGTAGAGATTGGCCCGTGGCTGGCGGAGGAGTTAGTGGTTCAGTCCCTGACTCCCAAAGAGCTACAGTGAAATGATTGGGCTTCTTGTGGGGAGCTCCATAGCTGATTTATCAGCCCAGGGAGTAATTACAGAACCACCCTGGGGCGGGGGTTTGGGTGTGGGGTGCGGGCTCTGGGATGGGGCAGGGGGCTGGAGGGGGGGTGTCAGGCTCCAGGAGGGAGTTTGGGTGTGGGGTGAGAGCTCTGGGATGGGGCAGGGGATTGGAGTGGGGGGGTGGGGGTCAGGGTCCGGGAGGGTGTTTGGGTGTGGGGTGCGGGCTCTGGGATGAGGCAGGGGGTTGGAGTGGGGGGGTGGGGGTCAGGGTCCGGGAGGGAGTTTGGGTGTGGGGTGAGAGCTCTGGGATGGGGCAGGGGATTGGAGTGGGGGGGGTGGGGGTCAGGGTCCGGGAGGGAGTTTGGGTGTGGGGTGCGGGCTCTGGGATGGGGCAGGGGATTGGAGTGGGGGGGGTCAGGGTCCGGGAGGGAGTTTGGGTGTGGGGTGCGGGCTCTGGGATGTGGCAGGGGATTGGAGTGGGGGGGTGGGGGTCAGGGTCCGGGAGGGTGTTTGGGTGTGGGGTGCGGGCTCTGGGATGTGGCAGGGGATTGGAGTGGGGGGGGTGGGGGTCAGGGTCCGGGAGGGTGTTTGGGTGTGGGGTGAGGGCTCTGGGATGGGGCAGGGGGTTGGAGTGGGGGGGGGGTCAGGGTCCGGGAGGGAGTTTGGGTGTGGGGTGAGGGCTCTGGGATGGGGCAGGGGATTGAAGTGGGGGGGTGGGGGTCAGGGTCCGGGAGGGTGTTTGGGTGTGGGGTGCGGGCTCTGGGATGGGGCAGGGGGTTGGAGTGGGGGGGGGTCAGGGTCCGGGAGGGAGTTTGGGTGTGGGGTGCGGGCTCTGGGATGGGGCAGGGGGTTGGAGTGGGGGGGGTCAGGGTCCGGGAGGGAGTTTGGGTGTGGGGTGCGGGCTCTGGGATGGGGCAGGGGGTTGGAGTGGGGGGGGTCAGGGTCCGGGAGGGAGTTTGGGTGTGGGGTGAGGGCTCTGGGATGGGGCAGGGGATTGGAGTGGGGGGGTCAGGGTCCGGGAGGGAGTTTGGGTGTGGGGTGAGGGCTCTGGGATGGGGCAGGGGGTTGGAGTGGGGGGGGTCAGGGTCCGGGAGGGAGTTTGGGTGTGGGGTGAGAGCTCTGGGATGGGGCAGGGGATTGAAGTGGGGGGGTGGGGGTCAGGGTCCGGGAGGGTGTTTGGGTGTGGGGTGCGGGCTCTGGGATGTGGCAGGGGATTGGAGTGGGGGGGTGGGGGTCAGGGTCCGGGAGGGAGTTTGGGTGTGGGGTGCGGGCTCTGGGATGGGGCAGGGGATTGGAGTGGGGGGGGGTCAGGGTCCGGGAGGGAGTTTGGGTGTGGGGTGAGGGCTCTGGGATGGGGCAGGGGGTTGGAGTGGGGGGGGTCAGGGTCTGGGAGGGTGTTTGGGTGTGGGGTGAGAGCTCTGGGATGGGGCAGGGGATTGAAGTGGGGGGGTGGGGGTCAGGGTCCGGGAGGGTGTTTGGGTGTGGGGTGAGAGCTCTGGGATGGGGCAGGGGGTTGGAGTGGGGGGGGGGTCAGGGTCCGGGAGGGAGTTGGGGTGTGGGGTGCGGGCTCTGGGATGGGGAGGGGGTTGGAGTGGGGGGGGGTCAGGGTCCGGGAGGGTGTTTGGGTGTGGGGTGAGAGCTCTGGGATGGGGCAGGGGATTGGAGTGGGGGGGTGGGGGTCAGGGTCCGGGAGGGTGTTTGGGTGTGGGGTGCGGGCTCTGGGATGGGGCAGGGGGTTGGAGTGGGGGTGGGGGTCAGGGTCCGGGAGGGAGTTGGGGGGGTGCTTGTGGGAGGGAAGTGCTGCCTCTTGGCGGTGCCCAGGATGGTTAGTTTACTTTCCCCCCAGTTATTGGGGGGGCTCAAGCCAGTGGGGTGTTGTGTTGTTCAGAGGGATCCCTAGATACTGACCCCAGTGCCTGCCAAGAGGGTCACGTGTACAAACCCAGCCAGGTGGGCCCTGTGCCAGGCGGCTCCCCATGGCAGTGGACAGACGAGAGACGACAGGGGAGACAGCGCACGAGGGCGCAGTGGGATGGAGAGCGCCAGGCCCCGGCTCTAGCTGACTGAGCAGGGAGCCCCTGCGCTGCTGCCCAAGGAGGCCAAAATCTGCACTCAGACGTGTCCCCGAGGGCAGCAGCGTCTCCCTGGCCGGAGAGCAGGGCCAGACCAGGGCAGGGGGTCAGGGCGTGGGGCCCTTTCCATCTCTCTGGACGGGCTCCCAGCACAGAGAGGGGCCGCGCCGACTTCAGGCCTCGATTTGTGGTTAACGTGGCTCTGAGTATTAAGGCGTCGGAGCCCCAAGGAAAATGCCGTTGGCTGGACTAATCCCCGGCATGCGGCTCTGCCCAGGGCCCCCCAGCGGGGGTATCCTGCCATCGCCCACAGGCTCTCCCCGCTGCTCCCCCAGGAGTGGCCTCCAGCAAGGGACACTGCTCGGAGGTCGGACCATTGATCCCGTGCCCAGCGGGGGCGCTCCCTGGCTGCTGGGGAACCAGCTCCGATTCCACGTCCCATTGCATTAGGGCGAAGGGGCCCTTGGTGACGCTGGGCTGGCACCGAGGGGACCGGCCCGGCCCCGGGCTGGGGCATGGTGCTACCTGCTGCCTTTCGCTTTCTCCCTGGCAGATGGTCCCCCTCCCACCCCTCATCCTCCGACACGGCGCCCAGGCTGCCCCGGGGTATGGGGAGGACACTCTCCTCGCACCGGCTCCCCACGGGCTCCAGGACCAGGGCGGGACACCCTGCCCCCGCCCCCTCCGGCCGCCCGGGACACCCTGCCCCCGCCCCCTCCGGCCGCCCGGGACACCCTGCCCCCGCCCCCTCCGGCCGCCCGGGACACCCTCCCCCCGCCCCCTCCGGCCGCCCGGGACACCCTGCCCCCGCCCCCTCCGGCCGCCCGGGACACCCTCCCCCCGCCCCCTCCGGCCGCCCGGGACACCCTGCCCCCGCCCCCTCCGGCCGCCCGGGACACCCTCCCCCCGCCCCCTCTGGCCGCCCGGGACACCCTCCCCCCACCCCCTCCCCCCGCCTGGGACACCCTGCCCCCGCCCCCTCCGGCCGCCCGGGACACCCTGCCCACGCCCCCCCCGGGCCGCCCCAACAGCCGGCTTGGGCAGCGAGCCAGCCGCAGCCCAGAGGGGCATGGCGCACAGAGACGCTCGAGAGCTCCCTCTATTGGGCATGCGGAGCACGCACTGATCCCGCTGCATTTAAGCATCAAAATAATCCAAAGGCTGTTTTGGCAACTGACAGTGTTTTAAGTGTGTGTGTGTGTGTGTGTGTGTGTGACGGAGTGCCCAGGCAATGATCTGGAACTTGCTCCCTGTGAAGCCAGATAGGACTTCGGGGGAAGTGTCCCCTCTCCGTACACAGCCTGTTTCCAAGGCTAGGAGCTTCAGGGGTCCCCACTTCAACCTTCCTGGGTCTGGCCTCGGAGCATTCAGCACCTTCTGCCCCTCCGTGCGCTTCCCCCAGCAAGCCCGCCCGGGCGGGGTCCTGGGGGAGCCCGTGGATTCTGCACCCCAATTCCATAGTCAGATGTGACTCTCAGCCAGCCAGTAAAACAGAGGTTTATTCGATGACTGGTACCTGGTCTAACCCAGACCATACAGTGAACGTGACCCCTGAGCTGGATCCATTTTGGGGGCCAGAGAGCCAGATAGGTCCTCTGCCTCCCTGCCTGACTCCAGCTAGCTTCAGACTCCCAAACTCCTCTCTCCAGCCAGCTGCAGACTCCCCCCTGGCTCAGCCAGGTCAGGTCACCTGACCTCCCTCCAACAGGTTCAGCCGGCCTCTTTGTTATTCAACAACACGCCTTTCAGAGAGGGGGAAGGGCAGGCCCCAAGACAGTTTATTTCGTCTCTCTGCTTTGCAACAAGAAATGCATAGGGGAAACTGAGGCACCCACCCAGTATTCCTACTCTGTCACAGTATCAAAGGGCCAGTGTTTTAAATCTGTGTGTGTACCAGTCTCAGAGTGTCTCTCTGTATAGATTGCAGCGTCACTGTGAATATATGTCAGTGCATATATCAGAATATATGTGTGTGTATGAGAATTTGTGTCTATATATTAGTGTGTCAGTGTGTGTCTATCAGTGTCGGTGTGTATGTATATCAGTGGGTCAGTGTGTGCATCAGTGTGACTGTGTATCAGAATTTGTGTATATATGAGAGTCTGTGTATGTGTATATTAGAGGGTATGTATCAGTTTGTGTGTGCATGTCAGTGTATGTATCAGAGTGTCTCTCTCTCTCTGTGTGTGTGTGTGTATATTGGGGGTCAGTGTGTTTGTGTGTGTATCAGAGTGCCTGTGTATGTATATCAATGTGTGAGTGTGTGTATGAGAATTTGTGTATGTATATTAGTGTGTGTATCTGTATCAGTGTCTGTGGGTATCGGTATGTGTGGGTGTGTATCAGAGTTTGTGTGTGTATGAGAGTGTCAGTTTCTCTGTGTGTATATCATGTGTGCATGTGTGTGTGTATCTGTCACGGAGTGCCCGGGGCGATGGTCTGGAACTTGCTCCCTAGGAAGCCAGTCAGGACTTTGGGGAAAGTGTCTCCTCTCCATACACAGCCTGTTTCCAAGGCTAGGAGCTTCACGGGTCCCCACTTCAACCTTCCTGGGTCTGACCTCGGAGCATTCAGCACCTTCTGCCCCTCCGTGCGCTTCCCCCAGCGAGCCTGCCCGGGCAGGGTCCTGGGGGAGCCCGTGGATTCTGCACCCCAAATCCACAGTCAGACGTGACTCTCAGCCAACCAGTAAAACAGAGGTTTATTAGATGACCTGTACCTGGTCTAACACAGACCAGACAGCAAATGTGAGCCCTCAGCTGGATCCATTTTGGGGCCAGAGATCTAGGCCAGCTTGCCTGGAGCTCCCTGCCTCTTCTCTCCCCAATCCAGACTGAGATTTCCTCATCCGCCCGTCCCCTGCATTCCTTTCTCTGTCTCCTTTCCGGCAGGTCAGGGGACCTCCCTTCCCCCCCTGGGGTCAAGTTACAGCTTCAGGTATGGACACCTGCACACAAGATTCAGAGGAAACAGTAAAGAGCATTTCTACTCCGCCACAGTATCAGAGGGTCAGTGTGCGTATCAGAATTTGTGAGAGAGTGTGAGTGTGTGTGTGTATGTATATCAGTCTCTCCCAGTGTATCAGTGGGTGTGTATCAATGTCTGTGTGTATCAGCATAGCTGTATGGGTGTATCAGTGTGTCGGTGGGAGTGTCTCCGTGTGTGTATCAGAGTGTCAGTGTATATCTCTGTGTGTTTGTGTCTGAGTTTCCGTGTGTGTCTGTATCAGAAAGTCTGTGTGTGTCAGTGTCTCTGTGTGTATCAGTGTCAGTGTGTGTATATCACTGTCTCTGTGTGTGTTTGTGTATATCAGTGTGTGTGTGTTTTTATCAGTGTCTCTGTGTGTATATATCAGTGTCTGTGTGTGTATCAGTATCTCTCTGTGTGTATCAGTGTCTCTGTGTATCAGAGTGTCAGTGTGTGTATGCATGTGTATCTGAGTGTGTGTGCGTGTATCAGTATCTCTGTGTATCAGAGAGTCTGTGTGTGCGTGTGCATTTATCGGTATCTGTGTGTGTATGAGAGTGTCAGTGTGTGTGTATATATATCAGAGTGTCTCTGTGTGTATCAGAGTGTCTCTCTCTGTTTGTATCAGTGTCTCTGTGTGTATCAGAGTCTCTCTCTCTCTGTGTGTCTCAGAGTGTCTCTGTGTGTCTCAGAGTGTCTCTCTCTCTGTGTGTGTATATATCAGTGTCAGTGTGTGTGTATATATCAGAGTGTCTGAGTGTCTCTCTCTGTGTGTGTGTCTGAGTGTCTTTCTCTGTGTATGTGTCTCAGAGTGTCTCTCTCTCTCTCTCTCTGTGTCTGAGTGTCTCTCTGTGTGTGTGTGTCTCAGTGTCTCTCTCTCTCTGTGTCTCAGAGTGTCTCTCTGTCTGTGTGTCTCAGAGTGTCTCTCTCTGTGTGTGTGCGTGTGTATCAGAGTGTCTGTGTGTGTGTATATATCAGAGTGTCTCTGTGTGTGTCTGAGTGTCTCTCTCTCTCTGTGTGTCTCGGAGTGTCTCTGTGTATCAGTGTCTCTGTGTGTCTCAGAGTGTCTCTCTTTGTGTGTGTATCAGTGTCTCTGTGTATCGGTGTCTCTGTGTGTCTCAGAGTGTCTCTCTCTCTGTGTCTCAGTCTCTCTCTATCTCTCTCTCTCTCTGTGTCTCAGAGTGTCTCTCTCTCTCTCTGTGTCTCAGAGTGTCTCTCTCTCTGTGTCTCTAAGTGTCTTTGTGTGTATCAGTGTCTCTGTCTCTGTGTGTCTCAGAGTGTCTCTCTGTGTGTGTGTGTGTGTGTCTCAGAGTGTCTCTCTCTGTGTGTGTGTGTCTCAGTGTCTCTCTGTGTGTGTGTCTCAGAGTGTCTCTGTGTGTGTGTGTGTGTCTCAGTGTCTATCTCTCTCTCTCTGTGTCTCAGAGTGTCTCTCTCTCTGTGTTTGTGCGTGTGTATCAGAGTGTCTGTGTGTGTGTATATATCAGAGTGTCTCTGTGTGTATCTCAGAGTGTCTCTCTCTCTCTGTGTGTCTCGGAGTGTCTCTGTGTGTATCAGTGTCTCTGTGTGTCTCAGAGTGTCTCTCTCTGTGTGTCTCAGAGTGTCTCTCTCTCTGTGTGTGTCTCGGAGTGTTTCTGTGTGTATCAGTGTCTCTGTGTGTCTCAGAGTGTCTCTCTCTCTCTCTCTCTGTGTCTCGGAGTGTCTCTGTGTGTATCAGGGTCTCTGTGTGTCTCAGAGTGTCTCTCTCTCTCTCTCTGTGTCTCGGAGTGTCTCTGTGTGTATCAGGGTCTCTGTGTGTCTCAGAGTGTCTCTCTCTGTGTGTCTCAGAGTGTCTCTCTCTGTGTGTGTGCGTGTGTGTATCAGAGTGTCTCTGTGTGTGTCTCAGAGTGTCTCTCTCTCTGTGTGTGTCTCGGAGTGTCTCTGTGTGTATCAGTGTCTCTGTGTGTCTCAGAGTGTCTCTCTCTCTGTGTGTGTCTCGGAGTGTCTCTCTCTCTCTCTGTGTATCAGTGTCTCTGTGTGTCTCAGAGTGTCTCTCTCTCTGTGTGTGTCTCGGAGTGTCTCTGTGTGTGTCTCAGAGTGTCTCTCTCTCTCTGTGTGTCTCAGAGTGTCTCTCTCTCTCTGTGTGTGCGTGTGTGTATCAGAGTGTCTCTGTGTGTGTCTCAGAGTGTCTCTCTCTCTCTGTGTCTCGGAGTGTCTCTGTGTGTATCAGTGTCTCTGTGTGTCTCAGAGTGTCTCTCTCTGTGTGTCTCAGAGTGTCTCTCTCTCTCTGTGTCTCGGAGTGTCTCTGTGTGTATCAGTGTCTCTGTGTGTCTCAGAGTGTCTCTCTCTGTGTGTCTCAGAGTGTCTCTCTCTCTGTGTGGGCAGGGCTGTGTTTGCTCAGGCAGGTGCAGCTCTCCATTCAAAGCGTCCTGGCCAATGGGCTGCCCGGCTGTCTTTGTGCAGTTCGAAGGCGGGCGGCCGTTGGGAGGGAGCTGGGCTCCGGACAGGCCGCGCTGCCCGTGTTAACTGCCTGCTGAGGCTCCTGCCAAGCGCCCCGGCTCCCCCACAGCCAGCTGGGCCGGCGGCCATGGAGCCCGGCGACGTCCGCAGGGTCTCGCTCCGTGCCAGCCAGGCCCACCCGCTGGACGCCTCCTTCTACCTCCCGACCTTCGGTGAGTGCTGGGCCTGGGAGCTCAGTTCGTCTGGGGCTCCCTGGGCCGTGCCATGGGGCTGTCGCTGTGCGGGGCACGGACAGGTGGCTGGCCTGCAGCCCGGGGCCGGGGGCAGCTCCCTGGAGGGCAGATGTAACCCCTCCCACGTCCCGTGCCCCCATGCCAAGGAGCCGAGGGGGGGAGGGCAGCGATCCGTTCCCCTCTGCTTCGCTGGGCGAGAACAGCCAGACCTGCCCCCACGAGCGCGTCAAATCCAGGCCTTCACTGGTGCCCCCCGAGCACCACGGGCCGGGGCTGCTCTGGTATTGCTGGGCAGGTTCAGACGAGGTCAGCAAGGGCAGAATGAACCTCCACGAGCTGTCACCCTCTGAGGGGCTCTGGAGTGGGGCCCATCACGCCCCGGCGAGTGAAAGTCCCAGTAACAGCCGCGTCTCCTCCTCACTCTGCTCCCTGCTCACCGGCCTTGCCAGATGAGCTGGGTTTGGATCAAGCTGTTTTTCAAGGGGTTGGGAACATCCTATCAGGGTTTGGAGAAGGCCCAGCACTGCTGCAGCTCCCGGGGGGGGAGGTTAGGAAATGTGCCCCCCCAGGATCCCCCCCGCACTGATTTATAATCGGGTGGATCCCACCTCTCTTTAGCAGTGTGTGGTGCTTTGTCACCCCGGTGCCCTTTGCTCTTGTCTTAGGAGTGCTGTGATTTCATGCTTCGGGTAGAGGTTGGTAAGCAGGCGGGAGACACTTGTGCAGGGCGTATCTAATGACCCTGGTGTGTGGGTGGCTCAGGGGCTGTAGTGGGAATGGGCCGTGCAGCGTGATCGGAGTTAGGGACTTAGAGAGTGGTCTGGGGGCCTGGTTTTCCAGGGCAGGTTCTGCTTGGCTGGGAAGGTTTGTTGTGCTTTTCCACACGTCAGGGCCACACCGGTTGTCCCTAATAAACCTTCCAATCTACTGGCTGGCTGAGAGTCACTGTCATCCCAGGAAGTGGGGGTGAAGGGCCCTGAATCCCCCTCCCTCGTGACAGTAGGTTCTTGCTCCACTGAGTGTACAGGCTGCAGATTGCCAGTGCAGTGCTCCATCCACTAGGACACACTGCCTCCCTTCGTTAACACATCGCTAATGTCCCTGCTTCCGGGAGTATACACTGTGTATAATTATAGCAGCACTTGCCCAGGTGTTACTCTGTCTGACCCCTCTCCCTCAGACTAACTGCTCCATACAGCCTGCCGGGGGTAGGGGGGGGTTACCCCAGGTTTGTTGACATATTGTCTCAGGAGGGTCTTGCAATCTGGGCTCCAGTCCGAGCTGGAAGGTCTACACTGGTGTTTTGAGCCCTGCAGCCGGAGCCCCGTGTGCCCAAGTCAGCTGACTGGGTTGTGAGACGTGGTGCCGCGGGTTTCTCTCTCCGGTGTAGACGCACCTGTAGCTGGCATTAAAGACGGTCATAGCTGCCCTTTGGGGGAAGAGAGAAGAAGTTTGCTGAGGCGGCTGGAGCTGGGGTTGTTCAGGTCTAAGGGCTGGTCTTCACTATCCGCCGGATCGGCGGGTCCTGATTGATCTACCAGGCAGCGATTTATCGTGTCTTGTCTCGACACGAGCAATCGATCCCCAAAGGCGTTCCCTGTCGACTCGAACTCCAGCTCGCCGCGGGGCGCAAACGGAGTTGACTGGGAGCCTGCTGCGGATTGCTATTCACGTAGCTGAAGTTGCCTATCTTAGGTCGACCCCTCCCCCTAATGTAGACTTGGCCTAATTGTGGTTCATCCCAGGGTTGTCTGGGGTTTGGCTTGAGCCAGTGGAGGTGGTGATGTCATCTGGGTCCCTCTCTGTGTCCGCTCTGGACAGGGGGAGGATGACGAAGGCCCCGGGGTCCCAGGAGACAGTCGGGGTGGTGGCCATGATGGTGAAGCTTGCTCCAGTCGCTAGATTTTCTTTCAAAGGACCCCAAAAGGGAGTGGGGGGGGTGGACGACTCCATCCCCCCATGATGTTGTCCACCCTATAGACCTCTCCCTTGTGGTTCATTGATACTCACTCCGACATGTTCGCTGTTTACCAGGCATGATCTTAACACAGCCCTGGAGTTTTATCACAGGCCTTTTCCTTTGGGCTAAGCCAGGCTGCCTCCCACTGGTACCTTTTCCCATCACCATTTGCTGGGAAGGGTTATTGGGACACTTACGTTACTGTCCCTTTGAACAGCTGGATTCCCTTAGGGCATGTTTGTAGGCCCAGTGATCACCCCAGGGCTCAGGAGTCTTCCCTGCCCAGGGGCCGTGCCTGTGGCCACACATCCCTCAGCCTGGTGGGGTGTTAAACTGGGACAGATCCTTTCCCGGAGCCAGGTTTTCCCAGCCCTTCCCTACTGCCACCGGCTCCTCGACAGGGGCAGCATCTCACTGAGCAGGGGAGGGAGCCAGGGGGTTAGTGGCTGGAGTGAAGCTGGCAGAGGGGCAGAGCCAGGGTCCTGGGGGGTCCCTCAGCGGGGTTGGCTTTTGGGCATAGTTGGCGGGAGTCTCCTTGGCTGAGTTCTGCACCAGTCGCTCATCTGCTCCTTCTCCTCCTTTGCCAGGTCAGTTGAAGCTGTCCATCGACACGCAGGGCAGGCTCCTTGGGCTGCACGGTGAGTATGGCGGGGGGGGGGGGGGGCACAGTCCGGGTCACCAGGAGAGCGGGGGTGGCTCACGAGAGGGTCACTTTGCCTGCTGCAGTGTTCTGTCCCCAGAGTCTGCTGGCGTGGGAGAAGCCGGCTGTGCTAGCAGTGCTGCCGCCAGCGCACCAGCCTCTGAGTCGGGCCCAGCCCCGCGAGAGGGGAGCAGGGCCCAGCCCCACGGGCGTGTGCTCACGCGTGCAAAGGGGGGTCCGTGTGCTCTCACCGGCGAGGCTCTGCAGGGACGCTGCTGCCCTGACTTGAGAGCCAGGCTTGGCTCCGCTTTCCGCGGCCCAGCCCTGGGGGGGGCTCCCTGGCTGCACACCCTAATGAAATGTGCTGTGCTCACCTATGTTTCTGGGGGAGACAAGGCTTGGGTGTCTTATCTAACCCCCAAAGCCTTGTGTACCGCAGCAAGCAACAGGCGCTCAGTGGCTCATAAAGAGCCAAAAGGGCACGTTGGGTCTTTCTCTCCTTCGGCTGCCGTGTGTCCTGACCGTGTGTGGTCTTGAACTTCACTCCCCTGCGTGGCGATGCATTTAACTTTGACATTTAATTTCTGAAGAGCAGAGGAGAAAAGGCGCCGGGGTCAGGGAAAGAACCAGGGCACCCAACCCCTCTTCCCTTCGGGGAGGATAACCGTGGCCTTTGCCCAGCTGGGGCCTTCGCAGAGCCTCAGGGGAGGGCCTGGGGCAGTTAATAGCACACACGGAGACATGCCCACTGATCTGAACCTGAGCCTGCGAGTCGAGCAGACCCGGCTGGAGGGCCGGGGGCCGGCCCACTGAAACACGGAGCGCTCCTGGGAGCAGACAGGGAGGAGGAGGGGTGCAGGGGTAGGCAACCTACGACACGCATGCCAAGGGCGGCACACACGCTACTTTTCAGTGGCACTCACACTGGACACGGGTCCGGGGGGCTCTGCATTTTAATTGAATTTTAAATGAAGCTTCTTAAACATTTTAAAAACCTCATTTACTTGACAGACAAGAACAGTTTAGTTCTAGATGATGGACTTTTAGACAGAGACCTTCGAGAAGGTTAATGTATTACTGACAGGCGACACCTTCAATGAGAGTGAAGAAATGCAGACTCAGCACCCCGCTTCTGAAAGGCTGCCGACCCCTGCGCTAGCGGCAAGGGGGGTAGTTGGGTCTCAGGACAACAAGCTCAGTCTTCTTCCTGCTACGGACTGTCACGGAGCGCCCGGGTGATGGTCTGGAACCGCTCCCTAGGAAGCCAGACCGGACTCTGGGTGGAGGGCCCCTTCTCCGTACACAGCCTGTTTCCCAGGCCAGGAGCTTCAGGGGTACCCACTTCCACCTTTCTGGGTCTGACCTCGGAGCATTCAGCACCTTCTGCCCCTCCATGTGCTTGCCCCAGCAAGCCTGCCTGGGCGGGGTCCTGGGGGAGCCCATGGGTTCTGCACCCCAAATCCACAGTCAAACGTGACTCTCAGCCAGCCAGCAGAATAGACGGTTTATTTGAGATGTCAGGAACACCATCCAACTCACAGCTTCTCAGTCTCAACAGGGCCCATCCAGTCAGGCAGGTCCTTCTGGGGTGCTAGGAGAATGAGACCCAGATTCTGGGCTCCTGCTTCTCCCCCAGGTTTATTCGATGACTTCCATCTGGTCTAACACAGACCATGCAGCGAGCGAGCGTGAGCCCTCCGCTGGATCCATCTTGGGGCCAGAGAGCGAGATGGCTTCTCTCCTCTTCCCAGCTAGACCCAGACTGACCACTCCCCGACCTCCAGTCCCTCTGTCCTTTCCTTTGTCTGGTTTCCCGGGCTCGAGGTATCACCTGACCTCCCTCCCCCACCTGGGGTCAGATTACAGCATCAGGGATGCACACCTGGAGACGGGAGGGGTTGCCTCCTTGCTTCCAGTGTCAGTCCCTACTCCTTAAGAAATGCATAGGGGAAACTGAGGCACACACACACAGTATTCCTACTTTGTCACACGGACTCGCTGTGGGCGCTTCGGGGAACCACTGACCCACTCGCTGCCTCAGATCCCCATCTGCAAAATAGGGGCAATAAATTCTGGCCTTTGTGTGCTTCAGCTTCCGAGCTTTGTGGGGAGGCTCCGTGCACCTGTGGGGAGGGCTGAGCCATGCAGCAGTCGGAATGGCAGCCAGTGGAGGCAGGAGACAGCCCCATGTTCTGCAGAAGGATCTCTGTGCCCAAGGAGAAGCTGCCCTCGACAGCAGGACAAGTAGGGAGCAGTGACTGGGAGCTCCCTGAGCCAGCAGTGAGCCCTGGAATCCCAACATGCAGCAGCCCAGGGCCGTGGTGGGATGGAGGGTGCTGGGGAATCCCAGAGCTACAGTGGGCTGGGCAGTGAGGAGAGAAGTGTAGCCTGGGTCCCTGGCCAGTGTGCGGTGTATCCGTTAGGAGAACTGGCTGGATAAGCAGCTGAAAGCTGGAGCTGGGTAAATTCAGACTACAGATCAGTCTGAGCAGCAGCACATCATGTACATTACCATTGCTCACTTCACTCACCCGGCTGGCGGAACGGTGTGCGGGCGCTGCGGTCCCTGCAGGGAGGCTGGCTTGGCAGAGGCAGAGCAGAGATGGAGCCCTGTCCATTGCTATTTAACTTGATGATACAGTTGGTCCGGGGCTTGGCGCCAGTAGCCCCAGCGTTGTGTGAAGTCAGGCGGGTGAAATGCAATTTGTCAGCAGGATGCTGGGCTGCATCTGCTCCAAGCTGCCCCGCAGACGCACGGGTTTCTAGGACAGTTTTACTTCAAAATAAAACCCTCAACCATTTCTCTGCCATCCCCCTTGTGCCCCAGGAGGGGCAGGGAGGGGCGCGTGCGAGGAGCCTGCCAGCCCGTGTCCTGAAAGCCAGCTCTGGGTTAATCCTGCCAGGCAGCGTGACAAGGAGGAACCCTGCTCTCGGTGCCCGGCACTGGGGCATCAGTGCCGTGCGGTGGGAAGACGCCTGACTTGTCTCTTCTCAACCACGTTCCATTTTCTTTCCAGTTATGGAAGCAAAAGGCCTGATGGGAAAAGAGTACCGGACATGCAACTCCTATGTGAAGGTGGGTTCTCTTGCCGCCCCAGGGGCTTCAAATTCAGCTGGGATGAGGACGTGACCATGTTGTACCCCTTCTGCTTTTGGATGAATTCCTCCAGGCATGCAGCTGGACTCCCATCTTCTCTCTGTGCCTCTTTTGGGGCTCCACAGAGATCGAGGCATTGTGTCTGCCCATTTGTCCTGAACTCCCCCGGCTCCATCCCTGCATTTATCAGCTGTTGAGTGACTTTCCTGCACCAGCTGAGCTAAGACAGCCAGGCTTCTGCAGGGTGCTGAGTGCATCACTCGGCTAACTGAACCGGGGGGCTGGGGCAGCCTCTGGTGGAGAATTTGGAGTCACAGAATCAGGACTGGCAGAGAACGTGGGAGCCAGAGGAGAAAGCTCTGTCTGCGGCTGTCAGCCAGTGCCAAGGAAAGGGGTGAGAATGGATGATCAGCATTAGAGAAACTCCAGTAACTGCACTGCAGAGAACAGGGCTGGGCAACCCAGGTTAAATCGATAGCACCTTAGTAGGTCATTTCCTTCTCTACTTCCTCTCGTTCTGACCACAGCTATGTGTGATGCACAGGCTGAGTGTTCTCCCTGAGAAGTGGGGTGTGTGTGTGTGTGTGTGTGTGTGTGTGTGTGTGTGTGTGTGTGTGTGTGTGTGTGTGTGTGTGTGTGTGTGTGTGTGTGTGTGTCTTTACATGGCCAGAGACTGGCTAGGAATATTTGCACAAATCAAACATTGGGTTCTCTGAATTGCGAAGGGAGAATTTCTCCTTTTCACATTGCCCAGAGGAGGTTTGTAATGTTGTGGTTCCACCTGGTCAATGCAAAGAGACCTGAAAACCTGACTAGCACAAACTAGGTCTTTGAGACTCACCCATCTAAAGCTGACTGGTGGGTTTCTGATGATCGTAGCACTAGCCAGTTGCTGGGTCTGCGCCGAGTTTGTGTTTGCTTAAAGATGGCTAATGTGCTGTTTGTTCCTGTGCATCAAGATGTCTGTGGTACCAGATCCTGATCGGAAATGCAGGCGAAAAACCAAGACTGTTCCAGACAGCAAAAATCCCATCTTCCACGAGCACTTTCTCTTGTGAGTATGAGGGTCCGAGGCGGCACCGTCCCGTCCTCTTCCAAATGAGGCGTGTGTTCGGAATGGAGCCCCAAGAGAATCTGCACTGTGGCAAATGCCGCTTTCGCCTCTCCCAGACAAGACCCCGTTTCCTCCTGCGCGATGAGCTCCGGTAAACGTGCCTCACGCATGACGAGGTTTTGTACGAAATGAGGAGAGACAGACATTATTTTGCTGTTTCTTGTAGCTGAAATGCCTTGAACTTTTGAACAGAGCTTTGCTGAAGCTCACAAAGCTGTGACTCCACAGCATGACAGCAATACTCCTGCACGTTTGCAGTGTCTTATTTGGTAGCTTCTATGTGTCCGTATGGAGGCGGGGAAACATGCCATTTTCTAGACCCTGAGCCTGCCACGATCTGGTGGATCAGGATGAACAAGGAAGGTAAAAAAGATTCCCCAAGCTCGAGCATGTCCTTGCATGGGAAGGGGGCTGGTGGCTTGCAGGGTTTTTGTGAAGTTCATTATTTCTAGCAGACCTGCCTTGGTTGGATCTCGGAGCTCATGAAATATTTAGTCGGGCACAGAGTGATTATTTAGGAGCATGAATGACAGTGTCTTTGTGGTGTTCGTCCTCTGATGTTTAACATGTGTCTGTCCTTAAACAGCCTGAGCTGTGTTTCAGCACCTGTCCCGGAGAGTTCACCTCCCCTTGAACAGCTTGTCAATAACGAATGTCTCCTTTGTTTAACCACGCAAGCAGCATGGCTCTCCCGATCTTCGTTATGTAATAAACGTGGAGTGGAGCTCGCAGCCTCGTTAATTTTAGTCAATTAGTGCACAAGAGCTCTTTGGGAAGTGTGCCATTGACAGCAGTTGCTGGGAAGCTCCATGTAGGAATCAGTGAGGGGTATCTGGAGCATTAAAGACCCCCTAACCCCACCCATGGGTGTGTGTTCCTGGTGGTGATGGGTGATGTCACCCTGTCCTTTCTATTACAGCCCCGTTCAGGAAGAAGATGAACAAAAGCGTCTTCTGGTTACAGTCTGGAACCAAGAGAGAAATTCCAGGTACAGCTGCTGCCAGAATGAGGCTGGGGGTGGAAGGCTGCTGAGCCGTCTCACTAACAAGGTTTGGAAAGGCTGGAGAAGGGATACAAATCCCATCTGCTCTGGCCACTTCCATGTGAGTTCCTTCGAGGCCTCTGTCTCGCGGCACAGTCTGGCCTCCGTGGGTGTCTCGTGGGTAGAGCCGGGGCATGGGGTGATCCCCTTCGCGAGGGGTGGGCGAAGCACGTCTGTCGCATGCTGGGCCCCGAGTGCTGCTGGAAGCCGGGGATGCTGACTGCGCTCCGCACGCTGGCCGTGAGCTCAGGCTGTCTGGGGCTGCTGCTGGGCTGACATGGAAGCAAAGCGCAGACTCTGCTGGGGCGGGGGGAGCGTTTTGCACAGGCTTGTGGATCATGGAGCCTTGGGGAAGCCTGTGCAGCGACTCGCACCGACGCCTGGTGGTAGCCCGGGAATGGCTCGCTGCCCACCCCAGATGCAACTTGTGGCTTCGCACGCCTGGCCCATGGGCAGCCTGTTTCCAGTTGTGCTGGCCACAGGTGCAACCAGGCCAGATGTGCAGCATGCTGCCTGCAGCTCCCTGGCCACCGAGTGGCCCCCCCACCAGTGTCATGTTGTGTGATATTGGCACAAAGGGGCAGGATCAGACATCACAATGCTGGAGCCCATGCTAATGCCACGCTGCACATTCCGCCCATATGCAAACATGGCGCAGCCCTCCAAGTGTCCGAGAAACTAAAGAAGGAAAAGTCCTGGTGGGTCCGTCCCAGGTCTCAGGTCCCTGCATGGCAGCTGTCTGCAAATGCCAGTGTTGTAAAAGGCTGGGAGAGCTTCGGTCTCCGAGAAAATCCTCTTAGTGCCAAAGCCGCTATGCCAGGCGGGCTCTCCAGGGCCCCTCTCCTGGGCAGGGACAGATGGCATGGCAGTGCAGCCTGGCTCCAGGGGGTTGTTGGCTTTTTTAACTAACTAACTAACTAACTAACTAACTAACTAACTAACTAACTAACTAACTAACTAACTAACTAATGACACTGCTTGCATCCAACACAGTGGGTATTAGCCCACGAAAGCTTATGCTTGAAAACTTTAGTTAGTCTTTAAGGTGCCGCAGGACTCTTTGTTACCTCTGCTATCCCAGACTAACACGGCTACCTCTCTGATTCTTGACTAACTACCCTCTAAGCCCCTGCCCCTCTGTGCCAGTCTCATGGCAGAGACATGGCTGGCTGGGGTAGGAATCCAGCCACGGCTCTCCTTGGAGTGACACTGCGATGGAGTGCAGCAAACGCAGGAGGGGCTGGACCGAAGTGCAGGGTGACCTGGCCAGATGGGGGCTCCCGCCCTCAGGGAGAGGACAGAAGGGGGGGGTGGGAGGTGTGTAGTTCTGTGTCTCCTTAGCCTGTGCTCCCATCACTCCTGCAGAGGGGAGGGCCAGGAGCCGTGCTGATGGGGAAGCTGCCCCTGGGGCTCTGAGGGAAGGAGGGTTTAAGGAGTGACACTAACCTGATCTCTGAATCCTTCCCCAGACAGAGCCAGCTACTCGGCTGTATGAGCTTTGGTGTGAAGTCGCTCCTGTCCCCAGACAAGGTACAGTCCCTTGTGGGTCCAGAGCACACCCTGGGGTTGGCCCCCAAGGGCTCTGCAAAGGTGTTGAACTCATCACCCGTGGGGCCCCATTTTACAGGTGGGGAAAGTGAGGGTGAGAATTCTAGTTCTGGTTTGGGTTGCTCCGCTGTGGGGAGCAGGGAGGGCGAGGGGCAGAGTGAATGGGGCACCGTGGCTAGTCAGAGAGGGGCAGAAGGGCATCAGTGTGAGTGCACTGGTTCCGGTGAGGTGCTTACCACAGGGCATGGCAGATCGGGGAAGGAGCCTTCCGAGCCCTGGCTGAGGGCGCAGCATTGTGCAGACGGGGGGAGGGAGCAGACTCCAAGGACTCCCTCCTCCCGTCTCACACGCTCCCCCTCCGCCTGGGACTCCCTGCGCTGCACCTCACGCCCTGAGCTCCGCCAGCGCAGACACCAGGCGCTTGGGCCTGCCCTGCTCCAGGACGCGGCCTGTGCTCGAGCAGGCTCGTCACCCCTCTGGCTGCACTGTGGACTCTCCTGCAGGACCCCAGGGCCACCAATGTTGCTGACGCTGGGCTGGGGTGTGCTGGGTGTGGAGCGGGCGTGAAAGGCCCCATCCGTGTTCTCCCTGCGCTGGCGCCCTGCACGCCCACCCTGTGCACAGACATGCTCTCCATGACCTCACCCCCCCTCTCTGCCCCTAGGAGGTCAGCGGCTGGTACTATCTCCTGGGCGAGGACCTGGGCAGGACCAAGCACCTGAAGGTGGCCACGCGGCGTCTGAAGCAGAGCAGAGGTGGGTCCCCCTCGGCAGCATGCTCTGGGGAGTGGTACGTCCCACGAGCTAGCAGAGCATGGGAGGGGAATGGGTTCTCCTGCCCTGCCTCCTCCCCACTGGCACCGCGGGGAGCCAGGCTCCAGTGGAGAGCAGAGGCCCCCATCCTACATCTGGCCTCCAGGCAGCCTATGCGGCCTTCAGGGGAGACTCAAGAAGGAGGCCCGGTGGCCCCACAGAGCGTCCCTGCCTGTGCTGCATGGGGCTGGGCCTGGCTGGCAGCCTCCAAGTGCTGCTCTCCAAGTGCTGCTGGGATGGGTTTCCTGCTCCCCAGGAGGTGACTCGGACCCCAAACTCCCTTTGTGCCGAGGGAGAAGCGTCTGTGTGGTGCCTGACAGTGGCCGATGGGACGTGCTCTTTCTGTTGCCTTCCAGAGCCACCACTGGCGAGCCAGGCGGCTGCACTGGGAAGCCGGGAGGCCGAGAACATGGAGCAGCTGGAGGTGGGTGTGACAGGTGTGCCGGACCTGTGCTGCCCTGACAGCTGAGCCCAATGGGTGCGGGGAGCAGGGGGGAGGGGGAGAGAAGGGCCAGAGGGAGGCGGTTCCCGGGGCGGGAGCTGGGCGGGACTGCGTGAATGGGCAGAGCGCCAGCGGAGAGCAGCAGGGAGGAGAGGAAAGTCTGGGGCTGCTGAGCAGGGGATTCCGGATGGGGCCTGGGATGGTTCCGCACACGCAGAGACCAGTGTGGCAGGCTGGGCTTGACCCAGCCTGCCGCCCCTTTAAGAGGGAGAAAAGCCCTCTGCAAACCCCCGGTGCAGAAAGCCTAATCAGCCACCTGGCTTGCAGGGCAATCAACCTGGATGGGTTGCACCTGGCAGCCTCCTCAGGGGGCTAAAAGGCCTGCCAGGAAGCAAGCCCAGTGTGGTGGGTATGGTATAGAGTGAGGTGGTGGGTTGAGCTATTCAGAGCTGTGTGTTTGGAGTTGTAAGCTGTAAGCTGGACTATATAGAGTCTGTAGAGCTGTGAACTGTAGAGTTGTATGCAGAGCTGTAGAGCTGAACTAGATAGAGTTGAAGACTGAATTGTACAAAGCTGTATATATTGGTGGTGGGGCCTGCACTGTGAATAAAGAGCACTGTTTGGAGCAAAGAAGGGTTTCCTGCCTGTTCCTGAGGAGGGGTGAGAAGGCGATCTGTCACACCAGCCAGAATTACATTTGCATTATACAACAAACAGGGTTACCATACTTCCTCAATTAAAAAAGAGGACACCGAGTGGAGCCCCACCCCAGCCCCCACCTCAGAACCCCCAACCCCCCGCTCCTTGTCCCCTGACTGCCCTCTCCTGGGACCCCTACCTCTAACTGCCCCTCAGGACCACACTCCCTATCTAAGCCTCCCTGCTCCTTGTCCCCTGACTGCCCCCTCCTGGGGACCCCCCAGCCTAACTGCCCCCCCCCAGGACCGTACCTGTCCCCTGACTGCCCCAACCCTTATCCACACACACTCCCAGACAGACCCCCAGGACTCCCACGCCCTATCCACCACTCCCTGCCCCCTTGACAGACCCTCCCCCCAGAGCCCCCAATCCATCCAACCCCCCCATTCCCTGTCCCTTGACTGCCCCCTCCAGAAACCCCCTGCCTCCTCTCCAACCCACCCCTTACTGTGCAGCTCAAAGCAGTGTGCCTCCTGCCCTCACAGAGCGCTGCTGGAACGGCAGGCTGGGCAGCAGGGGAGGAGAATCTCTCCAGCTGCCCCCACACTCCAGCCAGGCTGCGGGGGAGCAGGGGAGGGGAGGGGCTCGGCCTCTACAGCTGCCAGATGCGAAGGGCCCAGCCAGATCGGAGAATGCAGCAGGGGAGGGGAGAGGAGGACAAGCTGCACCAGCGGCCATCGGAGAATACAGCAGGGGAGGGAGGAGGAGAGAGGAGGAGGCCTCTCTGTCATGCCGCGCTCTGCTCCCGGGGGTGAGGGAAATCCGGACCTTTTCCAATTTCCGCCCGGACTCTATTTATAGTGCAAAAAGCCGGACATGTCCGGGGGAATCCGGACTTATGGTGACCCTACAACAAAGCCCACTGAGAGAGAGCGCAGTGTGTGTGGCTCTGCCATGGCCGGCTGGGTCTGAACACAACCTGGTGGCTTCCTTTGCAGTGTGGAAGGGGGCATCCGTTCCACTTAGGCCCTGTCCACACTCCAGCAGAGGCTGGTTTTGTCAGCAGTTAGTGACTCTAAACGCAATCGGTGTCTTCATGCAGCATGGTCAGTAGCCGGACCCACGGCAGCTACAGGCCTAGGCTGCCCCATGGCTCTCTTCTGGCACCGGGGTCAGCATTGTGCTTCGCTGCTGTGTGAACTGGCCCCCGGCCATGTAACCAGGCAGGCTGGCTCTCCTCCCTCCATTCTCTATGGAGAGGGATGTCCCAGGGTGCACTGCCCCACATGTGACTGCTGCAGTATGTGCATCTCCGGGACACTCTGCCCCTTGCTGGCTCCTTATGGGATAGGTGCCCAAATGTCCCAGAATGCACTGGTGTGTACCTAGCTGGGCGGTGTGGCAGTGTAGGCGCGAAGCACAAAGACTCCAGCGTGGACTCAGCGCCCCACCCCTTGTGAGCAGGGCAGAGGAGAGAGTTGCAGGCTGGTTAGAAAACCCCGCAGTGCTGCAGTGTGGATTGGGCCGGGCCTTTGAGATCTGTGGGAAACAGGCCAGGAGTGACCCCCCTCCCCCCGGGGAAGCTACCTGACAATGTGGGGATGTGCCTGGGGGGAGGAGCCAGCGCTAGACCAGGGCTCGGCAAACTTTTAGGCCCGAGGGCCACATCTGGGTATGGAAATTGTATGGCGGGCCATGAATGCTCACAAAATCGGGGGCTGGGGCGTGGCAGGGGCTGAGGGATCCGGCAGGGGTGTGGGCTCTGTGGTGGGTCCAGAAATGAGGAGTTCAGTGTGCGGGAGGGGGCTCTGGGCTGGGGCAAGAGGTTGGGCTGTGGGGGCTGCGTGGGGTGAGGGCTCTGGCTGTGGGTGTAGGGGGGTGGGCTTTGGGGTGGGCTTGGAGATGAGAGTTTGGGTGCAGGAAGGTGCTCTGGGCTGGGAATAAGGGGCAGGAGGGGGATCAGGGCTGGGGCAGGGGGTTGGAGTGTGGGAGGGGGTTGGGGTGCAGCTCCCAAGCAGTTCCCAGAAGCAGTGGCACATCCCTGCTCTGACTCCTACATGGAGGCACAGCCAGGCAGCTCTGCACACTGCCCCATCCTCAGGCACCGCCCCTGCAGTTCCCATTTGCTGTGGTTCCTGGCCAATGGGAGCTGTGGGGACGGCGCTTGAGGCAGGGGCAGCATGCGGCGCCCCTAGGCTGCCCCTATGTGTAGGACCCGGAGGGGGGACGTGCTGCTTCTGCCGGGAGCTGTGCGGAGCAAGCCCCCGGCCCTCCTCCCCGGCGGGAGCTCGAGGGTCAGATTAAAATGTTGGAAGGGCCAGATGTGGTCCCCGGACCAGACTGTGCTATGCTGCACTGAACAGGCCCTTCCTGTGGACACCGGCTGATCTGTCGGAACATGCTCCATTTCACCCTCCGTCTTTCCAGGGGATGCTACGTTCAATCCTTTGCCAGATGAATGGGGCGCTGGAGACCGAGGCCTCTGTGATTTACAGGAGAGGCAAGGATGGGAAACAGCAACAGAAACACGGGGCCCACGTCGGAAATGGACCCGACCGGCCCTGTGATTGATCGGGGCCAAATTCCACCCCCTGCTTCCCTCAGCGGCATTCTCTGTTATTTGTTTAGACCGGAGGGTTGAGCTAGACAAACCAACTCAGCGCCCCTGACCCCTCCCTTCCTCTCTCATAGGCAGGGCTTGAAGCTAGGAGTTTTTACAGCCTGGGGCGCTCCGGGAAGTGCCCTGGAAGACTGAACCCAGTCACAGGCACCCCTGACCCGAAAGATGGCGAACTGGGGGCGGCAGAATGTCGGCCTCTCAGCTCAGCACGGCCCCCGGCTGGCACAACCAGACCCTACCAGCCAGTTTGGTTAGTGACTTCAAACCAAGGCCTTTGTGTTTGTGTGGCGCTGTCCCCTGCTAGTTAAAATCCCTCCCCCCCACTTGTGTTTGGATTCCTGTGGCAGCCACCAGACCACGCCACAGTAACAGTGACTCTGGGGCCTGGGTTTGGCCGCGGTTGAAGCCTGGCCTTGTTTCTGCCCCGTGGAGGAAGCTGAAAGGAGCTTTCTTCTTGCTTTGTTTAGCTGTGACTCCTGGGAGCTGCTGCTGCAGTTTGCAAGGTGGCGACGTCGCACAATCCAGCTTTGTACTGTACGTCTCACTTGAGTCAGAGTTTTGCTGTCCCTTTAATTCTGAAATTAAACCATGGGTGCTACTGACCTCCAAGTTTGGGTCGCACATCCTCCCCCCGCTCTCCCGCTCTGCCCCCTGTAAACACAAAGCAGTATTGTGCGTGTGTGTTCTGTGAAAACAAATTCTTCCTCCGTGTCCTAAAGCAGAATCCCTTTTCCTCCCGTATCGTTAAACGAGCGTACAAAGTCTTTCTTATTGCAGTGAAGTTTGTGCAGCCGCCGCCTGTGAAACACGGCTTACACATCCTCCGAGTGTGTGTGAGAACCTTGTAATAACAAAGTGCTCTGTGCCGCTGAAGAATGCAGCTGGAACAAAAGCCACATCAACAGAGAAGGGACCAGCGAATACTGAATAGTTGACAGGAATTTTAATATAAAACTCTCTCTTCCTTGTCACTGGGAGTTTTCAGGAAGCCCCTGTCTTATCGGAAAGCGGCACACAGCACAGGCAGGGGCTTGGGAGGTGAAAGGTGGCTTCCTGCCATTCTTCTCTAGCGCTGGGTTCCCATGGGCGGTCATGCCAGTTTCACTGTGGCTTGTTCCATGCTGTTGTGATAGAAGGAGACCAGGATTCCTGCCCCTTTGAGGGATTTAATTTCCATGGGCTAGCGGTGAATTTCGAGCCTGCAATCATGAATCGCTTCAATGGACTCTGCAAGGTGTGCTCGGAGCGGAGATACAGACAGGTCTGTGGAACCGACCCCGATCCGAACGCAAAGTGAACCCATCCGGGGGGTGCATGTCCATTGCAGAGTCTGAGTCAGGCGGTGCTGTCTGTTCTCCCAGAGCCTGCGGCTCTGGCTGTGTGTCAGGTTATTTCCTAGGGGTTGGTTTGTCAGGATTGTTTTGCAAATGCCGTTATAGATCGTGGAAGTGCTCGGCAAGTCGGTATCTGTGTAGAGATGATCTCTGTCTGCGTACGGGCAGATCCGCACCACTGTGGACGGCCCCGTGGCAGGAGCAAGCATCCAGCTTGCGCTAATGGCTGGAGTGTTATTGCTGCAATGACTTGACTCGGTGTGTCCCAGGGAAGTGCTAAGCTGGGAGGTAGTGTCCAATTTACTGTTCATTAGTGGGAAGGAGGGCACTGCGGACTGGTAAGCAGATCCTTGTGTTTATCAGGGAATACAAGCTAGTTCCGTCCAACACTGATGGCTGCTAGGAAAGGGGGTTGCTGAGCGTGCCAAAGGAAAGGTCCAAGTTCTGTCTGACTGGGTTGTCCGTGGCTCTGTCTATCGTGGGGTATTTTTACAGGTGTAAATGTGGCTGTGTAGATGAAGCTGACTTCTGACCCCAGCTCCCCACTGCTCTGCAGTGGGGTCATGGCTCCCTCCTCGGCAGACTGAGGGGTCCAGCCCCTGTGTTGAGTTCTCCTGTTTACTGGTTCTGAGTCTAGGGCTGGCATTGTGGGATCCCTTCAGTTTCACACTCTAGATGGGGAGAAGACAGAGGAGGAGTCTCCTTGGTTAAACGTGCCCTGTCCAGTCTCTGGGCTGGATAAAGGGTGTCACACGGCAATTCCACTCCGCCCTGAATGTGGTGACCGTTTACTATGACTCTCGTCTTGGGCCATGTTAATTCTTGGTCTCCCCAAACCCTTGAAATCTCCCCTGGGTCCTCCCCCCACACCATCGGTGCAGAGTTCCGATCAATCGGTGCCCTGTTGGGTACTGAAGTCACATGCCATCTCTGCACCCGTCTTTCCAGCCCGTGTCTGCGGGGGAGAAGCAGAGCGTCTCATTCAGCGCTGTGCCCGCTGGGCGATGGATCCCAGACCGTGGTTCTCTGGATGCTACGTGAGCAGCATTGACTCCAGCTCACTCGCCTGTAGCTTTGGGGCCAGCAGGAGACATAACCTGTCTCTGCCAGGGGAACCTGCTGATCTGACATGCAGACCCGCAGGACAGAGTGAGACGGGGCTGTTTTCACCCTGTCCCTTTGTGTCACCCTCCCCACCTTTGAACGGGCGTGAGGGGTCGCCCCTTCTCCCTTCAGGCCCAGACTGTCTCGGTCCGTGGTCACGGGGCAGAGGCGGGGCTGGGGTTGTCCCAAAGAGCTGCTTCCCGAGCTCCTGTCAGGACTCCAGGCCTACAAACCCCTTCTGTTCCTCCGGCCCTGGGTTCGAGCTCAGCGGAGAGAAGAGTCAAAGCTGTAGAGACACCCCCAGCATTTTGGCCTCTTTGTGACCCATCAAACCCTCAGAGCTACCCCAGGCAGTGGGCCTGGGCCTGTTCTTGATGGTGCTAGTGAAGGGAGGTTGGCTTTGGAAGCCCACTGCCGTGCTAGGGAAATGCTGGGAGACAGGGTGCATATTGGGATTTCATCTTCACTTTATTAGAGCAGAAGATATAAAGAAGCTCGTCTTCAATTCTCCTCAGCCAGGATCTGTGGTTGCTCATTCTGGGTCACTCAATGGGATCTGTTCTTCTGGCTGTTTATTTCCAGAAATCGTACGGGTCAGTCGGTTTCCCCCACCCCCCTCTTATTCAATAAACCAGGAAATGTGACAAACGTCTCTGAAATAACATGTATAGGAACCGTGACTCTGAGCTCCCGTTGACAGCCAACCTTTGACAAGTGAACTTCACTCTGTTCACGGGAGCTCACAGCCTGGAGAGAGGAGCCTTTCGCGTGTTCCCTGAATGCTGATGGAAAAAGCCCGTTAACACTCCATCCCTTCCCTTCAGAACTCCATCCAGCCATATCCTACTTAATGAAAAGGCTTTAGCACAAATAATGCATGAGGCTTTCAGAGCATTTTCATCCCGACTGCTTTACAAATATTAATATACTAAGTTTTGCCCAAATCCTGCAAGGTAGGGAAACAACTTTATTTACATATTACATAAGAGAAACCAAGACACAGATTGTTGCTCAAAGAAGTCAGACTGGAAGTCTTTGTCAAAGCCCGGAATAAAATCATATCTCCTGGTTCCCAATCTTATCCCTTAACCCATTCTTCATCCCACCTCTAGAAGACTCCCTTAGTTATCAAGAGAAATCCAGGGAGGGGAATTGTGTTATCTGCCTGTAGTACAGGAGACACAGCTCACCTGCTCACAGATTGCAACGCCAAATTTTGAGTGCTTTGTAAATGCCCTTTTAAATGCCCTTGGCTGCAGTCCAGTGTCAGCTAGGTCCTGGCCGTCGGCAGTAGTTTATGTCCTCCTACGAAGGGAGGATTTTTATACTGACAGATGTCTGTTGTCTCTGAACAGTCCCTCCATCCCTCTCCAGCTGGCCATACAGATGCTGTTTTAATGTAGGCATAAAAGTCGGCTGTGCATGAGCAAAGTGCTGGGTTCTTGCTGGTCACACAGTAGCTGCCTTCCTGTGTAACAGGATGACTCTGATGTCTGATTTCAGATTACAATCCCTCGAGGAAGGGATGGGTTTGGCTTCACAATCTGCTGCGACTCTCCAGTCCGGGTGCAGGCTGTAGACTCTGGTAAGAGAACAACCCATTTTGATACATCTTTGATTGTTGGACTGATTTGAAAGGGACTCCCCGGCCCCCTTTGCTTCCCTGGGTTTGATCCTGTCTTAGGAGCTGTCACGGAGTGCCTGGGGTGATGGTCTGGAACTTGCTCCCTAGGAAGCCAGTCAGGACTCCGGGGGAAGTGTCCCCTCTCCGTACACAGCCTATCTCCAAGGCTAGGAGCTTCACAGGTACAGGTTACAGCTTCCACCTTCCTGGGTCTGACCTCGGAGCATTCAGCACCTTCTGCCCCTCCATGCGCTTCCCCCAGCGAGCCCACCCGGGCGGGGTCCCGGGGGAGCCCGTGGATTCTGCACCCCAATTCCACAGTCAAACGTGACTCTCAGCCAGCCAGAAAAACAGAGGTTTATTCGATGACAGGAACATAATCTAGGTAGAGTGAACATGACCCCTCCGCTGGGTCCATTTTGGGGGCCCAAGAGCCAGGGAGCGCTTGCCTGCTGCTCCTTGTCAGCCCCCAGCCAGATCCAGACTCCCACTCCACTCTCCAGCCACTCCCCTGCATCCCTTTGTCTTTCCTTCCCCAGTCTAAGCCAGGTCAGGGGACCTCCCTTCCCCCCCTGAGGTCAAGTTACAGCTTCAGGTATGGCCACCTTCCCACGAGAGTCAGAGGAAGCTTAAAAGCATTCCTGCATCCTACTCCGTCACAGGAGCCTCTCAGACCTCACAGCATTTTCTGTTTCTCTTGAACAGTTTCTTTTGAATGTCCCCTTTTTGCCTGTAATGAGGCCAGAGGCCGGCGTGGCTGTCTTGGAACAGCTGCCTGTGCTCAGCACTGAAGGTTCTTCAGTGTGACTGCTGGACACCGGGCAGCGGTGGGGACGCCTCTGCCATTCCTTGGGGTTTGCCACAAAAATGGTGGCAACTAGTTTTTTCCTAATTGCTCACTGAGTAAAATGTGATTATGTAACGAGGACTCCACCGAGCAGAGATCGGGAGGAAGCATGAATGGCCTGGTCCACAGCCCATAGAAATCACCCGGAGTCTTGCTCTTGACTTCACTTTGTACCAGTTCCTTCATTTCCACAGCAAAAGTCAGGAAATGCAAACGCCAAGGTGGAAAAGCCACCTTAACTCTGCCCCTTGTGCTTAATCATAGAGATTAATATTCATAGACTTAAGGCCAGAAGGGACCATTATGATCATCTAGTCTGACCTCCTGCACAATGCAGGCCACAGAATCTCACCCACCCACTCCTGTAATAAACCCCCAACCTATGTCTGAGCTATTGCCGTCCTCCGATCATGGTTTAAAGACTTCAAGGTGAAGCAAATCCTCCAGCAAGTGACCCGTGCCCCATGCTGCAGAGGAAGGTGAACCCCCCCTGGGCTTCTGCCAATCTGCCCTGAAGGAAAATTCCTTCCTGACCCCAATGGCAGAGGCGTCCCCACCGCTGCCCGGTGTCCAGCAGTCACACTGAAGAACCTTCAGTGCTGAGCACAGGCAGCTGTTCCAAGACAGCCACGCCGGCCTCTGGCCTCATTACAGGCAAAAGAAACTGTTCAAGAGAAACAGAAAATGCTGTGAGGTCTGAGAGGCTCCTGTGACGGAGTAGGATGCAGGAATGCTTTTAAGCTTCCTCTGACTCTTGTGGGAAGGTGGCCATACCTGAAGCTGTAACTTGACCTCAGGGGGGGAAGGGAGGTCACTTGACCTGGCTCAGCCTGGGGAAGGAAAGACAAAGGGATGCAGGGGAGTGGCTGGAGAGTGGAGTGGGAGTCTGGATCTGGCTGGGGGCTGACAAGGAGCTGCAGGCAAGCTCTCCCTGGCTCAAAATGGACCCAGCGGAGGGGTCGTGTTCGCTCTACCTAGATTATGTTCCTGTCATCGAATAAACCTCTGTTTTACTGGCTGGCTGAGAGTCGCGTTTGACTGTGGAATTGGGGTGCAGAATCCACAGGCTCCCCCAGGGTGGGCTCGCTGGGGGAAGCGCACGGAGGGGCAGAAGGTGCTGAATGCTCCGAGGTCAGACCCAGGAAGGTGGAAGTTGTACCTGTGCAGCTCCTAGCCTTGGAGACAGGCTGCGTATGGAGAGGAAGCTTCCCTGCGAAGTCCTGGCTGGCTTCATTGGGAGCGATGCCAGAGCATCGCCCCGGGTACTCCCTGACCATGTTTTCAAGCTTTTCTCTGGAATCATAAGGGTGAGAAATGTACTTGTCTCTCCCACAGAACTGAGCTGGAAATCTAGTTTGTTCCCCTGTAACTGCCCACTGAGGTCAGGAGGAACCCAGATCTCGTTTGATAAATAAATACCTATCTCCTAGAACTGGAAAGAGCTTGGAAGGTCATCAAGTCCAGTCCCCTGCCTACACTAGCAGGACCAAGTATTGTTCTCTGACAGAATTTTTTTGCCCTAGATCCCTAAGTGGCCTCCTCAAGGATTGAACTCACAACCCTGGGCTTAGCAGGCCAATGCTCAAACCACTGAGCTCTCCCTCCCCCCCCTTTGCTTATCCTTCAAGTGAGTCACTGGGTGCTGGGTGTGTCTGAGAGGTAAAAGCACATCCCAGGCCAGGGCACAAAGGAGCAGCGCAGCCTCCGGCAGCTGGATCACGGCTCCTCATGGGGGCTGCAGGAGCTGTGTAAACCCAGACCCCGAGGTGCACTCCCTGCTGCAGGGCCAATGTGGAGACTCCTTCCCTGGAGCACCCCAAATGAGGGCTCTGCCTGTGGCCCCCACCCCAGTGCAGGCATGAGATGGTGCCGAGGGCAGGCTGCTGGCCCTCCTAGTCCCAGAGGAGCTGTGAGAAGAGCCAGGCCTCTCTCGGCTGGGGAAAAGGATGACGGCTTCTGATGGAAATAATCAACAGCTGCGTGTGAGAAGCTGACCTGCCAGCCCCCCGCGGAACGGGGCTGCACAGAGCCAGGAAGCCTCTGGTCACTGCCCCGCCTGTAACCTCCCATTCCCTGGCAAAGTACCTGAGGAGCGAGCAGGAGCCTCGCTTCAACAGCAAGTGGCGTCTGATGCATCTGGATGCGTTGTCATTGGGCGTCAGAGCAGGGAAGCCCACGGGCACTAACGAGAGGCTCTTCTCCTCACCTCGGATGTAGGCCCCATCTTGGTGCTTCCGTGTCGTGACTTCCCTGGTGCTTCCAATGGCCCGCTCAGTGTGGGGTGCAAATCCAGACCAGTGCATGGCTGTGTCATCACCTGCCCTGTAGCCCTGGGCACCTCACAGGCTTTGTTGCTGTAGCTCTCAGCCCAGGCTGCTCCCAGCTAGGTTGCCAGTGTGCAAGTCACCCCCTGAGTGTCCATGTGCTAGATGGCCCGGGTTCAGCAGCTCTGACCCCGTCTACAGCCCCACAGTGGCTTCCACCAGCCTTGGTTACATCTGGCAGGGTGACCCTAGCGCACTCCGAGTCCGGAATTTGCCCAAAGCCACGTGCTCTGCAATGTCCAGCCCTGTCCTGGGCAGAGCAGGGCTTTAACATGGCTTATTTGTTCCTCTGGAGAGACAAAAACCACATCACAGCTTATGAACCTAACTGGGTGAACACAGCGCAAAGTTGGTTTATAGTCAAATAAAATATTGTTAACAATTGGCCACAGGTTGAGTGCTGCTAAGTCAAGGGAATAAAGTTAGAAACGGTAACAAGCAAATACAAGTGAAAACATGCATCTAAGAGTCTAAAACGGAACCTAGCAAGATACAAGCTGTGTTCAAGATACAAGCTGTGTTCAAGATACAAGCTGTGTTCAAGATACAAGCTGTGTTCAAGATGGTTTCTCTCACCAGTCGTTCTTCTTCCCAGCTGTGGTTGACTTTTGCTCAGTCAGGACCTTCCACAAAAGTACCAGGGGCTGGATTCCCTTGTCTTCGTAGGTGAATGATCTTTATCTAAGCAGGTTTCTCACCTGCATTCAGTTCCAGAGACTTCAACCACCCCCGTTCCTCTTGGTTGAAGGACTCATCTTTCTCAGCTTGTAAGAGCTCTAGCCTCTTGTGTTTCTCTAGTGATGGATGCCTTCTCTCCTCACTTATATCTCCCAAAGGTCAGTCACCTTCTGCTGTTCTTCACGTGGGCTTCCTATCTCCCATATGATTTCAGTGTAAATGAGGCTTCCAGTGTTCAATTCCATCATGCTTGATTTACATAGGAGACATGTAGGTCGCTGTATCTGGGCAGACTGGACAGCGGAATCTCAGTGAGCATCCACAATTCCTCCTCGGGTACCAGTCCAGACATTTCCCCACCAGCATGGGGCAGGCATACACTAAAGATATTTTGTGATGCACTAATATTGTAGTAAATGAGTGGATTCAACTGCGTATGATGTGAGGTTTAGCTGTCTTTAGAGCTCTGGTAACATTTCTCTAGCCAGGCAGTCTCTTCCCCACACTCGTTAGCTGGAGAGCTTTGTTTCGCTGGTGTGTCAATACATTCTCATTGTCTTTCACCGTACTTTGGCAGTGACTCTGGTGGAGAAAGCTCAGGCTGTGTTTAGGGTGAGCTAACTCCTGTGTGCCTGGCAAACACATCTGAAGAATGATCATTTCTGTTCATGTCCCTGACTTTGCATCTGGTGATTGCACCTGTTTGACATGATGCTGTGAATGCCCAGTGAGTGATTAGCTTTTCCAGTGACAGATCACATGACACCTCCTAAATACAGACAGTAACTCTAGTGAGTTGGGGTACGTGAGGCTGGTCAGGCCCTGCCCTCGAGCTGTTCATAATGTCCCAGGCTGCTAACCTGCCTGTGTGACAGAGTGGGATGGATGGCACTGCACTAGAGTGGAAATGGGCAACTGCTCCTCTTCTGCAACCCCCCCGCCCCACCGGCAGGTCCCCCAGAGTAGCCAAGGGCAGCTGGTTCAGACTCCATCTGGGCAAGTCCAGAGTGGTGCTGGTTGGAAAGGAAACCTGTCTGACTCGCCGTCCTCCCCTTCCATGGAGGACGTCTGCCTCCATGCGTCCAAAGAGTCTGACTCAGGTGGAGCCTAAGAGAGAAGATGGTGTCAGTGCTTTGTCCACCTCCAGCTGGCTGGGAAGCTTCTCCACTTTGCTGGAAGGATGGTCTGGGCACGTTGGTCCAGGCGTAGTTTCCCCAAGACCTTGTCAGTGGAGTTCACCGTACTCAGGACTCAGGTTGGCTGCCATAGAAACAGTTGCTCATGCAGAACACAGCAGCCTGTTCAGAGAATCAGAGACTCTCAGGGTTGGAAGGGACCTCTGGAGGTATCTAGTCCAACCCTCTGCTCAAAGCAGGACCAACCCCAACTAAATCATCCCAGCCAGGGCTTTGTCAAACTGGGCCTTAAAAACCTCTAAGGAAGGTGATTCCACCACCTCCCTAGGTAACCCATTCCAGTGCTTCACCACCCTCCGAGGGAAAAAGTTTTTCCTAATATCCAACCTAAACCTTCCCCACTGCAACTTGAGACCATTACTCCTCTGTGGAGTTCCCGCCACAGGACCTGTCTGGGCTAGTCAGCATGAGTGTGGGGGCCCAGTTGTTCCCTAGGAGTACAGCTGAGAGCTGAAAGTGTCTGGCAGAGACAGTCCTGAAGTGTCCAGGACTGTACAGTTGCTGGAGAGATTGTCTTCAGACATGGCTCGCGTTTTCTGTCTTACTCAACAGCCTGGACAGTATTCTGTAAAGGAACCAAGTGTGTCTCTGGTGGGGCTGCCTGGCAGTTGGTCAGATTTCCTGGGTAAACATGAGGTGTTTGGAAGGTTTGTGGATATTTGCATCAATGGCTGTGACCAAGGTTTCGGGGGGCCGCACTGAGGTTACTTAATTAGAGCAAACTGCAAAGAATGGACAGACAATCCCCAAAGCTGGTGGTCATTCCAACGCTTAGATCCACCAAGCTAGTTACAAAACAGCGTCTAGAATACCTTCCTGGTTACCCAGAAGCCAAAACACAGGTCCCTTAAAGCACCCCACCCTTGGGCTACCAACCAGACACCCAAGTGAAATAGGATGAGGATTCCTGAAAATCTTATTCATCATCTAAGACAGTTCTACAACCCCAAAGGACCGGGTGCATTACCCACCAGCTCACTGACTACTTCAGATCCGACCCAAATACAGTGTACAGCCAATTCCCATGAACCAAACTAACATTGAGTCAAAAAGAAAAGCGAGAGTGTTGGTTACAAGTTCACTATACATACAGATAGGAAAACGGTTTTTAAGGTCGGGTTTATAGTAGAGCTGTGAGATTTGGTGTTGCAAAGAGTTCTTGGATCAGGCTTGAAGCAGTGATGCAGTTAACTGCTGGCTTGAAATCTCTGGTTGCCCCCAACTCACTGGAAGGTGCTCAGCCCCTTGGTTAGATGCTCCCATTTGTATGAGTCCATTGTCCAGAGATCAGAGCAGGAAAGAGGCAAACTGGAGATGTTTCTAGGGCCTTTTATAGCTTCTGCCAAGTGAAGGGAAACCCATTGTTCTAGTTTGTGGAAAATGACAGGTAACAAGATGGAGTTTGGAGTCACATGGGCAAGTCCTACCGGTAGTGGAGGCCATTACCCATACTCCAGTTTGAACATTCAATGATCTGGGGGGTAGCGGGGGAAGGGACGGGGTAAGTACGGGATCTGGGGGTTGGGAAGGGATCTGGGGGGTAGCGGGGGAAGGGACGGGGTAAGTATGGGATCTGGGGGTTGGGAAGGGATCTGGGGGGTAGCGGGGGAAGGGACG
This sequence comes from Sternotherus odoratus, assembly GCA_032164245.1. NCBI lineage: Eukaryota > Metazoa > Chordata > Testudines > Kinosternidae > Sternotherus > Sternotherus odoratus. The sequence continues at coordinate 1,161,885 of JAVMKO010000016.1, read as the reverse complement.
GGGTAAGTATGGGATCTGGGGGTTGGGAAGGGATCTGGGGGGTAGCAGGGAGGGGACGGGGTAAGTATGGGATCTGGGGGCTGGGAAGGGATCTGGGGGGTAGCGGGGGAAGGGACGGGGTAAGTATGGGATCTGGGGGTTGAGGAGGGATCTGGGGGGTAGTGGGGAGGGGACGGGGTCAGTATGGGATCTGGGGGTTGGGAAGGGATCTGGGGGGTAGTGGGAAGGGGACGGGGTCAGTACGGGATCTGGGGGTTGGGGAGGGATCCGGGGGTAGCGGGGAGGGGACGGGGTGAGTACGGGATCTGGGGGTTGGGGAGGAGTCTGGGGGTAGCGGGGAGGGGACGGGGTCAGTTCGGGATCGGGGGTTGGGAAGGGATCTGAGGGTAGCGGGGAGGGGACGGGGTCAGTTCGGGATCTGGGCGTTGGGGAGTGATCTGGGGGTAGCGGGGAGGGGACGGGGTCAGTTCGGGATCGGGGGTTGGGAAGGGATCTGAGGGTAGCGGGGAGGGGACGGGGTCAGTTCGGGATCTGGGCGTTGGGGAGGGATCTGGGAGTAGCGGGGAGGGGATGGGGTCAGTTCGGGATCGGGGGTTGGGGAGGGATCTGGGGGTAGCGGGGAGGGGACGGCGTCAGTTCGGGATTGGGGGTTGCGGAGGGATCTGGGGGTAGCGGGGAGGGGATGGCGTCAGTTCGGGATCGGGGGTTGTGGAGGGATCTGGGGGTAGCGGGGAGGGGACGGGGTCAGTACGGGATCGGGGGTTGCGGAGGGATCTGGGGGTAGCGGGGAGGGGACGGGGTCAGTACAGGATCGGGGGTTGCGGAGGGATCTGGGGGTAGCGGGGAGGGGACGGCGTCAGTTCGGGATCGGGGGTTGCGGAGGGATCTGGGGGTAGGGAAGGAGGGGACGGGGTCAGTTCGGGATCGGGGGTTGCGGAGGGATCTGGGGGTAGGGAAGGAGGGGACGGGGTCAGTACGGGATCAGGGGTTGGGGAGGGATCTGGGGGTAGCGGGGAGGGGATGGGGTCAGTTCGGGATCGGGGGTTGCGGAGGGATCTGGGGGTAGCAGGGAGGGGATGGGGTCAGTTCGGAATCGGGGGTTGGGAAGGGATCTGAGGGTAGCGGGGAGGGGACGGGGTCAGTTCGGGATCTGGGCGTTGGGGAGGGATCTGGGGGTAGCGGGGAGGGGACGGGGTCAGTTCAGGATCGGGGGTTGGGAAGGGATCTGTGGGTAGCGGGGAGGGGATGGGGTCAGTTCGGGATCGGAGGTTGGGGAGGGATCTGGGGGTAGGGGAGGAGGGGACGGGGTCAGTTCAGGATCGGGGGTTGGGAAGGGATCTGGGGGTAGCGGGGAGGGGACGGGGTCAGTTCAGGATCGGGGGTTGCGGAGGGATCTGGGGGTAGCGGGGAGGGGACGGGGTCAGTTCGGGATCTGGGCGTTGGGGAGGGATCTGGGGGTAGCGGGGAGGGGACGGGGTCAGTTCAGGATCGGGGGTTGGGAAGGGATCTGGGGGTAGCGGGGAGGGGATGGGGTCAGTTCGGGATCGGGGGTTGGGGAGGGATCTGGGGGTAGGGGAGGAGGGGACGGGGTCAGTTCAGGATCGGGGGTTGGGAAGGGATCTGGGGGTAGCGGGGAGGGGACGGGGTCAGTTCGGGATCGGGGGTTGCGGAGGGATCTGGGGGTAGTGGGGAGGGGACGGGGTCAGTTCGGGATCGGGGGTTGGGAAGTGATCTGGGGGTAGCGGGGAGGGGATGGGGTCAGTTCAGGATCGGGGGTGGCGGAGGGATCTGGGGGTAGCGGGGAGGGGACGGGGTCAGTTCGGGATCGGGGGTGGCGGAGGGATCTGGGGGTTGCGGGGAGGGGACGGGGTCAGTACGGGATCTGGGGGTTGCGGGGAGGGGACGGGGTCAGTTCAGGATCGGGGGTGGCGGAGGGATCTGGGGGTAGCGGGGAGGGGACGGGGTCAGTTCAGGATCGGGGGTGGCGGAGGGATCTGGGGGTAGCGGGGAGGGGATGGGGTCAGTTCGGGATCGGGGGTTGGGGAGGGATCTGGGGGTAGCGGGGAGGGGACGGGGTCAGTTCGGGATCGGGGGTTGGGGAAGGATCTGGGGGTTGCGGGGAGGGGACGGGGTCAGTTCGGGATCGGGGGTTGGGGAAGGATCTGGGGGTTGCGGGGAGGGGACGGGGTCAGTTCGGGATCGGGGGTGGCGGAGGGATCTGGGGGTTGCGGGGAGGGGACGGGCTCAGTTCGGGATCGGGGGTTGGGGAGGGATCTGGGGGTAGCGGGGAGGGGACGGGGTCAGTTCGGGATCGGGGGTGGCGGAGGGATCTGGGGGTAGCGGGGAGGGGACGGGGTCAGTTCGGGATCGGGGGTTGGGGAGGGATCTGGGGGTAGCGGGGAGGGGACGGGGTCAGTTCGGGTTCGGGGGTTGCGGAGGGATCTGGGGGTAGCGGGGAGGGGACGGGGTCAGTTCGGGATCGGGGGTTGCGGAGGGATCTGGGGGTAGCGGGGAGGGGACGGGGTCAGTACGGGAATGGGGGTGGCGGAGGGATCTGGGGGTAGCGGGGAGGGGACGGGGTCAGTTCGGGATCGGGGGTTGGGGAGGGATCTGGGGGTAGCGGGGAGGGGACGGGGTCAGTACGGGATCGGGGGTGGCGGAGGGATCTGGGGGTAGCGGGGAGGGGACGGGGTCAGTTCGGGATCGGGGGTGGCGGAGGGATCTGGGGGTAGCGGGGAGGGGACGGGGTCAGTTCGGGATCGGGGGTTGGGGAGGGATCTGGGGGTAGCGGGGAGGGGACGGGGTCAGTTCGGGATCGGGGGTTGCGGAGGGATCTGGGGGTAGCGGGGAGGGGACGGGGTCAGTACGGGATCGGGGGTTGGGGAGGGATCTGGGGGTAGGGGAGGAGGGGACGGGGTCAGTTCGGGATCGGGGGTGGCGGAGGGATCTGGGGGTAGCGGGGAGGGGACGGCGTCAGTTCGGGATCGGGGGTTGGGGAGGGATCTGGGGGTAGCGGGGAGGGGACGGGGTCAGTTCGGGATCGGGGGTTGGGGAGGGATCTGGGGGTAGCGGGGAGGGGACGGGGTCAGTTCGGGATCGGGGGTGGCGGAGGGATCTGGGGGTAGCGGGGAGGGGACGGGGTCAGTTCGGGATCGGGGGTGGCGGAGGGATCTGGGGGTAGCGGGGAGGGGACGGGGTCAGTACGGGATCGGGGGTGGCGGAGGGATCTGGGGGTAGCGGGGAGGGGACAGGGTCAGTACGGGATCGGGGGTGGCGGAGGGATCTGGGGGTAGCGGGGAGGGGACGGGGTCAGTTCGGGATCGGGGGTGGCGGAGGGATCTGGGGCTTGCGGGGAGGGGACGGGGTCAGTACGGGATCTGGGGGTTGCGGGGAGGGGACGGGGTCAGTTCAGGATCGGGGGTGGCGGAGGGATCTGGGGGTAGCGGGGAGGGGACGGGGTCAGTTCAGGATCGGGGGTGGCGGAGGGATCTGGGGGTAGCGGGGAGGGGATGGGGTCAGTTCGGGATCGGGGGTTGGGGAGGGATCTGGGGGTAGCGGGGAGGGGACGGGGTCAGTTCGGGATCGGGGGTTGGGGAAGGATCTGGGGGTTGCGGGGAGGGGACGGGGTCAGTTCGGGATCGGGGGTGGCGGAGGGATCTGGGGGTAGCGGGGAGGGGACGGGGTCAGTTCGGGATCGGGGGTTGCGGAGGGATCTGGGGGTAGCGGGGAGGGGACGGGGTCAGTACGGGATCGGGGGTTGGGGAGGGATCTGGGGGTAGCGGGGAGGGGATGGGGTCAGTTCAGGATCGGGGGTTGGGGAGGGATCTGGGGGTAGCGGGGAGGGGACGGGGTCAGTTTGGGATCGGGGGTTGAGGAGGGATCTGGGGGTAGCGGGGAGGGGACGGGACGGGGTCAGTTCGGGATCGGGGGTTGGGGAGGGATCTGGGGGTAGCGGGGAGGGGACGGGGTCAGTACGGGATCGGGGGTGGCGGAGGGATCTGGGGGTAGCGGGGAGGGGACGGGGTCAGTTCGGGATCGGGGGTGGCGGAGGGATCTGGGGGTAGCGGGGAGGGGACGGGGTCAGTTCGGGATCGGGGGTTGGGGAGGGATCTGGGGGTAGCGGGGAGGGGACGGGGTCAGTTCGGGATCGGGGGTTGCGGAGGGATCTGGGGGTAGCGGGGAGGGGACGGGGTCAGTACGGGATCGGGGGTTGGGGAGGGATCTGGGGGTAGGGGAGGAGGGGACGGGGTCAGTTCGGGATCGGGGGTGGCGGAGGGATCTGGGGGTAGCGGGGAGGGGACGGCGTCAGTTCGGGATCGGGGGTTGGGGAGGGATCTGGGGGTAGCGGGGAGGGGACGGGGTCAGTTCGGGATCGGGGGTTGGGGAGGGATCTGGGGGTAGCGGGGAGGGGACGGGGTCAGTTCGGGATCGGGGGTTGGGGAAGGATCTGGGGGTTGCGGGGAGGGGACGGGGTCAGTTCGGGATCGGGGGTTGGGGAAGGATCTGGGGGTTGCGGGGAGGGGACGGGGTCAGTTCGGGATCGGGGGTGGCGGAGGGATCTGGGGGTTGCGGGGAGGGGACGGGGTCAGTTCGGGATCGGGGGTTGGGGAGGGATCTGGGGGTAGCGGGGAGGGGACGGGGTCAGTTCGGGATCGGGGGTGGCGGAGGGATCTGGGGGTAGCGGGGAGGGGACGGGGTCAGTTCGGGATCGGGGGTTGGGGAGGGATCTGGGGGTAGCGGGGAGGGGACGGGGTCAGTTCGGGTTCGGGGGTTGCGGAGGGATCTGGGGGTAGCGGGGAGGGGACGGGGTCAGTTCGGGATCGGGGGTTGCGGAGGGATCTGGGGGTAGCGGGGAGGGGACGGGGTCAGTACGGGAATGGGGGTGGCGGAGGGATCTGGGGGTAGCGGGGAGGGGACGGGGTCAGTTCGGGATCGGGGGTTGGGGAGGGATCTGGGGGTAGCGGGGAGGGGACGGGGTCAGTACGGGATCGGGGGTGGCGGAGGGATCTGGGGGTAGCGGGGAGGGGACGGGGTCAGTTCGGGATCGGGGGTGGCGGAGGGATCTGGGGGTAGCGGGGAGGGGACGGGGTCAGTTCGGGATCGGGGGTTGGGGAGGGATCTGGGGGTAGCGGGGAGGGGACGGGGTCAGTTCGGGATCGGGGGTTGCGGAGGGATCTGGGGGTAGCGGGGAGGGGACGGGGTCAGTACGGGATCGGGGGTTGGGGAGGGATCTGGGGGTAGGGGAGGAGGGGACGGGGTCAGTTCGGGATCGGGGGTGGCGGAGGGATCTGGGGGTAGCGGGGAGGGGACGGCGTCAGTTCGGGATCGGGGGTTGGGGAGGGATCTGGGGGTAGCGGGGAGGGGACGGGGTCAGTTCGGGATCGGGGGTTGGGGAGGGATCTGGGGGTAGCGGGGAGGGGACGGGGTCAGTTCGGGATCGGGGGTGGCGGAGGGATCTGGGGGTAGCGGGGAGGGGACGGGGTCAGTTCGGGATCGGGGGTGGCGGAGGGATCTGGGGGTAGCGGGGAGGGGACGGGGTCAGTACGGGATCGGGGGTGGCGGAGGGATCTGGGGGTAGCGGGGAGGGGACAGGGTCAGTACGGGATCGGGGGTGGCGGAGGGATCTGGGGGTAGCGGGGAGGGGACGGGGTCAGTTCGGGATCGGGGGTGGCGGAGGGATCTGGGGCTTGCGGGGAGGGGACGGGGTCAGTACGGGATCTGGGGGTTGCGGGGAGGGGACGGGGTCAGTTCAGGATCGGGGGTGGCGGAGGGATCTGGGGGTAGCGGGGAGGGGACGGGGTCAGTTCAGGATCGGGGGTGGCGGAGGGATCTGGGGGTAGCGGGGAGGGGATGGGGTCAGTTCGGGATCGGGGGTTGGGGAGGGATCTGGGGGTAGCGGGGAGGGGACGGGGTCAGTTCGGGATCGGGGGTTGGGGAAGGATCTGGGGGTTGCGGGGAGGGGACGGGGTCAGTTCGGGATCGGGGGTGGCGGAGGGATCTGGGGGTAGCGGGGAGGGGACGGGGTCAGTTCGGGATCGGGGGTTGCGGAGGGATCTGGGGGTAGCGGGGAGGGGACGGGGTCAGTACGGGATCGGGGGTTGGGGAGGGATCTGGGGGTAGCGGGGAGGGGATGGGGTCAGTTCAGGATCGGGGGTTGGGGAGGGATCTGGGGGTAGCGGGGAGGGGACGGGGTCAGTTTGGGATCGGGGGTTGAGGAGGGATCTGGGGGTAGCGGGGAGGGGACGGGACGGGGTCAGTTCGGGATCGGGGGTTGGGGAGGGATCTGGGGGTAGCGGGGAGGGGACGGGGTCAGTACGGGATCGGGGGTGGCGGAGGGATCTGGGGGTAGCGGGGAGGGGACGGGGTCAGTTCGGGATCGGGGGTGGCGGAGGGATCTGGGGGTAGCGGGGAGGGGACGGGGTCAGTTCGGGATCGGGGGTTGGGGAGGGATCTGGGGGTAGCGGGGAGGGGACGGGGTCAGTTCGGGATCGGGGGTTGCGGAGGGATCTGGGGGTAGCGGGGAGGGGACGGGGTCAGTACGGGATCGGGGGTTGGGGAGGGATCTGGGGGTAGGGGAGGAGGGGACGGGGTCAGTTCGGGATCGGGGGTGGCGGAGGGATCTGGGGGTAGCGGGGAGGGGACGGCGTCAGTTCGGGATCGGGGGTTGGGGAGGGATCTGGGGGTAGCGGGGAGGGGACGGGGTCAGTTCGGGATCGGGGGTTGGGGAGGGATCTGGGGGTAGCGGGGAGGGGACGGGGTCAGTTCGGGATCGGGGGTGGCGGAGGGATCTGGGGGTAGCGGGGAGGGGACGGGGTCAGTTCGGGATCGGGGGTGGCGGAGGGATCTGGGGGTAGCGGGGAGGGGACGGGGTCAGTACGGGATCGGGGGTGGCGGAGGGATCTGGGGGTAGCGGGGAGGGGACAGGGTCAGTACGGGATCGGGGGTGGCGGAGGGATCTGGGGGTAGCGGGGAGGGGACGGGGTCAGTTCGGGATCGGGGGTGGCGGAGGGATCTGGGGCTTGCGGGGAGGGGACGGGGTCAGTACGGGATCTGGGGGTTGCGGGGAGGGGACGGGGTCAGTTCAGGATCGGGGGTGGCGGAGGGATCTGGGGGTAGCGGGGAGGGGACGGGGTCAGTTCAGGATCGGGGGTGGCGGAGGGATCTGGGGGTAGCGGGGAGGGGACGGGGTCAGTTCGGGATCGGGGGTTGGGGAGGGATCTGGGGGTAGCGGGGAGGGGACGGGGTCAGTTCGGGATCGGGGGTTGGGGAAGGATCTGGGGGTTGCGGGGAGGGGACGGGGTCAGTTCGGGATCGGGGGTGGCGGAGGGATCTGGGGGTAGCGGGGAGGGGACGGGGTCAGTTCGGGATCGGGGGTTGCGGAGGGATCTGGGGGTAGCGGGGAGGGGACGGGGTCAGTACGGGATCGGGGGTTGGGGAGGGATCTGGGGGTAGCGGGGAGGGGATGGGGTCAGTTCAGGATCGGGGGTTGGGGAGGGATCTGGGGGTAGCGGGGAGGGGACGGGGTCAGTTTGGGATCGGGGGTTGAGGAGGGATCTGGGGGTAGCGGGGAGGGGACGGGACGGGGTCAGTTCGGGATCGGGGGTTGGGGAGGGATCTGGGGGTAGCGGGGAGGGGACGGGGTCAGTACGGGATCGGGGGTGGCGGAGGGATCTGGGGGTGGCGGGGAGGGGACGGGGTCAGTACGGGATCGGGGGTGGCGGAGGGATCTGGGGGTGGCGGGGAGGGGACGGGGTCAGTACGGGATCTGGGGGTAGCGGGGAGGGGACGGCGTCAGTTCGGGATCGGGGGTTGGGGAGGGATCTGGGGGTAGCGGGGAGGGGACGGGGTCAGTACGGGATCGGGGGTGGCGGAGGGATCTGGGGGTAGCGGGGAGGGGACGGGGTCAGTTCAGGATCGGGGGTTGGGGAGGGATCTGGGGGTAGCGGGGAGGGGACGGGGTCAGTTCGGGATCGGGGGTTGCGGAGGGATCTGGGGGTAGCGGGGAGGGGACGGGACGGGGTCAGTTCGGGATCGGGGGTTGGGGAGGGATCTGGGGGTAGCGGGGAGGGGACGGGGTCAGTACGGGATCGGGGGTGGCGGAGGGATCTGGGGGTAGCGGGGAGGGGACGGGGTCAGTACGGGATCGGGGGTGGCGGAGGGATCTGGGGGTAGCGGGGAGGGGACGGGGTCAGTTCAGGATCGGGGGTTGGGGAGGGATCTGGGGGTAGCGGGGAGGGGACGGGGTCAGTTCGGGATCGGGGGTTGCGGAGGGATCTGGGGGTAGCGGGGAGGGGACGGGACGGGGTCAGTTCGGGATCGGGGGTGGCGGAGGGATCTGGGGGTAGCGGGGAGGGGACGGGGTCAGTTCGGGATCTGGGGGTAGCGGGGAGGGGACGGGACGGGGTCAGTTCGGGATCGGGGGTTGCGGAGGGATCTGGGGGTAGCGGGGAGGGGACGGGGTCAGTACGGGATCGGGGGTCAGTACGGGATCGGGGGTTGGGGAGGGATCTGGGGGTTGCGGGGTCAGTTCGGGATCTGGGGGTTGCGGGGAGGGGACGGGATAGGTGCAGTTTGGCCCTGCGCTGGGCTCGGTCCTGGGGCCGGTTGCTGGCACGGCTCCTTCTCTCCCTCAGGTGGCCCAGCGGACAGGGCCGGCCTGCAGCAGCTGGACACGGTGGTGCATCTGAACCGGCAGGCGGTGGAGCACTGGAAGTGCGTGGAGCTGGCCCATGAAATCCGGTGACTCTTCACACTCCAGTTCCGGGGGGCTGGGCGGGGCAGCCACAGGTGGGATACAAAGAAGGGCCCCGAGCGATCCTGAGCCCCGAGAGCGGCCAGCTGACGTGTGCGCTGAGCTGCAGGGCAGGTTTCCCCACACAGCCGCCTCGGGGGGGGGGGGGGGGGATCCCCGGAAAGCCTGGACAGGCGGCACCCCCAGCCTGGGCTGAGGCGGGAGCCCTGGCATGGGGCCCACCCGCTGCAGAGGGGAGGGGCAGGTGGAGGGTGAGCCCAGCAGAGTGTTGCAGATTTGTGGGGTGCGAGGGGGGAGGGGGAACCAGTGCATGAGCATGGGGAGAGTGGGGCTCGGGGGGAGTCGGAGGGGAGGAGACAGAACCTCAGTGGGCCACAGGGGGTTGGGGGCGGGGTCTCAGAGGAGGCGCCGGGGGCTGGGAAGGGGAGTTGGGGCAGGGGGAGGAGAAGTCTGATTTGGGGGTGAGGGACACCCTGGGGGGGAGGATGGGAAGGGGGGGGGACGGGAGGGGGACACCCTGGGGGGGGACGGGAAGGGGGGGGGGACGGGAGAGGGACACCCTGGGGGGGAGGATGGGAAGGGGGGGGACGGGAGAGGCACACCCTGGGGGGGAGGATGGGAAGGGGGGGGACGGGAGAGGGACACCCTGGGGGGGATGGGAAGGGGGGGGACGGGAGAGGCACACCCTGGGGGGGAGGATGGGAAGGGGGGGGGACGGGAGAGGCACACCCTGGGGGGGAGGATGGGAAGGGGGGGGACGGGAGAGGAACACCCTGGGGGGGGGATGGGAAGGGGGGGGACGGGAGAGGGACACCCTGGGGGGGATGGGAAGGGGGGACGGGAGGGGGACACCCTGGGGGGGATGGGAAGGGGGGGACGGGAGAGGGACACCCTGGGGGGGATGGGAAGGGGGGGACGGGAGAGGGACACCCTGGGGGGGGGATGGGAAGGGGGGGACGGGAGAGGGACACCCTGGGGGGGGATGGGAAGGGGGGGACGGGAGAGGGACACCCTGGGGGGGAGGATGGGAAGGGGGGGACGGGAGAGGGACCCCCTGGGGGGGGATGGGAAGGGACGGGAGAGGGACACCCTGGGGGGGGATGGGAAGGGGGGGACGGGAGAGGGACACCCTGGGGGGGAATGGGAAGGGGGGGACGGGAGAAGGACACCCTGGGGGGGGATGGGAAGGGGGGGACGGGAGAGGGACACCCTGGGGGGGGGATGGGAAGGGGGGGACGGGAGAGGGACACCCTGGGGGGGGGATGGGAAGGGGGGGATGGGAGAGGGACACCCTGGGGGGGAGGATGGGAAGGGGGGGACGGGAGAGGGGCACCCTCGGGGGGGATGGGAAGGGGGGGACGGGAGAGGGACACCCTGGGGGGGGATGGGAAGGGGGGGACTGGAGAGGGACACCCTGGGGGGTGATGTGAAGGGGGGGATGGGAGAGGGACACCCTGGGGGGGAGGATGGGAAGGGGGGGGGACGGGAGAGGCACACCCTGGGGGGGAGGATGGGAAGGGGGGGGACGGGAGAGGAACACCCTGGGGGGGGATGGGAAGGGGGGGGACGGGAGAGGGACACCCTGGGGGGGATGGGAAGGGGGGGACGGGAGGGGGACACCCTGGGGGGGATGGGAAGGGGGGGACGGGAGAGGGACACCCTGGGGGGGATGGGAAGGGGGGGACGGGAGAGGGACACCCTGGGGGGGGGATGGGAAGGGGGGGACGGGAGAGGGACACCCTGGGGGGGGATGGGAAGGGGGGGACGGGAGAGGGACACCCTGGGGGGGAGGATGGGAAGGGGGGGACGGGAGAGGGACCCCCTGGGGGGGGATGGGAAGGGACGGGAGAGGGACACCCTGGGGGGGGATGAGAAGGGGGGGACGGGAGAGGGACACCCTGGGGGGGGATGGGAAGGGGGGGACGGGAGAGGGACACCCTGGGGGGGGATGGGAAGGGGGGGACGGGAGAGGGACACCCTGGGGGGGGGATGGGAAGGGGGGGACGGGAGAGGGACACCCTGGGGGGGGGATGGGAAGGGGGGGATGGGAGAGGGACACCCTGGGGGGGAGGATGGGAAGGGGGGGACGGGAGAGGGGCACCCTCGGGGGGGATGGGAAGGGGGGGACGGGAGAGGGACACCCTGGGGGGGGATGGGAAGGGGGGGACTGGAGAGGGACACCCTGGGGGGTGATGTGAAGGGGGGGATGGGAGAGGGACACCCTGGGGGGGAGGATGGGAAGGGGGGGACGGGAGAGGGACACCCTGGGGGGGAGGATGGGAAGGGGGGGGGACGGGAGAGGGACACCCTGGGGGGGAGGATGGGAAGGGGGGGACGGGAGAGGGACACCCTGGGGGGGGGATGGGAAGGGGGGGACGGGAGAGGGACACCCTGGGGGGGGGATGGGAAGGGGGGGGACGGGAGAGGGACACCCTGGGGGGGGGGATGGGAAGGGACGGGAGAGGGACACCCTGGGGGGGGGGATGGGAAGGGACGGGAGAGGGACACCCTGGGGGGGGATGGGAAGGGGGGGACGGGAGGGGGACACCCTGGGGGGGAGGATGGGAAGGGGGGGGACGGGAGAGGGACACCCTGGGGGGGGGATGGGAAGGGGGGGACGGGAGAGGGACACCCTGGGGGGAGGATGGGAAGGGGGGGACGGGAGAGGGACACCCTGGGGGGTGGGATGGGAAGGGGGGGGACGGGAGAGGGACACCCTGGGGGGGGGATGGGAAGGGGGGGACGGGAGAGGGACACCCTGGGGGGGGGGATGTCTGTGTGGCTCCTGCTGAGCGTGTTGTCTGCGGTGCTGGAGCCGGACTCCCCTGGGGGGCTGGCTGCCTTTGTCTGACCCCCCCCCCCCCCGTCAGGAACTGCCCCCGGGAGATCGTGCTGCTGGTGCGGAGGATCGTGCCGCAGGTCAAGCCGGGCCTGGAGGGGACGAGCCGCAGATCGTCCTGCAAGTCCAGCCAGGACCTGCCGTCGCCCCCGCACAAGCGGGAGAAGAACAGCGCGGTGCCCTCGCGCCCCCAGCAGCGCCGGAGCTGCCACGTCCTGTGCGACGGCAGCGACCGGCTGGTGCTGAACAACTGGGCCCGATACACGGAGGTGGGGAAGCGGAGCCAGCACACGATGCCACCATTGAGCCGCGCGTCCTCCGACGGGGACAAGAACTACATCCTGCTCGCCCCGCTGAATCCGGGGAGCCAGGTACGGCCCCCGCCCGCCTGCCCACCTCTGCCCCGGACACCCCGTGCGCCCCTCCTGCTGGCCAGGCCTTCGCCTCAGGGGCAGAGCCTGATAGGGCCACGTCCGGACCGGCCACACCCAGGGAGCACTTGTCCCAAGGCAGCCGGCACCTGAAGGGATCAGCCAAAGCCCCCGGCCTGCCTGGTCTGTCACACGCTCCGGCCTGCCTGGTCTGTCAAAGCCCCCGGCCTGCCTGGTCTGTCACACGCTCCGGCTTTCTGGAGCTGCAGGGCCCAGGGCTGCAGCCACCCTGCGGCGGCCCCGACAGATCCCTTCGGGCAGCGGGATGCAGATCGAGGTGTCTAAAGATCTTCGGTCCTCCAGGGGGCAGCACTGAGCTCTGGGCGCTCTTGAGTCCTGGGCTGTGACACCCCCCACATCCAGCCCCCTCCCCCCCCCCACGCTCCTAGGCAGGCCCTCCCCGCCCCCCAGCCTGCACCTGCACAGGCTGCATGGAGCTGACACCGCTTCTTGCTGGATCTTGGTGTCTGCGGATGGCCAGGCTTTGGCCGTTTGCAAGGAGCAGGGGATCCGTCCCCAGCTCCCGTGCACCGAGGAACGTCACCGCGCAGGATGCAAATTGACCCCAAGGAGCCTCTTCCGCCCCCCAAGACGTCCCTGGGGACGAGTGTTGGGTACGGTGTGGTTAGCTAGGAGGGGAAGGGAACCGTACGGCTCTGGGGTGAGTGGGCCGCTGAAGGGAATTCCTCCCCCGCCCGCCCAGCCCCAGGGGGAAGGGGAAGCTTTTGTGCTCTTGGTTTCTTTTCAGCGCAGTAAATTAGGCTTGCGAGCTGGTGCTGTGTCCAAAGGCCTCTTCCCAGCCCGGCAGCGCTCAGCTTTGTGCTGGGGGTGCGGATACTGCCCCGCTCCGGCGTGGGACGGCCGCAGTCCTGACAGGGTTTGTCAGCAGGGTTGTGCCCAGTGCTGGGGAAAACCGGGAGGCTTTTCAGTGGGTCGGACACGGGGCCGGATATGGGCTAACGACCCTGCCCCCCTCTGCGAAGTGCTCTGGGGGTCTCTGTAAGTCGAGTGCTGAGGATGTGGGTCCTCCCAGGGTCTGCAGGGAGTAACCACGTCCTGCCTGCTCTGTCTTCCAGCTGCTGAGGCCTGTGTATCAGGAGCACAACGCCGCGGAGGGTAAGTGTCCATTCCCCACAGCCAGCGCGAGGCAGTTGCTGTGGGGCCCCTCGGTGGGTGGATTCCCCTCTGCTGTGCACCAGGGGGTGACCTTGTGCAGTCACTGAGCTGCACACGCCTGGCTACGAGCCAGCCTGTGGCCCCCCTGGAAACCTCATGGCAAGGGCTCGGGGAGACAAGCTGCTGGGCTGCCCGCCTGTGGCAGGAGGCCGGGGACCCCGGGGTGCCCTCCCTTCATTTGTTTGCATCCTGGGTCATGCTTAGGGGTTGTCCCATAGAGTCACCTTTCTGGCCTTCCCCAGCGGCCCCATGTGTTGGTGACGGGGGTTGGGACAAGCAGGGGTGTCTCAGACCCACCTGCAGACGTCCTCTCCGGGGCTGGGACTCACCCTTCTGCTGCTGACAGAGGTGGTGGCTGCCACCCTGCAGTGCCCCGTCCTGGCCGGGGGAAGGGATAGCTCAGTGGTTTGAGCATTGGCCTGCTAACCCCAGGGTTGTGAGTTCAATTCTGGGGTCATGGGGGGGGAATAGGGATGGGCCCTGCTTTGAGCAGGGGGTTGGGCTAGAACAGTGGTCCCCAACCCCCGGGCCGCGGACCGGTACTGGTCCGTGGATCAGTTGGTACCGGGCCGTGGCAGCCTTCGCTGCAGCAGCGCCGCGGGACACTCAGTGCCGCGGGGCACTTCCCGCCCTTTTATGTCCACTGAAAAGCCGCCGCCGGGATAGCTTCCTCATCGGAGGTAATGTATTCGGCGGCTTTTCGGCGGACATACAAGGGTCCGCCGCGCCGAGGAAAAAAAAATGGGGTCGCGCTGCGCCGAGGAAAAGGGGTCGCGCTGCGCCCCAGGCCGCAGTAAAATTGTAAAAGCGTTGACCGGTCCGCGGTCATACAAAGGTTGGGGACCACTGGGCTAGAAGGTCTCCTGAGATTCGCAGCAGCAGCAGCTGCAGTGGGACTCCTCTCCTCGCAGTGCATGGTGCAGAGAGGAAGGGGCCGGTCCTCTCCTCTGGGACCCTGTCAGCTGTTCCAGCCGGGCACGGGGAGGAGCAGGTTGTGGGGCTGCGCTGCTGTTCCACTGCCATGCCTGCCAACTCCCCCCACGAGCCAGGGAAGAGTCCCTCCCCCATTGAGCCCCTCTCGGGGAAGCAAAGGGGATCCAGCCATGAGCCAGCACCAGAGGGACCTTTTCTGTGTCCAGCCACCCAGCCAAAGGGCTGAGACAGGAGGGGAGACCCCGGGAGGAGCGGCTGGGGGAAGCATGGCTGAGGTGTAAGGGCAGATGGATCTGGTGGGGGTTGGTGAGGAAGAGGGGAGAATTAGTGGGTTATTTTGTTGTGTGGAGGAGGGAGAATCACATGAGGAGCGTCCTGCATATAGCGGAACGAGGGGGAGCCATCTTTGAGAAAGCCCTTGTTCAAATCTGGGCGTGCATCACGACACTGCTCCCTCCCCCACCAATGTGCCTCTGTTTCTCTGTCTCTAAACTGGGGATCAGGCTGTGTGCCCTGCTTTGCAAAGTGCACTGAGGAGGGGCACTGGCAGGACCCTGAATGTGTCCATGGGCATGTCTGCCGTGCATTGCTGGGTCTGCCTCCCCCCCCCAGGCATGGGGAAAGTCACTGTCTAGGGGCGGGCGTTGCTCCTCCCCCAGGACATCCCCTAGCACGTCTCCAGTGGGTTCCCTGGAGCCGGCCCTGGGTCTGATTCTTGCGGGTGCGAGTGCAGTCGAAGTTGCATGGCTGTCGGAGGCTGCTGCAGACACTGGGCCAGCTTGAGATCCCGTTGGCTCATCATTCCCCCAGCTCTGCTGGGTCTCTGCTGTGCGTGAGGAGCTGGAATGATAACGGCAAGTCCTGCCCCTCCGAGCTGTGCGAGCTGATGCCAGTCACTGGTGCCCCCCGCTGGGTGAGCGGCTTCCGTGTGCTCTGGTGGTGACATGTCCTGTGACTCAACATATGGTCTGGGGAGAGGGCGGGTGGTTCCTGTGCACAGATGGCTCCAGAGCCCGGTGAACGGCAGGTCGCGTGATCGTGGGAATCCTCTTGTGCGGGGTCAGCTCCGAGCAGGGCAGCCGGCTGCGGAGGTGCGTGCCGGTCGGTGGAAGGGAGCCGCAGGGCGAGGGACGGTGAATGGAGTGGCGGGCGATGGGGTTTCGGTGACGAGGTGGGTGTTTGGTTTGAAGCAGGGTGCTAAGCTCGTGGCCATTCCGTGCTCATCTGAGGTGTGGGCGTTAGTTTCAACCCCACCTTTCGGAAGCAGTGTCAGGCGTGCAGAGTTCAGGTCAGGATGGCTTGATGCAGCGCATCCAGTCTCGTTTTAAATGCAAAACCCCTTCTAGAGGAGGCTCAGCCCATGGGTCAGTGGGGCAGAGACAGCGCCCAGCGTTTAGCTAACGGTTTGTACTAACGACATTTCTAGAGCCAGCGTTTGTGAGAAGCTGGAGAAGTCTGAGCGTATTCTTAGCAATCAGCCCTGCACCCCGGTGTGTTGTAGCATGTTCTGCAGCCCCGAGTTCCTCTTTCTGCACGGGCGTCTGTCATGCAGGAGGCCAACAACTCGCTTGCCATGGGACTCCTGAGAAGTGTGTGTTCCCCCACCTTGCCTCTCTCCTCCTGGGTGTCTGTATCATAGCAAAGCCCAGATCCAGGGGATAGGCATGTAAAATGCACCTGGTACGGGAAGAGTCTGGTGTGGGGAGAGGCCCTGGGCTGAGAAATGGTCTCTCGGCGCCTGTCCTGTCCTTGGTTTGGTTTATTTCATACCTCAGGAAGCCAGGCTGCTGGGTGATCCGCACTGTCCGGGGGCTGGGGAGAGAGCAGACTCCACATTATGGCAGCTCAATGAAACCTTCCCGAAGCAATGAAAAAGCTGCGAGATGGAGGGAACCCACAGGCAGTCCTAGACCTCAGGCTGCTTCGGGGTTGGGAGAGGAAGCGGGTGGATGGACAGTGGTTGCAGGAGGAAGGTCTTTGGTTAGGGGCGCTCAGACCCGCAGTCCCAGCTTCTCCTGTTGCTGGGGCTGGGGGAGCAATGCCATACGAGCACTTCTCTGTCGGCCCCGGCCCCTTGCTTGAATCCTCCCAGTCCCGCAGCTCGGTGGTTGCTGTCTGCTCCAGCTACTCCTGCAGGCAGCCACCGAACCCCGAAGCTGGCGGCCAGAGGGGTTACCTGCATGCGTGTGAGCTCCCTGCTGGGCCTCAGGGTCCTGTACAAGCGGCTCCAAGAGCCCCCTGGCCCGTGCAGGAGTGGGGCTAGTTTTGATGGGCATTGGTGAGCTAAGGAGAGCGGAGCTGAAATGAGCAGCGTCAACACGGGCTCGCCGGGGAGGCTCTAGACACAAGCGTGCGCGTTTCACACGGAGCCCAGCACAGGGGAGGGAATTGGGGGTGCTCAGCTGGATGCTCAGCTGGGTGTAGACCGGATGCTGGAACTGACCCTTTTCCGCCCAGAGAGCTTCACAGCGCGGCCGTTGCTGGGGCAGCAGGTCTTGTCCTCTGGCGTCTCCCAATGATCTACGTCCGGTGGGACCTGGCTGGACGGGGCGGTGGTTGTCTGCTTGGCTCCAGGGTAGCTTGAGAGCTCTGCTCTGGGTGTGTCCTGGGACTGTGGTTCTAGGGACCGGGGGTGGCAAGCCACGGGGGCGGCCTGACGGTCGCTGTCAGGGCAGCAGTCAGACAGCCTTCGGCGGCACGTCGGTCCTCCGGGTTCGGTGGCATTTCGGCTGCAGGTGCCGAGCCATGGGACTGGCGGACCTCCCGCAGAAACACAGAAACGCCGCTGAATCTGGGGGGACCGGCGGACCTCCCGCAGAAACGCCGCTGAATCTGGGGGGACCGGCGGACCTCCCGCAGGCGTTCCGCCAAATCTGGGGGGACCGGCGGACCTCCCGCAGGCGTTCTGACGAATCTGGGGGGACCGGCGGACCTCCCGCAGGCGTTCTGACGAATCTGGGGGGACCGGCGGACCTCCCGCAGAAACGCCGCCGAATCTGGGGGGACCGGCGGACCTCCCGCAGGCGTTCCGCCGAATCTGGGGGGGACCGGCGGACCTCCCGCAGGCGTTCTGACGAATCTGGGGGGACCGGCGGACCTCCCGCAGGCGTTCCTACGAATCTGGGGGGACCGGCGGACCTCCCGCAGGCGTTCTGACGAATCGGGGGGGACCGGCGGACCTCCCGCAGGCGTTCCGCCGAATCTGGGGGGACCGGCGGACCTCCCGCAGGCGTTCCGCCGAATCTGGGGGGGACCGGCGGACCTCCCGCAGGCGTTCCTACGAATCTGGGGGGACCGGCGGACCTCCCGCAGGCGTTCTGACGAATTTGGGGGGACCGGCGGACCTCCCGCAGGCGTTCCTACGAATCTGGGGGGACTGGCGGACCTCCCGCAGGCGTTCCGCCGAATCTGGGGGGGACCGGCGGACCTCCCGCAGGCGTTCCTACGAATCTGGGGGGACCGGCGGACCTCCCGCAGGCGTTCTGACGAATCGGGGGGGACCGGCGGACCTCCCGCAGGCGTTCCGCCGAATCTGGGGGGGACCGGCGGACCTCCCGCAGGCGTTCTGACGAATCGGGGGGGGACCGGCGGACCTCCTGCAGGCGTTCCGCCGAATCTGGGGGGGACCGGCGGACCTCCCGCAGGCGTTCCTACGAATCTGGGGGGACCGGCGGACCTCCCGCAGGCGTTCCGCCGAATCTGGGGGGACCGGCGGACCTCCCGCAGGCGTTCCGCCGAATCTGGGGGGGACCGGCGGACCTCCCGCAGGCGTTCCTACGAATCTGGGGGGACCGGCGGACCTCCCGCAGGCGTTCTGACGAATTTGGGGGGACCGGCGGACCTCCCGCAGGCGTTCCTACGAATCTGGGGGGACCGGCGGACCTCCCGCAGGCGTTCCGCCGAATCTGGGGGGACTGGCGGACCTCCCGCAGGCGTTCCGCCGAATCTGGGGGGGACCGGCGGACCTCCCGCAGGCGTTCCGACGAATCTGGGGGGACCGGCGGACCTCCCGCAGGCGTTCCGACGAATCTGGGAGGACCGGCGGACCTCCCGCAGGCGTTCCGCCGAATCTGGGGGGACCGGCGGACCTCCCGCAGGCGTTCCGACGAATCTGGGGGGACCGGCGGACCTCCCGCAGGCGTTCCGCCGAATCTGGGAGGACCGGCGGACCTCCCGCAGGCGTTCCGCCGAATCTGGGGGGACCGGCGGACCTCCCGCAGGCGTTCCGCCGAATCTGGGAGGACTGGCGGACCTCCCGCAGGCGTTCCGACGAATCTGGGAGGACTGGCGGACCTCCCGCAGGCTTTCCGCCGAATCTGGGAGGACTGGCGGACCTCCCGCAGGCGTTCCGCTGAAGACCGCCTGACTGCTGCGCTTGGGGTGGCAAAAATCGTAAAGCCGCCCCTGCTGGGGGTGGCCTTGGACGAGTTGTTCTTTCTGCTTCTCTAATTGAATGGCTCCTCGTGGCCCTGGGGCAACTGCCCCTGCGCGTTTGTGTTGAGTGCAGTTATTGGCAGCCCGTGGAGTGGAGACGGTGTGGCACCGGGAAAGCTCTGCAGTGGAAAAGCTGGAGGACAGCAGGAGTCTTCAGCATGGGTCCCGCGTTTCCAAGACCCTGTGCAGGCTTCTGAATTCCTCCAGCCCGGAGAATTTCCCTTCACTGAAACCTGAGCAGGTCGGGGGACTCTTCTGGGTTGTGGGGTATGACAACCTTCTGCCACCGCTGAGCCTGGAGAGTCACCTCGCTCTGGGGGCCTCCCTGTTGCAACAGGAGCGTGGTTAGAAAGAACCAGGATTTTCCCCATAGCGCTTATTTTTAATTAGCATCTACCGCTAGTTACTCTGCACAGTGATTAAACAAGCAAACGCTGGAGCGATTGCAAGAGGAACACATTGCTTTGTGCAAGTTGGCTCCTCCCCAGATCAGACCGGAGAAAATTAGGAAACTACTTCTGAGGGGTGAAGAATTTTCAAAGTGAAATGGGGAGATGTAGCAATACGGGGTCAAGCCAGCCGCCAGCCTGACCAGCCTGTAGCCACCTTGCCCTTTAGTGCATGGCCATGAGCCCACCTGTCATGATTTGGTTTCATCTGGCAGTCAGCCTGTTAGCAAAGGGAACAGGGAACGAATTAGAGAATCACTGAGTTAGAGCTGAAAACAACCTGGTAGGTAACTGAGCCCCAGAAGGGCACGGTACTGGCCGAACAGGAACAGTGGGTTCTGCGAACACAGTGCAGTCCATCTCTGCTGGCGTAGGGTTAGCAGGGACGGCAAGGTCTGACCCTCTGCCAAGACGCAGGATTTGCGGTGCGTACACCAGTGACCTTTCCAGATGACTGTCCCCCGATCAGGAGTCTGATTTGTCTCACGTGTCCCCAAGTTTCACCCCACTTAAGAACTGCTCGCTGACAAAATCAGACATGAAAATACAGAAGTGTCACAGCCGCACTGTTACTGAAACATGGCCGACGTCTTGTGTTGTCTCTGTGAAATGTTAGTTTGTACTGATCTCGCTCATGCTTTTTGCTGTAAAACTAGGCAAATCTCTAGATGAGTTGATGTACCCCCCGGAAGACCTCACTGTACCCCCAGGGTATGCATACCCCCGGCTGAGCACCGGTGGCCTAACCCATCCAAGACAGGTGGTCTCCAGCCTCCTTTTGAAAACCTCCAGTGAAGCTTCCACAACCTTCCTGGGCATCTGTGCCATTGTCCTACTGTTCTTACTGTCATGGAGGCCCGGGCGATGCTCTGGCATTGCTCCCTATGAAGCCAGTTAGGATTCCGGGGGAAGTGTCCCCTCTCCGTACACAGCCTGTTTCCAAGGCTAGGAGCTTCCCAGGTACCCACTTCAACCTTCCTGGGTCTGACCTCGGAGCATTCGGCACCTTCTGCCCCTCCGTGTGCTTCCCCCAGCAAGTCCACCCAGGCGGGGTCCTGGGGGAGCCCGTGGGTCTGCACCCCAACTCCACAGTCAGATGTGACTCTCAGCCAGTCAGTAAAACAGAGGTTTATTAGTTGTCAGGTGATCTAACACAGAGCTGGTAGGTACAGCGAACCAGACCCCTCAGCTGGATCCATTTTGGGGGGCCAGGGAGGCCAGGCCCTGTCTGGGCCTGCCTCCCCTTTCCCCAGTCAGCTGCAGACTGAGACTCACTCTCCTCCAGCCCCTCCTCCCCTTTTCCTTTGTCTTTCCCGGGCTTGCCCAGGTCAGGTGACCTCGCTCCCTCACCTGGAGTCAAATTACAGCTTCAGGTCCGGCCACCTTCACACAAGAGTCAGAGGAACCATTACGATCATTCCTACTCCGTCACACTTACAATGGGAAATTTTTCCTGAGATTTAATCTATGGCTCTGTCTACACTACAGACAGTAGCAAGGCACCGCTGCAGTTTCACCGCTGTAAGGTCTCCCGTGTAGCTGCTCTATACCAGCGGGAGAGAGCTCTCCCGCCAGCATCATGAAACCACCCCAGCGAGTGGCTGTAGCTGTGTCAGCAGGAGAGCTCTCCCGCTGGCATAGGGCTGTCCACACTGGCGCTTCTGTTGGTGAAACTTATGTTGGTCGGGGGAAGGGGGGCATGTTTTTTCACACCCCTAATTGACAAAAGCGCTAGTCTACTACCTGCGGTGCTGTATTTCCCATCGCCTCTTGTCCTGCCCTCGCCAGCTATTTGAAGTATTTGAAGACAGCCACTGTGTTCCCCCTCAATCTCCTCTTCTCCAAACTAACCCTACCCAGCTCCTCCAGCCTTCGTATGGCCTGTGTTCCATCCCTCTGATCATCTTGGTCGCTCGCCTCTGGATCCTCCAGGTGCTCCTGTCTGTGACGTTGGTTAGACTAATAGACTAGTTGGAAAGGGCCCCACCTCCTCCATGGCTGACTGCAGGAGTGTTCTGGCCGGTCTCAGGACCATAACAGGTCTCAGCTGCAATGCAGAAGTAGGAGTAGAAAAGGCAGAGCTGGCTGGATCCATGACCTGGCAGGGGAGGGTGCAGCCGGTGCAGCTGTGTGGTACTGATGCTGTCGCACTAACTGGGACGATGCTTTAGGCAAGATTCCTTCGCTAGGAACTTCCTGGAGTCTCCTGTGACTGAAGTCCTAAGGGTTGGCCTGGGAGAACTGTGCCTGCGTGGTCCTCCCCCTGGTCTGTGTGGATCAATATCCGCGGGACTACGGCAGCAGGTTTTGGCTGACAGAGAAATGCGCTCAGGTCCCTTTGGCAATGGTTTTACCCTAAACCCTCGGCACAGAATTTAGATTCCCAGCCCCAACGGCCCTTGGTCTGGGTCCTGCTCTGGTTCCTTGGGGTGACCCGGGGGTGGCAGCTGGAGTATGTGACCCAGCTGCTGTGCACTGTCCAGTGATGGCGCTGAGAATTCACTTCGGACAGGCTGAAATCCCTGGGATGGGTCTGGGTCCCCGGTGCTGTCAGTGGGGTCGCGTCACAGGGAGTCGTTCCAAAGAGGCTCTCTCTGTAGTGAGCCCCCACCCCGGGCCAGGGGGACAGCAAACAACATGTAGTCAGGAGGAAATGGTTTACAATGTTTGCCCTGCTTTACTCTCCCCTCTGACACTCACCGGACTGGTAGTCTCCTCCCACCCCAGACAGGCAGCACCTTGGCATTGCATTTTCAGAGCTACCTGCTTCTTGGTCAGCAAAGAGCTCCCCTGCCCCACATCTTTGTCACCCGCCAGCTCTGCTGGCGTAGTTCTGAGAAGGCTCTGCAGGGGGTGGCTAAAGCAGCCGTGTTCATTGTCCCCCTAAAGCAGCAGGTAGGCCACTAGCTATTTCTGCGGCCTTAGCCCTTGGATTATTCCAGTGTGGTGGGGGCGGTTGAGCAGGGTCAATGCCAACTGTGAGCTCTGGGGCGGTTTGGACTGAGGCCGGATCTTTGACTGGGTAAGCGGAGGTCTCAGCTGTGCGGTACCTGAATGCACTGTTCAGTGACACACAGAGAGTGACACCTACTCTAACGGCTGGCTCGGATATCCTGGGACCAACAGGGCTACGACTGCATGGCACACTTACTTCCCATAGCATTTGTTCCACGTGCACTCCCGCTGCTTTCCAGGCTGTCTCCTGCACCGTGCCTTCTGCTGACAGATGAATGAACTTGGCAGCTGGCCAGGAAACATTTGCGAATGCAGCTGATGTAGAAGCTGGGTGCACTGTACTGTGGCTGGGAGATTCTCGCTTGAGTAGAACTGTGCCAGGATTTGAGGGGCCTAGTTGACTGAAAAGAGCCATTTCCCGCATAAATCACTGATCATTCAGCTAACACCATCCACCTATGGACCCCAAAGTGCTTTACTGAGGAAGGTGCCTGTTGTTAGGCCCATGTTACAAAAGGGGAAATTGAGGAACCAGGGGCTGTGACTTGCCCAAGCTCACTCCTGAGTCAGAGGCAGGCTGGCATTAGAGCACAGCTCTCTTGAGCCCCAGTTCTGTGGGGTCAGTCCCCTTTCGACTGTGCTGACACCCGAGGCAGAGGAAGGGGGTTACATCCTCCCAGCTCCATGTGGTTTGCGCACTGGTGGAAGGTGTGTCCAAGGCAGTGCCCATAGATGGAATTGTCTCGAAGGCTGTGTGACTAGCTAGGCCCATTGTAGCCGGGAGCTAGGAGCTGTCCTGCTATCATTAGTATTATTAGTTTAATCTGTAACAAGACATGGAGCTTTGCAACCAGTAACCATGCTAAATGAAAGCAGAACAGCTGACCTCTACAGCTGGCATTCGGAAGGCAGTTGACTCATTCTCTGGCCAGTGCAGCTACTGCTCGGATGGAAGCACAGGAGAGAGCCCCACGTGAAAACGCCAGAGAGCTGCATGCCAGTAAAAGATCCCAGAGCCTCCCTCGGGGAGAGCCTCTGCTCAGCAGTGACCCCAGGCTGGGGATAAGCTCCCCATGCAAGCAGTTCTGACTGTCAGTGTCTCAAGCAGGGGTGGGCAAACTTTTTGGCCTGAGGGCCACACTAGGCTTCAAAATTGTGCAGAGGGCAGGGTAGAGAAGGCCCTGCCCCCTGTCCGACAGTCACCCACTTCCTGCCCCCTGACTGCCGCCCTCTGAACCACGACCCATCCAACTCCCCCTTCCTTGTCCCCTGATCGTCCCCTTCAGAGACCCCCCCACTTTAATTGCCCCCCAGAACCCCACCCCCTTTCTAGCCCCACTGCTCTCTGTTCCCTGATTGCCCCCTCCTGAGACCCCCCACACCCTAACCACCCCCCCCCCCGGTTTTCCCACCTTAGCCCCCCCCCCCAACTTGCTTACCTGCTCAGCCAGGCATGGGGCCCCGCGGTTTGCAGCGCTCAGCCCTGCACCCGGCCAGGAGCACAGGGAAGGGCTGTGTGCTGAGGTCATTTGGGTGAGTTTGGATTGTGGGCTCCGGTATGCGCCTGTCTCTGGCTAATTGAGAATCATCCCCTCCCCTCCTTGCCACTGTCCCGCTCCCCTTGGGCATCCCTGGCATCCCCAGAGGGAAGAGCTGTAAAATGAGATCCGAAGGAACAGGTCTATGGGCTACAGCTAGGGAGGGGTGACAGGGGTAGGCTTCTGGATCGCATTCCTCCCCCTCCGCTGTATAGTGCGGGTCCCTTGCTGCTCTGCCCCATTGTGGGCGTGGGGAAATGCTCCCAGCGTCTGCAAGGTTCGGATCTGTCGAAATGATGCCATCAGGGAGGAAAGCGGATTGACATCCCCAAACCATCTTCCCACCACCTCCAGCGTGTCTGAACATGCCGGAAATGCCTGTATGGTACAAAGCAGCAGGGAGGGACTGTCCTAGGAGAGACCAGCCTGGAGCAATGGCACATTGATCAGCTGATGTTTAAAAATAGTTTTCAGAGCGAGGGCAAGGGGCTGACAGGCCATGTGGTGTGTCTCATCCGGAAACCTGGGACTGTATCACAGGCTTGAAACAGCACTTCGGAGCGCTGCCAGGCTGTGAAGTCCGTATGCAGCGAAAAGCAATCCCTGTTCCTGATCACTGAAGCAGGGGGCTGCAAAGGAAGCTCAGTGTAATCCTGTGTTCTGGCCGAGGATAGCGGAGTCCTCCAGTGAAAAGGGCCAGAATAGAAAACTAATGCGGTTGGTCAGATTTCCTGAGTGTGAAGGTAAATACAATGCTTAAAAACCGAATCCGTGTGGGCTGGGTGCTGCCACGTTTACTCACAAGGAGTCGAGGCATCACTGCCGTCCCCAGGCTGAGCAGCGGGAATGGCCACGAGATCGCTTCCAAGAGGCCGGGGTCATCCGGACACTTACGAATATATTTACAAATCCGTCTTCATGACATTTATTCTGGCATCATCCACCCTGAGCAGCTTCACGGAGCTGCAGTTAAAAGAGTTACCTGCCCGAGACTTTTCTTCTTCTTCTCCCCATCCTGTGAAATCTGACCCCGAACACCCGAGGATTGGGCAAGATTCAGTTCTGCACCCGGGACAGGATTTCTGTCTGAGAAATGGTCACAGCTTTAACGTCCAGCGGGCAAGGCCTGGGGGCTTTGGGGTTATTTTCTTACCTTCTTCCTCCGCCAGAGATGGGACATTGGATGGGGAGCTGGTGCCCTGTGGGGATCCTGAGGAGTTTCTGAGGGGTGTGGCTGGCTGGTTCTTGTTCACAGGCTCCTGGTCTAACTGGTCCCCATATGTCGAGTTGGCAGTGACCTGGGGGCTGGAGGGTGTGACGGTGCTGTTCCTGGTGGGATTCAACTGTGAGTGTCAGATCAGGACAGATTGCTTCCAAAGGGGCAACTACAGCCCAAAGCTGGGGTTTTTCCACACTAAGGCAAACCAAACCAGCTAAACAGAAAAGACTTTGGTTTCGCCCCACTGGCTAACCACAAGTCACACAAGCAATTCCCTTAGACACTCCAGATTCCCAGTACCACCACCAGCAGCCACCTGTCCTGGGGACCAATGGTTATGAAAACCAATCCCCCAAATAAAGAAAACAGTTCTCCCCAATTCCAAAGAATCAGGCCCCAGACCCAGGTCAATATACAAATCAGATCTTACCACAAATCACGCTGTTGCCAATCCTTAGAATCTAAAATCTAAAGGTTTATTACACAAGGAAAAAGGTCTAGGTGAGGGTTAAGAATGGTTAAAAGAAATCAATTACATGCAGTAATGGCACATCTCTTGGTTCAGGCTTGCTGCAAAGGTAGAATAAACTGCAGGTTTCAATCAAAGTCTTTGGAAAGCATCCCCTGCAGAGATGGGTCAGCACCTTTGTCCAGAGTTCCCCTGTGTAGCAAAGTTCCATCCAAAGCTGGAAACAAGGCAGGCTGAAGGCTGGAGGTAGAAGACAAAATGGAGGACGCTTCTTCCAGCTTTTATAGACTCTCCTCTGTGGGCGAAGCCCCTCCTCCTCCTTATGCAGAGTCCAGTTGCAAAAAGGAGGTCCACAGCCCCATGGTCCAATCACCAGACTCTCCACGATTCAGTTTTTGGCCAGCCATGTCCCATTCCTGGGGAGGCTCCTCTCCTCGGGTGTGGACACAGTTCATTGTGCAGTTGATGGCCCTTTAATGGGCTCGAGTTAGCACCAGCGTGTCTGAGATTTCACCCAGGAGCCAAGCCTAAGTTTGAAGTACAGGCACCTTTTATCCACTATCCATAACTTCAGTTCCAAAATAGACACACACATATGGTCATAGGCACGTTATGACCCCTTCACATAATATTTGGTACCGCAATGATCTATATGGTACCAAATTATTCCAGTAACGTGACAGAGGGGCAGGGAGGTGATTGGCTTCCTCTGCAGCATGGGATGTGGGTCACTTGCCAGGATTCTCTGGGTCTCTCTCACTTAATCGTTTCCTGGCCAGAAGTCTAGTCTCCTGCAGGCTGTGTTACTTTGGTCTCAGTTCGGTTGTTGGGTTGAGCGTGCAGGTGCAGAGTGGTGTCAGTGGCCTGGGATACACAGGAGATCTGACCACATGATCGGAGGTCCCTTCTGTCCTTAAACTCTATGACTCTTTATCCCATTGAGAAGGGGCCTGTCCATGCTTAGCCATGGGAATAAGGTCCCAAGGTATGGGACAGTTGTGGGTCTAGAACAGCTGTTTACGCTCATGTTTAGAGCTGTTTTGCATTTGTTAGTTTTTATGCGTTTGAGCCCTGCTCTGTAGGACACACACAGCAAATAATGCCGGTTACATTTGAAACCATTTGCAAAATGTTTTTGACAACACATGGTGTGTACAAAATGCAAGATGGGTGCTGGGCTACTGACTGGGTTTTATTGGCATTTAGTTGGGATTTTGCTGTTCATTTCACATCAGTGCAGATCAAACCCTCACACCAAACCACCCACTGTGCTAAGTCAGTCCATAGAGCCAGATCCTCAGCTGGTGTAAATCTGTTTATGCCAGGTGAGAATTTGGCCCCCTGTTTTGGTTAATATTTGATTCAACACGAAGTGTTGCTCACTCAGCCAGTATTACAGCTCCATGCACTGTAGTGCTGAGTGGTTCTGATAGCAGAGACTGATTCCCTGCAGTTCTTGGTTCGAGTTCCTCCCCTTTGCATTATCAGTGACGTCAGGAATTATAACAACACAGTGGACTAGACCCGTGAAAATTCAGTTCTTGCTCTCTCCTTTTCTTTCTTTTGGTTTCTTGCGGCTCCAGGAAATGCAGGGAAAGGCAAATCCCATACGGGATCCGGACGGAAATCCAGGCTGATGAAGACGGTGCAGACTATGAAGAGCTATGGGAACTACCAGAACTGCACCATTGTGAGGCCTCATATCCCGCACTCCAGCTATGGCACCTATGTGACACTGGCCCCCAAAGTGCTCGTGTTCCCTGTCTTTGTGCAGGTAAGCCGGCCCTTCCTGGCACATCTGGAAACCAGGCTGTATGGGCCAGGGGGGACTGACTGAAATCAGGGAGATCATAGAATCAGAGACTCTCGGGGTTGGAAGGGACCTCAGGAGGTATCTAGTCCAACCCCCTGCTCAAAGCAGGACCAATCCCCAACTAAATCATCCCAGCCTGGGCTTTGTCAAGCCTGACCTTAAAAACCTCTAAGGAAGGAGATTCCACCACCTCCCTAGGTAACCCATTCCAGTGCTTCACCAACCTCCTAGTGAAAAAGTGTCTCCTAATATCCAACCTAAACCTTCCCAACTGCAACTTGAGACCATTACTCCTTGTTCTGTCATCTGGTACCACTGAGAACAATCTAGATCCATCCTCTTTGGAACCCCCTTTCAGGTAGTTGAAAGCAGCTATCAAATCTCCCCTCAGTCTTCTCTTCTGTAGACTAAACAATCCCAGTTCTCTCAGCCTCTCCTCATAAGTCATGTGCTCCAGCCCCCTAATCATTTTTGTTGCCCTCCTCTGCACTCTTTCCAATTTTTCCACATCCTTCTTCTGGTGTGGGGCCGAAAACTGGACACAGTTCTCCAGATGAGGCCTTACTAATGTCGAATAGAGGGGAACGATCACGTCCCTCGATCTGCTGGCAATGCCCCTACTTATACAGCCCAAAATGTCGTTAGCCTTCTTGGCAACAAGGGCATACTGCTGACTCATATCCAGCTTCTGGTCCACTGTAACCCCTAGGTCCTTTTCTACAGAACTGCTGCCTAGCCATTCGGTCCCTAGTCTGTAGCTTCTTCCGTCCTAAGTACAGGACTCTGCACTTGTCCTTGTTGAACCTCATCAGATTTCTTTTGGCCCAATCCTCTAATTTGTCTAGGTCCCTCTGTATCCTATCCCTACCCTCCAGCATATCTATCACTCCTCCCAGTTTAGTGTCATTTACAAACTTGCTGAGGGTGCAGTCCACACCATCCTCCAGATCACTGATAAAGATATTGAATAAGACCGGCCCCAGGACCGACTCTTGGGGCACTCCGCTTGATACCTGCTGCCAACTAGACATGGAGCCATTGAGCGATGTATATGATGTAACTGATAAAACATGTTGATTTATAACCAAAGAGAGCCTTTACACTAGATTTGACACATCTTTTAGCAACCTATAACAAAGTACACAATTATATAGCCTAATATTGTCAGATTCTTATTAATTGTACATTTAGTATGTTAGAAATGGGGAATGATGTGTTACTTATTTATGAGACAATTAACTTTTTGCTCATGATTTGTGCCTGGCTGCATTAGGATGGTAACACAGATTTAATTAAACACACAAAACCGCATATAACATTTATTTTGATTAAACAAAATCTTAAATGGTTTTGGATATGTAAATTTCTCTTATCAACACCCATTTCACATTCACAGCGAAGTTAGAAGTTTGGGCTTTAACATTCAATTCAGATGTCATTTTAAACAGGTTTCTTTTTAAAAACGAAAAACATAATTTAGCTATATTAAAAAATCGGGTTCTTCCCTGTTTACCCAGCATGGCCTGGCCCAGAGCTGCCCATGTATCATGGACTCTCTCCTGCACATGCTAACTTCAAGCTCTCGAACAAATGGCAGGGCTGCCTGCTCTGTGCGCCAGGGAATGTGCCTCACATCTGTACCCCATTGTGGAAAATACTTTCCCTTTTAAGATCTCCATTCACCTCTGTGCCTCAAAGACCCACTCGTAAGCCGCCATTTCCCACTAGAATCGACTTTCAGCCGAAGTCCCTGGTCAGGGAACGGAGCTGTTGGCTGCGGGAGAAGAACCCTTGTCCAAGTGCTGTGCTGCACTCCGGGGATGGCCTGGCCAAGCGCAGCCTCTTGGCAGGAAGCGCAGAGTTCAGCGCCAGCGTTTGAGTGGTGACTATAGAGACTCATCCAAGGGAAAGAAACCCCCCATGCAACGTGTACTAAAGAACTGGATCCCTCAGCATTTTCAGCTCCCCCCTCCTAGTATTGTCTAGCGTTCAGTACAGTGCCTCTCTAGGGAACTATGTCCTGCCCTTGTAAGGCGATGGACTTGCTGTTACAATCGACTTCCCCTTCTCTAGCTTCTGTGGTTTACACTGTCAAAGGGCAGCTTTTCAGCTTTGGTGCTTGGCTGCTGGAGCCATTTGGGGGAATCCTGACCAGTCAAGCCTGGGTTTCGAGCCCCGAGTTCTCATTACAGAAGGTTCTGGATGACGTGGCTTCTGCTCGTGGCTGCAAGGTATATCCCTGTGCAGCCTGGAACGTAGTGGGGAATTTCATAGAGTCTTGTCACGTGGCAGCTCTAGGATCAAAGCAGGTCAAGACAGGCATCAGGATGTAGACGGATGGTCGGGTGGAGAGGGGGCTCTAACTACCCAATTCCACAGACTTTGGTCTTGTGATTTAGCTCCGAATTTGATGATCAGAGCTGGTTTTAAGGCTTCCACCCCGGTGGTATTGCAGTTTTCATAACGGAATAGTCCTGGATTTGGTCCCAGAACCCCAAAGGGAATCCTGGAGTGACACCTCCTCGGGGAGTCCAGGACTGTGAGTCACCTTGTTACCCCTTGCCGCAGGGGAGAGGGACTTGCTGGAGCTAAACAGTGCATCATCCACCTGACACTCCAGACTGTTAGTACCTGAACAAATGCCTCAGCTCTGTCAGCCTTTCCGTTGCCCTGCCGGTTAACCTCAGGTACATTCCAATCCCCAAAGCGCCTTAAAACGTGACCCCCGCAGAACCAGCCCCTGGTCACGGGACACTCCCAGCACGTCCCATGTCTGCTGTCTGCAAAGAGCAGCATGCACACCAGCCTGCTGGATCAGCTGAGGAGTCACACTTCAGTATACAGCCCTGAGTAAAACCAGGAGTAAATACACTGAAAAGGAACAGAGATTGAGTGATCCTAAGCTGAGGTAACAGAAATAGTGACAAATAAAACAAAACTAGATCCTGCTGTGACAGGTTGGATTAGAGAACCCCCCTCGGGGCTGCCAACTGATGTGCCAAGACTATTTCTGCCCCTGCTCCCTCATCCTTAACCAGCCTGGGACTCCAGAAATCCTGCCTGGTTTGAGTCAGACTCACTAGCCTGCTGCAAACTCAGACCCAGGTCTGAACCACTCCCCCTAACAGCTGTGGGCTCACCTGGAAGCAGGTTAAGAAATGTTCCCGTGTTTAACACTCAGACCCTCAACTCCCAAAGGGGTCCAAACCCCAAATAAATCCGTTTTATCCTGTATAAACTCATAGATTGTTCGCCCTCTATAACACTGATAGAGAGATATGCACAGCTGTTTGCCTCCCCTCCCCAGTACTAATACATACTCTAGGTTAATTAATAAGTAAATAGTGATTTTATTAAGTATAGAAAGTAGGATTTAAGTGGTTCCAAGTAGTAACAGACAGAATAAAGTGAATTACCAAATAAAAGAAAAGAAAACATGCAAATCTATTTCTAATACAGAAATAAAACGGAATACAGATAAAATTCTCACCCTCCGATGTTCCAGTGAGCTTCCTGTTATAGACTAAACTCCCTCTAGTCTGGGTCCAGCTGTCACTCACACCCCCTGTAGTCACTGTCCTCTGTTTCAGTTTCTTTCAGGTATCCTTGGGGATGGATAGGCTATCCCTTGAGCCAGCTGAAGACAAAATGGAGGGGTCTCCCATGGGTTTAAATCAGGGGTCTCAAACATGCGGCCCGGGGGCCACATGCGGCCCGCGAAGCCCTTCTCTGTGGCCCGTGAAGCTCCCTGGCACCCTCCCCCCGCCCCACCATAGCAGTTTGCGGGAGGGAGGGGCCAGAAGCGGAGGCTTCTCTGCTGTCCGGCTGGGCCACTGCCGATCCCCAGCTACCAGGCACTGTTGCTATGGCTTCAATGAATGGGGCGGCGCTTCCCAGGAGCCCTCTACAGCGGCGACCAGGGGTGGTAAGCCAGACTCCACACCGTCCTCCCGCCTCCCTCTGCCGGAGGCTTACCGTTCCTGGCCACCGCTGCAGAGGGTTCCTGCGAAGTTTCCTGGCTGGGCCACTGCCGAGCCCTGGCTTCCAGGCGCTGCAGCCGCGACCTCAATGAACAAGCTGGGGCGGCGCTTCGCAGGAGCCCTCTGCAGCGGTGTCCAGGATCTCAGAGGAGGCGGCGGGGCAGGGGCGGGACCTCATGGAAGGTGTGGAGTGGAGGTGGGGCCGGGGGCAGTGAGGGGGGGCGTATCAGTGATGCGGCCCTCGGGCCAGTGCACTAGTCCTCATGCGGCCCTCGTGGTCATTTGAGTTTGAGACCCCTGGTTTAAATAGACTTTCTCTTGTGGGTGGACACCCCTCCCTCCCCCTGTG
Organism: Sternotherus odoratus; assembly: GCA_032164245.1. NCBI lineage: Eukaryota > Metazoa > Chordata > Testudines > Kinosternidae > Sternotherus > Sternotherus odoratus. The sequence goes on along the minus strand of JAVMKO010000016.1, from coordinate 1,130,548 downwards.
TAGCATCTAGTCACAGAATGGAGATTTGGAGTCACATGGGCAAGTCACATGTCCATGCCTGACTCAGAACTTGCAGGTAGCAGCCATTGCCCACAGGCGACCTTGAACATCCTCAGGTCACTTCTTATGTGGATTGGAGCCTCCCAAGCTCTTTTGCCTGTTAGTTGCTTTTGATTGGGAACTTACCTTGCACGTTCCTTTCTCAAGAAGTGACCAGATGCTTGATGCAAGTATACCGCCAATATTCATAACTTCGAACACACAAATGGTACATGCATACAAAGCGGAGGAATAGATTCATACATCATAACCTTTGCAGAGATATATCACATGGCATTTGTAGCAGAAAACATATTCCAGTTATATCCCATATACATTTATAAGGCCGTATGGGGTGCACCAACACACTGGCATTCTAGTGGCTAAAACTTAACAGGGACCATCCTTGTCCAAGGCAGTTTCGCACCTCAAATCTCCTCTCAGCATCATCACCACGCCACGTGGCTGGGATCCACTGTCTCCACTGTGGCTACAAATGGCCTAACTTCTTTGTTCCCTCCCTGATAACAACATGCCTTTTCCCTACTTCTTATAGTCCCATAAACCAGTGCTACTCAAAGTGGTGGTCCGCAGACTGGTGCTGGTCCGCGAGCCATCGGCTGCCGGTCCATGGCAAGTTTCCAGGAAAGAAAGAAAGAAAGAATAGTATAATTTAAAAATCGCACTGGAATTCCACCAAGAATAATTATCAGGTGATAAATTCAACAATATTAAATCATATTATGTTTTCAGAAGCACATATTGATGATGTGCTACGTGCCTATGCGAATACAATAATAATATGGCACAAATATGGTACCAGTTCCTGGTACATTGGAAAAAAATTGCCAGTCTACCACATCAGCTAGTTTGAGAAGCACTGCCCTAAACCTCCGCTCGCTCTCTCTTCTCCAGAGGGCTGGTGCTCCGCTGGGTTCAGTTTAACCTGGCTTTTCCTGTCACCTGCAGCTGCCATTGTGTTTAGGCTTTTGCAGGGCTTGAGTTACATCAGAGACCTTGGCAGGCAGGTAAACCAGCATTCCTTTGGCTGACACACGTATTCCTCAGCCCTGCCTGGTTATCTGGACTGAACATAGGTGTGTTCGTACAGCTTCGTGCCTAGCACTCAGATGCACCATGCTGACTCCGTGTGCAGCCTCTGGGATGAGCCCCGCCAGTTCGCTGCCTTCCACAGCACAACAGCTCCCCGTGTATTGCACGCCTTTTCTGAACTCACGCTGCCCAAGCAATGGGTGCAGTCTTGGGTTGTCTTTAAGTGAGAACACAGCTGGGGCTTTGTTACTGGTTTATTGTCTTTCCAAGTTAGTGGCTCTTGGTTTCACTCTGCAATGTTCCCACACTTTGAAAACGGATATTAACGACAGTGTCTTTCAGTGAGTTCAGACTTTGCCTCTGTGCTTTGCAGTATTTCATCTTGTAGCCTTTGCAGAGCAAAGTCCCATTCAAGGCAGCAGTCACACCCCTCTGACTGCTCCCAAGTGGGTTTTGTCAGCAGGAATCAGAGCAACTGTGTTTTGTTTTTTTTTGAGTCCTTGGCTTATCCATTGTCAAAGCAAGTTGCCCCTGAAAAGTTGGCTGTGTAGCCTAAAGTCCACTGCAGCACAGGAGAGAAGTCCCCCCCCCCCCAGAGACTCTTCATCTTGCTAATGACATTCATTCACAATATGTAGCTCCCCCTATTCGTGCTGAAGCTAGATGAACTGGGGTGGGCTGCTGCTGTGGTTGTGCTTCCTGCTCTCGCAAGCCCCGCGGTGCAGAAGTCATGTACAGAGAAGCAGAAGCTGCTGATAATCTTTTTATAGCTTCCCATGACATAGGTGTTAAATGTGAGGGGGGTTTTCCCGCCCCTTTTATCACTTAGCTGGACTGCAGAGTTTCCATCCCTGAGAGATGTGCTGACATGGGACAGCTCGTGGCTGCTTCACTTTCAGTGGTTTACAACTTAGACGAAAGGCGAAGCGGTTCTGGGGGTGGAGAGTTAACGCAGGTTCCATGGCAAACGTTCTCATTTCCAGCTGACCTGCCGGATCTTTTTTATGTTTAGCCTCTAGACCTTTGCAACCCAGCCCGGACTCTCCTGTTGTCAGAGGAGCTGCTGCTTCATGAAGGCAGAAGCAAGACTGTAAAGGTGAGAATTTCAGTTTTTCCTAACATGGTGACTGTGCTCCTGCTTTTTAGACATATTCCCACGCTTCTAACGGGTTAGGTTGAAAAGCTCAAGGCTTGGCTTTTAAAATGCCTCCTTTCCAGTGGAATTCAAAACCAGTTGTAGCCAGTTCATCTGGGAATAGACTAACGGCCACAACAATTGCCGGAAGTCTTCTCTTCTTCGCGTCCATTTTGATGGCACCAGCCAGAGAGAATCCCATACGTGGCAAACACAGGCCACTCATTTGCCTAAAAGCCACAAGCTTTTTGTTTCTGCTTAACTTTTGGCTCAGGACCCGATCCCCGCGCTAGGAGTGGAAACCTTTGTGTGCCCTGGAAGCTTCCAAAACAGGAGAAACCAACACAGGTTTCAAAGGAAACCAGACCTAGATTTCACCAGGAGTTGGTTTTTGGAAAGTGTAGTTCCTGAAAGGGGAAATATGCCCTCTCCTAACTCCCACCCCTCCTCACTTGCTGTGTTTTGTGCCTGCGGCATTATCAGGACTCTGACAGACAAACCAGGGCTGGTTACATGCTGGATCCCTGCAGGCTGTGAACATTAGAAGGCTCAACAGCCAAACCAGGGGAATCTGGTGATTTCAACTGAGTTTGCTTTGGCTTCCTTCGGATCCAGAATGTAGGGGTTGCAAACTCCAAGTCTTTGAAGCTGAAGTAGAGGTTTGTCTAAGCGTCGTTGGGCTCTAGTGACCTGTCTCTGCCTGACGTGACAGCATTGGACTAAGTGTAGCTTGTCTTAGATGATTTTGCTTTAAACGCTGTCATGCGGCGCGCCCTGCTTTCCCAGCCCAATGACCATACAGGGGAGAGGTGGGAGGAAGGTTTCTGTCACCATCTTTGCTTGGCCAAAAAAGATGTAGTTTTGGGCAACAAACATTTTACAAATTTGTGTCAATTTTGGAGAATTTTTTTGGTTCAAATGAAAATTATAATTAAAATGATAAAACAATCATTTAAAATTGGAAATGCTGAAATGAACCGTTTTGATGTTAACAAAACATCTCACTTCAATTTTGGGGGATTGATTTCTATACCAACCTCCCCAGAGGAAGAGGTACCAGGGCACTCCAATGCCTCCTAACCTTCAGCCTAGTGGTTCGAGCACTCACCAGGTCTCCTCCTTCCGCCAGGCGGGTGCCCTAACCGCAGGCTATGGGCTCCTCTGCAGATGGGTCTTTCTCACTATGTCCGGTTGAAGCTGTTCTGTTTGTATAAATACTCCCTGGAGCAGGGATTGGACCCAGGTACCCCACAAATGGAGCACCGTACCCACCAGCGACTAGTGCTGCTTTTCTACACAGTGGGACAGCCTCAACTGGAGAACGAGAGCCCCCCCGCCCCCAATACTCAGCAGCCTGGGGTTGGGGTGTCACCTAGCGGGGGGAATCCTGAGCTCAAATTCCTGTTTGATTAGAATCTGAGTCTCCCACATCCTCACTACTGGGCTGAAGGAGGCACCAGCGCCATCTTCTTGAGCTGGGTTTTGTGAATCCAGCCCTTCAGTTCCTTTGCTTTGATTAAAAATCCATTCCTTCGACTCCAGAGGAAATGTTTTCGGTTATTGGATTCACTGAAAACTCCAAGTTTTGGCTTCAGTTCAGCCCAAACTGAAATTAGGATTTATTTTTTTTGGAACTGCCACGAACGAAAAAATCCGTTCTTCCTCCAGCTCGGTGATGTGTGTGTAGTTGCTCGGGTGCTCGGTGATGTGTGTGTAGTCGCTCGGGTGCTCGGTGATGTGTGTGTAGTCGCTCGGGTGCTCGGTGACGTGTGTGTAGTCGCTCGGGTGCTCGGTGACGTGTGTGTAGTCGCTCGGGTGCTCGGTGACGTGTGTGTAGTCGCTCGGGTGCTCGGTGATGTGTGTGTAGTCGCTCGGGTGCTCGGTGATGTGTGTGTAGTCGCTCGGGTGCTCGGTGATGTGTGTGTAGTCGCTCGGGTGCTCGGTGATGTGTGTGTAGTCGCTCGGGTGCTCGGTGACGTGTGTGTAGTCGCTCGGGTGCTCGGTGACGTGTGTGTAGTCGCTCGGGTGCTCGGTGATGTGTGTGTAGTCGCTCGGGTGCTCGGTGATGTGTGTGTAGTCGCTCGGGTGCTCGGTGACGTGTGTGTAGTCGCTCGGGTGCTCGGTGACCCATTTGGCTGCACAAAATTCTGTGTCATGTCCATGCAGCCATGGAGGGACCTTTTCATTTACTATTCAGATCCTTTTGTGTTCCATGTTTTTGGATGGCTGGTTTTGGAGTCTCAGAAAACCGCCACCTCGCCCTTGGCCAATGGAACACAAGCAGCTGTGTGGTTCGGCTCTGTTAAATTGTTCCTGTCTCTCTCTATGGTGTTCAAAATATAATTCTGCCATCTTTCTGATCGGATTCATTGGTCTTTCCATGAAAGTCATTGGAAAATTGTGTCATTAACTTGGGAAACTCATCGCTGATTTGCAACCAGACTCTTGCCCTGCCTCCACCTCAAATGTCCCTGACTGGCACGGCTCTTCTAGGGCTACCGAGCCCCCCAAGTAAGCGCAAGTATATGCAGCATCAGTGGAGCACTCAGCTGAGTGCAGATCCTGTATGGATTCCTCTCCCCCCCCCCCCGCCCGCCCCTCTGTGGGGCAATGATGTAGTACAGCCCTGAAGCCCACTCTGGGTTGATTGGAGTTGCCTGTCTCCGGTGTCGTTTCAAAGGTCTACAAGAGCAGCAAAACGGCTGGGGAAGGGGAGGGGAGGGGGCGGGAAGTGGAAGTAGATGGGAACATGGAGAAGGTCAGGCTGAGGCTTTTCTAGCGCGAAGAAATAGGTCGTCCTGTCACTATACCCAAGTGGCTCTGGTTAGCCATTGTGGGGCCCCTGCTAGAGACATCCAGGCTCTGTCAGTGAGAACAAATGGGTCCTGTTGGTCTGACACAGGATCTCCACGGCGGAGTGAAAGGAGGGGCCGGATGTGAGCGCGGGAGAGTTGGTTGGGGATCACGTTGCACTGGGGCCGTGCTCGGTGCTAAATCTGGCCGGGGAAGAGGGAAGAGTCTGTAGCTGAGGGCCATGGAGCCTGGCTCTGGAGGTGGAGTGACAGGACTAATGAGGTGGGAGGGGACAGATTAGCAGCAGTTGCCTTGGAAGAGGGAGCTGCCATGTTTGGCACTGTGCGCAGCGGCAGCTCGGAGCCGTTCGGAGCCTGGCTAGCTGCGTGGCGGAGAGAGGATGTGTGACGGGGCTGTTCCTGGTGGGATCCAACTATGAGTGCCAAGTCAGGACAAATTGCATCCAAAGGGCAACTAAAGCCCAGAGCTGGGGTTTCTCTACCTCTAATGCGAACCAAACCAGCCAAACAGAAAAGACTTTGGTTTCACCCCACTGGCTAACCACAAGTCACACAAGCAATTCCCTTAAGACACTCCAGATTCCCAATATCACCACCAGCAGCCACCTGTCCTGGGGACCAATGGTTATGAAAACTAATCCCCCAAATAAAGAAAACGGTTCTCCCCAATTCCAAAGAATCAGGCCCCAGACCCAGGTCAATATACAAATCAGATCTTACCACAAATCACGCTGTTGATGATCCTTTAGAATCTAAAATCTAAAGGTTTATTATACAAGGAAAAAGGTCTAGGTGAGGGTTAGGAATGGTTAAAAGAAATCAATTACATGCGATGATGGCAAATATCAGGCTTGCAGCAATGGTAGAATAAACTGCAGGTTCAAATCACAGTCTCTGGAAAGCATCCCCTGCTGGGATGGGTCAGCACCCTTTGGCCAGAGTTCACCTGTGTAGCAAAGTTCCATCCAGAGCTGGAAGCAAGGCAGGCTGAAGACTGGAGGTAGAAGACAAAATGGAGGGAGTTTCTCCCAGGTTTTATAGACTTCATCTTGTGGGCGAAGACCCCCCTCCTCCTCCTTATGCAGAGTCCAGTTGCAAAATGGAGGTTCATAGCCACATGGTCCAATTACCAGACTCTCCAAGATTCAGTTTCTGACCAGGCAGGCCACATTCCTGGAGAAGTTTGGGTGTGGACGGGCATCTACAAAGTTCATCGTGTAGCTGATGGTCCTTAATGGGCCATCAGCCAGGCCAGCCAAGTTAACAACAGCTTGTCTGAGATTTCACCCAGAAGCCAAGCATAAGTTTTCAATACAGAGATCATATAGCCAATATTCATAACTATAGCTACAAAAAAGATACACATGTACAGATAGATTAATCATAATCAGCAGACCATAACCTGGTCGTAGACACCCTCTATGACCCCCTTTACATGATATTTGGTGCCACTTCAGGACCTGGGTTGCACCAATGATCTATATGATCCCAAATAATTCCAGTAACGTGACAGGAGGGTTGGAACTAGTCACATTTTCCCATCACTCAGCGTTCGATCGAACGGCTCGCTCACACTCAGCAACGTCCCCACTCTAAGGTCTGAGAAGAACATAAGCACGGTCAGACTGGGCTAGACCAATGGTCCATTCAGCCCAGTGTCCTGACTGCGGCCAGTGCCAGGTGCCCCAGAAGGAATGAACAGAACAGGGAATCGTCAAGTGATCCAACCCCTGTCGCCCATTCCCAGTTTCTGGAAAACAGAGGCCAGGGACACCCTCCTTGCCCATCCTGTCTAATAGCTCTTGCTGGACCCATTCTCCATGAACTTCTCTAGATCTCCTGGACCTGGCCAGGCTGGAGGCAAGTGCAGCACATCCCCTCAGACAGCTGGAGACCTCCCATCTCCAGTGGAACTGAGAGCATCTGCTTCTCACCTTAACCCTTTCATGTCTGATTTATGGTGGCATGCCCATGAGCAGAGTCTTACCCTGTACTATAGAATCATAGGTCCCTCCTGAGACGGGATCCCCTGGGGTGCAGCCTAGGACTGTGGGATCACTGTTGCCCCATAACTCTCTCCAGCCTGCTCTGTCTCTCACAACGCCTTGCTAGTGACCAGCAGCAAACCCCTCCAGGTGCTCTCCTCACTCAGCACAGCGCGTGTGGAGCCCACCCCCAGCTCCCAGACCTGTACCCCACGGGCTTTTACACTAGTGTAAAGATAAACAGTTAAACACATTTATTGACTATAAAAGGTAGATTTTAAGTGATAGGCCATAGTCAGAGTTAGTTACCAAAAGAACTAAAATATATGCATGTAGTCTAAACTCTCAACCTGATTCAACTGGGAACAACTAGATGAAGCAGGTTTTCTCACCCCACTGGATATTACAGTCCTTAGTATACAGATTCCACCCTTGAAATCTGGGCCTGTCTCCTCTGTTGGAGTCTTGTCTTCTTCTCGGTGTCTCAGTTGCTTGCAGCGTAAGTGAGGGCAGGGGATAAAAAGCCCAGCATGTGGCTACTGTGTCTGTTTTCTATCCTCCTGCATGTGCTTGGGGAACACAAGTCCAGGCATGTCGGGGGCATTGCTGAGTCCCCAGGCCAGGTTGAGCAATTCCCCTGGGGCGGCCTCATGCAGGTGAGTCATTGCATTGCAGCTCCCTGGCTGGACACTGGCTGTTGATGGTTGTTTAACCCCTGGCCGGGTGTTGGTTACTTTCCTTGTTGTTGCCTCTGGGGAGCTAATATCTGGCTGATTCCCCAACTTACAGCATGTTTTAGGGACCATCATACAACACAGTTCTCATAACTTCCCATGCATGAATGACACACATACGTGGATAGAGAAATGAGTGGCAGCAGATCGTGACCTTTCCCCCGATACCCTACAAGACACGCGTTCTATGTACGATCACGATTAGATGAAAATGAGAACTAGGGAGGTTCCAGATGCTCCCCCAAGGTAGAGAATGTTGCCCCTCTCTTCCCACCTGGCTCGACTTCAGGGCAGCCCGTGGCCCTCTCTCTCTCGCTCTCTTGTTCGCTCGCATTTACCGGATAATCCCCCACTTCTCTGCAATGTGCCTGTTGCCTCTGTCCTCTTTCTCTTCTAACCCTGCCCTCTTTCAGCGGGGACCCCAGGTCAGAGCGGCCGGTGCCTGGCATTGCCCTCTGATCCCCCCGCTTGCCGGGGCTCGGGGTCATTCAGAGCAGGAAGGCATGGGGCAGCTGGCAGAGACTGAATTCCTGCATCTCGATTTAAAAATGAACAGCTTTGCCTTTCGTCCCGACTCCATTATCACCCCTTTCATTTGGACTGTGGCACTTCCACAGCCAGGAACCCGAAGCCCTTTGTCCTCCATCTCCTGTAGGAGGGAATCTCTCTATCTCTGGAGCCCTGCCAGAATCTGTCCTTTCTCTGGCCCTGCCTCTGGTGCAATCCTTATTCAGGCCTTATGCACATCCTGTCTAGACTGTACTGCAATTCCCGCTTGTGTGGTCTTCCGAAATCCCCCAACAAGGCTCCAGCCAGAGGGTCCTGCAGAACGCAGCAGCCTGCTTTGCAGAGGAACCTAGATGGACTTTGCCTTCGTCTGGCCCATTCCCCCCTGTAAGGCAGCTACTGATGCTACAGCAAGCTCCACCCCCCCTCTTTTCCCTGCCCCCTTTTTCCTGCCTTCCCAGCCATCGGGAATTCCATTTGGGGTTGCTGGAAACCTTGCACTGGATTCCCCCCTCCCCCCCCCAAGACAGAAGCAGGGATTTCTCTTCAGATTGTTCCTCGCCACCTTACACTGCAAGATCCCAGCACTTGGGGGTGCCAGGTCCAGCCGGAGTGGGGCCCGGACCCGGCGGGGACAAGGGGCAGACTGAACTCCAAGGGAGGTGTGAGGGAGTGGGAATGTTCTTAATGGTTCCTCTGAACATTGTGTGGGGATGGGAGACTCCCCTTTCTGGACCATACCCGAGGCTGTAACCTGAGCCCAGGGGGTGGTGAGGGAGGTAACAAGAGACAAAGAAAGAGGAGGGGCTGGACAGTGAGTTTCAGTGTGAGCTGGCTGGGGACATGGAGTGAAGGGCAGACGGACTGTCTTGCTGACTGCCCTCCTCCCCCCAACAAATGGATCTGACTGAGGGGGTCCAGCTCTCTGTACCTACAAGCTCGGTTTTAGATCACCTGTCATTGAATAAACCTCTGTTTTACTGGCTGGCTGAGAGTCACGTCTGACTGTGGAATTGGGGTGCAGGACCCACGGGCTCCCCCAGGACCCCACCCAGGTGGGCTCGCTGGGGGAAGCACACGGAGGGGCCAAAGGTGCCGAATGCTCCAAGGTCAGACCCAGGAAGGTGGAAACTGTAACCTGTGAAGCTCCTAGCCTTGGAGATGGGCTGTTCACAGAGAGGAAGCTTCACCCCAGAGTCCTGTCTGGCTTCACAGGGAGCAGTGCCAGAGCATCGCCCTGGGGACTTTGTGAGAGGAGGTTTCCAAAAGGAAACCTCTCAGTAACTGCAACTCATGGCAAGTCCCTCCTGCCTAACAAGTCTGATTGGGCCAAAGACTCAGTCGCTGTACACTTTCCCCTCCCACCCCCGCCCTGCCATTCCACCCCATTGACACCCCCCACCTTCCCCTCCCACCCCCGTCCTGCCATTCCACCCCATGGACACCCCCCACCTTCCCCTCCCTCCTCCACCCTGCCATTCCACCCCATTGACACCCCCACCCTGCCATTCCACCCCATTGACACCCCCACCCTGCCATTCCACCCCATTGACACCCCCACCTTCCCCTCCCACCCCGCCCTGCCATTCCACCCCATTGACACCCCCACCCTGCCATTCCACCCCATTGACACCCCCACCTTCCCCTCCCACCCCCGCCCTGCCATTTCACCCCATTGATACCCCCCACCTTCCCCTCCCACCCCCGTCCTGCCATTCCACCCCATGGACACCCCCCACCTTCCCCTCCCTCCTCCACCCTGCCATTCCACCCCATTGACACCCCCACCCTGCCATTCCACCCCATTGACACCCCCACCCTGCCATTCCACCCCATTGACACCCCCACCTTCCCCTCCCACCCCGCCCTGCCATTCCACCCCATGGACACCCCCCACCTTCCCCTCCCTCCTCCACCCTGCCATTCCACCCCATTGACACCCCCACCCTGCCATTCCACCCCATTGACACCCCCACCTTCCCCTCCCACCCCACCCTGCCATTCCACCCCATTGACACCCCCCACACACCTTCCCCTCCCTCCCCCACCCTGCCATTTCACCCCATTGATACCCCCCACCTTCCCCTCCCACCCCCACCCTGCCATTCCACCCCGTTGACACCCCCCCACATCTGCCCCTCCCACTCCCTCCCTGCCATTCCACCCCATTGACACCCCCACCTTCCCCTCCCACCCCCACCCTGCCATTCCACCCCATTGACACCCCCCCACCTTCCCCTCCCACCTCCACCCTGCCATTCCACCCCATTGACATGCTGTGACGGGGCTGTTCCTGCTGGGATCAACTGAGAGTGACAAATCAGGACAAATTGCTTCCAAAAGGGCAACTTGTCACAAAGTGCCCGGGGCGAGGGTCTGGAACTTTCTCCCTATGAAGCCAGTCAGGACTTCCTGGGGGGGGGGGGGGGGGGGGAGGGATGCGTCCTCTCTGTACACAGCCGTTCTCTGAGGCTAGGAGCTTCTCAGCTTCCAGCTTCCACCTTCCTGGGTCTGACCTCGGAGCATTCAGCACCTTCTGCCCCTCCGTGCGCTTCCCCCAGTGAGCCCGCTCGGGCGGGGTCCTGGGGGAGTCCGTGGGTCTGCACCCCAATTCCACAGTCAGACGTGACTCTCAGTCAGCCAGTAAAACAGAGGTTTATTCGACGACAGGTACAGGGTCTAACCCAGACCATACAGCGAATGTGACCCCTCAGCTGGATCCATTTTGGGGTCCAAGGAGACCACACCCTGCCTGGGCCTGCCTCCCTTTTGCCCAGCCAGTTCAGACTGAAACTCCCTCTTTCCAGCCCCTCCCTCCCGCTGGCTCAGCCTGGTCAGGTGACCTCCCTCTCCCACTTGGAGTCAGAATACAGTTTCAGGTATGGACACCTGCAGAGAGGGGAGAGGGTGTCGGCTACTTGCTTACACTGTCTCTCTGCTTTGCATCAACTACACATCCTTATCTCTTCACATAGACGCTCAAGAAATGCATAGGGGAAACTGAGGCACACACACAGTATTCCTACTCTGGCTAACAACTAGAGCCCAAAGCTGGGGGTTTTCCACTCCAAAGCGAACCAAACCAGCCGAACAGAAAAGACTTTGGTTTCGCCCCACTGACTGGCTAGCCACAAGTCACACAAACAATTCCCTTAGACACTCCAGCTTCCCAGTATCACCACCAGCAGCCACCTGTCCTGGGACAAATGGTTATGAAAACCAATACCCCAAATAAAGAAAACGGTTCTCCCCAATTCCAAAGAATCAGGCCCCAGACCCAGGTCAATATACAAATCAGATCTTCCCACAAATCATGCTGTTGCCAATCCTTTAGAATCTAAAATCTAAAGGTTTATTATGCAAGGAAAAAGGTCTAGGTGAGGGTTAGGAATGGTTAAAAGAAATCAATTACATGCAGTAATGGCACATCTCTTGGTTCAGGCTTGCAGCAAAGGTAGAATAAACTGCAGGTTCAAATCAAAGTCTCTGGAATACATCCACAACAGGGAGGGGTCATTCAGTCCTTTGTGCCAAGCTTCTGTGTGTAGCAAAGTCCCATCCAGAGGTAGGAGCAAAACTGCAGACTGGAAACTGACGGCAAGATGGGGGGGACTCGCCCAGGATTGTATAGTTTTCCCCAGGTGCAGGAATTCTCTTTGTCTTTTGCTGCGGAAACTTACAGCAAAATGTAGTATTGAGTCACATGGGCAATCCCTGCCCCCTCCCTAAGACACAGGATGTCTCCGCCCTTTCTCAATGGGTCAGTTGTGTAGCTGATGGTTCTTGATGGGCCCTCAAGCAGGTCTAGGCGGAGCCAACCGCACCTTGACTGGACTTTCACCCAAAAGCCAAGCATGAGTTTGAAATACAGACATTATAGAGCCAATATTCATAACTTTAGCTATAAACAATATACACACATACTGATAGATTAATCATAATCAGCAGACCATAACCTGGTCGTAGACACCTTCTATGACCCCCTCTACATAAGATTTGGTGCCCCTACAGGACCTTGGTTGCACCAATGATTTATATGATCCCAGATAATTTCAGTAACGTGACACCCCCCCATTCTCCTCTCCTGCCATCCCCCCTCCTTGCCCCCCCTCCCCACCCTGCCATCCTGCTCCATTGACACCTCTCACCTTCCCCACCCCCGTCATGGTCTTGTCTGACCTCCAAAATCTAGGAATGTGTCAAAAGGCCCTTTCCCAGGAAACTCACCCAGGGGGCTATTAGCGGGATCACCTCCGCTCTGTGGGTCACAGCAGTGATGGGACCATTGGGGAGAGGTGTGTATCTTTTCCTTCCGCCGTGCCCAGGGCCTCACGGGGTAGCTCTTCTGTTGACCCACCTTGGTAGAACTGCAGAGTGAGTCCCCCGGCCGCTGCGCAGCGAACTCTCGGCTTGCTGAAGGGAGGGGCTGCACCCCAGTGAGGAGCATTGGGAAATGGGTTGCTAGTGCTCCAGGGCTGGCTTATTGCTCTACATGCTCCAGAAAAGCACCAGCCCAAATGCAGCTACTGTGGACCGTGTTCTGGAACTATGGATCCCCTAACGTCTGGAGTGCTCCCTCCTCCGTGGGTTGTCCTAGCTCTGCAGGAGGAACCTCTCCTAGTCACCTGGGGAGTTCCCCCCGCCTTCGCTTCGCCAGGAAGATGGAGGGAATTTTACAAACTATTTCTCTGTGCTGTGTGTGGCCTTTGGTGTAAAGTAGAAATCCACCTTCTGGAAACCAGGAGCAACCTGTCAGTACCCTGGTGTGAACGCCTCCTGTGTAGTCTGCCCTGGACTCCGCTCCTGTTTGGTGTAAACGCCTCCTGTGTAGTCCGCCCTGGACTCCGCTCCTGTTTGGTGTAAACGCCTCCTGTGTAGTCAACCCTGGACTCCGCTCCTGTTTGGTGTAAACGCCTCCTGTGTAGTCCGCCCTGGACTCCGCTCCTGTTTGGTGTAAACGCCTCCTGTGTAGTCCGCCCTGGACTCCGCTCCTGTTTGGTGTAAACACCTCCTGTGTAGTCCGCCCTGGACTCCCCTCCTGTTTGGTGTAAACGCCTCTTGTGTAGTCCGCCCTGGACTCCGCTCCTGTTTGGTGTAAACGCCTCCTGTGTAGTCCGCCCTGGACTCCGCTCCTGTTTGGTGTAAACGCCTCTTGTGTAGTCTGCCCTGGACTCCGCTCCTGTTTGGTGTAAACGCCTCTTGTGTAGTCCACCCTGGACTCCGCTCCTGTTTGGTGTAAACGCCTCCTGTGTAGTCTGCCCTGGACTCTGCTCCTGTTTGGTGTAAACGCCTCCTGTGTAGTCTGCACTGGACTCTGCTCCTGTTTGGTGTAAACGCCTCCTGTGTAGTCTGCCCTGGACTCCGCTCCTGTTTGGTGTAAACGCCTCTTGTGTAGTCCGCCCTGGACTCCGCTCCTGTTTGGTGTAAATGCCTCTTGTGTAGTCCGCCCTGGACTCCGCTCCTGTTTGGTTTAAATGCCTCCTGTGTAGTCCGCACTGGACTCCGCTCCTGTTTCGTTTAAATGCCTCCTGTGTAGTCCACACTGGACTCTTGTTTTTTGCACATGCTGAATTTTAATTTTTCCACATTCCCAGTGGAAGCCCAGGTGTGCTCGGAAAAGTGACTGTGAAATGCCATTGTATGTTCTGTGTTCGTGCCACTGTGATCCTCAGTTCACATCTGCTTGGCTTTTAAAATAAATGATATTCTGTCTCCATCATCACTTCACCCTGCTTGCCTCTCCATTTACTGCCCCATCTCCCCTTCCCCTTCAAATCCTTGAACCCGTGTCTGCAGTTCCCTTCTGGTTTCTTCCCAGACCCTCTCCAGTCCAGCTTCCAACCCCTGCACCCTATTGAAACAGCTCTGACCAAAGCCTCCACTGGCCTGTGCCTGGCCTGAGCTCAGAGTCAGTTCTCTGCCCTCCTCCTCCTCCACCTGGCAGGGCATTTGCCACAGGAGAAGATGAAATGTTGCATGTCGACGTTCTCATTTCATTTCAATATTGTCAGAATGCTGTCATTTTCAATGAGGTTTAACCATTTTGTGTTGAGTTCATTGTTTCCATTCATTTAGATTAGACTTTAATAGCATTACAATAGTAATTTGATAATATGCTGTGTTATATTTAATACTACATAGAAAATACATTATATTTAATACTAGCGAAAATACCCGGCGTTGCTCGGGTCAGTCGGAGGTGGGGAGGGGGCAGACAGCTGAGCGAGTGCGGGGTCCGTTGCATGGGGGAGGGGGCAGAGAGCAAACCTGACACCCCCACCTTACCCCCCCGACCAAACCCGACACCCCCACCTCACTTACCCCTCGACCAACCCCGACTCACATTTTCACCCCCCCACCCAAACCCAACACCCCCACGTCTCCCCCTACCAATACCCCCTGACCAACACCCACACCTCACCCCCCGTAGACCAAACCTGACACACCCACCTCACTTCCCCCCCCAACCAAACCCGACACCCCTACCTACCACCACAAACAAACCCGACACCCACACCTCACTTACTCCTCGACCAACCCCGACCCCCCTCCTCACCCCCCCAACCAAACCCAACACCCCCACCTTACCCCCCCCACCAAACCCAACACCCCCTGACCAACCCCAACCCCGACACCTCACCCACCCAGACACCTTCCCACCCCCCCAGACCAAACCCAACACCCCCGGCTCACTTACCCCCCGACCAAACCCGACACCCCCACTTCACCCCCCCGACCAAACCCGACACCCCCACCTCACCCCCCAACCAAACCCGACACCCCCACCTCACCCCCCGACCAAACCCGACACCCCCACCTCACCCCCCAACCAAACCCGACACCCCTACCTCACTTACCGTTCGACCAAACCCAACTCGGTTCCGTCGGAGGGGGGAGGGGGCAGAGAGCTGAGGGATTCCGGGGTCCGTTGGAGGTGGGGAGGGGGCAGAGAGCTGAGGGATTCCGGGGTCCATCGGAGGGGGGAGGGGGCAGAGAGCTGAGCGAGTGCGGTGTCTGTTGAATTTCACCCCTGGGGGGCGTCAGAGGTGAGATTTGAAAATTTTTCGACCCTTACGGTCATTAGGACCCCAAGACCTCTAACTGTACCAAATTTCAAGTCTCTAGCTCAAACGGTGTGGAAGGAGTAAGCTTACATACATACATACGTACACCATTTGACTTTTATATATATAGATTTTAATAAAATAGTTGAAAGGAAAAGAATCCGCATTATCCAAATGAAAGATTTCGATGGTTCCAAATTGGAATTTTTTTGAAATTCTGTTTCATGGGAAATTTTTAAATTGCAGCTTTTCATCCCAATTTGGAACAAAAATAAAATCAATATTTCAAATGCTGGAGTTTCCCATGGGATGTGAGCAGCTCTACGTTAAAGGAAGTGCTTTTCTGTTTTTGGGTTCACTGGCCTTGTAGGGATGTGTGTGCAAAATAACTGTCAAATTCTTCTTGTGGAGTGTGACAGACTCGGTCCTAGGGGCCTGGAAAAACTCCCAGGAGGAGAGAGTGAAAAGATTGAGATTGTTTATTTTAATGAGGAGACGAATAAGAGGCAGCATGATAAAAACATGTAAAGTAATGAATGGTCTAGAGAAGGGAAATTGTGAACGTCTGTTCTCCGTCTCATAACACAAGAACAAGGGGGCATTCACTGAAATGAAAGGGTGACAGATTAAAACCTGACAAACAGAAACCCTTCTTCATACAGCACATTATTAGACTGTGGAACTCCTTGCCACAGGAACTTGCTGAGGCCAAGAATTGAACAAGATTCAAAAGGAGGTTGGACATTTCTGTGGATAACAAGAACATCCAGAGTTGTTGTAATTAATGACAATAAACATTTTGGAAGGAGCATCAGACCTCAGGCTCCAGGACTTGAACCAGTTTCTAACTATTAGGGTACATTGAGATTGCAATGAAACGTCTGCCCCGACCCATGTCAGCTGGGCTTGCAGGTTGCGAGGCTGTAAAACGGCTGTATAGATGTCCGGGCTTGGGCCCGAGCACTGGGACCCTTTGAGGAGGCGGGTCCCAGAGACCGGGGTCCAGCCTAAGCCCGAAAGTCTCTACAGCAATGTCTAGCCCTGCGGGGCTGAGTTAGCTGAGTTAAGCCAGCCACGGCCATGCCCCAGGTCTTCTACTCCATTGTCGATGGACCCTCAGAAGAGATCCAATGCAAAGGTCCCCTTATCCCCCATCGGACCACGACTCGGTTTTCATACCTTCCTCTGAAGCAGCTGGTGCTGCCAGAGACAGGAGCCTGGGCCAGGCGAATCCGGAGTCTGGTCCAGTCTGGAAAGCCCTGTGTCCTTTCCCCCTGCTCCACACGTGGAGCTAGAGGGATTTGGCTGAGTTTTCCTGGTGGATGGTGTTTCCTGTTAGCTCCCATTGGACAGTACCGCAGTGCTGGAGTGTCTCCTCACACGGCAGAGGGAACCAGGGCCAGGGCTGCAGGGATCCCCCAGGGAGTGATCCTTGGAACAAGCCAAATTCAGAAGCAGGCTCAGGGTGAGGTTTGTTTGTACTGTGCTGGTCTTGAAGTGAATAATTAAACCAAGCCCTGGGGAGTGTTCAGGGCAGGGCCTCTGGCTGTTCAGTAAAGCAAACACAATGGTAGTTTGATTTGTCAGCTAAAGGCAGGTCATAGTTCAGCACTCCTGAGAACCCCATGGACTGGAGCAAAGCCCCTCATTTCAGCGTCAGGCCCAAACAGTGACGCAGCATACGGCGTTCCGTAGAACCCGCAGTTTGGTCCCTCGGCCTAGTGAAACCTGCCTCCTCTTCTCCACCTCAGCTCTCAGAACCACACTGCCTGTGTAAAGAGGGACTCGCTCAGTGCCGTGGCAGAAGGGTGCTCCAGGGAATGGGGGCAAAGCCAGCAAGCGGATTCTCTCTTACCCTAGCAAAAAGCATTCCGGTTTTTTAAGTTTCTGACTTTGGGAATAAGTTGCCACAAGTTTGGCCACAAAGACGCTGTGGTTGTTGGCACTGTCAGCATTCCTGTAGGGGCAGTACAGTAAAACCTCCATTTAACGGACTAATTCGGGCGAGGGGTGTCCGTTAAATCCAAAAGTCCGTTATTTAATAATTTTTTAAAAAAAGAGCTGTCGGAACAGCAGCCCGCCCGCCACAGGGTCGGGGCGACAGCTCCGCAGCCCGCTCGCTGCCGGGACCCGGGCGGCTGCCGGGACCCGGGCGGCAGCCGGGAACGGTCAGCCAGCCCGCCTGCTGGCGGGACTCGGGCGGGAGCCGGCAGCCCGCCCGCCCGCGGCTGGGACCCCGGCGATAGCAGGGAGCCGGCAGCCAGCCCGCAAGGGTCCCGGCTCCCGGGACCCGCCAGCCAACGCGTCCGCTGCCTGGACCCGGGCAGCAGCCGGGAGCCGGCAGCCAGCCCGCCAGAAATGGATCAGGAATGCATCAGACTTGCTCAGAAATTTTGTCCGTTGCATCCGAAGTCCGTTAAATCGAGGTCCGTTAAATCGAGGGTTTACTGTACAAGCGTTGGCACTTAGCTCTAACTCTCTCCAATTCTACTTCATCCCTCACGCAGCGCGTCTATTGGCTGTCTAGGGAAGCACCCACTTTCAGAGGAGACCCGTGGGACAGACCCGTGGGAACCTCTTGGATTTCTATCTCCTTTTTGATCTAGGTTGGCTGTATGCTTTGGGCGTCTGGCTGAGACATGGGCAAGCTCAGAGTCCAGTGAGTGCCTTTTGTAACTGAGCCAAGCCATACGCTGGCTGGCAGGACAGAACTGCTACGTTCTGAGTCCTGGATTCCCACCTGGTAGATGGGTTGATTCTTTTGCTTGTTATTTAGTATTATTATTGCAGTAGCACTTAGGAGCCCTAGTCATGAATCAGGCCACGCTGTGCTAGGAGCTGCATGAACCCAGAAGAAAATCTGCCTTCCATTTCTGCAGTTAATGCCATGGATATAGAGTGGGTCCTTTGCTCGAGTCTCAGGGGAATTAGGTCCCTAAGGCAGGTAGCTTCAGTATTTTGTATCCCAATTGCGGCCAAAATCATGATTGTTTTAAAGTATCATCATTAGGTGCCTGCAAACATTCTCCTTTAGCAAGGCTCCTTCAGAGCCAACATTTTGTTTCCTTGAGGGGAGCAGGACAGTGTGTGATGACTTAACACAGAGTCAGAGCCACTCATCCTCACCCAAATGGGTTCTCATGCCAGCTGAGAGAGGAAATCTCTCCTGTCCTTCATCCTGGGATGTGAAAACCTTGGAAAAGAGGGTTGGAGAGAGAGTGGTGTGGGTGTGTGCGTGGGGGCACAACAATTGCGTCTATTACATTCTGGACACATCGACTCCTCCCATCACAGGCCTTCAGAAGTCCCCTGTAAATAACATTAGCCCATCGCTCCTGCCCTGCAGTCTAACTTGTTGATGCTAGCAAGCTTCTGTCGTTGGAAGTCGTCTGAGTTTTGCAGTGTGTGAAATGCTCTCTTCATTGCCAGTGTCTCCAGGGGCCCTGGAGTTCCAGACTAACTCTCGGGGCTGTTTGGCATGGCTCCTGATGCCTCCTGTGTGGTCCTCTTCCCCTCCAGGTGACCGTCTTCGTCTACTCGGACTTGCTGCTCTTTACTAAGGAAGATCAGCCAGGCCGCTGCAATGTGCTGAGGAACCCTCTCTATCTCCAGAGTATCAAGCTGCAGCAGGGTGAGTGGCCAGCAGGCAGACGCGGCTCCGGGCCTGGCTTTTGCGGACGTTTTCTGGTTGTTGATTCTAACTGGCTCTCTGAGATTGCTGGCCCGTCAAGGCACAATGGGTGAGTGGGGCAGCCTAGGCAGCATGCCGTCCCCCCCGGTGTTTCTTGGTGTTGCAAGGGTTTCAGAAGTACGTGATTTCCCCTCCTGCTGAATGTGCACCCCACGGGAGGAGCTCAGGACAGACAGCGAGCCGTCCTCCCTAGCTACCCTTCGCTGGGGGATCCAGCTGGCCCTGCCCACCCTCCCCTAACACAGGCTCCAGGCTGTTCCTATTCCAGGGCTGCCGAGGAAGCACTAGTTGTCGGGGAACGGCAGGCCTCTTGCAGACAGTCCCTTGCTGTTGTGGGAGTGGACCGGGCTCTTCTCTAGGGAGGAGGGAGAAGGCCGCTGCATGCTGGACAGGTGCCGTATTGTTTGCAGCAGTGGCGAGCTGAGACAATGAGGGAAACGGAGTCTTGAGGTTTCCCCTCTGGTGCTTTAACAGAGCACAGTAGCTTCTTCCGCAGGTCTGTGTCTAAGCTCTAGTGACCTTTTCTTACCCCACTTCCTCCTTCAACCGCCTACGGTTTCCCTTCACAGCCAGCAAGGGCAGTTTCTCCCGTCCACACCCTGACGCACGGATGGCTGCTGGGTCGGGCTGGGAGCCTTCCTCTCACGCTGCCTGCCTGGCATGGCGGCTGTCCCCTGCTGACGGGCTGGCTGCAGGGATGGCCAGCGGTGAGGAGCAATCTGAAGCAATTGATTCAGTTGGGATGCTGGACGGGGGTGGGGAGGCAGCACCTAGTCTTGGCTGTTCAGATACAACTGAGGACCCTGGTTCCGTGCCTCTCCTTCCCCGAGGCAGCCAGCATGTCTGGGAACGTGAACAAATCCTCTTTGAACAACCCCCCAGCCTGAAACCCCCAAGAGGTGACGTGGGTGGCGGGCGGGAGGCAATGGAGGTGAGATGGAGAATGGAGGAGTGGGTGGTAGATACGGAGCTGAAGGACCGGCCTTCAGAACATTTTTTGTCCATCTTGGAGCAACAGAGAGGAAGATGACCATGCCAACACAATCTCATTGCTCATTGCTTGGTGTCCCTGGTTTGCGTCGTTGGGGTGTGCAGACTGGTTTACAGCCCACAGCTACCCCAGGCCTTGGCCAGGTGAAGACACCTTGCCCAGCACTCGCCCGGCAGGTGAAGACATCTCCTTGACGGGAGACCTGCTCAGTCAGGGCAGAGGAGTGGGAGTGGTTGACATTTTGGGGGAGGTGTAGTTGTGAGGTGCTGCCGACTGGGCACTCTGCCCAGAACTCCCACCCCATCTCCTTCCCCGACCCCAGGCCTGAAGTTGCTGTGGAACAGGGCTGCCCAGGATTGTCCTGGAGTCTCCAGGAATTACAGGAATCAGAGAGGGAGACGTGTTAGTCTGGAATAGCAGAGGTAACAAAGAGTCCTGTGGCACCTTAAAGACTAACTAAAGTATTGAAGCATAAGCTTTTGTGGGCTAATACCCACTTCATCAGATGCAAGCAGGAATTACAGATTCATCTTTAATTAAACTTATGTCACGTGGTGAAGCCTTCGGGAATACGTCCAACCAAAACTGGCACTTCCTGTGGAATGAGGCTCTGTCGTTTGGTATCTCAGTTCAGAGTCCACATCTACCCCTGAGAGGGCGCTCTCTGGAGCGGGGTGTCCTTCCCGCTGGTGATTTACCCAGTGTTCCCGGTCGGTGAATTTCCCATCACTCCTCCAGCTGATGTGAAATCACTAGGAATGTGTCTTGGCTGTCAGCTCGTTCCAGGTCCTTGTGAGCCCTGGGTAGTGAGTGTTTGAGCTGTTTGTGACATGCAGGTCACACGGTGTCTTTGCTTCTTTTGCATGAGTCACTTAGTGTTGCCTGTTTCCAGGATCTCTCTGCCGGTGAACTCCTTCTCGGCTATATGGGGAGAGCGGACACAATGAGGGACGACACAGGAAAAGTGAACTCGTTTAGACACAAGATGGACTGTGTGTGAGAATGGCTCTGGCATGCTTCCCCCAGGGCAGGTTGTTGCTACAGTCGCCCCTTAGAGTTCGTCAGCACTCGGAGCTGGGGATTGTGTCGCGGCTCAAGGAGAAATGCTCACACGAGCTCTCATCGAGCTTCTATTCTAGGAGAGTGTCACGGTAGTTGCACCCCCGGGGGTGGGGCTAGCAGCCCCCAGCCCAGCCCATCAGGATGTCCTTGGGAGGTGTGCTCTGGCTTTAGCTCGCTAGCTGCATTTCCCCTCAAGCCACGAATCACAGCCCAGCTCCAAGTGTCGCCCCCCCACCCCGAGGGGAGTACGGTTCTGTGGGCATCGAGTGCATGTTTGATCTCCCAGCTGGGCCCTCTGGCCGAGCGGTTCAATGGTTACCTCCCAATGGTAACTGCTGCCAGATGGCTGCACCTGCTCAGGAGCTGGAGAAGTTGGCTCTGCTCATGGCTGTCGCTCAGGTCACTCGGGTCCTGCACTGGGATGTGCCGTCTGCTCCGTCATGCCAGCTGGGTTTCTCAGGAAGCTGTCTGTTCTTTATTGCCTGAGTGAGCACAGGGAGCCCCTCCAGAAAGGGACGTTTCTTTCTGCCTTGCATAACCTTAGAGTGACCTTCCCTAGGAATCCAGCTCTCGGTGCCGTTTGCGTCCAGAAAGGAGCCTGCTATGGCTTGCAGACACGTGTCTCCGAGCCAGAGCCAAAAGCTGCCAGGCCCGTTTGGCAGTGACTTTCTGGGACTCTCCTCGAGAACTGAATGGCCCATTAATAGGAAGAGGCGTGTTGCTGAGTGTAACAATTGAGACATCTCCGGTACAGTGAAGACCATTGTGACGTTTCCTGTTTCTGCTGCTCGCCGCGCTGTGTAATCGGCTTTACAATGCACTGTCTTCCTGCTATACAAGCCCAGCATGGCTGGGGAGCATCCCGCCCGCCAGTGTTTCCAATGCAATGGGGAGAGCGTCCCTGGTTAGATACTGTGGGAATTTCCACCCCCGAGTTCCTGGCTTGCGGGGCCCACACCCCTATTGGGGCGGAGAGCCTTCAGCTCGGGCACGGAAAAGGGCAACAGCGGCCTGGCCCAAATCAAGGATTCCCCTGTGAGACCTGCCCCAGCCACGCTCCTTGTCCCCACCCCTTTCACAGAGTAGGGACAGAGGCTTCTCCATTTGCGGGCTGCTCTGCCGGCCCGGGGCTCAGGGCACTGAGGAGGCACCGGGCTTAAAGCAGCCTCTTGTGTGGTAATTACCCGCAGGATTGCAACACTGTCCCCCTCTCTCTGCTGCTCACAGGGCTGGGCCTGACCCATCTTGCTGCTGCGGGCTGGACCCGAAGTGACCCTTCGCCATTCCTTGGGACTTTGAAGTGGGCCTTTGGCAATGGAGTGAGCCTTTGCTCTCAGTGTGAGGTGCTCCCAGAGGCTAGTCTCCCTGTGTCACGGGGTGCCCGGGCGATGGTCTGGAACTTGCTCCCTATAAAGCCAGAGAGGACTTTGGGGAAAGTGTCCCCTCTCCGTACACAGCCTGTTTCCAAGGCTAGGAGCTTCACGGGTACCCACTTCAACCTTCCTGGGTCTGACCTCGGAGCATTCAGCACCTTCTGCCCCTCCGTGCGCTTCCCCCAGCAAGCCCGCCCGCGCAGGGTCCTGGGGGAGCCCGTGGATTCTGCACCCCAAATCCACAGTCAGACGTGACTCTCAGCCAGCCAGTAAAACAGAGGTTTATTCGTCGACAGGCACCTGGTCTAACACCGAGCTTGTAGGTACCCGAACCCCTCAGCTGGATCCATTTTGGGGGCCTAGGAAGGCCAGACCCTGCCTGGGCCTGCCTCTCTTCTGCCCACCCAGCTTCAGGTTGAAACCCCCTCTCCAGCCAGCTGCTGACTCCAAACTGAAAGTCACTCTCTCCAGCCCCTCCTCCCTGCATTCCTGTGTTTTTCCTTCCCTGGGCAGGTCAGGTGACCTCCCTTCCCCTCCTGGGGTCAAGTTACAGCTTCAGGTCTGGCCCCTTCCCACAATAGCCAGAGGAACAGAGCATTTCTACTCCGTCACACCCTGTGGCCTCCTCTGGGACGCCCCCTTGGGGCAGCCTTGCAAGTGGCTCCTTGCCTCAGTGTCCCTCATGGGTAACTCAAGGGACTTCACTTCAGGGTCTGACTTCAACAGCACCCTCCTGGTGGCCAGGCCAGCTGATCACAGCAGCTTTGTGCTGCTGTCTCTACCCAAGTCCCGGGTGTGCCTAGTCCCTGTCTCCCAGCACACAGTCCTTGTTCTCACCACAAGGAGACAGGAGCGGGTACATCCCTCCACTGCTCCCCTGCCTCTGGCCCTGGCCTCTAACTCAGCAGCTTAGAACCTGCAGCTGTCTCCCTGTGCTGCTTCTCCTGCCTTCAGCCCTCTCCAGTCCCCTCCCCCCGCCCCCCCGGCTCTGGGGACCCCCGTCAGCAAACCCCTCCTTCTTCTCTCCTGCCTTTAACCTGCCCCTGTCTCTGGCAGCTCCCGTCTCCTCCCCTTTGCCTGACTGACTCGACTGACCTTCCGTGGCCCCCAATGCATCCCCCTTTCCTCACTGGCCCGGCGGGGAGCCCCGTTCCATGTGCTCTGGAGCTGCAGTGGTTTAAGGCACTGCCAGCCCACCCCCTTCCCACCCCCTGCAGGAGCCGGGACCTGCCAGGCCACGCAGCTCTTTCCTTTGCGCCCGGTGTCTTGTTGTCGGCTCACCTGCCTCTGAAATGGGGGTGGGGGTGGGGAGGGCGGGGGGAGGGCTGAGCAGCTGCTGCTTCCAGGGACCCACATTACATACAGTGGTCTGTGTGCAGCCATGTGTTCCCCTGCAGCGCATTACAGCCTGTGCCCAGCAGGCCAGCGAGGGACCCTGCCTGCCTTACGTTAGCACATGGCAAAGAACCTTCATCATCTGGCCCTGGGCTTCTTGTAGCATTGCCCCGAGCGTGGCTGAGCACAGCGGAGCCGGGAGGGGGCTGTTACTGGTTACTGGTTAGTGTTGGGGGCCGTACGAGAGGGCAGGCACAGGCGGGCCTGGACCCTGCGATCATGTAACCTGTCCACTGCAACAGCATCTAGGACTGGCCCCAGGGCTGGGTGCTGCCCAGACACATTCAGGGGCAGTTCCTGCCTCAGTGGGAGATACAGAGGCACAGGTCTGCTGGCGAGCGACTAAGGGAGTTTACACAGCTGATGTTATATTTGACTCGTGTGCTATGGGCACTTGCCAGAATGAGCCCATAGAAAGGCCGGGTTCCTGCCCTAGAGAGAATGGGCAGAGACGCCCAGTTCCTGCCCTAGAGAGCTTCCCACCTACATAAGAACATAAGAACGGCCGGAGTGGATCAGACCAAAGGTCCATCCAGCCCAGTATCCTGTCTACCGACAGTGGCCAATGCCAGGTGCCCCAGAGTGAGTGAACCTAACAGGTAATGATCAAGTGATCTCTCCCCTGCCATCCATCACCCCCTCTGACAGACAGAGGCTAGGGACACCATTCATTACCCATCCTGGCTAATAGCCATTAATGGACTTAACCTCCATGAATTTATCCAGTTCTCTTTTAAACCCTGTTATAGTCCTAGCCTTCACAGCCTCCTCAGAGCCCAGAGACAAAGGGCGGGGAGTGAGGGCACCAAGGACTTTCCTTTCATTCCCTCTTTTCCTTGCTCATCGGTTTTTAACCCTGGTCAGTTCTGTGCTGTTTGTTATTCAGCGTCTCCTCCCCGTGCTCTGGAACCACAGCCTGCAAACGGGGATTGGCACCGGCAGCTCTGCTGAGGTCAGGGGCTGGGGGAAGTTTGTAGATGGTGCAGGTACTCAGATACCACGGGGATGGACGCAGGGTTAAATCCTGACTGGACAGGGAGCTGGCTGTCATCCCCGGGGGACTGGGCTGGACACTCCTGGGGGCTGAGGTTTTCTGCCAGGCTCTTTGGAGTGGTTTCTAGTTCGTTCCTTAGCTCACCTGGGCAGTATTTGGAAGGCTTTGTTCAGAGCCCGCCCTGGCTGTCCCTCCCTTTCACACAGTGTGCACCAGCCGGCCTGCAGTGCTCAGGCCTATCTCCCTTGCCAGAGCTAGGAACATGCTGCTCCGCTCTCTGGGTTTAACTGACCGTCTGGGGAGAGTTCCCGGCCCGAGGGTCACGTGAATACGGGAGAATCTCCGTGTCTATTTGTTTCTACCAAGAAAGGGTCGTACAAGAAAGCAAATGGAGAAGCCAAGATGTGGGGTTTAAATCTCATGAATTTTAAGCCACTCCCTTGATTCTGGGTGGTCAGTTGGCATGGGCAGCCAGTGACCCGGCCATTGGGGGAGACTAGCCCCCAGGCCCTACCCTTGTGTCCAAGGTCCCACACCGCCCCTTCCCCTTCTGTCCCCCCTCCCCCGCAGGATCCCACAGCACCTCACCACAGCCCCAGCCCCAGGTGGCACAGCAGTGGTGCTGAAACATTGATAGTGGGGGTGCTGAAAACCAGCCCCCTTACCTCCGTGCACCCCCCACCCCCACAGATGAGGCTGGGACCCCGGGCGCACCGGACCGGGAGCCCAGGGCTGCTCCAGCGCTCCCTGCACCCCTAGGTTCCACACCGCAGCCTCCATCTCTGGGTCACTGGGCAGCCAGCCCTGGAGCGCCGGGGGGCATGGCCCCAGTGCCAGCCAGCCTGGGCCAGGGCAGAGCGCCAGGAACTGCATGGGGGGGGAAGTGAGTTTGCATGAGTTTGGGGAGGCACCGCCTCCCGCAGCCTATGATACCTGCCCCCATTATGCGCAGGCAAGCATGCACACCCGCATCAGGCTGCCATGTGAGTAACGCTTAGTGACCCCAGACGAGCACAGGCTGGTTTCGAT
Source organism: Sternotherus odoratus (assembly GCA_032164245.1). Taxonomy (NCBI): domain Eukaryota; kingdom Metazoa; phylum Chordata; order Testudines; family Kinosternidae; genus Sternotherus; species Sternotherus odoratus. Next base: position 1,104,683 of record JAVMKO010000016.1, on the reverse strand, counting down.
CTTCCTCTCCAGCTGGGAGCTCTGTCTTGGCAGGAACCCCCGGTATTCCGGGTGGCTGGGCCGGAGAAAAGACTCTTTGTTTTCCCCTCTCATTCCGTGTCAGTGCTGTGAATGATCAGGATTCCCGGCAGGGCCCCAGTGTGAGGGTTTCCTGTGGCACCGGCTGCTCTCAGTGCTGGTCCCAGCTCACCAACCCCTGTGGGAGAGAGGGTGTGTTGTGAATACTCCAGGGGGTGATGGGCGGGTGATTCAGAGGCTCATTAGTTTTGCCTTGTGGTTCTCATGACTGTTTATTGAGCCTGGACTCCAGAGGCAATTACAGACCAGGAGCCTAACTTCAGTACCCAGCCAATTGGCTGGAGACCTAGGAAAGAGCAGAATTCTCAGGCAGAGATGAACAGGATGTGTTGGGGAAGGGTCAACATGGCTTTTGTCAAGGGAAATCTCCCCTCACCAATCTCTTCGAATTCTTTGAGAGAGTCAACGAGCATGTGGATAAGGGTGATCCGCTGGATATAGTCTACTTGGACTTTCAGAAAGTCTTTGACAAGGTCCCTCACCAAAGGCTTCTGGGCAGTGAGCTGTCCTGGGAGAAGAGGGAAGGTCCTCTCCTGTATCAGCAATTGGTTAACAATTGGTTAGGAAACAAAGGGTAGAAATAAATGGTCAGTTTTCGCAGTGGAGAGTAAATAGCAGGGTCCCACCAGGATCTGTATGGGGACCTGTGTGATCAATACATTCATAAATGATCTGCAAGATGGGGTGAGCAGTGAGATGGCGAAGTTTACAGATGATAAACAATTACTCAAGATAGTTAAGTCCCAAGCAAACTGCGAAGAGCTGCACATGGATCTCACAAAGTGACTGAGCAAGAAAATGGCAGATGAAATTTAATGTTGATCAATGCAAAGTAAAAGCAACAAAGAGTCTTGTAGCACCTTCTAGCCTAACAGATGTTTTGGAACACTTTGGTAAACATAATCCCAACTATACATATACAATGAGGGGGTCTAAATTAGCTGTTACCACTCAAGAAAGGGATCTTGAGTCATTGTGGATAGTTCTCTGACTACATCTGCTCAGTGTGCTGTAGCTGTCAAAAAAGTGAACAGAACGTTAGGAAAATAAAACAGAAACATTCATAAAGCCACTATATAAATCCATGGTACGCCCACACCTTGACTACTGCAGGCAAGACTGGTCTCAAAAATGTGACATTAGAACTGGAAAAGGTACAGAAAAGGGCAACAAAAATTATTAGGGGTAAGGACCATCTTCCATATGAGGAAAGGTTTAAAAGATTGGTATTGTTCATCAAAGAGTACGTTGGGCAGCGATCAATCCCCGAGCACGCTCCCCATCGACTCCGGAACTCCACCTCCGCAAGAGGTGGAAGCGGAGCGGCAGTGGTCAACTCGCTGCCATGTAGACAGCTAGGTAAGTCGCCCTAAGATACGCCGACTTTGCGTAGCTGAAGTTACGTATCTGTTGGAGGGTATCCCAGGGAGTCCCGTAGACACGAGGCTCACACACAGTGGCTAGATGGAAAGCGGTGAGTTTATTGGAAGGTAGTGGCATTAGCGTGCTGGGGGCCCCAGTCAGCACAGCTGCGATATGGAGGAGCTGGCACATCCAAGCAATGCCCAGGAAAGAAGCCCAACACACAAGGGTGTGTCAGCACAGAAATACTCATGCTCATTTGCATCTCATACATAAACATATCTCATGAATAGCAAGCAGCAAGCACCTGTAGATTACATGCTGTCCAGCACTTGTTGATTATACGCTGTTCTGCACTTGTTTTGCAATCCTGCCTCAGTTTACCTATTTAATTTCACACAAGCTGAAATTCACACAGACTGGGTAAACTGCGCACACAGCTGAGAAGCTGTTCTCAGACACACACATGAGCTAACAGGAACACAAGGCCATTCTCATGCTGATAACCTTAATTATACATTCCTTGGAGGCGACTTAGAAGCATAACAGCACCCCCTACCGATTGCCGTCACAATAATCTTCCACTCACTACAGTATCTTAGGTCGACCCCCCCCCCCCCCGCAGGCCTTAGAAAAGAGATGACGAAGGGGGAATCTGAGAGAGGCCTATAAAATCATGACTAATTTGGAGAACGTGACTAGGGAAGTGTTATTTACCCCGTCCCATAACATGAGAACCAGGGGTCACTCAATGACATTAATGGGCAGCAGGTTTAAAACAAGCCTAGGGAAGTATTTCTTCACACAGTGCACAGTCACCCTGTGGAACTCACTGCCAGGGGATGTTGTGAAGGCCAAAAGTCAGACTGGGTTCAAAGAAGAACTAGATAAATCCACGGAGGACAGGTCCATCAATGGCTGTTAGCTGAGATGGCCAGGCTGTGAGGGTCCCTAAATCTCCAATTGCCAGAAGCTGGGAGTGGATGGGAAGGGATGGATCACTGGAAAGAGCCCTGTTCTGTTCATTCCCTCTGAAGCATCTGGCACCCTCTGAAGTCAGAGTCCCCGGGGCGATGCTCTGGCACTGCTCCCTACGAAGCCAGTCAGGACTCTGGGGTGAAGCTTCCTTTCCATAAACAGCCCGTCTCCAGGGCTAGGAGCTTCACCGGTTACAGCTTCCACCTTTCTGGATCTGACCTCAGGGCATTCAGCACCTTCTGCCCCTCCGTGCGCTTCCCATAGCGAGCCTGCCCAGGCGGGGTCCTGAGTAAGCCCGTGGATTCTGCACCCCATTCCACAGTCAGACGTGACTCTCAGCCAGCCAGTAAAACAGAGGTTTATTCGATGACGGGTGATCTAAGACAGAGCCTGTAGGTAGAGCGAACACGACCCCTCCGCTGGGTCCATTTTGGGGGCCAAAGAGCCAGACAGAGCCTGCCTGCAGCTCTTCGTCTGCCCTCAGCCAGATCCAGACTGAAACTCACTCTCCAGCCCCTCCCCTGCTTTCCTTTGAATCTTTCCCAGGCCAGGCGGTATCACCTGACCTCTTTGTTATTCAACCCTTCCAGCCAACACCTTGAGAGGGGGGAAGGGCCAGGCCCTCAATTGCCAAGACAGGTCGGCCACTTACTTACACTGGCCCTTAGGCCTCCACATAGATACTGAAGAAATGCAGAGGGGAAACTGAGGCACCCACACAGTATTTCCACTCCGTCACACCACCACGATCAGACAACAGGACACTGGGCTAGATGAACCATGGGTCTGACCCAGTGTGGCCCTTTTTATGTTCCTGCGACTCCTCTTATCTCTTGAAGTGGGTATAAGATGTCTGAGGTAGGGGGTTGGCTCCTCTGTACTTCCTCACAACGTAGTCGGTGGTTAGTTACCTGGCCAATGTGTTCTTCCAGCCACGGAACTGACCACCTATGTACATTGCCCAGCAATGACCCTGCTGTGACGGAGTGGGAATACTGTGTGTGCCTCAGTTTCCCCAGTGCATTTCTTGAGTGTCTGTGTGGAGGGCTAAGGGTATGTAGCTGGTGCAGAGCAGAGAGACAGCGTAAGTAAGTAGCCGACACCCTGTCTTGGGCCTGGCCCTTCCCCTCTCTCAAGGTGTCAGTTAGCTGGAAGTTGAAAACAAAGAGGTCAGGTGATAGCTCCTAGCCCGGGAAGGAGACAAAGGAAGAGCAGAGGAGGGAGCGAGAGGGGGAGTTTCAGTCTGGATCTGGCTGAGGGCAGGTGAAGAGCTACAGGCAGCCTCTGCCTGGCTGTTTGGCCCCCAAAATAGACCCAGAGGAGGGGTCACGTTTGCTCTACCTTCATTATGTTCCTGTCACCTAATAAACCTCTGTTTTACTGGCTGGCTGAGAGTCATGTCTGACTGTGGATTTGGGATGCAGGATCCACGGGCTCCCTCAGGACCCCGGCCAGGCAGACTCGCTGGGGGAAGCGCACGGAGGGGCAGAAGGTGCTGAATGCTCCGAGGTGAGACCCAGGAAGGTGGAAGCTGTACCTGTGAAGCTCCTAGCCCTGGAGACAGGCTGTGTATGGAGAGGAAGCTTGACCCCAGAGTCCTGACTGGTCTCACAGGGAGCAGTTCCAGAGCATCCCCCGGGCAAGGGGTCTGGGAAGAGAGGTGGGTGCCTGCTGAGGTGAGGTTCTGTAACTTTCCAGAAGGGCATTGCCCGCTCAGAAGGGAAATCAGAACCAGTGGCCATGTGTTTTGTCCTCCTGTATTAAGCAGCCACCCATTATGACATCGTATTACTGTAGGAACCCAAACACAGTACATACAATGGCTCAAGAGTGCAACTTGCCCAAGGCAGCTACTAACCAGTGTCACTGGCCTCTTATCGGGCAGTCTCTGTCAGGGACGCTTGTGTCTGAGCTTAGCCAGACTCTTGGGGAGCTGGAATATCGACCTCGCAAATGGACTGTGGCGGTGGCCTGGGAGGCCAGTCTCCTGCCTGGTAGCCACATTGTGTTAAGCAGGCCTTGTGGCTTCCTCCCTCTGCTCTTCAGAGTGAAGGGAGCGAGGAAGGGTCACATTTGGGGGAGTTTTGTACACTAAGGAAGAGTAAAGGGAAGTGGCCATGAACCCCCCACTATCAAGTAAATGGCCTGGCCTCCTAATTCCCCCCCCCCCCCCCAGTGCAATGCCCTAGCTGGAGGTGTCTGCGGGGTCACCAGAATGAATGCTGGCCTTGGCCGTGCCCAGCAGATGTTTCTGGGGCAGCCCTGGTGACTTTCTGGGTTAAGATGCTGTGGCGGTCCTGGTACAGCCCGGGTAGGAACTCTCTTGGGGCGCTGGTGGGACGCCCGGGCATGGAGGAGCGGTAACTCGAGAGGTGGTGTGTGGGCTCTTGAGCAGCCCCTACTGGCCACTTTGGAGCCTGCGGTGGGTGTGGAGGAAGCCATGGGCCCTTTCAGGTGCAGGAATGTGTGTCTTCGCTTGCGTAAAGAAATGAAGCAGGCCCTGGACTCCCAGCCCCATGAATTAGTTCCAGTAGCACAGGAGTACGAGGGGGTTTTCCAGACTCTGACTAACCCAGCCTGGGACATGGCAGAACAGAGCTCAGGATCCCTGCATTGCGCTGAAGTGCTCTTTATCTGACACCTCTCCAACAGCATTCCCAGCATAGCTGGGGGTCACCAGCGTGTCTTGGGACTCAGGCACAACTGTCCCTGCAAAGGGGGCAATGTGCCTTTAAAACCAGGCCCTGCAGTGTCCCTCAGTCCGCCCCAGCCCTGGTAGTTGGAGTGGGGGAAGCCTGTGATCCCCCAGAGAGTGCTCCCCAAAGGCCAGCAGAAAGTCACGGTAAGGAAAAAGCGGAGCGCGTTGCACTGTTGTGTGCACTGCCTCTGCTGCTCAGGGATAGACTTGGAAGGATTCCAGTCAAAGCTGGTAAACGTAGATTTCAGCACAGCTGCAAAACCGGATCAAAATCAAAATGTGCAGAGAGGCAAAGGAGGGAAACGCTGCTTGGGAACGGGGGAGGGTTTGACGGGAGGAGATTGACTTGGTCTATTTTGACACGTGATGTTGACAGTTTCTGTTTTAACAGCTAGAAAACTTTAATATTTGGAATCTCAGCATCTATAGCCATTAAATCATCATCGGCCGACCCCCCAAATTTCCTGCAACGTGAAAATGTAAATCAATAAAAGTATTAAAAAAATGCTTAAAAATACCCCCGGATATTATCCATCAAAATTCTAAACAAACAAAAACGGAATTCTGCTGCCCATGCTCCTCCTGGCATCGGCCTCTCTGCGGGGGCCCCGGGCCAGCTGTGCACGCCAGGGCTGGTGGTTAGTCTGCAGGTCTGGAGAAGGTGAGGCAGGCTGGGTCCCCTGCACACGCTGTGAGAATGATGCAGAGCTTGTACATTAGTATGAATTGCATGCCAGCCATGGTGCCCAGGGGAACATCCTCCACGAGGCTGAATGTCCTGCTGTGAAGTCCCAGTGGCCCTGCTGTGCTGTGTGTTGACTGAATGTCCTTGAGCGAGCCGGGGCTCTGGTGCCGGCGGTGGGCGGCTTTCCCCGGGCTCGGCAGAGTCGGAGGTTCTCCTTCCCTCCAGCCGATCCTGTGTGCAGGGCACGGGGGCAGCGCTCTCAGCGGAAAACCCCAGCCAGCCTGGTGCTGCAGGAACTGCCTGGAGCAGAGGCCTAGTAGCCTCCCTCAGCCACCTTGCGCCAGACGGGGCTAGGGGATCCGGGAGCTCCGGGAACTGTCGCTTTGGAAGGACTCGTGGGACGGTCTCCAGGTGCCGGCTCCATGGAGACAGGCCTCCTGGAGCCAGGGCCTGGACCAGCCGTGGCTCTGCGGGATGAAGGACCCTGCGCTACAGTCCCAGCTGCCCCAGGTGGGCTGACTGGAGCTCGCACGGCTCAGGCTGTAGTGCGGACGCTCAGGCTGGAGCCTGCGCTCTGGGACCTCCCCCTCGCAGGGTCCTAGAGCTCGGGAGCCTGAAACCCCCACCCAGGGATTTCCAGCCCGGGAGCCCGAGTCACTGAGTGGGGCCAGCCGCGGGGTTTTCACCCCTGTGTAGCTGCAGACAGAGAACGCAGGGGAAGTGTTACACCACCACTTCCTGAGTAGCGGCTCTTCCGCCCCCTCCTGTCAGAGGCCTCCTGCCGGCCAGGGGTGGGGGCAGGGCTTGGAGGAGTTGGGTCCCTGAGGCTGTTCCACACTTGGAGCTGGCTCCTGGGGCCCCTGCCAAGGTGACAGGCTTGGAGGTTGCATCCCTTTTCCCTCACTGGAGAGAGGAAATGGGGCAGCATGGCGGGGCTGTGAGTGCCGAGAGCACAAGCGCTGTGCCTCCTTCCGCATGTTGTCCCTGCCTCGAGCTCATCGCCTCTGCTGTGTGTTCTGTGCCCCATCCCCCTTTGGCTCAGGATGTGTCCCTGGCCTGCATGTGGACAGCACCCTTGCTACAGAGGATCTCTCCATCTCCCAAAGGACTTAGCAGAAATCCAGGGAGCTCCGAGACAGGCAATGGGCATGACCAGGGACAGGGAGAAACTCCCAGACCACGAGAGATTGGGAAGACTGGGGCTGCACCATACTGAGGAGACGAGAACGATAAGAGAATACAGTACAGACTAATGGGTGCCCAGAGAAGGTAGTTCAGGAGCCTCCGTTCAGCCTGTCTTATCACACAGGAACAAGGGGGCACTCAAGAAAATGGAAAGGCGGCAAATTCAGCACCCATAAAAGGAAATGCTTTTTCACACATTGTGTAATTAGACTGCGGAACTCCCTGCCACATGAAGTTATTGAGAAAAAGAGCTTAGAAGGCTTCCAAATGAGACTGGGCCTTTATACCGGTAACAAGAGTATCCAGAGCGACAGTAGTAATAGCCAAGAGTTTGTCAGGGGCTTGGGGGTCAGACAGACAGAAGAACTCTCCCTGGGCACAAGTTATCCCACAGCTCCCTCCCTACGCCGTTTCCCCACATATCCCCTGAAGTAGCAGGTGCTGGCCACTGCCAGAGAGAGGACACTGGGCTAGATGGACCCTGGGTTTCTGATGCAGTTGGGAAGTTCCTATATCCTCATACAAATTCCCCAAAGCCCTAGGATGGAGGCCAGGGGAGAGTGGGTGTGTCTGTTTGTAATGGCCGTTGCTGTACTAGCTCCAGCCTTCTCATTCCCAGAGACCCAGGTCTGCAGCCCGCCAGGAGGGGAGGCAGTTCTGAGTGACAATCTCCTCTCTTCTCAGTGCTGGCAAGGGGGACCAACCCAGCCCATGTGCTCCACAGCTCCCAATTGAGCAGGGCCCAAAGCAGCCCCTTGCTTTGCTTCTGCATCAGTTTAGCCCTCCCCTACACAGGGCATTGACCCACCCCACCAGGCTACAAATGGGAGGGAGAGAGAGAGAAGCCTTTGTCAGGGAAATGAGCCTGGAGAAAAAGCCCTCACTGTGCACTCTGCTGTTTCCTGCTGTACTAGCCCTGATCTGCCCCCTGGGAAGCCAGCAACCACATACCTGACGTCCCTCCCAGCTGACAACCTGCCCTGGCAGAACTTCAATCTTTGCTCATTACCTGCAGCCCCACAGCTGGTTCCTCTGCTGGAGGCAGAGATCTTTGGTGCAGCCAAAGCCTGATTCTGGCCTTGTTTTTCCCTTGTAGGTGCTTCTGAAGATCTGAGATTCTGCATCCTCTACCTGGCAGAGGTGAGTGTGGAGCTCAGCTCCATGGAGTCTATAATGTGCTGCACATGAACCAGTTCTGTGCAGTGGGTCTAGAGAGCAGAGACTGGATCAACCTCACTGCTCTTTCCAATTGGAAAGGCTGCAGCCAGCATAGCTGAGGAAGAGGCTGTTAAATGGAATGTGTGACTCAGGAGGCAGTGAAGCGTTGATGCCTGCACCCTCTTTCCTCCCCCCCCCCCATCCAGTTGGGGGGCAGCTCTTTCCTCACTGCTCTGACTTCGATTGGTGCCTCTGGGTTCTTTAGCCCACCCATTGATTTTTTTGCCTGTTTATTTCAATATGATTTTACAGGTGGTTTTCTCTTCTTTCCTTCCAAATCTCAGACTTTTAAACAATCCAGTAGGAAGAACCAAACCTAACACACAGAAAATTCCTATTTCTCCAATGCCCTTGAGGGACCTGGGCATTGGGAGAGAGGGGAGTGCTATTTTGAGCTGCATATAATTCCATCAAGTTTCTTTTACTGTTGAAATGGGATTAGATCTCCGTGAGCTATACAAACACACAGTCATTGATTAGCACTAAGAGGCTAATTGAGAAGTTAGTAGCTGGTGATTAACAGAAGGTTTCAGGGAAGGCACTCAGTGCATTCAGATAACTAAGATTTGGATAATGGGCATTTGCATAATAGGAGTCACACTGTAAACGACTGCTTTATAGAAACAGACCTAGGAATGGGAAATGACTGTCAGCTACATGTTTATAATCATTTGTGTTTTAGCCAAGTTCCCTTTGTCAGGAGTGAGCTGGGAGAGCTGCAGAACTTGTTTTTTGTGAAATGAACCTGCCCAATCACCAGATCTTGTGCCTGCTTTTTTCTTTCTTTCTTGGGAGTAACTCCACCTTGTTCCTGATTTCAGTTTGCTGTGTGACCATGGTGCAGTTACTTCCCCTCTCTCTTTGCCCTCCCACCCATTGTTTGTCTTGACTATCTCAATTATAAGATCTGTGGGGCAGGAACTCTCTCCCTATGCTGCATTCAGCACCTAGGACAACAGGGCCCCAATCTGGTTTGAAACCTCTTGACACAACTGCACAACAAATCAATCATCATCATTTTGTGACGCTAAAATGTCGCATTTTGCCCGATTGTCGGAGAGCATGTCAGTGGGAAAGTGCAACCCTTGTCCCAGGCTATGGCTACACTACAGCTTAAATCGTCTCTCCAAGGTGTGAATTAGCCACCCCACAAGCGACAGGATTTATGCTGATTTAGCACTGTGCACACTGGCGCCTATGTCGGTGGGAGAGCTTCTCTGGCTGACTTACCTACCGCTGCTTGCGGGGAGCTGGAGGAATGAAGTGGAGGGGAGAGCTACACAGTGCTTACAGTGGTGTACTGGCATCCATGCCAGAACCACATACCACCCCACCCCTTCTCCCCCACCCTCCACTCACTCCTCTTCCCCACCGTTCACCCGGTAAAGAGTGGGAGGGCATAGCCCCCTGTTCCTGTGCCCCATAAGCTCTCTAGGATAGCCCCTAGCCCAAGCTCCATTTTGGATTCCAACATGGCATTTTGGGAGGTTTAGATTTGATAAACAGAAACATTTTGTAGGAGTTTGTTGTGCAGAGTTGGCTGGTTCTCACTGAGGGTCAGTGTCAGGCCAAGCTCTGTCCTTGTGTATGTCACAGAATATCAGGGTGGGAAGGGACCTCAGGAGATCATCTAGTCCAACCCCCTGCTCAAAGCAGGACCAGTCCCATTTTTGCCCCATATCCCTGAATAGTCCCCTCAAGGATTGAATTCACAACCCTGGGTTTAAGAGGCCAATGCTCAAACCACCGAGCTGTCCCTCCCCCCACTTATAGCAGCGTGGGGATTTGAACCCAGTTCTGTATGTTCCAGGCCCGATACGTTAACCCCTCGACCACAGTGTTTCCCATATAAAAGCTGTGATCTGGAATCTACCCCACCCACTACACCTGACCAGGGTGTCCTTGTGTGTTGCTGTGACATTCCCACAGCTCTGCTCCCTGGTAGCCACAACTGATACCCCAACTAGCCTGATCGTTGGATCAAAAGCCAGAAACATTCACTTCTGCTCTTCCCTGGCAGTAATTCCTGCAGCCCTGTGTGACGGAGTAGGAATACTGTATGCGCGTGCCTCAGTTTCCCCTTTGCATTTCTTAAGTGTCTATGTCAATGAATAAGGGCTGAGAGTGTAAGCAAGCAGGCAACGCTCTCTCCCCTCTCTGCAGGTATGCATACCTGAAGCTGTAATCTGACCCTAAGTGTGGGGAGGGAGGTCACGGCTGGAGAGAGGTTTGGGAGTCTGAAGCTGGTTGGAGTCAGGCAGGGAAGGCAGAGGAGCTATCTTGCTCTCTGGCCCCCAAAATGGGTCCAGCTGAGGGCTCACGCTCGCTGTATGGTCTGTGTTAGACCAGGTACAGGTCATCGAATTAATCTGTTTTACTGGCTGGCTGAGAGTCACGTTTGACTGTGGATTTGGGGTGCAGAATCCATGGGCTCCCTCAGGACCCCGCCCAGGTGGGCTTGCTGGGGGAAGCGCACGGAGGGGCAGAAAGTGCTGAATGCTCCGAGGTCAGACCCAGGAAGGTTGAAATGAGTACCCATGAAGTTCCTAGCCTTGGAAACAGGCTGTGTACGGAGAGGGGACACTTCACCCGAAGTCCTGTCTGGCTTCCTAGGGAGCGGTTCCAGACCATCGCCCGGGCAGTCCGTGACACCCTGCTGCTGAGGCTTGTAGCTCTGGAGAGTGGGCAGGGTTTGGCCAGTGATACAAGATTTAGGAACCCCTCCTTCTTGTCTCCACTCCTCTAAGTTATGTCTGGCCTTCTGACCTCCACTGTTCACCTGTGTCTGACAGCCGGGGGAAGGCTTCAGCCGGGTCCTGTGGCCTGTCAGCCAGCAGGGGATGCCCAGGTTTGATCATCGAAAGCCTCCACACAAAGATGACATCACCTTAACAGTGCATCTCATCTCTGCTGAAAAGCCCTGGCCTCTCTCAGCCTTGGGGGATCAGTGCCTCCCAGCCAGCATCTCGATGATATTTCCCTTCCAGCAGTGCCACCCTCCCTCTCTCCAGTCACCACTACTGCTGGAGAGAGTACAGAGCCGGTTCACGCGGGTGCAGACTCCCTGCTCCACGCTGTGCGAGAACTGGTTGAGGGTGTCGAAGGGGCCTGTACAAATTGCACTCTTGCCTGAAAGTGCTGGGCCTGTCTGTCTCCGTGAGGCCTGGAGCGGGCAGAGGGAAGGGAAATGTCCTCTCTCTGGGTTTTTTTCAGTCTGCTTCCTTTGTGTGTTCCCCACCCGCTGTACATACAGCCAGCGTCACGTCCTGTCCAGTCAGGAGCTACGCCCGCTTTGGGGGAGCCCTTCAGGCAGCGCCGGGGGGAGGGGAGAAAAGGGGGAGAGAGGAGAGATGATGTGATTGTGAATACACAGGAACAGGCAGGGGGCTCAGGGAGGGCAGGGAGGGAGACAGGTCATGATAAGCATCTTCCTTCCCCAAAGCTCAATGATCATAACAGAGACGTGTTGCAGGGAGGGGAAATGACTCGCCTAACGTCATACCTGGGGGCTACCAAATTCACAGTCCATTTCCCTAAATTTCAGTCACAACATTTAAAAACTGGTGCCTGTCCTGGTTTTAGGTATTTAAATCTTAACTGCCGTGGTGTAACAAAGCATGACTCTGTGTTTAAACCAGCAAAATAGAAACCTGTCAGCATCTCTCAGGCTGCGGCCTGGCCCAGGGCTGTGGTAGGAAGGGGAGTCTCAGTATTGCCACCCTCATGTTTCGCTGCTTTCAGAGCTTGGCTGCTGGAGAGCAGCTATCTGGGCACCTGCTCCGAGGGCAGCCCTGCCACAAGGCACAGCGCAGAAGTGAGGGTGGCAGTACTGTGACCCCCCCTCCCCCAATAGCCTTGCAGTCTTTGAGTCAGGACCTGCAGTTTGAGAAGTACTGGGTACCTTTGTGTCCTTTCCCCAGCCTATAGTTTAGTAGGGGAAAGGCACAGAAAAGACCAGATTCCATGCACTGTGACGTGTTTTTCACAGCTGTGAATTTGGTAGGGCCCTAATCATACCTGTGAGTCAGGGACAGAGACAGGAATAGAGCTTGTGAATTTGACTCACTCCTCTTCTCCCGTCCCAGTCGACTTGCTGTCTCACTGCCATGACCAAGAGGTTACTGTCCTGGGAGCTAAGGAGAAAACTGCAGCTGTTGCTAGTGCTAGACGAAGGGATGAAGGAGAGTTGGTGGGTAAAGTACAGACCTGGGAGAGAGGACAGGTGGGTTCCAGTCTTAGCTCTGCCACTGACTTATTTGGTGACCTTGAGGGAGCCACTTAAACTCACTGTGCATTGGTGGGGCCATCTGCAGTGGATGAGGGTACTGGGACTGAACTCATTGTCTGTGGAGTACTTGGAGATCTGTGGATGTACAGTGCTATCGAAATGCAAAGTGCTGCTGTTAGGCGGAAAGAAGGAGTAGGAGAGTTCTAGTGGTCAAATTATGGTTCACTCCAGCTTTTCCCACAAAACCAGCTGTGCCCATTTGAGGTGGCAGAAGGAGGCTGTGACTCAATTAGGTTATGACATCATCACAATCAGCTCCTCTGTCTTCTTCCTTGCATTGGTCAGCAATGACATCTCAGCCCAGCTTTGATACATGACAAGGTACTGGAACAGGTTCTTAATTGGGCTTTAAGCACCTAGAGGACAACAGAGTTATGAGGAATAGACAAGATGGAGTTTTTAAAGAAAAATCATGCCAAAGCAACCTGATTACCTTCTTTGAGAGGGATACTGGCCTAGTGGATTGAGGGAAGCAGTAGATGTGATATAGTTTGATTGTAGGAAGTCCCACATGACAGTCTCCTAAGCAAACTAGGGAAATGCGGTCTAGATGAAATTACTATAAGGTGGGTGGACAACTGATTGAAAGACCACCATCCTCAAAGAGTAGTGATCAATAGCTCGCTGTCAAACAGGAAGACGTATGTAGTGAGGTCCCGGAGGGGTCAGTCTTGAGTCCAGTACTGGTCAATATTTTCATTGATGACTTGGACAATGGAGTAGAAAGTATGTATATAATATTTTTGGATGACACTGAGCAAGCACCTTTCTTCTTAAGGAAAAGCATCACAAAGAAACATATTAAGACAATAAAGGTTCCTATATGCAGGCTGAAAGCTTACCATAGGTCAGCCCTGAGTCTCGTGGGACCCTGGTAGGTTCAGTCCTTCCAGCCCTTTCCTCGAGGATTGGGGACAGGGTCCTGGCTGTTTGCTGGATCAGAACAAAGTGCTGGAGTCAGTCTGAACTCTGGCTATTTATCCAATTGTCCTTTCTTTGTCTGTCGATCTCTGGGAAGCCAGTTTGAACCAGTATGCATGAGCCTCCGCAGGAGATGGTGCCTGTCTGGGGGGTTCCAATGGCTGATTTGCCTGAACCCCCACCCACCGTTTGTGGTTCCTGGAGGAGCTGTGCAGCCCTGTCCCATGGAGTAGGACACAATCATACAGGAACCATTCGTTTAAAGAGGTGGACCCCAAAGGTATTCCAGGCATTGCCCTGTCCCTCCCAGAGGCCAGGCTGGAAGGGTTGCTGCCCTTTGGAAGACGGAATTAGAATCAAAACAGCCTAGAGGAACTGAATAATTGGTCTGAAATTAACAAGGTGAAATTCAATGAAGAGAAGTTCAAAGTACTACAGTTAGGAAGGAAAAACCAAAGCTTAGCTCCAAAATGGGGACTGACGGACTCAGGGTCGTAATGCTGGGGAGGATCTGGGGGTTATAATGGATCACACAGTGAGTATGAGCCAGGAATGCAAGGCAGTTCTAGGGTGTATTGGCAGCCGTGTCGGGTGTAAACATGGGAGATAACTGGCTTGCTCTGCTCAGCACTGGGCAGGCCCTAGCTGGAGCAGTGTGAGCAGTTGTGGGCGTAACACTGTAGGTAAAATGTGGACAAATTGGAGAGTCCAGAGGAGAAACGGTTTAGAAAACCTGCCCGGTGAGCAAAGGTTAAAAAACTGGGCATTGTAGTCTTCAGAAATGAGCACTGAGCGGGGACCTGATCCCTGTCTTCCAATGCACTAATGGCTGCTCTGAAGGTCCCAGTGTCCGCGAAGGCAGGACAAGAGGCAATGGGGGTGATCTGCAGCAAGGGAGAGTGTGGCTCAATATTAAGGAGAAGGTTGTAACTCTCGGGGCAGTTAAGCAGTGGGACTGGTCCCCAAGGGCGGGTGTGGAATCCCTGCCACTGTGGGGTTCAGACAAACATCTGTGTGGGATGGTCTAGGTTCACGTGGCCCTGCCCCAATGGGGGAACATGGGGGGAAATGGACTAGAGAATTCTCAAGGTCTCTTCCAGCCCTACAGTTCTGTGGTTAGTGCCCAGAGTATTTTAGTGATCACCTTTGGGCTTCACGGTACCTGCCCCCCAGGACGGGTGAGGGCAGCGCTTACCTCTGTGAGCCACTGAGTCAGGCAGGCATCACTCCAGTCATTGCTTATACTAGGTCCCATTTGAAGTGAACGCTCAGATTCTGGAGCACAAGTTGGCAGCCTTAAGGAAAGCAAGTCCCCAGTGTGCATGTCTCCCACAGCCGGCGGCCTGAGCCCCTCAACGGGCCTGTCTGGGTTCTCCTGATGGATGTGCTCTTCAGTCTGGGCGAACTTCCCTTTTTGCCTGGGCACGAAGCTCAGCCTCCCTCAGACTGTGGGAACAGAGCCTGCTTCCTTTTGTAAACAGCGCCTTCCGCTGCAGGGGGACGGGCTCCAGAACAGAGCTGAGGGAGGGGGCCCGGGGCTCGGAGACAGCCCCGGCTTGTGTCAGGAGTGTGCCAGAGCCTCGGGGGAGCGAAACATCTGAACTTACAGTCAGATTCCCACTGCTAGGGCCTGCTGGCAAACCTGGCCCCCAATGAGTGCCTCCTGCAGCGGATCACAGGCCCTGCTGCAGGCAAGAATGCAGGCTGGGGAGACCGGTTCCCTGGGACTCTGCCATTGCTCTCATCTCAGTGTCCCTGTGGAACTAGCACCACTGCATTCCCCATCCCTCACCGGCACTGCACCCTCCGCCCTCCTCCTCCCCTTTGCCAGCAAAGGGTCAATTCGGCATAAGGTGTTTCTGCCTGAGGCCTGCAGGAGCTCCAGCAGGAGGCGCACTTCAAATGGGAGGTGATCTGCAAAGCCGAGTAACGAGGCTTGTGCCCCTCTTACTCCTGGAGGAATTTTGCGCCTAAAAATTCTGTCCACAGTATTTTAAAATTCTGCTTATTGGTGTAACTCTGAATCACAATATAATCATCCTGGCTTCACTCATTTAAACTAGAATACAGTGGATGGAGAATGGGAGTGGGGAGCATTGGAGGAAATCCCCAACCCCCCTCTGTCTAATAGTAATGTCGCTAGGTTTGACCCTTTATTTCTAGTTATTAGTCAACAAATCTCTGCAGCTGTATGCTCAATGTTACATCATAGACAACTGAAGAGCAAGTGAAGGCTGGGGAATCAAACTCACGATTCATACTGGCTACTGAGCATCTCCAGAAAGGTCCGTAGCAAACAGTCCATGGAGCACATTGTGATAGGAAAATTTTTCAGTCCAAAAATTTAGATCAGTTCTAATCACTGAAGCACCATAAACATTTATAAGCCAGACTGTCCTTTACAGCACTCTGGCAAAGTAACGGAGCCTTAAAACATTTATACCCGTTTTATACTCCCGGAGGAATTCACTGAGAACAGTGGGAACAATTCACTAACCAGGCAGGCTAGAACTAGATAAGTTCATGGAGCACAGATCCACCAAAGACTATTAGCCAGGATGGGCAGGGATGGTGTCCCTAGCCTCTGTTTGCCAGAAGCTGGGGATGGGTCACTTGATGATTCCCTGTTCTGTTCATTCCCTCTGGGGCACCTGGCACTGGCCATGGTTAGAAGTCAGGATACTGGGTTAGATGGATCTTTGGTCTGACCTAGTAGGGCTGTTCTTATACTCTTATGTACATTCTGCTCTGCCTGAGGGGACAGAGCCTTCCCCATGCCTACTTCCTCAGAAATACCCCAAACCCTCCCCCTCCAGGCTGAGAGTGCTGCAGTAGTGAGCGAGAGGGACAGAGTGTGTGTGTCTCACACACACTACGACTGCCCAGCCCTCCACTCTCCCCGGTCACTTATCTTTCTACTGGCTGCTCCAGGAACCCAACTAACCAGCCTGCACTGCTGGGGAGGGTGTGTGTGATCACTCCTGTGGCTTTCCTTTGCTTCCCTGTCAAGTCATTTTTCTGCAGAGAAGCAAAGAAATCTGTGAGGGACATGAAGTCTGTGCATGCACAGAGATGCAGAATCCCCCCAGGAGTACCCTCTGTGCTTCGCCAAGATGACTATAGAGAGCCGGGAGGTTGTTCCCTGTTTGGGAGGCTCTGTGATGATAGCTCTGCCCATAGCTGGGTGGGGGAGGCTGCTGCGTTAGAGAAGGAAGTCTCCAGCGGTGCACAGCATTGGTATGGAATCTCATTCCAGGGCGCAGTGGGCCAGCCATTAGCATTACTGCTAATTCTGCTTTGTGGCATATCAGAGTGGTGGTGGTGGGTTTTGTTGTTACGCTTGTTTACAGCATACCCATCACCATGACTTCTGGGCGCAGACACCCGAGACCTAACAGTTGCTGCGGTGGTTTTGTGTGATTGAGGCAGCTGGTGGTGGAAGCTCTTGTCTCATTTATTATCCGTATGTCTTCTGTAATGAAACCTTTCATTGCTTTAATGGCTTTGTAAGTAGAGAGGGATTCCATCACCCCCGCACGCCGCACTCTTCCTCCGAGAAGAGCATTTCTCTGTAGACTGTTGCTCTCCAGGGGCCTGATCCTCTTTAGATGGGTTATGAATAACTATTGATTTTCTCCAGTAATGGAGGAGTTTTAGTAATAGCATCCAGTGTGTTCTGTATATTGAAATACTTTTAGCTGTGTATCAGTTGCTTTATTTGTTTTTCACGGAGTGGAGATGTCAAACTTTAATGAGTGCTGCACTGTAACAGAAAAACTATGATTAGTCATTGCTCTAGTTACTCACAAATAGATCACTCTACATAGTTTTAAAGGTCTCCTGGATATACTGAGTATTTACAGTCAAATAGCAAACTGCCATTGACTGTCAGATACAGGTTGTGATGGGGGTAAGCGTTTGGGACACAGAGTGCATCTTCCTAGTGGTTTGGACCATGGCTGGCCCAAAGTGATCCCAGTCCAGCTGGAGCCTGGGAGTGCAAACTGTAGTGTTTCTGGTAATGCTTGTTTTGCGCTGGAATGTGTGTGGAAGGAGGGGCAGACTTTGCAGAGCGTTGTCATTGTCGATTTTTAAAATAAAGTGTGTTGATGTTAAAATCACTTCAGTGAACACATTACAAACCAAACATTCCTGCTACACAACACAGGATGTCCCTGCTTGACCAGGCCTGAGTCCTGCAGTAGGCACTGCACTGGGGTGACCGGATGTCTAGTCACTGCACTGGAGTGACCGGGTGTCTAGTCACTGCACTGGAGTGACCGGGTGTCTAGTCACTGCACTGGAGTGACCGGGTGTCTAGTCACTGCACTGGAGTGACCGGGTGTCTAGGCCCTAGGCCAGAGCTTTCCAAACTTTTCATGTTGGTGACACACTTTTTAGACATGCATCATTTCACGACACAGTAATTCATTTTTACTAGCAAACCGGAGGTTAAACTAACCGGTTATAAGAGATCCGGACACATACATAAATTGTAATAACGAAATGTCTGGGGACACAACATATCTCATGAAAACCTTTCATTTATATTTTTAAAAATCTATGATTTGTAAGATAATAACAGACATTGTTGTCATTTATGAGTAACAGTAGGTAAATATGTGCAAGAATTATAAAAAGTTGAATAACACCAATAACTCCTTACCATTGTAATGGGATGTATAAGGTTGATGGGATGAACACAGCTTTTCAATATTTGGTGGAATAAGAGGATTGGGGTGCGGGGGGGGATAAGCTCTTGCTGGGGTGTGGGCTCTGGGGTAGGGCAGGCTGGGGATGAGTTTGGGATGAGTGTAGGCAGGTTGCTCTGGGACTGAAACCAGAGAGGAGGACTCCCCCCCCCCCCCCCCCAGCCCTTTCCCTGCCAGCAGCAGCAAGCTCTGGGTCAGCTTCCTCCTTTCCTGCCCCCACCCCTCAGCAGCAGCATATTCACTCACCCCCATCACAGGCAGCAGAAGCAGGAGGGCGCTAGGACCCTGCAGCAACGGAGGCAGCATGTTGCTGCACGGAACTGAAGAGAAGGGATGCTCTGCTCCTGGGGAGAAGGTGTAAGGGGGCAGCAAGGGGAGGCTGGGGGACCCTTGGGGGGACAGAGCCAGGTTGCGGGGCAGGGGGAGGCTCTCTGGGCTCTTCCCCTCCTTCCCCCTCCCGACACCTGCATGCAAGGCCCACAGAGTCTCCTGCCGCGGCCGTGGTGCAATCCTCCTTCCCCTGACTGTCTCTGTGGGGGGAGGGAGGGGAGTGGGCTTTCTGCCCCCTCCCGCCCCCCTTCTGCTGGCCGGCACTGGCCAAGCCTGCAGCAACAGCAGCAGCTTGGTTTCCAGCAGTTTTGACCAGGGAAGTGCTTTTAGTTCCCGCGACACACCTACACACTGCTGCCGACGCACTAATGTGTCGCGGCACACAGTTTGGAAAGCTCTGCCCTAGGCACTGCACTGGAGTGACCGGGTGTCTAGGCCCTGCACTGGAGTGACCGGGTGTCTAGGCCCTAGGCACTGCACTGAAGTGACCGGGTGTCTAGGCCCTAGGCAGTGCACTGGAGTGACCGGGTGTCTAGGCCCTAGGCAGTGCACTGGAGTGACCGGGTGTCTAGGCCCTAGGCAGTGCACTGGAGTGACCGGGTGTCTAGGCCCTAGGCACTGCACTGGAGTGACCGGGTTTCTAGTCACTGCACTGGAGTGACCGGGTGTCTAGGCCCTAGGCAGTGCACTGGAGTGACCGGGTGTCTAGGCACTGCACTGGAGTGACCGGATGTCTAGGCCCTAGGCACTGCACTGGAGTGACCGGATGTGCTCAGGGCTTATCGGGTTACTACGGGAACACCTGCCCCAACCCCACAATCTCGAGTCCACATAAGAGAGCTGGGGAACCGCCTTGATCTCTGTGCAGGGCTGAATGCCTCAAAGCCTTGTTGGCTTGGGGAAGCCAGTCCCTTGTCTTGAACAGCTGGTAATGTTGGACTCACGTCCTAGGAGGCTCTCAGAGCGCGGAGCTGAGCAGTGCTGATGGTCGTACACGTGGGGACTACACTGCTCTGGGATTGTGTTCCTAGGCTCCCTGCAGGGCAGGCCCCGGGGCTACGTCCCTCTGTCTTTGGTCCCAGACCTCAGTCCTCTGGCTGGGCCCCACTGGTCTGTGGGGGAAGCTGCATTGGCACTTCCACTCTGGGGCAGGCTCGGCCTTTGCTCAGTGAAGACAGAACTGACTGAGATCCTACCCGCGAGGTTCTCCCTCCCTGGGCTGTAGTTCCTGCTCTTCATTCCTGGAGCCAGCCGCTGAGAGCAATTGTCGCTCTGGGTCTGTGCCAGAGGGAAGAGCAGGGTGCATCGCCCCCCAGGCTTCCTATTTCCCACTGCCCCCGCCCACCTCCTGAGGCGCAGCGAGCTCTGCACAGCCGGGGGAGAGAAGTAAGTGATCTGGGCCAGTGACCTTTCCTCTCTGTCCTGGCTCTGGCTCAGGTTGATCTGGCTGATCCAAGCCCATCCACAGAGTAATACATCTGTAGTGGGTCTGAGTGGGGTGAGGGGAGGTGGGACAGACTCTGTGCTTGTTCCCCCTTTGCAGCAGCGTCCTTGTCCCCTTGTGTGGGGGTGTGACGAGTAGGAATGCTTGTAATGGTTCCTCTGACTCTTGTGTGAAGGTGGCCATACCTGAAGCTGTAATTTGACTCCAGGTGGGGGAGAGAGGTCACCTGACCTGGCCTAGCCCGGGAAAGACAAAGGAACGTAGGGGAGGGGCTGGAGAGGCGTTTCAGTCTGGGTCTGGCTGGGAAGAGGCAGAGAGGTACAGGTAAGCTGGCCTAGCCCTCTGGCCCCCAAAATGGACCTGGCGGAGGGGTCGCATTCGCTCTACCTACAGGCTCTGTCTTAGATCACCTGTCATCTAATAAATCTCTGTTTTACTGGCTGATTGAGAGTCACGTCTGACTGTGGAGTTGGGGTGCAGACCCACAGGCTTCCCCAGGACCCCGCCTGGAGGGGCAGAAGGTGCTGAATGCTCCGAGGTCAGACCCAGGAAGGTGGAAGCTGTAACCTGTGAAGCTCCTAGCCCTGGAGACAGGCTGGGTATGGAGAAGACGTTTCCCCCCGGAGTCCTGACTGGCTTCATGGGGAGCAGCGCCAGAGCAGCGCCCCGGGAGCTCTGTAAACAGCTTTCTCAGCATGGCCTGGGGCAGGGGCTGTGGGGAGAGGCGAATGGCCCCACTGCACACAGACTACGATTCCATTTCCACAAGACTCGCCCGCCTTGTGGGGTGGTTGTTAGTTGGTGTCGCTGTTCGTCTAGCCCCGGTCACGCACCAGGAGCCCGCGGTGCTGGGGGCTGCGTCACAAAGAGCTGCCCTCCACCCCAGGCACCTCACCCTTTGTAAGCCTGGGGGCTGGGGGAACAATACCAGGGTGGGGCCCAGTGGCCCCTGAGTCATACCAAGGCAGGATGAGACCTGAGTCTGCAGCAGGGCTCCTGGCCCATTGCCCTCGCTCAGTGCAGGTCTCCAGCATGACCCCCCAACCCCAGGACCATTGGATACCACACCCTGCGCAGTGTATCCTGGTGAGGCTTTGATGCCCATGGGGGGTGAACTGGCCTCACTGCCACAGAGAGGAATGGGCCAGGCCATGGGCAGGACTCTGGAAGGTCTGAGATTTTGGCTGCTTATCCAAATGGTGCCTGTGTCCACCTTGCGGTCCCCTGAGCCCAGCAGGAATGGCCTGAGCCCCGGTGCCTCCCCAGCTGCCAGCCCTGCCTGGGGTGTGTCAGGCTCACCCGGGGGTGTCCCTGAGCACCTGCAATAACATGTTTTTCGACCGCGCTGTGTAAACAGGCTGTTAGAACGGGGCTGGCAGCGCTCCTGTCGGGCACTGGTCTGGTTACCAACATCCCCTCACGCCATCTGCATCCTCCCTCCCCAGCACTGTGGGATTGAACCGCGGGTCTCTGCAAACATTGGCAGGGGAAGCAGCAGCTCCCTGAATGGAAACAACAGCCGGGTGGCTGGTTGCCGGAGCTCACGGGTCTCTGGGCAGTGTGCTGATCTGGGCCGCCTTTCAGTGCCGAGGGGAGGCGGGAGCAGCTCTCTGCTGTGCATTCTGCCGAGGGTCCCAGACTGAGTCGGGGGCTTCTGGGGTTCCAGGTCCCTCGCAGGCACCTGCTGGGTGTAGTGGGAACCCGCCTGAGGAAGGGCGAGCCGGGGGCCCTGATTAGGAGGCCGCATGGCGGAGCGGCACTGTGTCCATCTGAGCAGACCCTGACTGCACCGGCTGCTGTTCCGCGCTGGGATACCAGCTAGCTGGGCACTGAGCCCGACCCAGCCTGGCAGTGCTCATGGGCCTCCGCACACAGGCAGGAACAAGCACTATGTGTGAGAGCCATCGACTGGCTGATGGTTAACCCTTCGTGTATCCACCCTGTCTGGCCTTGGTTACACTGGCAATTTATAGCGCTATAAAGCCTCCAGGAGCGCTATAACTCCCTACCCGTCCACACTGGCAAAGCATGTATTGCGCTGTAAACCCACAGTTATACCGCTCCTGGTAATCCTCCCTTCCTTGAGGAATAACCGCAATTGCGTATTCCCCGTAGCGTATTATCGCAAATCTAAATGGGCATTACGCTATAAGTGACCTCTGGCACGCCTCCGAGCCATTTAAGGCAATTGACGTCTCTTCGCTTTGTTTTGAACTCGGCAGGAGGAATGTGGAAGTACCTTTTCAGAGTTTCTCTCTTAACTTGACAGATAAGCACTGCAAATGTTTACAAAGGGAGCTCTGTGACCGAGAAACTATAGCAGGCTCTAATTTCAAAGGATACCCACTGACAAGACTCTCAGCCCGTAGAAAATCCCCTCGCTCTCTCCCTCTGCATACACACTACACGTTCCCCCCACCTCCCTCGTTTGAAAAGCACGTTGCACCCAGCTGAATGATGGGATAGCTGCTGTGACGGAGTCAGACCAGAAGGGTATAGGAGAGAGCTGGAAGGGAAGTATATCAGCCTCAGGATGTGCACCTTTTGGTTTACCCAGGAGGTGGGCGGGCCTAAGCCTGCCC
This sequence comes from Sternotherus odoratus, assembly GCA_032164245.1. Lineage (NCBI taxonomy): Eukaryota > Metazoa > Chordata > Testudines > Kinosternidae > Sternotherus > Sternotherus odoratus. Next base: position 1,082,202 of record JAVMKO010000016.1, on the reverse strand, counting down.
ATTACTAAAGTCCCTCCTCCAGCCTGGCGGGAGGGACACTGGACCCGGGGCCAATTAATTACGGGGGACAACTAATGAAAAAAAGGACAGGTGAGTGCGTGGGGGGGGGTTACAGGTTTAAAACAAGGGTACAGGATGGGGACACCAAGCAGAGAACCCCGCACAGCGCCCACTGCTCCGCGAAACTGTCGAGGGAGCCAGCGGACGCTGCCCAGTGGAACTCTGCCCGGATGCGTGACTGAATGAGTGACCTGAAGTAGGCCCCACAGTCGCACTGTACCTCAGGATGAGCAGGTCCCTGTTCCCTGGCTAGCCAAACAGAGAAGCTTCTAGAAAGGAGCAGAAACAGCTAGCCTGATTGGGACACCTGGAGCCAATCGGGCTGGCTGAAATCACTTCAAAACCCTCCCATTTAGTCAGGTGGGTGTTGGTGTCAGGAGTTTGGGAGGCTTTGGAGCAGAGAGCAGTTTGGAGGCGTTGGAGCAGAGAGCAGTTTGGAGGCGTTGGAGCAGAGGAAGTTTGGAAGGAGGCCCTGCAGTAAGGGTGAAGCAGAGTGTGAAGAAGCGGGGACTACTGTGGGGAAGTAGCCCAGGGAATTGTATTGTGTTTGATTCCTAAAAGGTCAGCCATCTTAGCTGATACTATTAGGGTCCCTGGGCTAGAGCCCGGAGTAGAGGGTGGGCCCGGGCTCCCCCCCTTTCTACCTCCCCTAACTAATCACAGTGAGCCTCCGAGGCTAGCACAAACCACCTGGAAGTGCAGTACCCACAGGGAGAAGGCCAAAGCTTTGCCACACTGCCCATAATGCACCACTCCCTCTGCCGCTGCAAGTGCCGCAAATGTGGCCACGCCAGGACATGCTATAGCGCTATGGCTATTGCTGTATATGGGGACAGCTATAACCAAAAGCGCTATAATCCTGTAAGTGTAACCATGGCTTGTTTGCAGAGGGAGGTATTGGTGCTCAGACCTGGCTCCAGGGTGGGGCCGCCCCCAGTAGCTGCAGATCACACTTGTGTAGGGAGGGGGGAACAAGCTCCTCTCTTTAGGGAAACAACGGTGGGCTCTTAAATGCCCCCACAGAGCAACCAGGCTGTGAGGTCCCATTTTCTCAATGGAAAAGCTAAACAGAAAAGAAATCCAACCAGCTAGGTCTGGAAATGCAGTTAGAGATCCCCCCAACCTTTACTCTGCCCGACTGTGATGCCACACGATGCCCATCTGTTCTCATGAAGACCGTGTTTGTGCTCCAAGATTAGCTGACACCTGATTTTATAGGCGAAGAGTCTGTGTGGTTCTTTCTCCTCTCCCCGGCAGTGTGGAACAGTCTCCGCTCAGTGCAGTTGTGAGTACCGGTCCCATACTGCCGTTTCTAAGTGGGGATACTTGTCTCTGAATAATCTGTGAGTAGCGCATTGGTGTAGGCCAGAGGCAGTCAAACGAGTGGGACGGTAATTAGAGTTTATTTATCAGTAAATGTTGGTTAAGGTTGATTTCATTGCACACAAGCAGACCGATGAAAAAATATTTCCATCAATAATAACCGACATTTACAGACTGGATAGTGGGGAAAATGCTGCTTGAGAACTTACTCGAGTTTCAGTTAAGAATATTTCTTTGGTGTATTTTGACACATGATGTTGTCAATTTGTTCTTTAACAGCTATCCAGCTTTAACTTCTTGAATCTCAGCACCTACTGTCATTAAATAATTATTGTCTGCCCCCCCATAATTTCCTGCAGCTGTGAAAGTGTAAATGGATTAAAATAATAATAAGCTTAAAAAGAAACATTGATATTGTCTGTCTAAATTATATGAAAAAAATTGAATTCTGCCAAGCCTAGCTCTCATCTAATTAGCAAGGGGCTGTAACGCCCTTAGGTGGGGTCTGAATCATTCTCCGTAAAGTGGAGATGAAATGTACTTGGAATCTCTTTAAGCCTTGCTCCAGGGGAATTGCTGAAGCTTTGTCTAGATTGAGGAACATGCATTAGTTACAGTAGCCGTGCAGTCACATGACTCCCTAGCTACACTTACACCTATTAGGCTCTATTGATTTCTTTGAAATCATTTGCTTCTGCTGCTTCAGACCCCAGGGGCAGGGCAGAGTCTCACTCCATGCCGTGATTTTGGGACATCAGTCAATGCTGCGCTCCTCTTAGTTCAGAAAGCTTCAAAGATTGTGTAGTGACATGGGATAATGAAGATCTGGTTGGAATTTGGGCCTGCCTGCCGCAGGCTGGGGTACTGGGCAAGGAATACTCTAGCTGATGTTCAGAACAGCACTTGTAGACGTTGGTGGCAGTGGGGTGGGGGGTTGGCATCGTCAGGACAGGATGCCTTTGGACAGGATAGGAGGATCCTGACGTTCCCCTTGCCAAAGAGGACTGGTCCGGTTTATGGAGTGTGTTGAAATGGCCCCTGCGGCTCCCAACTCATGGACAATTTGGCCTTATTAAAAAGACACAGAAAAGGAGAGATTTTCCAGAGCATTGAAGGGATTTAGGACCCCAGTGACTGTCACTGGGAACTGCGCACCTAACTCTCTTAGGCATGTTGGAAATCCCTGTTCCACCCAAAGAGAATTTGAACTGACAGTGTCAACAAACATGACTCCCAATGCCCAGCCCCGCCAGCCAAGAGAAAGCCCTCCAGGTTTCACAGCCTGAGTGAAATGCTTGCAGCTTTTACTGCCCATATGATGTTTTTAAAGGCAACTTGCAAATGGGGCTGTGATGCTGGAGGATCAGGGGCTAGCTCACACCAGGGCCCTGGCTCATCCGAATACAGACAAATACCTACCTGGAGCTAGTCTGGCTTGCCTGCGTGTTAGCATTCTTAAAGCAGTATTAGAATGATAGGAAAGTGCTTGGGAAAGGGTTTAGAGTCTATCTCAGCCTTGTGAGTGGCTTCCGGTATTAATCTCACATCATTCGTACCCCATATAGTAGGGTAATATTTGAGCATTTGTGTTGTGAGCTCCTGTGACTGTGTAAATCACCAGACAGGAGAGAGACATTAACTAGTGTGAAATGCTGGCTTCCAACAGAAAGTCCTGCCCAATAAGAAAGGTCCATCGACACCAGATGGACTATTGTGGGATATTAAAGAGGATAACATACTCTGTTGTTCTGTAATAGAGATGAGTCATGCAACTGGACTCCTCCCATCAGCTGAGTTTGCAGCTCAGAGCACGTGGCAGGAGGGGAATAAAAGCTGCTAACACGAGGGAACTGATTATGCTGCTTGGATTCTGGGGAGATGATTTGTAGGCACAAGCAAGAGGCCTGCAGTGCTTAGCCTGGATTAGCCATAAGATCAGATAGAGCTTGCTTGCTGTAGAAGTTTCTCTTAACATTTAACTTTGTAAATGTCTCTTTTTTCCTTTTCCTATTGGTAAATCTGTGCACAGTTTATTATAATATTGGCTACAAGTGTTGTCATGGGCGTGAGCTCTGCACTTGATCATTGGTTGATAACACTTTCCGGGTTTGTGCCCTGGTTAACAGTCTGCCGTGATGCTGATACTGTACTCACGCTCTTGACAGGTTTGAGATTAGCAGCTGTGTTAGTCTGTATCCGTAAATAAAACGAGGAAGACTTTGTAGCACCTTAGAGACTAACCAGTTTATTTCAGCATAAGCTTTCATGGGCTATAGCTCACTTCATCAGACACTCTTGAGTCATTGTGGGCAGCTTGACGGGGCTCTTGGTTTTGTGCCATTATTTTATTTTGATGATGGATTAGAAGGTCCAAGGAGGCCTTTGTTTTCAATACCTCACTTGTTTTTATATTAGGTCTTCCCTGTGTTTTCTGGTGGTCCCCTTGGAGGAGGAGAGAAGTAGAATGGGGGCTTTTTCTTAGTTGAAGTAGAGGAGTGTTGCTCTTTAACTCAGTGAGTTTTTCTCTCAACAGTTTGTGGTGCATTTGAATTAAATGAGTTTTAAAAAACTCCTGGGGGACTTCTGAGCTAAAAAATTAAAAATTCTTTGCACAATATTTAAAAATTCTGCGTATTTTATTTGTCAATATAGCGCAATGTAATCACGCTGGTTTCAATTATTTTGGCAATTCATTTAAACTACAATACAACAGATGGAGAATGAAAGTGGGGAGCATTGGAGGAAATCGCCAAACCCCCTATGTCTAAGAGTAATGTCGCTCGCTAGGTTTTAGTCTTTATTTCTAGTTATTAGTCAACAAATCTCTGCAGCTGTATGCTCAGTGTTACATCATAGGCAACTGAAGAGCAAGTGAAGGCTGGGGAATCAAACTCACAATAAATACTGGCTACTGAGCATCTCCAGAAAGGTCCGTAGCAAACGGAGCACATTGTGATAGGAAAAAAATTCAGTCCAAAAATTTAGATCAGTTCTAATCACTGAAGCACCATAAACATTTATAAGCCAGACTATCCTTTACCAGGGTTACCATATTTGAACGTTCAAAAAAGAGGACACTCCAGGGGGGGTGGGGGGTAGCCCCTCCCACTTCCCACCCCCTGACTGCCCCCCACAGAACCCTCAACCAATCAAACCCCCCTGCTCCTTGTCCCCTGATCATCCCCTACCAGGACCTCTGCCCCTAACCGCCCCCGGAACCCCACCCCATCTAGGCCTCCCTTCTCCTTGTCCCCCACTGTCCCCTTCTGAGACCCCCCCACCTGTCCCCTGACTACCCTGACCCCCTAACCACACCCCTACCCCCTGATAGACTCCCAGGACTCCCATGAGATTCTGACCACTCCCTGTTCCCTGACTTCCCCCCCATGAACTGACCCATCAACCCCCCCCCTGCTCCCTGTCCCTTGACTCCCCCGACCCCTCTCCACACCCCTGACAGCTCCCCCCAGAACCCCCAACCTATCCAACCACTCCTGCTCCCTGTCCCTTGACTGCCCCCTCCAGAGACCCTCTGTCCCTTCTCCAACCCCCTGGCACGCTACTGCAGACACGTTGCTGCGCTCCCCCGCAGAGTGCACAGCCCAGCCCCTGCCCTCCCAGAGTGGGGCCGGCGCGGCGCGCTGGGCTCCGGGGGGAGGGGGAGGGGCTCTAGAGCTTCCGAAGGCCCCAGTGCAAGCGGCCCAGAGCTCTGAGGTTGCAGGGGCGGGAGGGTGGGAGTGGGAAATCAGGGGAGCAGCTCTGGCTGCCGGAGGCCCTGATACGAGCGGCTCAATCCGGCCTGGCCACCCTGCCAGCCATGCCACGCTCTGCATGGAGAGGGAAATCCCCGACCTTTTTAGAGTTTTACACACACACACACCCAACGCTCTTTCTAACGCAAAAAGCCGGCCATGTCCGGGAGAATCCGGACGTATGGGAACCCTACTGTACAGCACTCTGGCAATGTAAAGGAGCCTTAAAAGTTTTACACCCGTTTTATACTCTTGGGGGAATTCACTAAGAACAATGGGAACAATTCACTAAGCAGGCAGGCTGCTACATTCTGCTCTGCCTGAGGGGACAGATCCCGCCCCATGCCTACCTCCTCAGAAACACCCCAAACCCTGCCCCTCCACGCTGACAGCACGAGGGACAGAGTCTCTCTCTCTCTCACATGCATGACTGTCAAGCCCCAACCTTCAGCGGTAATTTACTTCTCTGCCAGCTGTTCCAGTCGCCTGAACCAAGTGCCTGTGCTGCTGAGGAGGGGCACGTGACTGCTCTTACGGCTTCCCTTTGCTTCCCCGTCAGAAGTCATTTTTCTGTGGGGAAGCCAATAAATCTGTGGATGACATGAATTCTGTGCACGCGCAGTGGTACAGAATTCCCCCAGGAGTATTTAAACAATCTGACTAAAAAGTACATCTCCTCCCAGCTGCATACTGTTGTTGATGTCACAAACCTGCAAGTTCCCAAGTTGCCTTCCAGTAAAAGAGAGTAGCTAAGACCTCACCTTTCTGACAGAAAAATCCATTAGGCAAAAAACACATTTGGGCTTTTTTATGCCTCATAAGGACGTTAAAAGGCCCATGACCAGCATTTTGTTACTTGCAGGTCATTCTTAAAATCCTGCTTTGCAGAATTAACCACGGAGTGAAATCATCCAGCCACTGGTCCTGCTGGGCCATCTGTGAAAGGAGGCCCCCTGCCAGGCCCCAGGCGGACCCCCACGTATCTGCTTAGCCTGTAACTTTTGGGGCGAGAGGGTGGCAGTTCAGAGCCTGGGAGATGTTTCCCGTTGGGGGTGTGCAAGAGGGTTTCACCAGCTCCTGGGGTAGGAGCTGACCCAGAGAACAGGCCAAGGGAGAGCAGAGCCATTTGTTCCCACATGCATATTACAAACTCTGTGGTGGGGTCACAGCAGATGGGAGAGGCTGAAATATGTGCTGGGATGGGGTTGCTGGGATGGGGGTGCAGGCTCACTGGCACCTGGGGGTGCACTGGACAGATGCCCATGAAGCCCCCTTGCTTAGGAAGAGTTTCATCATTTCTTCTCCTCAACACATGCTGTTCCCGGTGGCTCTTCCCTGTGTGACCCAGGGACCTCATGGTGTCCACTGGAGGAGGAACAGGGTGCATAAGGCTCTGGGCCTGGTGTCTACATCACAGCTTGTCAAGGGCATCAGATGAGGTCTCTGTTGTCACAGTGGTCACCAGAGCTGGTGGGGGTGGAATGTCTGGGGAATACATAAGGAGTTCTGTGTCTGTGCTGTTAAGGCGAGGATTCTCAAACCGGGGGTCGCGACCCCTCGGGGGGTCACCGGCTGCCTCCTGAGGGGTAGCGAGCTCCTGGTGCCGCTGAAAAACCGCTGAATGAATCACTTCCGCATTCGACGGCTTTTCGGCGGACATACAAGGGTCTGCAGAGCAGTGAATGAAGCAAAAATGGTTCACGTTGGGGGAAGGTTTGAGAACCAGCGTGTTAAGGGCTCTGAGTTGGAGGTGATCACCAGATGGTGATAAACAAGTTTCTTTCAGGCAGGAAATATTTAAGTATATAACATGAGGGGGAAAGGAGTCCAGGAGAGCTGGCTGTATTTTAAAGAATCCTTATTGAGGTTCCAGGAACAAACCATCCTGATGTGTAGAAAGAATAGCAAATCTGGCAGGCGACCAGCTTGGCTTAACAGTGAATGGATTGCGCCCTCAGCGAGTTTGCAGGTGATGCTAAGCTGGAAGGAGTGGTAGATACACTGGAGGATAGGGATACGATACAGAGGGACCCGGACAAATTAGAGGATTGGGACAAAAGAAATTTGATAAGTTTCAACAAGGAGAAGTGCAGAGTCCTGCACCTAGGACGGAAGAATCCCATGCACTGCTACTGACTAGGGACCGAATGTCTAGGCAGCAAGTTCTGCAGAAAAGGACCTAGGGGTTACAGTGGATGAGAAGCTGGATATGAGTCAACAGTGTGCCCTTGTTTCCAAGAAGGGTAATGACATTTTGGGCTGTATAAGTAGGGGCATTGCCAGCAGATCGAGGGACGTGATCGTTCCCCTCTATTCAACATTGGTGAGGCCTCATCTGGAGAACTGCGTCCAGTTCTGGGGCCCACACTACAAGAAGGATGTGGAAAAATTGGAAAGAGTCCAGAGGAGGGCAACAAAAATGATCAGGGGGCTGGAGCACATGACTTATGAGGAGAGGCTGAGAAAACTGGGATTGTTTAATCTGCAGAAGAGAAGAAGGGGGGGGGGGGGGTGTTGATGTCTAGATCCAGGAGCTTGTTCTCAGTTGTGCCAGATGACAGAACTAGGAGTAATGGTCTCAGGTTGCAGAGGGAAGGTTTAGGTTGGATATTAAGAAACATTATTTCCCTAGGAGGATGGTGAAGCACTGGAATTGGTTCCCTAGGGAGGTGGTGGAATCTCCTTCCTTAGAGGTTTTTAAGGTCAGGCTTGACAAAGTCCTGGCTGGGATGAATTAGTTTGGGTTGGTCCTGTTTTGAGCAGGTGGTTGGACTAGATAACCCCTGAGGTCCCTGTGACGGAGTAGGAATACTGTGTGTGCCTCAGTTTCCCCTATGCATTTCTTGAGCGTCTATGTGAAGGGATAAGGATGTGTAGCTGATGCCAAACATCTTCTCTGCTGGTGTCCCTACCTGAAGCTGTAATCTGACCCCAAGTGGGGGAGGGAGGTCACCTGACCTGGCTGAGCCAGGGGGGAGGAGGGGCTGGAGAAAGGTTTGGGGGTCTGAAGCTAGCTGGAGTCAGGCAGGGAGGGCAGAGGAGCTATCTCGCTCTCTGGCCCCCAAAATGGATCCAGCTGAGGGCTCACGGTCGCTGTATGGTCTGGGATAGACCAGATACCGGTCATTGAATAAACCTCTGTTTTACTGGCTGGCTGAGAGTCACTTTTGACTGTGGATTTGGGGTGCAGAATCCACGGGCTCCCTCAGGACCCCGCCCAGGTGGGCTCGCTGTGGGAAGCGCACGGAGGGGCAGAAGGTGCTGAATGCTCCGAGGTCAGACCCAGGAAGATGGAAGTGGGTACCCGTGAAGCTCCTAGTCTTGGAAACAGGCTGTGTACGGAGAGGGGACACTTCACCCAAAGTCCTGTCTGGCTTCCTAGGGAGCAGTTCCAGACCATTGCCCGGGCACTCCGTGACAGTCCCTTAAGCCCGGATATTCTACGATTCTATGAACTACCTGTCTGGCTATATATTACATTGAATAGTTTATACTTCTCTATGGACCCCTATTTACAGTCTGAGTGAAATGCTAATGCAGAGATTGCAGAACCTCACCTCCAGGGGCGTCTCTCTCCAGGAAAACATAAGCGGCAGGGGGTGCAAGTGAAGCCAATCAGGGCAGGGAGTTGGAACTGTTTCTGGAGGCAGAGGTACATCTTCACCCAGCTGGTTGTCTGATGAAGGGAGGTTCACAGCCGGTCTGGTTGGTAAATGCTGGGGGAGGTGCTCTCGGGCAGCTAACCTTTCCGAGACCGGAGAATGGTTTGTTAGTTACGTTCAGGCTCTAGAAAGCTCTTGTGATTTTTAGTTTATGTGTAACCATGTTTCCATTAATTCTACTTGCTCCTTCTCTGTCCAGTGAGGTGAGGGGGGCGGGATCCTGAGGTGCACTGGGGGAAGCTGGGGGCACTGCCCCTGTGGGACCACTGGATCTGTGAATTCTGTGGAGCAGGGGCTGGGCACTCCAGGGCCATGCTCGGAGGGTGGCGTGTGCCTGCGTAGGGACAAGGCCAGGCTTGTGCTGCCTGTGGCTGGTGTAGTCGGGAGTGACCCCAGGCAGGCACAATACTCCACCTGCTACGGGTGCCTGACAATCCTGGGTCCCCCCAGTGAGCATCACACCCCGTCTCTCATGCAGTCTTTGCCCGATCACAGATTCAGCCACTGTCCGTGGGAACCTGCTGCCCCTGCCCCTAAGCCAAGCTGCTGCAAAAGGAGACGACGTTTCTGTGCCAGTCCGATGGCTCCAGCTACTCCCTAGATTGGCCCTAGCCCTGCACAGCTTGGCTTGGCTGCGTTCGCTGGGCAGGCTCTGGAGTCTCATGCTGTTTGCACACAGCAAAGAGCAGTTTCCATCCTCTGAATTAGCTCAGGAACTGCATTTCCTTTGTGGTGTGGCGGGTGCAATACTGTCAACGTTCTGTCCGTCTCTCCCCACACCGCTCCAAGCCCCATTGCTCCGCACTCCAGGCAGCCTTTCAAGCGTGCACTTCCGAAGGGATTTGACCCCTGGTTTTGCTCTCTTCTGGCTCCTTAGTGCCTAAAGTGATGGGCACTTCCTCAGAGCGAGCTCTCCGCTTCCACTTACGTTCATCCGAGCTGGGGTTTGGGAGGCTTGTACTTTGCAAACAAAGCCAGGGCCCTGTGACACACGGCTAATGACCTCGCTCTCTGCCTGTGTTTCCTTTACGTCAGAAGTCGGAGTGCTTATTACGTTTGGAGGCTCACTCCCAGGAGCAGAAGAAGAGGATCTGCCGGTGTCTGGCTGAGAACATCACTAAGCAGCAGCATCCGGCACCAGCTCCTGCTGAGAACAAGGTAAGGAGCCAGCGGGCTGGGCAGGCAGGGCACCTCCCTCTGGCACCACAGGGCTGGGGCCTTCCCTGTCCCAGGGGCTCTGCTCAGCCCACACTCCTGCCAGGACCCAAACTTCAGCCAGGAGACCTGCCAGCTCACACCAAGGGGCTGCTGTGTCCAAGGGGCTCTGGAGCACGTCACTGGATTTACAGCCACTGCCCCAAGCTGAGCCAGGCTTTGGCAGCCTGGCCCCTTTCCCTGCTCCCTGGGTATCGATTGGACAGCGGAGGCTGCACAGCTCCAGCGCAGGGACTTTTACCTGCGTCCCCTGAGGTAATGCCCGGCTGCAGGGCAGGGATGATCCCAGTGCACACAAGGTTCAAAGTGAAAGGCCAGAGCCCTGGGGTCCCCGCAGAGCTGCACTGCTGGGACCGAGCCTCCTTTCCCCAGCAGGGTAGCCTCAGGCTGGCCCCCGGCCTGGTGTGGTGGGACAGAGAGGCCGTTTATTCGACACATCGAGGTGGCAACACCAGCTCTCCTGCATTAGAGATGCAGTTGGCTTGTGAGCCGGGAGGACGGGAGTGCTCTGTGCAGAGAATGGGCAGAGCATGGGAAGTCTCCCAAACCCGAGCTGCTAACGTGTCCAGTCCCTGCCCTGGGTGAGAGACCCCTGGTCTCTTTGGGCACTGCTGAACCCGACAGCAAAGGGCCTGCTAGTGCCAGAGGCTTCCCTCAGGAGCTGGGAGCAGAGAGGGGTATCAACTCCTGGCGTTGCCAGGGGCTCGCAGCCATTCTGGACTGGAGCAGCTGGCCACAGCGGCAGCGCTCGTGCAGAGGGGCTCAGTCTGAACCCCTAGAGATGCCGTGATGTGGGGATACCTGGGTCCTGTCTACACAAGCACGTCCCCTGGGCTCTGCGCCGCTGGGAGAACGGTGAGAGCTTGGCCCAGACACTCCCGTTCGGCCTTGCTTGAAGCGCAGTCTGAGACTCTCATTCTCGCTGCGTTTGCAGACGAAGGCAGATGCTGAGGGTCAGACGGTTTCAGCCGCTTGCCTGACTTGTGTGCAGAGCGAACGAGGCATTTACTTTGCAGTGTCCCAAACTGGGGCAGCACAAACTGACTGCAGGAGATGGAACTTCTAGGCGCCTTCTCCCTTGGCTGTCGGAGGAGCTGGAATAGTTTTGTGAGGCAACAACAAACATGTCTGAGACCCCGATTCGTAACTAACCCCCCGGAAATGTAAATAGCCTGGGATCAAGTAATCCTCCGTCGGGTGACAAGGCTCCATAGCCATCCATCCCGTGGGGACTTCGCTAGCTCCGACTCGGAACGAGACGGGCCAGGACAGGGTATGAACCTGAGCAGCCCGGCTGGGGGAGGAGCGAGGCAGCTCCACTTCCTGGTGCCGACGGGTTGTGGGTGATTCGGGCGGCTCGGCCCATTTTCAGTCCTTTTCCTCCTCCCTTCTTCAAGCGCCATGTCAATGGCTGGACAGGTGAGCTGTGGGCATCCTCTGACCCGCTGTGTAGAGCGCCGCACAGTGATAGGCTGGGCCTGTGTAACCAGTGTGCCTAAGATCCCAGCTGAGCATCATCTGGTGTCTGCATCCTTCCCAGGTGTCATTCCTCGGCCCCGGGGGAGAGTGAGTCTCAGTCTGCGGGGGAAGGGCTCTGCCAGGGTGCCGTTCTTGGGGGGGGGGGGGGGGGGAGGAGAGGAAATGATCTGAGATATTAAATGCCAACAGGACCCTGCCAGGAGCTTGTGACGGAGTGGGAATACTGTGTGTGTGCCTCAGTTTCCCCTATGCATTTCTTGAGTGTCTATGTGGAGGGATACGGGTACGTAATTGGTGCAGAGCAGAGACACAGTGTAAGCAAGTAGCTGACGCCTTGTCTTGGGCCTGGCCCTTCCCCCCCTCTCAAGGTGTCAGTTAGCTGGAAGTTGAAAACAAAGAGGTCAGGTGATAGCTCCTAGCCCTGGAAGGAGACAAAGGAAGAGCAGAGGAGGGGCTAGAGGGGGAGTTTCAGTCTGGATCTGGCTGAGGGCAGGTGAAGAGCTGCAGGCAGGCTCTAGTCCCCAAAATGGACCCAGCGGAGGGGTCACGTTCGCTCTACCTAGATTATGTTCCTGTCATCTAATAAACCTCTGCTTTACTGGCTGGCTGAGAGTCACGTCTGACTGTGGATTTGGGGTGCAGACCCACGGGCTCCCCCAGAACCCCACCTGGGCGGGTTCGCTGGGGGAAGCGCACAGAGGGGCAGAAGGTGCTGAATGCTCCAAGGTCAGACCCAGGGGTGGAAGTGGGAACCTGTGAAGTTCCTAGCCTTGGAAACAGGCTGTGTATGGAGAGGGGACCCTTTCCCCAAAGTCCTGACTGGCTTCCTTGGGAGCAAGTTCCAGACCCTCGCCCGGGCACTCCGTGACACTCCCTAAGTGGTCTCGTGCCGTGGGACACAACACCACACCCACGAGGTGTGTGGGTTACATGGACACTCCCAGTAGGCATTAGCAGTGACTCCTGGTGCTCCTGGCCCTTTGGTCCCAGTCTCTCCTCTTTGGCTGGGGTGCATCTAATTTTCTGGCTGAAAGTTGCGTGTGGACTCTGGTATTTCGCTGCGTGTTAATAAGTGCCGTGGAATCTGCACATCACGCTGTGCTGGTAGAGAGCCTGTCAGCAAGGTACAGCTGGGATCGGCTCCCTCTGTCCTGATCCAGCCCCAGTCCCTCCCCTAGGGAAGGTTTGGAGGGAGCAGTAGGGCCTTCAGCCTTCCACCTGCTGCCAGGACACTCCTGCTGTTTGTTCTACAGCTGGGAGGGCCACTTGCAGCAGGGGTGTGGGAGTGGGAAGGGGGGTGGTTTGCAGTCGGCTGAGGCCCAGCACACCTAGGCTTTTGGCAGCCTCCTGCATGCAGCTGCTTGTGTGGACCAAGGATGAGAATTTGGGCAGTGGGACAGCTTGGCTCTTTACTTATGGTCACATGGGGTGTGAAAAGCCACTTCAAGGTCACCTCTATTGGCAGGACAGAGTCTCCTGAGGGTAGTTCTGACCTTGGGCTGTAGGATGGCAGATGACAACAGTCTTCTCCTGTGTGGCTTGGGGGTTAAGCTATGGCCAGTACATATCGGCTCAGAGAATCCAGAGGGCCAATCCCGGTAGGACCTGACTAGAAACACACCGCTTGAAGTTGGTTCCCTGTTTACACTTACGTTTTGAGACCTATCAGTTAATCCATTTAATGTGTGCCATGTCGATTTTGTGTCATTCTAGCTTCTAAATCAAAGTGTTATGCCAGGGCGGCTCTACCCTTTCTGCTGCCCCAAGCAAACAAACAAACAAACAAAAAAGCCGCCCCAACTGCCGAAGCAAAACAAAGGGTGGTGGGGGTGGTGAGGGGGGCGGCTGAATTGTGCCCCCCTTTTTTTGACTGGAAGGCCGCCCCTTACAATGTGCCGCCCCAGGCACGTGCTTCCTCCGCTGGTGCCTGGTGTGTGGTACCAAGTCAAATGCCTGATGGCAGTGTAAGAATATTGCATCAACACTATTACCTTTATCAACCAGCTTGTCAGGTTAGTGTGACAGGATCCGATTTCCATAAACCCATGTGACTGGCATAAATTATATCACCCTCCTGTAATTCTTTATTCATTAAATCCCATATCAGCAACTCCATTATTTTGTCTGGGATCAATGTCAGACTGACAGGCCTATAACTACCGCTTTATCCTGTTTAAACAGTGGCACAACATTCGGTTTCTTCCCATCCTCTAGAATTTTCCCCATGTTCCAACCGTTACTGAAAATCCACATTCCCAGTCCAGCCAGCTCTGCTGAATGCAAGTTCTCCAGACCTGCTGATTTCAAAAGGTCTAAATTTAGTAGCGACAAGGTGGGGGAGGTAATCTCTCTTATTGGATTAATTTATGTTGGTGAGAGAAACAAGCTTTCGAGCTTCCACACACAGCTTTTCTCTCTCACCAATAGAAATGTGTCCATTATTACCTCATCTGTCTTGTCTCTTTAATGTCCTGGGACCAACCCAGCTACAACAACACTGCATAACTTTAATAGCTTAACATCCTCCTCAGATACTATTGGAATGGAAAGTGTTTTATACTTACGTAGTCATACGATATGACTGTCATGTGGTGCCCCTCCCCCCAAATGCAGAACAGAAATAGTGATTGAACACTTCTGCTTCTTCTGCATTTTTATTGCCTGTTCTACCCATCTAGTAATGGACCAATACTGTTATTAGGATTCTTTCTAATCCCAATCTAATGTTTAAATAATTCCTCCTCATTGTTCTTAACTCTAGAATCATAGACTATCAGGGCTGGAAGGGACCTCAGGAGGTATCTAGTCCAACCCCCTGCTCAAAGCAGGACCAACCCCAACTAAATCATCCCAGCCTGGGCTTTGTCAATCCTGGCCTTAAAAACCTCTAAGGAAGGAGATTCCACCACCTCCCTAGCCTAGGTAACCCATTCCAGTGCTTCACCACCCTCCCAGTGAAAAGGTTTTTCCTAATATCCAACCTAAACCTTCCCAACTGCACCTTGAGACCATTACTCCTTGTTCTGTCATCTGGTACCACTGAGAACAGTCTAGATCCATCCTCTTTAGAACCCCCTTTCAGGTAGTTGAAAGCAGCTATCAAATCTCCCCTCAGACTTCTCTTCTGTAGACTAAACAATCCCAGTTCTCTCAGCCTCTCCTCATAAGTCATGTGTTCCAGGCCCCTAATCATTTTTGTTGCCCTTTTCTGGACTCTTTCCAATTTTTCCACATCCTTGTAGTGTGGGCCCCAAAACTGAACACAGTACTCCAGATGAGGCCTCACCAATGTTGAATAGAGGGGAATGATCACGTCACTTGATCTGCTGGCAATGCCCATACTTACACAGCCCAAAATGCCATTAGCCTTCTTGGCAACAAGGGCACACTGTTCACTCATATCCAGCTTCTCATCCACTGTAACCCCTAGGTCCTTTTCTGCAGAACTGCTGCCTAGCCATTCAGTCCCTAGTCTGTAGCAGTGCATGGGATTTTTCTGTCCTAAGTGCAGGACTCTGCACTTCTCCTTGTTGAACCTCATCAGATTTCTTTTGGCCCAGTCCTCTAATTTGTCTAGGTCCCTCTGTATCCTATCCCTACCCTCCAGCATATCTACCACTCCTCCCAGTTTAGTGTCATCTGCAAACTTGCTCAGGGTGCAGTCCACACCATCCTCCAGATCACTGATAAAGATATTGAATAAAACCGGCCCCAGGACCGATCCTTGGGGCACTCCGCTTGATACCGGCTGCCAACTAGACGTGGAGCCATTGATCACTACCCGTTGAGCCCGACGATCCAGCCAGCTTTCTATCCACCTTATGGTCCATTCATCCAGCCCATACTTCTTTAACTTGCTGGAAGAATACTGTGGGAGACCGTATCAAAAGCTCTACTGTCCATAGAGTTCTTCTTGTGTCCTTTTGCTTCTCTTATCAGTTTAATTAAACTCATCCTTCTAGCTGATTTGTGAAAAAGTGACCCTTGAAAACACCAAGTATATATTATATATGTAAGACAATAACAGGAAATGGCAGAAGTGCTAAATAACTTTTTTTAGTTTGTTTTCACCAAAATGGTTAGCGGAAGTTGGACATCTAATTGACAGTAAAAATGAAGTAGGATTGGAGGCTAAAATAGGGAAAGAACAAGTTAAAAATAGATAAGTTAGATGTCTTCCTAACTGTCATGGTGGTTCAGCAGTGGAATAAATTGCCCGGGGAGAATGTAAAATCTCTGTCACTGGAGGTGTTTAAGAGCAGGTTAGACAAACGTGTCAGGAATAGTCTAGTTATTACGTAATCCTGCCGTGAGTACAGGTGACTGGACTAGATGACCTCTCGCGGTCCCTTTCAGTTCTACACTTATATGATTATTGGTTTGGACTGTGTTGTGTTTTTACAGATAATGAATGTGCTCAAGTCAAGATAAGCAATTGCTGATTTTTAGATCTGTGATCGATTCTCATAGACTCAGAGACTTTAAGGTCAGATCATTATGATCATCCAGGCTGACCTCCTGCATGAGGCAGGCCACAGAATTTTACCCACCCATTCCTGCAATAAACCTCTCACCTATATCTGAGCTATTGAAGTCCTCAAATCTTGGTTTAAGGACTTCAAAGTACAAAGAATGCTCCAGCAAGTGACCCTCTTTATCCATCAAAACAAGGTCTAATATAGAATTCCCTTGTCGGATGCAACTGTTTTGGGTTGACAACTAGACAGATTCTCAGGGCTGAAAGCCTGCTGGGGCCAAACTAACCCGTGCCTCCTTGGCTGTGTTTTGTGGAGTTGAGTAGAATCACTTCTAGTGAAGAATATCCATGTATGTGGACATCCGGAGCAGAACAGCCTGGTGGGTCCTGCTGGTGAGGAAAAAAATGCACCATGTTAACTCAGAAAGCAATTCCCAAACTGCTACGACTTTGAGGGCATCTGGTTTTGGAGTCACCAGCTCAGGTTTAGGGTTTGCGGGTTTAAAGCAAAGCCAGTTCTGAGTCACTAAAGTGTAAGAAACGCTCATTAACAAGAAACCCCTTCCTCCTTCTGCTAGCTCAGATGGCTAGAGGGGCTTTCCACAATATGGCTACGGCAGGAGGTACCACTAGTGGTTTGCATGCTAAGGGGGAGTGGACGTCTCAGCCCCAGACCTGCCTTAAGGAGACTGCGTGGGTTCAAGCATTCTCCTTAGTGGGGCAGCCGCAGATCTGGGGTATCTTTGTGTTACAAAGGCAGGGGAGATGCACAGGCTCCCTTTCCATGCTGCGGGGTTTCTCCGTCAGCAGCCTCGGGCCCATCCGCTGCTGCCACGGTGAACTCTGCTCTCCACTGAATCCTCACCGCAGAGGCCTCCTCGTCTGCATCCGTGGCTGGCCCTGGGCTCTCCCACCCCATGGCTCTCCTTGGCAGACGGGGGGCAGGCCCTGCGAGGTTCAGGAACGGGCTCTCACCGGGGCGAGGCAATAACCTGTTGGCCTTCCAGTGAGGTCCTGTGGGCGTCCCGAGCACTCGCTCTGGGGCCAGGCCGGGGATCCCAGTTCCAGCGAGTGCGTGCCAGAGGGCAGGCAGCGCGTCTAGCTCAGAGCCATGGGAGCCGACTGGAGACAGAGCCCTCCATGGCCCAGCCCAGGCAGGCCTGAGGTGCAGCCTCCCCTCTGCCCCTTCTCTCCCCCACTAATGCGCTGACCCCATTACACTCTCCCCTCTGCTCCACCCCCACCCCAGGCTGGACCATAACCCGTGTTCCCTGGAGAGCCACATGCTGATTGTGGAGTGGAGCGCTCAGGGGCTGTCAAGGGGATTACGGACCCTGTATCCTCTGGGGTAGGCTCTCTGGGAAAGTCGTCCCCGGTCCGCCCTGCAGAGGAGCCAGTGAGGAATAGCTCTACACAGCCCTGGTAGAGCAAGTCCCCGTCTTGCTCCCCCAGCCCTGGCTGCTCCCCGGGCCCTCTCCTGCGCTTGTCCATTGGCCGTCCGCTCTGGGCCAGGGACCTTGTCTCCAGGTTGTCCTGGCTCCCCACCTGCTGTTGATGCAACTGGGCACAGATCCTCTGAAATGACCAACGGGCGCAGCGCCCCACACCGGCACTGCCAGGCCCCGCCCGGGGCGGGAGCTCAGGAGAAAGACCAAGAGCTGGATAGGCCTTCAAGGAAACATCCAACGGCTCTGTTCCCACCCCAGAGATGACTGAAGGGTGCTGGTGGGAGGGGCTCACCGGGCTGCCTGGTCTCCGGATGGCAGCAGGACCAGGACTGTCAGTCATGCACCCGGCACCGTAGCCAGCAGGGCAGGAGTTTGGCTGGAATCCATCAACTCCAGCAAGATCTCCGGTGTGTGGAAGTCGTGACCCTCCCCCGCCACGTGGTGCCCTGCTCAGGGACCGATTGCAGACGCGATGCCGGCTCCTGCTGCTCCTTGGAGTGAAAAGCTCCAAGTTCTGCAAGCGGTGCTGGGCGTTGGTGTGTGAATGACGGAGCCGGGAGCGGCCGGGCCGCTGGGACTGGGGCTGGCTCTGGCTGAGTCCAAGGTATGCGGTGGTGCACGCTGGGGGGAGAACGCCTCCTGCTTGCTGTGCAGATCCCGGAACAGCCAGGGGCCAGAGAAGTGTCTCCGCTCTCACCTGTGTGCTTTCTCAGGCTGCTTCCAAAGTCGTCCCGAAACCTGGTCTTCCCCTCCGGCAAACGACCAACGTGCTGCTTCCTCGGCACCGTCTGCCGTGCTCATGGCCAGGCCTGGACAGCGCTGGTCCCTCACATGTTCCGTACGTGGGCCCATCCTCTCCACAGGAAGGAATGGCAGTGGAGACTGGAGCAGCCTCCGGCCCCCAAGGAGGCATTTTCAAAGCTCAGGTTTGCTCCTCTGAGCCCTGGGAAGGGCTGTGACAGGGAGCCGGAGGAAGCGGTGCCTGCCGCGCGGGGGACGGAGCTGCTCTGGAGTTTGAATTGGCTGGGTTCTGGCACAGGCTGAACTGGTTTAATCCAATGATGTAATTTAATGAGGACAATAAAATCCTGCTTAAGTGCCGCCCTCCCAGTGAGGGGAGATGCTCTCCCTTCCCCCCGGCCACTCGCCAAGGGGGGCTGGTCCCGGCAGTTGGGCCATTGCTGCCCTCGGAGGCCGATCTGAGGTACTTGCCAAGGCGTCTTTCTTCCTGGCATGCTGGTGAGGCAGCAGCGTGAGCCTGGCCTGGCTCTGGTGCCGGCGGGGATGTCCCCGGCGGTGACTCTCCCAGGTGCGCGAGCGCCAGGCAGTGCCCGGGAGCCGCTTGACGCTGGAGACAGCAGGGAGGCTGTGGACAGCAGGACGGGGGTTCCTGGGCCGTGCCCTGCAAGCGTCCTCAGCTGTGTCCTGTCCCCTTTCTCCTGTACTCTGGGAAGGTGGCGGCAGATGCTGGTATGTATCCCAGCATGAGCGGTTTGGCTGGGGGATTATTCCCGAGGGGAGGGGGGGGGGGACGTTGTCCACTCAGTAGCTTGAAGGATGGGAAGCTAATGAGCCTCAGTAGTAGACTGTCAGAACAGGGCTGGGGTGAGCAGCAGTGTTTGCACGTCAGCCTGAACCCCGGTGGTACACCCTTCCCACCAACAGGGCTGTGGGAGCCGGCTGCGGAATCCACAGGAGTGCCGGCTCAGGGACAGGCTGGGTTCGCTCTGCCCCCTCTGGTGCCAGCGCTCTGGCGGGTGACGAGGAAACGAGGCAGGACAGGAACAGGATAGTAATGAGCAAACCTTGGGGGCCCCCTGCTCCCCTCTGCAAGACTAACTGGGATCCCAGGATCCCGGTGGGGCTTGACTTCAGAGAACTGGAGGGCTGCAGAGGGCAGTGGGTGACCTGCAAAGGGGGAGCTGGGGACCTGTGTGCCTCAGGGCCAGACATTTCACTGCCCCGTGCTCTGTAAGAGCAGCACCTTGGTGACATGCCCTGGGAATGGGGCTTTAGGGCACATGCCAAGCGCCAGGCTTTCGGTGTCTTTGTTCTGAGCCAGATTTGGGCCCTGCCCTTATTCTCTCTGCATGATGGTACCTCCCCTTGTTCTGTGTGGCGATGGGGTGGGGTCCCTTTGGCCAACAGCTTGGCGAGATCCTGCACTGAGAGCTCCCGGGGCTCTGCCCTGCTTCAAGACGCTTGTGTCCTTGTTTTCCCTGCTGCACTCCGCGCTGGCTGGGTCCCGGTGCCAGACCTGCACCTTGGGAATAAACCCGGGGGCCTGGCGCTGCATCGCTGCCCGATGGCCCTGTATTGCAACCAGGGTGACCAGATGTCCCCATTTTATAGGGACAGTCCCAGGTTTTGCAGCTTTTTCTTACAGAGGCGCCTGTCACCTCCCACCCCCTCTCCCGATTTTTCACAGTTGCTGTCTGGTCACCCTAATTGCAACGCACTGACCCAGTGTGAGGAGCAGGGAGGTTTCTCTGGAGGGAAGGTATCTGGGCTGTAACCTGACCTCCACCCTGGGGTCCGGGAGGGGAGGCTCTGCCTGTGTGGATGTGAACAAAGGCTGGGGAGTGGCCGGGGGGAAGGGAGAAAGAGGCAGTTTCTGTAGAGGGAGTTGGAAGCTTGTTGGGGACGAGGCGGGAGCCCTAATCCGGGGTCTCATCTCCCTGCCCCCCAGAAGGGCCTGACTGAGGGGTCCTGTTTGTACTGAGAAGCTCTGAGTTGGATTGTGTTCCCGTCATCTCAAATAAACCTTCTAATCTACTGGCTGGCTGAGAGTCACTGTGAATCCCAGGAAGTGGGGGTGCAGGGACCGGACTCCCCCACACTCCGTGACACCCAGAATCCGGCCTGCATCTGGAGCTGCACCACTAAGCACTGGGACCTCTCTACCTTTCTCACCCTTTCCCTTTCCTGCAGCTCCTGGGACAGAGCGGGGGGGCTGGTGGCCAAGTAGCATGAGCTGAAAGGTGTTTGGGGGAGTTGAGCTTGGCAGCCTGTGTCCTTGGGAGCCTCGTGGATGGGCTAGTGTGGTCAGCCTGAGAGGGGCCGACCCTCCCGGGTCCCAGTCTGTGTGTGCCTGTGCACGTGTGTGCGTTTCCCTGGTTCTGCTTGTGTACACACATCTGCAGTTCTCTGTATGCACACATGTATTTGCATATGTACATCCCAGTGTGTGTACACGTACATATTTCCCTGTGTGTATAGGTGTGCCTTTCACTATATGTATGCAAATGCGTGTTTCCCTGTGTGTGTGTGTGTGTGTGTGTGCGTGCATTTCTCTGGGTGTGTATACATATGTGCTTTGTGCAGGTGTGTTTGTTCATTTGTTTATTTTTCTATTAGCATGTGTGTGTGTTTGTGCATGCTCCTGGGGTGCACATGGACATTCTCTGCATGCACGTGTGCACTGTGCATTTCTGAGTGTGCGTTTCCCTGTTCATGCATTTCCCTGTGTGCATGTACATTGTCTGCATTTCTCTCTGTGTGCACTTGCGCATTTCTCTCTCTGTGTGTACACATGGGGGTATTTTCATATGAGGGACTTACCACACACACACACACACACTATTGTACAGTATACAGAGAGTGTTGGGTGTGCAATGACTGTTGTAAACATGTGCTTGTTGTTCAGTGCTCATGCAGGGCCAGTTCTGGCACTTACAAACCAAAGATTGGAAGGGACTAGGGTTTGCTTTGGGGTCAGGGGCTGTAACATTCAGAATCCCTAGTCATTGCTCCAGTTCATGCTTTGAGTGCCCAAGAGCAAAGCCAGCTTAGAATCCCGCACCCTACTCCGCTCAGGTGTAGGGTGCGGGATTAGTAAGGTGTCTTACTAATCTATTAGAGTTCTTTGAAGGGGTCAGCAAACATGTGGACAAGGGGGATCCGGTGGACATAGTGTACTTAGATTTCCAGAAAGCCTTTGACAAGGTCCCTCACCAAAGGCTCTTACGTAAATTAAGCTGCCATGGGATAAGAGGGAAGATCCTCTCATGGATTGAAAACTGGTTAAAAGACAGGGAACAAAGGGTAGGGATAAATGGAACTTTTTCAAAATGGAGAGGGGTAACTAGTGGTGTTCCCCAAGGGTCAGTCCTGGGGCCGATCCTATTCAACTTATTTATAAATGATTTGGAGGAAGGGGTAAACAGTGATGTGGCAAAGTTTGCAGATGATACTAAACTGCTCAAAGTAGTAAGGACCAAAGCAGACTGTGAAGAACTTCAAAAAGATCTCACTAAACTAAGTGATTGGGCAACAAAATGGCAAATGAAATTTAATGTGGATAAATGTAAAGTAATGCACATTGGAAAAAATAACCCCAACTATACATACAATATGATGGGGGCTAATTTAGCTACAACCAATCAGGAAAAAGACCTGGGAGTCATTGTGGATAGTTCTCTGAAGGCATCCACGCAGTGTGCAGCGGCAGTCAAAAAAGCAAACAGGATGTTAGGAATCATTAAAAAAGGGATAGAGAATAAGTCGGAGAATATCTTATTGCCCTTATACAAATCCATGGTGCGCCCACATCTTGAATACTGCGTACAAATGTGGTCTCCTCATCTCAAAAAGGATATACTGGCACTAGAAAAGGTTCAGAGAAGGGCAACTAAAATGATTAGGGGTTTGGAACGGGTCCCATATGAAGAGAGATTAAGGAGGCTAGGACTTTTTAGCTTGGAAAAGAGGAGACTAAGGGGGGATATGATAGAGGTCTATAAAATTATGAGTGGAGTGGAGGAAGTGAATAAGGAAAAGTTATTTACTTGTTCCCAAAATAGAAGAACTAGGGGCCACTCAATGAAATTGGCGTGCAGCAGGTTTAAAACAAATAAAAGGAAGTTCTTCTTCACACAGCGCACAGTCAACCTGTGGAACTCCTTACCTGAGGAGGCTGTGAAGGCTAGGACTATAACAGGGTTTAAAAGAGAGCTGGATAAATTCATGGAGGCTAAGTCCATAAATGGCTATTAGCCGGGATGGGTAATGAATGGTGTCCCTAGCCTCTGTCTGTCAGAGGGGGGTGATGGATGGCAGGAGAGAGATCGCTCAATCATACCTGTTAGGTTCACTCACTCCGGGGCACCTGGCATTGGCCACTGTTGGTAGACAGGATGCTGGGCTAGATGGACCTTTGGTCTGACCCAGTATGGCCGTTCTTATGTTCTTATGTTCTTATGACAGCCTC
The DNA here is from genome assembly GCA_032164245.1 of Sternotherus odoratus. Taxonomy (NCBI): domain Eukaryota; kingdom Metazoa; phylum Chordata; order Testudines; family Kinosternidae; genus Sternotherus; species Sternotherus odoratus. The sequence goes on along the minus strand of JAVMKO010000016.1, from coordinate 1,059,577 downwards.
CAGCATGCAACGGGAGCAGCACCCCCTTGCTCTTCCTCCCGTGGAGACTTCCGAGGGGCAAGCGGAGTTTGATTACAGATGATAGAGCTGCACACTCTCCAGTTCCCCCTTCCCACCTGCAAGGAGCAGCCAGGGATATTTAGCACCAGCTTTCAGACCTAACGCATTTGCCACAGCCGGGCCAGCGTGGGATGGGTTTGTGGCTTTGGCAGAACTCCCAGGGATGGCTCCAAAAGGGCGCCCAGAACTGGTCCTGGATTTGGGGCTAAGCTCACACTGGCAGGTCTCTAGTCTGTGTTGTGACTAACAGGCCTACAGGCAGCTCCAGCACAGGGAGTGTGTCAGGCTGTCCTACCAGGGCTCCAGACTGAGGGCAGAGTGTTCAGAGCCAGGGCACAATCCCCGAACAGACCGAGTTCACCAACCAGTTATCACATGTAAACTCCTCAGGCACCGGAACAGTGGGGTCAGACAGTCCCCTGGGGCACTCTGACCTGTTGCACCACCCAGGGGAGCCTGTCTTTGGGATGGACGGTCCCTTACACTACCAGTCGCAGCAATATTCAGGTTACTCCCACTCTCAAAGCACCAGTCACTTACCCCAGGTCAGTTAGAGCTCATGCCAAAGACGAGGCTTGTAGCCAATCCTGTGATAATCAACACGTGACGGAGTAGGAATGCTTTTAATGTTTCCTCTGCATAGTGTGTGTGTGCCTCAGTTTCCCCCATGCATTTCTTGAGTGTGTATGTGAAGGAATAGGGGCTGATGGTGTTGCAAAGCAGAGAGACAGTGTAAGCAAGTAACCGATGCCCTTCTCCCTCTCTGCAGGTGTCCATACCTGAAGCTGTAATCTGACTCCAAGTGGGGGAGGGAGGTCACCTGAAGAGGGGCTGGAGAGGGGAAGAGGGGCTGGAGAGAGTGAGTTTCAGTCTGGACCTGGGTGGGCAAAAGGGAGGCAGGCCCAGGCAGGGTGTGGCCTCCCTGGGCCCCCAAAATGGATCCAGCTGAGGGGTCACATTCGCTGTCTGGTCTGTGTTAGACCAGGTACAGGTCATCGAATAAACCTCTGTTTTACTGGCTGGCTGAGAGTCACGTCTGACTGTGGAGTTGGGGTGCAGGACCCACGGGCTCCCCCAGGACCCCACCCGGGCGGGCTCACTGGGAGAAGCGCACGGAGGGGCAGAAGGTGCTGAATGCTCCGAGGTCAGACCCAGGAAGGTGGAAGCGGGAACCTCTAAAGCTCCTAGCCTTAGCGACAGGCTGTGTACAGAGAGAGGATGCTTCCCCCGGAGTCCTGACTAGCTTTGTAGGGAGCAAGTTCCAGACCCTCGGCCTGGGCACTCTGTGACACAACATACAGAGTAATGAATAGGAAAAGGAGAGACGAGCTGTTTATGAGGGTAAAGCAGGTCAGTGTACATGTACCAATGAGTTCCAATCTGTAGTTTCCAAAGGTAATAGACGTGTCTATAATAAGCGAGCTCTCGATGTCATTTTGAGCTAACCCAGGCTCAGCACTTGGGATCCTTTGCTCCTTCATAGAAACCTCATCCCCAGAATCCAAGCCCCAAGCAGATCTAGTTGCCTCTTGTCACGGAGTGTGGGGGGAGTCGGGGCCCTGCATCCCCACTTCCTGGGATTCACAGTGACTCTCAGATTAGAAGGTTTATTTGAGATGACAGGAACACAGTCCAACTCGGGACCCACAGTCCAAACAGGACCCCTTAGTCAGGCCCTTCTGGGGGGCAGGGAGATAAGACCCCAGATTAGGGCTTCCCCGGCCAGCTTCCAACTCCCCACCCCTGAAGCCATCTCTCTTCCTTTGTCCAGTATCAGAGGAGTAGTCATGTTAGTCTGGATCTGCAAAAGCGACAGAGTCCAGTGGCACCTTATAGACTAACAGATCTTAGGGATCATGAGCTTTCGTGGGCTAAGACCCACTTCATCAGATGAATGTTGTGGAAATCTCCAGAGGCAGGTAGAAATATGCAGGCAAGAAAGCAAGGTAAATGCAAGGTAAATGATCGCGGGGGGGAGCACACGGAGGGGCAGAAGGTGCTGAATGCTCCAAGGTCAGACCCAGGAAGGTGTAAACGGGAACCTCTAAAGCTCCTAGCCTTGGAGACAGGCTGTGTATGGAGAGAGGACGTTTTCCCTCGGAGTCCTATCTGGCTTCATAGGGAGCAAGTTCCAGGTCATCGCCCGGGCACTCCGTGACACTTTGCAAATGCACCTATTGCTCTTATCTGTGACTGATGTCAGCCCCAGCCAGCATATGTTGTGAAGTAATAAAGATGAATTAAGTTTCCATAAATAGACTTTTATTCCAAACCCAGGTAAACAGACATATTTATAACTGAATGAACCTTTATAAATACGGGGAAAAGAACCTTTAAAGGGGAAGAATCCCATGCACTGCTCCAGGCTGGGGACCGACTGGCTAAGCAGCAGTTCTTCAGAAAAGGACCTGGGGGTTACAGTGGACGAGCAGCTGGAGATGAGTCAACAGGGTGCCCTTGTTGCCAAGAAGGCCAATGGCATATTGGGCTGTATTAATAGGAGCTTTGCCAACAGATCAAGGGAAGTGATTATTTCCTCTATTCAGCACTGGTGAGGCTACACCTGGAGTATTGCGTCCAGTTTTGGGTTCCCCACTGCAGAAGGGATGTGGACAAATTGGAGAGAGTCCAGCGAAGGGCAACAAAAATGATCAGGGGCCTGGAGTGCATGACTTATGAGGCGAGGCTGAGAGAACTGGGATTGTTTAGTCTACAGAAGAGAAGACTGAGGGGGGATTTGATAGCTGCTTTCAACTACCTGAAAGGGGGTTCCAAAGAGGATGGATCTAGACTGTTCTCAGTGGTGGCAGATGACAGAACAAGGAACAATGGTCTCAAGTTGCAGTGGGGGAGGTTTAGGTTGGATATTAGGAAACACTGTGTCACTAGGAGGGTGGTGAAGCACTGGAATGGGTTACCTAGGGAGATGGTAGAATCTCCATCCTTGGAAGTTTTTATGTCAGGCTTAACAAAGCCCTGGCTGGGATGATTTAGTTGGGGTTGGTCCTGCTTTGAGCTGGGGGTTGGACTAGATACCTCCTGAGGTCCCTTCCACGCTGATCTTCTATGAAAGAACAGTCATTTCCATTTCACAAAGACGTACACCAGCCGTGCCTCTCGCAGGTGAGTGTATGTGCAGTCATGATTGCCTGTATTGCAGTCGTAGGGACACCGCATGGAGTGAGTACATGAGGGTCTGGGGGCGGTGGTGGTGGGAGGGTCTCAGAGCGCAGTTCTCTCTGGGCTGGTAGTAGAAATACTCCTGAAATGAGTGTTTGTTGCCGGAGTATCTTGCTGTCCAGATTTGCTGTGGACACTGCAGCACAGGCCTGAGCCTGGCCGTGGATTCCCCTGCCTGTGGGTCACAAGGAGCCCAGGGCAGTTGTCATGGGCAGCTCTCCAGTGGGAATGGGAGCAGCTCCCACCGGCCTGCAGCTCGCTTGGGGCCTCGGTGCCAGGACTGTGCAGGAGTCGCGGCCAGCTCAGGGTGCGCCTGCCTGGGGCCAGGTTCTGCCCTTGCCCGGGGCCCTCTGCTGTCAGGGAGCCTGGGAAGGTGTGCACGGGGCGCTGTGCACCGCGGTGCTTGCAGACGCCAGGACTATGGGCTTTCCCGTTGGCAGCAAGAGGAGGCCAGAGCCATGTGCGAGGTGCTGGACCGGGCGTGGCAGTGAGACATTTCGTGCCCTGCCATGGCACAGCATGGAGCATCCCCGCCGGCTGGTGGCTTGGCGCTGAGCTGAGTCCCCAGCCTCCCCGAGGCCGGCAGTGTGTTTACGTTCCCGGCTGAGCGTTGTATAATCCGCATGCCAGGGAGGAGCAAGGAGCGGATGGGGCCGAGGCTCGTGTGCAGAGAGCCGGGTAAACAGCGGAAGTGGAGCGACCTGTTGATAGCTGGTCCCAGGGCAGAGCTGTGGGGCAATGTGCCAGCCTGTCCGGGGGGAGGCAGGCTCAGCAGAGACCGTTGAAATCTGGCCTTGCTCTTCACCCCCCCTGGGCAGCAGGGATCAGCAGGGCCTGGCTGGGGCGGGGGGGGCGTTCATCGGGGCGAGGGTTCTGAGCTGTGCTGGGCTCCGGCGTGTTCTCGGCCTGCCCAGCCCGCCCAGAGGAACGGCCAGGCAGGAGCACTCGCAGGCTGGAGGAGTTGGCGAGGTGCCAGCTCCGGTGGGTGCTGATGCTCAGTGCCAGTGCACACCCCGTGCTTAGAGCGGCAGTGCTAGCAGCAAGTTGTGGGTTTGCACATGTGTGTGCCCCTGGGTGTGTGTCCGGGGTGTGGAGTAGAGGGGGACTGGGGACTGGGCTCTGCCAGCAGAAGGAAAACCAGCAGCTTGTTTGGCAGCTGTGGCTCTGGGGCACATTCAACCATCGGAGAAGCGACCGGACGTGGCCCTGCGGCTTTCTGCTCCCTCTGTGGCTCGTTGACTCCCCAGGGAACAGTTCTGGCTCTCGGGCCCTCGAGTGAAGACTTGTGGGCGGTGCAGGAACTCGGGGGTTAAGGACCTTCTGGTGAGAGACTTCACACATTTTCCAGTAGAAAGTAGTTTGGAAACTGAGCAGCGGAGTGTCTGTTTGCAGGCAGCCGTAGCGCTGGTCTCTTGCTTAGTGTCGCCTGAGGACAGGGCGAGCTGGAAAAGCTGATGCAAGGAGTTTAAATAGGAGCTCTAGATTTGCCGAGTGGCACCGTGGTCATCCACCTCCCTGTTCTCCGCAGGTAATGGTGCCTCAGGGGACCTCCAGCAGAGCCCTCAGCAGACCCATGGGCACACAGGAACGCGCCGGCTGGGGAGAGGCTGGGGCGTCTTCAGCTAGCGTTTGACATGGACATTAATAACTGCCGGAGCGAGGCTGGCTGCTGCGCTAGCAGCCCCCCGAAGCTCCGATGTGGACATATGTAGGGCACGGGCGCTGCTAGTTCTCATGCGGCGGGCAGAGCTGCAGGTTGGGTGTTGCTGCAGGTAGCCGTGGATCCAGCCCCTCACTGAGAGAACAGATCTGGTATGTGTTTCACTGACAGTGGTGTGGGGTGTGGTTTGTGCCTTTGGTCTGTTGTGAACTGGTGGGGTTTGGGGTGTCTGAAGAGGCAGCACGTACCCAGAGTTTGGAGCAGCAATGTCCTTTTCAATCGAGGTGACTCTTCTCGTTCCAGGACTACCTGCGCCGGTTCTGGGTGTGGTCTCTGGCGGGGGATTGTTCTCTTTCACGGTTGCTTTGTAACCTTGCCGAGCGATGCCGAGTGTTCTCTTCTCTCACGGGACTGCAAAAGAAAAGCGACACATTAAAGGGCAAAGTGAGCTGGGTTCGGAGGGGGGGCGGCTGTTTGCAGTGTCCCCTCAAGTGCTGGGTGCTTCCATCTGGGCCCTTTGGAGACACCAGCCTGTGGCAGGCTCCCTGCTTTTCCAGCTATTGATCAAGATTGTGTGTGATCCAGCAGCCAGCTTTCAACGGACGCCCCCCCCCCCCCCCCCCCCGTGTGTGCGCTTTACTGATCTCAGCTGGGAGAGAAGGGGAGGGGGGATGGACACAGGAGGAATGCAGCTGGGACCAATAATCCGTTTTCTTGGCTGTGAGTGTGAAGCCAGCGGTCTGGGGCGGGCGGCTCAGGGCTGGGACTAGGTGACGGCACAAGGGGCGATTTCTCGGGTTGCTAGGAACCCTGCAGTTAGAGCTGCCCCTCGGCTCGGCTCTGCCGGGTGCTGGGAGGGGGTTTGGACCCCACTCTGGTGTGGCCTGACACTTTCCGAAGGCCGGCAGGGTCTGCCGTGGGGCTTCCAGCTCCTGAGAGTCCTGCATGGGCTGTGAACTCCAGCAACCCGACGTGAGCATGTGCAGCAGGTTGTGTGGTTCTCGAGTCGGTTACCCCGTCCCTGGAGGCTCCCCTGCCCCCAGTTGCTTGTTTTCAAGGCTGCCTGGGACCCTCCATCTCCAGGGCCCCAGAGGTTGCAGTTTTGGGAGACGAGCGAGGCCTGGGCTCTGGCTCACGCTGCCCCTGTGATGGTCACACCAGCTGGATCAGTGCCGCGAGGTGATAGGCACCCAGGCCACAGGGCCTGGAGCCCGGCTGCTCTCCAGGGGAGAGGCAGAGAGTTCACACATGAAACCCAGTTGCCATGGCTACTGAAGAGTAACATGGCACAAGCAAAGAGGAAAGGAAGTGGCTGAGAGACGAGGCCCCCTGAGCCCCAGGACTCCCGGACGGGGGAGCTGAGCAGCGCGGTGCCTGCCCTGCGAGCCGCAAAGGGCGAGGGTGCTGGGTCGGCGCGCGGGCCTGGCGGGGAGCGCGCCCAAGACCGCCGAGCGCACAAGTGCCACGCGCGCGGGTTTTCATTGAGTTGTTCGCGTGATTTCATTACATCAGCCTGTCTTTGCCCGGTGCCCCCGGCGTGGCAGGACGGGTGGGGGCCCTGCAGGAAGGCAGCAGAGCGAAGCAGAAGCTGCATGGCTCTGGGTGTCACGGTGTGTCTTAGGCTGAGGAGCAGACGGCCCCCTGGATCTACAGAGACATCCCAGGCAGGCCCCTCTGTCCAGGGGATGAAGAGTGAGCGCGGGCAACAGGGGCTTGTGTCATAAACCATCGCAGCTTTCACACACTCAGTGCCTCTCCCTGACACAGACACAGGGCCGTGCACACTCCCCCCCCCCCCCCCCCCAGCTCTGACTGCCAGCGACTGTCTCCCGGGGGCCGGGGAAGCTCTGGCGGGCTGGCTGCTCCGGGAAGGTCTGTTGTTGCTGTTTGGCGGCTGCCGTCTCCAAGATGCCATCACTACGGGAAAGCAGATTATTCCGGAATTGAGCAAACAAGCTGTTTACAGTTCATCCCGAGAGCGCGGCCAGAGCCTGGGCCTTGTATGGCCATGCGGTGTGGTCAGGGCAGCAGCGAGGGCCGTGTGATACCCTATTAAGACTTAGTTTCTCCAGAGCTATCAATTGGGGATGACAGTAATGGGGTAATGGGATTAGTCCAGGCTGCTGACACAGGATCATTTCCTTCTGCAAAGGCCTTTGTCTCCTTCCAGGGCTCGGAGACTTTCCAAGCAAGGCTGGCACCCACTGTCCTCATTTATACGTGCCCCACGAGAGCCCCCCCAGCCAACTGAACAGTCCTGCTGGCTCCCAGGCGACAGCACAGGCAGGTGCTGCTGGTACATTTATTGTTCTTCTCCAGTTCAGTAGGTTCAGTGAGTCCTAGATTCACTAGTTCTACAGGGGGTTGCTGTGAGGTCCCCTGTGAAGGAGGCTAGCGCCTCCTGCTGGCCCGTGCGCTGGGGAATCTCCCACTCTGGCCCTGCACAGGGACAGCCCATCCCAGTGGAATCCAGTGAGCCGCTGGGGGGAGCTGAGGCTCCCAACATCCCTCTCAGCATCCTGGCCTGGCTGCTCCCGCTAGCCGGGCTATGGACACAGCACACAACCAGCCCCACTCCTGTTCCAGGCTATGCTGTCCCAGTGCCAGTATCACCACCAGCAGCCACCTATCCTGGGGACCAATGGTTATGAAAACCAATCCCCTAAATAAAGAAAACGGTTCTCCCCAATTCCAAGGAATCAGGCCCCAGACCCAGGTCAATATACAAATCAGATCTTACCACAAATCACGCTGTAGCCAATCCTTTAGAATCGAAAATCTAAAGGTTTATTATACAAGGAGAAAGGTCTAGGTGAGGGTTAAGAATGGTTAAAAGAAATCAATTACATGCAGTAATGGCACATCTCTTGGTTCAGGCTTGCAGCAAAGGTAGAATAAACTGCAGGTTCAAATCAAAGTCTTTGGAAAGCATCTCCGGCAGAGATGGGTCAGCACCTTTGTCCAGAGTTCCCCTATATAGCAAAGTTCCATCCAAAGCTGGAAACAAGGCAGGCTGAAGACTGGAGGTAAAAGACAAAATGGAGAATGCTTCTTCCAGCTTTTATAGACTCTGTCTTCTGGGCCAAGACCCTCCTCCTTCTTTTGCAGAGTCCGGTTGCAAAATGGAGGTTTACAGTCACAAGGTCCAATCACCAGACTCTCCAGGATTCAGTTTCTGACCAGGCAGTGACATTCCTAGAGCAGCTCGGGTGTGGACAGGCATCTACAAAGTCCATTGTGTGGTTGATGTCCCTTAATGGCCCATCAGCCAGGCCAGTCAAGCTAACAACAGCCTCTCTGAGATTTCACCCAGCAGCCAAGCATTAGTTTGAAGTACAGGCACCTTATATCCAGTATTCATAACTTTAGTTTCAAAAAAGATACACACATATTAATGGCATATTCATAATTAGCCCTCCATAACCTGGCCATAAACACCTGTTATGACCCCCTTCACATAAGATTTGGTACCCCAATGATCTATATGGTACCAAATTATTTCAGTAACGTGACACCAGGTTTTAAAGCTGACCCGCAAGCCTGATAGGGACCCTCGTGGGACAGTTGGTTTTGGACTTTTGTATTGTGGTTTGGTTCATAAACTCTTGATGAACTAGAGAATCCGCTTGTATGGACTTCCTGGGAACCCAAGGGCCACGTGCAAGGCTGCCACAAGGGAGCGCCTGAGAGGAGCAGAGGGGAATATAATCCTGCCAATCAACCCGATTTATGGAAAATAGATCGTGTCAAACTAACTTGTCATCCTTTTTTTTCTATGACTTACAAGTTTGGTTGATCTGTGGATGTAATTGACACTTCTGTAAGGCACTTGACTTGGTACCACGTGATTAGAATGATCTCAAATTAACCTAGTGGATCGCTTGATGATTCCCTGTTCTCTTCACTCCCTCTGGGGCACCTGGCACTGGACACTGGGAAGACAGGACACTGGGCTGGACGGACCTGTGGTCTGACCCATTACAGCCGTTCTTATGTTCTTAAATGGATTACAACTCGGCTAACGAAGGGGTCTCAAAATATATTTCTAAACAGGGAATCATCACAGAGTGGGGGGTGTTTCCAGTGGGGTCTTTCACGTGTCCATTCCTGGCCCCGTGCTATTTAACATACTTATAAATCAGTGGCTCTCCACCTTCCCTGACGACTGTCCCCCTTTCAGGAGGCTGATTTGTCTCACGTACCCCATTTCACCCCACTCAAAAACGACTTGCTGACAAAATTAGACATAAAAATACCGACATGTCACAGCCGCACTGTTACTGAAACATGGGCGACTTCCTCATTTTTACCATAGAATTATAAAATAAAGCCATTGGAATATCAATATTGAACTTACACTTCAGTGTATGGTACATAGAGCAGTATAAACAAGTCATTGTGTGAAACTTTAGCTTGTACTGACTTGGCTAGTCCTTTTTCTGTAGCCTGTTGTAAAAACCAGGCGAATCTCCAGATGAGTTGATGTCTCCCTGGAAGAGCTGGGGTATACCCGGGGGGTTGAGAACCATTGTTATCAATGACCTGGAATACAACAGAAAATCCTCACTGATAAAGTCTGCAGATGACACACAAATGGGGGGCCTGGGAATGAAGAGAACAGGTGACTGATACCAAACAATCTGGATCACTCGACAGACTGCGTGCAAGCAAGCAGTATGCACTGTAATGCAGCTAAATGCAAATGTATCCATGTAGGCAGAAAGACTTGGAGAATGGGGGACTCTGCTGGGAAGTGGGGACTCTGAAAAGGAATTGGGCTTTGTGGTGAATAATCATCTTCCAGTTTGATGCTGTGTCCAGAAGGGCTAATGCAATCCTGGGATGCATCAACAGGGGAACCTTGAGCTGGAGTCAAGAGGTTTTTTGCCCACTGCTGCAATCTGTGTCCAGTTCTGGTGCCCACAATTCGAGAAGGAAGGTGTGACGGAGTAGAATCCTTCCTCTGACTCCTCTCTACAGGTGTCCATACCTGAAGCTGTAACTTGACCCCAGGGGGGGAAGGAGGTCACCTGACCAGCCGGGAAGGAAACAGAGAAAGGAATGCAGGGGAGGGGCAGATGAGGAAGTCTCAGTCTGAAGCTAGCTGGAGTCAGGCAGAGAAGAGGCAGGGAGCTCCAGGCAAGCTGGCCTAGATCTCTGTCCCCAAAATGGATCCAGCTGAGGGGTCACGTTTGCTGTCTGGTCTGTGTTAGACCAGGTACCGGTCATCAAATAAACCTCTGTTTTAGTGGCTGGCTGAGAGTCACGTTTGACTGTGGAGTTGGGGTGCAGGACCCACGGGCTCCCCCAGGACCCCACCCGGGTGGGCTCGCTGGGGGAAGCACACGGAGGGGCAGAAGGTGCTGAATGCTCCGAGGTCAGACCCAGGAAGGTTGAAGTGGGTACCCGTGAAGCTCCTAGCCTTGGAAACAGGCTGTGTGCGGAGAGGGGACACTTCCCCCAAAGTCCTGACTGGCTTCCTAGGGAGCAGTTCCAGACCCTCGCCCCGGGCACTCCGTGACAGAAGGGTTCAGAGAAGAACCATGAAAATGATGAAAGGATTAGAAAACCTGCCTTCTAGAGAGAGTCTCCAGGAGCTCCATCTATTTAGCTTAGCAAGAAGAAGGTTAAGGGGTGATTTGATCACACTCTATAAGTACCTACATGGGGAACAAATATTTCATTCTGGGCTCTTCAGTCTAGCAGAGAAAGGTCTAACACGAGCCAATGGCTGAACGCTGAAGCTAGATAAATTCAGACTGGAACGAAGGCATTCATTTTTAACAATGGTAACAAAGTCCTGTGGCACCTTAAAGACTAACTATAAAGTTTTGAAGCATAAGCTTTCGTGGGCTAATACCCACTTCGTCGGACTGCGTGCATCTGACGAAGTGGGTATTAGCCCACGAAAGCTTATGCTTCAATACTTTAGTTAGTCTTTAAGGTGCCACAGGACTTTGTTACCTCTGCTATTCCAGACTAACACGGCTACCTCTCTGATTTTTAACAATGAGAGTAATTAACCGCTGGCTCAATGCACCAAGGGTCCCTGACGATTCTGAAATCAAGACGGGATGTTTTTGTAACAGCTCTGCTCTAGGGATTGTTTGTGGGCCTTTCTCTGGTCTGTGTTACTCGGGGGGTGAGACTGGATGATCACACTGGCCCCTCTGGCCTTAGAACCTCTGGATTTCATGCAATCACCCGACAGACGGCTGCTCGTATTCTGCTGGTTTGACCCCAGTGACCAGAGAGACATTCTGCATCTGTTCTTTCCAGGAGTCCCCTGAGCTGCCCAGGCCGCTGGGTGTTTCGTTTGGGGCCAGTAAAGTTTCCTTTCAGTTTGGTGGGCACAAGGCTGCCCCTCCTACAGAGATCTCTGCTGTCTCTGAGCCATCCTTGACCCTGCTCTGGCTCTTACAGACTAGTTCCCTTCCGAGGCCTCTCCCCGGGCGCTGACATCCCGCTCCACAGGGAGCACTATGCCCGGAGTTGGGACTTAACAATCTTGTTGATGGTTGCAGCTTGAGATGGAGAACCTGCCGGGTCGCTCTGGAGAGCGGTGTCTGTTCATATCCGCCCACAGCAGACCCTTGATTGAATTTGCACAGAGATTTAATTTAATTCAAACATGTTTCTCATCTTTAAGGAGCTTGTTCATTTCCTGTTAACCCGTATCTGATGCGGGCGTCCGACGATATTAAATGTAAGGATTGGTCTGATAGGCAGCCCTCAGGCGTGAGCAGAGACTGGCCTGGGGATTGCTGCGAATCAGGGAGCACTAGGACAAGTCACCTGTGTGAATTTTCCCATCGTTATTTCCTGAAATGATAATACTAGTGAATGTGATATAAGTAGTGCCACGCTCTAGTGAATGTGATATAAGTAGTGCCACGCTCTAGTGAATGTGATATAAGTAGTGCCACGCTCTAGAGAATGTGATATAAGTAGTGCCCACGCTAGGGCACACGAGGTCGGATGAGCGCCACACAGCACATCTGGAAACATCCAACATTTGTACAAGAAATTGTCCGGGAGGGCGGAGGGGCTCCTGAGACCGCACGTATGGAGCATTTTAACTCCAGGTCTCGGGTCTGAATCCAGTTCGGTACTGTTCAAAATCGGAATGTCGTAGCAGGTGTCGGGGGGCCTAGGCTGTTCCAGAGAACACCAGCACAACTGGCTTGTCTACACTGCAGTCAGAGGTGTGACGGCAGCATGTGTAGACACACCTCAGCTCGTTGTGATCTAGGTAGTGCGAGCAACAATAGTAGTGAAGCAGCCGCACAGGTACCCAGGATCCCGGGTGGGAGGGGTTAGACCCTACAGCTGCTTCACTGTCCTTGTTACTTGAGCTGACTTCGATATAGCTGTGTCTACACATGCCACAGTGTGGACATGTCCCATGTCCGCCAGCTGCAACAGAGAGGCCGAGGAGTGGGTGGGTGTGTCTACTCATTGTCCCTGCCACTGGAGAACCAGACTGCCGTGGTCGGGGGAGAGGCAGGCTGACAGCGTCCCTGCTCTGGATAAAGAGAGTCACTTACCCCAGGTCATTTGCCCCTTAGATCTAACCTCAGAGACAGGCTTGTAGCCAGTCCTGTGATAAGCTACGTACAGATGAATGAACAGGAAAAGGAAACCAGAGTGTTATTTACAAGGTTCTTACGTTTCAAAAGGTAATAAAAACGTCAATGACTGGCAAGCTCTAGGTGTCCTTGGGGGGAACCAAGGCTGGGCAGTTGGGGGATCTCTCGTTTATGCCTAGAAACATGTTGATCCCCCCGAGTCCTCCTGAAAATCAGACGTTATGACTTCTAGGAGAGGGCTGGGCTCTCAGAACAGCTGTCCTGTTCAGGATTGGTCCGTCCCATGTCCCCCGAGCCCCTGAGCCCAGCTGTCCTGTTCAGGATTGGTCCGTCCCATGTCCCCCGAGCCCCTGCGCCCAGCTGTCCTGTTCAGGATTGGTCCGTCCCATGTCCCCCGAGCCCCTGCGCCCAGCTGTCCTGTTCAGGATTGGTCCGTCCCATGTCCCCCGAGCCCCTGCGCCCAGCTGTCCTGTTCAGGATTGGTCCGTCCCATGTCCCCCGAGCCCCTGCGCCCAGCTGTCCTGTTCAGGATTGGTCCGTCCCATGTCCCCCGAGCCCCTGCGCCCAGCTGTCCTGTTCAGGATTGGTCCGTCCCATGTCCCCCGAGCCCCTGCGCCCAGCTGTCCTGTTCAGGATTGGTCCGTCCCATGTCCCCCGAGCCCCTGCGCCCAGCTGTCCTGTACAGGATTGGTCCTTCCCATGTCCCCCGAGCCCCTGCGCCCAGCTGTCCTGTTCAGGATTGGTCCTTCCCATGTCCCCCGAGCCCCTGCGCCCAGCTGTCCTGTTCAGGATTGGTCCGTCCCATGTCCCCCGTTCCGCTGTGCCCCAGGTGTTGCTGTATCACTGTAATCTCCCACTAAGGGGGGAGCCATTCTAGACCATGACTGGTGAAACTTGGTCCTGTTCTGGCATTCCCAAGCCTTCCCTTGGGGTAGGGATTGTTACGGAGTGTGGGGAGTCCGGTCCCTGCACCCCCACTTCCTGGGATTCACAGGGACTCTCAGCCAACCAGTAGATTAGAAGGTTTATTTGAGATGACGGGAACACCATCCAACTCAGAGCTTCTCAGTACAAACAGGACCCCTCAGTCAGGCCCTTCTGGGGGGCAGGGAGATCAGACCCCGGCTTGGGGCTCCCACCTCGTCCCCAACAAGCTTCCCCAACCCCTCCACCGAAAAAACTGCCCCCTTCCCCCTCCCCCCGGCCACTCCCCCCAGTTTGTTCAGATCCACACAGGCAGAGCCTCCCCTCCCCCGCCTGGGGTCGGGTTACAGCCCAGAGTTACCGTCCCCCTCACAGGGATCTGTAGGGGCTCTGGGTCCCTTGACTGCAGGATGTCTCAAGCGTGCTCTGGGTCTGGCATGTGGAGTCCAGGAAAGGGCCCCAAAGTCCCTAGAAGACCCGTTGGGTCTAAGACAGAGCCCGCTGTCTGTGCGGTGCCCAGGGCCGCCCGTGGCATTGCCCAGGACTGGCAGCAGTTTTCTTGCCTGTGAAATGAGATGGTGAGCGATAATCTATACAAACTGGATCTGCGGGTGAGAGCACTTAGCGGCGGGATCGTTAGCTCTGCAGGGAGAGGTTCAGGATTTCCCCAGGGCCGGCTGTGCCCTCGCTCAGGGAAGTGCTGCTGCTTGGCATTTGATTCAGAACGACCTCGTGCTTGGCTTTGTGAAGCAGAGGAGTAAATCTGCAGACTGCCGTGGGAGACTCGCCTCACGGGGTTGCTTGTCCTCCTCTGAGAGCAGGACCCCGTAGGGCCCAGCCTCTGCTCCCCCGCTGCCCCCTGCTTCCCAAAGAGAGCAGGAGGGACCCTGGGCCTTGCCAGGGCTCTTCCGCGTTGCCTGGGGCTGTAGCACTGGGGATACCTGGAAGACGACGCTGTTCACACCCGTGCTTGCTGAAATCCTTGTGAAACAGCTGTGAAAGGACACAGCACCTCAGAGAGCGGGATGCGTGTGTGTGTGTGTGTGTAGACGGGTGTATGTGTAGACACACCCCATTGTATAGTCCTAGCCTGATTGTAATACAGAGTATACGACTCAGGGGTGCGTGATGGAGGCACATGGTACAGTACACAGTTGCCCCCCCCCACTCCCCCAATCACACACCTGTCCTCCTGGGGTCAGGAAAAAGAAGGAAAGTCAGTGAAAGGCTTTGAAAAGTGCCGCGTGGATTAAAACTTTCATTGGGACAACAGCCTTTGGGTGCCGAGCGCTTGTCTGAGGAGAGCCCGGGTGGGCAGGATGAGATCGAAGGGGATGAGAACTGCCCTGGCTGGGAAAAGAGAAAAGCTGGCGGAGCTGGGCTGGAGCCGCAGAGTCAGCCAGGGACCTCAGTGCTTCCCGGTCTCTTGCTGTGATCCCAGGGCTCCCTCTCTGGGGGGTTTGCTCCGAGCTGTAGTTCCCTGAGACTCTCCCCTTCCCTGGGGACAGAGCCCGTGTCCGGCCCTGGTGCCTGCAGACCCAGTGGGGACGAGGCTCAAACCCGGGAAGGCGAAGAACAAACCTGACAGTGAGATTTGAAAAGATCCCATGTGTCTCTGGGGTCTGGCTCATGAGAGCCCCGGCACCGCTTGGGGGGGGAGGGGGAACACCGAGCTCCAGAGCAAGGGGAGCCCCAGGCAGGGGCGGCCGGGAGCCCCCAGTGAGCAGCATGTGGCCGCCCAAGGCTGTAAGTGCCCAGGCTGGGCTGAGCCTCCCGCGATCAGCAGCTGAACAGGGGCCGGCACTTCCCCTTCGCTTTTTGTTCCTGGGCGCAGGAGGGGCAGGAGCTGCCGGACGAGTGTGTCTGGTTTCACTGCCTGCTTCTCCCGCTGCAGCCGGGCCCCTGGCGCTCACAGGATCTCTGGCAGACGGAGCCCAGCCACAGCGGGCACGGGGTTGCCATGCAGGGTAAGGACGGTGCCCTTTGGTTACGGGCGCTGGCTGAGCCGCTCTGTGTCTGGAGCCTGTGCCCAGTGCCCCTAGCCAGACTGCCAAGCCGGCCTGGCCTGGTACCCTCGCCAGGGCCTTGTGTATCCCCCTCCCTTCCCCCCCCCCCCTGGGGCTGCCTGTGTTTGCAGCTCGTCGTGCCCAGGGCTCTCAGAGCTCGGAGCAGCAGCCGCGTCGGTGACATCACTGCTCCTGGCCCTCCGGTGGGGACCCGCCAGAGAACTCAGATTCAGGGGGACCCTGCCATGTGCCGTAGGGAGCCTCACCTGCAAGCAGCCCAAGCCCTATGGCGAGGTGGGGCCCGTGGGACAGACTGGGGCTGGTGGGAAGCCCTGGGTGCCGGGTCCCTGCAGAGCCGTGTCTCCACGCAGGCTGCCAGCGGAGGTCCCGGGCTTGCACCCGGTTCTGAGGTAAGGAGTTGGTCCTGCCATTGGCTGCCCTCCTCCTTGGCACCCTCGCCCAGAGCCCTGGGCAGGGGCCTGGGCCTGGCTGTAATGGGGATAATCCAGCATCGGGGCCCCTTGTTCTGTGGGTCGGTGGCTGGGGCTGGAAGGAAATTGCCCAGGGCCGCCTGCCTGGGCAGCAGGTGGAAAACTCCCCCGGCAGCATACGGAGGAGCTGCTGCCTGGCCCAGCCCGGTGTGACCCAGCAGTGGGGCTGAATCGTCATAGCGGGGCATTAGAAATAGAGAGAGACCTCGGTATGCCCCCCCTCCCCCGGGACACTGGGGGATGTTCCTGACTCCCCTTGGCGCACGGACACTGGGGGATGTTCCTGACTCCCCTTGGCGCACGGACACTGGGGGATGTTCCTGACTCCCCTTGGCACACGGACACTGGGGGATGTTCCTGACTCCCCTTGGCACACGGACACTGGGGGATGTTCCTGACTCCCCTTGGCGCACGGACACTGGGGGATGTTCCTGACTCCCCTTGGCACACTGACGCCGGGACACTGGGGGATGTTCCTGACTCCCCTTGGCGCACGGACACTGGGGGATGTTCCTGACTCCCCTTGGCACACTGACGCCGGGACACTGGGGGATGTTCCTGACTCCCCTTGGCGCACGGACACTGGGGGATGTTCCTGACTCCCCTTGGCACACGGACACTGGGGGATGTTCCTGACTCCCCTTGGCACACGGACACTGGGGGATGTTCCTGACTCCCCTTGGCACACGGACACTGGGGGATGTTCCTGACTCCCCTTGGCACACGGACACTGGGGGATGTTCCTGACTCCCCTTGGCACACGGACACTGGGGGATGTTCCTGACTCCCCTTGGCGCATGGACACTGGGGGATGTTCCTGACTCCCCTTGGCGCACGGACACTGGGGGATGTTCCTGACTCCCCTTGGCTTATCGTGTCCCCTTTTTGTCCTGTCTTTCCCTGGCAGATGCTGGAGCCGGATGCTGAGGAGCTGGGGGTGGTGCCCGTTGCGGAGGAGAAGGTGGCAGGGGGCGATGGCTGCCCGGCCGCAGAAGGGGCAGCGGAGGGGGCATTGGAGGCGGCTGTCCTGGCTGCCCTGGAGGGGGAGAAGGCGATTCCGGGCGGGTGCGTGGAGGAGCAGCCTGGCTCCAGCCCGGCCTTTGTGATCCCGGAGCTGCGGCTGGACGGCGTGGCGGACGAGGAGGAGGAGGAGGAGGAGGAGGAGGAGGAGGAGGAGGAAGATGAGGAGGACGAGGAGGAGGAGGGTGCCCAGCGCTATCTGGAGAGGAGCGAGGTGAAACGCTGCAGCATGATCGAGCCGGGCGGCGAGCCGCCCTTCACCCTGACGGTGCAGGGCTCCCTGCGGCGCCGCACCCACAGCGAGGGCAGCCTGCTGCAGGAGAGCAAGAGCCACGGCTTCACCTCCGACACCACCCTCAACTGTCTGGACGTGCAGGGCCCCCAGAGCCGCTGGGCCCTGCCCTCCCCCCGCACCCTCAAGAAGGAGCTCGCCAAGAACGGGGGCTCCATCCACCAGCTCGGCCTCCTCTTCTCAGGCCACAGGAAGGTACGTGAGCCTCAGCCTGCCGGGGCTGCTCTCCCTCGCGGTGGGGGGGGGGGGGAGCTGGGGGTGCCCTCCCTGGCTGGGGGGTCCTGCTGTCCGGAGGGCTGATGGGTATCTCAGCAGCGTCTGGCCTCCTCTCCTACACCGAGGGGTCCCTCTGCACCCCAGGGGCCCAGGCCTGGAGCCAGAGAGAATGGGGAAGGCCAGACTAATGCCTGGCCCTGGGCAGATCCAGTCCCTGGCCGCGGGGGTTGGGCAGGGCACAGCTGGGGGCCCCAGGCACAGAGCCGTCCAGCACCCGGCTGACAGGCCTCAGGAGGGGCTCAGGGCTGGGGCAGAGGATTGGGGTGTTGGGGTGGGGTGGGGCCGGGGATGAGGAGCTGCCCAGGAGCTATGGGAGGGGGGGAATAACTCCCCCCAGACCTCTCTCGTCTCAGCCCGGGCCCCTGAGCCCTGCGGCCACGTGGCTCCGAGGGACCTTAGCCCGGTGCCACAGACCTCCCGTGGTGGAACCTTTCGGATCCCCCCGGATCATCCCCCTCCTGTCCCGGGCACCGAGTCCCATGCCATGGAAATGAGGGTGACGTCAGCAGCATCCTATGGCATCACTGCTGGCTGAGCAGAAGGAAAGAGCCAGTTCAGCCAACTCCTCGCTAATGGCCCCACATAGAGGAAGGGTCGGGAGTGAGGGGAGCTGGGGGAGCTGAGGGCTCGGCTAGCAGGGGCTGCGGGTCAGGACTGAGGGGCACCGGCAGAGCTGTGTGGGCTGCGCTAGCTAGCGGGTCGGGTCTGAGCGGCGCTGGCTGAGCTACATTTGAGAGCTTTGGCCCGTCCGAGCGGATTGCGGCAGTTCCGGGCGCTCCGCTCAGTTGCACAACAAATACTTACAGGAAAGAGCCTGCCCTTGGCAAACTTCTGTGCAAGGGGCGGGGAGCCGTAGAAGTGCTCTCCCCTGGGCCACCGGCGCTCTCCCCTGGGCCACCGGCGCTCTCCCCTGGGGCACCGGCGCTCTCCCCTAGGGCACCGGCGCTCTCCCCTGGGCCACCGGCGCTCTCCCCTAGGGCACCGGCGCTCTCCCCTGGGCCACCGGCGCTCTCCCCTGGGGCACCGGCGCTCTCCCCTGGGCCACCGGCGCTCTCCCCTGGAGTACCGGCGCTCTCCCCTGGGGCACCGGCGCTCTCCCCTGGGGTACTGGCGCTCTCCCCTGGGGCACCGGCGCTCTCCCCTGGGCCACCGGCGCTCTCCCCTGGGGTACCGGCGCTCTCCCCTGGGAGCACCGGCACTCTCCCCTGCGGTACCGGCGCTCTCCCTTGGGCCACCGGTGCTCTCCCCTGGGGCACCGGCGCTCTCCCCTGGGGTACCGGCGTTCTCCCCTGGGGCACCGGCGCTCTCCCCTGGGCCACCGGCGCTCTCCCCTGGGGTACCGGCGCTCTCCCCTGGGCCACCGGCGTTCTCCCCTGGGGCACCGGCGTTCTCCCCTGGGGCACCGGCGCTCTCCCCTGGGCCACCGGCGTTCTCCCCTGGGGCACCGGCGCTCTCCCCTGGGGTACCGGCGCTCTCCCCTGCGGTACCGGCGCTCTTCCCTGGGGCACCGGCACTCTCCCCTGGGGCACCGGCGCTCTCCCCTGGGGCACCGGCGCTCTCCCCTGGGGGCACCGGCGCTCTCCCCTGGGCCACCGGCGCTCTCCCCTGGGCCACCGGCGCTCTCCCCTAGGGTACCGGCGCTCTCCCCTGGGGCACCGGCGCTCTCCCCTGGGGGCACCGGCGCTCTCCCCTGGGCCACCGGCACTCTCCCCTGGGGCACCGGCGCTCTCCCCTGGGCCACCGGCGCTCTCCCCTAGGGCACCGGCGCTCTCCCCTGGGGCACCGGCGCTCTCCCCTAGGGCACCGGCGCTCTCCCCTGGGGCACCGGCGCTCTCCCCTGGGGGCACCGGCGCTCTCCCCTGGGCCACCGGCGCTCTCCCCTGCGGTACCGGCGCTCTCCCCTGGGGGCACCGGCGCTCTCCCCTGGGGTACCGGCGCTCTCCCCTGGGGCACCGGCGCTCTCCCCTGGGGTACCGGCGCTCTCCCCTGGGGCACCGGCGCTCTCCCCTGGGGTACCAGCGCTCTTCCCTGGGGCACCGGCGCTCTCCCCTGGGGTACCGGCGCTCTCCCCTGGGGCACTGGCGCTCTCCCCTGGGGTACCGGCGCTCTCCCCTGGGGCACCGGCGCTCTCCCCTGGGGGCACCGGCGCTCTCCCCTGGGGTACCGGCGCTCTCCCCTGGGGGCACCGGCGCTCTCCCCTGGGGTACCGGCGCTCTACCCTGGGGCACCGGCGCTCTCCCCTGGGGGCACCGGCACTCTCCCCTGGGGTACCGGCGCTCTCCCCTGGGGGCACCGGCGCTCTCCCCTGGGGCACCGGCACTCTCCCCTGGGGTACCGGCGCTCTCCCCTGGGGTACTGGCGCTCTCCCTTGGGGCACCGGCGCTCTCCCCTGGGGTACTGGCGCTCTCCCCTGGGGCACCGGCGCTCTTCCCTGGGGCACCGGCGCTCTCCCCTGGGCCACCGGCGCCCTCCCCTGGGGCACCGGCGCTCTCCCCTGGGCCACCGGCGCTCTCCCCTGGGGTACCGGCGCTCTCCCCTGGGGCACCGGCGCTCTCCCCTGCGGTACCGGCGCTCTCCCCTGGGGCACCGGCGCTCTGCCCTGGGGCACCGGCGCTCTCCCCTGGGGTAACGACGCTCTTCCCTGGGGCACCGGCGCTCTCCCCTGGGGCACCGGCGCTCTTCCCTGGGGCACCGGCGCTCTCCCCTGGGGCACCGGCGCTCTCCCCTGGGAGCACCGGCGCTCTCCCCTGGAGTACCGGCGCTCTCCCCTGGGGGCACCGGCGCTCTCCCCTGGGGTACCGGCGCTCTTCCCTGCGGTACCGGCGCTCTCCCCTGGGGCACCGGCGCTCTCCCTTGGGGCACCGGCGCTCTCCCCTGGGGCACCGGCGCTCTTCCCTGGGGTACCGGCGCTCTCCCCTGGGGTACCGGCGCTCTCCCCTGGGCCACCGGCGCTCTCCCCTGGGGGCACCGGCGCTCTCCCCTGGGCCACCGACGCTCTCCCCTGGGGGCACCGGCGCTCTCCCCTGGGGTACCGGCGCTCTCCCCTGGGGTACCGGTGTTCTCCCCTGGGGTACCGGCGCTCTCCCCTGGGGTACCGGCATTCTCCCGTGGGGCACCGGCGCTCTCCCCTGGGGTACCGGCGCTCTCCCCTGCGGTACCGGCGCTCTCCCCTGGGCCACCGGCGTTCTCCCCTGGGCCACCGGCGTTCTCCCATGGGGCACCGGCGCTCTCCCCTGGGCCACCGGCGCTCTCCCCTGGGGTACCGGCGCTCTCCCCTGCGGTACCGGCGCTCTCCCCTGGGGCACCGGCGCTCTCCCCTGGGGCACCGGCCCTCTCCCCTGGGGTACCGGCGCTCTCCCCTGCGGTACCGGCGCTCTCCCCTGGGGCACCGGCGCTCTCCCCTGGGGCACCGGCCCTCTCCCCTGCGGTACCGGCGCTCTTCCCTGCGGTACCGGCGCTCTCCCCTGGGGCACCGGTGCTCTCCCCTGGGGGCACCGGCGCTCTCCCCTGGGGCACCGGCGCTCTCCCCTGGGGCACCGGCCCTCTCCCCTGGGGTAACGGCGCTCTCCCCTGGGCCACCGGCGCTCTCCCCTGGGCCACCGGCGCTCTCCCCTAGGGTACCGGCGCTCTCCCCTGGGGTACCGGCGCTCTCCCCTGGGCCACCGGCGCTCTCCCCTGGGGGCACCGGCGCTCTCCCCTGGGCCACCGGCGCTCTCCCCTGGGGGCACCGGCGCTCTCCCCTGGGCCACCGGCGCTCTCCCCTGGGCCACCGGCGCTCTCCCCTAGGGTACCGGCGCTCTCCCCTGGGCCACCGGCGTTCTCCCCTGCGGTACCGGCGCTCTCCCCTGGGGCACCGGCGCTCTCCCCTGGGGGCACCGGCGCTCTCCCCTGGGGTACCGGCGCTCTCCCCTGGGGCACCGGCGCTCTTCCCTGGGGTACCGGCGCTCTCCCCTGGGCCACCGGCGCTCTCCCCTGGGGTACCGGCGCTCTCCCCTGGGGTACCGGCGTTCTCCCCTGGGGCACCGGCGCTCTCCCCTGGGGTACCGGCGCTCTCCCCTGGGGTACCGGCGTTCTCCCGTGGGGCACCGGCGCTCTCCCCTGGGGTACCGGCGCTCTCCCCTGCGGTACCGGCGCTCTCCCCTGGGCCACCGGCGTTCTCCCCTGGGGTACCGGCGCTCTTCCCTGGGGTACCGGCGCTCTCCCCTGGGCCACCGGCGCTCTCCCCTGGGGTACCGGCGCTCTCCCGTGGGGCACCGGCGCTCTCCCCTGGGGTACCGGCGCTCTCCCCTGCGGTACCGGCGCTCTCCCCTGGGCCACCGGCGTTCTCCCCTGGGCCACCGGCGTTCTCCCATGGGGCACCGGCGCTCTCCCCTGGGCCACCGGTGCTCTCCCCTGGGGTACCGGCGCTCTCCCCTGCGGTACCGGCGCTCTCCCCTGGGGCACCGGCACTCTCCCCTGGGGCACCGGCGCTCTCCCCTGGGGTACCGGCGCTCTCCCCTGGGGCACCGGCGCTCTCCCCTGGGGGCACCGGCGCTCTCCCCTGGGGTACCGGCGCTCTCCCCTGGGGGCACCGGCGCTCTCCCCTGGGGTACCGGCGCTCTACCCTGGGGCACCGGCGCTCTCCCCTGGGGGCACCGGCACTCTCCCCTGGGGTACCGGCGCTCTCCCCTGGGGGCACCGGCGCTCTCCCCTGGGGCACCGGCACTCTCCCCTGGGGTACCGGCGCTCTCCCCTGGGGTACTGGCGCTCTCCCTTGGGGCACCGGCGCTCTCCCCTGGGGTACTGGCGCTCTCCCCTGGGGCACCGGCGCTCTTCCCTGGGGCACCGGCGCTCTCCCCTGGGCCACCGGCGCCCTCCCCTGGGGCACCGGCGCTCTCCCCTGGGCCACCGGCGCTCTCCCCTGGGGTACCGGCGCTCTCCCCTGGGGCACCGGCGCTCTCCCCTGCGGTACCGGCGCTCTCCCCTGGGGCACCGGCGCTCTGCCCTGGGGCACCGGCGCTCTCCCCTGGGGTAACGACGCTCTTCCCTGGGGCACCGGCGCTCTCCCCTGGGGCACCGGCGCTCTTCCCTGGGGCACCGGCGCTCTCCCCTGGGGCACCGGCGCTCTCCCCTGGGGGCACCGGCGCTCTCCCCTGGGGTACCGGCGCTCTTCCCTGCGGTACCGGCGCTCTCCCCTGGGGCACCGGCGCTCTCCCTTGGGGCACCGGCGCTCTCCCCTGGGGCACCGGCGCTCTTCCCTGGGGTACCGGCGCTCTCCCCTGGGGTACCGGCGCTCTCCCCTGGGCCACCGGCGCTCTCCCCTGGGGGCACCGGCGCTCTCCCCTGGGCCACCGACGCTCTCCCCTGGGGGCACCGGCGCTCTCCCCTGGGGTACCGGCGCTCTCCCCTGGGGCACCGGCGCTCTCCCCTGGGGGCACCGGCGCTCTCCCCTGGGGTACCGGCGCTCTCCCCTGGGGGCACCGGCGCTCTCCCCTGGGGTACCGGCGCTCTACCCTGGGGCACCGGCGCTCTCCCCTGGGGGCACCGGCACTCTCCCCTGGGGTACCGGCGCTCTCCCCTGGGGGCACCGGCGCTCTCCCCTGGGGCACCGGCACTCTCCCCTGGGGTACCGGCGCTCTCCCCTGGGGTACTGGCGCTCTCCCTTGGGGCACCGGCGCTCTCCCCTGGGGTACTGGCGCTCTCCCCTGGGGCACCGGCGCTCTTCCCTGGGGCACCGGCGCTCTCCCCTGGGCCACCGGCGCCCTCCCCTGGGGCACCGGCGCTCTCCCCTGGGCCACCGGCGCTCTCCCCTGGGGTACCGGCGCTCTCCCCTGGGGCACCGGCGCTCTCCCCTGCGGTACCGGCGCTCTCCCCTGGGGCACCGGCGCTCTGCCCTGGGGCACCGGCGCTCTCCCCTGGGGTAACGACGCTCTTCCCTGGGGCACCGGCGCTCTCCCCTGGGGCACCGGCGCTCTTCCCTGGGGCACCGGCGCTCTCCCCTGGGGCACCGGCGCTCTCCCCTGGGAGCACCGGCGCTCTCCCCTGGAGTACCGGCGCTCTCCCCTGGGGGCACCGGCGCTCTCCCCTGGGGTACCGGCGCTCTTCCCTGCGGTACCGGCGCTCTCCCCTGGGGCACCGGCGCTCTCCCTTGGGGCACCGGCGCTCTCCCCTGGGGCACCGGCGCTCTTCCCTGGGGTACCGGCGCTCTCCCCTGGGGTACCGGCGCTCTCCCCTGGGCCACCGGCGCTCTCCCCTGGGGGCACCGGCGCTCTCCCCTGGGCCACCGACGCTCTCCCCTGGGGGCACCGGCGCTCTCCCCTGGGGTACCGGCGCTCTCCCCTGGGGTACCGGTGTTCTCCCCTGGGGTACCGGCGCTCTCCCCTGGGGTACCGGCATTCTCCCGTGGGGCACCGGCGCTCTCCCCTGGGGTACCGGCGCTCTCCCCTGCGGTACCGGCGCTCTCCCCTGGGCCACCGGCGTTCTCCCCTGGGCCACCGGCGTTCTCCCATGGGGCACCGGCGCTCTCCCCTGGGCCACCGGCGCTCTCCCCTGGGGTACCGGCGCTCTCCCCTGCGGTACCGGCGCTCTCCCCTGGGGCACCGGCGCTCTCCCCTGGGGCACCGGCCCTCTCCCCTGGGGTACCGGCGCTCTCCCCTGCGGTACCGGCGCTCTCCCCTGGGGCACCGGCGCTCTCCCCTGGGGCACCGGCCCTCTCCCCTGCGGTACCGGCGCTCTTCCCTGCGGTACCGGCGCTCTCCCCTGGGGCACCGGTGCTCTCCCCTGGGGGCACCGGCGCTCTCCCCTGGGGCACCGGCGCTCTCCCCTGGGGCACCGGCCCTCTCCCCTGGGGTAACGGCGCTCTCCCCTGGGCCACCGGCGCTCTCCCCTGGGCCACCGGCGCTCTCCCCTAGGGTACCGGCGCTCTCCCCTGGGGTACCGGCGCTCTCCCCTGGGCCACCGGCGCTCTCCCCTGGGGGCACCGGCGCTCTCCCCTGGGCCACCGGCGCTCTCCCCTGGGGGCACCGGCGCTCTCCCCTGGGCCACCGGCGCTCTCCCCTGGGCCACCGGCGCTCTCCCCTAGGGTACCGGCGCTCTCCCCTGGGCCACCGGCGTTCTCCCCTGCGGTACCGGCGCTCTCCCCTGGGGCACCGGCGCTCTCCCCTGGGGGCACCGGCGCTCTCCCCTGGGGTACCGGCGCTCTCCCCTGGGGCACCGGCGCTCTTCCCTGGGGTACCGGCGCTCTCCCCTGGGCCACCGGCGCTCTCCCCTGGGGTACCGGCGCTCTCCCCTGGGGTACCGGCGTTCTCCCCTGGGGCACCGGCGCTCTCCCCTGGGGTACCGGCGCTCTCCCCTGGGGTACCGGCGTTCTCCCGTGGGGCACCGGCGCTCTCCCCTGGGGTACCGGCGCTCTCCCCTGCGGTACCGGCGCTCTCCCCTGGGCCACCGGCGTTCTCCCCTGGGGTACCGGCGCTCTTCCCTGGGGTACCGGCGCTCTCCCCTGGGCCACCGGCGCTCTCCCCTGGGGTACCGGCGCTCTCCCGTGGGGCACCGGCGCTCTCCCCTGGGGTACCGGCGCTCTCCCCTGCGGTACCGGCGCTCTCCCCTGGGCCACCGGCGTTCTCCCCTGGGCCACCGGCGTTCTCCCATGGGGCACCGGCGCTCTCCCCTGGGCCACCGGTGCTCTCCCCTGGGGTACCGGCGCTCTCCCCTGTGGTACCGGCGCTCTCCCCTGGGGCACCGGCACTCTCCCCTGGGGCACCGGCGCTCTCCCCTGGGGTACCGGCGCTCTCCCCTGGGGCACCGGCGCTCTCCCCTGGGGGCACCGGCGCTCTCCCCTGGGGTACCGGCGCTCTCCCCTGGGGGCACCGGCGCTCTCCCCTGGGGTACCGGCGCTCTACCCTGGGGCACCGGCGCTCTCCCCTGGGGGCACCGGCACTCTCCCCTGGGGTACCGGCGCTCTCCCCTGGGGGCACCGGCGCTCTCCCCTGGGGCACCGGCACTCTCCCCTGGGGTACCGGCGCTCTCCCCTGGGGTACTGGCGCTCTCCCTTGGGGCACCGGCGCTCTCCCCTGGGGTACTGGCGCTCTCCCCTGGGGCACCGGCGCTCTTCCCTGGGGCACCGGCGCTCTCCCCTGGGCCACCGGCGCCCTCCCCTGGGGCACCGGCGCTCTCCCCTGGGCCACCGGCGCTCTCCCCTGGGGTACCGGCGCTCTCCCCTGGGGCACCGGCGCTCTCCCCTGCGGTACCGGCGCTCTCCCCTGGGGCACCGGCGCTCTGCCCTGGGGCACCGGCGCTCTCCCCTGGGGTAACGACGCTCTTCCCTGGGGCACCGGCGCTCTCCCCTGGGGCACCGGCGCTCTTCCCTGGGGCACCGGCGCTCTCCCCTGGGGCACCGGCGCTCTCCCCTGGGGGCACCGGCGCTCTCCCCTGGGGTACCGGCGCTCTTCCCTGCGGTACCGGCGCTCTCCCCTGGGGCACCGGCGCTCTCCCTTGGGGCACCGGCGCTCTCCCCTGGGGCACCGGCGCTCTTCCCTGGGGTACCGGCGCTCTCCCCTGGGGTACCGGCGCTCTCCCCTGGGCCACCGGCGCTCTCCCCTGGGGGCACCGGCGCTCTCCCCTGGGCCACCGACGCTCTCCCCTGGGGGCACCGGCGCTCTCCCCTGGGGTACCGGCGCTCTCCCCTGGGGTACCGGTGTTCTCCCCTGGGGTACCGGCGCTCTCCCCTGGGGTACCGGCATTCTCCCGTGGGGCACCGGCGCTCTCCCCTGGGGTACCGGCGCTCTCCCCTGCGGTACCGGCGCTCTCCCCTGGGCCACCGGCGTTCTCCCCTGGGCCACCGGCGTTCTCCCATGGGGCACCGGCGCTCTCCCCTGGGCCACCGGCGCTCTCCCCTGGGGTACCGGCGCTCTCCCCTGCGGTACCGGCGTTCTCCCATGGGGCACCGGCGCTCTCCCCTGGGGCACCGGCCCTCTCCCCTGGGGTACCGGCGCTCTCCCCTGCGGTACCGGCGCTCTCCCCTGGGGCACCGGCGCTCTCCCCTGGGGCACCGGCCCTCTCCCCTGCGGTACCGGCGCTCTTCCCTGCGGTACCGGCGCTCTCCCCTGGGGCACCGGTGCTCTCCCCTGGGGGCACCGGCGCTCTCCCCTGGGGCACCGGCGCTCTCCCCTGGTGCACCGGCCCTCTCCCCTGGGGTAACGGCGCTCTCCCCTGGGCCACCGGCGCTCTCCCCTGGGCCACCGGCGCTCTCCCCTAGGGTACCGGCGCTCTCCCCTGGGGTACCGGCGCTCTCCCCTGGGCCACCGGCGCTCTCCCCTGGGGGCACCGGCGCTCTCCCCTGGGCCACCGGCGCTCTCCCCTGGGGGCACCGGCGCTCTCCCCTGGGGGCACCGGCGCTCTCCCCTGGGCCACCGGCGCTCTCCCCTGGGCCACCGGCGCTCTCCCCTAGGGTACCGGCGCTCTCCCCTGGGCCACCGGCGTTCTCCCCTGCGGTACCGGCGCTCTCCCCTGGGGCACCGGCGCTCTCCCCTGGGGGCACCGGCGCTCTCCCCTGGGGTACCGGCGCTCTCCCCTGGGGCACCGGCGCTCTTCCCTGGGGTACCGGCGCTCTCCCCTGGGCCACCGGCGCTCTCCCCTGGGGTACCGGCGCTCTCCCCTGGGGTACCGGCGTTCTCCCCTGGGGCACCGGCGCTCTCCCCTGGGGTACCGGCGCTCTCCCCTGGGGTACCGGCGTTCTCCCGTGGGGCACCGGCGCTCTCCCCTGGGGTACCGGCGCTCTCCCCTGCGGTACCGGCGCTCTCCCCTGGGCCACCGGCGTTCTCCCCTGGGGTACCGGCGCTCTTCCCTGGGGTACCGGCGCTCTCCCCTGGGCCACCGGCGCTCTCCCCTGGGGTACCGGCGCTCTCCCGTGGGGCACCGGCGCTCTCCCCTGGGGTACCGGCGCTCTCCCCTGCGGTACCGGCGCTCTCCCCTGGGCCACCGGCGTTCTCCCCTGGGCCACCGGCGTTCTCCCATGGGGCACCGGCGCTCTCCCCTGGGCCACCGGTGCTCTCCCCTGGGGTACCGGCGCTCTCCCCTGCGGTACCGGCGCTCTCCCCTGGGGCACCGGCACTCTCCCCTGGGGCACCGGCGCTCTCCCCTGGGGCACCGGCGCTCTTCCCTGGGGCACCGGCGCTCTCCCCTGGGGGCACCGGCGCTCTCCCCTGGGGTACCGGCGCTCTCCCCTGGGGGCACCGGCGCTCTCCCCTGGGGTACCGGCGCTCTCCCCTGGGGTACTGGCGCTCTCCCTTGGGGCACCGGCGCTCTCCCCTGGGGTACTGGCGCTCACCCCTGGGGCACCGGCGCTCTTCCCTGGGGCACCGGCGCTCTCCCCTGGGCCACCGGCGCCCTCCCCTGGGGCACCAGCGCTCTCCCCTGGGCCACCGGCGCTCTCCCCTGGGGCACCGGCGCTCTCCCCTGGGGCACCGGCGCTCTCCCCTGCGGTACCGGCGCTCTCCCCTGGGGTACCGGCGCTCTTCCCTGGGGCACCGGCGCTCTCCCCTGGGGCACCGGCGCTCTTCCCTGAGGCACAGGCGCTCTCCCCTGAGGCCCAGGCGCTCTCCCCTGGGGCACCGGCGCTCTCCCCTGGGGTACCGGCGCTCTTCCCTGCGGTACCGGCGCTCTCCCCTGGGGCACCGGCGCTCTCCCCTGGGCCACCGGCGCTCTTCCCTGGGGTACCAGCGCTCTCCCCTGGGGTACCGGCGCTCTCCCCTGGGCCACCGGCGCTCTCCCCTGGGGGCACCGGCGCTCTCCCCTGGGCCACCGGCGCTCTCCCCTGGGGTACCGGCGCTCTCCCCTGGGGTACCGGTGTTCTCCCCTGGGGTACCGGCGCTCTCCCCTGGGGTACCGGCGTTCTCCCGTGGGGCACCGGCGCTCTCCCCTGGGGTACCGGCGCTCTCCCCAGCGGTACCGGCGCTCTCCCCTGGGGCACCGGCACTCTCCCCTGGGGCACCGGCGCTCTCCCCTGGGGCACCGGCACTCTCCCCTGGGGCACCGGCGCTCTCCCCTGCGGTACCGGCGCTCTTCCCTGCGGTACCGGCGCTCTCCCCTGGGGCACCGGTGCTCTCCCCTGGGGGCACCGGCGCTCTCCCCTGGGGCACCGGCGCTCTCCCCTGGTGCACCGGCGCTCTCCCCTGGGGTAACGGCGCTCTCCCCTGGGCCACCGGCGCTCTCCCCTGGGCCACCGGCGCTCTCCCCTAGGGTACCGGCGCTCTCCCCTGGGGTACCGGCGCTCTCCCCTGGGCCACCGGCGCTCTCCCCTGGGGGCACCGGCGCTCTCCCCTGGGCCACCGGCGCTCTCCCCTGGGGGCACCGGCGCTCTCCCCTGGGGGCACCGGCGCTCTCCCCTGGGCCACCGGCGCTCTCCCCTGGGCCACCGGCGCTCTCCCCTAGGGTACCGGCGCTCTCCCCTGGGGCACCGGCGCTCTCCCCTGGGGGCAGCGGCGCTCTCCCCTGTGCCACCGGCGCTCTCCCCTGCGGTACCGGCGCTCTCCCCTGGGGCACCGGCGCTCTCCCCTGGGGCACCGGCGCTCTCCCCTGGGGTACCGGCGCTCTTCCCTGGGGCACCGGCGCTCTCCCCTGGGGGCACCGGCGCTCTCCCCTGGGGTACCGGCGCTCTCCCCTGGGGCACCGGCGCTCTTCCCCGGGGTACCGGCGCTCTCCCCTGGGCCACCGGCGCTCTCCCCTGGGGGCACCGGCGCTCTCCCCTGGGCCACCGGCGCTCTCCCCTGGGGGCACCGGCGCTCTCCCCTGGGGTACCGGCGCTCTCCCCTGGGGTACCGGCGTTCTCCCCTGGGCCACCGGCGCTCTCCCCTGGGGTACCGGCGCTCTCCCCTGGGGTACCGGCGTTCTCCCGTGGGGCACCGGCGCTCTCCCCTGGGGTACCGGCGCTCTCCCCTGCGGTACCGGCGCTCTCCCCTGGGCCACCGGCGTTCTCCCCTGGGCCACCGGCATTCTCCCATGGGGCACCGGCGCTCTCCCCTGGGCCACCGGTGCTCTTCCCTGGGGTACCGGCGCTCTCCCCTGCGGTACCGGCGCTCTCCCCTGGGGCACCGGCACTCTCCCCTGGGGCACCGGCGCTCTCCCCTGGGGCACCGGCCCTCTTCCCTGCGGTAGCGGCGCTCTCCCCTGGGGCACCGGTGCTCTCCCCTGGGGGCACCGGCGCTCTCCCCTGGGGCACCGGCGCTCTCCCCTGGGGCACCGGCGCTCTCCCCTGGGGTAACGGCGCTCTCCCCTGGGGCACCGGCGCTCTCCCCTGGGCCACCGGCGCTCTCCCCTGGGCCACCGGCGCTCTCCCCTAGGGTACCGGCGCTCTCCCCTGGGGTACCGGCGCTCTCCCCTGGGGGCACCGGCGCTCTCCCCTGGGCCACCGGCGCTCTCCCCTGCGGTACCGGCGCTCTCCCCTGGGGTACCGGCGCTCTCCCCTGGGGGCACCGGCGCTCTCCCCTGGGGCACCGGCGCTCTCCCCTGGGCCACCGGCGCCCTCCCCTGGGGCACCGGCGCTCTCCCCTGGGGTACTGGCGCTCTCCCCTGGGGTACCGGCGCTCTCCCCTGGGCCACCGGCGCTCTCCCCTGGGGGCACCGGCGCTCTTCCCTGGGGCACCGGCGCTCTCCCCTGGGGTACCGGCGCTCTTCCCTGCGGTACCGGCGCTCTCCACTGGG
The DNA here is from genome assembly GCA_032164245.1 of Sternotherus odoratus. NCBI lineage: Eukaryota > Metazoa > Chordata > Testudines > Kinosternidae > Sternotherus > Sternotherus odoratus. The sequence goes on along the minus strand of JAVMKO010000016.1, from coordinate 1,029,404 downwards.
GTACCGGCGCTCTCCCCTGGGGGCACCGGCGCTCTCCCCTGCGGTACCGGCGCTCTCCCCTGGGGGCACCGGCGCTCTCCCCTGGGGCACCGGTGCTCTCCCCTGCGGTACCGGCGCTCTCCCCTGGGGGCACCGGCGCTCTCCCCTGGGGTACCGGCGCTCTCCCCTGGGGGCACCGGCGCTCTCCCCTGGGCCACCGGCGCTCTCCCCTGGGGGCACCGGCGCTCTCCCCTGGGGTACCGGCCCTCTCCCCTGGGGTACTGGCGCTCTTCCCTGGGGTACCGGCGCTCTCCCCTGGGCCACCGGCGCTCTCCCCTGGGGCACCGGCGCTCTCCCCTGGGGTACCGGCGCTCTCCCCTGGGGCACCGGCGCTCTCCCCTGGGCCACCGGCGCTCTCCCCTGGGGTACAGGTCGCGGGGGGAGGAATGTGGCCGGGGGGCAGGGGGTTGCTGGCAGCCAGGGCCTGGCTGGGCTGAGAAGGGTCCTGGTGCCCCCAGGAGGGGCGCTGGCTCTGTCCAGTGAGAGCGGCCACTGCTGGGCTGCGTGACTGCGCTGCCCCCTTCTGGGCGAAGTGGGGAGTGCTCCTCAGACCGGCCTGGCGCCGGTGAGCAGGAGGGGCCACCAGTGCACAGCCCGGCCCTGGCACTGCTCGGCACTGGGGGGTCTCACACCCTGAGAGCTGCAGCTTGTCCAGGGGGCAGGGCCCTGGTGTCACGCTCCTGAGCCCTCCACCCATCTGGCTGCAGGAAGTGGGGCTCCCTGTGCAGGTACCAGGCTCCTTCCCCAAGCATTGGCAGCTCACTGCTGCCCCCCAGTGGGCGCTGGCAGCCTACATCCGATCCCCTCTGTGCTGCAGGCCAGCACCTCTGGGGTGTGACACACCTGCCTCCTGGCCCCCACCAGCTCTTCAGGAGAGACCCCATCCCTCCTCTCCCTGGAGCCCGGCTCCGGTCTGCACTGCACAGCGCCGGGCTCCCAGTGCGAGCGTTCCTGGACCAGGCAGCGCAGGACCAGTGGGAAGGGGCCTCTAGGCTGAGAGCCGAAGGGGGCTGGACGTGAGAGCCCCAGTGCGCTGTGGGGGTGGCTAACCTCGGCCTGGGGGGGCAGGATCTCGCGGTTGCCTGGTCACTGTCATCTGGCTGTTTCCTGCCCAGCACCCCCGTTCTGTGGACGCCAGGGGAGATCAGCCTGGCTCAGCCGGCGGGAATCCCAGGCCAGTCCCAGCGGGGGTCTCCAGTGACGTTGCTGGGGCAGGGGCAGGGCCAGGGGTCAGCCGGGTGACCTGCTCCTCATGACGGACCGGACCCGAGCGCCCCACGGACGGGCTGTGATGGACAGTCAATGGCCCCAGGGCTACTGCTCACCCACCACCCAGATGGGTCGGGGCTGCTCCAGTGGGGCCCCCGCTTCTGACGGGTCACTCAGGAGACCTGCTGGCCGGGGTCACAGCCCCCTGTCCTGCCGGCTCAATGCGAGAGCGCCCACTAGTGGGCAACTGTGCATCCGCAACGGCCTCTCTGGCGGTTCCTGGGGCGGGTGGGGCCTCTGGCACTTCGGGGCATTCGCCGACCTGTCACCACAGCTTCACCGGGGAGGGGGGACACAGAGAAAACAATAACAAAAACCACGGAGCACTGGGGGAGGGGCACCGTAAGCACCTTCTCCCCACAGCGGCTGCTCCTAGGTCACGACAGCCCCCCCAGTTGATCTCTATTGCTCGCGGCTCACTCCGTGCTATGGGTGTGCGTGGGAAGGTGGGCACTGCCTGCCCCCCGCGCTGCGCTGCCCAGGAGGTGGTGTGGGGCAGGTGCCCCTCTGCCCCCTTTGATCCTAGTTGATTTGCTCTGAGTGTGTCTGGGGCCAGGGTAGTCTGGGCTGGGCAACTCTGCTGCTGGCTCTGCCCCTCTCCCTCAGTAGCCACGTGACGAGGGGGAGTGGAGGAGGAGGGAGGCAGGATGGCTGGGGCACCCCAAGGCTCCTTGTCCGATTCCCCTCTATGCCGGTCAGTGGCGAGGCGGGTTTAGCGCCAGCAGAGGAAACTGCCCCCCTCATAGCACCTGTCCTCGCGGTTCTGTCTCACCCGCTGAGTCCAGCAGCATCCCGGCCACCCTGCAGCCCCCAGCCCAGGTACCTGCCCCGATCTGAGACACTGGTTCATGGTGGGGCTGAGGGAGGTCGTGTGGGGTGCGGGCCAGGGAACAGTGCTGTAGTCGAGGGGAAATGCGGGGAGAAGGAGTTTGCTCACTTCTCCTTTGGGGACTGTGGAGTTACACTCGGGGCGGTTTATTCACTTTTCTTACTGCGCAGGGCCTGGGGAAGAGCCGCCTCGCACCTCCCAGCCGCTGGCTGCCCCACAGCCTGCAGGCCGGCCTGCCCTGCCCACACGCCTCCCGGGGACCTTCCGTGGCTCTGGCCAGCTCCCCGAGCTCTGAGCGTGTTGCTCTCCCGTCTGCACTGAAGTACAGCGGGGGCTGTCACTCCTGCCAGGCCCGGGGGAAGCTGACGCACTCTGTGGTTCCTAACAGGGATGAATCGCTCTGAGGGGCTACCCGCGCCCCTCCCTGGCACACTCCCCGCTTGAGGGGGCAGGTGTGCAGGAGAAAGGGGAAGAGAGACACCCAGGGCTCTTGTAGCAGCTTGTTAGGGGGTAAATCCCACCCACTGCTGAGGGGTTTAACAGGGACTAGAAATCCCCATGTCATGTGCCTCTGGAGTGCCCTCTAGGGGTAGTTCTCATTATAACACTACGAAGAACAGGGAATGTCTCTTGGACTGCACTCCCCAGAATCCTCCGCAGTGGGGTGTCTTTCGCTGCCCTTTGCTATCAGAAACCTCAAGGTGTTTTCTTCCTAAAGCTCCCAACCCCCTCTGTAGGCACAGTGTGCACCGGTCCCTTTGAACCCTGTTTGCCTGGTGCCCCGGAGCTCTCACTCCCCGGCTCGTCTGGGCCTGTTGTTAGTGGGCTGGGAGCTCTGGGGCTGAGGTTAGGCTGCTGTCTGCCTTTGTCTCCCGGCGGAAGTGGAGGCTTTCCCGACAATGGAAGGAAACGTTCCCAGGGCTGCAAGTCGCCTGGGTTGCAGTTACTGGCCAGGGCCATATTCTCGGAGGGCTGCATTGTTCAGGGCTGATAAACTCCGGAAGCCCAAGCTCAGAATGGAAGGAAGTCCCGGGGCTGCCGGGCTGGGGAGCATGTTCCCACGGTAGGGCCAGGGTGCCGGGAATCCTGGAAAGCTGCACTAGTCCTGCTCAGTGCTGGGGCTCAGCCAGGGGCCCTGAGGGGGCAGCGTCCCTGGCACAGCCCTGTGACCCCAGCCGTCCTTCCTGTCAGTGCGGACATGGGCGTGGCTGAGGTTTGCAGTTTGCTGCAGTCGGTGCTGGCGCCATGGGCACAGGGGAAGGGGCAGCCTGTGTGCCGGGCATGGCCCTGCCTCCGGCCCTAAGGCCACGTTCCCCCAGGTGCTGGCTGCTGTAGGGGCTGCGTCTGGGCTAAGGAACCGCCAGGACCGGGGGCAGATCTGTTCACATGGCCGGGGAGAGCTGCGTCCTGCTCAGAGACTGAGACAAGCTGTCACGGAGTGCCCGGGCGATGGGCCCCTTCTCCGTACACAGCCTGTTTCCCAGGCCAGGAGCTTCAGGGGTCCCCACTTCCAACTTCCTGGGTCTGACCTCGGAGCATTCAGCACCTTCTTCCCCTCCGTGTGCTTCCCCCAGCAAGCCCGCCTGGGCGGGGTCCTGGGGGAGCCCATGGATTCTGCACCCCAAATCCACAGTCAAACGTGACTCTCAGCCAGCCAGCAGAATAGACGGTTTATTTGAGATGTCAGGAACCATCCAACTCACAGCTTCTCAGTCTCAACAGGGGCCATCCAGTCAGGCCCTTCTGGGGTGCTAGGAGGTGAGACCCAGATTCTGGGCTCCTGCTTCTCCCCCAGGTTTATTCGATGACTTCCATCTGGTCTAACACAGACCATGCAGCGAGCGAGCGTGAGCCCTCCGCTGGATCCATCTTGGGGCCAGAGAGCCAGAAATGGCTCCTCTTCCCTTCCCAGCTAGACCCAGACTGACCACTCCCCCACCTCCAGTCCCTCTGTCCTTTCCTTTGTCTGGTTTCCCGGACTTGAGGTATCACCTGACCTCTCTCCCCTCCTGGGGTCAAGTTACAGCTTCACCCATTAACACCTGCAGTGGCTTTGCTTTGCATCAGCTACACATTCCTTTCCCTCCACATAGACGCTCAAGAAATGCATAGGGGAAACTGAGGCACACACACACAGTACTCCCACTTTGTCACACAAGCGGCCAGGCTGCCAACCCTCCAGGACTGGCCTGGAGTCTCCCAGTCGGCATTGGGCTCCCGGGCCTGTTGAACGGGGAGATTTGAATGGGATACTCGAAGGAAAGGAAATGACATCACGGTGGGATATAAATCTCCCGGAACAGCTTCAGACAGAGCTGGCAACCCTTCGCACTGGGGGAGGGCAGCTCCCTGCCCCGCCTCTTCTGCCCACAGCCCCGCCCACACGCAGCCCCAGGCCCCACCCTCTCCCCCGCTCGGCCCCCCCCCCGGCCGCCACTTGGCCAGTCCCTCCTCCTCCCCTGCGAGCTCTCCCCACCCGCCAGGTCCCTCCACCCCCGCAGGGTCGTGAGGGTGAGGAGGGATGCAGTGTGGGGGGGGGTCACTGAGTGCCCGGGCGATAGTCTGGAACCGCTCCCTAGGAAGCCAGTCAGGACTTCGGGGGAAGTGTCCCCTCTCCGTACACAGCCTGTTTCCAAGGCTAGGAGCTTCACGGGTCCCCACTTCCACCTTCCTGGGTCTGACCTCGGAGCATTCAGCACTTTCTGCCCCTCCGTGCGCTTCCCCCAGCGAACCTGCCTGGGTGGGGTCCTGGGGGAGCCCATGGATTCTGCACCCCAAATCCACAGTCAAACGTGACCCTCAGCCAGCCAGTAAAACAGTTTATTTGATGACAGGAACATACTCTAGGTAGAGCAAACGCGACCCCTCCGCTGGGTCCATTTTGGGGGCCCAAGAGCCAGGCAAAGCCTGCCTGCAGCTTCTTGCCAGTCCCCAGCTAGAACCAGACCCAACTCACTCTCTCCAGCCCCTCCTCCCCCCTGGCTCAGCCAGGTCAGGTGACCTCCCTCCCCCACTTAGAGTCAGATTACAGCTTCAGGTATGGACACCTGCAGAGGGGGGGAGAGGGCGTTGCCTGCTTGCTTACACTCAGCCCCTATCCCTTTACATAGACACTTAAGAAATGCATAGGGGAAACTGAGGCACACACACAGTATTCCTAGTCCGTCACAGTTCTCCCCTCTTCGAGAATGAACTGAGCAAGGTCACTTTAGCCAATGACCTGGGGAAGTTCGACCTCACCAATGTTTTCCTGGGTGCCCCATTATCTCTCCCACTCTTGGGTAGGAGTCACACCAGGCCCTGGATTAGCGCCTTCTTCAGTGCACAGAGAGCCCTCTGGCACTGCTTGTTCCCAGACCACCTTGTCTGGCTCACCCTTCTTCCCTAGCTCCGAAATTGGGCAGCTAGGTAGCTAACCTGGGGTACAACCCGCCGGTGGTACCTCGCTATCTCGAGAGAGGCCTGGGGACCGGCCAATCTCTGATCCTTTCCACCTTGGCCGGCTCTGGGTACACTAGCCTGTGCCAATACTTATGCGCACCAGTTGCTGCCTCCTGAACCCCCATGGTTCCACCTGATTTTCCACAGTTCCACTTCCCCTTGAGCCCATTCCCCGTGCAGGACTCCCTTCTCCCCCAGGAATCTGTCCCTGCAGCCTTCCCCAAGGGGGTCTGCAGTGCTCTGGCCAGGACGTTCCCTCAGCTTCTTCAAGGAGGGATCCCTTCTCTGCTGCGGCTGGTCAGCAGCGTATCCACCCGGGTGTCTGCCTCGGTGGAGGACAGATTCCCCCCCCCTTGCCGAGCAATCACTTCACTTGCCCAGCAGTTTCTCAGCCCTACCTGTGGGGCATCCCACTCAGCTGAGATTTCAGCTCTCCCTATGCTCAGCGCTGCCCTGGCTGTCCCAGTGGGGCAGGCAGCGAGCTCACTGCTCTGATCACAGCGTCAGAGCCAGAAACAGCCTCCTCTCCGGTGTGCAGGGGGGAGGGGAACATCACTCTGTCCCACCCCGCCCCCAGGGCTTTGCTAACAGGCAGGCAGGTATTCGGAGCCCAACCGCTTTTCCCCCCTGCCAGTCAGGTCAGTTGCATTTCAATGACCATCTTCCTCTCTGCCGATTGGTTCCCTGGATTCAAATTCAAACCCTCGGCCGTTACAGGAGCAGGGTTTGCATCCTGCCCCACAGAGACACAGTCACCACCCAACAGGATCTAACAGTGATATCCTGGAGACCAGGGCCAGCGACAGGGGGTACAACGGGTAGAGCTGTACCGGGCCCCGGACTTCAGGGGGGCCCCGTACACAGCTCTACTCGTAGTCATCTCCCCTGGGCACCGCACCACATTTCCCGGCTGTGTTCGGCGCCGCGGCCGGCTGCCTCCCGAGCCCTTCAGCCGCTGCTCGTCCCCGCACCCCAGGAGCCGCCCCGAGGCACCCCCGGCACAGGATGCCGGCGGCTTCAGAGCACTGGCCGGGCGCGCCGCTCCCGAGGCACCCCCGGCTGCAGCGCTTCCCCCACCCACCTGCAAGAGCCGGGCCAGCCCTTGGTGGGAGGGGGCACAAATACTCAGAGTAGGGGGGCCCCAAACGCTCAGAGTAGGGGGCCCCAAAATTTCTGTCGCCGGCCCTGCTGGAGACCCCCAACAACCTGTCAGCCTGACCCCTCCTTTGTCTGCACAGGGGTCTGGGCTCTAGGCGGGGCGAATATCTTCCTCCCTGTGACCCTCACCCAGGTCACACAGCCCCCAGCATCCGGTGACACTGCATCACCCGGGGCCCAACAACACTTCACTCTGTCCCAGGGTCTTGCCACCCCAGGACTGTCTCCCCCTTCACCACCTCCTTCCGCTCCCTCTGGGTGTCCACACGACTTGAACCCAGGGGATTTAACACAGACATACAGGTCGGGGACAGGGGTGGGAGTCTGTCCACCACCCCACCCATCTGGCTAATGGCGTCGATAGCCTTGGGGCCCAGCAAGGGAGCTAGACACTGGGGCTTGTCCGCAGGGTTCCCCTGGTTCGAATTGCCAGACTGCTCAACAGCAGTGAGGTGGACATTCCCATCCCCCCATCCCTTAACCAGGGACCCCAATTGAGTATTGAGGCATCCAGGGGTCTATCCCCACTCACCCCTCAGAAGTCCCTTGGGCCCCTTGGCTTCACCATTCCCAGTTCACACTGCTGCTTCTCCTGAAGCGCTTTTCCAGGCTCTTGCAGCCTTTCACAGCCCAATTCCTCTCTTGGACTCTGCTCCACTTCCCTCCATCTCTGGTCCCCGGATGGGGAACCCAATCGTGAAGACCCCCGTCTGGTCAGGGACAGGAATCTTGGGGATGCGCAGTGACCACTCCAGATGCTCCCAGATTCTCTTGCAACCCCATCCTGGATCAGGAATCTGCATCTGTCTCCGAGCAGCCATAATCCTCCAGCTTCTAGCTGCACGATTAACTGTGCTCTGCAATGCACAACCCCCTGTATTTGCACAGGGTCCTTCATTTCTCCACTGTTCCCAACTTGTTCTGGACTCACAGGCCTGTGTGCTCTCAACGTCCCACGGTCTCCAGGAGGAACCCCTTGTGCGCCAGCCCTTCTCGAGGTCACCGCCTCTTTGCCAGGGTTGAGCTGCCAGCTCCTCCGCCCCTGGGACCGCTCACTGCAAACCCCAGGGGAACCCTGACACTGCAAAAATCCTTCTCCCTCCTAGGGCCAAGCCGCACACTTCTCCGCCCCTGACTGCTTCCTGCAGTTCTCAGGGGGACCCTGGTTCTGCAACAGTCCTTTTCGCCAGTCACACACTCTCAGGGGTTAAGCTGCTGCTTTTCTGCCCCCTGTAACCGGCCTTCTCTGGGCCTTCAGCACGCCTGGTCCCCGGCGATCCCCCTTCTGTTTTACTGCTCCCCAGTCACTTACTGCTGGATGCGCCATCCATGGGGTGCCGTACATCCCACCGCTGTCACCAGTTGTCACAGAGTGCCCGGGTGATGCTCTGGAACCGCTCCCTAGGAAGCGAGTCAGGACTTCGGGGGAATACGTCCTCAGGAATAGCCGAGCTGGAAGAGGGCATGGCGGGGGGAGTTCTCCACGGTGCCTGGCTTGGATGAGCAGGATTTGGACAATTGAATCCCTTAGACCAGTGCCTGCAAACAGAGACATGAACCAGGGCCCAATCCTGCTTCTCTTGTCAGCAGGAGTTTCACCACCAGCTCCAAGGGAGCAGGATTGGGCCTCAGCGCTCTTATTCCAAGGCTGATTTAAAGACGGGCTGGTTCCAGAGGATGCTGCTCTTGCCTTTACCTCAAGGAGAGGGAGCAGCACCAGCATCTCTCTTTTGCGCCCAGGCTGGGATGAGGTCCCTGCTTCTGGGCGTGGCACCGCAGCCGCAGTGAGGAGGCTGGATGGGCTGCTGACACGTCTGGGCTTTCACCGGTTTGGCTGTGTCTGCTCGGACCAGGAGGTCTGCTTCCGCCGTCTCCTTAACACCGGGGCCCCGTGGCTGTCAGCACAGGGCTGGAGGGGGGAGCACGCTGGACCTAGGGTCACTGGAATTTTGGGGTCCCATTACCCCACCCTGTCGCGATCCTTAACACAAGACCAATCCCCTCCTGGGCTGTGCCTGTTCGGTCGTTCTGGCCGGGGTGAATCTGCCTGGTGGCCTGTGTGAGGCTGACTGGGGGGAAGAGGCTTTGCAATGCGGTATCTCCTTGGAAAGGTTCGGGGACCTCTCGGGGGCGCTGATGGAGGATGAGCCTGGTAAGCCTGGTTCCTTTGCTCTTCCTGCCCCGGGACCTGCGGCTCTGCTCCTCACGGCTCCCAGCGCTGAAGGGCTAGGCTGGCTGTACGGGATGAAGCTTCTCAGGGGTTAGATACACCTGGCACAATACTGAGACCGTGTCCTTCTGGGACTGTCTCCACGTATCGCTCCAGGGACGGAACCACCCAGCCTACCAGGTACCATCAGACGCCCCCGGCACTTCAGGGTGGGCTGTGATCTTTGCAGCAGGTTCTTGCTGGGAGGAGACAGCGGTCCCGGTGAGTGAGTGGCGTGGTGTGGGAAAGCAACACACAGGAGGTGCACAGACCCACAGGGAGCGTGGCTGTTCCCAGGAGCTGGGGTTTGGTTGCTGTGAATTCACCCTCTACTGCAGAGCTGGGTTAAGAAATCTCAGGTTCATGACTGTCACGGAGCGCCCGGGTGATGGTCTGGAACCGCTCCCTAGGAAGCCAGACCGGACTCCGGGTGGAGGGCCCCTTCTCTGTACACAGCCTGTTTCCCAAGCCAGGAGCTTCAGGGGTCCCCACTTCCACCTTCCTGGGTCTGGCCTCGGAGCATTCAGCACCTTCTGCCCCTCCGTGTGCTTCCCCCAGCAAGCCCGCCTGGGCGGGGTCCTGGGGGAGCCCATGGGTTCTGCACCCCAAATCCACAGTCAAACGTGACTCTCAGCCAGCCAGCAGAATAGACGGTTTATTTGAGATGTCAGGAACACCATCCAACTCACAGCTTCTCAGTCTCAACAGGGTCCCTCAGTCAGGCCTTTCTGGGGTGCCAGGAGGTGAAACCCAGATTCTGGGCTCCTGCTTCTTCCCCAGGTTTATTCAATGACTTCCATCTGGTCCAACACAGACCATGCAGCGAGCGAGCGTGAGCCCTCCGCTGGATCCATCTTGGGGCTAGAGAGCGAGTTGGCTTCTCTCCCTCTTCCCAGCTAGACCCAGACTCCCTACTCCCCAAACAGCCCCTCCTCTTCCTTTGTCTCTTTGTTTGGTTTCCCGGGCTTCAGGTATCACCTGACCTCCCTCCAACAGGTTCAGCTGACCTCCCTCCCCCACTTGGAGTCAGGTTACAGCTTTCAGGGATGCACACCTTGAGAGGGGAGGGCGTTGCCTCCTTGCTTCCAGCGTCAGCCCCTATCCCTTCACATAGACACTTAAGAAATGCATAGGGGAAACTGAGGCACGCACACACAGTACTCCCACTTCGTCACAATGACCCGAGCGTCAGTACCCCTGAGTCCTCAGACAGACTGTAAGTGCCGCTCTGACAGTCGCTCCTGCCCCATAGTGTCAGTGGGAGTTAACTAGACCTGTTTAATTGTCAGCATTAACTGCTTCACTGCTGATCATTTTGCAGCAACATCCAGCTAGCACGCTGCTCCCCGGCCTCCTCAGCCGTCCAAACCTCGGCTCTGGCCGCTGAGGCGCCCCGGGGTTTAGATGCACCCTCGTGGCACGGCAGGCACCTCAGCCTCTCCGCTGGGTGCTGGGAGCTGGCAGGAAGGACGGACAGACAGTGCCTGCTCCTGACCCAGAGGCTGGGCACAGGGCGTGTGGGGTGGGCCCAGGCACAGCCTAATGTCACCCAAAACAGTGACGTTCAATGCCGAGTGCGGCACCTTTAAAATAAATAAATAAATACAATTCCTGGGTGCCCCCCCAAGGAAAGGTGCTGCGCACGCCTGTGTCCTGACCTTCCTTCCCCCCCCAGGGCCTGCCCCGGGGCCAGCGGGCTGAGGCCCGGCACTTCCCTTTGGGACGGGACAGGGGGAGGGAGTTTTCCAGCCTCTGAGGCCTCTCACCTCAGCCCCCGGTGAATGTCCTGTGCTGTGAGGGGTGCGCAGAGATCTGGGGTCTGGCTGCACCCCGACTGGGCCCTCCGAGCTGGGGGAGGGTCAGCAGACCTGTGGGCGGGTGGGGAGGAAGAGGACTGTGGCATGTGGCGGTGTTGGGAGGCTGGTTGTAATGGTCAGGTTGGGGGGGGGAGGAGGAGAGGGAAGAGGTCTGTTGTGGTGCGGGGGTGTCAAGGGGCCGGTTGTGATGCGGGGTGTGTGTCAGGAGGCCTGTTGTGGTGCAGGGGTGGGGCAGAGGCCTGTATGTGTGGGTGGGGTGGGGTTGTCAGGAAGCCTGTTGTGTGGTCGTGGGGGGGATCAGGAGGCTTGTGGGGCATGAGGGGGCAGAGGCCTGCGGTGCAGGGGGGGAGGGGACTCTGGTGTGTAGCCGCCCCCAGTGTCTGGCAGGGGCTGCTGCCGTTCTTAGCTGAGTGGTTGCCCCTCCCCAGGCCTGTCAGTGGGGGCAGAGGGGCTGGCAACCCCCGCCCACCTCCACCTCTGGACGCTCCCTGCCAGCCAGCGTCCTCCGGGGCAGCCCCTTCCCAGCCTGGGGGAAGGGCCCGTGGAGCTGCAGAGCGATGAAGGCGGCCGGGTCTGGGCCGGGACTGACCCCGAGAGCTGCGAGGATGCTGGAGCTGGCAGGGGCCTGGTGCTGCCGTTACCCCTGGCAGCCCGCACCGTGCGTTTGACCTGCGCCCGGCCCGGGACAGATCCCGGCACCGGTGGAGGAAGCACGTGCTCGGGGTGGCACATTTTAAGGGGCGGCCTCCAGCCATTCTTGGGGCGGCACATTCTGGCTGCCCTTGGGGGGGGGGGGGCAGTTGCGCTTTTCCTGCTTGGGGCGGCAAAAATCTAGAGCCAGCCCTGCCCCCGTGCAGGGAGTTGGCCCTTGGCCCAATGGCTTTGGGACCGGCCAGGGATCTCACACGCTCTCTGCTGACAAAGGCTCCTTCCCCTGCTTGGCTAGAGGATCCTCAAAAGCCTTGCCAGTGGGAGCGGGAGGCACGCGGGGCGCACATTGACACCAGGACGCAGACAGTGTTTTTGTATCTCCCCCTGCAGCTCAGCGGAACAGACAACGAATGTGGCTGTGAGGACGGGGATGAGGCCTCCTGCAAGAAAAGGAGCAAAAACTTGTAAGTGACATGTGCGGTCAGGTCAGGGCGTTGTCCCACATTGCCCCCAGGATCCGGAGATCCGGCTCCACTCGTGTCTCGGGATGTGAGCGGGAAGGGAGGCTGGGCCGTCTGTGTGTGAAATAACAAGGCTGTGCCCTTGTACCTGTATTAGTTGTCACGGGGCGCCCGGGCGAGGGTCTGGAACTTGCTCCCTATGAAGCCAGTTAGGATTCCGGGGGAAGTGTCCCCTCTCCGTACACAGCCTGTTTCCAAGGCTAGGAGCTTCCCAGGTACCCGCTTCAACCTTCCTCGGTCTGACCTTGGAGCATTCAGCACCTTCTGCCCCTCCGTGCGCTTCCCCCAGCGAACCCACCTGGGCGGGGTCCTGGGGGAGCCCATGGATTCTGCACCCCAAATCCACAGTCAGACGTGACTCTCAGCCAGCCAGTAAAACAGAGGTTTATTTGATGACCTCTATCTGGTCTAACACAGACCATACAGTGAACGTGACCCCTCAGCTGGATCCATTTTGGGGGCCAGAGAACCAGATAGCTCCTCTGCCTCCCCTGCCTGACTCCAGCTAGCTTCAGACTCCAAACTGAAAGTCACTCTCTCCAGCCCCTCCTCCCCCCTGGCTCAGCCAGGTCAGGTGACCTCCCTCCCCCACTTGGGGTCAGATTACAGCTTCAGGTATGGACACCTGCAGAGAGGGAGGAGGGCGTCAGCTACTTGCTTACCTTGTCTCTGATTTGCATCAGCTACACATCCTTATCCCTTTACATAGACGCTCAAGAAATGCATAGGGGAAACTGAGGCACACACACAGTATTCCTACTCCATCACACTAGTGCACTAGTAACTGGACTGGGTTACTGGTGGGCTGGACAGAGCTCTGTGCAGTTATATCACTTCCTTACCCTCAGCAACATGGTGGGAACGGTGACCTGAGTGGGAAGGACAGAACGCAGTACGATCTCGCTTTGGATAAAGTCTGGCGATCGTTGAAGGAACCGGGGCCTCCCCAGGGAGTGCGAAGAGGAGGCAGTGCGCAGGGCGAGCCACATACAGCCAGGCTAGGAGTGGAAGATGTTCGGGGCTCGTTTCTTTCTTGATGGGTTTCCAACAGGCCGTCTCGCTCCTAGGGCCTTGGACCCCAGGATTCTCTGGGCGGCAGGGAAGTGGAGGTCAGAAAAAGGACATTTCGAGTGAGTGAAACTTGAGCTGCGGGCTCCTTCCTGCTGGCCCCATGCAGGGAGCGGAGCAGGGAAGCTTGCAGCTGCTGTTGTTTAATATCCCAGGGCAGGACCCAGGCCTGTTAGAACGGTGAAGGACTCCCAGCAATGAATCCTCTGGCTGAAAAGAGGGAAGCTAACCAGGATGGTCCTTTGTAACGGCTCAGATTTGGTCTGTGCTGCTGCCCTTTGGCTGCGTCTAGAGCTGGAACCCCCTCCCCCCCCCCCGACCGTTTCAGGTTTGCAGCCAGGCTGCAAGCCGGACGGGAAGTGTTACATGTCACACAAGTGTGCCCTGAGTGTGGACACTTGCACAGAAGCGTTGGGTACGGAGCTAGTTCGGACATGTGGACACAGAGTGCCGCGGGGAAAGACACTTAGGAAGCCCCTATGATCATCACCATTACAGATTTGTGTTGGGGAAACTGCCGTGCATTCGAAAAGCAAAGGTGTAACCAACAACCGGCCTGGCAATGGACTCTGTCTTCCTAAACCATCCCTTGGGGCAGCCACAGAAATCAGGGGCGGGGTGTGTGTGTGTTATTGTCCTATACAAATCGGTGCCGAGTGTGGTGTGGATGGAAAGTGATTGTGTCAACAGCCTGGGTACAGGAGGTGTGTACATCGGGTGACTACCACAGCCCTAGGGGGTCACTCTTATCCTCGGGGAGAGAAGCATCATCAGCCCCGGACCCACCTTCCTCCCCTGCACCCCGAGGACTTGGCTAGTGGTTGTGCGGTGTGGTTCTATGGTGCAGTCCATGGGAGCGCCACTAGGGGGCACTGTTGTCCCGGGGGTGGGACGCCGGCACGGCAGGGAAGGGTCAGGGTTGGTATTTTGATGATTTCCTCCTGACAGTTCAGTTTCAAGCCAGTCCTGCACAATCCGCGTTTCGTGCTCCCCGCTCTGCCGCAGACCTGCCCCTCCGCTCTGCAGGGCTCGGTGGGGAAGGAAGAAGAGGACTCAGACTAGCGAAGCTTCCCGTCTTCGCTGAGTCCCCGGGGCAGCTGCAGAGCCGGGCATCTGCTCCTCCCCTTGGGACAATAGGGGCCAGCGGTGGATCCCCGGCGGAGCTGCTCAGCGCTGTGCTGCCCTGCCATTGGCTGAGCAGTGAGTGTGCAGTCAGTCCATGTGGAGGATTTCTGGTGCCTGCAGCTGAGAGCGGCACTCTGCTCTCTTCCCCAGCCCAGTGCACACAGCGCTCGCCCCCGACGTGCCCCAATGTACCACACCATGGTGGACTTCTCCGAAAAGTACCTGGAAAGGTAGGATTCCTGCCCGGAGCCCAGGGGGGCAGAGGAATTGGTGTGATGCTGTGGTCTGTGTGTGTGTGCGGGTGCAGGAGGCAGGCTGGCATGCAGAGGGTGCTTGCACTGATGGGTGTAGGGCTGCTGCGAGGAGCTGAGAATCTCTGACCCGCTCTCTCTTTTCCTTCCACGAATGGGTGAACTCTCCGATTTGAGACTGTCCCAAATCAGGATATCTGGGGCATGGCTGCTTCTAAGCCCTCATGGTTTTGAAGAGTCGCTAGCCCCAAATCAAAGAGAAAAGAGTTTTCTTACCAGCTGTCACTTTTGCTGCTATGTCCCATGAGGCAAATAATCCACTGGGGACCTGGCAGCTCAGTTCTGTGGGTTTCTCCAGCCGATGCAGCCCTGGTGAGGGCTGTTTCTGTTGTTTGTTTGCAGTTATGTGCAAGGAAAACAAAGGCCGGTTGTCTCTTGCAGTCAGTCAATGTAGAATCTCGTCAGATTGACAGGAGAGTCATCTGGAGCTGTCGCATGCCGGAGATCCAGAGCTGTTTATAGCCAGAAATTTGCACTGTGCCGATATGTAGCTATTTGGGCATGGTTATGTTCACATGGTCGCGGTATGTGTGCTTGTAAATACCACAGTGCTTGTAACCTTCTCAAGTACACTGTCCCTGCAAATGGCAGGGGATGGTTTTGCAGAGGAATAACCACTGAGTTGCTAAGTTAAGAACATGGCTACAATTGTGGGTTGGAGCTGTGTAGGGTTGTGTGGCTCTTTCTTGGAAAACGGCACTCTGGCATTAGCATTCCCGGGAGTGCTGTAATAGGAGACAGATGGCGTTTGAGGGCCAGGTTCCTTGTATCCACCGTTTTCCCACGTTGCTTTCTGACTGACAACCAGCATCCGAGTCACTGCCCAGCCGTGGCCACCGAGGGCTCCATTCAGCAAGGCGCTGAACCTGTGCCTAACTTCAGGTGCCTGATGGGGCCCTTTAAAGTCGATGGAACATCACAGGAGCTCAAAGCTCAGGATGTACGGAGGTGTTTGGCTGGATCGGGCCCGAGTGTGCAGCGCCCTGTAGGGCTGACCTGTCATTCAGACAAGAGAACCGTTTGCCAGGTCGTCTCTTCTCCGAGCCCCTGGCCTGGGGCGGAGAGCCTGTGGATTGGACAATGGCCAGGTCCCCCCAGGCCATTCTGCGCCGTGGTCCCCGAGCGTCGGATTCTCTCTTCCATTGCCTAGCCACTCTCCCCAGGGACTGGGCGGATGTGCTGCCCCTTAGTGTCCTGCGCTGCACCCGCTGGGGTCTCCCCAAGCTGCCCTCTGCACAGTATTCGCCTGCACCGTAGTCCGTGCTGGGGAGTGTGTCTAGGAGAGCTCAGGAGACACGGTGCCGATGGGCGCCGTGCAGAGCCCTCGGACAGAGCCCTGGCTCCAGCTGCTTGGTTCCCTGGCTTTCGTTGTCTGCCTGGGACGAAGACATACCTGTGCCTTGTCAGGAGGGCAGGCAGGTGGCAGAGAGATGGTGGAGAAAGTGCCACAAGGGCCTGGATCTCCCCCACTGGCAGGGACGGCCTTTGCCTCGGCTTGCCCGGAGCCGCGCAGCGTGCCACGTGACCGGGCCGTGCTGGGCCTAGAGATGCAGCATCATCCCCACCCTGGGCCAGCACTTCCCACTCCACGTCCTCCGCAGCCCGGCTGCTTTAACCGGACAGCCCAGCAGTAGCTGGCTAAGGCCTGTTCAACTCAAGGCAGCCTTGGCCAAGCAACGCGTTTGTGTAAATGGCTCCCAATGTCCTCTCTGGCCTTCCCAGGGCAGAGGGTAGGTCACCCCCTGTGCTCAGGCCTAGCTGGGAGCCGCCAGCTCCGGGGCTCCCCCCTCTCTCCCATGGGGAGGTTGCACAGAATCACAGAATCTCAGGGTGGGAAGGGACCTCAGGAGGTTCTAGTCCAACCCCCTGCTCAAAGCAGGACCCACCCCAACTAATTAACATTGCACATGCAATGAACAGCGGGGCGGGTTAGCTGTTTTCCCTGGTCAAGTCCAGCAGTTCTGCCCTGGCTCCCCATGTCCCTTCTGTCATCACCGCGGGGAGCCGAGCCCCTGGCGGCTCAGTAATTCAGGTCGATGCCTGAATAAGGGCTGCAAGGCCAGGCCCTTTTACCCAGCCCTGGGCTGCCCGAAGCCTCGTGGTGTTCTCGCTGGAGGCTCCCCCCACGTCCCCATCCCTGTCTCTGCCTCTTCTGGGTGCAGGGCCGGGTGCTCTGGTCCCCCGGCGTTCCTGAGGATGTCTGCGCTCTATAAATAGCTCCTCATAAATCCCTGCCTGCCTTTCCCCCGCTCCTGCAAAGCCCCATGGCTGGTTTTTCCACCTTCCTTTGGTTGCCACAGCAACCAGGCGTGGGGTTGTCATAAAGAGCGGCAGCCCATGTGCAGGGCTGTGCGCAGCTGGAGCGCGGCTGTGCTGGCGCTGACACCGCCTGACTCACTCCATGGCGCGCTCCCAGCTCCGTCCCTCCCACTTCCTGACTCGCTGGCCCCGAGCGAGAGCGGGAGGCAGAGCTCCTGCAGCCTCTGGCCAGGCTGGTCGCTCGCTGCGCTCCAGGCTCAGGGTCCCTCCGTGGACTCGCTGCCTGGGGCAGGCTGACCGGCAGCCATGCCCTTCTTCCGGGACCTCTCCAAGCCGCAGCCCCTGGAATTCCCCTCGGACATGTTGCTGGGCCTGCCCCGGCCACGCAGCGGGAACCTGCAGCGCCGGCACACCATGAAGGAGTAGGTGGGGCGGTGTGCTGGGACATGGAGCGCTGGGCTGCACCGGGCTCGGCTGGTCTCCCCCTGCTCTCCCCGGGAAGCGCTCGCGCTCTGCCCTAGAGCTGCTCCAGGTCTTGCTCAGTCAGCCACCCCCTGCCACAGGTTCCAGAAACAACTGCGCTGGGTCCCTCTCCCAGCCTCACCACCAGCGCTGCCCTCCCCTCTCCCCCCCCCCCCCCCGGCACTAAAACCTCCTCTTCCCTCTAGGGCCAAAGACATGAAGAACCGACTGGGGATATTTCGACGGCGAAACGAGTCTCCAGGAGCCAACCCCATCAGCAAGCTGGACAAAGCAATGAAATCCCTCAAGTAGGTACCGGTGGTGGGAGGCGCAGGGCTCGGTGGGGGCTCTCTCAGCGAGGGGGGGGCCGCAGGGCTGTGACAGCACCGCAGCACAGGGGGTCGAATACAGGCGGCCATGGGCACTGACCCGCTGTTCCCAGGACACCCAGCGCCCAGCCAGGAGCGAAGGAACAGCCGCCCTGCCCCGAGTCCCAGACCATATTCGGACCTAGAGATCTGGACTTGAAACGTTTGTGCTCTGAGTGAAGCCGCTGGGGCCAGGTGGATGCCGGCTGCTGTCCCCCACCCAAGGGCACAATTCCTGCCCTCTGCTCCGCCCTCCTGCCTCACACAGGCCAGAGAACCTCCCGCAGCTCGTCCTGCTCCAACCCCACGACCCGAGCTACCACGCGGCCTCCCGAAAGGCCCCAGGCTCAGCGGAAAGCTCCCGCCCACCGTCCCGCATGGGTTACTGCTCAGGGCGCTCCGCAGGGTCTGTGAGCTGGGAGGGGCAGGTGCCCCCCCCTGCCCCTGGGAGAACAAGGCCTCCTCCTGCCCCACTCCCTCGTGGCGGGGCTGCCCAGGAGAGGCTCTGGGGTGCTGGCCCCTGGTATCCCGGGCTCAGTGCAGAGTGATGGGAGCTGGTCCATGGTCGCTAACCCTGGACCCGAGCTCCCTCGCTGAGCCCAGCCTGGGGCACCAGCAGACGCTCAGACGTCTGGGAGGACCTGGCTAGCCACCGGAGCACTACTTGGGTCTGACTCTCTCCTGCCCACCCCCGGGCTGGCAGAGCCCCTCGCTCTCGGGGCCTGAGGCTGCTCCAAGCTCCGTCCTGACGGGAGTGCCGAGGCTGGGGGCAGGGGGACGGACGTCTGGGTGTCAGTGCAGCTGCTGCTCAGCCGGCCCAGGCAGCCCAGGAGCCAAGAGCCCGAATTTGCCTTTCCAACGAGCGGCTCCTTCCATTGCAGGCCGACCCCGGAGGAAGCTCTCAAGTGGGGGGAATCTCTGGAGAAACTGCTGCTGCACAAATGTAAGTGTTTGCTGCCCCCCCCCCCCCCCCAGGGTTCGGAGGATCACATGCCAGTCCTGGGCTCTCCGCGGGCAGAGCCGAATTGTCTCACTCTGGCCTCATGCTTCAAGAGCGTGATTCCCTCTGGGTAACAAGGAGTCCTGTGGCACCTTAAAGACTAACTAAAGTATTGGAGCATAAGCTTTCGTGGGCTAATACCCACTTCGTCGGATGCAAGCAGGGGCCACATCCGACAAAGTGCTTGCATCCGATGAAGTGGGTATTAGCCCACGAAAGCTTATGCTCCAATACTTTAGTTAGTCTTTAAGGTGCCACAGGACTCTTTGTTACCTCTGCTATTCCAGACTAACACGGCTCCCTCTCGGATTCTATTCCCTCTGGGGGCTCCCAGGCCAAGTTTTCGGCTCCCCCCTTCCGCAGGGCCCTGTGGGGCTGGGGAGCAGTTCTGGCCCTGGAGGGCGCCGTGTTCTCGAGGGAGAGCAACTGCAATGCCAGCCCAATGAGCGAGGAGTTACTTGATACTTCCCCTTTGGAGAAATGGCAGCGCTAGAAATTCCACCTTCGCCCTTCCTGGGCAGGTCGGGCTGTGTCCCAGTGCAGAGCCTGGCTAGAGGGTGTTACTGGATGGCTTGGGAATGACAGGTCTGTGGGTCCTGAGCTCTGCCCCTCTCCACTCAGTGTCCCAGGTTCCCCTCTGGATGGGGGATGGGGATATCTCCTCATCTCCCAGCAGAGTAGGGAGGGCAGGTCAGTACGGTGTGTAAGGGACTTTGAGAAGCTTGGCGGGAAGGTGCTCTAGGAATGCAAACTTCTGCATTTCCTGCCCTAAAATGGTGTCATGGCCACAGAATGGTCCCTGGGTTCCACCCCAGAGGTGACTGATTTTCCACACACACCTACAGACCCCACACGTGCTGGGTGGGCCCCCTCAGGAGAAGGCACTCGCTGATGGAAGGAGGCCCCTCTCTCTCTGGGTCATAGGAGATGCTTGGTGCAATGCCAGGCCAGGCCAGACACCTGGCTGAGAGCTGGCCATTCAGCATGAGCACAGAGAACGTTCCCGTGTGCGTCTCCATGGAGTGGAGCGGGCCAATGCCCAGCCCCGTCTGCAGCTCTCCGCAGGGCAGAGCAGCAGCCTGATAGCGCTAGTGAGGGCACCGCTGCAGGGACACTCGGCGAGCTTCTCGCGTCAGAGCAGCTGCAGCCGCAGCCAGAGCCTTCCCATCCCCGCAGGACTTTGGGGGGCAGGAGACATTACAACGGACTCCCAGCCCTTCCCCCAGTGCCCTGGCTGTGGTAGCATTTCCAGCTCGGAGTGGAGACATCAGGTGGAGGGACTGGAACGAGGTGGTGTCAGTGGGCTCTCCGAGGGGCTGTATTTTAAGCAGAGGGTGCCTGGCGGAGGCTGGCTGCTGGGCTTGGCAGTAGAGTGTGTCTCTGCTCCCCACAGATGGGCTGGCTGCCTTCCGGGCCTTCCTGCGGACGGAGTTCAGCGAGGAGAACCTGGAGTTCTGGCTTGCATGCGAGGAGTACAAGAAGATCAAATCCCAGTCCAAGATGGTGTCCAAGGCCAAGAAGATCTTTGCGGAGTACATTGCTATCCAGTCATGCAAAGAGGTACCGGGGAGGGTCTGCCGCACGGCCTGTGCACCCGGGGAGGGGCGGTTCCCAGCTCTGTTTTCTGCACGGCCCAGACGTTGCTCGGGGACCTGGGGCCCCATGACGCCAGAGAGCACAGGGGGCCATGCAGACGACACTGCTGTGCACAGGGGGATCGAGAGGTGCCAGCTGGTGCCTGCTCTGGAGACACTGACCAGTGCCCCTTGGCAGGTGCGAGGCCCTGGGGGCAGAAAATGGGCATTCGGATAGTCTGAGGCTGGCGGCTGGCTTCAGGTTGAGCTCGAATTCCAGGGAGCCTCAGTTTGCCCATAGATCCCCACACCGGCCAAAAACATCCATGGCCCAATGGCAGTGCTGCTGAGTCAGCTCTGGGGGAACCGGGGGAGCACACTCACTGACCCCTCCCGTTAGCAGCCCTGTCAAGGGCTGCGGGTGGCTGGGAGGTGCCCTTGTGACACCCATTCAATGATCCCTCCGTGGCTCCTGTTTTGGAGAGATGCGGTGCCCTGGTCTGTGCCTGGGTCTGCCCCTGCCGAAGCCCTTCCCACGTTCCTTTGGAGACGGAGTGATGCGTAGGCCAAGGGCTGCAGCACCTGCCCTCACTCCCCACTGGGAGCCAGGTGCCTGCTGGGCCCGGCTCTGTGGGGACATCGCTGATGGGGCCTGTCCCTTCTTCCTCTGCAGGTGAACCTGGACTCCTACACGCGGGAGCACACCAAAGAGAACCTGCAGACCATCACCCGGAGCTGCTTCGACCTGGCGCAGAGACGGATCTATGGGCTCATGGAGAAGGACTCTTACCCCCGCTTCCTCCGCTCCGAGCTGTATTTAGACATAATTAACCAGAAGAAGTCCAGCCCCCCACTGTAGATCCCAGGGACTCTGTCTGGGGCAGACTGGGAGCGGTATGTTTACATGAATTCGACTGGGCGGTCTTCCCTGAGCTGGATGAGGGGAGCATGCCTTTCTGCTGGGATTCACGCCCATGGAAGCCATCTCTGTAGCGAACGGACGTGTGGACAGGCAAAGGCAGAGCGCTGGAGGCCAAGGGGCTGGCGAGCCGAGCAGTCTGGTACTGTTCCATTGACCGTTCCTCAGGATCTCGCCATCTCACTGGTACGACACCCTTTGCCACGGCTCGGGGGTGAGTTCTAGCCAGGAGGGAAGCTCCCGCGAGACTACTGTGAAGCACTGGCCTGAGCTTTGTCTTTGTTTTGGGGGCAATGAGTCGGTGGGCAGGGAGGCTTGGGGTGAGGGGAATCCAGCAAGGACCGGCTTCTTGCCTCAACAAGAGACACTGAACTGGACCAAACCCCTTTTCGTGGCTTTGCCATGCTCCCCTGGCCCTGCAGAACTGCACTTGCCAAACTGGCTCACAAAGGCCCCCATCATGGGCTAGACCGGCACATCTTTTGTCTGTCTGTGGCGCCGCGAGAGCCAGTTCCTCCCCCCGCCCACCACACACCTCGGTTTATTTATTGACCTCCTGTCGCTGGACACGGTGCTGTCCTAGGAGCTCCTCGTATTCTTCCCTTTGTCATTTACAAGTGCAATATCTCTGCGTGTGGTGGAGTCCCGCAGCGGAATGGACAGCCATCTCTTCGAAGAGCGGGCGCATCATTTGCAAACTCGGTGCTCCTAGCAGCAGGCCGCTGGGAGAGCCTGGATGTAGATATAGTTCCGTGACGACGGAGGGTTTGATTGCGTAGATAAACAGTTGTGTGAATCAGACCCTCTCACTGCTCTGCATAACGATGTCATGGTCTGGGAAACGTGGATCTGACGGAGTTGGACAGAATGTCTTGCGTCTAAGTGCCCAGTTTACAATGCAAAGCATCTCTGCAGCTAACAGAAACATGTTGCTGTCCTGGTTATAGTGTAAATAAAAGGAGAATATAATTTCTTGTACCTGCCTTTTCTTCATGGGTTGTTTCTTTAAACAGCTGGCCAGTGTAGGGACCACTAACCCAGGCGAGCCGGATCTCCTTGCCCAAGCAATGGCTCTAAAGCCAGCAGGGCTGAGTTTCCTCCAGTGTGAAGTTCCCCTAGGAAGGACCCACTAGTGCAGGGGTGCACTACCCTGTTTCCCCGAAAGTAAGACATCCCCCGAAAATAAGACGTACTTCCAGTTTTGCCTCTCGCTGTAATATAATGTAATGTAATTTTGGGAGCAAAAATTAATATAAGACACTGTCTTATTTTCGGGGAAACACGGTAGTACCCTGCACAAGTGTTTCCACCCAAAGGAAAGTCACAAAAAATCTTGTTCCATAAGACTCAGCATCTTTTCCATAGGTGTGAAAAATTAATCCACACTGCAGGTTTATTACCGATCCACCTCTGCTTGGGCGTGGTCTAAACGGACCAATCAAACTCTGCTTGGGCGTGGTCTAAACGGACCAATCGAACTCTGCTTGGGCGTGGCCTAAAGGGACTAACCAGGTTCCAGATGGAGCTCTTGTAGAAATACCAGCTTTTCCTTCCAACCCCCAGGAGCAGCAGGGCCATTTTCATGATTTTTTTAAAAACCAAACTATTCCCCTGCAGTGTTTGTAACCTGGACACTGCGGCATGGAGCCAGGACCGGAGCCCTGGAGAGTGGAAAGCACCAGGCACCCAAGGGATTAGAGTATTTTCATTATCCAGTGAAAAACCAAATGTGAACAAGCAGCACCAGCAGTGACAGGTAAATGCAGCTGGTCTGAGGGCGCCCTGGGCTGTTCGGGAGGATTAGAACTAGCACCACAAAGAGCCTCTGTGCCTGAAAGTTTGGCTTTTAACCAGTTTCCCTCTGATCTGGGCTGATCTATTATATTCCTTGCATCTGATGGACTTATTAAAACCTGAGATCTCTACAGATAACTCCGTGGCTTGGAGTCTCATAGCTCTGCCAGAAGTCTGGGCTCAAGGCAGGAATCGCTTGGTGGAATTCACTGGCCTGTGCAGTGCGGGAGGCAGACTGGATGATCTAATGGTTCATTCTGGCCTTAACGCCCACAGATCTATTACAAATGATCCCGCTCTAGAGACGGGCTCTGTTACGATCCCTCACCCGTGTGGGTCCCTTACATCGACCATGCTGTTCAACTGGCGTCTGATTTCATTCCACGAGACCCAATTTTATTTCCAGTCATGTCCAGCTTTACATGGTGCATGTGTTCTGGGCAGTACCAGTTCACTTCACAGGCCCCCGTTCCTTTCCGGATCAATCCTGTGTATGCCAGGGGTGCCCAAGGGCCGGCTGAAATGGGCCCCGTTGTGCTAGGGGCTGCACGAGCACAGACAGCAGACGAGCTCTGCTCCGAAGAGCTGACAAGCTAAATGGCCCAGCCCTCCAGCGCAGGTGTGGAAGGCATAGAGCATACCAGCAGAGTGACCCATAGCAGTGCCATGGATTGTGTGTTGTGGGGGGGGGGGTTGTTAGGAGGGAGGAGCAGGTGGTAAAGGGGTGAGAGGGACAGGATGGGGAGGAGAGGGGCCGGTGTGGAGTGACGGGGAGGGAAGGGCCAGGGGAGGGTTGGAGCAAACAGCCATCAGTGCAGGGCAGAGAAAGTCCAGTCACGACAATGGCTGCTGGGCCCGGTGTGGCTGGGGGAGGGGAGGCACTGCCTGGATCCTTGGCGGGAGGTCCTGGGAGGTGGCCCCTCAACTGGGCCCCAGTTGGCTCCCCCCGTGCAACAGTTTTTCAGCCAGGGCTTGATGTGTGGCAATGACCATGATGACACCGCTGCCCCGGGGCAGCAAAGTGGTCAGCTCCTCCCCCTTCCTGGGGGGAGACCAGGCCTGGCTGGCTCCTACCCACCATGTGCTGCCGTGGGGCACTTTGCAGGCCGACCTCCACGGCTCCCGAACAGTCACCAAGCCAAGCATGGCCCAGCACCCAGCCTGCTGCAGGGCATTGACCAGGGGGAACCAGCCATTCCCCCCAGGGCAGTGATGTCACCTGCCTGCCCTCTCCCCCCCGCCTGGGCCCCTCCAGCTGTCACAGCCGGGCCCAGACTTCCCCGGTGCTCTGCCCTGCGGCAGCCCCCCAGCACCTGCCAGACGCAGCAGGAGGGTCTCTGGGCCTGACCCAGTGGCGCTGCCCGTGCGGCTGGCGCACCGAGGCCCTGTCTACACTGCAGCGGCCCAGCAATGGCGCCGTGTCGTACTGTGGTGGTATGGGGCTCTCCCCTCACCGCAGGCAACCCACTGCCCCGAGCAGCTGCACCTGGGTCAGTGGAACCATTTGGCCATAAACCTGGGGGGGCAGTTGGCGTAAACACGGGGCTCACTCTCCGGCATGCTGTTGCTATGGCAACCTCACGTTAAGTTCCTGTCCGGGCTCAGAGGTTAAGGAGAGCAATTTCCCTCCCTCCTCCTTGTATCATTACGTCCCCTCTCAGTCGTCTCTTCTCCAGACCAATCAAACCCAGTGTTTTCAGTCGTCCCTCACCGGCCATTTAATCATTGTATTGCTCTTCTCTGGACTGTCTCCATTTTCTCCACATCTCTCCTGAAATGTGGCGCCCAGAACTGGACACAATACTCCAGTTGAGGGCTAATCAGCGCGGAGCAGAGCAGAAGAATGACTCTCGTGTCTTGTTTACAACACCCCCGCTAATACATCCCAGGATGATGTTCGCTTTTTTTTGCAACGGCGTTACACCGTTCACTCATGTTTAGTTTGTGATCTTCTCTGACCCCCAGATCCCTTTCCGCAGTGCTCCTGCCTAGGCCATCATTTCCTATTTTGTAGGTGTGCAACGGATTGTTCCTTCCTAAGCAGAGTACTTTGCATTTGTCCTGATTGAATTTCATCCTATTGACTTCAGATCATTTCTTCAGTTTGTCCAGATCATTTTGAATTTTAATCCCATCCTCCAAAGCACTTGCAACCCCCTCCCAGCCTGGTATCAGCTGCAAACTTTATGCCAAGGGTCCATCAGGGTAATCCACTGGTGGTCTGCAAGACATTTTGTTCACGTTGACCTTTTGCAGGCATGGGCCCCAGCATCGCCCCATGGCTGCGGTTCACCGTTCCCGGCCAATGGGAGTTGCGTTCTGGTCACCACTTCCCGCAGCTCCCATTGGCTGGGAACAGCGAACTGTGGCCCCTGGGAGCTGTGGGTGGCTGTTCCTGTGGACAGTCAACATCAGCAAAATGTCTCCCGGCCTGCCAGTGGATTACCCTGAGGAGCTGTGGGCTGACGGGTGCTGACCCCTGTTCTATGCCATTATCCAAATCACTGATGAAGATATTGAACAGAGCTGGACCTAGAACTGATCCCTGCGGGACCCCACTCATTCTGCCCTTTCAGCATGATTGTGAACCTCTGATAGCTACTCCCTGGGAATGGTTTTCCAACCGGTTATGTACCCACCTTATCGTAGCTCCACCTAGGTTACATTTCTCTAGTTTGCTTATGAAAAGGTCATGCGAGACAGGATCAAAAGCATAAAGTCAAGATATACCACATCTACCACTTCCCCCATCACAAGGCTTGTTCCCCTGTCAACGAAAGCTGTTAGGTTGGTTTGACATGATTTGTTCTTGACAAATCCATGATGTCTGTTATCATCTTCTAGGTGTTTGCAAACTGCTTAATTATTTGCTCTATTATCTTTCCGTGTACAGAAGTTAAGTTGACTGATCTGTAATTCCCTGGGTTGTCCTTCTTCCCCCTTTTATAGGTGGCCACTAGATTTGCCATCTTCCAGTTCTCTGGAATGGCTTCTGTCTTTCATGACTTTTCAAAGATAATTGCTAATGGCTCAGATATCTCCTCAGTCAACTCCTGGAGTATTCTAGGATGCATTTCATCGGGCCTTGATGAGCTGAAGACATCTCATTTAGCTAAGTAATTTTTAACTTGTTCTTTCCCTATTTTATCCCTATCTCTGGTCCTCCCTCATTTTCGCTGGCATTCACTATGTTAGATGTCCAATCACTACTAACCTTTCTGGTGAAAACCAAAACAAAAAAGTCATTTAGCACATCTGCCATTTTCACGTTTTCTATTTTTGCTTTCCACCCCGCATGCCACCATTTCTCCAATGTGACCACCAGGAGTTTTCCTGCGGCCACGACAGCTTTCTGGGTGCTGATGGGGGCAGGGTGTCAAAACAGATCTCCAGAGACAGGTGGGGCACAAGGCTGTGGGAGCAAGGTGCTGCGCTCATCTGCCGGTAAATCAGGCGTCACTGACCCTACCCCGTCTCAGTTCCTTCTTACCAGCTGTGGTGGTTAGCCGGAGCGCTCGTCTTGCACTTTGTAAGAGCGTTAGCAGTTCTTCATAGACCTTTGTTCTGCCTAATCTGTACGGAGTTAATGGTAGTTCGTTTTGTAGTGTTAAGCAGAATATGCAGAGTTCCGGCTGGGACTTTGTCCCCGAGCAGGGCATGTCCCATTCTCCTGGCTTCAAGCCATGTGCGTCACGCAGCAAGCTGCTGCCGATTAGTGACCCCCACGACAGCGGCCTGAAGTGTTTGGGGACGGCCATAGGAAGGACAAGTCTCGCATCGTCCTCGCACACAAAAGGAGCGAGCTATCGACCTGAGGGCCCTCCTCATGGATTCTGCCCTTCGCCCCATGTCAGAGCCCTCCACAACGGAACCCACGCCAATACTTTGGCTTCAGTGTGTAGAACACCACCGACCCCGGGCTCCACCTGGCACTGTTCCCCCTCACACACGCACCTACTTCTTCTGGCGCCAGTGGGTGCTCAACACCCTTGGCCCCTTCCCGACTCCACCCCTGCCTTGCCCCCTCTTTTCCCCATTCCAACCCCTTCTGCAAAGTCCTCGCCCCAACTCCGCCCCCTCCCTGCCCCTATTCGACTCCTTCCCCAAATCCCTGGCCCCGCCCCTTCCTCGCCTCCTGCCTGAGTGTGCCTCGTTCCCACTCCTTCCCCCTCCCTCTCAGTGTTTGCTACAGCTGTTTGGCAGTGGAAGCACTGGGAGGTAAGCAGAGGATCAGCGCTGTGGAGCTCTCAGGGGAGTTGGCGCAGGTAGAGGCAGAGAAGGAGGTGAGATGGGTGGGTGGGACGGGGAGCTTGGCTGCCAGTGGGTGCAGAGCACCCACTAATTTTTCCCCATGGGTGCTCTAGCCCCGGAGCACTCATGGAGTCGGTGTCTATACCCTCTCGCCAGAAGACGAGGAGCCCCTTGGTGCTGAAGGACAAGGGGACTGTGAGCAAAGCGCCTGTGTCAGGCCATGAACTCACCAGGGGGCTTCATGGGGGTACAGTAGAGGTCGGACCCCCAGCTGGGTCAGAGATTCCTCCCAATACCAGGAAGCGACAAGGGTCCCCAGCCTCTCCCAGGGCTGTCAGTGCCTGAAGCGGTGCCAGCAGCTAAACAGCACAGCCAACCAGCTCTGCAGGCGGCATGCCAGGGGGCTGACTTGGTTACGGCCCCGGCACTGAAGAGGAAGCCTACTGGAGTGCAGCCTCACAGGGTGGTGGAGCATCCCCGGTCACCAGACCACAGGAGCAGGTCTCTGTCTCCACGACCGCAGACCCTGGCCTTGCATCCTAGCTCTCCAGCTAGATGGCCCAGGTCCTCGACTCGCTCCCCACCTACTAGGCATGGGACTCCGGAGTCAGAATCATGGAATCCTAGAATCTCAGGGTTGGAAGGGACCTCAGGAGGTATCTAGTCCAACTCCCTGCTCAAAGCAGGACCAACCCCACCTAAATCATCCCAGCCAGGGCTTTGTCAAGCCAGGCCCTCAACCAGCTCCGCCCTTACCAGTGTGCAACCGAACACCTGGTCATAAAGGGGACCCCCCCCCCCCAGCCTTCCCTCCACACAGCAGCTTGGGGCGGGGGAGAAGCACCTATCCCGGGTGGGGGCAGCTCTGGCTGGGCTGGAACAGGCTGAGGGAGGGGCATCTCTCCCTGGCTGCAGCAGCTCTGGGTGGGCTGGGGGAGGGACAGTCTTCTGCAGCCCATCCTGGCAGTACTGCACCTGTGTGGCTGAACCAATTTCATGATTTTAAACCAATTGGTTTAAAGGTACAGCTTTTAAACCAATTTTAAACCAATCATATATATATAAAGCTGTACCTCTCTTTACCAATATTCCAGTTGTGACACTTGTTCCACCAAGTCTCTGTGATGCCAGGTAGGTCATAATTTAGCATATGTACTAATACATGACCTGTTTTGATAGTTTGAATGGATGCAACTGGTTTACCTGTGTACGCTTAGGAAACAGAAGATTAGCTTCAAAGCAAAGCTCTGCACTGCGTATCCTTCCTTGGGAGAAGGTTCTGCTGTGATAATTGCTGTAAGGAGGCTTATCAGCTTGCTAAAGAACAATAAAGGACATCTCAGGTCTGCTTAGACTTTAACAGGGAAGGTCTAAGTCTTAAGACCAAGGTCTTCAGGTTTACTCTGGTTTTCCCTGGAATTCTCTTGGAAGAACTTGAAGAGGCTCTATGCTGGGACTACCCATTGGACTATAACTTTTTTAATTGATTCCAGAAAGACCTTTACAAATCAATAACCTCACCATCTCTGTCATGAAATGACCTAAGGATGTTACTCGTATCTGTATGAATAGGGATCTTTTAACCTTTTGCAACTTTTCTCTTTCTTTTCCTTTTCTTATTAAAGCTTTTAGTTATTAATCAGGTTTTCACTATATTAGACTTGGCTGTCTAGATGGGGCCAAGGGCTGGAATGCTTCAAGAGGACTGTATAGACTTTATTGATAGTGATTTGTAGACCATCGCTTTTTTCCTATGTAATGTTTACAATGTGCTCTCCTTAGAATGAGGCATTTAGTCATGATTTGCCAGAAGGCCCTTGGGCTCCTTACATTGAGAAGAGGACAGGAGTGTACCGGGATGGTCACCTGCTCCTGCCCTGAAGGGCTTAAAGCAGCCCTGGGAGAAGGCTGGGCAGGGGAAAAGCTGAGCTGATTGGCAGAGCAACTGGGGGCCACGCCCCAAACAGACCCAGCTGATCCTATAAAGGCCAGGGAAGCTAGGAGCTAGGAGGACTCTTCCTCTAGCTTGCTGAGGGAGAGGGCCCTGGCTGCTGGGAAACTAAGAGGTACCTAGAGTGGAGCAGGGCTGGGGGGAGGCCAGATGAGCTGGGGAGCTCTGGCCTGGAAACCCCCAGGCTGCAGGTCTAGTAAGGCCAGAAAGGGGTACTGGGGTGGCAGGAGGCAGCCCATGGGTAGACAGAGGCTACTGGGCCAAAACCCCCCTTGCCTGTGATGACTGGCTCTTACACTGCAGTCTGCTCCCAGGAGCAGAGGCTTGGTGATAACTGGCAGTAGCCCAGAGTGAGGCAAGATGGGTGGGGGTTCCCCGGGGAGGGGAGACCCAGCGATTTGTGGGGGTATTGCCAGGGGGCAGCACCCCAGGGAAAGGGGCACCGGGGCCCGGGGGCCAGCGGTAGCACATCACCAGCCCGCAGATGGCGCTCTGGAGCTGGTAGAAGACCTAATTCCCTGAGAGACCAGCAGGAGGCGCCGCAGGGGTGAGTCCACTGTTACAGGAGAGAAAGGAGTGGGGGAGTTCCCATGCTAGAGTTTCCAATGGATTGATGTGAGGAATGCTGCCGTGTAGTGTGGGGCTTAAAATATTGGGTCAATAGCTAAAGAACATGTAATTGAGCTATTAGCTAACCTCACGGTCATGGGAATGGCTTGACGGGAACAGCAGTGCCACCAGCTTGCACATTCAGAAACCATGAGTCTAGCCTTTTAATTACTTCCTCAGCTTTGGACTCTGAGGTTGCACTTGGTGATGTTTCCTGCTTTTCTCTGCAACCACGAGGGACAGAAACATACCATTTTCTTCTTGAAATGAAGCTGCAAATCTCATAACATGACTTGACTCCAGGAGCTTCAAGAAATACATGAAACCCTCTTGAGACCTGTGATAAAATAGCAAAAGTTAGCAACAATGCCCAGCTAGTGCCCTGAGTGGCCAGATGGATCTTGGAAGTGTGTGCAAGAGACCGGTGAGGTTGTACTTGGAGGACAAGTTGCACTCTTGGAGCTGCAAGAGTTGTACTTCCTGCTCCATTTGGTGGTGCAGAGTGACTTTCTGCAGACACAGGACTGGCCTTACCATGAAGGGAACTGAGGTGACCACCTTAGGTGCTGGACCGGGGGAGGGACACTAGGACCCAGAGTGTAGAAAATTGTGTCTGCTGCTGGTGCAGTTGTATTCTCTCTGCTCTAGATGCACAGAGATGGTGGAGTGCTGGGCTGGAAGAAAGAGGGCACAAGAGACCTTTCAAAGTTTTGGCCCAAGCGAGGAGGACCTGGGGGCGTCATTTGAGCTCCCCGCCTCAGGTGCCAAAATGTTGTGGGCTGGCCCTGGCAGGACACAGGTGTTCTGAGCCTTGCCTAGGCAAAATGCAAGACTGGTGCTGATGCTATTGTTACAAGGACTTTTAAGGCTGAATGCAGTTGTTACGGGTATACTCGGGTGTACAAAATCCAAACGCTGGACTGTAGAGAAGATTATTGTGATCACTAGTCCACCACCACTTAAAGAACTTGCAAGAAATGTGGCTTATCCTGTGTCAAGTTCCAAAGGGCCGTGAAGAACAAGCGCTTCAAGTGCCTCGCCCAGATTTACTGTCTGGGAAGCTCAGTCCTCGGAGGCACTGTACCCTGTACCACAGTTGTGTCCTGTGCAGGGATCTGTTTGCTGCCCCCTCACAGAGCATGTCTGGAGAGGGCTTGAAGGAGGAAATGGGACGCTTGGAGTGGAATTTTAATGCTCATCAGTAGCCTTTTCATGATTTTATCACTATCTTATTGGGTGTTGTTCTTAAAACCCCAGTCCATCGAATCACGGTTTTGGGGGAGAACTCCAGTGTTCATGAATGAAGTCTATCAACCTTGTGGTTGTGGGAAAAGCCTAAAAACCTTCAATTAAAGGCTCAGACACCAGATGACAAATAAAAAGAATCTTAAATGTCTTATAATGAAAATCTCAAAGGGTTTTTTTAAACCAATTTCATGAGTTTTCGGAGGCCTGCCTGACTCCTGATTTTTGAACACTTGGAGCTGGGAATCCTGTGTCACGGAGTGCCCGGGCGATGGTCTGGAACTTGCTCCCTAGGAAGCCAGTCAGGGAAGTGTCCCCTCTCCGTACACAGCCTGTTTCCAAGGCTAGGAGCTTCACGGGTACCCACTTCAACCTTCCTGGGTCTGACCTCGGAGCATTCAGCACTTTCTGCCCCTCCGTGCGCTTCCCCCAGCAAGCCCGCCTGGGCGGGGTCCTGGGGGAGCCCATGGATTCTGCACCCCAAATCCACAGTCAAACGTGACTCTCAGCCAGCCAGTAAAACAGAGGTTTATTCGATGACCTGTACCTGTGTGACGGTGCTGTTCCTGGTGGGATCCAACTGTGAGTGTCAGATCAGGACAGATTGCTTCCAAAGGGGCAACTACAGCCCAAAGCTGGGGGTTTTCCACACTAATGTGAACCAAACCAGCCAAACAGAAAAGACCTCGGTTTCCCCCCACTGGCTAACCACAAGTCACACAAGCAATTCCCTTAGACACTCCAGGTTCCCAGTATCACCACCAGCAGCCACCTGTCCTGGGGATCAATGGTTATGAAAACCAATACCCCAAATAAAGAAAACGGTTCTCCCCAATTCCAAAGAATCAGGCCCCAGACCCAGGTCAATATACCAATCGGATCTTCCCACAAATCACGCTGTTGCCAACCTTTAGAATCTAAAATCTAAAAGTTTATTGTACAAGGAAAAAGGTCTAGGTGAGGGTTAGGAAAGGTTAAAAGAAATCAATTACATGCAGTGATGACAAGTCTCTTGGTTCAGTCTTGCAGCTGTAGAATAAACTGCAGGCTCAGATAAAAGTCTCTGGAATTCACCCCCTTCTAGGGATGGGTCATCAATCCGTTGGTCAGAGCTTCCACGTGTAGCAAAATCCCATCCAGAGGTAGATGCTAGCTGAAGGTTGCAGATTGAAGACAAAATGGAGACGTGTCTCCCAGGCTTTACAGACTTCCTCCTGGAGTCCGGTTGCAAAATGGAGGTTCATAACTACATGGTCCAATCACCAGATTCTCCAGGATTCAGTTTCTGCCCAGGCAGGTCACATTCCTGGCAAAGCTCCTCGGGTGTGGACAGAGTTCATTGTGCAGTTGGTGGCCCTTTAATGGGCCATCAGGCAGGCCATTCAAGTTAACACCAGCTTGTCTGAGATTTCACCCAGAAGCCAAGCATAAGTTTGAAGTACAGGCACCCTATATTCAATATTCATAACTTCAGTTCCAAAAAAGATACACACATATCAATGGCATATTCATAATCCGCCCTCCATAACCTGGTCATAGACACCTGTTATGACCCCTTCACATAATATTTGGTACCCCAATGGTACCAAATTATTTCGGTACCGTGACAACCTGGTCTAACACAGACCATACAGTGAGCGTGAGCCCTCAGCTGGATCCATTTTGGGGCCAGAGAGCTAGGCCAGTTTGCCTGGAGCTCCCTGCCTCTTCCCTGCCTCACTCCAGCTAGCTTCAGACTCCAAACTGAAAGTCACTCTCTCCAGCCTCTCCTCCCCCCTGGCTCAGCCAGGTCAGGTGACCTCCCTCCCCCACTTGGAGTCAGATTACAGCTTCAGGTATGGACACCTGCAGAGAGGCTCTGCTTTGCATCAGCTACACATCCTTATCGCTTCACATAGACGCTCAAGAAATGCATAGGGGAAACTGAGGCACACACACAGTATTCCTACTCTGTCACACCCTGGTTTCGGAGCCCCTGTGAAAAACACCTGAAGCAGCAGTACTGGTTCTCAGCAGCTCCAAACCAGTGCATTGGGGAGCTCCATTCAGTGGTGCTGCGGAGTGGGCCCATTCAACTGCAACCTGACTCCTCTGAGCCTGTTCAATTAGCGCAGAATGGGGAGAGTTGCTGGGAGTCAGCAGGTTTCTTGTATTTTGGAGACTCTCACAAACCAGCGATTCCTTCGGGATGAGAGACGCCTGGGGAGGGGAAGTTGGAGTTTTCCATGTGAACTCGCCAGCTGGCACCCTGCATTTACTTCAGTAAGATTTGGAATTTTGAAAGCAGCTGGGTTAGTAGCTAAAACAGAATCCTCTCTTTGATTCAGTTAACTACTGCAGAGAACAACGGGCAAATGTAACAGCCAGTAACATCCTCCAACCCCCCATTTGGTGGTGCAGGTTCCCCTTTCCTATCAGATGGGCCATTTGGCCCATCCTATTAGATGACAGGTGATCTAAGACAGAGCCTGTAGGTAGAGCAAACACAACCCCTCCGCTTGGTCCATTTTGGGGGGCCAGAGGGCTAGGCCAGCTTGCCTGGAACTCTCTGCCTCTTCCCCCAGCCAGATCCAGACTCAAATTCCCTCTCCAGCCCCTCCCCTGCTTTCCTTTGTTTCTTTCCCAGGGCAGAAGCGGCTTACCTGACCGCCCTCCAACAGTTTCAGCTGACCTCTTTGTTATTCAACACTTCCAACCAACACCTCTTAGAGAGGGGGAGGGCCAGGCCCCAAGACAGCTTATGCTGTCTCTCTGCTTTGCACCAACTACACACCCTTATCCCTCCACATAGACACTCAAGAAATGCATTGGGGAAACTGAGGCACCCCCACACTATCCAGAGGAAACAGTAAGAGCATTCCTACTCCGTCACACTCCTCCAGCCAGAGATTTGGTTTGGCCTATTTCAATTCACCCCTCCTGACTGTGGCAAGGGCTGTTTCATGTTTTCCACAGCTGCATTGAAGAGACCTGAGGACAGGGCCTTTTCCTGCCTTCACCTAGTGTTGATGTCACGAGGGGCAGAGGTTTCACTCCCTACTCACAACCACAACCACACACTTATACCATCCTAAGAATTGTATCATGGATTCCGGCCTACTCCTACCTGAGATTACCTTGGTTATGTATCCAAGGGTCACTTTTGCCCTTTTGGTCCCAGGGTCCCACTGGAAGCTCATTTTTTCAGTGTCTCCAGGGTAGAGTCCCCCCTTCTGTGAGTATGACCTACATTCTTTGTCCCTAGATGTATTAAAACACATGTTGTCTGTTTGCATCCATTTTACCATTCAATCCTGATCGCTCCATATCAGTGACCTCTTCTCTTTGTTATTCACCACTCCCCCAATCTTTGTGTCATCTGCAAACTACTTCAGCAGTGTCCGTAGTGTTAAAAACAATTCCTGAGGCACCCCACTAGAAACATACCTGCTAGACAATAATTCTCCATTCACACTTTGAGACCTGTCAGCCAGTTTTTAATCCATTTACTGTTTGTCTTGCCTTGTTAATTTTGAATTGTTCTGGGTGACACTGTGATTAAAAACTAGTACCGAGGCAAACGCCTTACCAAAGCCTAAGTCTAATACATCAACGCTATTCTCCTTATCAACCCAACTCGTAATCTCTTCCACATAAAATCACATGTGGTCAGACCTGGGGGTCAGACTAGGAATAAGAGTCAAGAATCAAGCCAAAGGTTGGAGCTGGATTCAGTCGCATGGGGTGGGCCCTAGAAGCAGGGATCTGGCACAAGGCAAGGACAGGACACGAAGCAGAAACAACACAGGACTCCGGTGTCTGGCTAGGAGCTGGGCCCAGAGCTGCAGCCACCCAGGAATTCACCTCCTTACTGAGACAATTCTCTGTGCCTCCTTCTGGCTTAAATAGTGAGTCTGAGCCAAGTGGTGCGGACGGATGTCTCTTCCACTCGGGAGTTTTGTGGGCGGTGCCGATGGTGAGCTAGGGACCCCCAGCCCACACTCCTACTGGTACCAGTAAGCTACCAGGTGGTTCTGCAGGCACAAGCTAGCATGGGGGTGCAAATCATGGGTTTCAAACCCAGGTCTCTCTCACGACTAGTTTGACAGGATCAATTTTACATAATCTCATATCGATTTGCATTAACTGTATGACCCTCCTTACATCTATATATATAAAAGTCAAATGGTGTATGCGTGCGTGTATGCGTGTATGTATGTGCACTTACTCCTTCCACACCGTTTGAGCTAGAGACTTGAAATTTGGTACAGTTAGAGGTCTTGGGGCCCTAATGACCGTAAGAGTCGAAAATTTTTCAAATCTTACCTCTGACGCTCCCCAGGGGTGAAATTCTTTAAAGGCCAATCACATCAGCTGGGCAGCTGCTGTTCTCTGTGACATAGTTCTGATGTCATAATACCCCCTCCAACAGACACCGCACTCGCTCAGCTCTCTGCCCCTCCCCCCTCCGACGGACCCCGGAATCCCTCAGCTCTCTGCCCCCTGCCCACCTCCGACTGACCCCGGAATCCCTCAGCTCTCTGCCCCCTCCCCACCTCCGACGGACCCGAGTTGCGTTTGGTCGGCGGGTAAGTGAGGTGGGGGTGTTGGGTTTGGTTGGGGGGGTGTCGGGGTTGGTCGAGGGGTAAGTGAGGTGTGGGTGTCGGGTTTGTTTGTGGTGGTAGGTAGGGGTGTCGGGTTTGGTTGGGGGGGAAAGTGAGGTGGGTGTGTCAGGTTTGGTCTATGGGGGGTGAGGTGTGGGTGTTGGTCAGGGGGGTGACGTGGGGTTGTTGGGTTTGGGTGGGGGGTGTGAAAATGTGAGTCGGGGTTGGTCGAGGGGTTAGTGAGGTGGGGGTGTCGGGTTTGGTCGGGGGGGTGAGGTGGGGGTGTCAGGTTTGCTCTCTGCCCCCTCCCCCATCCAACGGACCCCACACTCGCTCAGCTCTCTGCCCCCTCCCCACCTCCGACGGACCCCGGAATCCCTCAGCTCTCTGCCCCCTCCCCACCTCTGACAGACCCGAGTTGGGTTTAGTCGGAGGGTAAGTGAGGTGGGGGTGTCGGGTTTGGTCGGGGGGTAAGTGAGCCGGGGGTGTTGGGTTTGGTCTGGGGGGGTGGGAAGGTGTCTGGGTGGGTGAGGGGTGAGGTGTGGGTGTTGGGGTTGGTCAGGGGGTGTTGGGGTTGGTAGGGGATTGACATGG
The DNA here is from genome assembly GCA_032164245.1 of Sternotherus odoratus. Lineage (NCBI taxonomy): Eukaryota > Metazoa > Chordata > Testudines > Kinosternidae > Sternotherus > Sternotherus odoratus. Next base: position 993,357 of record JAVMKO010000016.1, on the reverse strand, counting down.
GGGTGTTGGGTTTGGGTGGGAGGGTGAAAATGTGAGTCGGGGTTGGTCGAGGGGTAAGTGAGGTGGGGTTGTCAGGTTTGGTCGGGGGGGTGAGGTGGGGGTGTCAGGTTTGCTCTCTGCCCCCTCCCCCATGCAACGGACCCCGCACTCGCTCAGCTGTCTGCCCCCTCCCCACCTCCGACTGACCCGAGCAACACCGGGTATTTTTGCTAGTTCTTTATAATCAAGTCCTGTATCAGCTGCTCCATTATCTTGCCCGGGATCGATGTCAGGCCGACAGGGCTATAATTAACGAGCTCATAAAAATATTGGCTCCACATTGGAAAAAAGCTAATCTCTGGACTGTTCTCAATGTTCCAAGAAGGATTGAAAATTAATATTTATAGTACAGTCCGCTCCTTGGTCAGCTCTTTTAAAACTCCTGGATGCTGATTCTGGCCCTTTTGTGTGGAAAAGCATGGCAAGCAGCAAGGGGAGAATCTCCCCAGCACAGCAATGGCTGTACAGGGGTAGCATAGAGCCCCTCTCAACCTCTAGTGCTGTGAGGTTGCCCCAGTGACTAGCAAACACTGGCACAGAGCTTTTCCTTTGGAGGGCTCAGTTAAGTGATGACTCCAGTAGCAAGCACTGCAGAGCACTAGCAGTAAGTCACTCTTAAGAAAAGTCAGTGGAATTGAAAGACACGAGAATAAAACACTCCAGTAAAAATCAACCCTGCTTCACCCCAGAGTTGAATCAGGCTCCTTCGCTTTCGCTTGTCAAGGCCACAAGCCTGAGTGGCCAGGAGCCAGGGCAGGAAATCAAGTGGTGGTAGCAATCCCCAGAGCACAGAGAACTAATTCCGGAAGCATTGTGGGCATCTCCCATTGCTCGCTGTCTGGCTGAGCTCTGCATTAGGTCATTATGATTCCTTGGCCCATCCAGCTCCCACATTCCTGTCTTTGAGGGAAGAAGCAAACAAACCCTTGACTCCCTTGGCTGGCCTTGGGGAGGCGGGGCCGTCTGGAGTGAGGACAGTGAAACATGCCTGTTAGGGTTTCTAAAGAGCCCTGTCGTGTAATAAACCCCCAGTGTGGGCTGGACAAAGGCTGGAGCCTTTGGAAACGTACGAACTGGTTCCAAAGCAGCAGAGGGCTCAGGGTTTCCAAGGTTGTTCCTTTTCAGAAATGAAGTTTCGTACCAACCCCAGCGTATAGTAACCGGCTCCGACTCGCTGATTGGGCTCTCAGCAGCTCAAGGATCCCCAGCCATTCCCTCTACAGCCCCAAGCCCTTGTAATCACAACTCCAACCTCCTCCTCCTCCCCAGGCTAGGCCCTGCTGCATGGCCATAGCGCGTGTCCTAGCAAGGGTTAACCGCGCAGCTGCCTAAGCACCAGTACGCTCAGGGTGGAGTCTGGTCAGTGCAGCCCTGGCCTGAAAAACTGGGCCCAAGAGTCCCAGCTCCCTGGTTCCTCGGCTGTGGTGTGGGCATCTGTCTGCTGTCACCCTCCTGGCTGGGCGCTCCGGGGTTGGGACTGACATGATCAAAGAGGAACATCCCTGGGGAGGACCCTGGCTCACATGTTAAAAGGTGATCTGCCATGTACAATGAACGAGGTTGTTCCCTGCTGCCTCCTGATGATGTATCTTCCCCAAACCCAGCCCCTCCAGCTCACTTCTTCCCGCTTGTTTTCCAACTTAGACCCAGCAGGAGCTGACGGTGGCTGATTGACGATCTCCTGCACGAGCCGTCTGGCCTGAAGAGAAATGTTACTGAATTAAACAAACCTTCTTGGCTTAGGGTGCACACCTCTGGCGTTCAGTGTCCTGCAGCGGGAATGGGCCGAGGTCTGGGCTCCTGGGCTGCACCGGCGGGGATGGCTTGACAGATTTTGTTAATCAGTCAGTTGGCTGAATGCCACCAAGTGCCAGTTCTTCACAAAGCTCTTTGGGGAGGAGCGGGGCAGCCACAGGGGTCAGTAAAGCCTGGTCCTTCCTTGGACACAGCACACGCTGAGACGGGAGCTCTGAGCCACAGCTCAGCTCGGTAGGATTATTTTTAGGGTCGAGCTCTAATAAGCTCCCGAAATGCTGACTCAGCCTTACTCAGAGCAGATTTATGAACAGTCCTAACTGGAGCTTCCGTCCAGCCCCGGAAATGGCTCTGACTAACGAGAAGAGCCGGGTCCGCGGTGCAGCCCTGGTGCTGTGTGGCCAGGAAGTGACTAGCAGACTCCACAGTCACTGTGCAGTGAAGTCTGGCTAAGAGCCGCCGGGGTCCCCCCTTGCTGGCAGATGCCGGAAGGACACGTTCGTGTAGGATCGGGTGGTGAGGAGGGGGCAGCTGCAGGGTGCACATCAGCCCAAGTGAGGGCTCCAGGACTCTTTGCCGGGGGAGGTCAGTGGTGCCCAGGGGTGTCCAAATTAGGGGTGCTCAGCATAGGAGCCACGAGACAGTCATCACCAGAGGCCAATCTCAGACTCCTGGCTCCTTCCCCAAAGCCACGATCTCCCCGGGGGCCCGGCCCAGCCGTGCTGGAGGGAGGGGATCAGGGTGTGATGAAGTGGGAGTACTGTGTGTGTGTGCCTCAGTTTCCCCTATGCATTTTTGGAGCATCTATGTGGAGGGAAAGGAATGTGTAGCTGATGCAAAGCAAAGCCAAGGTGAAGCTGTAACCTGACCCCAAGTGGGGGAGGGAGGTCAGCTGAACCTGTTGGAGGGAGGTCAGGTGATACCTGAAGCCCGGGGAAACCAGACAAGGGACAAAGGAGAGCAGGGAGGGGCTAGAGGGGGTTGAGTCAGTCTGGGTCTAGCTGGGAAGGGCAGAGGAGCTATCTCGCTCCCTTGCCCCAAGATGGATCCAGCTGAGGGCTCAAGCTCGCTCGCTGCATGGTCTGTGTTAGACCAGATAGAAGTCATCGAATAAACCTGGGGGAGAAGCAGGAGTCCAGAATCTGGGCCTCATCTCCTGGCACCCCAGAAAGACCTGACTGGATGGGCCCTGTTGAGACTGAGAAGCTGTGAGTTGGATGGTTCCTGACATCTCAAATAAACCGTCTATTCTGCTGCCTGGCTGAGAGTCACGTTTGACTGTGGATTTGGGGTGCAGAACCCATGGGCTCCCCCAGGACCCCGCCCAGGCGGGCTTGCTGGGGGAAGCACACGGAGGGGCAGAAGGTGCTGAATGCTCCGAGGTCAGACCCAGGAAGGTGGAAGTGGGGACCCCTGAAGCTCCTGGCCTGGGAAACAGGCTGTGTACAGAGAAGGGGCCCTCCACCCGGAGTCCGGTCTGGCTTCCTAGGGAGCGGTTCCAGACCATCGCCCGGGCGCTCCGTGACACAGGGGACTGGTGGAAAACGTTGCGCTGGTTGAATCTGTTCGTGATGGGCCCAAGCGCCCGCTCTGCTGTCCCGGTGTCACACCGGGGGACTCGAGCTTTTTCTTTCCAAGCCTCCCCCCAATCGTGAAGACCCCCATCTGGTTGGGGACGAGTCTTGGGGATGCGCAGTAACCACTGCAGATGCTCTCAGATTCTCCTGCAACCCCATCCTGGATCAGGAATCTGCATCTGTCTCGAAGCAGACATAATCCTCCAGCTTCCGCTGCACGATTAACTTGTGTTTTGCAATGTACAGCCCCCTGTATTTGCACAGGGTTACAATGTCCTTCATCACTCTGCTGTTCCCAACTTGTTCTGGGCTCGCACTTCCAGCCAACCCTTTCAGGTAGGGGGAAGGGCAGGCCCCAAGACAGTTTATGCTCTCTCTCTGCTTTGCAACAAGAAATGCATAGGGGAAACTGAGGCACACACACAGTACTCCTACTCCGTCACACATGGGTACATGGGGGTGTCCTAGTCCCTTTGGAGCTGCAGGGATGATGGGTACATGGGGGTGTCCTAGTCCCTTTGGAGCTGCAGGGATGATGGGTACATGGGGGTGTCCTAGTCCCTTTGGAGCTGCAGGGATGATGGGTACATGGGGGTGTCCTAGTCCAGGGCCTGGGCTGAGAGCAGGAGAACTGCAGAATTGTACCCTGGGACAGGGAAGGGCTGGGGGGGGGGTTGCACATGTTGTGGTGCTGCAACCTTTTCTGCCCCGGCGCCCCTGTAGGACGTTGGCCTCATGAGGTGGGTCTTCAGTGACTCAGCCCTCAGGCCAAGACCCCCTGCTGGAAAATGGACGACCCCCTTCCAGGGTACTCATGTCCAAAATCAACAGGAAAGTCTTCCAGTGCCCTGGCTTGAGCTGGGCTCAGCCTCCTTCCTGAGGGACCTTCTCTCCTCAGCCCCTCTTGGGCTCCCCTCCGTCCAGTCTTCTAAAGGAAACGTCTCCCCTTCTTGGGGCTTAAGCCACTTCCCCAGTGGCTGATAGAGTCGTGGGTGGGCCCGGGCTCCCCTGGGTCCCACGCCAGGGGTCACACACTGCTGCCTTTAACGCCATCCATTAGCTGCTATTATTTTCTGCGAGCTTCTTCCCACCGGGTCTCTTCACTTTCCCCCTGTCCCGTGGGATTACAGTTCTCAGGTCCACCTGTCATGGAGTCCCCGGGGCGCTGCTCCGGCGCTGCTCCCCATGAAGCAGCCAGGACTCCGGGGGAAGTGTCCCCTCTCCATACACAGCCTGTCTCCAGGGCTAGGAGCTTCACAGATTACAGCTTCCACCTTCCTGGGTCTGGCCTCGGAGCATTCAGCACCTTCTGCCCCTCCGTGCGCTTCCCCCAGAGAACCTGCCCGCGCAGGGTCCTTGGGGAGCCCATGGATTCTGCACCCCAAATCCACAGTCAGACATGACTCTCAGCCAGCCAGTAAAACAGAGGTTTATTAGTCAACAGGTGATCTAACACAGAGCTGGTAGGTACAGCGAACCAGACCCCTCAGCTGGATCCATTTTGGGGGCCCAGGGAGGACGGACCCTGCCTGGGCCTGCCTCCCCTTTCCCCAGCCAGCTGCAGACTGAAACCCACTCACCAGCCACTCCCCTGCATTCCTTTGTCTTTCCCCGGGCAGGAGAGATCACCTGACCTCCCTCCAACAGGTTCAGCTGACCTCTTTGTTATTCAACATTTCCAGCCAACACCTTGAGAGGGAGGAGGATCCAGGCCCTAAGACAGATCTACTTACTTATGCTGTCTCTACACACCCTTATCCCTCCACAAAGACACTCAAGAAATGCATCGGGGAAACTGAGGCACCCCCACACTATCCAGAGGAAACACTAAGAGCATTCCTACTCCGTCACACGACCCGCTCCCTGTAGGGAGCACAACAGAGCCAGCACCCAGCATGCAGTGCTCCTCAGGCTCCCATGGCCAGCACAGAGTCACCTTCCTTGACACTCAGGTTCCCGCCAGGAACTGACCTGCTCAGCCCCTACAGCTCCTTTTTATCTGGGCCAGCTGTGCTCCGACTGGCTGCTTCTGTGCAGCTTTTCTAGGCCGATTTGGAGGACCCAAACTCACTGCTCTCCTGCTGGGGGGGGGGGGAGGGGGGCTCCAGCAGGCGGCCTCGAAGGGCCAGGTTTGTCCCATCACGCTGGCCCTAGGTTTATACTCCACCTTTTACAGGGGTTAATTCTTGGCTTCTCTTTAAAAGGCAGGTGATCAGAGCCAGGCCTCATTAGCCAGCCCACCAGCAGACGGGCGGATTGCAAGCCTGGCCGCTAATGGATGCCCTGGAGCGGAGCTCAAGCCAAGCCATGGAGTTTTGTGACATACTCTTGGGAGCCCAGGTGAGATTTCAGGCTGCACCTTTGTGGCGGATGCTGAAGGGATGTGGGTTTGGGGAGTTTGAAAAGAGAGGCCAGAAATCCTGGTGTCGTTTTCAGCCTGTTTGTAAGCAGTGTGGTGAGAACCAGAAGCGGGTCTGGTCCCTCAGGGTGGGGATTTGGTATTAAATCAATTGCCCTCCCCCCCCCCTCGAGTACCAGGCTGGTTCCCCACCTAATGCCCCAACGAGCACTGTTCTTCGAGCGTCAGTCGGAGCCCGTCCAGGCCCGGTTGTCCTAGCAGCACAAACAGAAAAAGGAGCATTCCTGGCTAGCACCGAGCAGACTGGAAAACATCTCCAGGACTGCGGCAGGTCCGGTTGCGCTCCAGGCGTGTGGGTATCTGGCCATGCCAGAGGGGCCCTCTCAGGGCGCAGCAAGGGGAGGAGGTTTTCTCCCTGCTCGTGAGGTGAGTGGCTTTGCAGGGGAGCGGACAGACAGACACAGGCGCTCAGCAGCTGGGTAAGTTTCACCCACAAACCGCTCGGGGCATCACCTCGTTCTTGGCCCAGGTCTCGGGGGTGGCTCACTCCTCTGAGCCCACATGGCCTTCATCTGGCACAAGCCTCCATGAAGGTCCCCAGCAGGCCCCTGAGATGGGACAGGCGTCTCTGAAGTGATTCAGGCCTCTGGGCCCAGGCCTCTGGGCACTTATCTAGCTGTGAGCGCTCCCTTCGGCCCTGGCCCAGCCTGCCCTGCAGCACTGCAGGGCCACCCTCCTGCCAGCCCAGGCCGCTGTCAGAGTCACAAGCAGGCCTGTGTGAGCCAGAGGAGCTGCCTGGAGGGTCAAGGAGTGGGTGACTGTGACGAAGTGGGAGTACTGTGTGTGTGTGCCTCAGTTTCCCCTATGCATTTCTTAAGTGTCTATGTAAAGGGATAGGGGCTAATGCTGGAAGCAAGGAGGCAACGCCCTCCCCTCTGTGCATTCCTGGAAGCTGTAACCTGACCCCAGGTGGGGGAGGGAGGTCACTTAACACCTGAAGCCCGGGAAAGGAACAAAGGAGCAGGAAGTGGCTAGAGGGAGTGGTCAGTCTGGGTCTGGGTCGAGCTGGGAGAGGCAGAGAGAAGCCATCTTCTCCCTCTCTGGCCCGAGATGGATCCAGCGGAGGGCTCACGCTCTTTCGCTGCATGGTCTGTGTTGGACCAGATGAAAGTCATCGAATAAACCTGGGGGAGAAGCAGGAGCCCAGAATTTGGGTCTCACCTCCTGGCACACCCCAGAAAGGCCTAACTGAATGGACCCTGTTTGGACTGAGAAGCTGTGAGTTGGATGGTTCCTGACATCTCAAATAAACGGTCTATTCTGCTGGCTGGTTGAGAGTCACGTTTGTCTGTGGATTTGGGGTGCAGAACCCATGGGCTCCCCCAGGACCCCGCCCCGGCGGGCTTGCTGGGGGAAGCGCACGGAGGGGCAGAAGGTGCTGAATGCTCCGAGGACAGACCCAGGAAGGTGGAAGTGGGTACCCCTGAAGCTCCTGGCCTGGGAAACAGGCTGTGTATGGAGAAGGGGCCCTCCACCCGGAGTCCGGTCTGGCTTCCTAGGGAGCGGTTCCAGTCCATCGCCCGGGCGCTCCGTGACAGTGACCTTTCAAGGTATGTCTACGCTGTGATTTGGCACCTGGGGCCGGCCATGGGCATGGAGCCCTCACGTCCTCCCCCCCCCCCATGGGGACATGGGCACGGAGCCCTCACATCCCCTCCAACCCCCCCCCCCGGGCACGGAGCCCTCACATCCCCTCCAACCCCCCCGGGCACGGAGCCCTCACATCCCCGCCAACCCCCCCCCCCGGGCACGGAGCCCTCACATCCCCGCCAACCCCCCCCCCCAGGCACGGAGCCCTCACATCCCCTCCAACCCCCCCTGGGCATGGAGCCCTCACGTCCTCCCCCCCCCATGGGGACATGGGCACGGGACCCTTGCGTCCCGTCCCCCCCCGGGGACCTCTCCCTGGCTCGAGCGCTTTTTGGCGCCCTAGGTGGCCACCTAGTTCACCTAGTGGTTACACCGGCCCTGTTTGCAGATCCAGGCTGGGCCCTGAAGAAGCCAGGAAGAGCAACTCCTCAGGAGCTCTTGGGGGCCCGTGTCCTGTAGGTGGCCCTGTTGGTTGTGATGCGCTCTGTCTCTCTGGGGAGGGGATGGTGCTGTAGGGGGCGGGGGCCGACTCTTGGGGGAGGGGGAACCAGTGACACTCACTCATTGCCATGTCGACTGCTTTTTTGTTTTGCAAATTATTTGATCATCTGTTTTTCATGGTTGCAACTAATTAAAGTCTGAGTAGAAACATCGGCTCCCACCCGCAGTGTGTGCTGCTGCCAGCCCTGGGGAAGGACCAGCTGCCAGCCCGATCTGGGGCGGTGTCCTCGGGTAATGGGGGAGAACAGGGATCATTCCATCCCCCAGGCAATACTTCTCTGACTCTGCTGATGTGTGCACAGCATGGTGATGGGTTTGCGACATGGAAACAGGTGGCCTGGAGCTGAGACCCACCAAACTCATCCGAGATGGGGGCCATGAACCATGGGAGCAACGTTCCATCCCGGCAGAGCTGGGCTGGATTATAACTGGTGATCTACAAGGGACAAGTTCAGTGGCCTCTCAGCAGCAAACTGGGCCCACACCAAGTGCTCACTTCAGAGAATTCCACAGTAAATGAGGTCTGGGGCCACATACTGAAAAATGATGAGTGTGACGGAGTAGGAATACTGCGGGTCTGCCTCAGTTTCCCCTATGCATTTCTTAAGTGTCTATGTGAAGGAATAGGGGCTGATAGTGTGAGCAAGCAGGCAACGCCCCCTCCCCTCTGCAGGTGTCCATACCTGAAGCTGTAACTTGACCTCAGGGGGCGAAGGGAGGTCACCTGACCTCAGTCAGGCCCTTCTGGGGAGGCAGGGAGATAGGACCCCAGATTAGGGTTCCCTCCTCTTCCCCAGCCAGCTTCTAAAACCCCTGCTACAGAAACTGCTGCCTTCTCCCTTCCCCCCAGCCACCCCCCAGCCTTTGTTCACATCCACATTCAGGCAGAGAGCCTCCCCTCCCCGACCTCAGGGCGGAGGTCGTGTTACAGTCCAGGTACCTTCCCTCCAAAGAAACCTCCCAGATCAGATCCACCCTGCTCCTCACAGACGCACTCCCCAGAAGAGTTCCAGGTGGAGCCCAGTGATCAGAGCTAAGTGCATCAGTCCGAGAAATGAATCCCATTCTAGCGGAAGGGTCGTCCGGCGGGGGACGCTCCAGGGCTGCTCTGGTCTGGGGTAATGGCATGTCTTTCCTGGCTGCTCCAGCTGGTCTAAACTGAAAGTCACCAGGGTGATGATTTGCTCTTTCTTCAGGAAAAACAATACCTGGAATGAGCCCTCTGCAATGCCATAGGACACCGCGAACCCAGGCCAAGTACTGACCTGCCCCAGGACTCTTGGGTATCCCTCTGCACTGCCGTAGGACTCCGCGAACCCAGGCCAAGTAGTGACCTGCCCCAGGGCTCTCGGACGTCCCTCTGCAATGCCATAGGACTCAGCGAACCCAGGCCAAGTAGTGACCTGCCCCTGGGCTCTCGGACGTCCCTCTGCACTGCCGTAGGACTCCGCGAACCCAGGCCAAGTAGTGACCGGCCCCAGGGCTCTCGGACGTCCCTCTGCACTGCCGTAGGACTCCGCGAACCCAGGCCAAGTAGTGACCTGCCCAGGGCTCTCGGACGTCCCTCTGCACTGCCGTAGGACTCCGCGAACCCAGGCCAAGTAGTGACCGGCCCCAGGGCTCTCGGACGTCCATCTGCACTGCCATAGGACTCCGCGAACCCAGGCCAAGTAGTGACCTGCCCCAGGGCTCTCGGACGTCCCTCTGCACTGCCGTAGGACTCCGCGAACCCAGGCCAAGTAGTGACCTGCCCCAGGGCTCTCGGACGTCCCTCTGCACTGCCATAGGACTCCGCGAACCCAGGCCAAGTAGTGACCTGCCCCAGGGCTCTCGGACGTCCCTCTGCACTGCCATAGGACTCCGCGAACCCAGGCCAAGTAGTGACCTGCCCCAGGGCTCTCGGGTATCCCTCTGCACTGCCGTAGGACTCCGCGAACCCAGGCCAAGTAGTGACCTGCCCCAGGGCTCTCGGACGTCCCTCTGCACTGCCGTAGGACTCCGCGAACCCAGGCCAAGTAGTGACCTGCCCCAGGGCTCTCGGACGTCCCTCTGCAGTGCCGTAGGACTCCGCGAACCCAGGCCAAGTAGTGACCGGCCCCAGGGCTCTCGGACGTCCCTCTGCACTGCCGTAGGACTCCGCGAACCCAGGCCAAGTAGTGACCTGCCCCTGGGCTCTCGGACGTCCCTCTGCACTGCCGTAGGGCTCCGCGAACCCAGGCCAAGTAGTGACCGGCCCCAGGGCTCTCGGACGTCCCTCTGCACTGCCGTAGGACTCCGCGAACCCAGGCCAAGTAGTGACCTGCCCCAGGGCTCTCGGACGTCCCTCTGCACTGCCATAGGACTCCGCGAACCCAGGCCAAGTAGTGACCTGCCCCAGGGCTCTTGAGTGTCCCTCTGCACTGCCATAGGACTCCGCGAACCCAGGCCAAGTAGTGACCTGCCCCTGGGCTCTCGGACGTCCCTCTGCACTGCCATAGGACTCCGCGAACCCAGGCCAAGTAGTGACCTGCCCCATGGCTCTCGGACGTCCCTCTGCACTGCCATAGGACTCCGCGAACCCAGGCCAAGTAGTGACCTGCCCCATGGCTCTCGGACGTCCCTCTGCACTGCCGTAGGACTCCGCGAACCCAGGCCAAGTAGTGACCTGCCCCAGGGCTCTCGGACGTCCCTCTGCACTGCCGTAGGACTCCGCGAACCCAGGCCAAGTAGTGACCTGCCCCAGGGCTCTCGGACGTCCCTCTGCACTGCCGTAGGACTCCGCGAACCCAGGCCAAGTAGTGACCTGCCCCTGGGCTCTCGGACGTCCCTCTGCAGTGCCGTAGGACTCCGCGAACCCAGGCCAAGTAGTGACCTGCCCCAGGGCTCTCGGACGTCCCTCTGCACTGCCGTAGGACTCCGCGAACCCAGGCCAAGTAGTGACCTGCCCCAGGGCTCTCGGACGTCCCTCTGCACTGCCGTAGGACTCCGCGAACCCAGGCCAAGTAGTGACCTGCCCCAGGGCTCTCGGACGTCCCTCTGCACTGCCGTACGACTCCGCGAACCCAGGCCAAGTAGTGACCTGCCCCTGGGCTCTCGGACGTCCCTCTGCACTGCCGTAGGGCTCCGCGAACCCAGGCCAAGTAGTGACCGGCCCCAGGGCTCTCGGACGTCCCTCTGCACTGCCGTAGGACTCCGCGAACCCAGGCCAAGTAGTGACCTGCCCCAGGGCTCTCGGACGTCCCTCTGCACTGCCATAGGACTCCGCGAACCCAGGCCAAGTAGTGACCTGCCCCAGGGCTCTTGAGTGTCCCTCTGCACTGCCATAGGACTCCGCGAACCCAGGCCAAGTAGTGACCTGCCCCTGGGCTCTCGGACGTCCCTCTGCACTGCCATAGGACTCCGCGAACCCAGGCCAAGTAGTGACCTGCCCCATGGCTCTCGGACGTCCCTCTGCACTGCCATAGGACTCCGCGAACCCAGGCCAAGTAGTGACCTGCCCCATGGCTCTCGGACGTCCCTCTGCACTGCCGTAGGACTCCGCGAACCCAGGCCAAGTAGTGACCTGCCCCAGGGCTCTCGGACGTCCCTCTGCACTGCCGTAGGACTCCGCGAACCCAGGCCAAGTAGTGACCTGCCCCAGGGCTCTCGGACGTCCCTCTGCACTGCCGTAGGACTCCGCGAACCCAGGCCAAGTAGTGACCTGCCCCTGGGCTCTCGGACGTCCCTCTGCAGTGCCGTAGGACTCCGCGAACCCAGGCCAAGTAGTGACCTGCCCCAGGGCTCTCGGACGTCCCTCTGCACTGCCGTAGGACTCCGCGAACCCAGGCCAAGTAGTGACCTGCCCCAGGGCTCTCGGACGTCCCTCTGCACTGCCGTAGGACTCCGCGAACCCAGGCCAAGTAGTGACCTGCCCCAGGGCTCTCGGACGTCCCTCTGCACTGCCGTAGGACTCCGCGAACCCAGGCCAAGTAGTGACCTGCCCCAGGGCTCTCGGACGTCCCTCTGCACTGCCGTAGGACTCCGCGAACCCAGGCCAAGTAGTGACCCGCCCCAGGGCTCTCGGACGTCCCTCTGCACTGCCGTAGGACTCCGCGAACCCAGGCCAAGTAGTGACCCGCCCCAGGGCTCTCGGACGTCCCTCTGCACTGCCGTAGGACTCCGCGAACCCAGGCCAAGTAGTGACCCGCCCCTGGGCTCTCGGACGTCCCTCTGCACTGCCGTAGGACTCCGCGAACCCAGGCCAAGTAGTGACCCGCCCCAGGGCTCTCGGACGTCCCTCTGCACTGCCGTAGGACTCCGCGAACCCAGGCCAAGTAGTGACCCGCCCCAGGGCTCTCGGACGTCCCTCTGCACTGCCGTAGGACTCCGCGAACCCAGGCCAAGTAGTGACCCGCCCCTGGGCTCTCGGACGTCCCTCTGCAGTGCCGTAGGACTCCGCGAACCCAGGCCAAGTAGTGACCCGCCCCTGGGCTCTCGGACGTCCCTCTGCACTGCCGTAGGACTCCGCGAACCCAGGCCAAGTATTGACCTGCCCCAGGGCTCTCGGACGTCCCTCTGCACTGCCGTAGGACTCCGCGAACCCAGGCCAAGTAGTGACCTGCCCCAGGGCTCTCGGACGTCCCTCTGCACTGCCGTAGGACTCCGCGAACCCAGGCCAAGTAGTGACCTGCCCCAGGGCTCTCGGACGTCCCTCTGCACTGCCGTAGGACTCCGCGAACCCAGGCCAAGTAGTGACCTGCCCCTGGGCTCTCGGACGTCCCTCTGCACTGCCGTAGGACTCCGCGAACCCAGGCCAAGTAGTGACCTGCCCCTGGGCTCTCGGACGTCCCTCTGCACTGCCGTAGGACTCCGCGAACCCAGGCCAAGTAGTGACCTGCCCCAGGGCTCTCTGACGTCCCTCTGCCATGCTGCTAAGCTGACAAGGCCCATGTGAGGCCACTTTGCTGAGCAGATACCACCGTGACGAGTTGTCACGGTACCAAAATAATTTGGTACCCTATAGATCATTGGGGTACCAAATATTATATGAATGGGTCATAGCAAGTGTCTATGACCAGGTTATGGAGGGCGGATTATGAATGTGCCATTGATATGTGGGTATCTTTTTGGAACTGAAGTTATGAATATTGAATATAGGGTGCTTATACTTCAAACTTAGGCTTGGCTTCTGGGTGAAATCTCAGACAAGCTGGTGTTAACTTGAATAACCTGCCTGATGGCCCATTAAAGGCCCATCAACTGCACAATGAACTCTGTCCACACCTGAGGAGCCTCCCCAGGAATGGGACATGCCTGGGCAAAAACTGAATCGTTGAGAGTCTGGTGATTGGACCATGTGGCTATGGACCTCCAGTTTGCAACCGGACTCTGCATAAGGAGGAGGAGGGTCTTCGCCCACAGGAGGAAGTCTATAAAGCCTGGAAGAACGTCCTCCATTTTGTCTTCTACCTTCAGCCTGCAGCCTGTCTTGCTTCCAGCTCTGGATGGACTTTGCTACACAGGTGAACTCTGGACTAAGGTGCTGACCCATCCCTAAATGGGATGCTTTCTAAAGACTTTGATTTAAACCTGCATTTATTCTACCTTTGTTGCAAGCCTGAACCAAGAGATATGCCATTACTGCATGTAATTGATTTCTTTTAACCATTCTTAACCCTCACCTATACCTTTCTCCTTGTATAATAAACCTTTAGATTTTAGATTCTAAAGGATTGGCAACAGCGTGATTTGTGGGAAGATCTGATTTATATATTGACCTGGGTCTGGGGCCTGATTCTTTGGAATTGGGGAGAACTGTTTTCTTTATTTGGGGGATTGGTTTTCATAACCATTGATCCCCAGGACAGGGGGCTGCTGGTGGTGATACTGGGAAGCTGGAGTGTCTAAGGGAATTGCTTGTGTGACTTGTGGTTAGCCAGTGGGGCGAAACAAAAGTCTTTTCTGTTTGGCTGGTCTGGTTTGCCTTAGTGTGGAAAAACCCCAGCTTTGGGCTGTAGTTGCCCCTTTGGAAGCAATCTGTCCTGATCTGACACTCACAGTTGGACCCCACCAGGAACAGCCCCGTCACACAGGTACAGTATAAAACCCAAACAGACAGCCGGACAGGCCTGTTCACATGACAGGGCTTTGGGAGACCACGCAGGGCACACTGGTGCATAAAGCTTGGCACTGAAATCTGTATGAATGGCCCAATTCCAAAATGTCTGCAGTTCCCATGGGCATCAAGTTTGGGCCTCAATTAACCCTGCTCTAAAATGGGCATCATCCTGGTTACCTGGTTCTTAGCAAATTGTGAGGATTAATTAATGTTTGTCAGCTGCTAGCGCTCGTTGGATGGAAGGAGCTAATGAAAGTGAAATACATCTGCCAAGCTGCCCAGGCCAGGCCACACGGACAGGAGAATAGGAATTTGTTTCAGTGTGGCGTGAGGGGAACTGAAAAAAATGGGCCAAGAGCCATGGGAATGAGATTCTGAGAGCTTGGTTTGGCTGTGCACATGGTGTATCTATTTTGCTGCAGTCAGTTATTTGCAGCTGTGGCTTTTGGAACCCTCCTATACATTTGCCACTTTTAGCTTTCATGGCTCCATGAGAGCTAGTACGAATTCGTGCCCTGTACGTCTTGGAAAATCCCAAAGAGCTTTCAAAGGGGGAAAATACAAGCCAGTCAAAAACCACTTTCCAATAAGGTTACAGCATTTTTGAGAAGTATGACTGTATTCTTCAGGGATCATACCAGGCCATGCAAGCACACATTTTCCTGTTGCTCTGCACTCCTCAAATAATTGCAGTGGTTACCAGAAATACAGCACTGTGAGAAACACTTTTTTTTTTTTTCTGTTTCATCAGCTAGTCCTGATGATGAGTTACAGATCCCCAGTCTGGGCTGCAGATTTTTCTGGAAGCAGTTACTGCTCCATTCAAATAGCAACAGCATTGTTTCACCAAGATTGTAATCGCCAAAGGCTCTGTATAAATCAGAGCAATATTATGTAGGTGGGGCAAATGCTTGTTCGATGAACCAGCCTGTGTGGTCCCACACAGTGTAATCTTCTCGATGAAATGATAGCAGGGCTGATTCGAAGCTGACCTACAGCCATGCCATCACAGAGACTGGGAATTTTCCTTTTCACAAGGGATGAACTTTGTCTTGTGCCAATGACAGGAACAGTGACAGGAGCTGACTGACAGCTTTGAGTGATTGACAGACACTGTCTGGCAGAACCTTTCAATGTAAGAGCACATGCAGCTGTCCACCAGTCTGCTCAACCCTGGCCTGGAAGAGGGGAAGAGAATTCAGTCACCACCATCTAGGGTGATCAGATGGGAAGAGGGAAATATCAGGACACACTCAGGGGGGCGGGGGGGGGGGGGAGAAGTGGGGGGCGGGGCCCGAGGGGAGGAGAGGGGGTGGGGCCCAAGTGGGGGGGGGAGGGGAGCAGGAGCGGGCCTCGGTGGCTAGAGGCTCTCTATCTCTGCGGGGGGTGGCGGGGGGTGGCAGTGGGCTCTCTGCTCCCCCCCCCTCCCCTGCAGCATGCTTCTCCGGGAGGCAGGGCAGAGAGAGCTCTCCTGGCTGTTGCCATGGCCCGCCTGTGACGAAGTGGGAGTACTGTGTGTGTGTGCCTCAGTTTCCCCTATGCATTCCTTAAGTGTCTATGTGAAGGGATAGGGGCTAACGCTGGAAGCAAGGAGGCAACGCCCTCCCCTCTGTGCATCCCTGGAAGCTGTAACCTGACCCCAGGTGGGGGAGGGAGGTCACGTAACACCTGAAGCCCGGGAAAGGAACAAAGGAGCAGGAAGTGGCTAGAGGGAGTAGTCAGTCTGGGTCTGGGGCTAGCTGGAAAGAGGGAGAGAAGCCATTTTTGCTCTCTGGCTTCTCTCCTCTTCGATGGATCCAGCGGAGGGCTCACGCTCTTTCGCTGCATGGTCTGTGCTGGACCAGATGAAAGTCATCGAATAAACTTGGGAAAGAAGCAGGAGCCCAGAATCTGGGGCTCACCTCCTGGCTTCCCAGAAAGGCTGACTGAGGGACCCTGTTTGGACTGAGAAGCTGTGAGTTGGATGGTGTTCCTGACATCTCAAATAAACCGTCTATTCTGCTGGCTGGCTGAGAGTCACGTTTGACTGTGGATTTGGGGTGCAGAACCCATGGGCTTCCCCAGGACCCTGCCCAGGCGGGCTTGCTGGGGGAAGCACATGGAGGGGCAGAAGGTGCTGAATGCTCCGAGGACAGACCCAGGAAGGTGGAAGTGGGGACCCCTGAAGCTCCTGGTCTGGGACACAGGCTGTGTACGGAGAAGGGGCCCTTCCCCCGGAGTCCGGTCTGGCTTCCTAGGGAGCGGTTCCAGACCATCGCCCGGGCGCTCCGTGACAACTGGTGGCACAGCGGTGGGATGTACGACGGCGCACCCTGCAGTAAGTGACTGTGGGATCGCTGGGGAGCAGGCATGTTGAAGGCCCAGAGAATGCCAGTTACAGGGGGTGGAAAAGCTGCAGCTTAACCCCTGAGAGTGTGTGACCAGAGAGAAGGACTATTGCTGATCCAGGGCCCCCCTGAAAACTGCAAGGAGCAGTCAGGGGCGGAGAAGCATGTGGCTTGGCCCTAGGAGGGAGAAGGATTTTTGCAGTATCAGGGTACCCCTGGGGTTTGCAGTGAGCGGTCCCAGGGGCGCAGGAGCAGATGCTCAACCCTGGCAAAGAGGCGGTGACCTGGAAAGAGCTGGCACACAAGGGAGTTCCCCCTGGACACTGTGGGGCAAAGAGCACACAGGCCTGTGAGTCCAGAGCGAAGTGATGAGACTTCGTGACCCTGTGCTTTGGGAAGCACAGGTTAATCGTGCAGCTAGGAGAAGCTGGAGGATTTGGCCCCTCGGAGACAGTTGCAAGATTCCTGATCCAGGATGGGGTTGCAGGAGAATCTGGGAGCAAGTGGTCATGAAGTGGTCATGGCGCATCCCCAAGATTCCTGTCCCTGACCAGACGGGTGTCTTCACGATTGGGTTCCCCATCCGGGGACCGGAGACGAAGGAGAGTGGAGCAGAGTCCAAGAGAGAAATTGGACTGTGAGAGAGGCGGCAAGAGCCTGGAAGTGCTGCAGCTGGAGCAGCAGTGTGAACTGGAAATGGTGATGCCAAGGGACCCAAGGGACTTCCAAAGGGTGAGTGGGGATAGACCCCTGGATGCCAGTTCCGCAGGGAGCCTCATTACTAAATTGGGGTCCCTGGGTAAGGGATGGGGGGAAGGGAACGTCCACCTCACTGCTGTTGAGCAGGCTGGCAATTCGAACCAGGGGAACCCTGCGGACAAGCCCTGGTGTCTAGCTCCCCGCTGGGTCCCAAGGCTAAGGATGCCATTCACCAGATGGGTGGGGTGGTGGACAGACTCCCACCCCTGTCCCTGACCTGTATGTCTGTGTGGAGTCCCCTGGGTTCAAGTCGTGTGGACACCCAGAGGGAGCGGAGAGAAGTGGTGAAGGGGGAGACAGTCCTGGGGTGGCAAGACCCTGGGACGGGGAGAAGTGTTGTTTGGCCCCGATGGTGCAGTGTCACCGGATGCTGGGGGGCGGTGTGACCTGGGTGAGGGTCACAGGGAGGAAGATATTCATCCTGCCTAGAGCCCAGACCCCTGTGCAAACACAGGAGGGGTCAGGCTGGCAGGCTGCTGGGGATCTGCAGGATATTGCCTGTGAAATCCTGTTGGGAGGAGAAAAGTGTCTTCCTGGGGGCAGGATGCAAACCCTGCTCCTGTAACAGCCGAGGGTTTGAATTTGAATCTGGGGAACCAATCGGTGGAGAGGAAGATGGTCATTGTAATCACAACTCAAGGAAGGAGAAGGTGGGGGCTTAAAGTGTTAGCAGAGCTCTGGGGCGGAGTGGGACAGAGATGTTCCCTTCCCCCCTTGCAAACCGGAGAGAGCTCACAGCCTGACTCCACTGGGACAGACAAGACAGAGAAACTGCTGGGCGAGAAAAGTAATTGTTCAGCAAGAGGTGGAGGGAATCAGAGATTGGCCGGTCTCCAGGCCTCTCTCGAGATAGCGGGGTACCACCGGCGGGTTGTACCCCAGGTTAGCTACCTAGCAATTTCAGAGCTAGGGAAGGAGAGTGACCCAGACAAGGTGGTCTGGGAATAAGGGTGACAAAGGGCTCTCTGTGCCCCAAGGGAGGTGCTAATCCAGGGCCGGTTGTGACTCCTACCAAGGAGTGGGAAAGATAATGGGGCACCCATGAACCATTGGTGAGGTCGAACTTCCCCAGGTCACTGGCTAAAGTGACCACTGCTCAGTTCGTTCTCGAAAAGGGGAGATGTGTGACGAAGTGGGAGTACTGTGTGTGTGTGCCTCAGTTTCCCCTATGCATTCCTTAAGTGTCTATGTGAAGGGATAGGGGCTAACGCTGGAAGCAAGGAGGCAACGCCCTCCCCTCTGTGCATCCCTGGAAGCTGTAACCTGACCCCAGGTGGGGGAGGGAGGTCACGTAACACCTGAAGCCCGGGAAAGGAACAAAGGAGCAGGAAGTGGCTAGAGGGAGTAGTCAGTCTGGGTCTGGGGCTAGCTGGAAAGAGGGAGAGAAGCCATTTTTGCTCTCTGGCTTCTCTCCTCTTCGATGGATCCAGCGGAGGGCTCACGCTCTTTCGCTGCATGGTCTGTGCTGGACCAGATGAAAGTCATCGAATAAACCTGGGAAAGAAGCAGGAGCCCAGAATCTGGGGCTCACCTCCTGGCTTCCCAGAAAGGCTGACTGAGGGACCCTGTTTGGACTGAGAAGCTGTGAGTTGGATGGTGTTCCTGACATCTCAAATAAACCGTCTATTCTGCTGGCTGGCTGAGAGTCACGTTTGACTGTGGATTTGGGGTGCAGAACCCATGGGCTTCCCCAGGACCCTGCCCAGGCGGGCTTGCTGGGGGAAGCACACGGAGGGGCAGAAGGTGCTGAATGCTCCGAGGACAGACCCAGGAAGGTGGAAGTGGGGACCCCTGAAGCTCCTGGCCTGGGACACAGGCTGTGTACGGAGAAGGGGCCCTTCCCCCGGAGTCCGGTCTGGCTTCCTAGGGAGCGGTTCCAGACCATCGCCCGGGCGCTCCGTGACACCGCCCACCTACCCCTGAATGCTGTGCTGTCTCTGCCGGGGGAGGTGCTGAGGGGGGGAGCAGTGGGCCCCCCCTCTGCCTGCCGGCGCTGCTTGCATGCAAGAGGATCCACTCTGCTCGCCCTGAATGTTCCCCGGACCCCGCCTGTCTCTGCCGGCCGGAGGTGGGGGCAGGGGAAGGACGGGACTCTGGGCTGGCAGCTAGCTAGTAGCATTCTTTGTCCCGATTTCGGGACTTTACAGATGAGCCCTGCCTGCACAGGGCTCATGCAGGCAGCATATGGCTGCCTGGGGCAGTGGGCGGGGCCGTGCTGCCTGCATGAGCCCTGCACAGGCAGGGCTCATCTGTAAAGTCCCGAAATCAGGACAAATTGCGTCCCGACCAAAGTGAGGTCGGGACGCGGGACAAATGGGCAAAAATCGGGACTGTCCTGATAAAATCGGGACGTCTGGTCACCCTACCACCATCCCTCTCCAAGGCTACATCTGCTGTGTGTTCTTAAGTGGGCTTAACTCACCCATGGCCACTAATTCATGTTACAATAGCAGCAAAGGCAGAGCAACTTGGCTATTAACTCAGGTTAGCAGCTTGAGTCCGACCATAGGCTCCCCTATGGACCTTAGCTTGAGCTATTCACATGGGTTCTCAAATGTATTCAGCTCCAGACCCCTTTTCGCTCTGCCGTGACTGCTGACGCCCTGGGGGTCGGTCTGTCTCTGGAACCGGAAGAGTTCCATTCGGCGGCTTTTCGGCGGACACAGTCCCGCGTTCGGAGCGGCCGCTGAAATGCCACCGAATACAACGGGAGCTCGTGACCCCCAGTTTGAGACCCGCTGTATGTTACAAGCCAAGTGCTATGTCTTCACTGCTATTTTAGCCTGAGTTAGCTAATGCAGATTAGCGACCCCATGAGAAGAACACATCTTCCTTTTGTTGCAGTGCAGACGTACCCTAAGGCCTTGCCTACCCCACACAGTAACGTCGACTTTCTGGAGTTCAGACGCCACTGGAGTCAGGCGCCCAGCCTCAGAATGGGCTGGCTGCTGAGTCGCTCCTGAGCCGCTGCTCCAGCCTGGGGCCAGGGGCCCTGTACCGCTGGACGTGCCCATCTGTGGGTCAGACGGCTGAGGGCCTTTCCTCCTGAGCGGGTCCCAGGCTGGGCTGCCCTGCCTCAGTGGCCGTGGGACACAGAATGCGTCCCCTGTGTTGTCCTCAGGCATTGCTGGGTGCGGCCGGGGTTCCTGTTACACAGGCGTCCGGTGATGCTGTCCAGGTGGCGGCGTTGTTCAGCCTGCGCACTGTGAGCAACTGGCTGTTTCTGACTGAGCACAGCCAGCCAGGAGTGTACGAAATGCCCGTTCAGGCCAGTCCCTGCCTGGGGTGGGGGAGGGAAAGGCAGCTTGAAACACCCCCCCTCCCCGGGCTCTGGCCTCCTCCGGCGACCCCCACCCCAGGGTCAGTTACAGCGGGCCCAGAGCCTGCTCTCATTTGCATAAGAAGGATCTAATTAGCTCAGCCTAAACCCAGCGGCAGCTGGTGGCAGGGAAGCTCCTTGTGCCCAGAGTGGACATGGCGCGTTTCACTGTGTTGTGTTTCCTGCTTCTCTTATCGGGCCCTGCCCGCCTCCCGGCGCAGCTCGTTCTGTTCTGCCTCCCTTCCGGGCCTGCCTGGAGGGGTTTGAAGGTGTCCTTCCCACGTTCAGGATGGAGGGGAGGGCCCAGGGGAGATCACAGGCACGCTCCCTGCCCATTATTCATCTCTAGAGAAGGCAGCACAGCACAGCACGAGCTCTGACTTCACAGAGCGTCCTGAGGCGTTTTCATTCTCGGGGAATCTCAGCCAGACTTTCTGGTGCTGGCGCTGCTCCGGCCTCCCCACAGAGCTCCTGTGGCCGGGGCTGAGGCTAGGGCCAAGGGCCAGCTAAGACAACTCTGAGTGGTCATGGCTTTAGGATTCCATTCTCCGTGGGGCTGGTCTGAAAGCTGCTCTAGCCAGGGACCCAAGGGGATGTTGCTCAGTCGGGCATTGCCAGGGAACGGGGACGATCCAGCCGTGTCTCCATTCCAGGGACAGGAAGGTACAAAAGGCCGGATGGTACCTTCAATGCCTAGGCCTTTGTGGGTGTGACGGAATGGGAATGTTCTTAATGTATCCTCTGGATATTGTCTGAGTGCCTCAGTTTCCCCTCTGCATATCTTCAGTATCTATGTGGAGGCTTAGGGGTGTGTAATAGGTGCAGAACAAAAGACCAGTGGAAAGGAGTGGCTGATGCCCTGTCTTGGCAATTGAGGGCCTGGGCCTTCCTCCCCCACTCCAGGTGTTGGCTGGAAGTGGGACGCTTGCCAGAAGGAGGAGGAAGCGGTCCCTGCTATGAGCCTTAACCTGTGATTCTGCCTTACCCTGGAGCAGAGGTGGAGGGGATCGCCCAGGCCAGGGCTGGGGGGACACCGAGAGCAACAACAACAAAACCCAACTGCTCAAACGCTCGTCTGTGCTGGAAAGGGCTTGTCACGGAGTGCCCGGGGCCATGGTCTGGCACTTGCTCCCTATGAAGCCAGATAGGACACTCTCTGTACACAGCCTGTTTCCAAGGCTAGGAGCTTTAGAGGTTCCCGCTTACACCTTCCTGTTTCTGACCTCGGAGCTTCAGATGGGAGCTACCTGGAAAAGGACCCAAGGGTTCCTCTGCGGTTTCCCTGGAGCGAGGGCCTCGGGGGATGCTGGGGAGGTCCCATGCTCCTGGAGCACCAGCAGCTGGACTCACAAAGGAAGGACAGGCTAGGAAGGGCCTCGTGACGTCTTGGGCCTCTCTGCCGTTCTCAGGCACCAAAGCGGGCTGCACGTTCCTTTGACGCATTCTGCGGCTGGTGGGTCTTTATCCCCAGCTCAGTGGCCCATTGCACAGTTATTGCGACAGCTGACAGAGTCATTTGCTGCAGGACAGAGCACGGGGGTGAAAAGAGCCCGGGGGCTGCGGGATGCGCCCGGAATCAAGGAGCCAGGGACACTTTTCAAACAGCAGCCATGGGGATTTCTGAGAAATGCTCTGTAATACGCTGGATCCCCTCCCCCTCCCCCCGCAAGAAACTGCTCCAAAGGCAGCTGGGCATGAAGGGGAGGAAAAGTATGAGCCTCAGCTCTGCCTCGGCTGCTGCATCCGAACAGAGCCCAGACCCAGCTCCCCTGCTCACACCGGGGGCAGCAGAACCTTTCCTGGGCTTCCCTTTGCAGAGGGAAGTTGCATGCTGGGTAAGCTGAACAATGATCCTTTGGTAACCCCAGTGCACTGCCCGCTCCATGGGACTGGGCTTCTCTCCCGCATTCTCTGTTCCCCATCACAGTCCCTCCAAGAAACACAGGCCCTCTGCCTCCCGTTCCCCTGGCTGTGATTCCTCTCCTGTTTCACAAGCCAATCACTGACCCCGGAGAGCGCCCGCAAGCCAGGCCGCTGTGCTCTGTGAAGAGCCAAACACCTGCTCAATGCGCGAGCATGCTCCGCTCTTTAAAAGTACCAGACACAGACACAGTGCCAGCGTCATACCCCCCCGCCCCCGCCCCTCAAACAGTCCAGGAGTCCTGGCCCCGCAGCTCTGACTCCGGACAAGCAGAACCAATCATCCCAACCCTGCTAGCGTGAGTCTGTCTCCCCAGGCTGGAGAGAACGTCCCCTCGCGGCAGGGTAGGAAATGTCCACTGTCACGGAGTGCCCGGGGCGATGGTCTGGAACTGCTCCCTACAAAGCCAGTCAGGACGCTGGGGGGAAGCTTCCTCTCTGTGAACAAGATTCCCCCCAGCTCCTGGGCACTCGAAGGTAGTTCTCCAGGGGCTGCAGTCTGTGAAGAGTGGATACATTTGCTCTGCGTCACCTGCGGATACTCCCGACAAGAGCTAGGATAGCCAGAAGGTGAACACAGTGCACAGCCCCTCTGGCCTCCTCCTGGCACCTCCGGGGCTGGCCGCCCAGCTGGCTATGGAGCCATGCGCCCGAGGCACTCTGAGGAAGTGCCCCAAAGGGCCAGTTGGTTCAGAAGGGTCCCTAAGGCATCACAGATGCATTTCAAAGGGGCCATCCACAGGCCAAACTGCTGGGGAATTCTCTGGGGATCAGCCAGCCGGTCGCAGCATTAGACCCTTAGCATTGGCTAGTACCCGCTGATACCGTCTGGGGCTGTTGTCCTTCCCCGCTGCTCCCAGCCTGCCCTTACACAAAGTCTAATCAAATCCAATGGCCCTGAGCTTTTGCTCCAAACGCTGACCTCAGCTCAGCCCAGTGACGGAGTAGGAATACTGTGTGTGCTTCAGTTTCCCCTATGCATTTCTTGAGTGTCTGTGTGAAGGGATAAGGATGTGTAGTTGAGGCAAAGCCGAGAGACAGCATAAGCTGTCTTGGGGCCTGCCCTTCCCCCTCTCCGAAAGGTGTTGGCTGGAAGTGTTGAATAACAAAGAGGCAGGCTGAACCTGGTGGAGGGAGGTCAGGTGACCTGGCCTGTGGAGAGGGGGGCGGAGGGGCTGGAGAGAGTGAGTTTCAGTTTGGAGTCTGAAGCTGGCTGGGAAAAAGGGAGGCAGGCCCAGGCAGGGTCTGGCCTCCCTGGGCCCCCAAAATGGACCCAGCAGAGGGGTCGAGTTCGCTCTACCTAGAGTATGTTCCCGTCATCGAATAAACCTCTGTTTTACTGGCTGGCTGAGAGTCACGTCTGACTGTGGATTTGGGGTGCAAGACCCTCTGGCTCCCCCAGGAGCCCCCCCCCCCGGTGGGCTCGCTGAGGGGAAGCGCACAAAGGGGCAGAAGGTGCTGAATGCTCTGAGGGCAGACCCAGGAAGGTGGAAGCAGGAACCTCTAAAGCTCCTAGCCTTGGAGACAGGCTGTGTACGGAGAGAGACGCTTTCCCCCAGAGTCCTGACTGGCTTCCTAGGGAGCGGTTCCAGAGCATCGCCCCGGGCACTCCGTGACAGCTCCTCACTCCTCATGTGAACACAACCCCCTTTGAGTTCTGTGCACTCACGGCTTGCTGCGTGTAGGACTGAAGCTCTTAAATCACCCAGGTGCTTTTGAAAATTGCCCCCAGCCTTCCAGGTGAGAGTGTCCCCATCTCCTTGGGCAGGGCCTGGCTTCTCGTTCTGCATCTGACCAACTCCGAGCCCATCAGCCCGTGAGCTCTGGCAATATAAATCACGAGATTTTCTCTCCCTTTCCGAAGACCCCTAACAGCGCTGGATTTGCCCGAACACCAAGCTGGCCACAGAGACAAAGCCTGCATCTCCCCTGCGTGGTTTAGAACTCCCCGATGTCCCCGTAATACGGACCAGCCCCTACAATGTGCAGCACCATGCGCTTAGCTCCATCACCTGCTCGCTTCTCTGCTGCTCTCTTTGTGCTCATCCCCCCGGTGATGGACTGTCTTCACCTACGTCTGAACATGCTGAATCACTCACACCCAGGGGGTCCTTATGGAAATGTGACGGGGGGAGTTCTTAGGGGGCATATTTTAAAGAATCCTCCTATTTTGCTTGTGCTGGTTCTCGGGGTGACGTCCCGCCTTGGAAGATGAGCTTTGTGTTTCTTTGTTCCCTAAGCAACCTAAACCAGGCCAAAGAGCCCTGCTTCTCCGCAGCCCCATCTGGTCAACAGCCCTTCCCAGCTGGGGCTCTACCTGCGGGCTGGGCTTTCACTGGCGTCCTGGGCTCTGCTTTGAAAGGTCTCTTGGGAAGCCAGAGTAGTGGCTGGGTCTTCACTCTGCTGCCTGCCTCAGGGTCTGGACAGAGCTTCGGAAAGTAGGTTTCCATTTACAGACGATGACTGAATCCGAACTAAGGAACCTGGCCTGGGTGGGGGTGGGGTGGGGAGGGGGCTGGCCTCATGGGCAGAGCGTGAGAACTGAACTGCACGATGCAGCCATGCTATGGAATCAGGGCTGGGTCCAGGCACCAGCGTAGCAAGGCAAACGGCGGGGAGGGGGGGATCCAGGGTACTATCGGGGTGGTGCTCGGGCGGTTTTCGGCAGCACGCCTGCGGCAGCTCCACACTCTTCCCCCTTGAGCTGCTTGGGGCGACACGGAAGGCAGAGCCGGCTCTGGAATGTGGCTCGGTGCTTTCAGCGGCGCTGGGGAAGGGCGAGATGTTCACCACAGTCATGTCGACAATGGTTGTGTCGGCCATTTCTGTGCCTCCTTTGCAGTCACGTCTCGGGGCGGCGATTGGACTTCTCTTCAGTTGGGTTTCAGGAGCCCAGACCTCTAATCCTGAAATTCATTGGTGGAGAAAACCAGCCCTGGCATAGGGTAGGCAGAAGGTCTGGGCAGTGCTGAAGCTGCACTGATGCCCTAGGTAGCCCTCCTGGGGTGTCAGTGGGGCTGAGGCCTGGGCTGGCTCACGGGGGAGAGGTGCATTTCACCCAGTGTATTTTCCCAATTAGAATGGTAGACATCTCCCTGTTTACAGCTGCCCCAACTTTGTCCTTGGATTATGTCTACAGCAGGGAGAGGGGTCAGATCAGGACTGGGCATCAAGGGACCTGCTTCCTCTGCCAGTTCTGCCTCTGACTCACTGTGTGAACCAGAGTATGTCACAGCACTAGTCTGTGCCTCAGTTTCCCCATCTGAGAAGGCAACAACGAAGGGAGGGCCAGGTTCTCCATTCCTTGGATCATCCTAGTAGCCCTTCTCTGTACCCGTTCCAGTTTGAATTCATCCTTCTTAAACAGGGGAGACCAGAACTGCACACACTACTCCAGATGAGGTCTCACCAGTGCCTTATATAATGGTACAGTCAGACCCTGCAATACCGTGACGATCGGGATCCAAAAAAACCCCATCACGATAAACGCGGGGTTGCGGTATTGTGGGGTCCCACTGTACTCACACCTCCTTATCCCTATTGGAAATACCTCTTCTGATGTAACCCAAGACCGCATTAGCTTTTTTCATGGCCATATCACATCGGCGGCTCATAGTCATCTTGTGATCAACTAATATTCCAAGGTCCTTCTCCTCCTCTGTTACTTCCAACTGATGCGTCCCCAGTTTATAATTAAAATTCTTGTTATTAATCCCTAAATGCATGACCTTGTGTGACAGAGTGGGAATGCTCTTAATGGTTCCTCTGACTCTTGTGTGAAGGTGGCCATACCTGAAGCTTTAATTTGACTCCAGGTGGGGGAGAGAGGTCACCTGACCAGGGCTAGCCCGGGAAAGAGACAAAGGAAAAGAGGAGAAGGGGCTGGAGAGGCGTTTCAGTCTGGGTCTGGCTGGGAAGAGGCAGAGAGGTACAGGCAAGCTGCCTAGCCCTCTAGCCCCCAAAGTGGACCTAGCGGAGGGGTCGTGTTTGCTGTACCTACAGGCTCTGTCTTAGATCACCTGTCATCTAATAAGCCTCTGTTTTACTGGCTGGCTGAGAGTCACGTCTGACTGTGGAATTGGGGTGCAGACCCACGGGCTTCCCCAGGACCCAGCCCAGGCGGGCTCACTGGGGGAAGTGCACAGAGGGGCAGAAGGTGCTGAATGCTCCGAGGTCAGACCCAGGAAGGTGGAAGCTGTAACCGGTGAAGCTCCTAGCCTTGGAGACAGGCTGTTTACAGAGAGGACACTCCCCCCCGGAGTCCAGACTGGCTTCACAGGGAGCAAGTTCCAGAGCATCGCCCCGGGCACTCCGTGACACCTTGCACTTTTCACTGTTAAATTTCATCCTATTCCTGTTACTCTGGTTTACAAGGTCATCCAGATCTTCCTGTATGATATCCCGGTCCTCCTCTGAGTTGGCAATACCTCCCGGCTTTGTGTCATCTGCACTTCATTAGCACACTCCCACTTTTTGTGCCAATGTCAGTAATAAAAAGATTAAATAAGATTAACCCCAAAACAAATCCCTGAGGAACTCCACTGGTAACCTCCCTCCAGCTTGACAGTTCGCCCTTCAGTATGACCCTCTGTTGTCTCCCCTTTAATCAGTTCCTTACCCACCTTTCAATTTTCATATCGATCCCCGTCTTTTCCAATTTAACTAATAATTCCCCATGTGGAACCATATCAAATGTCTTACTGAAATCGAGGTAAGTTAGATCCACTGCGTTTCCCTTGTCTAAAAAAATCTGTTACTTTCTCAAAGAAGGAGATCAGGTTGGTTTGGCATGATCTACCTTTTGTAAAACCATGTTGTATTTTGTCCCAATTACCACTAACCTCAATGTCCTTAACTACTTTCTTCTTCAAATTTTTTTCCAAGACCTTGCATACTACACATGTCAAACTAACAGGCCTGTAGTTACCCGGATCACTTTTTTTCCTTTCTTAAAAATAGGTGCTATGTTAGCAATTCTCCAGTCATATGGTACAACCCCTGAGTTTACAAATTCTTGCTAATGGGTTTGCAATTTCATGTGCCAGTTCCTTTAATATTCCTTAATAATCAGAGAAGGGTAGGACTTGGCGGGACCTCACTTGGCATCTAGTCCCATCCCCTCCTGGGAAACTGCCCCTCACTGGGCTTAGCATCTAGGCAAGTATGTGGAGGAGGGAGGGTCCCGAGGAGGTTGTCCGCTGGGCTCAGGCCAGGAGACAGGAAGGCCCCGATGGAGGCTCTCAGTCCCTTCCACCCCCCGGGTGAAATTCCCCCCGTCTGATTGTTTGCACACGGATTGGACAGTCCCTGCAGCTGTTTGCAGCCACTTGGCCTCCCTTCCCCGCTGCAAGATGGGATGTTAGAGCTGGACAAAGCAGTGCTTTCTGGTAAGGGCACGGCAGTGCCGTGAGGCGGTGAGCGTCTGACTTCTCATTTCTGGGCTCTGCGCTGCGGTGTACTCACCCTCCTCGCTCTCCACACGCCTGGGAGCTGGGGGTTGGGGCCGCCCTTCCTTGGGCAGTCGGGCCTGTATGAGCAGCCTTTTCCCTCCAACGGCCACAGCACTAGGTAAAAACCACCCTCCTCACTCCCCGCCAGCCCCGGCTGGGTCTCAGCTGACTCGAGGGGGGGCTGTCCGTCCCCCTCCCCACTGTGAAACGCCCCTGGGCACAAGGCCTGTGTGTAACCCACTTTGGCCGGGGGCACTTTGAGTGTCTGGTCCCCAGAGGGGGCTCCCATAACTGCATGACATGAGTCCTACTCAGTCCATCGGGTCTAGTGCTGGCCCCTGCCCCGGGGCTCAGCCTTCATGCTTAAGCAGGTTGAACACCTGGGGAAAGGTCCTGCTGGCCACGGTGCCTTGTGCGGATGGGCCCCCTGGTTCCATTCACACAAGGCCCGTTCGTGTCAGCCCCACGAGACACTCCTGGGCCCCAGAAACTCAATAAAGCCTGAGCCTCAGACAGCTCGTTGCCCCCTGTTTCCCCGCAGTGCGGAACCGGCCCCCGTCCTCTTGTGGTTTCAGTTTCATAGGTGCTGGGCTGCTGGCGCTCCACGGTTGAGCCCTGGGGTCACTCCCATCTGCTTTGCTCCCAAGGCCAGGAAGCAGGAGGTGGCCCTGGCCCTGCTCGGTTTCTGTGTCAGGCTGGAAGCAGAAGCCAGCTGGGAGGAGAAGCCCGGGGGCAGGCTGAGGCCCAGCTGTGTCAGCCGGGATCCCCGGAGCAAAGTGGAGTAGCGTGCATTAAAGAAGCTCTGTGGTCCCTCGGCCTGCTCTCAGTGACAGCCATTCCCAGCCCTTGGCGGCTCAGAGGGGCTGCAAGTGGTTTCGTTTCCCTGGAGAGGGGCTCAGCTTTCAGGAGTGTGAGGCCCCCCCCCCTCATCTCCTCTCCCTTGTGGTGTGTGGGGGTCTGGCTGGCAGGTGCTATTCCTAGTGTCTGTCTCAGGTGAGAGGCAGGTGGCTCAGGCCTCTCTGGACACACCTTGAGCCCCTCCCTTAGGAGCCATCGAGTTAGACATGGACTGGGCCGGTCTTAGAGACCTGCCTGCACGCGCTCGGTTTGAACTAGTGTGTCAAACCCAGCAGTGGGGCGCTGACCAGCCATGTGCACACCTCGCGTCTCCGAAGGGGAGGTCCTTGGGGCAGCGAGCCCCTCACGCTGCACAGCCACGCACAGTGCTAGCATGGACACGTCTCCACGACCTGGAACGGACACCGCTGCTCCCAGTGCAGCCACGCCCTGCAGCTCTCCGTGCCGCTGCTCCCCAGCTGGAGTGGAGCTCCCCGGCGGAGCGGGGCGGTAACACTGGTGAGTGATGGGGGAGAGACTCAGACACTGAGGTGAGGGGAGCTAGAGAAGTAGGGAGCTGGGCTGAGAATCTTACTACGCTCCCTGCTCCTATCCCAGGGCAGTGAGTTTACATCAGGGACTCAGTGCATGAGCCATAAGCTGCGGAAGGACCCTGAGAGTTGGCCCGTATCACTGAGCTGAGTTTTCAGCACTGTCCCAGGACCGTCACAGCCTCAGCCGCCTGGCTCTAGGCTGTAGGCTCCTGCGGAAGCGTCTTGGCTTTCAGACCGACCCGGGTGAGCCGCAAAGCTGGGCTGATTTGCTTTTCGTTGGGATGGGAATGTGCCCATCATTGCGAAGCCTTCCTGCCTCTTCACCGCAGTACTGCAGACCTGGCTGTTTGCTCATGTGGGCCCTTCTCTCCCCACAGGGCTCAGCTGAACGAAGACACCCGCTCCAGAGCATACGACCCATTCAACGGCACTGGGCCACCACATTCCGCTCTCGGTGACACCAGTGTCAATCCAGCTCAACTGAATGGGAGTCAGGGGAGTTTCTTGGGATTTACACCAGGAGAAGTGAATTGGAATCTGTCCCACTGTGTCTGTTGCTGTTGGACATGCAGTGGCAGCTGGCAGTGACATCAGCAGGGCAAAGATTGCTCTTGTCCGGCCTCTCTGTTCTACATAAACCTGCAACTATCTCGCTGCAGATCGAGCCAAAGGGGAAGGCGGTCTCCATGTCCTGCCTGCTGTGGCAGCTGCAGACCCCACTCCGTATTCCCCTGGCCTCCTGCCTGAGAAACGCCCAGATCTGGAAACCTGGTGGAACGTCCTTTGGCGATTCCACGCTGCCCAAGAACCACGGTCCAATTCTAGGTCAATTCCCTCTGATGTTGTCTCCCTTGGAACCTGCTTAAAATAGCCAAAGAGCAAAATTGTTTGTGGAAAAAAAGTCTCGTTGCCTACGTCAGCTAATCTGACCTGGTGATTGAATTTACTTCGGAAGCTGGGATGCGCTGGAGGAAACAATTTTGACTGACAGGCTCTGTAGAGAACCCAGGCCTGCAAGCTAACTGCATCAGCCAAGTCACTTCCAAAGCAGGATCCCTCGGGTGCTTTGCAAGGCCTGAAATCTTCTAACAGCTCCCTTCCGAAGAGAAGCTTGTGACTGCAGTGAGCTCGTGTTTAAACAGGACAGAAGAACTGGAGGGGAACAATTACAAACACTTAGCCCCAGAAACTCCGGGGCTGTAAAAAAGAAATTACCACCAATTTTATTGGGCTCCATCCCAAACTCCGGGAGTGAGATTAGCCATCCCAATTACTCTGGCATGTTCTCTGAACAAACTGTGCAAGTTCCCTCATTCCACAGAGAAACCGCAGCAGATAACAAGAGCTGAGATCTGGCACAAGATCCAGTGCAACAAAGGAGGGAAGTTTCCAAAGTCTCATTTCTCTCTTCGTGGCCTTGGCAATGCGAGGGCCGTGAGGTGGTTTGAAACTAGCACTTTTCACTTTTCATGGCCTTCGGGTGAAGACCTCCCTCTTCAAGCCACGTCATTTTGCCAGCGCCACCTTGGAGGTGTTTGAACGAGTGATGGAAGATCTGCTAGTGCTCACTGGGCTTCATCCCTGGGAAATACAGGCTCCCAGGTGGACTTCCTCCGTGGGTGACCCTCCTTTCATGTGTCGCTGCGGCAGCGCCACACGGCTCTTCTCTTGGTGGATTGCAGAAGCCCGGGGAAGGGCCGTTCTGAAGGCGAAAGCCCTTTCCCATTCTGTGCAATGGGAGTCTGTGAAATTGGCCCCTTGTCCAGTGGATGATCAACAGGACCATTAACTAAATTCCATTGCAGCCCCAAGTACAGCGATACTCTCAGTCCCGCCTGTGCAGCCCCACGCGGTGCTGTGGGGAGGTGTCAGAATGCTCCGCGAAGCGTCTCACAGCAAGACCACGTTTTCCCAGCTGGCTAATGGATAAGAAAAATACCTGGGCCTAATCTGTGTCCCGGCTGAGAAACGCCTGCAGGCTGCCAAGAGAGTGTGGAGCAGATTGTTCCATAAATCTCTCTCCGAGCCCCCAAAGAGTTCTCCTCCCATGGGCCAGCCGCCCACTGAGGAAGAGTCAGCTCCTGCCCATCACATTTGGCCAACACATGTTGTTGTCTGGCTGCTTTTTGTGGATTTCTTTTTCAGAGAAAGCGTCTTATGTAAGGCCTTGGAAACTCTATCGCACAGCGTCCTTCACGCTCCAGAGGGGAGATTTAGTCACATAGTCCGTGTTTTTCATCTGAACTAGGACAGCGTTCTATTTTAAGATCAAAAACACCGGAAAGTTTCTGCCTTTCAACCTTTTACCTTCAAGAACCGTTTTTCTTTTCCAGCCCAGGAGAGAGACGTTTCTTTGAACAAATGAAGGTTTGAAGAGAATTTGCAGATGTTTGCTAAGCCTGCAGCCATTTCACGCAGCGGTACCCCATTGTGTATGGAAGGCTGACGACATTATCGTACTGGATGATATTGCAGTAGCTGAATAATAGTGTGTGACCACGTGTCTTCATGCAGGCATGAAGTGTGTGTGGGGGGGGGGGGGAGGAGGTTAGGTTTTGTGTGCAATCTTTTGTAACAAAGACCTTCTACTGACCTTCCAGTCCTTTAAGTCTCTACTTGGCGGAGGCTCATGCCCTTAGGCCCAGAAACCTATATTTGGTCCCCCCAGCAGACCCCATGAGGGGCACAGCAGCAGTCAGGCCAGGAGCCATGAGGCCTGTGTGTGGGCACCACGGCTCCTCCATCCTGACTCCCTTTTGCAGCCTCCGCCTGTCCTCTGGCCCGGCCAGGCAGCCTGGCTTTGTAACCCAGAGGTTCGGGCACATGCATGGGACGTAGCACACCTAGATCCAAGTCCTTGTTCCAAATCAGGCAGCGCAGGGATTCTCTGATGTCTCAGCTGAGCAGCCTTCTTAGCGTATGCAGCCCCCTCCATCCCCATTGGGATCTGCTCTGTGCTTGCTGCCAGCCGGGCCTCCCTCGGGAGAGGGATGGTGGACGTCTAGCTTGAGAATCTCACTGGGGCTTAGGCACAAGCCAGGGCTCCAGGCAGGCCAGGTGCTGTGGGAAGGTGTCAGCACCCAGGTGTGGTTGTGCCTGCCTGTTGGTGGAAAGGGAGGTACCCTGGAGATGTCAGGCAGCAGCTGCATGGTGGTTTTGTGAATCTCAGTGGAGCCTAAATGTTGGATTTAGGTGCCTAAAGAGGCAATTAAGTGCCGAAGTCTCTTTGTGAATCTAGTCCCAGCTGTTTAACAGCCCACGCCAGCACTAAAAGAACAGGTGAGATCAGGGGAGTCGGGGTTACAGTCTCTGAGTTGAAAACCACAAGGTGTATTTGTTACACTGGGGAACTTCACGAAACTCAACCTGCCCCAATTGAGCAGATTCCCAGGCAGGCTGGGGACCGACTGGCTAAGCAGCAGTTCTGCAGAAAAGGACCTGGGGGTTACAGTGGACGAGAAGCTGGATATGAGTCAACAGTGTGCCCTTGTTGCCAAGAAGGCTAATGGCATATTGGGCTGCATTAGTAGGAACATTTCTAGTAGATCGAGGGACGTGATTATTCCCTCTATTCGGCGTTGGTAAGGCCTCATGTGGAGTATTGCTTCCAGTTTTGGGCCACCCACTACAGAAGGGATGTGGACAAATTGGAGAGAGTCCAGTGAAAATGATCAGGGGGCTGGAGCACATGACTTATGAGGAGAGGCTGAGGGAACTGGGATTGTTTAGATTACAGAAGAGAAGACTTGAGGGGGGATTTGATAGCTGCTTTCAACTACCTGAAAGGGGGTTCTAAAGAGGATGGATCTAGACTGTTCTCAGTGGTACCAGATGACAGAACAAGGAGTAATGGTCTCAAGTTGCAGTGGGGGAGGTTTAGGTTGGATATTAGGAAAAACTTTTTCCCTAGGAGGGTGGTGAAGCACTGGAATGGGTTACCTAGGGAGTGGTGGAATTTCCTTCCTTAGAGGTTTTTAAGACCTGGATTGACAAACCTCTAAGGATTTGTCTGGCTGGGATGATCTAGTTGGGGTTGGTCCTGCTTTGAGCAGGGGGTTGAACTAGAACCTCCTGAAGTCCCTTCCAACCCTGAGATTCTATGAGTCTATGGGTCAGGGGTCAAATGAGACCATTGTGGAGTCTTGAGGTTCACATTTTGTTTCTATGACTGGCTATGTGGATGGTGCTGACAAGATCAGATCCACCCGCAGACTGGCACTGGGGGGACCCTGTAAGCCCCAGAGGGAATGTTTGCTAGGGATGCGTTCCAGTCACAAAACATATCCGGCTTGGGGCCTGGAGTGCCTGGGCGATGGTCTGGAACTTGCTCCCTATGAAGCCAGTTGGGACTCCAAGGGAAAGCGTCCTCTCTCCGTACACAGCCTGTCTTCAAGGCTAGGAGCTTTAGAGGTCCCCGTTTACACCTTCCTGGGTCTGACCTCGGAGCATTCAGCACCTTCTGCCCCTCCGTGTGCTTCCCCCAGTGAACCCGCCTGGGCGGAGTCCTGGGGGAGCCCGTGGATTCTGCACCCCAAATCCACAGTCAGACGTGACTCTCAGCCAGCCAGTAAAACAGAGGTTTATTCGATGACCAGCACCTGGTATAATACAGACCAGACAGCGAACGTGAGCCCTCAGCTTGATCCATTTTGGGGGACCAGAGAGCGAGATAGCTCCTCTGCCTTCCCTGCCTGACTCCAGCTAGCTTCAGACTCCAAACTCACTCTCCCCAGCACCTCCTCCCTTCCCCTCCCCCGGCTCAGCCAGGTCAGGTGACCTCCCTCCCCCACTTGGAGTCAGATTACAGCTTCAGGTATGAACACCTGCAGAGAGGCTGTGCTTTGCAACACTATCAGCCCCTATTCCTTCACATAGCCTCTCAAGAAATGCATCGGGGAAACTGAGGCACGCACAGAGTATTCCTACTCTGTCACAAAGGGTGGTCCCGTATTTCCTGCTTGTGCTAGCGTTGGAGGAGCCAGTGCTGCTGTGCCGGGGGGACAGGGGGGCGGGAGGAGGGGCGCTGCATGGGGAGGGTCGGCATCTGTGCAGTCACTGTGCTTCGCTGAGCAGTCCGAGAAGTCTGTGATTATGGGGGAGCTGGACTCAGGCCGTTCCAAGGAAAGCCCAGGGCTCACAGCATGGCTTGCAAGGGAGCGTGCCCAGATGGAATCCAGCCAGTGCCCAGCTCCGGTTTGGCTGGGAAGCTGATTCGCTAGGTATCCTCGGAGCCATCCTGCGTCTCTGTTCTCGGGTCAAGCCGGGGCGTCCCGGGACACAGGCAGCGCGGGATTCCCCACTCGCGGTGCTGACAAAGCCCACGGTGATCGCCGAGATTCCCAGGCACATTACTCATTGTTTATTGGCATTCACTCACTGCCAGCACCCCGGGCCCTGACAGAGCCCGGCTGGTCGACGGGGAATGTTCCAGAGCCAGCAGCCTCCTGCCCGGGCTTGCCTGGGAGAAGGCCTGTGGGACAGCAACACAGGCCTGGCGGGGAGGGAGAGCAGTTGTGGGGTGGGGAAGAAGCACATGGCTGTTCAGAGCCACGGAGAGAAGGAGGCACATCCTGCTTTAGCAGTGCCTCCCCCCCCACTGCCACCTGTAAGGAGGGTTGCAGAGAGGCTGGTGGCACGGCCTGTGGGCTTTGCCAAGAACCTTGCTGTGCCGTCTGCCTCAGCTCCGCGTTTCACAGCCTTTTGCTCCAAGGCGTGTTTTCAGCCCAGAGCCACGTCTAGCCATGGCCACAGCCTCACTTGTGACTCCTCCGGTGCCGATAAGGAAACAATCACAGCTTCAGTTATTTTTGGCCAATGGAAGGTTCTTATTGCCAGCATGACTTTCTAACAAACAAAACCCCCCTTCATTCAAGGCAGAGGGGAAACAAGCAGCCCATTTATCCCCTGCACTAACGAGGTCATGGAAAAGAAGTTAATGGGAACTCAGCTGACGAAGCGGTTCAAAGACTAAGCCAGTAGCCCCAGAGATCTATTTTAGTCTAGGCAGGAATGGCCCATTGAAGAGAAACGTGTGTGTGAATTTCCTCTCTTCACACAGACAGCCTGTTATTCCAAGGCCTTTCTTCTCGTTGCCCAGTGTGTCTGCTGGAGCCAGCTGAGAGAGAAGGTGGTACCTGGGTAAGGAGGCAGCTGGGCTCCAGCCCAGCCTGGGCAAACCGGCTATGTTCAAATGGGTTTGGCAGCGGGGGATTCTCCTGGTAGGCAGGGGTTGGACATAGTCCAGAACACGGGCCTGCCTTGGGACGAGCTGCTCTCCTGCTGCAGAGGAAGCGTCATGAGCCGGGGGCACAGATCTGCCCCGAGGCTCTGATGTGAGTCCCGGAGGTGAAAGGGGAAAGAGGGACTCACGTTCTGGAATAAGAGCGGCCACAGGACGGCTGAGCCCATATCCGCTGCTTGGAAATAATGATCCCAGAAGAGCTGTCCTGGTGAATTTCCAAGTGGAGATCAGTCCTAAGTGCTGCCCGTGCAGCTTCCTGTCCACACTGGGACACAGGACCTGCCAGATTGGATCTGAGCGGACTCCATCTCGCCAGGTGTCCTGGCTGTAGCCAGCACCAGCTGCTGCAGAGGAAGGTGTAAGGATATGAAAAACACATAGGCTGTACATCCACTCAGACACTCATACTGTACACACAGACACTACACACCCACAGCCTCACATACTGTACAGATCCAGACACAAACACATTATGCACCCACAGCCTCACATACTGTACACACACAGACTCACACACTATATATACCCATAGCCTCACGTACTGTTCACCCACAGACCTTACACAGAGGCACACTCATACTAGACATATACACACTGACACACACATACTGTACACACTGTGATGCTGGCAGACCAGGTGCCGGCTCATGCCAAGGTCTCCAGATCTCTGCTGAACACTGACAAACACCAGCTGGCCTCAATCTGACGCCTGGGTACTAGGGTTGTTAAAGCCGGTCTAAGAATGTCTTCAGACTTTATTGAACGCTTGTACGGTGCTACCTGTGCTAATCTCCCGTGTAACACCTGGATCCCGTCCTGTAAGGGGATATTGGAAAGGTTGTATTGTGAGCTTCTGCGACTGTGTAAATCACCAGCCACTGGTGTAGTCTCAGCAGGATCGAAACACCGCGTGCACAAATGTTTGCACAGAAGAGGTTTTTTGTGCACACGGCCTGTCAAAAATGAGAGGAACCATCGGTTGCATATAGCTGCTTGGTTTGGAGAATTGTCTCCTCTTCCGGCGCACACGCCCTCTATGGCAGCATCCAGTGACATCACAGCAGGTTAAAAATGTTCTTCAAATCTGAGGTCATGGCTGGGGACATCATATAACCTGCGAACAACACGATCAGCCTTGCTCTGTACATTTTTCACATGCCCATCGCTTTCGCTACAGGGAGCCTTTCTGTTCATTTTCCGAGATATGGACGGCTCCCGATGGGAGCACGTCTCCACCATCTTCTCTGCCTGCAGAACCTCTTAGCACTGCCCCGAGGTAGAGATGGAGACATAGTAATTATCCAGACTGAGCTCCTGTGGGACAAGCACTGAGACCAGCAGCTGTGGCTGAGCTGGGTCATGTCTTTTAGAACGACTGTGACCATCGGGTGAAGATTCCAAGCGACGGAGAATGTACCACACCCCATGGCAACCATTCCCATGGTTCATTACCCTAGTCACCCTCATGGTGCAATCAGGTGACCAGATGTCCTGATTTTATAGGGACAGTCCTGATTTGGGGGTCTTTTTCTTATCTAGGCTCCTATGACCCCCCACCCCTGTCCTGATTTTTCACATTTGCTGTCTGGTCACCTGGTGTGTGGAGGCAGGGTCACCTTGAACCATCAGCTGGAAAGATGTGCTGAGAGCACCGCACTCCTTGCTGAGCAAACAGGAAGGGGATTTTCAAATTTCCCAGGGAATTTAAAGGGCGGGTCAGTTCAAAAGTGATGAAGCTTATGCTTCAATACTTTAGTTAGTCTTTAAGGTGCCACAGGACTCTTTGTCACATTTGTGTCTCTGTCAGAGTTGCCAGTTGGGCGGGTTTCACGCCAAATTGGGCTAGTTCTGAAGGGCGGTGGCGAGAAATTTTGCGAGTTGGCAGTTCGCTAGTTTTTGGGCTATTTTCAGATGGTGTGTGCGAATTTTTGGCGGGTTGATTGTATTTGCGTGCGATACGTTGCATTCAGCCTTAGGTACAGTGTACAGTGTGGGCAGGGTACAGAAGCCGGTGGGGCCGCGCCAGGAAGATGGCGGAGGACGAGGTCGCGGCAGTGCGAGCAGCTCCGGCAGTGGGAGGTGGCGCCGGCTCCGCCCTGCCCCCTGCGGCCGCCGCGCGCCCAGGCCATGCGTTTTGAGCGTGCTGCCGAGTTCCTGGCCACCTACGCAGGGGGGGAGCTGGGCGAGGCCCGGGGTATGCTGCGGTGGGGGCCTAGCGGGGAGCGGCCCGGCCTGGTCAATGGCACCAATGCGGACGGGATCAGTGCCCTGCACCAGGTGGGGGCGGGGGAGGAGGAGCTGGACGGGGGGGGCGGTGAGAAAAGTTGGGGGAGGGGATGTGGGGGGCGGGAACGGGCCCAGAAGTGGGGGCCACTGTGGGGGCAGGGCCGGGGGAAGCTGGGAGGGGTCCGGGGGTCACAGGAGGCCGGCGGGGGGTGCTCTGTCCCCGGGGGGCGGGGGCTGGCTCCCCGTCAGCCCGCAGGGCCACACCTGCTCCGTGGGGCTGGGCGGTGGGAGGTTGGGGATGGAACAGGCAGCAGCCGGGGGGGCAGAACCCAGATGCCTGGGTTCTCTTCCAGGCCAGGGGAGAGGGCCCAGTGCGGGAAACACCTTCAGCCCCCCAGCACTTTGCGGAGACTCTGCAGGATTAGACTTGGCTGCCCAAAGAGAACCCAGGAGTCCTGGCACCCAGCATCCCAGCCCAGGGACCCATCGGTCTCCAATCCACCATCCTCATTGGGGTGGCTGGGGGGGGGGGGACTGGAGTGAAGTGTCCTGCCTGTGCCCCTCCCTCCTGACCCACAGTCCAGGCTCCCCCCATCCCAACCCACAGCCCGACGCCCCAGTGGGGTCTGGACCCTGCCCAGCGTGTAGGGACACCCCCCGCTGGCTGAGGGGCAGGGGGTCTGTGCAGAACCTAGTACGAGGGGTGGCTCTGATTCGGACCCTGGGACAAAGACCCAGCCCCGGGTTGCGCAGCGACAAAGACCCAGCCCTGGGTTGTTCCCATCTCGCTTGTCCCCGGCCCTGCCATGAGTTGGGGAGGTCTCAGCCTGGTGCCCTGTTGTGGCAGAACCGTATGGGGGGGAGGCTGTCTCCATTCACTTGTGTCCTCGCTCTGCCCCCTCCAGCCCCCCCAGGGTCTGGCCCATCCCTACGCCAGGGCCGGGCCGGGAGGTTATTTTAGGCTTCAGTCAGTTCCAGTCCTTTTCTGGGTTTCTCATCAGGGAAGCTTTGGCCTGTCCCTGCCCCGAACCCTGCAATAGGGGCACAGCCAGGGAGGAGAACTGAGGGGGAGGGGGCCGGAGATGCGGGGGAGGAGTAAGGGGGAGCACGGG
Source organism: Sternotherus odoratus (assembly GCA_032164245.1). Classification (NCBI taxonomy): domain Eukaryota; kingdom Metazoa; phylum Chordata; order Testudines; family Kinosternidae; genus Sternotherus; species Sternotherus odoratus. The sequence goes on along the minus strand of JAVMKO010000016.1, from coordinate 954,655 downwards.
AGGCGACTGTTGGGGCAGAGGTGTGAATTCAGGGGCACTGCCCAGCCCTCCCCCCCATGAGGTTACACACCCCAGTGAGCATGAATTCTGGGGCGTGTGCCCATGTGAGAGTGAATTCTGGGCACTCCCAGTGCCCACTCCGGGGACAGCATCGGGTCCATCTGCCCCAGCAGCCTGTTACCATCTTCCCATGGGAGTGGGGCACCCGCCCCCTACTGTCATGAATTTGGGGTACATTTAGGGCCCATTTTACACGCTCTCCCCCCCGATCTTCTTCCAGGACTCGGTTCGCCAATCCAACGGCCGCGGCGGAATTGAAATAGTCTCCAGATCCCGGGAGGCAGCTCGGCTCCACCTGGGGTTCAGCTCCCTGACGAGGGGGTTTGGGGCCATCCCCCTACACTGGGGGGGATTTGTGTCCCCCCTCCAGCCCGGCGGGGGAGGTGAAAGCCGCCGGTGCCTGGCCAAAGTGCCGCCTGCGATTTCAGCCCCATAGAGCCGAGGGTTCTTGCTGCTTGTGTCTGTTCTCAGCCCCTGCACTGGGCATCTCCCTCCCGCCGCCTGGCTTCACGCGGGTCCCCCCTGAATCCTCCTGCTCCTTGGATGGCTGCATGCCAGGGAGGTGGGTGGTCCTCGGGCACTGCACAGACCCCCCCGGGGATGAGGGTGGGAGTTCTCTGTCTTCACTGCCCTGGGTCGGGAGTGAGAGGCACCGGCATGTCGAGAAACAATGTGTGTTGCAATAATTTTGTGCCTTCCGCATCAATGTTGTCCCGATTTACCGCTGACATCTTCAGAACTGATGATACCGAATCTGAAGCAGAATGCTTAGACTTTTAGTTATAAGTATGTTATTTGGTGAAATTTTTACTTTTAGACTAAAATATTATTTGGCTATTTTTGGGCTACTTTTGACTGACATCTTGGCTGGAAAAATTTTGACCATCTGGCAACCCTGGTCTCTGTATCTCAGGAGAGCTCCTTCCTGCTTAGATAGAAAAGCTTCCTTTGCTTTCTTTGTCTGAATGCTGCCCCGGAGGGGCGTTTTCTTCTTTCACTCACGAGGGCTGTTCTGTGCCAGCTATAGTGGCTCTCAACACTCAATTGAAGGGGACAAATAAGCAGGCTGGTAGCAGGGCCTGGGTGATGGAAGACATCAGCTTCCTAACTGGCTCCTACTACTTCAGTTGACCGCCTGTTCTCCTCAAGTGGGTTCAGGGAAGTAGCAGGAAACAGGAAGCTCCCTGACAAGCTGGTGTTAATCAGTCCAGGCTCCTGGGGGTGCTGGAGAGGTACATAAGAGGCTCCTCCTCCTCTTTCATAGATGCATAGACTTTAAGGTCAGAAGGGACCATTATGATCAAGTGAGCTATAGCTCACGAAAGCTTATGCTGAAATAAACTAGTTAGTCTCTAAGGTGCTACAAGTATTCCTCACTTTCTTTATGGATACAGACTTACAGGGCTGCTATCCTTGAACCTATGATCATCTAGTGACTCTCTCCCTGCAGCTCCTGCTGCTTTCTGTTATTGCCTCTCACCTTTTCTCCTGCATTTTGAGGTTTAAATCAAGGTCTGGGAGGACTTTTTAAATAGCTGCAAATTTCTGGGATTTTTTCTCCTTCCCGCCCCCAGTCAAGCTGCCTGGCTGACACAGAGCTCCTCTCATCCCTGGAGCCTTCAGCAGCCAGACCCAGGGCACCACTGGGTCTTAGTGTCCACACTTCTGAATTTCCTATCCCTGCTCTGGCCCTTCCTGCCGCTCTCACAGCCGCTGCTGCAGCCTGGTGAGTCTGGGGATCTAGTAGTTAAAAGTGAAAAAGTCTCCAGCTTGCCAGACCTATTAGCACAACACTGAAAGTGTTAAAGAGCCATTCAAGGGGTCATGAAGCCATTGAAGAGGCATTTGCCAACCCCCAGGTATATACTGTCAGTTTCTCAATTTACTGACACAAACAGTTGGGCATGACGGTCATATTTACTCAGAACACGTCAGTCTACAGGACCTTAGTTTAAAATTTGCTTTAAAAATATTTAATTAGTGGGTTGGTGAAGTTTATAAAATCACATCTCTAAAAAATCCTTGCATCGATTAGTTTTTTAAATAAATCTTTCAAAAGACCACCCTTATCTAAAATACACATTTTAATTAGTTACAAAAAAAACTTGCTTCCAAAAGTCTTCCTGTCCTTTCTGTCCACCCCTTTCTTCTTCCAGATAGCTGGACAAAGAGTTTCCCTTTCTTTACTTCTATCTGATGAACTAGTTTTCAGAGAACCTCCAGCAAAATCAGTACTTTAGTAAGATATAAAATCCTTTGTAATGCCTATTATTTTTGGAATTTTTTTTTTAAAGTTGGTGACATTTCATAAACATGCCTGTTGTCATGGGGATCACACAAAGTAAATTACTGTTCCCTTTTTCTAAAAGCAATGAACATTGTTATGAACACACTAAACCTCTGTGACTGATTCATGTAAAATAATGTCTTTGTTTCAGGGAGGGGTGGGTGGGTGGGTTGGGGGGCTCCTGACTCCGAGGGGGGCAGTTAGGGTGGAGGGGTCTCAGGAGGGGGAAGTTGGGGGGACAAGGAACAGGGGGCTTAGATAGGGGACGGAGTCCCGGGGTGGTGGTTGGGGGGGTCCCAGGAAGGGGCAGTGGGGGGGGGGGCATGTTGGAATAACACAATTTAGAAACAACTGTATTATGAATGTTGTGTAGTATGATTTTTAAAACTGTCTTAAACTGTACTTTCACTCCCTGTATATGAACTCTCAACCTCTAGCCTGGCATGTATTTTAAACTCATGTTCAACTTGCCACAGCTGGGCAGGCGTCACAGTGTCTGAGTACCCGTAAGGATCCTGGCCTCCTGTTTACCAGACATGTAAATGGCATAGATTAATACTGAACAATGGATGTGATAGCCATTAAGTGTTATCACCTGTGTAAGTGTATTGAAAGCCCCCCTCCCTTATTCACACCTGAGTATAAGAAAGGTCTCAGCCTGTCATGGAGTTGAGCCAGTTGTTTGGGTAATAACCCCTCTGACTCCTATTGCTTGCAATACATCTTGTTTTCCAGAAACCTACTGAGTGATGCCTGTTCTTTGTGAGTATATTGGGATTAAAGCTCCAAAGGTAAAAGCAGTTTTTGCAACAATTCTGGCACCCCAGATGGGACACCTTTGGACGACTCCGTGATCACAACAGACCGACCAGAGGAGGGAAAGTGTACACCAGGCCATTTTTGCCTGTCCTAACTCTCGACCCGGTCTGCAGTGATACCCGGAACGTTAAAGCGTGAGTCCCTACAAATCAGGCAAGACCAGAGGTTTCTGGAGTTTGGTAGGCGCCTGGGAAACAGAGCGGTGTAAGTATCTCCATTACTCCCATTGTTAATTTGTTTGGTGATTTTAGTACTTTTGTATTAATTTGCCGTTTGTAGATTCCTTGTGAATCATTTGGTATAACAATGAGATCGGGTCGCTCCCGAGTGGAAGATTCCGCCTTTCCCTTTGGTTGTATGTTACGTAACTTTGGTAAATTTGAAAGTGATTATGGTATTAAGATAACTGAGAATGATTTAATTAAGTTTTGTCAGTCAAAATGGACCACATTTGATCTTGGTTGGCCTGATTCCAGGTCCTTTAATGTCACCCTTACAATCAGGGTTCATAAGAAGGTAATTAGAAATCAACCCTAAAAACCAGTTCCCCTATATTAAATAGTTTTAGCTGGTACAGCTTGTAAAAGTAAACCTAAGATGTGCCTGGTAAGGATAGTGAGAAAAGGGGGTCCCTATGCCTTACCTGTGTCCTGTGTGGAGGAGTGTAACAGTGAGAAAGTGTGCCTGTGTCTGTCAGAAGTATTAACCTGCTTATGGAGAAAGCTACCTCAGTCTCCAAGCAGTTGTCTGTGTGCTGGGACAAAGAAAGCAAAATCCCAAGCTGTGTGTCTAGTGAAAGAAGAATGTGTTTTTAAATCTCCTAGAAGGTGTCTGTCAGTCTGTGATGGGTGAGAATAGTGCAGTGTGTCAGAGTTGGTTTTGAATTCAGCTAATGCTCAGAAAAGTGATTTGGTTGTGTTACCTACTAACAGATTAACAACTTGTACCAGGAAGGAAGCAATTCCTAAACTGGTATCTGGCAAAGGAAAGCAGAATAACTTTAACCTCTTGTTCAGTAAGTCTGTGAATTTGCCTGAAAGGGGATTTTGTAAAAATCCGCCTGATAGGAAAAGGATGATCATAAAGTGTGAGTAAAGAATTTGATTGCTCAGGAAAGTATTCCTTGGGAGCAAGCCCTAGGTGAAGGAGGTAAAAACGGGATTTGTAAGTAGTGAATTGTTTCCTAAAGAAGTTCCTGAAGGAAAAATATGTAAGCAGTCTGCTGCAGTTAAAAAGTGTGAAAGTGATTTGAGTGGAGATAGCTTTGAGAAGGAATTGGAACATCCCTATATCCAAGTGGCTGTGTTTCACCAGTGATAGGGAAACAAGATTGTTCAGGGAGGAATGTCCCCATGCTGATTCTGCAGGTAAACAGTCTATGGCTCAGGCTCAAAAGATAACTGGGTAGATGTATCTTCAGAGCAGGACAGCTGTGCTATTAGTATCATAGGTGGTATACCCTCATCTCTAGACACTTTGAATGCAACTTGTGGTCTCTGGGTAAAGAAAGACAATGAAACTTTAAAACGAGCTTGTTAGTAAAAATAAATAGTATTTCTTGTAAACCTAGCCCCAAAAGCTTTATTCTATCTGTGAAAATGCAAATTACTTGCTAATGTCTGTCTCAGGGCCCCATTGACCTCCAAGTACCCAGGAAAGCTTATGCTTCAAAACTTTATAGTTAGTCTTTAAGGTGCCACAGGACTTTGTTACCTACAGTAGTGGTGTTTCAAATCACTGTGTTTCAAAGGCAAAAGTTAAAAGTAAAAATTCTAGTAGAAATAATTGTATTCTTTTAGGCTGTAACTAGCTTTGAATAGTATAATGTTTTTTTATTAGATATTTCCAGAAAGTCAAAACCTGTATTTTGAAAAATAGAAGTGATTGTTAAGTGTGTACTTAGTTCTTAGTAGATGCAGGATGGAAACTCCTCTGTGTACCTATCCCTCTGATTATTGTTAACATGACTTGAATGCTACCAAAATAGAGATCTGGTCCAGCATAATCTAACATGGGACCAAACTTAGTATTTTGTGACAAGTAACTCCTGGTTGGATAAAAATAGACCTTCCACCAGTAAATTAGCACTTTTTGGAACATGATATTAAGTATGTGAAGCTAAAGTCTTATTATGTATTGCCCTTCAACTAGATGGGTTCATATTTAGCTTAACTGAAATCACCTACTCAAATTTGCTCCCAATGTTCAGAATGTTTGTTTAAAAGACGAACCAAGCAGTTAATCTCAGTGAGAGTCTATCCTGAAACAAGTGGGCAAGTCAAAATGGCCTGAAACATAATGTTAGCTGCCCAAAGAATAATATATGCTCTCATGAATGAGAAATGCTATGTCTTTGCAAATAATATCTACCTCAACACCCCAATACTGGGTGTGCCTAAACTGAATAGGTGCATAATTTAAAGACTAAAAATAATTTGCTTTTAAAATACAAAAGAAATTATCTTTTAAAGAGGAGGGATTGTTGGAATAACACAATTTAGAAACAACTGTATTATGAATGTTGTGTAGTATGATTTTTAAAACTGTCTTAAACTGTACTTTCACTCCCTGTATATGAACTCTCAACCTCTAGCCTGGCATGTATTTTAAACTCATGTTCAACTTGCCACAGCTGGGCAGGCGTCACAGTGTCTGAGTACCCGTAAGGATCCTGGCCTCCTGTTTACCAGACATGTAAATGGCATAGATTAATACTGAACAATGGATGTGATAGCCATTAAGTGTTATCACCTGTGTAAGTGTATTGAAAGCCCCCCTCCCTTATTCACACCTGAGTATAAGAAAGGTCTCAGCCTGTCATGGAGTTGAGCCAGTTGTTTGGGTAATAACCCCTCTGACTCCTATTGCTTGCAATACATCTTGTTTTCCAGAAACCTACTGAGTGATGCCTGTTCTTTGTGAGTATATTGGGATTAAAGCTCCAAAGGTAAAAGCAGTTTTTGCAACAGGCAGGAAGTGGGAAGGAGCAGATAGGGGGCAGGGCCAGGCAAGCCCCTACCCGCCCCCTACCCGTGGAGTGTCCTCTTTTTTTTAATGTTGAAATATGGTAACCCTAGATTCAACTGCATTTTCCAATGGAAAACTCTTCCGGAGAAGCTGTTTGGCCGGTTCTAGAGGGACGTTTGATTCTGATTGCCCTTTGCCTGGTTGCCATGTTTCTACTCCACACAGAGGCATGAAGGTTTCCTGTGGATCCCAGGGATTATTTCTTGGCACAAACAGAAGCAGTGAGATGCTAAGCAAAATGAATTTGGGGAAGCAAGAGGCTCACTTCCAATCCTATCCAGTACTTCTGCTCAGGGAAACCGTCTCTCTTTATCTGTCTATGGCAAAGTAAAAGAATTGCACATGGGTTTAATCTCTGGTTAAATGGCCATGAATTGTTTAGCATAGCGAAGTGCACCGGCCTGCCCTGGAGGACAGTTTATGCCCATGCTGTGTCATGACAAGTCTCACACCCAGGCCCCTCAGGTTTCTAGGAGCAGCCACACTCACGCCTTCTACCCACCGCCTGCTAGCCGTGGCTTACCTAAGACGCACGCCCCCCCGCCCCCAGCATGAGACTGCATCCCACAGGTCTGATTCCAGAGCGGCTGTGGAGAGACACAACGACTCGTCCTGCAGTGCCTCCTGCTGGCCTTTCTGGGAATTAGCTCTTTTTCAGCCAGAGCGTTGTCTGCAGGCGCCCCATGTCCCCGCTGCCCTTTTACCTGGGGTGCTGCCTGCTGGCAATACCCCCCCCCCCGCCTGTGGGTCTCCCCTCCGCGGAGAACCCCCCAACCCTCTAATCCCCACCTTGCCTCAGTCTGGCCTACTGCCACTCAGCATCAAGCCCCCACTCACTGGGCAGGGCCGGCGACAGGGGGGTACTACGGGTAGAGCTGTACTGGGCCCCGGACTTTAGGGGGGCCCCGGTACACAGCAGTACCCGTTGTCGTCCCTCCTTGTTGCCGGGCCTGGAGAGCGGGGAAGGGGCGGGGAGGTGGCGCGGCTCCCTCCGGAGCAGACGAGCGCGCGTGTCCCCGGCAGGAGTGGTGAGCCCGGCCGGCGGCAGTGGCGTAGTCCAGGGGAGAAAGTGTGTGTGTGGGGGGGGGAGCAGCAAGGGCAGCTTGCGCCGCAGGACCCCGCACTGCCGCCAGCTGCTGTCAGCTGGGGGAGGAGCGCTGGCTGGGCTGGGGGGGGCCCAGCTGTTAGCTGGGGGGGGGGGCGGCTGGGCTGGGGGGGAGTGCCAGCTGGGCTGGGGGGGGCGGCTGGGTTGGGGGGGCCCCAGCTGTTGTCAGCTGGGGGGGAGTGCCAGCTGGGCTGGGGGGGGGGCTCAAATGATCAGAGTAGGGGGCTCCCAAATTTCTGTCACCGGCCCTGTCCCTGGGGCAGACTGCAGTGTAAGAACCACTCATCATCGGCAAGGGGGGGTTGACCAGCTGCCTTTCTCTGCAGCCCAGGACCCTCTCAGGCCTTCCTGTCAGGCCGCAGCATGGGAGGCCGCCTGGCCTGAGCTCCCCAACTCAGCCTGCCCCTTCCCCAACGCTGCTCCACCCTCAGTACCCTTCACTACTTCAGGGAGCCAGGTCCACCTCCCTTTAATGCTGGAGGGAGAGTGATCTACCCAGCTCTTCCCTGAACCCTTATAACAGGGGGATAAATACCAGGGAGGGAGAGGAATTATTTAAACTCAGTACCAGTGTGGACACCAGAACCAATGGATATAAACTGGCCACCAGGAAGTTTAGACTTGAAATTAGACGAAGGTTTAAATTTTCAGCGGAGTGAAGTTCTGGAACAGCCTTCCAAGGGCAGCAGTGGGGGCAAAAGACTTATCAGGCTTCAAGATTAAGCCTGATGAGTTTATGGAGGAGATGGTGTGATGGGAAAACATAATTTTGGCAATTGATCTTTGACTATTCGTGGTAGAGGGGCCAGTGGCCTGTGATGGGATGTTGGAGGGGATGGGATCTGAGTCACTACAGAGAATTCTTTCCTGGGGGTCTGGCTGGTGAGTCTTGCTAACGTGCTCAGGGTTCAGCTGATCGCCATATTTGGGGTTGGGAAGGAATTTTCCTCCAGGGCAGATTGGTAGAGGCCCGGGGGCTGGGGGGGTGTTTCACCTTCCTCTGCAGCGTGGGGCATGGGTCACTGGCTGGAGAATTCTCTGTACCTTGAAGTCTTTAAACCATGATTGGAGGACGGCAATAGCTCAGACATAGGTGAGAGGTTTATTGCTGGAGTGGGTGGGTGAGATTCTGTGGCCTGCGTTGGGCAGGTCAGACTGGACGATCATAATGGTCCCTTCTGACCTTAGAGTCTATGAATCTATGGTTGGCCTGTGGCCCAGCTGTGGCTGCTTGTCCAGTCAGCCTGGCCCCTCTCCAAGGGCTGGCTTTTAACTCTTTCCGGGCTGGAGCAGGTAACCACCCCGGTACAGGCTGATTGGCTCGCTGGCTCGACTTAAGCGATCAACAGGCACGGGCTGCTGTCTCAGCTGGGCTCCATTCTGCAGCTGGATGTCCTGGCATGGCAAGACGTTTAGCATCTGACGTGTGGTGCTGATCACCCATTTGGCTCCTGCTTCTTACCCCTGATATTCTGACCCTCTCTTGTGATCGCGGACTCTGGCTCAGAATACCAGGTCTGGTAGCCCATGGCTGGCTGGGACAGTTTGTGATCTTTACTACTCACTGTCACTAGGCTAAATGGATTTACTGGGGTATGGCCTGATAAACCATGTGTTAACTAAACCAATATGGGTGGGCAGCGTGATCCCAAAGATTGCGGGAGCTGGGATCAGGACGTTCAGGCTGAGGACCACCCCCCAGAACATGTGACCAGGGGAGTGGTGGGTGCCGTGATCAGGGCAGCAGGGATGGGATGTACTAGGACTGGGAAAGAGCGGCCATAGTGCAGTAAGTTCGACAGTCAGACCAGCTCCCTCTTGGTTCTTAGCTCGTCTGCCTTGGAAGGGGAAGTGGCTTTAATTTATTAACTGGAGCAGAAAGCGCATTTAATAGACACCGACTTTGGGATACTTGATTTTGTCACCAGTTTAAGAACCTGGGTTGAGCAGCCTCCCTCCCTTTGGAGCGTCTAACATGGACCAGAGGCACTGCGAGTGCCCATCACCCTGCCCTCTAGCCAGGGGCTGAGACCGTGGCTCTTTGGGTTACAGTAACTGTGGCCAGCAACCGGTGTAACTGTTCCAGTGCAACCCTCTGGGCAGACAAGGGACACTGGCAGGGTCCTGTTTGCTTGGAACTGGGGTAAGCTGAACTGTGTCCCTTGTCTACGTTTGGGGCGGCATGAGCACGGCTGGACTTCTCTGGCTGACTCGGGGCCAATCCCAAACACAAAGCAGGATTGAATGATCAGCCTCTGAAGCAATTGCTTGGTTGAGGAGCAAGAGAGAAGACTCAGCACTAGAGCATGGGTCTCTGGCATGGTAACTACATTGGCGCAGGGCCTGGCCAGCCTACTATAAACAACTTCAGAGGCCCTGGTGGAGCCAGAGTGGCTTGTGGGTGTCTATACGGACTAAAAATGGCAGCTGGCTTCTCAGCACATGATCTTATTGGCTCGTTTCCACTGTAAAAATAGTGCCTGGAGATACCCATTCATCATGAAATCCTTCCCCCTTCTCCAGTCACTAGCAATGTTCCTACAAGAGCAGCCGTGAATTATCCAGCCAGAAAACACTGCAGCTGAGGGATGTCAGGAGCCCAACAGGGAATGTGAAAGCCAAGACTGGACACCCAGTCCCTGCCCCTGCTCAGCAAAGGGGGCCCAAAGGCAGGAAGTTGAGTCAAAGCCTGGGGCCAGGCTTACGGTATTGGCCAGGCTTCCATGTCTTCTGTGAGGCCTCTGTCTCTGTCCCTCTAGGCCCCAGCCCCTCCCGTCCTCCCTTCTGGAGACCGTTTCTGCCAGAGACTCTCTCCAGTTCCTCCATTCTCCTTCCTCTTGCTGCTGCCATCCCCTCATGGATTCCTGCCTCTGCCCTCCCAGGCCCATTGCCTGAGGCCCTGCTTCCCACCAACACTTGTGCTGCTTCTTGCCTCCCTGAACTCACCCCCCAGCCCCCAGATGGGTTCAGGCTGCCTGCTTGGCCTGTTTGGATGGGGGCAGGGCTGGTAAAGTGGCTCCCTCAATCCCTCGGAGGCAAACTTCTCTCGCTCCCCCCTTGTTCGATCGTACCAGGGCAGGGCAATATTGTCCCATTAGGGCACTGGCCCATGTGGCCTGATGCTTTCTAGGGGTAAACGCCACAGCCCCAGGGGGAGGCGTAGGCACATGGCAGCCCTGGGCCTAGCTGGGGGTTTCCCAGTGTGCTGTGGGTGCTTAGAGACAGTACAGCAGGAGTGGGTGGACAGGGGAGGCACCTTGCCTCTAAGAACATATTTCTCCCTAGCCCCGTGGCTGGGGCTCTAATGGGGGCTTCCCATCAGATGGTGTGGGGAGCTGAACCTGGGGCCCCATATCCCTGGGGAGGGCCCGAACCACTGGGCTAAAGCTAATTAGGGATCACCTCCTCCCCTGGCCACCAGGGGAATCCAGGTCTTCACAAAGACCCAGAGACAAAATGCTTTGGGTCCAGAAGAACCTTTCAGCTGAGCTTGGACTGGACTTTTGTGATTGGCTAGAAAGGTTCAAATTTGGTTTGACCCGAACCAAAATATCTTTTCGCTTTTTCATAACTTACAGGGAACCAAAAAAGCGACGATTTGCCTAGCGCTTGTCAGGACCGAGGAGCGTGGGCAGAGCGAGGATGGGGCTGGAGGACGATGACTGGAAGATGGGGAAGTGATACAGCTGGGGGTTAAGATGCACTATTAGGGCTGGGGGCAAGGGGGAGGGGAAGTTTGCACAGGGTCCTTGACACTAAGCACAGTCTGCCTGTAGCTTGTGGCACTAGGTCCCTTACGCTGACCAGCAGTAAAGTGACCGTGCAAAAACCAATCAGCAAATGACATGGCTGGAGGGCAGCTGGGGCCATGACCGTCACCCTGGGAATTTTCCTCTGTTTTTTCTAAGCACGTTTGTCTCCCACCTCTTTCAAGCAGTCCTGGAGTTTATCAGCAGCAACCTTCCCTCCTGAGGAGCATCTCACCTCTCTCTGCAGCCTCCTTTCCAAGCTGGCTGCATTACACTGGCCTCAGGGGCAGCCAGCTGTCTGAGCAGCTAAATTAGCTAGGAGGAAGCAAGACCCAAATCCCCATTTTCTCCCAGGCTCTGCGGTCTGTCATGCTGGACAGAGCTCTGGGGCTGGCTGAGCTCTGGGCCTGGAAGGGACTCACGGCACTGCTTCATTAGGGTTAGTTTGGCTGGAGAAAACAGACCTGTGGACCATGACTGGCAGAGGCCCTGGAGATTTTTCGCCTTCCTCTGCAGCGTGGGGCACGGGTCACTTGCTGGAGGATTCTCTGCACCTTGAAGTTCTTAAACCAAGATTTGAGGACTTCAATAGCTCAGACATGGGTGAGAGGTTTATTACAGGAGTGGGTGGGTAAAATTCTGTGGCCTGTGTTGTGCAGGAGGTCAGACTAGATCGGGGTGGGCAAACTGGATCCGGCCCACAAACTCCTCCTAACTGGCCCCCTAGGTCCAGTTGGGGAAGCTGCTCCGGCCCCTCCCCCGATGTATCCCTCCCCTGCAGCCTCAGAGGGCCGCGTGAGCAGCACTGGGGTAGGGAGAGGGGCTGCGCGACCATGTGTCCGGCTCCCGACCAGACATGCTGCGTGCTGAGGAGGATCAGCGTGGTCGTGTGTCTGGCTCCGGGCCAAACACGCTATTCTGAGCAACCGCGAGGTAAGAGAGCCGAGCTGGGCCGGGGGGGGGGGCAGAGAGTCTCGGGGGCAGTCAGGGGATGGAGAATGGGGAGGGGAGGTTGGATGGTGCATGGGAGTCCTGGACGCCTGTCGGCGGGTGGGGGTGTGGATAAGGATCAGGGCAGTCAGGGGACAGGGATCACAGGGGTTGGGTGGGGGTAGGTCCTTGGGGGTGATTAGGGGGAGGGGATCTCTGGAGAGGGTATCAAGGGCCAAGGAGTAGGGGCCAAGGAGCAGTGGGACTTAGTTGGGGGTGAGGTCATGGGGGGGGGGTTAGGGGCAGGGGGTCTCTGGAAGGGGTAGTCAGGGGACAAGGAGCGGGGGGACTCAGGGTGGCGGGTCTCAGGGTGGTGGTGGTTAGGGGGGGGTCTCGGGAGGGGGCAGACAGGGAGCAGGGGAGCTTAGGGAGTGGGGTTCTGGGGGGCAGTTAGAGTGGGGGTCTCCCGAGGGGAGATCAGGGGACAAGGAGCGGGGAGGGTGTTGGATGGGTTGGCAGTTCTGAGGGGGGGCAGTCAGGGGGCGGGAAGTGGGTCGGATAGGGGGTGGAGCCAAGTTGTTTGGGGAGGCACTGCCTTCCCGACCCCCACCTCCCCACAATTTTGAACCCCGATGTGGCCTTCAGGCCAAAAGGTTTGCCCACCCCTGGACTAGATGATCATAATGGTCCCTTCTGTTCTGACCTTAAAGTCTAGGACTCTATGAGAATTTTTTTGGCTGTTGAGAAAATGTATAATCCTGTTACACCCAGCTCCCATTTGCAGGCCTAGGGAATTCAGATGTGAACAGGGTGTTATTGAGAGGTGATCTTCGCCTCTGGATTGTGCAGGGGACTGGGAGATGTCACAGTAGCTGAAAAATGTCTTTTGAGGAGGCACAGTTCTTGGGATTTATGATATTCTTGACTTCCTGGTCTAAACTTCTGTGTACTGTGGCTGCTTGATTCCCACTAGCTGCATTTCAGTAGCTTGTGTGTTGATCTATATCCATCTATAGCAATTATCAATTCACTGAATCTGAAATTGATCTATAACATTTAGAGAGCCATTGTCTCTAATGGCCTGGGACCAGCATGGCCTCAATACCACTGCATATACAAAATCTGATCGTTATAGACCTCTTGGCTATCTCTGTAATTTCTTTGTAAAACTTGGGATATAGCCAGAATCCACGTTGGGGAGGTGGTATGAAGGGTCTATTGCTTTGGGTTTGGAATGGCGTGAGTTATGCATGTCATCCTAAACAAGTGCTGTTTAAAACCTTCTGTGATTAAAACACCATAGAATATGGAATTTATTACTAAATAATAATGAGGTTTTGCATGCATGCAAGAAGGTGCTGTGCTTAACATAGAGCTTCCGGCAAATCCACAAGACAGTCCGGAAGCTCCTTCCAAAATCCCATTTCTTGTGGCCCTGGCAGGGTGGATTGCGGGTTAGCAGTTACACAGAGACAGCTAAGTATGAACAAGGGACTCTAATCTCACAAATGAAGCAAAGAGACCAGAGCTCCATGTACATGATTCAGATGAGCTTCATCCCTGTATTATGGAATGTGGTCCGCGGGATCGGGGCTGGAGCCCCCCTTCCCCCTCCCCAGGGGTGTACATTCACTATAGTGAACTCAATAGGAGTTTCACTATATACGATTTCCACTTTACGCGGTAATTGCAGAATGTAACCCTTGCGTAAGATGCGACACGCCTGTGACTAAAAATGGATATGTACCAAAGGGACGGAAATGAGGAAAAATACGAGGAGACCGACAAGACAGAAACACGTGCAACAGCCAGGGCCAGCGACAGAAATTTGGGGGCCCCCTACTCTGATCGTTTGGGGGGGCCCCAGCCCAGCCGGGGGCCCCCACAGCTGACAGCGGCTGGGGGCGGAAGCCCAGCCGGGGGGCCCCCCCAGCCCAGCCAGCGCTCCCCCCCAGCTGACAGCGGCTGGGGGGGGAAGCCCAGCCGGGGGGGCCCCCAGCCCAGCCCAGCCGGCGCTCCCACCCCCAGCTGACAGCGGCTGGCGGCAGCGGAAGCCCGGGAGCGGCGCGAGCCGCCCTTTCTCCCCCCCCCCCGCGCCCTTTCTTTCTCTCCCCCCGCGCCCTTTCTTTCTCCCCCCCCCCGCGCCCTTTCTTTCTCCCCCCCGCACCCTTTTTCTCTCCCCCCCGCGCCCTTTCTTTCTCTCCCCCCCGTGCCCTTTCTTTCTCCCCCCCCGCGCCCTTTTTCTCTCCCCCCCGCGCCCTTTCCTTCTCTCCCCCCGCGCCCTTTCTTTCTCTCCCCCCCGCGCCCTTTCTTTCTCTCCCCCCCGCGCCCTTTCTTTCTCCCCCCCGCGCCCTTTCTTTCTCCCCCCCGCGCCCTTTCTTTCTCTCCCCCCGCGCCCTTTCTTTCTCTCCCCCCCGCGCCCTTTCTTTCTCCCCCCCGCGCCCTTTCTTTCTCCCCCCCGCGCCCTTTCTTTCTCCCCCGGACCCGGCGGCGGAAGCCCTACCGTGCTGCGGAGCCTCCCCGCCCTCGCCCTTTTTGCAGGCGGTGGTGCACCGCTGCCGCCGGCCGGGCTCACTGCTCCTGCCGGGCACAAACGCGCTCGTCCGGAGGGAGCCGCGCCGCCTCCCCGCCCCTTCCCCGCTGTCCAGGCCTGGCGACAAGGGGGGATGACTACGGGTACTGCTGTGTACCGGGCCCCGGACTTAAAGGCCCCCCCCTAAAGTCCGGGGCCCGGTACAGCTGTACCCGTAGTACCCCCCTGTCGCCGGCCCTGGCAACAGCAAAAGCATCTTGTGGAGGCAGAATGTCCCCTGGACAGGCAGGGGGCTGGTCACTTGTCACTGGCAGTCAGGAGGGATAAAGTTTTGTTTGTATGGGGTTTAAATTCCAGTCACAAGCCATTGGCACTGATTCCATGGGCGCTCCAGGGCTGGAGCACCCACCGACAGCTCTCCGCCCTGCTCCCCCGCCCCACCTCACCTCTGCTCCACCTCTTCCTCCTCGTCCTCCTCTGAGCACGCCGCGGCTCCCTTCTCTCTCCCCCCCCCCCTTACTGCAAATCAGCTGTTTGGAGTGGCAAGCCTGGGGGAGGGGAAGCGGAGCAGCAGATCTATACGCAGTATTCAAGATGTGGGCGCACCATGGATTTGTATAAGGGCAATAAGATATTCTCCATCTTATTCTCTATCCCTTTTTAAATGATTCCTAACTTCCTGTTTGCTTTTTTGACTGCCGCTGCACGCTGCATGGACATCTTCAGAGAACTATCCACAATGACTCCACGATCTTTTTCCTGATTAGTTGTAGCTAAATTAGCCCCCATCATATTGTATGTATATAGTTGGGGATATTTTTTCTAATGTGCATTACTTTACATTTATTCACATTAAATTTCATTTGCCATTTTGTTGCCCTATCACTTAGTTTGGGGAGATCTTTTTGAAGTTCCTCACAGTCTGCTTTGGTCTTAACTATCTTGAGCAATTTAGTATCATCTGCAAACTTTGCCACCTCACCATGTACCCCTTCCACCAAATCATTTCTACTGCCTGTGAGAAGAGACCAGGGGGGGACTACTGACAGAGACCCTGGACTTTCATGGCAACCAACCTAGACAACCGAATGGGTCATGTTCAAAAGAAATTATCAGCCCCTTGAGCTGAAAGGAGCAAGACAGCTTGAACTGGCTGGTAAACTAAAGACTTTTACCATTGTGATATAGTAGCAGGAGAGCCTGCGCTAATGGTGAAATTCCAGAGAAGGAAGACCAGCTTTCAATTAGTATCTGCATAGTGTAATGGGGCTACTTGTGTGATGTGTTTGTGTGTCTAAGTGCAAAGGTTTGCTTTCCACATATCACTAGGGGAAGTGGCTGTCTATGTGCTTAAAGATAAGCAAGTGCTTAAGTCTTTTGCTAAATTGGGGATAAATAACTATCCATGTTCCTAAATAAATTTGAACTTTAGAGCTATGTTTGGTTAAACTGCGCATGCAGTCCCATAATTTGCCTAGCATACAATCCTGACTGGCAAATATAAATGGGGGGAGGGGAGGTCCATAGTTCAATATTTTTGCCAGACCCTGGCTTATTATTACCAGAATACAGTAGTATCGCATTAGGACACACTGACCTGTGGAATACGACTGGGTGAAAAGAGTTGGATTAATTGCTTTGATTTGTTACTTCACAGACGTTTTAACATAATATCATATTCATTCTTGAGGACTTTGGAGATCCTCTCACATAATATTCTTTATTTTGCTTTGTCATTTCCTCTTCTTTTTGACTTTTATTTGGCTAATAAAACTTATACTGTGACAGCAATTCTTCAGTCTATACTTGAGCTCGGTGTCAGACACAAAGAGCCACAGGAAAGGTGCAGTGAGTAGCTGAATGATCAGAATCACCCAATGAATGTGCATCCTAAGACAACGTTGCTCTCATACTCCGGAAGCCCACACGTATGCCGCACCTCTGTCACAGAAATGCCATTTGACACCAGAGATTAATATGGAACCATGTCTTTCAAATGGGAAGGATAGCTCAGTGATTTGAGCACTAGCCTACTAAACCCAGGGTTGTCAGTTCAGTCCTTAAGGGGGCCATTTAGGCATCTGGGGCATAAATCTGTGGGTGAGATTGTGGCCTGCCTTATGCAGAAGGTCAGATTAGGTGATCATAATGGTCCCTTCTGACCTTAAAAGTCTATGAGTTGCTATAGCCAAAAAGAGTCAACCCTAGACATGGGAACTGTTTCTTGCCTAGAATTCCTTTCTATGATGGGTGATGTGGCTGATTAGCAATTTGGGCTCCGGCCATGCTGCTGTGAAGTCAATGGAAACTTTGCCAGTTAATGCATGATTTGGCCCTTGAAGTGTTCAGAGCTCCTGGCCTAAATGATAGCCGATTCCAGGTATTTCAGATGTTCCTGGTCTGTTACTGGTAAGAGTTACAGCTGTTTTCTTCTCCTAGATATTCCGGCAATGAGACAGGGGATCACATTACACTGGAAACATCCAGGGTCCGCTCATTTGGCCATTGACTCTACACTGATCCCTTCTCTGGAGGAATTAAAGGAGGTTGTATTTTTGAAACAGGAAAACCAACATTTCTAACCCATCTGTAAGGGTTCTCAGAAGCTCCAACTCTTTGGGTTTATTGACACGGTTCCCACCTTCTCCTCCCTTTTGCATTGTGATGAAGCGAGTCTGCTCTGCATCTTCCATGAGAAAATGCTCCAAACCAAAGAGCCCAGGGGCAGGGTCTCTCCCTGGGCAGAAAGCCCAGCAGTAATAAAGCAAAGGTGCTAGGGGTTCTCTAAAGAAAATTAAAGATGAGATGTTGGCTCTGGGTTTAGCTGGGAGTCACAGGCTCATTGGTCTGCGATATCACATTCCACACAGGAGAGACGCCTTTCCCCAAGAAACCTTGTTTTAATCATGAAAGCAAATTAATAAGCCAAGTAGATTGTCTGGCTGTGCTGCTGCCATCTGACTGTCTTTCAGCCCAGTCTCTCTTTCAATTAGCCAACCCGACTCTAACAACAGGAATAAAGCACCCAAACCACCAGCTGCCTTCTTGGGAGGTCTTTGTTTCTGATTTACATCAATCAAAACATTTTCTCCCAGAGTGGGAGACCTATGAATAGCTCTGTCTTGGAAACACCCCATCCAGAGCCAGCACTTCAAGGCTCCCATTAGGAGTTGTGGAATCCTAGAATCTCAGGGTTGAAAGGGACCTCAGGAGGTTCTAGTCCAACCCCCTGCTCAAAGCAGGACCAATCCTCAATTAAATCATCCAACAGATTTTTGCCCCATATCCCTAAATGGCCCTGTCAAGGATTGAACTCACAAGCCTGGATTTAGCAGAGCAATGCTCAAACCACTGAGTTATCCCTCCCCACAAGAGGTTACCCAGAACCTTGCCCATAAGACTCATACTCACAACTCACTGGGATCCTGTAGGGCAGTGGTCCCCAACCTTTTTATCACCGCGGACCGGTCAACGCTTGACAATTTTACTGCGGCCGGGGGGGGGGGGGGGGGGGTTGAACCGTCAGATAAGGCTTCTGCATGTTGGTGTGCCCGCTAAGACTCACAAGCTCTACTCCTTTGACTCTCACTCCTTCCTTCAGTTCCAGGCATTAAACAAGCCCCAGTCCGATCAGCCACGCGAACCCCCCGCCCACCCGATCAGCCACGTGCTGGACCCCCCGCCCGCCCCATCAGCCCCGCGAACCCCCCGCCCGCGGCCCGGTACAAATTGATCCACGGACCGGTACCGGTCCGCGGCCCGGGGGTTGGGGACCACTGCTGTAGGGGACAATTTGTGTCCACCAACCATCTTTACTGCAGAAGGGTAGCCCTCAGCGTACGACTCTCCATCTCCATCCCCAGGGATAGACTCCCTCAAACACGATGGCTGCCATGTCGGCCAATCCACTGGGGATTGAAAAGGGAACGTCCAGAGCAAATCTCTGTGCGTGGTGGTGCAACAGACTCATGCCCCGGTCGACAGAGCTCAGCAGGGGACTGGGAAACACACTGGGCAGCAGGTCACACAACAAACTCTCTTAAAGTTTTCTCTACTTCCCCTTGAATCTCTCCACTGACCCCAGGGTCTGGGTCATGTCCTCAGACATGGGGCCAGCAGAGCCGCTTCGCTCTGCTCCATTTGACAGCACCACCTCCCCGCTCCTGCTTTTAACGGCGCAGTCACTTGTACTTCCAATTGCTAAAATAAAACGTACCTGAGGGAGGTGCCGCCGAAACGCCGCCACAGGACAAAGCGGTGAAGGGCCCATGTCCGCCGAAACGCCGCCACAGGACAAAGTGGTGAAGGGGCCATGTCCACCGAAACGTCGCCACAGGATAAAGCGGTGAAGGGCCCATGTCCGCCGAAACGCCGCCACAGGACAAAGTGGTGAAGGGGCCATGTCCACCGAAACGCCGCCACAGGATAAAGCGGTGAAGGGCCCATGTCCACCGAAACGCCGCCACAGGACAAAGCGGTGAAGGGGCCATGTCCGCCGAAACGCCGCCACAGGACAAAGCGGTGAAGGGGCCATGTCCGCCGAAACGCCACCACAGGACAAAGCGGTGAAGGGGCCATGTCCGCCGAAACGCCACCACAGGACAAAGCGGTGAAGGGGCCATGTCCACCGAAACGCCGCCACAGGACAAAGTGGTGAAGGGCCCATGTCCACCGAAACGCCGCCACAGGACAAAGCGGTGAAGGGGCCATGTCCACCGAAACGCCGCCACAGGACAAAGCGGTGAAGGGGCTATGTCCACCGAAATGCCGCCACAGGACAAAGTGGTGAAGGGGCCATGTCCGCCGAAATGCCACCACAGGACAAAGCGGTGAAGGACCCATGTCCGCCGAAATTCCGCCACAGGACAAAGCGGTGAAGGGTCCATGTCCACCAAAACGCCGCCAAAACAAGTGTAGCATTTTCGGCGGCTTTTTGGCGGATGGAACTGGTTCCTCCCTTTGTTCGGCAGTGCGGCGTTTCGGCGGCAGCTCCAAGACTCCCTCTTCTCAAGCCACCCGGGGACTGGGAATCTGCCCTCACGGCCGCTCCCCCGGATCTCCCCTGGACACGCTACTGTGTTCAGGTCAAAAGCCGGACATCTGGCAACCCTTGCCCCTGGAGGTTAGTGCCCAGTGTAACTCCCCTGATCACTGCCCCTAAGGCTGGGCCTGGGAACGTGAATGGAAGGAACGGACAGCCCAGCGCTAAGATCTAGGCCCCCTCGCACTGTGCGTGGCTTGGAGACTAGCTCAGTCACGGTACTGGGGACATATGGGACTTCTGCATTGTCACCCCATAGCCCCCGGGGGAAGAACGTGCATGTGACGGAGTAGGAATGCTCTTAATGGTTCCTCTGGCTATTGTGTGAAGGTGTCCATACCTGAAACTGTAATTTGACTCCAGGTGAGGGAGCGAGGTCACCTGACCTGGTCTAGCTCAGGGGAAAAAGACAAAGGAAAGCAGAGGAGGGGCTGGAGAGGGAGTTTCAGTCTGAAGTTGGCTGGAGTCAGGCAGGGAAGGTCAGAGGAGCTATCTGGATCCAGCTGAGGGCTCACATTCGCTGTATGGTCTGTGTTAGACCAGGCACCGGTCATCAAATAAACCTCTGTTTTACTGGCTGGCTGAGAGTCATGTCTGACTGTGGAGTTGGGGTGCAGACCCACAGGCTTCCCCAGGACCCCGCCTGGGCGGGCTCGCTGGAGGAAGCACACGGAGGGGCAGAAGGTGCTGAATGCTCCGAGGTCAGACCCAGGAAGGTGGAAGCTGTAACCTGTGAAGCTCCTAGCCCTGGAAACAGGCTGTTCACAGAGATAAAAAGCTTCCCCCCGGAGTCCTGACTGGCTTCATAGGAAGCAGTGCCAGAGCATCGCCCCGGGCACAACATCACAGTGCACAATCCATTTCTTCCAGCTCCTAAGCGCAGGCCCCTTCCCCGTAGCTAGTGGAGGGAAGAGTTCCTGGGTAATGGAACATACGTTGCTCAGGATGTTCCCCCATGTGACAAAGGTCACAAGTCTAAACAAAAACTGAACATTTTTGGCCCCAAACTGAAAACTTTCAGCTGAAAACGAACTGAAGTGCTTCTGTGATAATCATGGGAGTCCCATGGCCACAGTGCATTGTGGGAAATGTAGTTCAGCTGGGGAATCTGGCCCAGAGAGGAGACCAGGGGCATGAGGCATCCAAAAGATAAGTCCCATGAGACACTGGGGTAGCATTTCCAAATCGAAATGTTCAGTTTTCCGCCAGATGTCTTCATTGTTTGGATGAACCGTTTCCATTTGGGGGGTTTGGGCTTTTCAATGCAAGGTCAAGATTAGGCCTGGAAAGCAGATAGTGTTTGCAAAAATGTAATTTAGTCAAAAAATCCAATTTTCAATTGAAAAGCAGTTTTGACACATTTCCACCAGCCTGACTCCCGAGACCCCGACCCTGCAGACTCTGCTCAAACGTGCTGAACACAAAGGCCTCTGTCCGTGACTCAGTCAGAAACCTGCAGCTGCCCCTGGGGGTTTTTCATGCATGATTTGCAAAGCTATTAGCTCCCTAAATATCCCACAACAAATCCCATTCCACAGCTGCCCTTTGCCAAGGCCTAAACACAACCCCTGATGTCAAGGGCCCCTGACCACAGAAACCACATCCTAACGTGGCACCAGACCCATTGGCCTGTTTCCTGCAGCACTCTGGCTACCAGGACATATGGGGAAGGGGCCAGTGGATCCCATGTGTAACCCAGGTCTCTGGAGAGATCCGTAAGTGGTGTAAATCTGCCACTAAACAGCAGGCGAGAATCTGGCCCCTTGTTTCCATGCTGTGCTGTTCCCTCAGCTATCTCCTCCAGTCCTGCCAGGACCCACCGGACCCAATGTCCCCCGGGAGGCCTCTGCATTCTAAAGTCAGAGCAGGGTGGGGGTGGCTCTGTATTGGTACTGACTCAATGCCCCTCCCCCCATGTCTCTAGAAAGCCTCAGTCAATGGCTCAGGGGTATGTGGAATTATGTAGAGACGGTGGAGGGACAGACTCCAAACCATGGCCAGGGTCAGAGGCAGCTCTGAAGCCCCTGGGTTAAAATAGTGTCTGTGACAACCCCTTGTGGGTCTATGTCTAGTGGGTGTGTTAGCTTGGTCCCACTGGCTCTGTCCCTGCTCCTTCCCCACGCTGGCCTATGCAGAGCTAACAAAACTCGCTTGTGCTTCAACATGGACAGGCTGTCTAGCTGCTCACGCTGCAGTATCCTCCCTGCTGCATGGTGATTTCAGTACACCAAGAGCCCGCCAGTGGCCCCTAGCCAGGCCAGCCTCTGTGTGCCGGATGAATTATAACGTCTGTGCACAGAGTATTGTCGGAAATCTAACAGCAAGAATCGACAGCCACTAAGAAGAAACTCATTTGCCTCTGCAGCCTGGAAAGATTTCATCAATTGCAGGTTTTGTATTTTGTGCCTCCTGATAATTCGCCTGCATGTAAGTTTATTTATAAGCAGAATATTTTATGAGCTATAGTTTTTCACTGGCCAGTTTCCAAAGCACAGAGCAGGAGATTCAGGGGGGAAACAGCAGCAAAACCTAGATTTGTCATTTGTCAGCACAATCACCAAGGTTATTTTCCAGATGGGCTTTAGGTGAGCCAGAGTCCCTTTGGTGCATTCTTGGCCTTTGTTAAAAGCTTAATTATCTCAGAATATCAGAAAATCAGAGACTTGACTGAGCCAAGATGCTATGTAGACTCAAAAATGAACCATTTATTTCCTATTTCCCGTTTATTTTAGGTGAAAAAGAAGGAGTATATGGGAGTGTAGCGGGGCGGCACGGCTCCCGGCCGCCCGCGCTCAGGACGGCCCCTGGCCGGGGCCGGAGAGAGCGGCGGTAGCGCCGCAGGAGCCCCGCCCCCGGTGCAGCGGGGCGGCGCGGCTCCCGGCCACCCGCCCTCAGGACGGCCCCTGGCCGGGGCCGGAGAGAGCGGCGGTAGCGCCTCAGGAGCCCCGCCCCCGGTGCGGCGGGGCGGCGCGGCTCCCGGCCACCCGCCCTCAGGACGGCCCCGGGCCGGGGCCGGAAGGAACTGCGGGACCGCCGCAGGAGCCCCGCCCCCGGAAATCCGGGAGCGGGAGAGAGGGGGTTCGGCCGCCCGCGGACCGCGGGCAGCGCGGCTGCCGGCCATGGCCGGGGGCAACTGCAGCAACGCCAGGTCAGCCCCGCCCCCTGGGGTCAGGGGGCGGACCCGGAAGTATAAAAGACCGGCCGCCCAGCTCAGAAGGGCGGCCGACACTGGCAAAGGGAGCTGCCCGAGAAGTGGCTCCCCGCCGAGACCCGCCTGATCTGCAGCCTCCCCATTACTGGGAGAGACCGCCGACCTTACCTCTGGGCCATTACCCAGAGGAACCCTTGGACCCTCACCTGGAGGCTCGGCTGAGGGATCCGCCCGCCAGCTACCCCGGAGGAAGTCAGGAGCAGCCACCGGGCCCCGGCTGGGACCAGCCGCCGACCTCACCTCCCGACCTTGGCCCGACGGAAGGACCCCCGGCACCAGCGCCCCCGCAGGCAGCTTATTACCCGGAAGAACCCCCAGCCGAGCAAGCCAGCGACCCCGAGGACCTACCCGACCTGCCACCAGACAGCGACCCCGAAGAGCCGATGACCCTAGGTTCCGGGGAGGACCCCGCAACAGCCCAGGTACCCAGGGAAGGGGGATCCGGAAGTAGCCCAGGGGAGGAGCCGATGTCAGTGTGTTTCGGCCAGGATCCCCACTGACAGCAGCAAAGCTCGCGCTGCTAGGGCCCCGGACTGGGGCGCAGAGGAAGTGGGTGGGCCTGCGCCCCCCCTGCCACCCCCTCCCATAGTGGGTGGCAGTTCCCCCTTCCCGACCGCGGGACCTTGTCATCGGGAACCACCGGCTGATCCACCCAAGGGCCTAAGCCCAACCCCGAGGGCTCGTGACTGGACCAACCAAGGGCCTGGAGCCCAAGCCCCGAGACTCTTACCCAATCCGCCCAGGGACCAAACGCCCGGGCGACTGTAAATCCCGCCCCTCGAGCGGCACAGTTAAGGACGTGCGACCCCGCTAATTCCCCTCAGGGTCGCCAACCCCGCCAAACCGGCGGAAGGGGCCCGCGCCCCGCCGACGCGACCCCTTTACACGTGGTGGAGAATGCGGGCACGACCCCTCGACCCCTGCAGGTAGGGATCTTAAGAGGCATCGGCCCGCTGAGTGATGGATGTAGACCAGCTCCTCAAGTTCCTGGCGGAAAGCCAGCAGCAACAGGCCACGCAGCTGCAACAGCAGCAGCAGCAGGCCACAGCCCAGTTACAGCAGCAGCAACAAATGATCCAACAGCTGGGCGTCCAACAACAGCAATGCCTCCAGCAGCTGACCGCGGTGCTACCGCACCTGCCCGGACCCCAGCCTGGGGCAGCCGCCACGGGACCCGTGGGGGGGCCTCTCCCAGTCCGCCTGACGAAAATGGGCCCCAGCGACGACCCCGAGGCCTTCCTAGTCACGTTTGAACGGGTTGCCCTGGTCGCTGGGTGGGCCCCTGATCAATGGGCCACCCTCCTGGCACCTTACCTGACGGGAACGGCCCAGACCGTGTACCGGGGGTTATCCATAGAGGAGGCACGGGACTACCCACGGGTAAAGAGAGTGATACTGGATGCTCTCGACATCAGCCCGGAGACCTTCCGGCAGCGATTTAGGACCTTGGCCTACCCGCCAGGGGCTCGACCCCGGGTGATTGCCCAAGAACTCAAAGAGGCCTGCCGGAAATGGCTCCAGCCAGAGCAACGCACCCCGGGCGAGCTTATGGAACAAGTTGTGCTAGAGCAATTCCTGCACATCCTTCCACCCCGAGGTCGGACCTGGGTGATTCGACACCGGCCCCCTACCCTCTCTGCGGCCATAACATTGATGGAAGACTTCATGGCCGCCGAAACCCCCGCTGGGACTCCCGGGCGAGGTGGCCCACCTGGACGCGAGAATCCCCCGCCAGAAAGGAAGGGGGGCACCCACCCGGAACCAAGAGGGTCCAGACGAGGGTGGGAACCCCGGCCCCGGCCCAGCGACGTCCCTAACCCGCGGGCCACAACACCCCGCCCTAGGGGTGAGCGGGGGGGGCTCAGTCCCCCGAGTAGTCCGGCGGCCGGGCGGAGCCGATCGGGTCGCCCTGAACCAGGGCCCTGTTTTGCCTGTGGGAAACAAGGCCATCTCCAACGTGACTGCCCCCTGATGGAGTGTAACTTCGGCCTGGTCTGCGCCGGGGAGGACCGAGCCCGGCAGCCCCAGACCACCAAGCTCACCGTACCGGTGACAGTCGGGGCACATGCAACTACGGCCCTCCTGGACTCAGGCTCAGGGCAAACCCTGATACGACACTCGCTCGGCCCTCCGGCCGATCCCCATCTGGGCTCCGTACACCTCCAGTGTATCCACGGCGATATCCAGCCCTACCCCTGCGCCCAAGTGCAACTACGGGTCGGGGGAGTCACGCAGCGAATGCGGGTCGGCCTAGCACCCCGACTCGCCTACCCTGTCATCTTGGGACGAGACTGGCCCAAGTTCGCGGAGGTCCTCCGCACTGCAGCCGCAGGCAAGGCGACACCGATCCCCGTGCTAGAGACCCAAACCCCGGAAACTCGGGACCCTGGAGAAGAGGTCCCCGCCGCCAGGGAACCCGCACTCGCGCCAGGGGATCCCCGCCTGGAGAACCCCGACGAACGACCTATGTTTACCGACTTTTGTCGGGACCAGAGGGCAGATCCGACCCTGCGCCAGGCCTACGAACAACTAGCAATAATCGACGGGACCGTAGTGGACTCCCGACGGGCGCAGCAATGGCCCCGCTTCGAACTTCGGCGGGACCGACTCTACCGGGTAGAGCCGGACCCCCGCACCGGCGAGCCTAGGGCACAGCTGCTCGTGCCGCGGGTCCACCGCCGCGCCGTGATGCACCTCGCCCACGACATTCCGGCGGCAGGCCATCTCGGCCATGAGAAAACGGCGGCCCGAGTCCTGGCCCGCTTCTTTTGGCCCGGGGTACACCAGGAGGTAAAAAACTACTGCCTCTCCTGCCCCGCCTGCCAACGGGCGGCGCCGGTCCGGACCCCGAAGGCACCCCTGGTCCCTATGCCAATCATTGAGACACCCTTCGAGCGCGTCGCTATGGACCTAATCGGGCCCCTCCCCAGAAGTACCGCGGGGTTCCAGCACGTGTTGGTCCTGGTGGATTACGCAACCCGTTTCCCTGAGGCGGTGCCCCTGTGGAGTATCACCGCCCGGGCAATCGCAGATGAGCTGATGAAGATCTTTGCCCGGGTAGGCCTACCCAAGGAAGTGCTCACGGACCAAGGAACTAATTTCACCTCCCGCCTGTTACACCAGGTCTGTGACCTTCTGGGGATTAAGCAACTGCGAACCTCTGTCTACCACCCCCAGACCGATGGACTGGTGGAGAGATTTAACCGGACATTGAAGGGAATGTTACGCAAATTCTCCCCAGAGGAACTGCGGCACTGGGACCGCCTGATCCCCCCCCTACTACTGGCCATCCGGGAGGTGCCCCAAACATCTACAAAGTTTTCCCCCTTCGAACTCCTCTATGGCCGCCAACCCCGGGGCCTATTAGACTTAATGCGTGAGGCATGGCAACAAGCGCCATCCCCAGCACAGGGCCTCCTAAAGTACGTCATGGACCTTCGCGAACAGCTCACGCAAGTTGGGGCCCTGGCTCGCGAGAACCTGAGAGCCGCCAAGCGGCCCAAACTAGGACCTACAACCGAGATGCCCAGCGGCGGAACTTCGAACCCGGGGACCGAGTCCTCCTACTCCTACCCTCCAGCGAGTCGAAGCTCCTGGCCCGCTGGCAAGGGCCTTACGAGGTACTCCGGAAAGTGGGCCTGCGACGCCCTCCGTTACTACCTGCTTGGGGCTCCCTTCACCCTCGTCACAGACCATGCCCCGCTCCAGTGGTTGCACCGGATGAAGGATACCAACATGAGACTACAGCGGTGGTACCTGACACTCCAGCCCTACGCCTTCACAATATACCACCGCGCGGGAAAGGACCACGCAAATGCGGACTTTCTGTCTCGCTTAGGAGGTATAGGAGCGCCCGGGCCCGACGAACGGGACCCGGACTTAAGGGGGGAGGGGTGTAGCGGGGCAGCACGGCTCCCGGCCGCCCGCGCTCAGGACGGCCCCTGGCCGGGGCCGGAGAGAGCGGCGGTAGCGCCGCAGGAGCCCCGCCCCCGGTGCAGCGGGGCGGCGCGGCTCCCGGCCACCCGCCCTCAGGACGGCCCCTGGCCGGGGCCGGAAGGAACTGCGGGACCGCCGCAGGAGCCCCGCCCCCGGAAATCCGGGAGCGGGAGAGAGGGGGTTCGGCCGCCCGCGGACCGCGGGCAGCGCGGCTGCCGGCCATGGCCGGGGGCAACTGCAGCAACGCCAGGTCAGCCCCGCCCCCTGGGGTCAGGGGGCGGACCCGGAAGTACAAAAGACCGGCCGCCCAGCTCAGAAGGGCGGCCGACACTGGCAAAGGGAGCTGCCCGAGAAGTGGCTCCCCGCCGAGACCCGCCTGATCTGCAGCCTCCCCATTACTGGGAGAGACCGCCGACCTTACCTCTGGGCCATTACCCAGAGGAACCCTTGGACCCTCACCTGGAGGCTCGGCTGAGGGATCCGCCCGCCAGCTACCCCGGAGGAAGTCAGGAGCAGCCACCGGGCCCCGGCTGGGACCAGCCGCCGACCTCACCTCCCGACCTTGGCCCGACGGAAGGACCCCCGGCACCAGCGCCCCCGCAGGCAGCTTATTACCCGGAAGAACCCCCAGCCGAGCAAGCCAGCGACCCCGAGGACCTACCCGACCTGCCACCAGACAGCGACCCCGAAGAGCCGATGACCCTAGGTTCCGGGGAGGACCCCGCAACAGCCCAGGTACCCAGGGAAGGGGGATCCGGAAGTAGCCCGGGGGAGGAGCCGATGTCAGTGTGTTTCGGCCAGGATCCCCACTGACAGCAGCAAAGCTCGCGCTGCTAGGGCCCCGGGCTGGGGCGCAGAGGAAGTGGGTGGGCCTGCGCCCCCCCTGCCACCCCCTCCCATAGTGGGTGGCAGTTCCCCCTTCCCGACCGCGGGACCTTGTCATCGGGAACCACCGGCTGATCCACCCAAGGGCCTAAGCCCAACCCCGAGGGCTCGTGACTGGACCAACCAAGGGCCTGGAGCCCGAGCCCCGAGACTCTTACCCAATCCGCCCAGGGACCAAACGCCCGGGCGACTGTAAATCCCGCCCCTCGAGCGGCACAGTTAAGGACGTGCGACCCCGCTAATTCCCCTCAGGGTCGCCAACCCCGCCAAACCGGCGGAAGGGGCCCGCGCCCCAGCGACGCGACCCCTTTACAGGGAGGGAAAGGTCACAAGGGACATAGGGGACCCGAAGAGAAAGTAGAACTGTGACGTTCACCTCTGGTGTTATTTGGACCACTGATCTGCAAGGTACTCCAATCCTTGACTCCAATCCTTACCCTGCTCTGCTGTGAGAACCCCCACTCCTGGGCTGTTCACACACATCATCTAGAATGTCAGCTGCTCCTTGGATTGTGCAACCAAATAACACTAACCAATATCTCTGGTCACAGACACAACCCTAGGAACCTACATCCTGCAGTGTCCAGTCATGCCCGATGGACGCTGCAAGCTTATATGAGTTCATCAATTTAACATAGCCATTGATACGTACCAGGCTTGTTATCCCAAGGGGAGTTTCTGACATGCTTCAAACCAAACACGCTGCTTCAGATAGAATAAACAAACTGATTTATTACCTATAAAGATAGATTTTAAGTGGTTATAAGTCAAAGTATAAAAAAGTCAGATTTGTTGGAAAAAAAACATCAAAGAAGAGCTACAAGAATGATTAAAGAATTAGAAAACATGCCTTGTAGCTCAGCCTATTTAGCTAAGTAAAGAGAAGGAGACAGGGTGACTTGGTCACAGTCTGTAAATACCTGTATGAGGAACAACGTAAGAATGGGCTCTTCAGTGTAGCACAGGAAGGTCTAACAAGATCCAATGTCTGGAAGCTGAAGACCAAGTTGGACTAGAAATAAGGTGCAAGTTTTCAGCAGGGAACAGCTTTTCCAGGCCACATTATCATTAGTGGTTGCTCTAAAAACACAGCGCTGCATTTCCCAGCTTCCAAAATCGTTTGCGGTATTTACAGCCCCTTCCCTGGCAACTCACACCCCACTCGTTCCATCTCTATTTCCCTGTCACAACCTCTGCCAGCAGATTATACTGTTCAAACCTACCCCTACCCCTAGTTTGAGGTTTATCTGACCCAGTGAGGGCCAATTCTATTTCTTCCTACCTCGGCTTCTCCCCTTGGCACCCCACCTGGGCAGAGTGTTCTCACTTGGGATCCCCAGCGTCTTTCCTTGACTGAATCCTGTGGAGAATAGGGGAAAGTGGGAGGATTTGGCCCTGTGTGCTGATTAATTTTTGTCTTGGAAGATTCATCTGCATTCAAGACTGCAATGTATTTGTGCCTGGGGATGCAAAGTAGGCATATCTGACCCAAGAATAATAATGTGAGCAGGTCTGAATGAGCTCTCTGCTGACATCTAGTGCTGAGATATGGAAGAGGACTTCAGGAGCTGGTCTCATTTGCATGTGCACACCCACTGTGCCTCGGTGCTCAGCATGATGGGAATGCTGGTCCAAATGATCACTTTTGGCAGATGTTGGATTCCCAGTCCCTTTGTTATTGGGGAATGTAAGCGTGCAGCGACTCACCCCTGCGGCGCCTCCTTCTGGTCGTCCAGGGAATTAGCTCGCCAGCCTCCAGAGCGCCCTCTGCAGGCCGATGTCCCACTTGCACGCTGGCCCCGTGTCCCTCCCGAACCCCGGTGCCCTCTTACCTGGGGTGTTGCACCCTTGCAGTACCCCACAGTGTTAGGGTCTCCCCTCCCCAGGGAACCCCCACTCCATATCCCCACCTTGCCTCAGTCTAGGCAACTGCCAGTCCCCACTTACCCCAGTTCACTGGGGCAGACTGCAGTATAATTGTCTCTCATCACTGGCAAGGGGGGTTGGCCTACTGCCTGTGTAACCCCGGGCTGCCCCCTGAAACCCCAGTACCCTTTGTTGGGCTGTCCCCTAGGCCCTGCAGCCTGGGGGTTTCCAGGCCAGAGCTTCCCCAGCTCCTCTTGCCTTGCCCCAGCCCTGCTCCACTCCAGGTACCTTAAGCATTCCCAGCAGCCAGGCCTGTCTGCCTCTATAACCAGAGGAGACTCGATTCTCTCAGGCCCCTGCCTCTCTGCCTTTTTATAAGGGCCTGCTAGAGTTTGGGATGTAGCCACCTAGCCGAGCCTAAAGTTCACAATCAGCCTGGGAGCTTGCTTGCTCCCAGCCACAAGCCTTTCCTGGGCTGTCTTAACCCCTTCTGGCTGGGAGCCGGTAGCCCTTGCTACAGGGCATGAGTAATAAAAGGTTGTGATCCTTGTGTGAATCAAGGGCAGCAAAACTGTGCTTGGCACACCGTGATTGAAAGACTCACCCTGAACTCAATAGAGCTTGCTAGGCAGGGGACATGGGTGCCAACGCCTAGTGAATTAAGGGCTGCTTTCAACAAAGCTAATTGAGGGGTTTTGTTATACACTGCAAATCTGAAATCACTGTCATAATCACTGATTAAGCCTAGGTTTAAGTCAGATTTGCTTTGGGACAGTGCCTCTGATGCAAAAAACTGTCCAGTATGTTCTAGAAGTGAGTTTCCCCCACTGACAGCTAAAATCCTTGAGAGCTGTGTTAAATGGGGGGACCTGAGGACCTCCTGGCAGAAGGGCGATTGGCTGGCAGGGTGGCCAGTGGAGCAGTGAGGCAATTAGCTAGAGTGTCCTGCAGGGAGGTGTGGCTGGCAGAGAGGATTGGAGCAGAGCCTGGTGGAGAGGTGTGACGATCACCTGCTGAGGAGGAGTGGTGAGTGAGTAAGGTGCTTTCTTCCCCTGCCTGCCCCCCCGTTCTCCACCCAGGGCAGGAGGTGAACTCCATAGACCTCTGTACTCTGGATCTGCACTGACCAAGGACAGCAACTGTGAGTGGGATGCAGAGAAGGGACAGACACGGCCACTTACTTGGGGTGGGTCTTTTGCTTGTGGTTTATGTCTATGAACCCTGATTGTGGTGTTTTCCCAAACTAATGCCGAGTTACTTCACCCCATTTTATTAAAAGTTGCTTTTCTATGCTTGGACTCTGTGCTTGCGAGAGGGGAAGTATTGCCTCTCGGGGGGTGCCCAGGGGTGGAGTGTGATTGTCCCAGGTCACTGGGTGGGAGCTTGAGCTGGGTTTGTGTTGAATTGTTGAACCCCCTAGATACTGAGCCTGGCCCTTGCTGCTGCCAACTCCACCTCGCAGAAGGTTACAAGAACATTACTTTGACCTTCATTTGAACCATGGTGCAGTATCCCCAAGCACCGCAGTGATGCTGTCGTGGTGCATTGGTTGAGCGCTGTCCATGCAGGTGTGCAGACAAGTGCCAGGAGTGGAATAGCAGTCAGGCTGCATGTCCAGTTTGCAGCACCTTGGCATTGCAAAGGGTGCTGCAGGTCACGATTGAGTTGCTTAGAAGAGCTATGGTTGCTCAGGACTGGAGTAGCAGAGGGAGCTGCCCAACAGGACTGGAGATCACTGGCACAGAGCTCTGGATGGCCGTGTTGGGAGCTGGGTGGGGGCCAGGACTGGAATTGCAGGGGTGCTGTGGGTCAGGATTGATGGACCTCTGGAGGGCTGAGGGCCCAGGACTGGAATCGTGGGAGTGACTACATCCTGGGCTCTTGCCACACCATGCCCTTGTGCTATGCCGTTCACCATGCCGTTCACACGTAGCCAGCACCCTTGCCTGGTCACTGCGATTCTTCAGCAGCCCTGGGCACAGGGTCAAGAGAGGAACCTCCATCCTGCCTTCCCAACCACAACTCTCCGTGGTGCAATACAGAGGCATGAAGCTGGGATCTCTTGTAATCATGCTGGCATGTGCCTCTTTTCACCTGACCCTGAAGCTTGTAACCCAGTGGTGGGTAACCTGCAGCCCATCTTGGTCATCTGATTGCAGGTCACGAGGCATTTTGCTAACATTGACTGTCCGCAAGCACGGCTCTCCGCAGCTCCCAGTGCCCGCGGTTCAATGGGAGCTGCGGGAAGCAGTGTTCAGATTATCCCTGTAACTCCCTGCTTCCCGCAGCTCCCATTGGCTGGGAATGGCAAACTGTGGCCACTGGGAGCTGTGGAGGGGGCGTGTCTATGGACGGTCAATGTCAGCAAAATGTCTTGTGGCCTGCAATCAGATACCCTGATGGGCCACATGCAGCCCACAGGTTGCCCACACTGCTGTGCTGCCCGAGGGACTCCACGTCTCTGAAGCTGAAACCGGCTCTGGGAGATTGCTTTATGTCTGCAGTGTTCCACTGGTAGCCACTTTGGTTGGATTTAGATGCTAGTTGAGGCTGCTCAGGATGACATATGCAGTTGGAGGGCTGGAGAAAGAGAAAACAAGAAGTATAAGTACTAGGCAAGGAGCAGATTTCAGTGGATGGTAACCCGAGTGTGTTGACCCTTTTCCTAAGTACCGCATAGTTATTTATAGATGCAGCAGTTGGAGGGGTGCCTTGTGCTTCTTCCTGTTGGCTTTAGTCCCGAAGTGTGTGTCTGGATGTTCACCAGGAGGAATGCCAGGCCAGCATACAAGCTGTGCTGCAGTTCTCCCTGGCTCTCGCCCGGGGCAACCAATGTTCATATGTGAACATACACACACCCCACCTTATAGAGAGTGCGGGGTGGGAGGCAGGCAGGCAGGAGGACCAAGCCTGGAGGAATTTGTTAAGGACATGGAACAATTCAAGTCTAGTCTCACCTCAGGATCTGCTTTTCTAAGAACACTAATGAAGGGTGACAAAGGTTGACTTCAAATCAAATCAGCCTCACGACAGCCAGACCAGGAACAAAAGGCAGCAACTTTCATAGCTGCGTGGTCTCAGGAGGGATTTGCAATGCCAGTTAACCAAGCCGTGGGCTTCATACCCAGCCCCCATGGTCTAACCTGCCTCCACTCATGTCACTGGGCTCTGCTGAAATGAGACCCTGACTTCACACTTTCCAGACTCTCTCTTGTCCCGAGCTCCTCTCACAGGCCCTGAGGAGCCTCCACATCTTTCTCTCTTGCTTCTCCCCACATGTTAGGCCCTGCATGGCTGCAGCGACCATCTCTCTGGACAAGTTCTCTTTGGCCAGTCTCAGGGGAAAGGTGTCTCTTGGGTGGTTCTCCACGTTCCTGCCTTCATAAGCAGGTACCATGAGTCTCTTCAGATGGAAAGCTCATGAGATCAGGCCACCTCCCTCCTCCTCACTCCACCATCAACCAGCACAGCCTGGCGTGATTGGAATTACAGTTGTTGTGGTATTTCAGAAGGATGAAAGCTGTCGTGGGCTGGACGACTGGGCAGGGATTTGACTGGGTTCTCTGCCCAGGCAGACTGGCCATGTGGCATCCATGATACGATGGACTTACTGGCTGAGCAAGGAGGAGCCATGGCTCTGGTGGGAGTGGAACCTGCAGGACAGGCGTTGTGGTCTCCCCTTCCCCCAGAGTGTGCTACCGAATCACTGAATCACTGGTTTAGCCAAAGATGCCCCCAGCAGTGGGCCAGCTCCTGAGGAATCCAGGCTGCCCAGAGAGAAACACAACAGGAGTAGGAGAGTGCAAACGGTATGGCTTGCTGCTGATGTGTTGCTGAGGTAGCTGTTAACTCCTGGGGCTGTGAAGCAGCCACATGGAACATGTGTGTAAAGAGCCAGCTTTCAGAAAAGCACCAGCCAAAGCAGGGTGACTTCCCTCCTCCCTCTGTAGGACAGGTGGAGATGCCGGGCTTCAGACTCCTCATCCAGCACGAGATAATAGCAGAACAATGCAACATGAAGGGGAAAGCATCGGAAGAAACCCGCTATTCAGCCTGCTGCTGAGCATAGAGGAGACAGGAAATGGAGTGTGAGGAAGGAAGAGAGACAGTTGTAAAATGTGACCCATGAACCCCTCAATGCCAACAGGCAAGGGTGTTACAAGAATATCCTGACTCTGGAAAGGAGATTTTGGTTCACCAAAGACGCAGTGAAAGCCAGAGTCACACTGGTGGTTATGTTAATGTGGAATGTATGCATAGCTATTACGTCAGGTGTTATGTATGTACACTCTTTATCACAGCAGAGGTGAAGAAACAGGTTTTCTGTCCGACACTAGAGGTTCATTCACCTGTCTCTCTGTCAAATGCAAATTAAGCATTCTGGCTAACACAACTGATATTCAGATGAAATTAGCAAAGGGATGTGAAGTCAACAGAGCAGCAACACACAGGAAAACAAGTGTGTCCTGTCTCTGAGTACAGACAATGACCTTTGGGGATAGAAGGAGAAGGCCAAGAGGACACCCCCCATCCTGCACCTAGGAAGTTAACAGCAGTGTGTTACATTCTAGAAAATGGGTTTCAACCAACTTTGGTTGAAAATGCTGCAGAGGACTTTGTGGGTAAGTAAATTTCTTCAGACAGGAGGGCAGTTAAGTTTAATCTCTAGAAAGTGTTATGATTTTGTTTTATATGTAGCCATTATCTCTTGAATCTTTGCTCCTAAACTTGTCAATGGTTGCACAATAAATATATCTCAATGCTGTGATATTAAACCAGGTGTTGATCCCGAGTTGACTCATACAAGTGGTGTTTCCTGGGGGACAGCAGACCTGGTATTTCTGGGAATGTTCATTGAATACGGGGCCGGACATTACAGGGGAATGCTTCAAATAGGCTGGGGAACTGGGGTGCTAACAGGAAAGGCAAAGTAAGGGCTGGCTGAGCTCTGAGGAGAATGCTTGGGTAACTCACCTGCTGTCAGGGAGCTGACAGCCAGTTAAGCACAAGCAAGTCTCCCTCATGCTGGAGGCAACAAAATGACTCCCAGGCACTGGTACATCAGATGGACCGAGCATGCTCATTAATATCCACTGAAGGCGCTGCCCTCACTCTGCCCTCCCCCACCCCCAATATCGCCAGGTATGGGTTGTCTCTGGCAAGAGCTGCTAGGTGGCAACAGCTGTGTGAAGGGGACTAGAGAAGCCAGTGTTCGAGGAGTAGGAGGGTGGGAGCTCCAAGGAATGCCCCCCCTCACACATACATACCATAAACCAGTCTGAATTTTACTTCAGCTCTTCATGCTCCAAGCGTCTTACCCAAAACGCTCGGATCAGGGGACTGAACATCCAAAAGATGAACTACAATCAGGAGAAGACAAGTCACTCTCCAAGGTGTTCTCCACTCCACTCACTCCACAGGGAAACGTTTGTTCTCCAACCCTGCAATTTCCTTTCTCCTGTGTTATGTTTTCCTGGATGAATCTCTCATGTTTGATCACTGTCCTGGCTCAGGACTGATCAGCCAACTGACATACACCCGGGCCAGATCCGAGAGCAGGTCTATCACAAAATTACACCCTGGGAAGAAAACAGTCTGTTAAGAAGGAGAGGAGAAATCTTGGAACCACTGAAATCAATGGGAATTTTCTCACTGACTTCAGTGGGGCCAGGATTTCACCCCGAGGGCTAGAAATAAACTGAGGAGAGTCCCTGGGATTCTAGGTGACATGAACAGTGGATGGGGAAAGGGTCATAACTATTTAATGATAATAACAACAACAGTAATAAATAATATTCCAACCAATAGCTGGGTATGAATTGTTCTAGATTGCAAACAAACATACAGACTTAGGAACATACTAACAAACAGTAATCAAAACTTCCACCCTCAAGATAACCTGGGGTACAATAAAATAAAAAATAATCACAGTTGGTGGCAAAAACTGCTCCCCTCCCCCACAATATACATCGGATGAAGTGCTTGATCTAAAACGCCTATTACAGATTAGCCAGAGAGCTCCAGTGACTCCTGACATGTACGTCAGTACCATGAAGACACCAAATGCTACAAATAGAAAATATAGTTAAGGAGGGAATGAAACAGCTACATCCTCTCCAGGGCCTGATTTCCTGCTTGCTTTGGATGTTAGCGTGCAGGGGGAAAGGCTTTGGATCCTCACAGATAACGTTACCGTTGTCACACTAGCTTTGATGGGAACAAAACCAAAGTTTTAAACCCATAAGAGCAAAATTCCATGCTGAGAAGCAAAAGGGGGGGGGGAGAGGGGGGGGGAGGCAGGAAGCCTTACAAAGCCCTATAGTGAAGGAAGAGTTGAAGTTTCTTTTAGGTGTTCAGTTGTGAGGGAGTGAAGATAAACCATGATGTAACAAAGAGTCCTGTGGCACCTTAAAGACTAACTAAAGTATTGAAGCATAAGCTTTCGTGGTTAAGTGTTTTCGTGTTCAGTCACCAGCAACAGCACACCGTGCCATAATAACTCCAACTCAGGAACCAATCCATGCAACAAACCTCGATGCCAAGTCTGCCCACATATCTACACCAGCAACACCATCACAGGACCTAACCAGATCAACCACACCATCACTGGTTCGTTCACCTGCACATCTACCAATGTAATATATGCCATTATGTACCACCAATGCCCCCCTGCTAAGTACATCGGCCACACTGGACAGTCCCTACGAAAAAGGATAAATGGACACAAATCAGACATCAGGAATAGCAACATACAAAAACCTGTAGGAGAACACTTCAACCTGCCTGGACAAACAATTACAGATTTAAAAGTCACCATATTGCAGCAAAAAAACTTCAAGAACAGACTGCAAAGAGAAACTGCAGAGCTGCAATTCATTTGTAAATTGGACACAATCAATCTGGGATTGAACAAAGATCTTGAATGGCTTGCTAATTACAAAAACAGCTTCTCCTCTCTCCGAGTTCACACCTCCAATTCAGCTGCTAGTGGAATACCTCACCCTCCCTGATTTGAGATAACAAGCTGGTTCAGGCTGATTGGACTAACCTTTTACCTCCTACCTGGTTCTTGCCTACTTATCTATACCTGCCCCTGGACACTTCCACTGCTTGCATCCGACCAAGTGGGTATTAGCCCACGAAAGCTCATGCTTCAAAACTTTAGTTAGTCTTTAAGGTGCCACAGGACTCTTTGTTACCTCTGCTATTCCAGACTAACACGGCTACCTCTCTGATTCATAAACCATGATGTCACTCCCCATATTTTATAGTTTCTCCAGATGATGGAATCCTTCTGTGAATGTTGGGATCAACAGAGCTACAGCTATTTGCACTACTGAAAATCTAGCCCTTTGTCTTTTTTTAGTATTATCAGTGCTTCGTAATGAAGTAATTGTTAAGTCAGTGCTCAATGCATCTCTCCTGGAAGTAATGACATTCCTGAAACCGAGCAGACCCGACAGGCTTTTCATTTATTTGAAATGATGTAGTGAGCGGGGAATCTATAACCCATCCGCAGAAGGGTACTTTAAATCTGGCAGCTCATTCCCTAGGAAATAGTGCTCTGGTTTCGAAGGACATTCAATAATAGCTGTCAGCGTTGCTGCAAAGCTCAGGATGAAACGGGGCCTTTCTCGAGGATCTTTGGGTAAGTTTCCCTAGCCAGGAGGCTCTGAGGGCAGCACACCACTAGCCCGCTGCATGGCAGACACATGGATTGGGTAGGCCAGGTGCAAGCAACAGCCCCAGTTCTGTTTAGCCGTCCCTGAGCAATGTGGGTTTCTCTGGCTTCAACCAAAAATGTCCCCCAGGTACAGAATAAATCAACGCCACCTACTGGACCCTTCCCAGGCTATTTCCCTTGCTAGACTCCATTCAGTGTCTGGGTTTGCAGCCCTGCTGCAGGAGCTGCCCACCTGCTCCCTGGCTCAAACCCAGACTCACCGTCTGGCAGGTTAAAAAGGTCAGCAAAGCTCTAGACCAGCCCCGGAGCAGGTGCAAATCAGCACAGCCAGTCATGTACGTCGGCGCAGTGCCCCAGCCGATGAGCTGCGCTGGAAAGGACTGTCTGGAAGTCACCGCTCTCCTCTGCAGTGCAGAGAGCGCGAGCAGGCTCCAGGGAACCAGGGAGACACAAGGAAGATTGCAATGGAGGAGGCCGGTTTGCTGTAGTTCTAATGCTGGGACGCCCCCAGGAGGACTGCAGAGAAGTGAGGTGCTGGGGACCAAGCGCTGCAGGATGTCTGCAGGTCTCAGCTGCCTCTGCTCATTTCTGAGATCACTCCAGATGAGCGGCATAGCACCGAGTCCTTGCTGCTAGACCTTGCTCCTGGCTTTGGTTCTCTCTATCACCTTGGACTGCCTGCCTGGCAGCTGTCACCCTTCCAGTGACCCATCTCCCTCTCCAGCTGTTGTCAGCTCTCTGTCAGTTCCTGCTGGCCTGTCCCTCTGAAGGCTGTTCCAGAGGAATAGTGCGGTGTGCTTTGCACCTAGGGCATTTCTGTTTACGGAGCTACGCAGATCTTCTGGGTAGCTTGTCTCTGACACTGAAATAAGAGCAGGGCTAAGCTGAAGAGAAAATCCAACCCGGCCGTCTGCCCATTTGGGGAGAGGGCTTCGCTTCTGCATATTCCGCTTGTTCCTGGATGCTGCCTTGACTTGCATTCCAGCGGTTTCCCATCTGGTTCCTGGTGCAATTCAAGGGGTTGGTTTTAATCTGTAAGGGACCACTTTGCTGCAAGGACCTTCTCCCCTCCTTTACACCATCACATCAGGGACTTTTGGTGGCATGGGGAGGACTGGGTCAGAAAATGGTTGGGGGGGTGGGGGTGGAAAATTTGGATGGGAACAATTTTTTTAAATTTTCACCAACATTTTCAGTGAGAGAAAAAAAAGACTTTTCACCCGAAAATGAAAACCCCAAATCCAAAGTTTTGCTGCTGAAAACGGAAATGCCCAGGCTTTGGGTGTCTGGTGGAAAATCAAACGTTTTCGAGGAAAGCTGACACTTTTGATGCACATTTTCATCTTGTTGGAAAACCAGTTTTCCATTAAAAAAAAGTTGATGGAAAATGTTCAGGCTGCCCTAGCAACCTGTCCCCCCTCCCCCCACTAAACACTGGGAGGGGCCCAGAGTGTGCAGTGATGGGGCCAGCGTAGGGCTAATATGGAGAAATTGATTTGATTAAGGCCTTGGTTCTTCCCAGTCTCCTGATGTCTGAGTGCGAAGGGATGGATGGAGCCTTTGGCTTCCCAGGGGTGGGTGCAGCATGGAAGGAGTGAAAGGAAATAGGAGCCGCTTAAACATTTTCAATACAATCCACTGTTTTATCCCGTCTGCCACCTGCTGGAGACAGGTTTGTTGGGGATGGTCAGTATTGGGAATCAGGTTCGCAATCCTGTGTAAGGAAATGGGTCTCCCACACACTGGGCCTGATCCTGATCATACTGACCCTCTTTACACCATTAGCGGCGTTACCCTGAATTTACACCAGTGTGAGTCAGCGGAGTCAGGGTCATTCTCTTTACACTCGCTGGGCCACGTCCCTCGTGCTCTGCCCTGCTCCTCCGGGCGACCCCGACATGGGAGTGACGAACTTCCCGCTCTATTGATTGACTTGCAATGAGTCCAATCTTCAGTGACAAGTTCACCGGATTTTTGTCACCCTGGCGCTCTCGTCCCTTAGCTCCCTCTGCCGGCCTCCCTGGTCTCAGTGCATCACGTCTCCCATGTGTCTGTAGCAATACGATATTGCTTTATCTGGATGGGCTTCGTTAAAATGGTACCATCCTGCCCCAGCAGGGACCCGGTTGTACTGGCATATAGGTGCTTAAACTGATCTAGCTATTCCTGTAAAACAGTGTTCCCCAGACTGTGAGGTGCATCCCCCTAGGGCAGGCGGGGGGGCCAATGGGACCCAGGCCAGCCCCATAGGGAAGGGGAGGGCGTGCTTCCCAGCCCCGCTCTTCCCCCAGCTCTGGCCCTGTCCCAGCCACACCTCCCAGCTTCAGGACCTGGCCCTGCTCCTGGCTGCGGCTGCGGCTCTGGCCCTGGCCTGGGCCCCCAGCACCAACTGCAGCTCCCTTCCCGGCTGCAGCTCTAGCTGCGGCCTACACCCCTGGCTCCCGGCCTTAGGCCCAGGCTGCAGCCCCGCTCATGGTGCTGGACCCTGTCGCGACTCCACCCACAGCCCTGGCATCGGCTCCCAGCCCCGACCCCACTCCCCAGCTCCTGAGAGCAGATCCCATTCTGGGGTGGGGTGGGGAGTGGGGGAGTTAGGGGACCCTAAGGGAAGGGGACTAAGCTGTACCTATACGAGGCGCCTTTCTACCCACACAACTGGGGCTCTTTGGGAGTGGTGCTGATTGACCCATTTCAGGAGGAAATCACAGGGCAGGGCAGAACCAGAGTGGAGAGAGACCTCAGCTTGGAATCACGTTGCAAGGTCCCCATTCCCCCTCATTAGTACGTGAGGTGCTTCCCTGTCTGGCTTGTGCTAGATAAAACCAGTCACAGTATCGAGCTCCGATACGGGATGTCCAGTAAGGGTGCAAATGAGATGCACAAAGCGCATGAGAAGCGCAATTCACGGCGTTCCTGGCACAAGCACCCTTCACTGAAATGCAGCCACTTCTGGGGTGAATGGCAGCTACAAAACATGCTCAGGGATTGTATCCGGCTGAAAATGGAGCGTGCAGGCGAGGAAAGAGAGTGTCATTACCAGTGGGAACGTGTCCCAGCCAACAACAGTGCAGAGGAGAGTGGGACTCACTGTGAAGCAGAGTCCAGCGCTTGTGGTGGGGGCGGGGGAGATGGAAAATAACCTGTCTGGGCTCCTGACAGCTCGGAGGATGGCGGCAGGAGGAGTTCTTTGTTCAGCTCCTCAAACGGTGCATTGTCTTGTCACTTCTGCAGGGGCCCAGCAGAAAACCCGGCGTGCTGATTACCACCTGCCCCTCTGATCAGCAGCCGGTTCCGCCCCAGCAATTTCCTGCTAGTTTCCCTTTGTTTTTCCCTGCTGTTTTCCCCTTGGCAGCCCAGCGGGACCGGGCTGCTCTCTGCTGAGAAGCCTCTAAAGACATTACAATTGCCTCCTCGTTCCTGGCTCAGCAGAATCATTCCAAACAGCTTCGCCAGGCACTGGGCACTTCAATTCTGGGCTCAGCGGCCAACTCCCAGAGCGCTCCAGCGCTCCAGGGGCCCCTCCCGGAGCCCCCCGTCTGTGCAGGCCACTCTCCAGCAGGCGGATATTTTCCCTCCCCCAGAGCACACGGGATCCTCATTGCTGGACTGTGCGGCTGCCTATATCCCAGTCCAGCCCCCCGCATCCCAGCCCGGCCCCCTGCATCCCAGCCCGGCCCCCTGCATCCCAGCCCGGCCCCCCCCGCATCCCAGCCCAGTCCCCCCGCATCCCAGCCCGGCCCCCCCGCATCCCAGCCCGGCCCCCCCCCCCGCATCCCAGCCCAGCCCCCCCGCATCCCAGCCCGGCCCCCTGCATCCCAGCCCGGCCCCCCCACCGCATCCCAGCCCGGGCCTCCCGCATCCCAGCCTGGCCTCTGCTTCCCAGCCCGGTCCCCCCACATCCCAGCCCGGCCCCCTGCATCCCAGTCCACCCGTCTTCACCCTCAGCGCCGCTCCTGCTGCCTGGCTGCATTGTCAGGTCCTGCTGCCTCAGGCTGGCGCAGCACGAGGGTGGGGCTCTGGGGTTGTCGGCTAATGCTCTGCCCGTCCTTTCACCTCCCTTGTATGGCTGTGGCTGAACCCCGTCCACAAACCCGGGGCTGCTCTCAGCTCCCCGCAGCATGGACTGAACATTTATCGCCCCGATGGCCAAGTAAGAACTCGTAGCGATTTCCAGGGTCACAGGCTGTCGGCCAATGACCCAGCACTAGGCTGGGAGCCCTTGACGGGCAGAAATTCCTCCCCTGCCTTTTGGTC
The DNA here is from genome assembly GCA_032164245.1 of Sternotherus odoratus. NCBI lineage: Eukaryota > Metazoa > Chordata > Testudines > Kinosternidae > Sternotherus > Sternotherus odoratus. Next base: position 913,268 of record JAVMKO010000016.1, on the reverse strand, counting down.
TCTGCACCGCTGAGAGCTGATGGGGGAATCCCATGGAGAGCTAGTGGGTACATTAGCCAGGCCCCTCTTGTCGGCCATATGGTTTGTGTTTGCTTGGCTCTGCATGTCCTCGCAGTCAAAGTACTCTGTGAGCAGCCACAAAAGAACGAGGCGTCCTTGGGGCACCTTAGAGACTAACACAGTTATTGGGCGAAAGCTTAGGCCCAAATAAATGTGTTTGTCTTCAGGGTGCCACGAATACTCCTCGTTCCCTTCACGGCTACAGACTAACACGGCCACCCTCTGAACCCTGCAGGTCGCCAGCGCATTTGCCTCCAGCCGTCTCTGACCGGGCGGGTTTGCTGCAGGAAGGCGAGGGTTCCTGGGGACAGGTAGGAGCCTCCACTCCCAAAGGAGAATGGCTAGCGGCTGCCAGAGAACCAACGAGTCCCTGCGTCCCTTGACGTCCTCTATCCACAGGACAGGCCCAGCCTGGGCAGCAGCAGTGCAAACACACACACCCCGGCTCACTCTCCTTTGCAGCCTAGCGGCCCCTCTGACTAAACCTTGCTTCTTAGTCACAATGGCAACTCTGTGACATCACACTGATGGTCATGGCAACAGCTGGTGATGTCATCAGGACAGGCTGGTGACTTCACTCCAGCCGACGTACAAGGCAGGGAAGCAGAGAGAAATTTCTGTTCAAAGGCCTCCGGAGCAGCAAAGGTAACCCAGAAAAAGCTGTTTGGGAAATGCTCTCCTTCGGTGACAGCTGCTGTGGGGCGGGTGTTGTGACGGAGTAGGAATACTGTGTGTGCCTCAGTTTCCCCTAGGCATTTCTTGAGCGTCTATGTCAGGGTTTCTCAAACTGGGGGTTGCGACCCCCCGGGGGGTTGCGAGCTCCTGCCGCTGCCGGCGCCCCACCACAGCCGCTGGGGCGACAGCTGGCAGCCAGCCCGCGGCAGGGACCAGGGCCGCAGCCAGCAGCCTGCCCGCCACTGGGGCCGGGGCGCAGCCAGGAGCCCGCCCGTGGCCGGGACTGGGGCAGGGGCGCAGTGGGGTCCACGCCTGTATTTCCGCATTCGGCAGCTTTTAGCCGCCGAATGCGGAAGTATTGAATTCGGTGGCTTTTCGGCGGACATGGAGGGGTCGTGCTGTGCTGCCGGAGTAGAAAAAGGGGTCGCGGTCTCAACAAGTTTGAGAACCACTGGTCTATGTGAAGCGATAAGGATGTGTAGCTGATGCAAAGCACAGCCTCTCTGCAGGTGTCCATACCTGAAGCTGTAATCTGACTCCAGGTGGGGGAGGGAAGTCGCCTGACCTGGCTGAGCCAGGGGGGAGGAGGGGCTGGAGAGAGTGAGTTTTAGTTTGGAGTCTGGAGCTGGCTGGAGAGAGGGGTTTGAGTGGGAAGCTGGGTGGGGAGAAGGGAGGCAGGCCCAGACAGGGTCTGGCCTCCCTGTGCCCCCAAAATGGACCCAGCTTTCGTTCTACCTAGATTACGTCCCTGTCATCCAATAAACCTCTGTTTTACTGGCTGGCTGAGAGTCACGTCTGACTGTGGAGTTGGGGTGCAGAATCCATGGGCTCCTCAGGACCCCGCCCGGGCGGGCTCGCTGGGGGAAGCGCACGGAGAGGCAGAAGGTGCTGGATGCTCAGAGGTCAGACCCAGGAAGGTGTAAACGGGGACCTCTAAGCTCCTAGCCTTGGAGACAGGCTGTGTACGGAGAGGGGACGTTTTCCCTCAGAGTCCCAACTGGCTTCATAGGGACCAAGTTCCAGACCATCGCCTGGGCACCCCGGGACAGGTGTCTCACCTGAGATTTACTCTCCTTTACTCTTCCTCTTATTTCTTGTTTGTATCATCACAGTGCGCTGGACTCGCAGTCATGGATCAGCACCCCAGTGTACCAGGAGCTGTACAAACACAGAACAGGATGCTGGTCCCTGCCCCAGGGGGCTGACAATTGAAGTACAATACCAGGCACAACAGCTGGATGGAGACAGACAGACGGGGACGACAGGGACATGACGAGACAATCCCGCTCAGTGGGACGGGCAGTGGTCTCAGCGCACCAGTGTCCCAGCCGTTGCCGGGATGGTTGTTGGGCTTGTGTCAAAGGAGAGTTTGAGGGGGGTATTGAGGGAGGATAATGAGGTAATTTTGTGGCCATTTACAGGGAGCGTCTCCCATGCGAGAGGGACAGCATGGGAGAAACATAGCACTTGAGCACTGGCTATCCCCGTGTGGGAATCCACCTGGCACTCCTGTGCTTACTTCCCCACCGACACTGCAAGGGCCTATTTCCTCAGGCCTTTCCCTGGCCACGTGGATTCCTCACTTCTGCAGGTTAATGAAGCTGCTGTGACCCCAAAGTCCCTAGCGGGGGTCTGTGTCTTCGCTATGTCTGAAGGCTGGAGTGGGGCTTTTCCCCCCACGCTTTTTCTCCTGTGACGCCTGCTTTTCCTTGGGTTTCAGGTGTCCTAGGAAAGCTTTGGATCCAAGACTCGAGTTCTCTCTCGCTAGGCATTCCCGTCACACCCGTTCCCACGTTACTGATCCACAAGCCGGGCTGTGCTGGGCCTGGCTCTATGCTCCAGTATCTTGGCTAGGCTTTAACACCAGAAATTAGATCAGGCTTTGGAGCAATATTGACTCTGTTGTTAGTAACTGGCTGTTCTCCCTTCAGCCGTGCAAGCCAGTGCTGGCCATCAAAGACAGGCTGAGTGTAGAGGAAGGCTGGAGCCCAAAGTATTTGTTGTAGAATTCTGTAAAAAGGCAGGAGGTGGTTTATTATTTTATTTGATCCAAATCAAAAGGGCTTGTGATTGGAGGGAGCCAGCTGTGGACCAAGGGAACAGCTTGGGTGGTGCTAAGTCCACTCAGGCTTTATGTTTCCCCAGGAGGGGGATGCAGGAGGCCTACGCTGGGCCCCGTGGCTTCTGGCCGTGGTGGAGCAGAAGGTTTCTTTTCCGCTGGCCATTTTACAGGCTGGCCGGGGCAGTCCCAGGCAGCAGGAGGCGCATTGGACAGATTTGCATGTGGCCTGTTGCTGGAAAACGTTCCGGATGGAGTGTGGACAAGAGCCCAGCTGCAGCCAGCCAATGGGAGAACACTGCTGGGGCTCTTTGGCGTAGTTCACTGGCACGTCCCCTTCCTGTAGCACAGGAGGGCAAACGGGAAATACCCCTGTCACATTACTGAAATTATTTGGGATCATATAGATCATTGGTGCAACCAAGGTCCTGCAGTGGCACCAAATATCGTGTAAAGGGGGTCATAGAAGGTGTCTACGACCAGGTTATGGTCTGCTGATTATGATTAATCTATCTGTACATGTGTATCTTTTTTGTAGCTATAGTTATGAATATTGGCTATATGATCTCTGTATTGAAAACTTATGCTTGACTTCTGGGTGAAATCTCAGACAAGCTGTTGTTAACTTGGCTGGCCTGGCTGATGGCCCATTAAGGACCATCAGCTACACAATTAACTTTGTAGACGCCCGTCCACACCCGAACTTCTCCGGGAATGTGGCCTGCCTGGTCAGAAACTGAATCTTGGAAAGTCTAGTAATTGGACCATGTGGCTATGAACCTCCATTTTGCAACTGGACTCTGCATAAGAAGGAGGAGGGGGGCCTTCGCCTACAAGAGGAAGTTTATAAAACCTGGGAGAAACTCCCTCCATTTTGTCTTCTACCTCCAGTCTTCAACTTGCCTTGCTTCCACCTCTGGATGGAACTTTGCTACACAGGGGAACTCTGGCCAAAGGGTGCTGACCCATCCCTGGAGAGGATGCTTTCCAGAGACTGTGATTTGAACCTGCAGTTTATTCTACCATTGCTGCAAGCCTGATATTTGCCATCACTGCATGTAATTGATTTCTTTTAACCATTCCTAACCCTCACCTAGACCTTTTTCCTTGTATAATAAACCTTTAGATTTTAGATTCTAAAGGATTGGCAACAGTGTGATTTGTGGGAAGATCTGATTTGTATATTGACCTGGGTCTGGGGTCTGATTCTTTGGAATTGGGGAGAACCGTTTTCTTTATTTGGGGTATTGGTTTTCATAACCATTGATCCCCAGGACAGGTGGCTACTGATGGTGATACTGGGAAGCTGGAGTGTCTAAGGGAATTGCTTGTGTGACTTGTGGCTAGCCAGTGGGGCAAAACCAAAGTCTTTTCTGTTTGTCTGGTTTGGTTCACCTTGGAGTGGAAAAACCCCAGCTTTGTAATGTCTTTGTTACGTTTAAAGAATAGCAACAACAGCCTTGCCTTGCCTCCTGCAGATTCAAGCTGATGTACAAACTAAACTTCAGGATCACTTCCTTCACCATGGAAGTATCCCCACTTCTGGGGGCAAGAATGACAGCTGTGTAGCAGCACACGGCAAGAAAGCAAAACCTTTGAGGACAGGAAGTGGAATGAAGAATCATGCCCTATCCTAGGGGTTCTCAAACTTTTGTACTGGAGACTCCTTTCACGTAGCAAGCCTCTGTGTGGGACCCTCCTTATACATTAAAACACTGTTTTATTATTTAATGCTGTTATAAATGCTGGAGACAAAGTAGGATTTGGGGTGGAGGCTGACAGCTTGTGACCCCCCCCCATGTAAGAACCTCATCACAGCCTGAGGCGAACCCCTCCCCCATCCAATTAAAACTGTAGGGGGAGTTTAAGTGGCAAAATTTACCATGGTTGGAACTTTGCAGCAATATTGGCATTAGCATTTGTGTTGAGTTGGGCCCAATTTGCATATTCCAAGTCTCATTTTGATCCTCTCTAAAGTTGGAGCACTTGACAGAATCTACCACTACAAGTTGCTCAATGTAGTAAGATCTGTAGGGATCGATGGATATGAATTCTGAGTAATAAAGCAATTATAGTGGATTCAGAAGGCGATTATAATAGAAGATGAAAATAAGCACGGGCTGGACTAGGTGATCTCCTGAGGTCCCTTCCAACACTGATATTCTATGAATCTATGAAAATTTAAGAGAGGAGTGAGACAAGTGTGTATAATGTCATTAACTTTAGTCAACATTTATAGTGAGTGTTTGATTAAATTATTGAAGAAAGTACAGCAGTGAATGGAAAATGGATGAACATTTGTTAGGCAGATGACCCCGTGCTGTTTTCTGATTCAGAAGACTCAGATGAAGTTAATGGAGATTATATATGAATCTGGCAATGAATATGGTCTAGAGTTGAATGTGGACAAGACAAAAACTATGGTGGTATGCAAGGACCCTGGGAAAATAGCCATACCGCCTATGAGAAATTGTTGCTACGTAGGAAACATCATTCCAGAAGATGGAAGATTGGATATTGAAGTAAGAACCAGAATTGCAAGAGCAAAAGAGCCATTCTGGAAGCATAAATATCTGATGAGAAGAGATATAAATCTGAAGACTAAATTCCAACTCTTAAAAACTTACATTTGATCTGTGTTAAATCACAGCTGTGAAACATGGGCATTCAAACAATCAGTAATAAAGAAATTACGATCATTCAGATGATGGTGTTGGAGAATTCTTAAAATATCATGTGTAGACCGTGTAACCAATGAAAAACGATTGGAGATGGCTGGACCGCAGCAAGTGCTAGTCAGAGATTGTATGAAAAGAAAGATTGATTTGCAGGGAATGATTTAAGAGGTCCAGGAGGTGATGTACATTTACAGGTACCAGAGGGGAGAGCTGATGGCAGAAGATCACGAGGCAGAAAACGATGTTGGATGGATGATGTGATAGCCTGGTGGATAAGAAGGACTATTCATCTGCAAAGAGATTACCAGAGGATTATATGGAACAGTCTAGCATGGTTGCCAGCCTCCGGTAATGGAGATGCCTCATGAGAGGAAGAATGTGGGAGGTTCCTCTGAGCAGGGTTTGGTTTGGCCCAACTGTGTTTTTGTGGCTTCAGATATGTGAGAGCACATAGAGCATGAGCAGCTGGGTGGGGCTGTATGCAAATCACTGCTACCTGCTGGTTGGCGTTTGGCCTGCTCCAGGGTTTGTGATGGTCTTGTCTGTCAGCTCCTGGAGGCCTGAAGAAAAGAAAGTCCCACCCGCTCTCAGCCAGAATGGAGAATTTGACCCTTAAAGCTGAAGGTTGAGCTCCAGCAGTTTCCAAAGCCTTTAGAGAGTCATTGCTGATCCAGGGGCTTAGGAAGATGAGACTGTGGGATAAAGTGTAAAAATAGAGACACAGGATATAAAAAGCAGGGTTCTAATTTTAAACCTCTGTTGGGAGCTAATTTAGGCAGCTAATTAAAGGAAAAACTTGATGAGCTTCTAATTTGCCAATTATATCCATCTGCTTTATTGCTGCTTTGAAAAGCAATCTGGATGTAAGCAGTGTCGGGATGGGTGACATCCGGTGGTGAGTTGCAGGAATTGCAGTGACTTTTGGAAAATAACACCTTATTTGCTTAGACACACCCACCGCACCTAGCCTGCACTCTAACAGCCCAGATGGTCACTTTGGCTACTGTGGGACCCCCAGTTTCTGTAGTATTGGGGCAAGAATGATAAGGTGTTGATTGACCTGTTTATGTGAATGAGGGGTTGGGACATGTATTTGGCCTTTGGCATGCTGGAGGGACTCGCCATCAGCTGGGTAGCGCTCACTAGACAAGGGACAGGGGTTCCAAAACCCACTGAATTGAGAGAGGCTATGGACAGGCTTCTATATCCTGTGGTGAGGGCCTTACTGGCCTATTGCACCTGGCCTCTCTCCCCTGTGGAATGTTAGAGCTGACTTTTGCTTCTATTAGGAGTCTAACTTCAGCCCACTAAGCTGAAGTTGCTTTGGGTCTGGTGGTGCCTCCGCACTAAGGCCCCCCACTATGAGCTGAAATCACTTAAGAGCTGAAAAATCACTGAGCTTTATCTTAAGTGAGGGGCCCTAAGCAGAGCAGTTCCTGTGCCGGCTAGTGGACCAGTTCCTGAGACAGCTGGCAGGGCAGTTCCTGTGTCAGCTAGCGGAGCAGTTCCTGAGACAGGTGGCAGAGCAGAGTCGAGCCGCTGACAGAGCAGTTCCTGTGTCGGCTAGCAGGGTGGCTAGCGGAGTGACCAGCACGACTGGAGAGGCGGGGCAGTTGGCCTCTGACCAATGGCCCATGGTGAGGACTGCAGCACGACTGGAGAGGCGGGGCAGTTGGCCTCTGACCACATAAGGTGCCCCATAACCTGCCCCCCCCACCTCGGTGGGGAGGTACAACTCTGCTGTGAACTTTTGAACTCTGCTGGGGCTGTTGGACTTTTGGGACTTTGGGGGACTTTGGGGCTTGTGGGACTCAAGAACCCAAGGGAAAGGACACTGCCCATTGGCGTGTGTGTGTGTGTGTGTGTGGGGGGGGGGATTCTGGTTCATGGTTTGGTTTGTGACTTTTGTTTGTGGTATTTACCCAATAATATGCCACAGTGTTTCTCTCTGTCATTAAAAGGGTTTTGGTACACTCAGACTCTGTGCTTGCGAGAGGGGAAGTATTGCCTCTTAGAGGCGCCCAGAAGGGTGGTATATTGTTGTCCCAGGTCACTGGGTGGGGGCTCGAGCCGGTTTTGTATTGTGTCCTTAGAATGGAACCCCTGGATACTGCACCCCGGCCCTTGTTGCTGCCAACTCTGATGGGCAGAAGGGTTACATGAATAAGGGCTTGTCTTCACTTGAGCCGGCAGGGATCGATCTTTTGGTGATCGATTTATCGCGTCTCGTTAAGACGCGATAAATCGACCACCAGCGGCTCCCCCGTCGACTCTGGAAGTCCAGCTCATGAAGAGGCGCAAGCTGGAGTCGACGGGGGACCGCGCCGCCGACCGCCACCGCCGTAAGGATGGGAGGTAAGTCGGCTGTAGAGACGTCGATTTCAGCTGCGTTATTAACGTAGCTGAAATTGTGTATCTACAGTCGATTTCCCCCCCTAGTGGAGACCAGCCCTAAGATGCCACTGGGTGAGTCACTGCAATCAGACAGAGGAAGTCCCATATATATACACACCAGGTTAATAGCTAAATGCAGCCCTTGGGAATCTGTCTGGTGGACTCCTGTTAACTAGGGTCCTCGAGGGGATTACCCTGTGAGGAGATTCATGCCTTGTCCACATGGGGAATTTTACCAGCACAATTGTACTGCATCAGTTCTGGCAGGCTAGCTCCCCCTGTGGACACCCTGTTCTGTTTCACTTAAACCACATCCAGAGAGATGTCAGCTAAAGCCGGGAAAAGGCCTCTTACACCACAATAAGAGTGTCCACAAAGGGAGTTGGACCCTTCTACATTCACAGCAGTGAAAAACACGCCATGGACCATGAAATCTGGTCTTCTGTGTATTTTACTCTATGCTGTTCAGATTTCACAGGGGAGACCAGCATTTCTCAAACTGGGGGTGCCAGCCCAAAAGGGGGTGCAATGTTATTGTCTGCGGGGGTTGCAGTTCGGAGCTCCCTTCAGAGCTGGGTGGCTGGAGAGTGGCGGCTCTGAAAGCCGTAACACAGCAGGGAGGGTGGCAATACCACACCAGGCCATGCTCCCTCCTGCACTGCTGCGGGTGGCAGCGCTGCCTTCAGAGCTGGGTTCCCGGTCAGCAGCTGCCGCTCTCCAGCCACCCAGCTCGGAAGGCTGCACTGCTGCTGGTGGCCGTGCTGAAGTAAGGGTGGCAATACAGAGACCGCCCCTACAACACCCCAAAACTCACCTTTGGGTCAGGACCCTACAGTTACAACACAGACATTTCAGATTTAAGTGTCTGAAATCATGAAATTGATTATTTTTAAAATCCTATGACTGAAATTGACCAAAATGAACCGTGGATTTGGTAGGGCCCTAGCAATAAGTCACTCCAGCGGGTGCAGTACTCAGCTACTCATCCACTTCTTGTGAGGCAGAGTCAAGTCAGTCACACCACACCCTGCACGGAGAGCCCTGTGGTGCTGGCTGCCAGAGCCGCATTCTGCATTAGAAGATTGCTGTAGTGGTCAGCACTTGAGTATGCGGGTATAGCCCCGGCCTGTTTGGTGTAGCTCTGGGGACACCAAGCCTAGCTAGAGATGGATGAATCGGTTAAAGCCTTAGCTTAGAGCCGTGTGGCTCCTACACTGAGCTTCAGTGGTCTGTGGTTCAGTCCCCCCCTCAACGGCCGGGGCTGCTGGTTTACGCAGACAGGGACCTACCTTATGCCTCGGTTTGGTTTGGTTTTTGCGTCGTTCTAATTGCCACAGCTGCCCATTTGTCAGTCCCACGCTGCAAGGCGTCAGCTGCTTCGTTTCTCGAGGGCTTTTCCTCTGGCCTCACTTGCTTTCGTTGACCCGCAGCCCAGTTTGCTTCACTTTCAGCCAGACTGAGCACGTGGACTTCGCTCTGTTCGTTATCCTCGAGAATTAACACAGGTCTTGGGGCTGGGAGAGGAGATGCCACCATGATGTCATTAGCTACATAGAATGAAAGACACTCCGTGAGAACAGGATATTTCTTACCAGTCTGATGGCAAAACAAGGGCCCATTGTGATTTGCCTAGCAAATGGGAAGTTCATCATGTCATTGATTGAGCAATACCTGTAGTGCTGGACAAATCAGCTTGAGCGGTAACACGCACGTGCACAGATCAGAACACAAAGTGTTGACTCTCTGCCTTGTGCTGAAGAGGCATGAATATTCACCTGGAGCAAGCAGCGCTGGCCCTCAGGGTCCCGGGGCAGCAGCTTGTCACCTGAGTTGCTGAACTACAGGAATGAGGAGCCAGAACTACTGACCAAGAGAACACAAAAGGCCGGGATAGAACAGGCTTCCCTCTGAACTGGCTGCCCACACCTTCACCCGAGGACCCTGCTGGCTGCAGGGGAGTAGAGTGATAGCGTCCCCTGGGAGGGGGCATGGCTCCGGGAGAGGTGGAAGTGGCTGATCATGATTCTTGCTCCCAGAGTTTCTAAGTGAAGAGATTGGGGGGAAAACAAATATGGAACACCTTGGGAATTCTCCAGCAGGTTAGGTTTGCAGATCATGCATCCCACAGCAACTGTCTAGGAAAAGAGCGTGGTATTTTTGCCTGATGCAAATGGGGTTGGAAGGGAAGGCTCCTTAGGTCGTGAGCTGTGTAATGCAGCAGTTGTCAGTTTAAATCCCAAGAACTATAGCAAGAGCCTTCTTTGTCTTGGAAATTCACCAACCTCTCTGAAGGAACTTGGTTGCAGATGGCAATGTGCAGTCCAAAGGCACTTGCTTTTTTAAAAACCCAACATGTAGAGAAGAAGAGCTCTCTCATCGGGCTGGCAGTGCAGGGCCGGCAACAGAAATTTTGGGGCCCCCTACTCTGAGCGTTTGGGGGGCCCCTACTCTGAGCTGGCCCGGCTCTTGCAGGTGCGCGGGGGAAGCGCTGCAGCTGGGGGTGCCTTGGGAGCGGCGCGCCCGGCCAGTCCTCTGAAGCCGCCGGCATCCTGTGGTGCCGGGGGGCCTCCCCCCCCCGCCAAGGGCTGGCACGGCTCTTGATGCAGGTGGGCGGGGGAAGCGCTGCAGCTGGGGGTGCCTCGGGGCGGCTCCTGGGGCGCGGGACGAGCAGCCGGCTGAAGGGCTCGGGAGGCAGCCGGCCGCGGCGCTGGACACAGCCGGGGAAAGAACAGCCAGGGAGATGCGGTGCCCAGGGGGGACGACTATGGGTAGAGCTGTGTACCGGTCCCCGGACTTCAGGGGCCCCCCCTCAAGCCCGGTACAGCTCTACCCGTTGTACCCCCCTGTCGCCGGCCCTGTGGCAGTGCAAAAATAAAATCATTTGCATTTGAATGTCACTTCTGACACACATCAGCGCGTATCCCAACCTCTCTGATTCTAGTTGTTATGCACCCTCACCCCCTTAGGAGGGCTGATTAAATGCTTGGACCTTCTCCAAGGCAGAGGTGTTCAATAAATAGTCTGTGGTGGGGGGAGGGGAACCAAACCAGATGATGTCGTAGGATGGAACTCTGGAGGATGTTAAACAGGAGCTGCTAAAGTTAGACATTTTAAAATGAGCAGATGCAGACCATTTACATCCAAGAATTTATCAAAGCTGTCCAAGGAGCTCTCTGGAACCTCATGTGGATTTTCAAGAAGTCTTGGAGGCTGGAGAAGTTCCAGACGTCGGGAAGAAAGTGAATGTTGTGCCATTATTTACAAAAGATGAAATGGGACAACATGGGCAATTATAGACCTTTCCAGCCTGACATCAGTCCTGTGCAACATGACACTCGGTACCACGTGACATTTTGATTAAGAAATGAGAAGGATACAAAATGAAAATGGCACATACTAAATGGAGCAGAAACGGACTGACTGAGCTAAAAGGTAATTGTCAACAGGACTCTATTTGGAGTGTATGTTTCTAGTGGGGTCCAGCAGGGATTGGTTCTTGAACATAAACCTGTGAAATTAGTATATCCCTGACCCGGAAGAAAAACAAGATCGTCACTGATCAGCATGTTTAAAGGATTAGAAGAAACATGTCTTACAGCAGGGGTGGGCTAACTTTTTGGCCCAAGGGCCAAATCGGCGTTGTGAAAACTATATGGAGGGCCAGATAGGGAAGGCTGTGCCTTCCCAAACAGCCTGACCCCTGACCCCTACCTGCCCCCTCCCACTGACTGCCCCCTGACTGCCCCCCTCAGATCCCTGACCCATCCAACCCCCACTTCTTCACCATCCCCTGACTGCCCCTCAACCTCTGCTCCATCCAATCACCCCCTGCTCCATGACTGCCCCCGGGACCCCCTTCCCCTTATCTAACCCACCCACCCACCCCCACTCCCCGTCCCCTTACCATGATGCTCAACATTGCAGAAGCTCGCAGCCACACTGCCCGGCCAGAGCCAGCCACACCACTGCACTGCCTGGCAGGAGCGATGGTCCAGAGTGCTGGTGGCGTGGCGCGCCGCAGGGGGGAGCAGTAGGGGGGGGAGCAGTGGGGGGGGGGGCAGGGCCTAGCCTTCCTGGCCGGGAGCTCAGGGGTCGGGCAGGATGGTCCCACAGGCCGGATGTGGTTTGACATCAATGGCTGTTAGGAACGTAAACTTCTTTTGAGAATTCAGATCATAGAAAGTTGATCACAGTCCATAAATACTAATATGGAGAACAAAATTTGGGCACTTCATAATCTAGAAGAGAAAGCTCTAACAAGATCCAAAGTCTGGAGGTTGAAGCTAGATAAATTCAGGCTAGAAATCAGGGGCACATTTTTTAACAGAGGATAATTACCCATTGGAACAACTGACCAAGGGTCATAGAATCATAGAACTGGAAGGGTCCTCAAGAGTCATGTAGTCCAGTCCCCTGCACTCAAGGCAGGAATAAGACCATCCCTGACAGGTGTTTGTCCAACCTGCTCTTAAAAATCTCCAGTGGCGGAGATTCCACCACCACCCTAGACACGTTATTCCAGAGCTTAACCACCCTGAGAGGAAGTTTTTCCAACTGTCAAACCTAAACCAACCTTGCTGCAACCTTACTCTTGGTTCTTGTCCAATCCTCAGAGGTTAAGAAGAACATTTTTTCTCCCTCTTCCCTGTAACAACCTTTTATGTACTTAAAACCTGTTCTCATGTCCCCTCTCAGTCTTCTCTTCTCCAGACTAAGCAAACCCAGTTTTTTCATAGCTCATGTTTTCTAGACCTTTAATAATTTTTGTTGCTCTTCTCCAGACTTTCTCCAATTTTTCCACATCTTTCCTGAAATATGGCACCCAGAACTGGACACAGTACTCCAGCTGAGGCCTAATCAGCATGGAGTAGAGTGGAAGAATTACTTCTCGTATCTTGCTTACATCACTCTTGCTAGTACATCCAAGAATGATTGCTTTTTTTGCAGCAGTGTTACACTGATGACTTATACTTAGCTTGTGATAAGACCTTGAGATCCCTTTCCTTAGTACTCCTTCTTAGGCAGTCATTTCCCATTTTGTATGTGTGCAATTGATTGTTCCTTCCTAAGTGGAGTACTTTGCATTTGTCCTTATTGAATTTCATCCAATTGACTTCAGACCATTTCTCCAGTTTGTCCAGATCATTTTGAATTTTAATCCCATCCTCCAAAGCACTTGCAACCCCCTCCCAGCTTGCTATCATCCGCAAACTTTATCAGTGCACTCTCTGTGCCATTATCTAAATCAGTGATGAAGATACTGAACAGAACCAGACCCAGAACTATTCCCTGTGGGACCCCACTTGTTATGCCCTTCCTGCATGACTGTGAACCACTGATAACTCCTTTCTGGGAACGATTTTCCAACCACATATGAACCCACCTTAATTGCTTAATTATTTGTGCCATTATCTTTCCAGGTACAGAAGTTAAACTGGCTTGTGTGTAATTTCCCAGGTTGTCCTAATTTCCCTTTTTATAGATGGGCACTAGATTTGCCTTTTTCCAGCCCTCTGGAACGTCTCCCGTCTTCCACGACATTTCAAAGATAATCACTAATGGCTCAGATATCTCCTCAGTCAGCTCCTTCAGCTTTCTAGTGTGCATTTCATTGGGCCCTGGTGATTTGAAGACATCTAACTTGTCTGAGTCATTTTTGACTTGTTCTTTGCCTGTTTGAGACTCAGATCCTTCCACATTTTCACTGGCATTCCCTATGTTAAATGTCCAATCTCCACCAACCTTCTTGTTGAAAACCAAAACAAAGAAGTCATTAAGCATTCTGCCATTTCCATTTTCCATGTTATTATCTTTCCCCCTTCACCCCCAAGTCCTGTGCTTTGGATGATTTTGTTAGTTGATTAAAAAAAGTCCCATCCACCTCTTCTTCTCCACCATAGGAAATTTTAAAATCAAGACTGGATATTTTTCTTACCCCCCCCCCGCCCCGCCCCCCATCCGCTTTAGCAGGAACTAATTCAGGTTAGTCCTATGCTATACTGATGTCAGACTAGTTGGCCTCTCTTGGCCTTATATTTTATGAATCAGCTGTATAATTTAGGTTTTCAATCCTTGCTTGATTCCATAACAAATTTCTTTAAGAAAAATTCTTTCTATCTAATCATGCTGAGGAAGGCTGGTCTTCTGAGGTTCCCTAATGGAGGATTTAGAGGGCTGGTTTTTTAAAGGAAAGGCTGGGAGTTTAAATCTTCCTGCAATCTTATGAAAGGCTCCTTTACTGGAAGTCCACAGTCCTTTTGTGATTTGTATAAACAATCTGGGTGTCAGTGGTCTTAGACACCTACTTTATTTATCCAATTTTTTTGCCAGGTGTAATAACAGCCTCACTGAGCAGACTGGTAGCAAAGGTTCCCGAAGTGGGATTCAGCTCCACACAGAGCTGTTCAGTGTCACTTGATCCCAACGCCTGACCCACTCAGTAACTCTGGCTGTCATTTCAAGTTTTATCAAAACTTGATGTTCAGATACGCAGGCCCAGCTTGACTCCTCTGTCATCTTCATGTCCCCTTTGAGGGCTAGCAGAGACCTCGGAGACTCTCTCCTGCAAGAGTTAGAGCAGCTCTTAAAACCAGCAGTTGCAAGTTCAGATCTCAGTGTGGCATTTTGAAAGCTTCCCTTTCTTGCAGGGCCAGATTAGCCCCTAGGATAGTAAGACTGTAGCCTTAGGCCCCCCATTACATATTAAAGTAACAGCTGAGCAATGACAGCAGGGCAATCGGATTCTTTTTGTCTCATTAGGTATTTCTTTATAGAAATTAACCCATCAAGATTGTGAATTCAATTTATGGTAGGAGTGATTTTATTTTTATAGAATCAGAGAGGTAGCCGTGTTAGTCTGGAATAGCAGAGGTAACAAAGTCCTGTGGCACCTTAAAGACTAACTATAAAGTTTTGAAGCATAAGCTTTCGTGGGCTAATACCCACTTCGTCGGATGCAAGCAGTGGAAGTGTTTGAGGGCCTAAGCAATATTGAATTTTGTACACAGTAGGCCTCCACTGGACAATAGAAAGCATATCAAAGAAAGGAGGATGCTTAAATATATGAAGCCTGACAAACAGATTGGCATGCAGGAATGGCTCATGTACAGTGAAACCTCGATTTAACGGACTAATTCGGGCGAGGGGGTGTCCGTTAAATCCGAAAGTCCGTTATTTAATAATTTTTTAAAATTATTAAATAACAGGACTTTCGGATTTAACGGACACCCCCCTCGCCCGAATTAGTCCGTTATATCAAGGTTTTACCGTCAACCCGCCCGCCCGGGTCCCGGCTGCTGGGACCCGGCGGCAGTTAGCAGCCCGCCCGCCGGGGTCCCCGGCTGCTGGGACCCGGCGGGAGCTGTCAGCCCGCCCGCCCCCGGCTCAAAAGTGCGGCGGCCGCTGCGCGCGGGCAGAGAGCCCGCCGGGTCCCAGCAGCCGGGGACCCCGGCGGGCGGGCTGCTAACTGCCGCCGGGTCCCAGCAGCCAGGACCCGGGCGGGCCGCAGTAGCCGGGCTCTGCCGCGCTGCACCATCGCCGGCGGCGTGCTGGGGCCGGGATTGTGGAGTCATCGCCGAACCAGGAGAGCTCCGCGCGTAAAGTTTGTTTCCACCCGCCACCTGCTTCTGCGGCCGCGGGGCGGGGGCTGCCCCCTCCCGCTCGCACGTTCCCGGGGCCGCGGGAAGCTCCAGCCCAGCTGCCTCGGCTGCCGATGACCTCCCGCTGCCGCCCGGTGCTGCTCTGAGGACTCAGGAGGCAGCGGAGCCGGGAAGCCCGTATGGCCGCTCCCAGCGAGCGGGTGGCGAGCGCGGCTGCCCCTACCGCCACTGCGGGCCGGGGGCTGCCGTGAGCCCGGGCAGGGAGCGGGGACTGCGGCTCCCGGGACCCTACAAGGAGGGTGACTGCTGCCGGGGGCCAGGCGGCAGCCCGCCCCCGGCTCAGAGCCCCGCAGAGTCCCGGCTCCAGCCTCGGGCAGCAGCAGGGAGCCCACAGCCAGCCCTCCAGAAACGGACTTCGGATGCATCAGACTCTGAAAAATTTTGTCCGTTGCATCCGAAGTCCGTTAAATGGAGGTCTGTTAAATCGAGGTTTCACTGTATTTGCCTTCTAAAAAGCAAGTGTACTGTTTTTATTGCCGCCTGTTTTCTGATACCAAAAAAGTGGGGAATATTCTGTGAAGGCTTCAGTGGGTTACAGAGGCACTCAGGGTGCTGTTAAATTGTCCCAGGGTCCTGGGTGGGGGCTCAGGCTGGGTCTATTTAATATGGCTAAGAGGACCCCCTGGCTATTGAACCTGGCCCTGGCAGAAGGCTCACACACACGGGTGGGGTTCTCCAAACCAACAAACCGAAAGGAAGCTCTTCGCTCTCTTTCCAGTGCTAGAAAGGGGAATGAAAGTGGAAGAAAGGTCAATGTGGCCTGGCTCTTACACAGTCTTTCTGGGGTCGGCCCCTTGGGGCTTGGCTTATCAGCAGATCTATCTCCAGTCCCTCCTCTTGGGGCAGCCTGCTTCACGCTGGTCCATGCAGCTTCAGGGGAAGCCAGGCCTGTGACCATCTCCTCCTAGCTGAGCTGTCTCTGGTTGGGGGGCCCTGAGGCACAGCAGTCTCCTCCCTCTGGCAGGAACAGCCTTACAGCTGCATCTCGTTAGAGCTGAACAAGCCCAGGAGAGCTCGCTCATCTCCTCTTCAGAGTAAATTACTTTAATTGATGCTGGGCCTCTGCAGCTAAGAGGAGGTGCAATTTCCAGAGCTGGCAGAATGAATAATATGCTGCGGTCATAAATTGTGGTGTCCCCTTCCCACTCGCACCCCGTGACAGCATGCAGGTGAGACGTTCATCCTAGGCCCTTGGCGGTGAATGGCACTGAGGAGTAGGCCTGTCCTGCCCCCACCATAAACCCAATTGTGATGGAGTAGGAACACTGTGCGTGTGTGCCTCAGTTTCCCCTATGCATTTCTTAAGTGTCTATGTGAAGGAATACGGGCTGATAGTGTAAGCAAGCAGGCAACACCCTCTCCCCTCTCGGAAGGTATGCATACCCGAAGCTGTAATCTGACCCTAAGTGTGGGGAGGGAGGTCACTTGACCTGGCTGAGCCGGGGGGGAGGGGCTGGTGAGAGTTTTGGGAGTCTGAAGCTAGCTGGAGTCAGGCAGGGAAGGCAGAGGAGCTATCTGACTCTCTGGCCCCCAAAATGGATCCAGCTAAGGGGTCACATTCGCTGTATGGTCTGTGTTAGACCAGATACCGGTCATCGAATAAACGTCTGTTTTACTGACTGGCTGAGAGTCACGTTTGACTGTGGATTTGGGGTGCAGAATCCATGGGCTCCCTCAGGACCCCGCCCGGGTGGGTTCGCTGGGGGAAGCGCACGGAGGGGCAGAAGGTGCTGAATGCTCCGAGGTCAGACCCAGGAAGGTTGAAGTGGGTACCCGTGAAGCTCCTAGCCTTGGAAACAGGCTGTGTACGGAGAGGGGACACTTCACCCGAAGTCCTGTCTGGCTTCCTAGGGAGCGGTTCCGGACCATCGCCCGGGCGCTCCGTGACAGCAATGGCCTCACTTTATACTTCCCTCCTAGTCAGGGGTGAAAGTGAGCCAGTACGGACCAGTACAACGCACCGGTAAGAACCCCTACCGGCCCGTATGCAGCCCACATTAAAGTTCTGCCACGACAGCACTTTAATGTCTCTGTTCCCCTCCCCCATGCCCAGTTGGCGGCCCTGCTAGTTGGGTCTGTACAGGCCGGGCCCCTGACAGGACGGTCCTTTGCCGCGGCAGCACTTTAACATTGCTGTGCCCCCCACAACGGTGGCACTGCCAGTGGGGGGGGTAGCAACATTAAAGAGCTGCCACGGCAAAGGACCCTGCAGAGCTTTAAAGTCCCTGCCCCCTTTGGGAGCAGCTGCCCCAACTACAGACACTTACTGGTATGGGGCTGGCTGGAGCCGGCTCTGACTCCCCAAACCCCACCCCTTCCGCCTGAGGCCCCGTCCCTTCCGGGGGTCAGAGCCCTGGGCCCAGCAAGTGTCTATAGTTACTTTCACCCCCCCCCCGCTCCTATTCTCACCCTCTGCAAGATGAGGCCTCTTAGCTCACTAATCTCCCTGCTTGAGCCACTCCCCAAAGTGCTGCAGAGCCTCATTCTCTTTTCTGGCCTGCACCTCAGCAGGGAGCTGCCATCAGCTCGACACCAGGGAGCCCTGCCCTTGGGCGCTACCGCTCCTTTGAGCTGTCTGCCCCTGCTGGTTCCCCACACGTGTGCAGAGCCGCATACAGGGACTGGCAGGGCAGAGTGGTAGTGTGGGCAAAGGGAGGGAGGTGGTTTCCATCCCGGAGGACATAGAGCCAGTCGGAACATTAAGTAGGATCCTGAGCCGGTTACCTAGCAGCAAAAATGGATCCTCATTGTCTGTCAAAGCACTCCCAGGAAACGGCCAATTCCCATCCCAGATCACCATCACCCAGAGGTGCTCTGTGTCCCCAGGGTTAAAGCGAGGTCTCTTCTAAGGACTCATGGCACTTCTGAAAATGACTCATGGGGAAAGGAGTGGGAACAGGAGTGTTGGGAGGGGCTGGGGGACATCTCCCGAGGGAAAAACACAGATTGAAATATGGGAGCCCTTGTCTATAAGTCACCCCAGGATTCTGGGAGCAGAGCGGGACAAACACCCCAATTTCTAGTCCCTCTGCTGCTCCTTCTCACCCCTTGCTTGTGGCAACTCTTTAGCAGCAGAAGGTAGGGGATAAAGGCACTGAATGCTTAGCCCTGTATCTGCCCCACTGCCAGACTTTGACCTCGCACAGGCTGGATAGATAGAAGTCGCTGGGTTTGCGCTTCCCAAGGGCAGTAAAGGACACAAGCGCAGGGCCCGCAATAGAAATTTTGGGGCCCCTTACTCTGATCGTTTGTGCCTCCCATCCCCCGCCAGTCTCCCACCGCCCGCGCCCTGCCCCGCCCGGGTCTATGGGACTGCCTTGCCGGTTGGGCATAGTGGGGGTGTCGTGTCGCGGGGGTACCAGGCGCGGTCGGCGGTAGCACGGTGGCGTGAGGCGCGCGGCATGTGCGGGTGGCCTCTAGCACACCACCCCTGCCTGGCCCACCTCCCCCCCCAGCCTATTCTCCTTCCCCCCCGCCTGACCCGGCCCACCCAACCTAATCTCCTCCCCCAGCCTAACCTCCTCCCCTCCCCACCCATCCCTGCCTGGCCCACCCCGCTGTAGGGGGTGATCTTCCTTTACCCCCACCCAGCCTCCCCCCATCTAACCGCCTTTCCTCCCCCACCCCTGCCTGGCTCAGCCCATCCCACTGAACCTAACCTCCTCCCCCTTCCCCCTCCCAGCCCAGCCTCCTGCCCCCATGCCTGACCCGCCCAGCTCAGCCTCCCCCCCACCAAACCTCCTTCCCTCCCACACCCACGCCTCGCCCACCCCATCCAGCCTAGTCTCCTGCCCCCCTCCCCGCCCACCCAGCCTGGCCTCCCCACCGGCTACCAGACATACCTGGGGTGGGGGTGGGGGTGCGACTGGTTCCGGCGCGGAGCTCGGTTGGGCGGGAGGGCGGGGAGGGGGGCAGAGGGAGATGAAGTTGTAAGTGGGGCGGTCGGGGAGCGCGGCGCGGCGTGACAGTTCCGAACGGACCATGTTGAGTGCTCTGGGCGCAAGCCCCGCCCGCGAGGACACGGCGGCGGCTCCCACCCCCCCTGCCCTCACCAGCTCGCGGCGGCAGCGGCTCCCCCATGGCAGCGGCGCGAGCAGGGAATCCCCGGGAACCGTCTCGTGCCGCCCCCTGTGTACCGGACCCCGGTACAGCTGTACCCGTAGTACCCCCCTGTCGCCGGCCCTGCACAAGCGCCCTACAGCTGCCTGAGTTAGCACCCCCTGGCAGGGAGAGAGTGCTGGCATCTCCTGATGCCATCCTGCCTTTGCCTTTCAAAAGAAGAACTGAAACCCCTCCTGGAGTTAATTTGCATCCCCGTACCGCCTCCCAGAGATGTACCACCCAGCACACTCAGCCGGCTGCTGTGGGGGAGGTGGGGGAGGTGGCAGGACACGTGCAGCAGCTCAAGCTAGACATGTGGGGAATGTGAAGCCTCGGAAGAGAACAATGTGAGCCAGACAGAGAGAAACATTCCTGTTTACACCCTTCACTCCATCCTCCTCCTCCTCCTCCAGACCTGGGCTGAGACTCTTCCCCTCCACACTGCCAAGCAGCCCTTTGGTCTCCCCGGGGATTGGTCACTGAAAGGCACAGGAGTCAGTTTCCCTCATTCCCCGAGACACACACTAACAATTATTAATGCTGCGTCAGTCAGGATGGTTCTGGACTCTGGGAGTTTGTGAGGGAAGATTACAGGGGGGTTGTCGCTAATTTGTGAGTATACTTAGTGCTGACAGCTCACCCAGAAGGACTGGTGGCCCTGGCTCAAACCAGGCACAAGGCCAGTGTTTTCTGGGCAAGCTTTCCCCACCATGCCGTACAGGCAGTACACAGTCCTGACTAGTCCACACCCCAGTATGCCAGTCCTGGACCCCCAGTGCATCTCTCACCATGCACCGCATTACAGACCAGCGTGTAAGCAGTCTGGCCCACCCGTCAGAGCAGGAGTCAGGTCTAGTGGGTGGAGCAGGCATCCAGCTTGGGGAACAAAGCCAAGGGTCAGCACCAGAGTCAACTGCCAATTACCAGAGCAAGGAATTGAAGCTGAAGGTCAGATACCAAATGCCAGAGCCAAGGGTCAAGCCAGGGTCAGAGCTTGGTGACTGATGGTAAATCAAGAGAAGCACAAGAACTGGAGGAGAGACAAGGATAAGCACAGAGCAGGAGCGTGGTGGGAGCAGGAATCAAACACAGTTGGGTAAAGGGCCCAGTACAGCTACAAAAACTTACCTTGTTGCTCAAGCAACTTCCTCGCCCTCCTTCTGGCTTAAATAGCATGGTTGGTCCAATCAGCGGAATCAGGTGTTCCTCCAGTCAGGGCTCCTATGGGCAGTGCCTTGGAGGCTATAGTCCTACTAGCCTCTCAACCAATAGGTTTTAGCAGACAGCAAGTAGAGACGGGGTCTGGGACTGCCTAGGTTCAAGACTTTGGACATCACATCAGTCACCTGCCGTAGGGTGACAATGGGCTGTGCTTCGCGTGGTTCTTGTAACTAGTTTTTACAAGTTCAGGGGCATGGATATTTTCAGCAAGCTCCCAGGAATGCTCCTGTGGCCCCAACCCTCCCATTCAAATACCCCACGTGGTTTTAGAATTGAGGATTATATATTTGCCATGGGCCTGAACACGCATCGTTTGGGGGTGGCTGAGTCTGGTGGGAAAAAGGGTTAGCCCATGTGGCTTTCGTAAAGATATAGGAAATACCAGCTGAAACCCTGAGCGCTCATGTCTCTTAGGGCTTATCTTCACTACAGCGGGGAGGGATCGATCTTTTGGCGATTGATTTATCGCGTCTCGTCAAGACACGATAAATCGATCACTCTGGAACTCCAGCTCACCAAAAGGCGCAAGCTGAAGTCGACGGGGGAGCGCGCTGCTGACTGCCGCCGCCGTGAGGATGGCAGGTAAGTCAACTGTAGATATGCCGAATTCAGCGGCGTATCTACAGCCGATCACCCCCGCAGTGAAGACCAGCCCTTTGAGTCAGGGTCAGTATTTGAAAATAAATCTCCCCAGGTGAAAGACCGATGTTTCCACCAGAACTAGTCTCCTGTCTTTGCTGCACCACAGTCAACTGTCATTTTGCCCCCACACCTCAGCTGTGGGACCCTGTCTCCTCCCTGGGCCACACAGTATTCCTGTCTTGCTCTCTTATTTCTCTTTGCTGCCCCTTTTAAAGATGCCCTGGGAAGTGCATCCTTTTTATATTTCCCTGCTTTGTTGCTTGAGATCACAGGTGTATTTGCAATATGTGGCCAGACAAGGTTTGTCAACTAGTTTTGGAAACAATTAGTTTTTGTTCACTCCAGCTGCAGTTATTACATTTGTTTCCTGGCTGTGTGGAAACTATGCTCCCCCTCCCCCATACACACACAATGAACTCCAACAGCCCAACCAAACATCTATCCCACCATGACAAACAAACAGCATTCCCACTCAGATCTCCCTGAGAGGAGCCGTGGAGCATTTCTCTTCTGGACTAAGCTGCAGTTTGTACTTTATACTTTACAGTTTAAATTCAGATTCTTTGTACCAAAGAAGAAGAAATATCTTCAACCCAACAGCCTTGATTGAACTAGGAATACGGTGATATCATCGATTTCCTGTTAGGTTTACAGAGAAAACAGCTGTTTATGCCTCTTTGTTTTGTTTGGATAACGCTGGCTGCAGAGTGAGGCACAGGTCTGAACGGGTTCGGGGGTGACCACCTGTAAAGAAGCATCTAGACTAGGGAGAGATCTCAGAAACTCTGACTCATCTGAAACATCTAAAGGCTGTAACCACTTCTTGGAGGATGGAAGCAAATCCTACTCACATGGTAGTTATGGTAAATAATGCGAGAGTGAAGGGCATGATGGAGACATCACTGGGCAGGTCTGACCGTAGCGGCATTCTCTTTTGGAATCACAAAAAAGGGAGTAATCCTGATGAAGAGACAGGTCTCTAAAGGTGCCTGAAAATCCCACTGGGTGCCTATCTGCATCTTTAGCCACCTAAATACTTTACAAACCCTGGCCCTAGAAGCTCATATTTAAAAAAGTCACAATACGCTACAGGAGCCTCCTAGCTCTGAATATAGGGGAATGGGAAGTGATGGGGGAAATAGGAAGATCCAAGAAGTTCTGGGATATGAAGTAGCTAATGAAGGCACTGCAAGTGAATGAAACCAGTAGTCACAAAACTGACTCATTTCAAGCTAGCTAGAACAGCATGCTGCAGTGAGGGTGACCAGATATCCCAATTTTATAGGGACAATACCGATTTTTGGGTCTTTTTCTTATATAGGCTCCTATTACCCCCCACCCGATTTTTCACATTTGCTGTCAGGTCACCCTAGCTGCAGTAATTAGTCAGCAGGATTTGGATGAGGTAGGGGTCGAATTAAACTGATACAGCATTGCAATAATACTGATAATGGTCAGTAAGTAACAGTGGGTCCAAGAAGGGTACCTATGCACTTCTAGTCTGCAGTTGAGAGGAATGAAAGAGAAGTAGGCACATCCATGCTTTCATCTCAGCATTACTTCCTGGAGTTGTTCCGACCTAGATGGAACCACACCTCTTTGGAGCCTCTGTGTGTATGTGCCAGTGGAAACTCAGTAACCAGGGGACAAATTAGAAAAGGTTCAGGAAATGTTTTGAGGTCTGGAATCACGTAGCTGAAGTTTGCGTATCTGCAGCCGACTTACCGTCCGTCTTCATGGCGGCAGGAGTCGGCAGCGCGCTCCCCCGTCAACTTCAGCTTGTGCCTCCCGGCAAGCTGGAGTTCCGGAGTCGACGGGAGCGCCGCCAGAACTTCGATCGCTACCCACCGATTCGGCAGGTAGTGAAGACATACCCTCATTCATTTATTCTAAAGAGGGTTAAGAAATCCCTTGATCACAGGCTATACACACCTCCACTGGGTGATTTCTAAAGGATCTTTATTCTACCAGACAAGAGAATAATAAGATCCACTGTCTGGAAGCTGAAACTAGGCAAATTCAAGCTGGAAATAAGGTGCATGCTCTTAACAGTGATGGGAATTAGCCATTGGAACAAATTACTGTAACAACCTGCATGAAACTTGGAGGGAGGAGCACAGGTTGCAAGAGGGAAGAATGGAGGCATCAGAAGTCAGTTTGTATACACCTGGCTCTGTAAATAGTTCTCTTAAAAAAGAGTCAGTTTAATTTTAGAAACATGTAATCCTCTCTTGTTTTATTATCCAGTGCATAGTACATGAACCGTGGTGGCAGCAGTCAGAACTAGTGACAGCCACAGCAGGGAAGAGAGGGTGATTAACAGGAAAACAAGGCAGTGTCTTGATTTATTTACATAGGATTTCTCTATATCGTGGACCCCATTGTGCTAGCTGTGGTGCAAACCCAGAACCCTAAGATGGTCCCTGCCCCAAAGAGGTTAAAATCAAGGGATAAGACAAGAAACAACAGATGGCTACAGACAGACAGAAGGACAGCTGTGGGAACACAAGGAAACAATGAGACTAAGATTGATTTCAGACAAAAAAACTGCACAAGCATGGAAGTTGCGGAAGCAAGAATTAAGTCTGTCTACAGAGCTAATCCAGAGGGATAAAGGGGAGAAAATAAAAGTAAAGTTTTTTCAATCTCTCCTTCGGATGAAAGGATGAGAAGTGAGTGAGTCATTGCCAGAAATAATACCCGAAACTCTAGAACAGCTGATAAATGAGCTTCTCCTCTCTCCGAGTTCACACCTCCAATTCAGCTGCAAGAAGAATACCCCACCCTCCCTGATTTGAGTTAACAAGCTGGTTCAGCCTGGTTGGACTAACCTTGTTACCTCCTACCTGGTTCTTGCCTACTTACCTATACCTGCCCCTGGACACTTCCACTGCTTGCATCCGACGAAGTCGGTATTAGCCCACAAAAGCTTATGCTTCAAAACTTTATAGTTAGTCTTTAAGGTGCCACAGGACTCTTTGTTACCTGTCCAGAGGAAGGATCAAAGCAATTGTGCAGAATAAGTTCACAGGCTTAAGCTAAAGAAACGTAGGAAACAGGACAGAGACAGACTGATAGATAATGCAGGCATCACTGTCCAGTGGATATACCGTGGAAAGCAACATGAAAGGCAGAAAGAGAAATGTCCAGTCCATGGGCAACAACACAAGCAGTGTCAGAAACAGAATGACTTTGGGCTTGGTTAGACTGGCAATTTAAAGCGTTAAAAAGCCTCCAGGAGCGCTATAAAGCTCCCCCGAACACACTGGCAAGGCACATTTTGCGCTAAAAGTCTGATGTTATTGCGCTATTTGTAAACACCTTTTCCAAAGGAATAAAAGCTTTTGTGTATTCCCTGTAGCGTTTAATGGCAAGTCTAATCAGTCATTGCGCTATAAGGGATCTCTTGCATGCCTCCAAGCCATTTAAAGCATTTGACGTCTGTGTTGTTTTGCAAAGGGAGGGAGGAAGGCGGAAGTTCCTTTACAGAACTCTGCTCTTAACTCAAGCAATTAAGCAGTGAAACTGCTTACCAATGGAGCTGTGTTGAGTGAAATTCAGAGCCTGCTACTTCTCCGTAGAGAGAAATCAGTGACAGCATGAAATTCTCTCCCTGCGTACACATTCCCCGTTCCCCCTCACCCCCCTCCTTTGGAAAGCACGTTGCACCCAGCTGAATGCTGGGATAGCTGCCCATAATGCACCACTCCCTGTGCCGCGGCAGCTGCAGCAAATGTGGCCACGACAGACATCCTATAGCGCTATGGTTATAGTGCGTCCCATATAGCGCAATAGGTAAACGCGCTATAATCCTTGTAGTGTAACCTTAGCCTTTGTGTGCCAATATCACAGCTACCCCAGGAAGAAAAAAAGCAGCAGTAGATGCAGTGGTGGAGAACAGAGACTTCCTATGGGGAGGAGTATATGTGCCATGTGACTTCATGAAATCCAGAGATTCTCAAAATGCATTCAACTGCCATACTTGCTATTATGTGACCAATTTGATTCAAAGTGGTTTGTGGAGTGAGTGGCAATGGAATCCCAGAAACTGATAGGCAACAATATTACACTGGAGAAATGTGACCAAGCACTAGTGATGAACAATAACATCATTCTGAGGCCTCTGGGCCAACGCAGGCTGTTGATAAGATAGAGGATAGAGGACACCTGGGGACAGAGACATGCCTGAGATGAGTGAGGGTGTGTACCTACTGGCCAGGTGTGAATCTCCAATGGAGAGCACACATGGAACAGAGCAAAATGTGTAAGGAGTAAAGTGATCCACAGGAGGAGTCTCTACTACCTCATGAAATCCTGACCTGACCCTGCACATTCTTTCTCCAATTTTTGAGAGGTGGTTTATATGGAAGACACTCGTGCAAGGATTGTGATATTAAAACTGTACAGTAATTCTTCACTTAACATTGTCCCAGTTAACGTTTCATTGTGGTGTCGCCAATCATTTAGGGAACATGCTTGTTTAAAGTTATGCAATGCTCCCTTCTAACACCATCTGGCAGCCTCCTGCTTTGTCCACTGCTTGCAGAAAGAGCCAGCTGGTGGGGACTTGGAACCTGGATGGACCTGCAGCCCCCTGTGCAGCAACCGCCCAGCAGGCTTCCAATTGCAGGTATCCCTCCCCCTACTACCCTGTGCTGCTCCTGCCCACTGCCTTGGAGTTGCTCCTTGGAGCTCCCTGCTTGCTGTTTAAGGGGGTGGAGGAAAGAGGGGTGTGAGGTGTCCCCTTCCTTCCCCCACTTCTGTCCCCTGCTCCAGTACCCCATCTCCACAGAGCGGGTGTGTGTGGGTGGGTGTGTGTGACAGGATAGGGCTCAGGATGGAGGGAGCTTGCTGGCAGTAGCTGCTGTCTCAACTACGGTACTTAAAAAGGCAGTGTACTCAGAGTGCGGTCAGTGTACTTAAAGGGTAAAGTGTCTCTCTCTTACACACACACAAACACAGTGTGTGTCTCTGTCTCTCTTTCAGACATACACAAACACACCCACATGTGTGGGTGTGTTTCTCTCTCTCTCTCTCTCTCACTCTCTCTCTCACACACACACGGTGTGTGTCTCTGTCTCTCTCACACACATACACAAACACCCACCCACATGGTGGGTGTCTCTGTCTCTCTCACGCTCACATGCACGCAACCCCCAGCCCCGTTTGGGAAGTGGAGGAGTGGTGCACTCCAGTGGGATAGCCTGAGTTCATCATCACAGGGAATGTTTGCAGTCACTGCCATGGCAGCAGCAGCTGAGAGGGGCTTTTGTGACTCCAAGTGGTGGGTGATTCTGGGGTTTGGCAGCTAAAGTGCCAGTTACCGTGTTTCCCCGAAAATAAGACAGTGTCTTATATTAATTTTTGCTCCCAAAATTACATTACATTATATTACAGCGAGAGGCAAAACTTGAAGTACGTCTTATTTTCGGGGGATGTCTTACTTTCGGGGAAACAGGGTAGGCACTAAGTCCTTTTCTGAATCAAGCCCTTACAAGCTAGAAAAGTGTGTCTGTTAAGATGAAGTGTTAGATCAGCAAAAAAATTAAGAATGATATTTAAAATATCAAGGTTAGTAAGAGAAAAATAACCCTATCTCATTCCAGTGTGGGGTACTGGAAATATGAACGCAATCTCCTTACGTAACACACAAATATTCTGGCCTTTCCTCTCCCTAGGAATGTATTAATCTGGGAACTGAGAATATAAATAGGCCCTGAAAAATGATATGAGTCAATGAAAACAGCCAGTTGCTGAGCATCTTCCCTCAGGGGACGCTATGCAAATTCTTCCCATCTTTCTTTATGTTGTAAAAAAAGTTACAATACTTCTTTCTTAAAAACTATTTCTGGAATTTCTGCAAACAGTTGTTCCAAGGAACTGCCTAAGGACCTCAGCTGTGGGCTTTACAAAGGGAATAGACACATTAGATCATCCAGTCCATCTCCCCACCAAACTGGTATTGTTCCCTACAGTATATTCTTGTCCAGTCAGAGCTCCCACCAGACACCCCTGTGAGGGGCCGGGGCCTGGTCAGAGCTCCCACCAGACACCCCAGTGAGAGGCCAGGGACCGGTCAGAGCTCCCTTCAGACACCTCTGTGAGGGGCTGGGGCCCGGTCAGAGCTCCCACCAGACACCCCAGTGAGAGGCCAGGGCCCGGTCAGAGCTCCCACCAGACACCCCAGTGAGGGGCCAGGGCCCAGTCAGAGCTCCCACCAGACATCCCAGTGAGAAGCTGGGGCCTGGTCAGACAGTGGTGCTGGAACAATTTGTATAGTGGTGGTACTGAAAGCCATTGAACCAAAATATAAACCCTGTATATAATGGAAACCACTTCAAGCCAGCGGGTGCAGCAGTACTGCTAGTTCCAGCACCTACCGGTATGTGGTCAAAGCTCCCTCCAGTGTGTTTTTCTTCACACCCCTGAGTGACAAAAGTTTTACTGACAAAAGTGCAGAGTAGTGTAGACAAAGCCTAAGTGTGCTACGTGTGTGAAAGGGATTTTGAGGTCCTCACAGACCTCGTGTCTTCTAGCTTCCAACCCCCAGCTTCATAGACTAGCACACACTAAGTCACTGATTTCAAGTCCAGAACTATTACACTATGGACCAACTATGGCTGTGGATAGAAAGACACATCAACTTCATGAAGAAACTTACACAAAGAAACATCAAACAGTTTCTTTACACATGTAAGCGGTGTCAGGATGAGCTCCACCCTGACATCTGGTGGTGAATTGCAGGAATTGTGGTGAGCTGTGGAAAATAACTTCAGCTGATCTTATTTGCATAGACACACCCACCGCACCTAGCTTGAGCTCACAGCAGCCCAAATGGTCACTTCGGCTGCTGTGGGATCCCCAGTTTCTCTGTTATTGGGGCAGGAATGATAAAATGTTGATAACCTGCTTACATGAATGAGGGAGTGGGACATGTACTTGGCCTTTGTCATGATGGAGGGACTCACCATCACCTAGGTAGCACTCACTGGCCAAGGGGTAGGGGTTCCAAAACACCAGACAGACAGACAGACAGACAGACAGACAAACAAACAAACGAACGAACGAACGAACGAACGAACGAACGAACGTACGTACGTACGTACGTACGTGCGTGCGTGCGTGCGTGCGTGCTTTCTTTGTGGTGAGGGCCTTATCAGGGTCTAGCAGGGTATCTGCACTAAGGCTCTTCTACTATAAACTGAAATCACTTGGGAGCTGAGATCACTGTGTTAAGTAGGGGGACCTGGAATTGTACTGTTGAGCAGCTGGTGGAGTAGATGAGTTTGAAAGACTACTAGCAGAATGGCTGGTGATGTGCAACAGTGGACAGAGCAGACCAGTGTGCTCCATCTAGCCCAGTATCCTTCTCTGACATTTGCCAGCCTGGGCTGCTGTAGAGCAGCGGGTCTCAAACTTACCTTTAGTGTGACCCCTTTTTTCTGAGCAGCACGGCGCCGCGACCCCTTGAGTGTCCGCCGAAAAGCTGCCAGATGAATTACTTCCACATTCGGCGGCTATTTTTGGCGGACATGCCGAGCGTTCCCGAAATAGCTTGGCATGTCCACCGAAAAGCCACGGAAAGCAGAAGCGATCGCGGCGGCGGCTTTTTGGTGGAAAAAAACAGCTCGCGACCCCTCGGGAACCGGGTCGCTGACCCCCCGAGGGGTCGTGACCCACAGTTTGAGAACCCCTGCTGTAGAGGAAGGTGCAAGAAACCCCATTGATGAGCTGATGTCAGATAATCTGCTCCCCCACAGAGACCTCATCCTATTCCCTAATGGCTAGAGATTGTTATGATTATAATTGTTAGTGCTAGCAAAAATGTTTGGAAGGAATATGCAAGTCTAAAACAATTATAGAACTCTGGGTATTCTTGTTATCCAGGCAAATACTACTAAGACTCTGAATCTTGCTAAATTCTTGGCTTTGATGTTGTCCTGTGGCAGTCTGTGCCACACTCTAATTATGTGTTGTTTGAAAGGGGAAGATAATAGGACCTATGGGAGGGCTAGTAGCAGCTAATAATACCCACATTTTCAGATCCCCTTTCTTGACTCCTGTCCCTGTGCCATTCAGACACCAAGATCTAGCTTCTTCTCCTGCCTTTCCACACAATTTCTCCACACTGAGAGCTTTCTTCTCTGAATCTCCTATCCTCTGCCTGTATCTATGCAAATGAAGCACGTCTCTCAAAGCCTCTGTGTGGCAGTTTCCCCAACTGAAAAATAGGGTGAATAAAAGTGAATTCCTCCCAGTTCTGTATTTCCAATTCTACATTCCATCCCCACATAACGCTGTGAAAGGGAAGGGAAGGCTGCAGATCGATATGTGGGGTATGAATGGATATGGACCATTGCATTAAAACAAATAAATAAATAAAATAAGTTCCCACGACAACCAGCACTGGTTGGGAATTTTCCATTGGAATGATTTTCTGGTAGGAAATGTCATTTCCATAAAATCAAACTTTTCCACAGGAAAATTTGGATTTTGCGGAAAACTTTGCTTTTCTGTCAGGAAAGTCAAAATGAAATATATTCCATGGGTTGGTTCGGCCCAGACTGTAATAAATTCATTTTGAACTGATCTGAAAGGTTTTGTTCAGTTTCTTCTTTGGCCATGCAGTACAGCACAGGCCATGACATGATGATGTTCGATCAGGCCAGGTGGAGTGTACCCAGCATCACCATGCCAAACAGGGAGGCTGATTGTTGTAATTTTTTTTTTAATGAATTGTTTACTATTAGCATATGTCCTAGATTTGAATGGTATTTATCTGTATGCAAATTAGGCAGATCTTTTAGCTTGAGAAGGGGTTCCTAATCTATTTAACAGGATGGGCCACATCTTAATAATAATTACTGTATAAGAATAATTGATGATACACCCCTACTTCACAGGGGTGTTGTGAGAATAAATACATTAAAGATTGTGAAGCAATTTGAGATCTACTGATGAAAAGCACTATATAAAAGCTAGTCATTATTATTAGCTAGAGAGCTAATGGACCCCTTGCCCTTCCAATGCTATCCCACAGATGATCTCTCTTTATATTTGTGATCACATAACACTCATTTAGCAGCTATAACAATTGTTTACATGTCAAAATAACATTAGGAAAGTATTTCCTGTTTTTAAGCTATCTTTCTATACAGTGTAGTAGCTGGAGACAAGGAGAATGGCTGGCTGAAGAAACATGAACAAGGCAAATCTCCAGAATGCATGTGTTTATTGCCATAAGAAATCATTTTGCAAAAACATGAAAACAGCAACAGAAACAGTCCTACAATGCACCCAAGTGGGGCATTACAGTGCCACCTCCTCGGGCAGATTTGCCATCAACACCACTTACCAGGCCAGGGCTGTGACCAGAAAAGGGAAAAAAGTGGTTTCTGCACATAAAACTTTAAATATCACGGAAGGTTCCAGCTCAGGCATTCCCATGTGAAATCAACAGTGGTTCTACTGTGATCAGCTTTAAGAATTACTGCAATGTTCTTCATGAGAAATTGCCCAAAGTTCTGGAAAGCAACACCAAGCTAATATTTTGCAATGACCCATTGTTGCAACTGGGGCTTGGCAGTCAGGCATAGTGGTCAGAACAGGGGCAATCAGAGGCCAGGATCAATGGTGAAGGTCAGAGCCAGGGTCAAGAATCCAATATCAACTCAAGAGGCAGGTCCATCACTATAGCTGGCAGGGATGTTCACCTTGTTGCATAGATACTTCCTGGAACTCCTCTTGGACTTCAATAGGGTGCCTGGACCAATCAGGGGCCATAAGGGAAGCTGTCAGTCTAGCCTTTCGAGGCAGTACTATCTGTGGCATTTATCTCCACAGGATCTATGAGGTAATGCATGCAGCTCTATCATGGAGGCCTGGGGCATCCCACAAACGTGGGTTCCAGTCCCATCCCAGCAGAACCTCACATCAGACCCTTGTTGGGGCACCCCTCAGGCATTACGGGATTGGACTGTCTGGGTGGTTTTTATGAAAGGTGATCATACGGTTGGGTGTGTGGTCATGGGCAGCTGGTTTCCAGGTCTATTCTCCTGCTGCTACTTTGCTTTCTTGGTGCGGTTTTGGTTGGGCTTTATAGCTCTGGGAAGCACTGGGGGAGACCCTTTGTACAGAGAAAACTCCACCACACAGACCTGCATTATATTCGGATGTGGCCTTCCATCTCCATTCTCAGAATTGCTCAAGAAAACAGCAACGGGATTTGTGCTTGCTAGCACCAGATTGCCCCTTGCCACTGTGGGGCAAAGTCCCAGAATCCTACTGCCTTTGGCCTGACCAAAGTCTCCTCCAAAGGTGGGATGACATCCAGGGCTGCCAATAAATTGCAGTTCATGCAAACAATTAAAGCAAAACAAATTAATTAGATTAACTAAAAAGTCACAATTAATGTCAGTTTAATCACACTGTTAAACAATAGAATGCCAATCGCTAAGACAAACAGGTTTGTTTACATTTACGGGAGATACTGCTGCCCACTTCTTATTTACAAGGTCATCTGACGGTGAGAATAGGCGTTCACATGGCACTGTTGTAGCCAGCATTGCAAGGTATTTATGACAGATCTGCTAAACATTCGAATGCCCTTTCCTGCTTTGACTTGTAGGCTCTAAAGTTTTATATTCTTTTGTTTTTCAGTGCAGTTATGTAAAAAAAAAGTCTATATTGGTAAGTTTCACTTTCACGATAAAGAGATCTCACTACACTACTTGTATGAGTGGAACTGATAAATACTAGTTTTGTTGTTTATCTTTTTTACAGCTCAAATATTTGTAATAGAAGTTAATAATATAAAGTGAGCACTGCACACTTTATATTCTGCATTGAAATTGAAATCAATATATTTGAAAATGTAGAAAAACATCCAAAAACATTGATAATAAATTTAATTGGTATTTTAACAGCATAATAAAAACTATGATTAACTGAGATTTTATTTTTAGTCATTTGACAGCCATAATGACTACAAGTGTGCCACTGGAGGAACAAGTCACCCAAAGGGCAATGTGGAGACAGGGTCTTGGGGCAGCTCACCCTGTACTGCATTAGTTCTCAAATGGGGTCGTGACCCCCAGGGGGTCACAACCCAGTTATGTGGGGGGTTACGAGCCCTGACCCCTGTGTGTGGCTGCGAGCCCTGACCCTTCCCTGGGTACTTAGTTGAGCTGCTTGGTGGGGAATTAATGAAGCAAAAAATCCACAAACAGCAAAAGACACAGATAAGTGTGAAATGCTTTTCATCTATTTTATACTGATACAAAATCTGATTTTTGCAAGATACGTCTATGGGAACTGTGGGAGTTTGGTGCATCTCAAAGTGAGCTCCACAATATTTGTCAGGATTAGGTATTGTTGAGTAAATATATAACCAGGACTGGCCCACAACATTTTGGCACCTGAGGCGGGGAGCTCAAATGACCCCCCTCCATGCTCCCTCGTTAAGCATGGGAGCATCATTTTTCCACATATATTTCATTCAATAAAAAAATGTTTTAGTCTTAACTTAAAAGCAGTGAGAAAAGGTAAATTCATTTTAAATTTAGTATTCGACAGTATTAAATATCAAAAACTATGTTTTTAATTTCTAAGCGGGGTCACGCCCAGAGGCTTGGTGTTCGAAAGGGGTCACCAATACAAAAAGTTTGAGAATCACTGCTACTGCCTGGTGCCCTGCATGGAGCTGGCATTCCCATCCCTTTGCCTCTGCAAATATAGTCCCACCAGCAGCTCTGCAGGGTCCTGCACTGCCTGCCACTCAGGTCATTGTGTAACTGGACTAGTCTTGCCCCAGGAGTGGGACATTCCATTCTCTGAGCAAACACTCCACATGGGACATTCCTATCATTCCCCTTCCTCCCTCTGTGCCACTGCAAGACAATAACCCAGAAGCTGCCTCCTCGGATTACTCCCCACACTTGTTAGCACCACCATCAGCTGAAGGCAGGCAAGTGTGGGAATAAACCAGCAGGCCAGTGTGTTTCTGGAAAGAGAGCAGGATGGGAACAGAGGCAATCAACAGAGGCTGCCTCAGCACTTTGCATAGGCTGGAACGAAGCATCACAGCCAGGAATGTGACTATGCTCTGTAATGACAACACATTATTGCACTCTGCACATGGGAACATACCAATTAACACGCTAGGCCCAACCACGGTTCCTGTGGCCATCTAGTTCAGCGGTTGCCAACCAGTGGTCCACTGGTGGTCCGTGAGAAAATTTTGGTGGTCCCTGGAGAAATTTGGACATTATTTGCAATTTTTAGGAAGATAAGTCCCTAGTAAAGGCTTCTTATTTGATAGCATTTCAAATCGCGAAAAGTAGAATGCCATATACGATTGGAGAAGAATTAATTAAGCCTTGCTTGTTACAAGCCTGTGAAGAGGTTTTGGGGAAACAGGCTGTCCAGAAACTGAAAATAATTCCTATGTCCGCTAACACTGTGAAGCGCAGAATTGAAGACGTGGCTGAAGATATTGAAAATCAAGTGATTGAAATGGTGAAAAAATTCAACGTTTTATTCAATTCAACTCGACGAATCAACAGACATAACTAACAAGGCAGTTCTCCTTTGTTTTGTGAGGTTTGAGTGTCAAGGAGAGCTAAAGGAAGAACTCCTCTGTTCGCTCAACTTGCTGGGTAGAACAACCGGCTCTGAGATTTTCAATGCACTTAATGGTTATTTCCTGACACACGGTATTGAATGGAAGAAATGTGTTGGGATATGCACAGACGGTGCCGCAAGCATGACCGGGCATCGTTCTGGAGTTGTTACAAAAGTGAAAGATGTTGGACACCCAGACATCTTGTTTACTCATTGTATTATACATCGTGAGCAACTTGCGGCGAAAAGAATGTCTCCAGAACTGCATAAAGTACTCTCTGATGTAATTAAAATTGTAAATGAAATTCGGCACAAAGCGCTCAATTCTCGAATATTTGTGGCACTTTGTGAAGAAATGGGCTCTCAATATACTCATCTTCTTCTTCACGCTGAGGTGAGATGGCTGTCGAGGGGCAAAATAGTAACCCAATTGTTCGACCTGCACCAAGAAGTCAAGTTATTCTTCCAGCAGCAAAATAATTCGAAATTCCAAGATCTCTTGTCCGACGATGATCGACTAACCAAGCTTACATACCTGGCAGATATTTTTTCACTGTTAAACGAGCTAAACACATCCTTGCAAGGACAGCTTATGGACGTGTTCACACTGCGAGGTAAAATGGATGCATTTCAAAAGAAAATATTGCTGTGGCAAACGCGGTTGGCTGAAGAAGATCTGCAAATGTTTCCGAATCTTGATGAGTATATGAAAGAGGAGGATGTCAACCGACAGGTAATAACCATTGTTCGACAGCACTTATGGTCGCTCACAGAATCTTTTGGCCGTTATTACCCAAAGGAAGAGGACCCCAGATATGCCAATATGTGGGTAATAGATCCATTTTTGGCGAAAATTGAAGATAGCAATTTGAGCATGAAAGAAAAAGAAAGCCTAATCGATCTATCATCCGACGACAGTCTCAAAGCTAAGGGCATGTCTTCACTACCACTTTAAATCGATGTTAACAACGTTAGGTCGAAGTAAACGTGTACCTGTCTTCACATACATGCCCTTAACGTCGATGTAAAGGGCCTTAAAGATCGATCTTGGCACTCCAGCCTAACCAGTGGCATAAGGCTAATCTCGACATTCCAAGCTCGACCGTGGGCTAGTGAAGACATTAATAGCCTCCAGAGGCTGTCCCACAATGCTCCATTCTGACCGCTCTGGACTGCCTCACTACTGCTCCACTGTGACCGCTCTGCACTGCACTCTGAACTCGCTGCTCTGGCCAGGTAGATAAGACCCGGGAACATTTGAATGCCATTTCCTGTTTGGTCAGCGTGGCCAGCTCACCTGAACTGATCAGTCGCCATTCAGAGCAATCAGCAGCACTAGCCGCCATGCAGAGCTCAGCATCACAGGAATCCATGATGAGCTCATCTACCCTGGAGACCAGCCAGAGGAGAAGAGCTCCAGCATGGTCCACTCGTGAGGTGCTGGATCTCATCGCTATCTGGGGAGAGGAATCCGTGATGTTGGAACTCCGCAACAACAAACAGAATGCCAACACCTACGGAAGAGTCTCCAAGGCCATGCTAGAAAGGGGCCACAACAGGGACACCACACAGTGCCGCGTGAAAATTAAGGAGCTGCGGCAATCGTTCCAGAAAGCCAAGGAGGCAAATGGACGATCAGGGGGCGCCCCACGGACATGCAGGTTCTACAATGAACTAAATGAGATAATGGGGGGCGCCCCCACCACCATCGCACCGGTGTGCGTGGACTCCACCGATGGGATCATCGTCAGGGAGGAGACTGATTCCGAGGAGGATGAGCATGAAGAGGAAAATCTCACGGAGCAGCAGGAGCCCAGCGGAGAACCCGTGTACCCAGAGAGCCAGGAGCTGTTTGTCACCCTGGAGCCAGTACCCTCCCAAGCCTCCCAGGGGGGTAAGTGTTTCATTTTTAAGTGATTACATGACGTGTGATTTTGTAAAGGAAGCATTTATTAATGAGTAACTTGCCTAAGGACTTAGCGTGCTTTCATTGCTGGTCAATTTCTACTCAAAGAGTTTGTCAATATACTCCGGGATTGACCAGAAGTCCTCCGCGGACATTTCAAGGAAGCTATCCAGGAGGTAGCGATGAATCCAGCGCAGCAGATTTCTGGGGAGAGCCGCCTTATGTGGTCCCCCGTGATAGGACACCAACCCACGCCACGAAAGTAGTAAGTTGTCTGGTATCATTGAGCAGGCTAGCATTGCGGCGTATGGACCAGGACTTTGCATGGACTCAAGGAGCATGCGCTCCCTATCTCTCCGAGAAATTCTCAGCAAAGTGATGTCATTCAGGGTTGCCTGTTTGAGATACGGACTGCAATTAGTAGGGAGATAAAAAGATTCCCAGCTGCAAAGTACTCTTTTCTGCTGAGGACCGACCAACCGCCCCCCCCCCCCCGCCCGTAGCGGTAGCTAGCAGGGAATCTGAGGAGTCTGCACATGGTTTCCTCCGCTTCAGATCCAACGCGCACCCCACCCCCCCACCCCCCGCCCGTAGCGGTAGCTAGCAGGGGATCTGAGCAGTCTGCACGCGGTCTGAAGAGCCCCAAAAAGACCTTAGCCCTCAGCAAGAGTTTTTTTGGCATTTGCTTTGCAGTTTGCGGTTTCAGTGAGAGCCAGCCACACGGTGGGGGGAAGGGGGCGGGGTTGCTCTACAGTATGCAGGCGCCACTTTTAACTTACCATGGCCGGCTGCACGGTGATTTCAGAAGCCGTCTTGGGCTGAGGCACGCATATGTGTCTGAGATGCTCTGACTTTTCTGTGAGCTTTTAGGTGTAGAACATGACCTTGTACAGAAATCATATCAGGCCTCTGAATACTGAGTTTGCAAATGGCATAGTACTCCCATTGTGTACCGTCCAAGACTGCATCTGCCTCCTAACCTTGAATGTATCTGTCTCATAACTTTCAAACTTTCTTTTCCCACACTCTCCCACAGATGAACAACAACTATTATGTCACAATCCCCCGGCCTCCTCCTCCCGCCCTGCACCGCAGAAAAGAAAGCGTAAAAAGAAAACGCGAACGCGCGATGAGATGTTCACTGAACTCCTGGAGAACTTGCGCGCTGAGGCAGCCCGCCAGATGGACTGGAGGGAAAGAATGATACAGGCAAGGGAACAAGACAGAGAGGAAAGGAATCGAGAGAGAGAGGAAAGGAGAGCCGCCGCAGAAAAGAGGGAAGCCGCTGCAGAAAAGAGGAAAGCCGCTGCAGAAAAGAGGGTAGAACGTGAGGAAAGACGCATGGATGCTTTCCTCCGCATAATGGAGGACCAGAGCGACATGCTGCGATCTCTGGTGGAGCTGCAGCATGCCCAAAGACCACCTCTGCAGCCCCTGTGCAACCACCTCCCCCCCTCCCCAACTCCCATAGATTCCCCACCCAGACGCGGGGTGAGAACACGGGGGGGCAAGCTCCGTGGGCCGCTCCACTCTACCCCACAAGCCAGCAGAAGCAGCAGCAGCAGCAGGCTGACGTTCTCGGAAAACTTTTAAAAGCTGCTGTGTCTTGCCCACCCCTCCTCTCTCCCCTTCCCCCCCCCCCTTTGCCCGCTCCTCCCCCACTGCGACTGCCGGTTTCCCTCCAGGATACCAGGACAGTGATCCCCTGTATTTGTATTTCCGATTAACCAATAAAGGAACCATGATTTTTCAAACAGTCCCCAATGATCACGATCGGCATTTCGACCCCCCCCACAGAAATTTTCTGGTCGGGGAAGAAAGTGCCTTGCTGCAGCTGTCTAAAAACCCTAGAGTTCCTGAACACTCAAGCGTCATGAAGCTTTCCCGGCCACCCCACGTACAGGTCGGTGAAACGTCCCTTGTGGTCAACCACTGCTTGCATGACCATTGAGTAATATCCCTTCCAGTTTCTGTACTCGGCGGCCTCGTGGTCCGGTGCCAGGATAGGGATATGAGTCCCATCTATAGCCCCACCACAGTTAGGGAATCCCATGGTGGCAAAGCCATCTATTGTGGTTTGCAGGTTTCCGAGGTTTATAACCCGGTGTAGCAGCCGCTCGACGATTGCCCTGCTTACTTGCATCACAGCAAAGCCCACTGTAGACCTACCCACCCCAAACTGATTCGCCACTGACCGGTAGCTGTCTGGCGTTGCAAGCTTCCAGAGGGCTATCGCCACTCGCTTCTCCACTGTAAGGGCCGCTCTCATTTTGGTATTCCTGCGCCGGAGGGCCGGGGACAGCAAGTCACAAAGTTCCATGAAGGTGCCCTTTCGCATGCGGAAGTTTCTGAGCCACTGGGAGTCATCCCAGACCCGCAGCACTATGCGGTCCCACCAGTCCGTGCTTGTTTCCCTGGCCCAGAATCGGCGTTCGATGGCATGAGCCTGCCCCATTGCCACCATTCTTGACAGATTGTCAGTCGCCCTACTTGCAAAAACGGCAGTGTCCATGTCGTCCCCGCTGTGCACGTCAGTGTCCCTGTCGTCCCCGCTGTGCACGTCAGTGTCCCTGTCGTCCCCGCTGTCCTTGTCCATCTCCTCCTCACTGTCGTCGGGTTCCGGAAAGCGCAGTTCTCCCCGGATCGCATTCCTCCTCTGCAGACGGTGTAGCAGGAACTCTGCAACCGTGATCGAGGTCCTCACAACAGCCATTACTGCAGCCGTGGTGTCAGCGGGATCCATGCTTGCAATGCTATGGCGTTAGCATGGCGGAGAAAGGGCGCGAATTATGGGATGCCTACCTACAGTGCACCGCTCGGAATGGGGGTGGGCGGCGCGGAAAAAGGGCGCGAAATTTGGAAATGCCTACCCATAGTGCAGCACTCGAAATGGTGCCTGCTGGGGGATCAGGGAACTGTGGGATAGGTACCCAGAGTGCAACGCTCGTCATGTCGACGCTTGCAAAATTTTTGCGGACAGACACTGTCGACGTACTGTGCGTAGCTGTGCCTAGTGAAGACACACAACATCGACTGTATACCGTCGCGTTCACAACATCGACATAAAGGAAATCGAACTACTGCTGTAGTGAAGACATACCCTAAATTTCACTCGTCCTCATCAAGACATCATTTTTAGCTCTCCGTAAAAAGTGAGTACCCAGTGCTGAGTGAAACAGCCATCAAAATTTTGATTCCATTTGCAAGAACCTATTTGTGTGAAAAGACATTCTCATCTGTTACGGCAATCAAAAACAAGTACTGCTGTTGGCTTGAAATACAAACGGCTCTCTGTGTTGCAGTGACGTCATTGGAGCCAAGAATCCATACACTTATTTCAAACAAGCAGCAACAAATATCACACTAATAATTTTGTTATAATTAAACAAGCTTTAATAATTTTGTTAAACAAGTGCATTTCATATTAATAAAATTGAACTTTTATGATCATTATTTTATAGATGTTTGTACCTTTTAAAAAAAATTCATGTTAGTGGTCCGCGAGATTCAAAATTGTGAGTTTAGTGGTCCGTGAGGTTCGAAAGGTTGGCGACCACTGATCTAGTTCACAAAAAGGCAACTGCCAGCCAGGGGATGTGTGAACAGATTCGTTCTGTTTAGCCTCTGATAATGCCTCCCCAGGCTGAAGGGAGCATTTGCTACAGTGATGAGCAATGGAGGAAGCTACACAGGTTGGGGTTTTCAACATTTCCTAAGTGGTTTAGGAGCCATGGTATATTGATTTGCAATGGGATTTGAGTCCCTAACTCACTTAGGCTCTGTTGAAAATTCCATTTTGTTTCCCATTTAAGCTACAACCGTTTCTCTGCACCATCACCAAGGGCAGAAGAGGAATCACTTCATGGATGGCCGTGCTGGGTGCTTTGTTCCTGTGCAGGGCCTAGCCCGAAGTGCAAGGGGTTAATGTTTTCCGAAACACTGTACCTGTCATTTAATGCAACCTGGGCCATTCCAAGGGTGGAACCATGTGTTCTCCAGCAGTACTGGCTGAGCCCCTGAGCCAGGTGACTGTTGGCACGGAGGCCCGAGCAGTATTCAGAGAGGGGGTAAGTCCATCCAGAGGCAAGGCAAGGCAATCAATCACCCCACCCTTCTCTTCCATTGGGGGTAAGAACTGTAAACCACCACCCCCCAGTCATGCACAAGAGAGATAAATGTCCTTCCCCCAGGAACAGTCAGCTTATGCCCCGGTGCATGAGATTGGATGGCCCTGCGTTTAGAAAGTTATTATTAGCCACCGGGACTAGATTCTCATGCTGAGGCCAGTGTGTGTGTGTGGGGGGGGGTGTTGTTTCTCCATGGGGTGATACAGTCGAGTAGTTTGCTAGGCCAGATGAGGCTGGGCTGCTCCGCCCTTAGGGGCGGGAATAGCTTGGCTCAGAGATGGAGGGTTTTGGGCTAGTGACATGTTGGGGCTGGCAGCAGAGAGAGAAGCAGAACAGCTCAGTGAGTCTCAGATTAACTCCTTTCCCCACAGAGGGGTCTCTGCACTGCTGGCGGCTCTAGTGTATGGGTGCGAGTGGCAGAGATCGGACCCAACGCTGGCTACCGTGAGACAGAGGAGGCCCCCACAGGACTTCAGATCAGGGAACCAGGAGCCCCTTCCTGCCCCTACTCATATTTCTGGGGTGTCCCTGCACTGGATGCTGCAATAGGAGTGAGGTGTACCCTATGCCAGCCCTGTACCAGGTGGATTCCGTAGGGGGGCTTTGCACGCCTGGAGGGGCATAGACGGGGCACAGAAGGGAATAGGGAATATTCAGCTGACTGAGCCCCGCTAGCTTCCAGGTCAGGCCCCTGCTGCTGTCACTGGATCAGCGCCTCTAGCTTGCTGGGCTGATGCGAAAGCCTAGGGTTGGTAGGGCTCTGGCTAGTGACAATTGGGAAATTCCTGGGCGGCCTGGATTTGTTTCAACATAAGGGCCCGATGAAATCCCTGGGGAAAACTCCCACTGAGTGCACTGGGAGCAGTGTCTGGATGGATCCAATAACCAGCGGTGTGCAGGACTAGCCATGGATGCTGCTCGGAGGATAATTTAACTGGTACACCTGGTATTTCCCCCAAAGGTGCAGCATTTCCTGACCTGTCCAAGCTCAGGGCACTGCTGCGTTTCTTCCTTTGTGCACCCTTTGCTGACTGGACAGCACAACCCAGCACCAGCCCCATGTACCAGTCAGGAAATGCTCTCCAGGAATGCCCTTTTGAGGAGCTGTTATATCATGCAAGCTGAATGGCAGGGGAGGTATAGACAGGGCCTCTCCAAGCAATATGAACGTATTCATAACCAACCAAACCCTCTTCTCTTCCCTGCAACTCCTGAGAAAACTGGCTGCAATTTTGTTCACAATGCTGTTCTGTTCACCCTTCTACACCCCTGGAAGTTGGAGGAATAGCATGTTTGAGAGGCATAGACCAGCAAGTACCTGTGCACAGGTGACACTGCCCATATAAAGATGCCGGGACTATCCCTTTCCCAGGTTTGAGCATCTCCTCCTCATCATTCCAGTTGCATCTGCTCCTAGAGCCCTTCCTCTCCCCTTGAGAGCACAGGACAAACTGGTGTGCTCGCATGCTACTCCCCATGTACTACCTGGAGCTGGAATGAACTCTGCTCCTTGGGGAACTGAGCAAGCAGGAAATAGACTGGAGACAGCACAGCTAAAAGAGACCACTGAGCGGGAGAGGAAAAGGTTTGGCATTTGGGCAGTTCAGATACTCAAGGTCTGGCAGTTCCTAGTCCGTGAAGGACAGTTTGTGTATTTGTGCACATACATATCAACAAATGTAGCATAATTAGCAATCTCAGCTCTGGCATAACAGGGTGGGGCAGGACACAAATGAGGGATATTCATAGATTCCAGGGCCAGAAGGGACCGTTGGGATCATCTTGTCTGATCTCCTGAACCACACAGGCCAGAAAACGTCCCCAAAATAACTCCCTTTGAACTAGCGCAGATTCTTAAAGATAACCATCCCCCCATCTAGATTTTAAACTGGCAGTAATGGAGACTGCACCCTGATGCTTGGTAAATTAATCCAGTGGTTAATTACCCTCGCTGTTAAATTATCCTCTGCCGCTGATATTGACGGAGCTAGTGGGGAGCTCAGGAGTACAATAGCCAGTCAGGACTGAGGAGGGAAGGGGCCAGGCCTGGAATAATGGATAATAATAAAGTCATGTAGGACAGGATTCAAGTGCACCGGGGGAGTCATACGTCCAGGTGGGCAGCGCACTTCCCGCTGTTATTGCTGGTTCTAAGTAGTGCTTGTTGCCCTGGGCTTCTGGAAGCACCAAAACCCACCCCCGACATGAACTATCAAACAGAGGAAGACATTGTGAGCATTTGGCCACTTACAGCGAAACTTGCAGCTACCTCAAGGAGTCCAAGTGTTCCCTTTGAAAAGCACATCCTGGCCATCATGGTGGGTTTGGATCCCCTCTCTGAAATAACACCTTGAATATCTCTCAGTAATTAAAAGTGAGACTCAACCTCGTGCCTCAGCTGCCGCAGGTGGGTTTGAAATGTCAGTAAGAGTGAAATGTACTTTCCAAAGTGTGTGTTGAGAAGGTAGCAGGGCCAGTCTCTCTTCTCCTCCATCACAGCAGCACAGCGTGTTCTGATTGATAGAACTGAGGAAACAATGCTAAAGAAGTGGGTTGGCAAACATCTGTATCTGTTTGTATTGAGATGTGCCCTTCAGCTGACATTGTAACTACCATTTCGAGTATGTAAGGGCATGCCTGTACAGGAACTCCTCACTTAACCTTGTTGTTATGTTTCTGAAAAATGCGACTTTAAGCAAAACAATGTTAAATGAATCCAATTTCCCCATAAGAATTAATGTAAATAGGAGGGGATAGGTTCCAGGGAATTTTTTTCATCAGACAAAAGACTATATTACACACACACACACACACACACACACACACACACACACACACACACACACAGTATAAGCTTTAAATGAACAATTTAATACTGGTACACAGGGATGATGATTGTGAAGCTTGGTTGAGGTGGAGGAGTCAGAGGGTGGGATATTTTCCAGGGAATGCCTTACTGCTAAATCACAGAGAGAGAGACTTGGGAATAAAAAATTGCCGATTTAAAGGATAGGTTACAAACCCTCGTTAATAGTGCCGCAATTTCACATTTGAGTTCTTTCAGGGTCTCACAGAAACTCAGTTGGGTTTGGAACAAGATGAAGATACCATCTTGTCTTTGGTATGGAGCACTTGGATCATCTCATCCACGGAGGATCTCAGACGCAGCTCTGCCCAGTGGCAACGGCTGGTGTTGGTC
Organism: Sternotherus odoratus; assembly: GCA_032164245.1. Lineage (NCBI taxonomy): Eukaryota > Metazoa > Chordata > Testudines > Kinosternidae > Sternotherus > Sternotherus odoratus. Next base: position 869,927 of record JAVMKO010000016.1, on the reverse strand, counting down.
AATGCTTTTCTTCATCCAGCTCTGACTCCTCGCAAACATGGGTGAGCTAACAGCTCCTCTCCAGTTAGAGAAAAGCATCTGAGACCCATTAGAGCTGGCAACTCGCAGTCTTATGTCCTTGAAGCAGGGCTGCTCAGCACAAATATTTACCTCTACGGCTGGCAGCGAATAATTTTAAATAACAACAAAATGTACAAATGTCACAATCTGCTGGCGAATATTTTGCAGAAGCAGTGGTGATATTCAATTATTTGTTGAAATTATTCCTGCGCTCCAGCTATAATTGATCTTAACCCCCATTTTTCTTAACAATGGGAGTGTCTGGGACACCATACTGGGTCAAACACTAGTGATGTTTAACCCAGTATGACTAGAGTCTGTGGTGGGCATTTTTTAACACAGTAGTGAATATATGAATCAACTAATTCCAATCATTTCCCTGTTCTCATTAGAGTCTGCTGCACAGAGATTCCTTTTGCTCCTCTGTTTTTGCCTGGGGCTAAGCTCAGTATTTGGGTGCAAGTCTACCAGGCTATCAGCTATCTGTAGTGGGCCTTACCAGCCTGGCGCTTGGAGCAGCCCCGGCAAAGCTCTGGGTTAGAAGTGGAGGAGAGGGGACGCTGAAAGTGCACTGGAGCCTAGCATGGCAGGTCTGCATTTACCAACCCTCTAGTAGTTCTTTTCCTGGAGCTGGTAACCAAACTGGGCCCTGGCCAGGGGTCACAGAGGGATTTGTGACAGATCGATGACATTGACACAAAGGAGAGAACAGATGTGAGAAAGAAATGGAATAAAAAGGTGATTTCTCAAGGAACTGGCAATTTTCCTTCAGTCTGTCAGCTTCATCTGAGCTTAACGATCTCCCATCAATCCGTACACAGATCTCAGTGTCTCTTCGGCTTCCTGGCAAGCATGTCTTTGCCCTCAGATAGCCAGGACACCTTGTCCTAGCAGCAGCTGCCCTGCATTTGCTGTACAGTTCTTTGTGAAGAGCCTGTGGGGAATTTTTTCAAATCACATAATGGTTCCGTAGCGATTTCAAATGCAGCTGCAGGATAGCTCCGTAGAAAAGGCAAACACGTGTTTGAACAGCGCAGGGCTGAGACACTTGCTTTTTCCACATCCTCTGTCACTCGGTTGCCTCCCCATTCAGTAAGGGGCCCACACTTTCCGTAACTTTCTTCTTGTTGGTAACATACCTGAAGAAACCCTTCTTGTAACACTTAACATCCCTTGCTAGCTGCAACTCCAAGTGTGATTTGGCCTCCTGATTTCTCTCCTGCATGCCTGAGCAAGATTTTTATATTCCTCCCTGGTCATTTGCCCAATCTTCCACTTCCTTCTGCCTGAGCAGTCAATTGTTCACCCTGGCTCTCCCATTCCTCCCTCCCGTAATCCGCCCTGTCTAACACAATCCGATGGTCCACCTCAGCTCCCCTCACAAATTCCTTCTGGCTTCCTTCCAGCCCTGCTGTCTCCTTCCTGCCCCCACATTTAACCCCCCACAGGCTGGCCCAGCAGGTCTAGCAGCCTCTCTGGCTTTCTAATTGTTTCTGTTTGCACATGCTCTGGCACAAGACAATGCAGTCACCACACAACCTCTGTTCCCGGAGAGCAGGTGTTTTGTGTGCGAGCTCACGTGGGCTGCCCAAGACAGAAATTCCAGCTCGTTTCCATCACAGCGATTAACAGGATCTCTTTGAAATACACGGTTACAGGGTGTCCCTATGCTCGCAGGGAGGGAATGTGTGTCTGCATGGCCCTCGGGAGCTGACAACGAGAGGCCACAGCCAGTGACCATACCACCCCTCTGGCCAGAAAGAATTAAACATTCACATGATGCACAAAGTACCATTTGGAAACATCCTCAAATGGCTGCAGGGCCTAGGCAAGAGCCTCCCTGCGCAGATAACGAGTCTCTAAGGTGCCACAAGGGCTCCTCGTTCTTTCTGCAAATAGACTCACATGGCAACTACTCTGGAACCTGAGAAAAGAGGTTCATCTGCTCCTGCAGACAGTGTGGAAACACAGGCCCACGCACAGCTCAGTGACTTTGGAGAGTATATCTACACCAGAGCCAGATGGTGTCATTTCCCGCTGGAGCAGACGTACCTGTGCTCCCACCAGAAAGCCCAGTCACCAGTTTAATTACAGGCACCCTCCCAGGCTGCAGACACAACGGGGCAGTTTGAGCTCTGGGCAATGCTTGGTTGGGCCTTACCACTTCCCTGTTGTCTCCTAGGTGGGAGTGCTGAGTGAGCTGGTGTGCTGAAAATTAAGTGTAGCCATGGTGGTGTGAGTGGCAGAGGGGACTAGCCATCCCAAATGCTATCCTGTCTGAGATTACCTTCCAGTTCTAGAGTAGACAGACCCTAAGCCAGGAAAGCAGAGTCTGTGCTGGTTCCACAGAGAAATCACCCACGCTTGTTCACAGTGCATGGAGAGTGTCCTCCATCCCTGCTGCTGTGAGACAGGCTTTTGTGCAGGAGTTTCAGAGGGAAGGACTGCAGTCTGGAATCCCTGTGTTCCTGAGTTTGGAGCTAAGTAATTTAAACCTATTTCTACTTGTGTTCTGGGGAGCAGATAGGAAAGGGCAAGGAAGTCATTAGTGTCCTTCATTTGATCACATTTTCCAAATTGGACCTTGATTCTGGGTGCTTCACTTTTGGGGCCCAACTTGAAATGCCTGCAGCTCACATAGACCTTGTGGGGGTTATGGGTCTCACGGAGTGGCCAGGGCGATGTTCTGGAACTGCTCCCTAGGAAGCGTCCGGAGGGAAGCGTCCTCTCTCCATACACAGCCTGTCTCCAAGGCTAGGAGCTTCACAGGTTACAGCTTCCACCTTCCTGGGTCTGACCTCGGAGCATTCAGCACCTTCTGCCCCTCTGTGCGCTTCCCCCAGCGAGCCCGCTCGGGCGGGGTCCTGGGGAGCCTGTGGTCTGCACCCCAACTCCAGTCAAACGTGACTCTCAGCCAGCCAGTAAATCAGAGGTTTATTAGTTGACAGGTGATTTAACACAGAGCTGGTAGGTACAGCGAACCAGACCCCTCAGCTGGATTCATTTTGGGGGCCCAGGAAGGCCAGACCCTGCCTGGGCCTGCCTCCCTTTTGCCCAGCCAGCTGCAGACTGAAACTCACTCTCTCTAGCACCTCCTCCCCCCTGGCTCAGCCAAGTCAGCTGACCTCCCTCCCCCACTTGGAGTCAGATTACAGCTTCAGGTATGGACACCTGTAGAGAGGGAGGAGGGAGTCGGATACTTGCTTACACTGTCTCTCTGCTTTGCACCAACTGCACATCCCTATCCCTTCACTTCGGGCATGTCTTCACTACCACTTTAATTCGACCTTAGCGACGTTAGGTCGAATTAAAGGTGTACCTGTCTTCACATACATGCCCTTAAAGTCGATTTAAAGGGCCCTCAAAATCGAATTTGTAACTCCTGCCTGACGAGAGAAGTAAGGCTAAAATCGACTTCTCTATGTCTACTGTGAGTAAGTGAAGAGGCATCTGAAGTTAAGCCTCCGACCTCCGAGCAGCCCCGCGCCCCCCTGCCCACCTGAACAGCCCCCCCGCCTGACCCCCCCGCCCGCCCGAGGGGGGGGGGAGAGCCGCGCGGGGCTGCTTGAGCGAGCGGGTCAGCTGCTTGGTCAATTTCAGGTGAAATTGACTAGGCAGCTGACCCGCTCGCTCAAGCAGCCCGGCGCCGGGGGGCGGGCGGGGGGGGGGGTTCGGCGGGGGGGCTGTTCAGGCGGGCGGGGGGGGGGCCCGCAGGGCTGCTTTGGAGGGGGGGGGGTCTGGCATGCATTGCACTGTGGGCTACCTACCCACAGTGCAATGCGGGCTATGTCGACCCCTGCAAAAGTTCTAGGACAGACAGTGTCGACCACTGTCGACCTGCTGTCCTGGTGGGGACACACTGATTCGATTTTCTAAAATTGAATTTAGAAAATTGAATGAAGGGAAATCGACCTAGTCCTGTAGTGAAGACATATCCATAGACACTCAAGAAATGCATAGGGGAAACTGAGGCACACACACAGTATTCCAACTCCATTACAGTGGGGCTCTGTACGTTTGATATCCAGAAGGGTCCCATCATGGGGCCAATGGCTCTTCAGGACAATTAGATCCTTATTGGCCCAGGACGAACCAGTGGGCTACACCTGGTAGCACTCAGGTGCTGTAAGTTCCTCCCTTTAGCTAATTAGCAATGGAGCAGCTGGGCTAGAAAGAGGCTGCTAGACTAGTATTAAGGAAAAATTACTTAAAAGGAAAGGGGTGAGAAAATGAGGTCTTTCTAGGGAAGCCCTGCAGCTGGTGCAGGCTGGAAGGAGCCCACAGGAGGTGGAGGAGGCCTGCATGAGGGCTTGGAGTTGACAGTGGGAAGCCCAAGGGCACTGTTAGGATCTCAGGGGGATGGGAGACAGGGACAGAGCTCCTCTCAGTGGGCACTGGGAAGAGAACTGACACAGATCTCCAGTTCAGAGAGTCCTAAAGGTGGAAACAGACTCTGGGGACTGGAGTAAGAAGGAGAGAGGTCTAGCAGAAGAAACCCACAGGGACCAGAGTAGACTCCTGCAGGGAAGCCCTGAGTAAGGGCCTACAACAGACAGAAGAAACCCCCAGGAAGTGGGTTAGGCTCTTGTGGGAGAAGTCCTGGGAGAAGTCTTGTAAGTGGGAGCAGGAAAATCCCACATGTAAAGTACCAGAGGCCCGCCAGGAGGGAGGTAGTGTGGGGAATCCTGCCAGAGAAGTAGGGGGATCTGAAGAAGAATTAACACAATTAACACGAATTAACAGAATTAACACTAACACGGCTACCTCTCTGATGACTGAAGAAGAATTGTTACTTTGGATTTGTTAGATCTTTGATATGGCCCTTTTTATTACCCCAGAAGGGGTTTGGACTTCCATGTGACTTGGCCCAGACTCTGAGCCATAGAATCATAGTGGGGTTAGCAGACACTGCAATGGCATCTAGTCTAATCCCCCTGCCGAAATGCAGGATTTGTTGTGTCTAAACCATCCAAGACAGATGGCTCCGGCCTCCTTGTGAAAAAGATCCAGTTGGAGCTTCCACAACCCTCCTAGGTATCTGTTCCATTGTCCTACTAATCTGCAATTAGGAAGTTTTTCCTGAGATTCAGTCTAACTCTGCTGTGCTATTGTCTCTTATGTTCTTCCCTCTGTGGCGAAAGAGAACTTTTCTATGGCAGCCTTTCAAGTATTTGAAGACTGTTCTCATGTCCTCCCCCCATTAATCTCCTTTTCTAAACTAAACATACCCAGTTCCTTCAGCCTTTGCTCCTATGGCTGCATTTCACCCCTCTGATCATCTTTGTCACTTGCCTCTGGATCCTTTCCAGTTTCTCTACATCCTTTCTATACCTTGGTGACTAAAATTGGACACAGCTCTCCAGCTGAGGCCTAACAAGCACTGAGTAGAGTGGTGTCACCTCCTGTGACTCCCACACCGTACCTCTGTTAATGCAACCTAACATTGCATTTACTTTTTTTTGCAACAATGTTGAGGTTGTGATCCAGCACACCTGCCAGATCTGTCTCAGTAAATCCTGCATAACCACCCGCCAATCAAAAACCACTGAGCCAGCTGGACCCATGTCACAGTGAGACACAACTGAGAATGCCAAATGTAGATGAACTGCTCAGAAATAGGGCAGGTTCACCCCAAGACTGGTGGCTAATCCTCCATAGGCTATTCCAAATCAGCAACAAAAGTAAACTTCTGTTTCGCCACACTGGCTAACAAGAAAACACAAGGGTAATTTCCTCAGGCATTCCAGTTCTTCTATCACCACTAAAAACACTGGCTTCAGAGATGAGTGGTTCTTTATAACCGGTCTCATCAAACAATAGGTTCTTCTGATCCCAAAGGATCAGCCGCACACCCAGGTCAATATATAACTTAAGTTTTACCCCAAAATCACGCTACTGCCAATCCATTAGTATATAAAATCTAAAGGTTCATTCATAAAAAGAAAGGTGAGAGTTAAAATTGGTTAAAGGAATCAAATACATACAGTAATGGCAAAGTTCTTGGTTCAGGCTTGTAGCAGTGGTGGAATAAACTGCTGGCTTAAGTCAAGTCTCTGGAGTACATCCACAGCTTGGATGGGTCATTCGATCCTTTGTTCAGAGCTTCAGTTTATGACAAAGTTCCTCCAGAGTTAAGAAGCAGGTTTGAAGACAAAATGGAGGAGTGGAGGGAATCCCATTGTTCTTACTGTGGAAAATTACAGCAACAAGATGGAGTGTGGAGTCACATGGGCAAGTCACATGCTCATGCCCAATTTCACTCAGTCATTGCAGAAAGCCATTACCTACACTCCAGGGAGCACATTTACATGATAGACCACTCAGTGTAGATAGGCGTCTCCATGGTCCATTGTCAACCAAGTGTTTCTTGATAAGCCACTTAATTTGAATAGTCCCTCCAAGATGTGCTGGGCGTTACCTTTTGGTCATTACCCCAGGAGTAAACATTTGAAATCCAAGTACAGAGCCAATATTTATAACTTCCCATACAGAAATGATACATGCAGACAGAGAGCAGAATTATAGTCAGCGACTCATAACTTTTCCACAGACACCTCACTTGACAACCTTTGTACAAGATTTGTTGCAAATATATAACAGTGGTTGCAACAATTATCTAGGTGGTCATATTTTAATCAGATAACATCACACCAGTTGTCCCCCATTTTGTATTTGTGCATTTGGTTTTTCTTCCCTAAGTTAGTATCTGGCATTTCTCTTTGTTGAATGTCATTGGGTTGGCTATAGCCCAGTTCTCCAGTCCATCAAGATCCCTCTGAATTGTAGCTCTGTCCTCCACAGTGTTGGCAACCCCCCTAGCTTTGTGTTATCTGCAGATTTGATCCAGATGCTCTCTAGTCATACATTCAGTTCATTACTAAAGTTGTTAAACACCAGACCCAGAACAGATCCCTGTGGAACCTCACTCGAGACTGCCCTCCAATCCAATGTCATTCCATTAATGGCTACTCTTTGTTGTGGTTGTTTCATTATGTGGAAGACCTGGCAAGAGGCAGCCAGCCAGCAGGAGGCATCAGGGATGAGGACCCCTTTCAGCATTGTACCCTGACACAAGGGGACACTACAGGTGGTGAGCACAACACCCTACATTGTCATGCGGCTTGGGAGCCCAAGATTATGAGCGAATTTCAAAATGTTTGGCCTTGGCAACCAGTTGGCTATTTGGGGAAAGCCAAACTTTAAAGAAACATCTGATACAATAATAACAACTACTGAGAACAACTGGCCATCTCCATGTGGCCCTTAAGACCTTTCTTATGTAAAGCAGCAAATCTTTGGGGTTTGGTTTGTGTTTAGTTTTGCTTTTAATTTTCTCGTTCCATGTTCTCAGGAGTGCAGTCGAGTTATGCTCATACTGTCCCATGTTATGCAACATTCAGGTTTGTTTGGTTTGGTTTCTCTCTGTAATGTTCTTTGTGGCTAAAATCCAAACACTGCGGTGGAATCTTCTAAATCAATAAGAACGTTATTGCTAGGCAGAGAGGCGATTTTCTGCCTGCGTCCTTGGGGCTGAAGGGCTCCTGGCAGAACCAGCAGAAGGGAGCTTACAGCCTTCTTCACACTCCAGCCCTGCCATCCTGCACCTTCACTAGCTCAGTGATTAGCAGAGTGATGAGTGGAATGGAGCTGTCAAGCTGTCCTGCAGTGGCTTAAGAGCATGAGCAGTAACCTCAGGGCAGACTGTGAGGAACTAGGGCACAAACCCCACATTGGCTGTGAGTTCTGTACTTAGATTTCACCAGCCAGTTATCAAGTGTAAACTCCTCAGGCTCCCTAAACCTGGAGTCACAGACACAGAGTATCCTTGGACACTCCGATCTGTTGCACCACCCAAGTGAGCCTGACTTTGTGATGGATGGTCCCTTACACCAAATATCACAGCAGTATTCAGGTTACTCCCAGTCCCGAAGGACCAGTCACTTACCCTCGGTCAATTGCACTTTAGACCTCACACCAATGACAATGATTGTAGCCAATCCTATAACAAATTAAGATTTATTAAATAGGAAAAGGAAACAAGGGAGTTATTTATAAGGTTCAAGCAGGTAAACAGACATACACAAGTAAGTTTCTAAAGGTAATAAAAGCTCTTATAATAAGCAAGCGCTCGATGTCCCAGAGGGCAAACCCAGGCTAAGCACTTGCGATCCTTTGCATATGCCTCAAAAACCTTGCCCCCAGAGTCCAAGCAGCATAGAGATCTAGTTCCGTCTTGTTCAGGGTTTTTATCCCCCTCCTGCCTTGTGCTCTGAGCTGCAAGCTCTGCTGATGGGAGGAATGCACTTCATGGTGCAGAGAGCAGAGCAATAAAGTCTTTTGTCCTCTTTAATGTTCCACAATAATCCATCTGGGGTCGATGGACCTTCCTTGTTGGCATCACCCCTTCCCTTGGAGACCAGCACTTTATTCTAGTTAACGTCTCTCTCCTGTTTGGTGATTTGCACAGTCACAGAGGCTGGCAATACAACTGCTCGGATGTTACCTTGAACTATGGGGTGCGAATGTTGTGAGTGAGAGTAATGCTGACAGCAACTCACAAGCATTAAATTAAGTCTAAACACTATTCACATTGTTAGAGTTCTCATACCTGTGTTAACAACCCTAACGGACTGATGAGCCACCCTGGTTCCAGCGAGGGCTTCAGTTGAGACAGGGGAACTCTGGCATGAGCTGGCACCTGCTCTGAATGCAAGAAGACAGGAAATTGCACCTCGGTTCCACTCCTCAGGGAGGTGCCAAGGAGCAGCCAGCATCCCAGAGTGACCGGAGCTCGACTCGCTCGTCTCCTTTCCAACTGTGTGTACAAAGCCTCTTCCTTTCCAACTGTATGTACAATCTCCCAGTTCCAGGTCCCTGCAGAGGCTTCAGGCAGAACAGCTACAGTCCCACCAGAGAGACTAGCTTTGCATGTGGTCACCTGACCAGAAGCAGTAACCTCGGGAGACCGCCTGTTCTCACAATGTCCCCAGGCCCTTTCGAAGCCTTATGGGGGTCTGACAACTCTTGGATCAGCATCATAACATCTTGTTGCTCGGGTGAGCCCAATGTTTGGTAGTGGTTCCATCTCTAACTCCATGCACAGACATCAGTTACTGTTTCAGCTCTTTCACCAGCACTCTCTGATAGGGGGAAGGGATGGGAAGGATGTTTTGTAAGTGCCAACATGGTGATCATGTGCCATAGTGGTGATCATGAAAGCAAGCATCTGATAATGTTCAGTGCCTAGATATTACAATGATTGGTGCTATAGAAACCCCACACCTTGGATAGATTACAGCAGGGGAATGCTTATCTGTAGGGGACATGTTGCTGCACCTTAATCCAGACCCATGTCATCTGTACTGTTCCAGACTCTCCAGGACACAGGTGGCTATCGGTTACTGAACTGAATGGTGGTTTGTATTGTGGCTGCCTGGCTGGAAGTAGCTTGTTTGAGATACCACCAGGCTCTCCTTGGTTTGAAAGCACAGTTGTGGAAACCATTACCCTCAGATTCTGTTTGCTAAGCACTATTTGCATCGTATCCATTTGTCTTCACTCTGCTCGACCTTGTTCAGACTTGGCCTAGATCCAAACTTCTGTCCCTGCTTTTGTTTAGCTTGGCAGCCTTGGTTGTCTACATGATGCTAAATTTAACCACATTGTGGTTGTTCGACCCAAGTGACTGAGGCCCTTTGAATAAGATACTGAAATCTTTCCCGTTTGAGTTCAGTTTTGCATTTCAGGAGGCCTAGGTCCAAAAGTAACACCCTCCCTGCCTTTCCCGGGTCACTCGCTCAGTTCTTGGTAAATCCTGTATTTCTGAAACTCTGTCCAAATCAAACAGCTGGGACGCCCAGAGGAGAGCTACAGAATATAGGAAATAATAGAATAGCCATAAAACAGAGCTTAGATTAACAGAATGGGGCCCAAAGAAAGGGATTGAACCTATTTGATGTCACTGAATCACACAATGTTGGAGCTTTGAGATTTCTTTTGCCTTGCTGGATGTCCATGTATTTTCCTCAGGAACTCAATGTAACTCAATTGAACACACCCAATGGGGCGCAGGTATAACACATGTATCCATCCCACACTGCTTCCAATGGAATATCTCACCACTGGAATTCAACATCTGAATGGCTTAAGAACTGTATAATTAACTCTGAATGAAATATGTAGTAGACAGAGCCCAGGAGGAAGGGGGGGGGGCAGTGTCCATCAAGGAGAATGATGCAGGACAATTCTGCTTAAATTCACAGGGATCATTCCCTTGTAAAACATCAGCCTGGAAAAGGTAGGTAGTCATTGGATGGACCCAAGATTTCACAGTGCAGAGGATTAGCATAAAGCATATACAGTACTTAAGCTGTGAGGGGCAAAGTCTTGGGGTAGTTTGTCATAGCTCCATTGAGTTTACTGGAGCTATGACACTTTGCACCAGCTGAAGATCTGACCCTGAGGAATTAAGGGGACTTAAACAGAACCTAAACATTGGCTTTCTGCTCAGGGGTGAGACTTGCCCTTAATGTTTCGGGTTGTGTCTCAGTGAAATATAAAATGAGAGTTGAAATCTTCCCTGGGCCTCATTAGCACTTTGAAATACCAGGGGAACTATCACACTTAGCTTCCAGTCCAGCACGAGTCAGCAGAAAATCTCAGTTCTCAATTCCCATACAAAAAGTTAGTTAAGTTTAATAACAGCTGGTTATTCTAAAACCAACCAGAACAGCAAGTTATTATGGAAAAAATCACAGTCAAGAGCTTTGGAATATTCCCGGGAGGTTGTCTGGAAATAGCAGAGGTAACAAAGAGTCCTATGGCACCTGAAAGACTAACTAAAGTATTGAAGCATAAGCTTTTGTGGGCTAATACCCACTTCGTCGGATGCAAGTGGGTATTAGCCCACAAAAGCTTATGCTTCAATACTTTAGTTAGTCTTTAAGGTGCCACACGATTCTTTGTTATCTCTGCTATTCCAGACTAACACGGCTACCTCTCTGATTCTTGTCTGGGAATAGTCATTCTCCTTGATTTTCACTCCATTTCCAAATCCCTGGCTAGAAAGTGAAATGGACTAATTCAAGTCAAACCTTCACTTTCCATCTCCGCCCTCGTCACCAGCATTACTGTGCATGTGCTCATGAAACAAAAGAACACAGGGCGGGTCTGCAGCCAGTGCAAAGTGGCATAACTAGACTGGCATCAACGCATGTGGCCCCACATTTACAAGAGGGTTGATTTGAACTGGGAAGCTCCTTGTGATGGAGTTTACAAACTCCACACTGAGCTAGAAGGGGGCACTGGGCCCAGCTAGCCCAACCGCTGTAACCCTGCAGAGCATGTTCCAACACGCACAGGCTTGAGAAGGGTGGAGAGGAGCACAGACCGACCCTTCAGGGGCTGGAGGTGCCTCCTGAAAGTGCCAGGACTTGATGCTCAGCTGTTTGGGGCTGGCAGTTTAGGAAAAAGCAGACTGACTGCATCCCCCGCTCAGTCCCACTCTTACTGCACACTGGCATGTGAGGAAATGCTTGGTCTCAGGCAGGCAGGTGCTGAACACTTTCTTTGCAGATTGTTCACTGTCAAAGGGGGAGGAGAAGAGGAAATAAACAAACCCAAATAGAATTAAATGTGTATCCCAGGTGGCATTTCCTTTCCAGGACTTTGCCATGCAGTGCTCTTTGCTTGGGAATGACTTGGATATTCCAGTGGTGGGTGTTATAGAAAGTACAAAGACAGGCAGACAAATCATTGGGGCATCATTTCAGAAACATTACTGGGAAGGGAATTTGCTTTCTTAATGAGCCCGTCTAAATTTGGGAGTGTGGGGGAACAGTGGCCATCAATATGGAGCATATTGATCTGTGAAGGGGGGGGGGGAGTTTGGGGGCAGGAGCTATCACCCTTGCCCCATAGCCAAGAATTCTGCTGATCTAGATCCATATTCACTGTCCCATTTCCCAGAAAACCTTTGAGTGACTTGTTTCAAACAGGCCAAAAACCAAAAGAAAGCACAATTCGCCTCGATCCTGGGAGGAAGCAATATAATTTCTGGACAATTTGGAGCCTTTTTGTAAAGTCAGAAGCATGAGGCAATAAATACACAACTTGTCATGGAAGCTTGGTTATGACTTGGCTATGAGCACCGACCAGGACCCATGAAAACTCAGCTAAATTTTAGAAGCTTGAGGAAAAAGAACAATTCTTGGAGACTGTGCTGAGTGTAAATGTTAGACCTGATTTGGGACAACGTCTCTGGTTCAAGAGACTGCCCAGTGGACACCAGGAGTGAGACTCCTCCACGAACACTGAAATCACTGAGAGCTGTGTTAAGTGGCGAATTGGTGAGAAATCACTGAGAGCTGTGTTAAGTGGCGAATTGGTGAGTGGCCAGTAGGGTGGCCAGCAGAGAGGCATGGAGATCAGCCAGCAGGGCAGCAGGTGAAGAGGTGCAGTGATCAGCCGGCAGAGTGGCTGGCAGGGAGCCATGGAGCACCGATTGGCCGGCAGGGCAGCCGGTGAAGCGGAACGGCGAGTGAATGTCCAGGCAGAGGAGCGAGTAAAGTGCCTTCTTACCCCCCTGCCACTCAGGGTGGGAGATGAACCCTAAAGATGCACCTCTGGACTCTGGATCTGCACTGACCAAGGACAAGAACTACGAGTGGGATGCAGAGAAGGGCCAGGCACCTTATAGGGACTTTTGGTTGATGGACTTAAGAACCTGATGGAAAAGGACACTTACTTACTTGGGGGTGGGTCTTTTGTACATGGTTGATGTTTATGAAACCTCTTTACACTGTTTCCCTGAATTAATGCTGGATTACTCCCTCCCTATTTTATTAAATGTTTCTTTTTTACACTCAGGCTCTGTGCTTGCAAGAGGGGAAGGACTGACTCTTAGAGGTGCCCAGGGGGTGGAGTGTCATTGTCCCAGGTTACTGGGTGGGACTTGAGCTGGTTTTGTGCTGTATTGTTGAAGAGAAACCCCTAAATATTGAACCCGGCTCTTGTTGCTGCCCATTCGAGTGGGCAGAAGGGCTACACGGATGTAATCTGGATGATCTGACACACGGAATCCAGTCTGCCATTCCAAAAGGGGTCAACAGTCAATCAGATTGCTGCTGTCTCATGGGAAATACGCTAGCTCCCAAAAATCTAAATTAAAATGGGGAGAGGCCAGTTCAAAGCCCGGAATTTCAGTGCCCATTTGAAACTGACTTTAAGAAGAGTCAGAGAGGGAGCCATGTTAGTCTGGAATAGCAGAAGTGACAAGGAGTCTTGTGGCACCTTAAAGACTAACTAAAGTATTGAAGTATAAGCTTTCATGGGCTAATACCCACTTCATCGGATGCATCCACTGCTTCCATCCGACGAAGTGGGTATTAGCCCACAAAAGCTTATGCTCCAATACTTTAGTTAGTCTTTAAGGTGCCACAGGACTCTTTGTAACTTCTGACTTTAAGAAGGCGCTAGAAAAGGAACAGTGTACAGCAATGGCATTTTGCAGCTTCCGCCTGTTCTTTAACTGCATTTTAATACAGAAATTATTGCTGTGCACAACAGCATGGAGAGGACAAAGTGTACGGTGTGAACAGTGCCACTAGGGCGGTACACAGCCTGCCCTGGCCTTAGTGGAGGAATAGCACCTCTCTGTGGTTCCTGTGCAGAATTCATTGATACAGCACTGAAAGCAGGCACATGTCCTCCAGGTGTAGGTTAAATGCCAAAGCTCCAATCAACAGCAGGAATAAGGTGACCAGATCACAAGTGCGAAATATCAGGACACACTGGGGGGCGATGGGGGGGGGGTTGGTTGTTTTCAAGGATATTTTGCACCCTAGGCAAAATTTTTAACTAGCACCCCCCTCCCCTTTTCCCAGAGCATTGCTTACTATAAATTTTAAAAATGAATATTGCATAGTGTAATGTAGCATGGGGAAGAGGGTTGGGGTGCAGGGGGGCTCTGGCTGGGACTAGGGATAAGGTGTTTGGGGTGTTGGCAGGGCTCAGGGCTAGGGCAAAGGGTTGGCATGTGGGGGGAGGGCTCCGGCTGGGGCTGGAGATGAGGGGTTTGGGGCACAGGGCTTGGTAGAGGGTTGGGGTGTGATTTGGGATGGGTGCAGGCAGGCTGCTCTGTCACTGGGGCCAGAGAGGGGGATTCCCCCAGCCCTTTCCCTGCTGGGAGCAGCAAGCTTTCCTGCCCCCCCCCCCCGCCTGCCAGCAGCACACTCACTCACCCCATCACTGGTTGCACAAGGAGGTGGGCACTAGGACCGTGCGGCAGAGAGAAGGGAGGCTTCCGACAGTCTCGCTCTGCTCCAGAGCCATGGAAGGTTTAAGGGGCAGCAAGGGCCGGGGGACCCTGGGGGGAGGGGCGGCCAGAGCCAGGTTCTGGGGGGGGGGCTCTCTGCCCCCACCTCCCTCTGCTGGCCGGCGCCTGCATGCAGGCAGGGCCCCCCCAGCATGTGCCGGGCGGCAGAGGGCTCCCCTGCCATGGCCGGGGGGCACAGCCCGCCTTCCCCCAATGTCTCTGCGGGGGGAGGGAGGGGAGTGGGCTCTCTGTCCCCTCCCCCGCCCGGCACTGGCTGCAAGCCGGCAGCAGCAGCAACTCTCCTCCCCCCTCCGCCCCTCCAGCATGTGCAGAGACCTGGCCGCCCAGTCTCTGCCTGGCCCTGGGGCAGTGGGGCGTGCCGTGTGCTCCTACCGGCGCCCTGCTCTTCTGACCGTCCCAAAATCGGGACAAAAGGGCGTCCAAAGTATGGTCGGGACGTGGGACAAAAGGCAAAAAATCGGGACTGTCCCGATAAAATCAGGACGTCTGGTCACCCTAAGCAGGAATAAGCTGTGCTTTGATGGCTGTGATTTACAACATGTATCAAAAGGTATTTACCAGCAATGAAGGGACATCCAGTGGGAAGAGGAGCTAAAGGGAGCTGCTGAAAGGTAAAGCCCAGGGAACAAGGAAAAGAGAAGGACAGAGAGAGAAGCAGGCACAATACAAGGGACATCTGGGAGTGAGCGGAGCAGGGGAGGGGGAGGAGAGCCTGGAGCTAGTGAGAGAAGATGAGGGTCAATGCTCCTGCCATTGAGAAACCCCAGGAGCAGCTGTGAGGGGTCTGGAGACAGCAGCCTGAGGCAGAGTCTCAGAGGTAGTCTAAGAAGACTCTATGGCACAGTGAAACTGAGGCACCAAATCCCACGCAGGGATCTTCAGGTTATTTTCTGACAGAACAAAGGCACGAAGCACTCTCCTGGCCTTGCTGTCCTCCCCGCAGAGCTCCTGGGAGCAGAAGAGGCTCTGGACTAGCCAGTGTAAATCAGAGGAAGGGGTCCCCTGAGGAGTCAGGGAGAGAACAAACTCTTAACAAATGCTAGTCACCATGACCTAAAGCACCCCTGTATTCACACCCTATCTCTCTCTTTGCCCATCACCCCCCAGCCAAGGTATGGGCCACCAACTGGTGTTGGTGTTTCAGTAGCAATTGGTTCCCTTATGGGGTGGAGTTGCTAGCCCCACACCTACGTTAAGCTTACAGCACTTGGTATTCCCAGGAGGTCTCCCATCCAAGTACTAGCCAGGCCCAACCCTGCTTAGCTTCCAAGATTAGACAGATCAGGCAATTCACACCCTATACACTACTGTAATAATTACTGTGCAAAATAACACACTAATCATCAGTATCCTTGTGTAATGGGTGTACAAAATACATATTAAGAGTTATGAACAGAAGCTGAAACTATGACTGCAAAGAATCAGAGAGGTAGCCGTGTTAGTCTGGAATAGCAGAGGTAACAAAGTCCTGTGGCACCTTAAAGACTAACTATAAAGTTTTGAAGCATAAGCTTTCGTGGGCTAATACCCACTTCGTCGGATGCAAAGTGTTTACCAGACAAGCCTGGGGAGGAGGTAATTGGTTTCTCAAAGACAAAGGACAAGCTAATTCCTCTAGCCAGGTGTCATCAATTTTTATTGGTCATCACCTGTCAAGTGGCCATTCTTCGGCAAAGAAGTGGGGCATGAACAAAGTGATCTGCGTTTTTGTAAGCCACAACAAGCAACCTCTTGTCTCCATATTTCCTTCTTCACGGCTGGAATGAACTTAATCCTGGGGTAGTTCTCAGGAAAATGCATTTCAATGGGTCTACCACCTCTCCCTCTCTCTCTTTTACCTAAGAAGACAAAGGAACCAGCCCTTTGATTTAGGGTTGGGGGGATGGATCCTGACCTGAGAATTTGGTCAGCTATGTTGCTGGGAACATGAGTGAGGATTCTACGTCGAACCAAGTCTAGCTTGTTAAGTTTTAGCTACTATGGAGTGTTTTATCTTTATTTCATTTGTAACCATTTCTGACTTTAATGCCTTATACTTGTACTCACTTAATCAATCTCTTTGTAGTTAAATAAACTTGTTTTGTTATGTAATCAAAACTAATCCAGTGTTGTGTTTGAACTGAACTGCTTGATAACTCTGACTAAAGTAGCAAACTGTCACATGCTGACCTTTTATGGGGCAACGGACCCTCTATAGCTGAACTGTCTGGGAGAGGGCCAAACAGCACAGAACATACATTTTGGGAGGAAATTCAGGACTGGGAGCGTGTTGAGGCCGCCCTGCAGATAGTAACCGAGGCTGGGGGAAGCCAGAGTGTGGCTGGTTGTGAGGCTGCTGGGGTCAGAGCTGCTGAATGAGAGATGTGACTATACAGACACTTGGGGTGACCTGCGTGTTGGCAGCTTGTGTGTGAGCAGCCCAAGTTGGGAGCTACAACTGCAAAGCATTTTGAGGCACCCAAGGTTGCAGGGCAGGGGTGACACGACCCCTCACTGGTCTGGATTCTTTTTCTTCACCGCTTATCCAAATGGTCAATTGTAACGATCGTTTGTCAATTGGTCTGTTCCTCTGGAGCCACAAGGACTTGATGGGCCCAGAGTCCAATGCACCCAGGTGAGAGGGAGTCGGCCTCCGGGACACCTCTACCTCAGTGGGTGGAATTTTATCCTGGATGTTACAAGCCACCCGGAGAATGGCATTCACTGAAACGGCAGACCTTGGCACAGTCGTCTGTAGACCAGAGTGACCATAAACATTGTGTTACCAAAGTTGCTCCTCTTTATGCCCAGTAAATGATTTAGGCATTTTGTGTGGAAAGACTCCAGTTTTCCCCAGTCTGAGTGACACAGTGTGCATGTTTTGCAACCATACAGCAGTACGAGGAGGATTCAGCTTGAATAGATCCTGAGCTTGTTGTCATGCAGAGATTATTAGTTGTAAACAACCCATGGCAGATGCTGCAGTGCCAATCCGTGTGAGAGTTGGAGGAACTGGTGATGAGTAAAGAACCCAAATAGCAAAATCTGAAGACTGCTTTGATAGTTTCATTATTCAAAGAGATTGGAGTCAAAGGAGGACCTGATTCTAGGTTTTGCAGCTTTGTCTTTGACTATGAAACATGGAGACCAACCTTAGCCGACTCCTCCTCCCTTTGCTGGAGAGCCTCGCAAAACCTTTCAGGGCTCTATACTGGAAGAACGATGTGATCAGCATGGTCAAGGTCTGACAGCGAGAGATCACCGACTTGACGGAATGCAGCATTCGGAAATCTATTGCCCTACAAAAGAGTGCAGGGGCCAAGACAGCCCTTCCTGATCCTGGCCACTGATTTCAAATGTGCTGACAACTGATTCCCATGGTCTGGATTGCACCCCGGAATGTGACAATCACATCACTTATTGTACTACTGGAAGGTGCTCAGATGCTACAGGGATGAGTGCTGTGACAGAACCTCTAGAGAAGAGAATTGAACTATTACCTCACCCAGTCCATTTCTGTCTGGCCAGTACAGGACTGTGCCTGCTGGAACATTTTCAAATGTTTTCCCAGTCGAGCTTTTTAAGTCCCCAGCAATGGAGTTTCTATCAATGGTCCTCGCATTCATCACAATGTGGGTTGGCCAAGCCAGCTTTCCAGAATCCAGAAAATAGCTCCAATTCTTGGTGAAAACATACACTGCACATTGGCACCTTCTCCTGTCCCAGGTCAGCTTCAGGTTCTAATCTTTAAAGCTGTCTCTGGTCCAGATCCCCCACCGCTGCCACAGTCGTGATCAATACGTACTGTATCTCTGATGGTTTCAAGGGGGAATGTTTGGTTGGCTTCATTCGCAGTGCAAGGACCTTGGCTGTGGAATTCCTTAGCACTGGAGGTCAGGGTAGGTCTAGTCTTGCCACACTGAGAGTGCACTGTATGTTCCGTCTCTTTGCTCAGACCTGCTCTCAGAACTCTTGCTACAGGATGGCCCAGTAGTGACATACCCTGGAGGCAAAAAACACGAGTAATCCAACTTCAGATTAAGAAAACTGCAGAAAATGGAGGCGGGGTGGTGATCCTGATCCAGCTGGATGAAAGTGAAACTATTCTGCCTCTAGATACCTGGGTAAGAATAGACAGATGAGGAGACAGGCATATCTAGTGAGTGACATGTCAGGTAATGACAAAATGAGACTTTCCCAAAGGTCAGCCCTTCCTGTTGAGCAGTCTGTGATTTTCTGCTACAGGCATTGTCATCAACCACAAAAGTGGTGAATTCAGAGGTTTGCTGGAAATTGTGCTGATGATATTTGAGGCTAAATAGAGTTCAACTTGTTTTACCCCAGCTCTGTTGTTTCCGTATGGGTAAACCAGGCGGATCTGCCTCAGACAGTGGAGAGGACTGCTGGAAATCTGAGAGGAGTACTAAACTTTCACCAAGGGGCAGTCCAGAGGGTTTTCTCTGAGCACTAACAAGTCATTTTTCTGAGTATTGCAGCTATTTTCACCAACACTGAAGAAGAAAAATTGAAAATAATAACAACCTGTTGAACTTAAAGGAGCATCTTACAGAAGCTCTTTGACATGAAATCAATCATAAAAGGCTATAAATAGATCACTACTCTTACAGTGTTTGAATTATATAACTGGACTGGCTTTACAGGAAGAAACTGCTTCAGTAACAGACAGAAGGGAGGCAGGGAAATGTAGAGGTCATTGGGTATTATATATACACTCAGCGAGACTAAGGAGGAAGCAGGATTTGAGCTGGGACTTTTGTAACCTTGTTACTTCACAAATGATGGCAGTACCAGCAGAAACAAACGATTTAAAGGGACAACAGTCAGACCTCTCAGTGAAAACCAATGATGAGCTTCATTTTCATGACTCATGCATTGGTGAAGTCAAGAAAGTGATGTCAGTGCATTGTCTGTGTGACTGTCTGTCTAACAAGGGGTTGTGTAACAAAGGACAGCAGGTAAAAAGAGTATCTAGGGATACAAGGAACCGGTGAGAGAGTCCTGCAGGGTGCAAAGTTAAAAATATTAGGGCCCGATCCTACCAACCCATGCACGAGCAGCCATTTGGATCCACTGAGTGTATTCAGTCACAGCTTGTAAATTTGGGGCCCTGTCTCGGACTTTAGAAAAGCTCTAAGGGACTGGCATATTTTGAAGTTTCTTAAAACACTGTTTTAAAAGCCCAATCCCTTTGTGGGAACAGGGGACTGTAAGAGAGCAGTGACTGCTCAGAGCTCCAGTATGAAACTGGAGAAAAGCCCATTGAGAGTCTTTGGGTTTAGTTTAGAGGCAAGACCAACGAGGGTGATGTCGTGGTGGGCATCTGCTATAGACCACCGGACCAAGAGGATGAGGTAGACAAGGCTTTCTTCAGACAACTAACAGTTTCCAGATCACAGGCCCTGATTCTCATGGGGGGACTTTCAATCACCCTGATATCTGCTGCGAAAGCAACACAGCGGTGCACAGACAATCCAGGAAGTTTTTGGAGACTGTTGGGGACAACTTCCTGGTGCAACGACTGGAGGGACCAACGAGGGGTGGTGCTCCTCTTGACAAAGAGGGAAGAATTGGTAGGGGAAGTAGAAGTGGGTGGCAACCTGGGCAGCAGTGACCATGAGATGGTCGAGTTCAGGATCTTGAAAAAAGGAAGAAAGGAGAGCAGCAGAATAAGGACCCTGGACTTCAGAAAAGCAGACCGACTCTCTCGGGGAACTGATGGGCAGGATCCCCTGGGAGGCTGATATGGGAGCAGGCGGGGTGGAGGGAGGAGCTGATGCTTTTTTTTTGCCTCGGTCTTCACAGACTAGGTCAGCTCCCAGACTCCTGCCCTGGGCAGCACAGCATGGGGAGGAGGTGAGCAGCCCTCAGTGGTGAAAGAACAGGTTAAGAACTATTTAGAAAATGTGGACGAGCACAAGTCCATGGGGCCGGATGTGCTGCATCTGAGGGTGCTGAGAGCAGGGCCGGCGACAGGGGGGTACTACGGGTAGAACTGTACCGGGCCCCACACTTTAGGGGGCCCCCGGTACACAGCAGTACCCGTAGTCATCCCCCCTTGTTGCTGGGCCTGGAGAGCGGGGAAGGGGCGGGGAGGCGGCGCGGGCGAGGCTCTCTTCCGGACAAGCGTGCGTCCCCGGCATGAGCAGTGAGCCCGGCCGGCAGCAGCGGCGCAGTCCGGGGGAGAAAGTGCGCGGGGGGGGGAGCAGCAAGGGTGGCTCGCGCCTCTCCCGGAGGACCCCGCACTGCCGCCACCCACTGTCAGCTGGGGGGGGGGGCTGGCTGGGCTGGGCCCCGGCCGCTGTCAGTGGGGGGGGGGCCCAAACGATCAGAGTAGGGGGCCCCCACATTTCTGTCGCCGGCCCTGGCTGAGAGAGTTGGCTGATGTGATTGCAGAGCCATGGTCCGTTATCAATGAAAACGTGGTGATCGGACGTGGCCCCAGACATTTGGAAAAAGGCAAATATACTGTCCACTTTTAAAATAGGGAAGAAGAAAAATCCAGGGAACTACAGACCAGTCAACCTCATCTCGGTCCTCAGAAAAATGATGGAGCAGGTCCTCAACTAATCCATCTTGAAGCACTTAGAGGAGAGGAAAGTGATCAGGAAAAGTCAACATGGATTCACCAAGGGCATGTCATGTCTGACCAATCTGATTGCCTTCTATGATGAGATAACTGGCTCTGTGGATATGGAGAAAGCAGTGGATGTGATATACCTTTACTTTAGGAAAGCTTTTTACATGGTCTCCCACAGTATTCTTGCCAGCAAGTTAAAGAAGTATGGGCTGGATGAATGGACTATAAGATGGATAGAAAATTGGCTAGATCGTCGGGCTCAATGAGTAGTGATCAACAGCTCGATGTCTAGTTGGCAGCTGGTATCAAGCGGAGTATCCCAGGGGTCTGTCCTGGGGCTGGTTTTATTCAACATCTTCATTAATGATCTGGATGATGGGATGGATTGCACCCTCAGCAAGTTCACAGATGACACTAAGCTGGGCAGAGAGGTAGATGCACTGGAGGGTAGGGAGAGGGTTCAGAGTGACCCAGTCAAATTGGAGAATTCAGCCAAAAGAAATCAAATGAAAAAATGGTGACATTATTGATATTATGATGTGATGTTTATATGGTTAGTGTGTAAAGAGTTTGTGTAGAGGAAATATGTTCCTAAAAACACAAGCAATCTGAGTAGGGTGGATAAACAGGTTTGTCATAGTCAATGGAATGTGGAATGTCAAGCTCTGTAAGCAGAGACAATGAAAGTACATTTACACATAAGATAAACAAAGTAATCAAATAAACTGAAAGAACTAATTAAGAGGATCATGCTAATTAACAAGAGCAAGACATGGCACCAGACCTGCGCCTACCCCAACCAAGGAACAAGCAGCAGGGGAGAAGAACTTTCTCTGGGGTTACTTTTAAAACATACATTTCAAAGTTTTTCTGAACTATACGAAGAGGAGAAAGAGGTTGTGGCTATCCAACTGTCACGGGGTGCCTGGGCAAGGGTCTGAACTTGCTCCCTATGAAGCCAGTTGGGACTCCGGGGGAAAACGTACCCTCTCCGTACACAGTCTGTCTCCAAGGCTAGGAGCTTAGAGGTCCCCGTTTACACCTTCCTGGGTCTGACCTCGGAGCATTCAGCACCTTCTGCCCCTCCGCGCGCTTCCTCCAGCAAGCCCACCCGGGTGGGGTCCTGAGGGAGCCCGTGGATTCTGCACCCCACTCCACAGTCAGACGTGACTCTCAGCCAGCCAGTAAAACAGAGGTTTATTCGATGACCTCTATCTGATCTAACCCAGACCATACAGCGAATGTGACCCCTCAGCTGGATCCATTTTGGGGGGGCAGAGAGCTAGGCCAGCTTGCCTGGAGCTCCCTGCCGCTTCTCTCCCGATTCCAGCTAGCTTCAGACTCCCAACTGAAACTCACTCTCTCCAGCCCCTCCTCCCTGCATTCCTGTGTGTTTCCTTCCCCGGGCAGGTCAGGTGACCTCCACTCCTGGGGTCAAGTTACAGCTTCAGGTATGGACACCTGCACAGGGGAGAGGGCATTGCCTGCTTGCTTACACTATCAGCCCCTATTCCTTCACATAGACACTTAAGAAATGCATAGGGGAAACTGAGGCACATACACAGTATTCCTACTCCATCACACGAACACCTAAGGGAAACTCTGGGAGTCTGTGAAAGGTGGATTTCTGGGGGGTTTGGAAACTGGGGTTCACTGAATATGACAGGCAGAGTCTCAAGGGGATAGATGGGTGTGGCAGGGAACCGACTGTGATGTTATTGATTAAAATATGCCCATATAGATCACTTTGTAACCACTCGTATATTTGCAACAAATCTTGTACAAAGATTGTCAAGTGAGGTGTCTATGGAAAGGTTATGATTTCCTGAAGATGATTATGCATGTATCATTTTTGCATTTGAAGTTATGAGTATTGGCTCAATACCTGTGGCAATGCCCACAATGTATTTAACCTGCACATCTTGAAGGGACTATTCAAGTTAAGTGGCCCATCGAAAGAACACTTAGCACACAATGGAAGATGCCCATGGACTGTCCTGTGAACATTGTGCCCGAGGTATAGGTAATGATATCCTGCTATGACTAAGCAAAGTCATGCATGGACATGTGACTTGCCCATGTGATTCCAAATGCCATCTTGCTACCTGTAATTTTCCATTAGCTGTGCTGAGGGCTTGGTTTGAAATAATGGGCTTCCCTCCAAAGGGCAGAAGCTATAAAAGTTCCTGGAAACATCTCCACTTGGTCTCTTTCTTGCTCAAGCCTCTGGACTATGGACTTATACTAATGGGAGCATATAACCAAGGGACCGAGACCCTTCCAATGACTGGGAAGCATCCAGAGACTTGACTTAAGCCAGCAGTTTAGTCCATCACTGCTCCAAACCTGAACCGAGAACGTGGCAGTTATTGAATGTATTTGATTCCGTTAACTTCTTCCCTTTCTTTTTATGAATAAACCTTTAGATTTTAGACACAGCTGTGGGTGGCGCCTGCAGGGACGAGCTGTGCACAGCACGCAGGCTGCCCCTGCGCGTAGGAGCCAGACTGGCATCTGTGTCTGGGAGCCGTGTGGAGCTAGGGCAGGCCGAGAACCAGCTTAGCCCTGCTGCGCCATGGGCTGGGAGGCACCTGAGGTAAGTGCCGCTCAGCTGGAGCCCACACCCCGAATCCCCTCCCAAAACCCAATCCCCATCCCGGCACCTTCAGCACCCAACCCCAGCCCTGAGCCCCTCCCACACCCAACTCCCTCCCAGATCCAGCACCCCGCACCTCCTTCCATACCCCAACCACCCCTCCCATCCCAGAGCCCACATCCCCAGCTGGAGACCACGCCCTGTCCCACATCCCAACCCCATGCCCCAACCCTGAGCCTGCTCCTGCACTCCCAACCCCTTGGCTCCAGCCCAGAGCCCCTCTAAGTCAGGAACCAATCCATGCAACAAACCTCGATGCCAACTCTGCCCACATATCTACACCAGCAACACCATCACAGGACCTAACCAGATCAGCCACACCATCACTGGTTCATTCACCTGCACATCTACCAATGTCATATATGCCATCATGTGCCAGCAATGTCCCTCTGCTAAGTACATCGGCCTATGAAAAAGGATAAATGGACACAAATGAGATATCAAGGATGGCAATATACAAAAACCTGTAGGAGAACACTTCAACCTGCCTGGACACACAATTACAGATTTAAAGGTCAGTGTCTTGCCGCAAAAAAACTTCAAGACCAGACTGCAAAGAGAAACTGCAGAGCTGCAATTCATTTGCAAATTTGATACCATCAGTTTGGGATTGAACAAAGACTTTGAATGGCTTGCTAATTACAAAAGCAGCTTCTCCTCTCTCGGTGTTCACACCTCCAGTTTAGCTGCTAGAGGAATACCTCATCCTCCCTGATTAGAGATAACAAACTGGTTCAGTCTGATTGGACTAACCTTGTTACCTCCTACCTGGTTCTTGCCTACCTATTTATACCTGCCCCTGCATACTTCCACTGTTTGCATCCGATGAAGTGGGTATTAGCCCACGAAAGCTTATGCTTCAATACTTTAGTTAGTCTTTAATGTGCCATAGGACTCTTTGTCACTTCTGCAATTCCAGACTAACACGGCTACCTCTCTGATTATTGACATCAATGATCTTTGGATTGGGTGTTTAGCAGGAGGCATCAGAAAGTTGGGAGTTATGCATTGCAATCCTTCCTTCATGCAATGGGACCTGAGGATGGAATGAACCACTGCTAGATCAAGAACTCAACACATTTGTTCCTACCACTCCACATTCTTGCATACAGAAGGAAAAAAGGTTAATTTTTTTAAACGGATAATTTTCATAGCTATCAGGCATATGCCAACTAAAACACAAGTCTCTTTTCAAAGTTGAACTTGAGCTGCAAAGATCTTGTTGGATATCATCCAATGACAGCAAAACAATGAGGAGATAGCTGGAATGAAGTGCAAGCTAAACAGGCATGTAGCCACAACAGTCTGAAGATTAATGGGATTTAGAAGGAAACATTGTCACAGATCTCAGGTTTCCAGTAACTTGGGTTACAATAACAAGGATTTACTCTTGCATATTATGCCACTTTTGACTGAAACTTCTGCCAATTTCAGTTCCTCTATCCTTGCAGTGTTTTCACAGACACAGGTACAATCTTGCAAACTCTGTAGCTCCGTTGTTGTGCAGAGACAACGTCGAAGCATGTACCTTGAGCACAGAGCTCATTGCCTTTCTTTCAGGAGCTGCCTTTGCGGAGATACTAGAAAGGAGATAACCAATGCAGAATCAAACAATAATTGAAATCCATCAACCTCATGAAGAAACTTGCACAAGTACAGACAGATATCATCTTTCTTTCCAAATGCAAACGGCTGGACATCATACCAAATGGACTGAAGGTGAAAAATCCATTGCTATCCACATACTGCACAGACCACAGTGAGAGATTATGCCAGACACTATCTAAGAAACTGAGGAACCATCTGATCAGCATCCTGTACAACAAACAGGAAAACATCAAAAAAGAGCTTTCCAACCTGGAGACCTTCATAAACAACCAACCTTCCACACAAACAGACTTTACTAAAATAAGACAGGAGATCTACATCACACACCACCTCTCTACAAAAGAAAAAGGACTGCAAACTATCTAAAATCCTACCTGTCACATGGGGCCACAACAGTGGTACCCCGAACGCACCCAGCAATATTGTCATCTATCCAGCTACACACTCAGCCCGGCAGAAGAGTCTGTCCTATCTCGAGGACTCTCATTCTGCCCCACCACCCCCACAAACATGATACAATTCTGCGGTGATCTGGAAGCCTACTTTCGCCGTCTCCAACTCAAGGAATACTTTCAAAACAACATGGAACAGCATACTGATACACAGACACCATCCCACCAGCAGCACAAGAAGAAGAACTCACATGGACTCCTTCTGAGGGTCGAAATGACAGTCTGGACCTATACATAGAATGCTTCCGCCAACGTGCACAGGCAGAAATTGTAGAAAAACAACATCGCCTGCCTCACAACCGAAGTCGTGCAGAACGCAATGCTACCCACAGCCTCAGAAACAACCCTGACATCATTATCAAAGAGGCTGATAAAGGAGGTGCTGTTGTCATCATGGACAGGTCAGACTACCAAAAGGAGGCTACCAGACAACTCTCCAATACCAATTTCTACAGGCCACTTCCCTCCGATCCCACTGAGGAATATACTAAGAAACTGCACCATCTACTCAGGACTCTCCCTGCACTAACACAGGAACAAATTAATATACCCTTAGAGCCCCGACCGGGGTTATTCTATCTACTACCCAAGATCCACAAATCTGGAAACCCTGGACACCCCATCATCTCGGGCATTGGCACTCTCACTGAAGGACTGTCTGGATATGTAGACTCTCTACTCAGACCCTATGCCACCAGCACTCCCAGCTATCTCCGTGATACCACTGACTTCCTGAGGAAACTACAATGCATTGGTGAGCTTCCAGAAAACACCATCCTAGCCACCATGGATGTAGAGGCTCTCTACACAAACATCCCACACAAAGATGGAATACAAGCTGTCCGGAATAGTATCCCTGATGATGCTACAGCACAGGTGGTTGCTGAGCTCTTTGACTTTATCCTCACACACAACTATTTCAAATTTGGTGACAATATATACCTTCAGACCAGCAGCACTGCTATGGGCACCCGCATGGCCCCACAGTATGCCAACATCTTTATGGCTGACCTGGAACAACGCTTCCTCAACTCTCGTCCACTCACACTCCTTCTCTATCTATGCTACATTGATGACATCTTCATCATCTGGACCCATGGGAAAGAAACTCTGGAAGAATTCCACCATGACTTCAACAACTTCCACCCCAACATCCACCTCAGTCTGGACCAGTCCACACAGGAAATCCACTTCCTAGACACCACAGTGCAAATTAATGACGGCCACATCGACACCACCCTATACCGAAAACCTACCGACAGCTATGCCTACCTTCATGCCACCAGCTTCCATCCCGGACATACCACACGATCCATTGTCTACAGCCAAGCACTGAGGTACAATCGGATCTGCTCCAACCCCTCAGACAGAGCCCAACACCTCCGAGATCTTCACTAAGCTTTCTCAAAACTACAATACCCGCACAAGGAAATAAGGACACAGATCAACAGAGCCAGACGTGTACCCAGAAGCCTGCTGCTGCAAGACAAGCCCAGGAAAGAAAACAACAGAACACCACTGGCCATCACCTACAGTCCTCAGTTAAAACCTCTGCAACGCATCATCAGTGACCTACAACCCATCCTGGACAATAATCCCTCACTTTCACAGGCCTTGGGAGGAAGGCCAGTCCTGGCACACAGACAACCTGCCAACCTTAAACAAATTCTCACCAGCAACAGCACACTGCACCACAATAACTCCAACTCAGGAACCAATCCATGCAACAAACCTCGATGCCAACTCTGCCCACATATCTACACCAGCAACACCATCACAGGACCTAATCAGATCAACCACACCATCACTGGTTCATTCACCTGCACATCAACCAATGTCATATATGCCATTATATGCCACCAGTGTCCCTCTGCTATGTACATCGGCCAAAATGGACAGTCCTCACGAAAAAGGATAAATGCACACAAATCAGATATCAGGAATGGCAATATACAAAAACCTGTAGGAGAACACTTCAACCTGCCTGGACACACAATTACAGATTTAAAAGTCACCATACTGCAGCAAAAAACCTTCAAGTCCAGACTGCAAAGGGAAACTGCAGAGCTACAATTCATTTGCAAATTTAACACAGACATTCTAGGATTGAACAAAGACCTACAATGGCTTGCTCATTACAAAAATAGCTTCTCCTCTCTCCATGTTCACCCCCCCCCCCCCCCCCCCCCCCTTCAAATGCTAGAAGAATAACCCACCCTTCCTGATTGGAGATAACAAGCTGGTTCAGCCTAATTGGACTAACCTTGTTACCTCCCACCTGGCTCTTGCCTACTTTTCTATACCTGCCTCTGGACACTTCCACTGCTTGCATCCGACGAAGTGGGTATTAGCCCACGAAAGCTTATGCTTCAAAACTTTATAGTTAGTCTTTAAGGTGCCACAGGACTTTGTTACCTCTGCTATTCCAGACTAACACGGCTACCTCTCTGATTCCAATTTATTTCTAGGCTTCCCCCTCTGATGGCATAGGATTAAGTCTCCCCACAAAATACACTTACTATTTTTCAAGTTGCTCTACTAATTACTGAGCTCTAGAGAGACACTTTGCATGTGCCTCTTGATACAAAGAGAGATTAATTATCTCCAAGGAATTTCTCAGTTTCTTTCACAGACAAGCATCATACAGCAAATGCTGGGGGGAGGGGGAGGGGGGTAGAAGGAGAGGGGGGTATTTAATAGATAGGATTCATCATACTGCAAATACAGTATGGGGAGGGGTTAATAGGTTGCTTTCATCATACAGCAAATGTAATGCCAAGGGAGGAACAGTAGGTGGGTGAGGTTAATACATTTGCTTTCATTATACAGCAAATGCAGTCCAGGGAAGGTTAACTGGCTGAATTCTAGCCCCAATGATCCGTTGCTTGTGTAGCTCACACCTGCCAGGCCTGGGCATTTTTGCACTGCCTGTCAGGTGATGCAGCTACTGAATTAATGTTGCTTAAATTTCACCGACATGAAATAAAATTAAGTTTCTCTAAAAATGCTGTAAATGAATTGCCGAAATAAAGCAAAAACACCCTCTTTAATGAAGGCCCCAGTGAGATTTGAACTCACGACCGCTGGTTTACTAGACCAGTGCTCTCACCCCTGAGCTATGGAGCCTCTTCAGACAATGCACTTTTCCCCCTAGCAAGAGTGTACAATAATCACTTTTCATCACTCTATGGAATTGCATAAAATCCAGGTTGACCGAGCTTTTACTCTGTTACAGTTAACTTTTAAACCACACTGTCCTTTACTGTACTTTTACCAGTTTGTCTGGTTCTGAAGTCAGGCTTATCAGTCTGTAATTGCTGGAATCACCTCTGAAGCCTTTTAAAATATGAATGACACTGTAGCTATTCTTCTGACAGGAATGGTCTAGACCAGTGGTCCCCAACCCCCGGTCCGCGGACCGGTACCGGTCCGTGGAGCAATTTGTACCGGTCCGCGGCCGCCTTCCCTTCCGGCGGCTTTTCGGCGGACATAGAAGAGCCCGCCACCGCCTTGTCTTCCGGTCCGCGTTCGGCAGCCTTTTGTTCCGGGCCGCCTTCACTTCCGGCGGGTTTTTGGCGGGCACAGAGTACCCCGCCGCCTTCTGTACCGGTCCGCCGTCCGCAGAGTTAGGTTTTTGGCCACCATCAGCTTCGGCGGCTTTTCGGCGGACATACAAAGGTCCGTCGCCCCGAAGGAAAAAAAACCCTAAAACGACCCCCCGGGCCGCAAGCAATCACTGTCCCACGCTGACCGGTCCGCGCCGATAAAAAGGTTGGAGACCACTGGTCTAGACAATGTTATCTTAAACTGATCAACCTGATCTTACAAATCTCCAATGATGGAGATTCCACAACTTCCCTTGGCAATATATTCCAGTGCTTAACCACTCTGACAGTTAGGAAATTTTCCCTAAAGTCCAACCTAAATTGCCCTTGCTGCAATTTAAGTCCACTGCTTCTTGTCCTATCCTCAGAGGTTAAGAAGAACAACTTTTCTACCTCCTCCTTCTAACAACCTTTCATGTACTTGAAAACCATTACTATGTCCCCATCTTCTCTTTTCCAGATTAAACAAACCCAATTTTTTCAGTCTTCCTCATATGTCATGTTTTTTAGCCCTTTAATCATTTTTGTTACTCTTCTCCAGACGTTCTCCAATTTGTCCACATCTTTCCAGAAATGTGGCGCCCAGAACTGGACACAATACTCCTGTTGATGACTAATCAGAGCAGAATAGAGCGGAAGAATGACTTCTCGTGTCTTGTTTACAACACTCCTCCTAATACATCCCTGAATGTTTGCTTTTTTTGAAACACTGTTACACTGTTGACTCATTTAGTTTGTGGTCCATTATGGCCCCCAAATTTCTTTTCACAGTACTCCTTTCTAGGCAGTCATTTCCCAGGTAGGTGTGCAACTGATTGTTCCTTCCTAAGTGTAGTACTTTGCATTTGTCCTTATTGAATTTCACCCTATTTACTTCAGACCACTTCTCCAGTTTGTCCAGATCATTTTGAATTTTAATCCTATCCTCCAAAGCACTCCCAGCTTCGGACTGACTGCAAACATCATCAGTGTACTCTCTGTGGCATTGTCGAAATCATCAATGAAGATATTGAACAGAACTGGACCCAGAACCGATCTCTGCGGGACCCCACTCATTCTGCCCTTCCAGCATGACTGTGAGCCACTGATAACTACTATCTGGGAACTGTTTTCCAACCAGTTCTGCACCCACCTTATAGTAGCTCCATCTAGGTTGTATTTCCCTAGTTTGTTTAGAAGAAGGTAATGCAAGACAGTATCAGAAGCTCTTGGTCTTCTCCATTTCTAATTTCTATGGACTAGATTGTGACTTGGATTACATGCATAATTATTTTAACAGGTCTGCCTTCAACTGTAGAGCAATGATTGGGATTAACATACAAGGGCTTGACCAGTTAGAACAAAAAGTCCCCTTGAATAAATGGCTCCAGTTTGAGGAACACATTCATGCAGATTTCTGTGTGTCCCTCACAAACCCAGTGGAGAGCAGACAGAACTCGCACAGGACCATCCAGAACAGAGAAGAAAGCGTAGCCACCTGTGCCTGAGTGATGAATCACGAGCAGCCAAAGAGGACACTGAGTTCCATGGCTCCTAACAGGAAATATTGTCAAATGTGTCCAGAACATATATAGAATCATAGAATCATAGAATATTAGGGTTGGAAGGGACCTCAGGAGGTATCTAGTCCAACCCCCTGCTTAAAGCAGGACCAATCCCCAACTAAACCATTCAAGCCAGGGCTTTGTCAATCCTGGCCTTAAAAATCTCTAAGGAAGGTGATTCTCCCTCCCTATGGGTTACCTCCCTAGGTAACCCATTCCAATGCTTGACCCCCCCCCCCCACAGTGAAAAAGTTTTTCCTAATATCCAAACTAAACCTACCCAACTGCAACTTGAGACCATTGCTCCTTGTTCTGTCATCTGCTACCACTGAGAACAGTCTAGATCCATCCTCTTTAGAACCCCCTTTCAGGTAATTGGAAGCAGCTATCAAATCTCCCCTCAGTCTTCTCTTCTGTAGACTAAACAATCCCAGTTCTCTCAGCCTCTCCTCATAAGTCATGAACTCCAGGCCCCTAATCATTTTTGTTGCCCTTCTCTGGATTCTTTCCAATTTTTCCACATCCTTCTTGTAGTGTGGGCCCCAAAACTGGACACAGTACTCCAGATGAGGCCTCACCAATGTCAAACAGAGGGGAACAATCACATCCCTCGATCTGCTGGCAATGTCCCTACTTATATAGCCCAAAATGCCATCAGTCCTAAGAGTCAAAAGGTACCTCAAAATGAACTGCATCAAATCTCAGTCCTGCATAATTTCATGTCACTTCAATGTAGAAAACAACTCCTGTTGGAAGAAATCAGAATTAGGTAATGCTGTGCATGTTCTTCCTCCCATCCTAGAAAAACGTGTTCCCATCAGGTGGGCAGAACAACATCCCTTGGGCCTTTGTTACCCACCCTAGGAACATGGAGCTATTTGTAGCACATGTACGAAATACATCCAATTACCCAGCATGAATCCTAAGATAGAGACCAGTGTTTGACAAACATGTGAAGAAGCTAAAAGTCACTAAAACTGCTTTGTACAAATAGTGGAGAAAGAAGCCCTCTGAGAGCACATGGTAACAGCAGATGTCAGTAAAATTACCCTCAAAGTGTTCCATACACAAGCATGTAGGAAACATGTGCTCAGACCCTAAGTGAAATGATCCAGCTGGAAAAGCATGGCTGGTCTTTGAGAAACACTGGACTGGAGAAGAAAAGAAGGTGAATGACTTGGTAGAATCAGTGTTCAGACACCTATTTGGACAATCATCTGATTACCGGGCGTGGGTTTCTGAAATCTCATGGATGAAAGGTAAATGCTTCTTATAATGGAAAATGAGGCTATTGCTAATAGGAAAGGGTCACTGGCGTAATATTGTGATGAAAAGCTCTTTTCAGTGTTTTCCTGCATGAATTACTTTTCCGTAATGTTGTCTATCAACTCTGATGGTCTCTGAGGCTGTTCTTACCTCCCTTTTTCCTCCTAGAATGTGTGATGATGGATGCTGATGCCACTCTGCTGGCAGAGCTCTTGGGTAGATAAGAGGTCAACGGCCACCCCATGATTCCAGCCCCGCATCATCCGACCCTGCTTACAACAAGTCTAGAAAACAAGGTGGTAAAAAGGCCAGTAGCTGCCTACACTTTAGAGTTTCTACTGTTCCCACCTCTGGGGTGTCTGTGCAGGGAGAAATTTCAGGCAAAAAAGATGAGTGTAGGTCCATGTTGTTGTGCACCTTGGGGACCAGTCAGTGATCTGGAGGATGGTGTGGACTGCACCCTCAGCACGTTTGCAAATGACACTAAACTAGGAGGAGTGGTAGATACACGAGGGTAGGGATAGGATACAGAGGGGTGTGGGTGTGGCATGGGGGGTGGAGGCGGGGGTGGGGAGGAGTGGTAGATATGCTGGAGGGAAGGGATAGGATACAGAGGGACCTGGACAAATTAGAGGATTGGGCCAAAAGAAATTTGATGAGGTTCAACAACGAGAAGTGCAGAGTCCTGCACTTAGGACAGAAGAATCCCATGCACTGCTACAGACTAGGGACTGAATGGGTAGGCAGCAGTTCTGCAGAAAAGGACCTAGGGCAGTGGTCCCCAACCTTTTGATTGCCGCGGACCGGTCAACACAGCCGAGTCAAAGCTTGCGGCCCGGTGGCAATTTTTTTTTTCACTCTCTGCGGCGGACTGTTGTATGTCCGCCGAAAAGTCGCAGGAAGCAGGAACAGAACGCAATCCGGGAAGCCACCGGATGCGGAAGCGAAGGCGGCACGGAGGGGAACGCGGCCGCGGCCCGAAGGGGAATGGTAGCAAAGGCGCCGCGGCCCGGTAGCAAAGGCGCCGCGGCCCGGTACCGGTCCGCGGACCGGGGGTTGGGGACCACTGACCTAGGGGTTACAGTGGACGAGAAACTGGATATGAGTCAACAGTGTGCCCTTGTTGCCAAGAAGGCTAATGGCATTTTGGGCTGTATAAGTAGGGGCATTGCCAGCAGATCGAGGGATGTGATTGTTCCCCTCTATTCGACATTGGTGAGGCCTGATCTGGAGTACTGTGACCAGTTTTGGGGCCCACACTAAAGGAAGGATGTGGAAAAATTGGAAAGAGTCCAGAGAAGGGCAACAAAAATGATTAGGGGCCTGGAGCACATGACTTATGAGGAGAGGCTGAGAGAATTGGGATTGTTTAATTTTCAGAAGATAAGACTGTCGCGGTACTGAAATAATTTGGTACCATATAGATCAGTGGTCGCCAACCGGAGGTCCGCGGGAAAATTTTGGTGGTCCGCGGCGCCGGGCTCGATCACGGCCGCCCCTCCGGGCAGGCAAGAGGCTGCGGGCACCTGTCCCGCCCCGTCCCCGGCGGCCAGCCATCGCTGGCTCACTCCTGCCTCCAGTCTCGCGCCGTGCCACGTCGCTCGAGCCGGGGGGCGGGAGGGGGGAGGGGGGGCTGAGCCGCGCCGTTCGAGCTGGGGGGGGTTCTAAAAAGGATGGATCTAGACTGTTTTCAGTGGTAGCAGATGACCGAACAAGGTCTCGAGTTGCAGTTGAGAAGGTTTAGATTGGATATTAAGAAAAACTATTTCCCTAGGAGGGTGGTGAAGCATTGGAATAGGTTACCTAGGGAGGTGGTGGAATCTCCTTCCTTAGAGTTTTTAAGGTCAGGCTTGACAAAGCCCTGGCTGGGATGATTTAGCTGGGGTTGGTCCTGCTTTGAACAGGGGGTTGGACTAGATACCTCCAGAGGTCCCTTCCAACCCTAATATTCTATGATTCTATGAGCAATGAGCAAATACCACAAAAGTATGCTGTGACTAGAGTAGTGAGTGAGTTTCTGGGCCAGACTGTTAGTAAGGCTGCGTGTCTGTCATGGAGGTCATGGAAGACACATGGAGATGGGTAGGGAAACTTCCAGCCCGGCCAACCCTCTCCCCCAGCACCAGAGGGGTCCCAGGCCACGCACCATTGCCACCCCTCTTCCCAGCATATGTGAGGGTCCCAGGCCATGCACCGCACCCTCGCACCCTGCCTCTCCCAGCACCACAAGGGTTCTGGGCCGTGCACCACTGCCTGGCACCTCCTCCCAGCACCAGAGGCTCCCAACACCAGCCAACCCCACAGCACCCAAAGCACCCACGGACCACCTGTGACAGCAGGGAGGATTCAGAGACGGTAACTCTGGGCTGCAACCCGACCCCAGTCGGGGGAGGTGCAGCTCTCTGCCTGTGTGGATGTGAACAAACACTGGGGGAGTGGCCAGGAGGAAGGGAGAAAGAGGCAGTTTCGGTTGGGGGAAGCAGATTGGGGAAGAGGAGGGAGCCCTAATCCGGGGTCTGATCTCCCTCCCGCCCCAGAAGGGCCTGGCTGAGGGGTCCTGTTTGTACTGAGAAGCTCTGAGTTGGATTGTGTTCCTGTCATCTCAAATAAACCTTCTAATCTACTGGCTGGCTGAGAGTCACTGTGAATCCCAGGAAGTGGGGGTGCAGGGACCAGACTCCCCCACACTCCGTGACAACTGGTGGTAGCAGCGGGATGTACTACACCCCGTGAATGGCACTTCCTGCAGTAAGTTACTGGGGAGCAGTAGAACAAAGGGGGATTGACGGGGACCAGGTGTGCTGAAGATTCAGAGAGACGCGGTTTCGGGGGGCAGAGGAGCTACTCTTAACCCCTGAGAGTGTGTGACCAGCGAGAAGGACTGTTGCAGTAGAGGGGTCCCCTGGGGCACTGCAGAGAGCAGACTCAGTGGCAGAGGAGTGGCAGCTCGACCCTGGGAGAGAGGTGGTGAGAAGGGCTGGCACACAAGGGGTTCCTCCTCGAAACTGTAGGAAGTTGAGAGCACAGGCCTGCGAGTGGCCGGCAGGAAGATGTATGCCAAGCACCTCAAGAGCGACCTGGTGGAGCTGTGCCGGCAGAGGGGGCTGCGTATTGCGAGGCTCACCAAAGAGCAGCTGATTGCTCGGCTCGAGGAGAGGGATCGTGTGGATGCCCCGAGCCCGGCCTCTGAGCGGAGCCGCCCAGCAGACACAGCGCTGGCCCCAGTGCCCAACCCGGCTGGGAGGGGACAGACTGCTGCCGAGGACGTCCAGATCCCCTCTCACCTATGCCTAGGGGAGGAGTTGGGGGAAGCCCAGCAAATACCGAGGGCACCCGGACCCCAGAAGCCATCAGGGGATCCTCCCAGCGGGGTTCCCCATCCCTGGGGCCGAGGCACCTTGAGTGGGACATAAAATTGAGAGAGCTCACGTTGAGGGAGCAAGAACTAGCAGAGTGAGAGCGGCAGCGCCAGCATGAGGAGCGGCAGCACCAGCATGAGCTGGAGGAGAAAGAGAAGCAACGCCAGCATGACCTGGAGCTGGCCAGGCTGAGGAGCAGCGGGGCCCCGGCTGCGGTGAGTGAGGGGGGCCCCAAGGCTGGGCGGAGCTTTGATAAGGGCCTCCTGGCCCGGCGTAAGGAGGGGTAGGACATGGATAGCTTCCTGACAGCCTTTGAGAACGCCTGTGGGATGCACCAGATTGCCCCTGCAGACCAGCTCCAGTTCCTCACCCCCTTACTGGACCCCAAATCTGTGGAGGTGTACGGCCGAATGACAGGGGCAGAGGCAGAGGACTATGAACTGTTCAAAAAGGCCCTGCTCCGCGAGTTTGGGCTGACTCCCAAGATGTACCGGAAACGGTTACGGAGCCAGCGGAAAACCCCTGAGGTCACATACCTACAACTGGTCACCAGATGCAGGGATATGCCCGCAAGTGGACTGCTGGGGCCCGAACGATGGAGGACCTGCTCGACCTATTCATACTGGAGCAGCTGTACGAACAGTGCCCCTCGGACCTGAGGCTGTGGTTGATGGACAAAAAGCCAGAGAACCCGCAGCACGCAGGGCAGTTAGCCGACGAGTTTGTGAACAGTCGGTCAGGGGGTAGCAGGGAAGAGTCCCAAAGGAGTCGGCCCACCACGAGACTGAGAGAGAGTCACCCTGGGACTTCCCAGTGGGGAAATACGGAGAACCCCCATCAAAGGGGAACACCTAGCGTCAGGACCAACCGACCTGCTTCAGGGGACCAGCGGGACCTAAGCTGTTTCCACTGTGGCCGGAGGGGCCCAACCTCAAGGACAGACCGAGCGGACCGAACCCCCCCAGGGTTAACTGGGTAGAGGCCCAGCCCGATGAGAGACAGACAGCCCAGGCAAGGGGGGCTGGCAACTTACCACCTGCTCAGAAGGGGGGCTGGATGCTCAGGACTCATGGTTCTCAGTTTGCAGGGTGGGCGCGGGGCTGTCCCTGCGGAACGAGTGCCTTGTTCCCCTGGAGGTGGACAGGAGGAAGGTTTATGGATACTGGGATACGGGGGCTGAGGTGACTCTGGCCTGGCCCGAGGTGGTGGCCCCAGATCGGATGGTGCCCAACACCTGGGATACGGGGGGTGAGGTGACCCTGACAGGAGTGGGTGGGACCCCATTCAAGGTGCCTGTCACAAGGGTACATCTGGAATGGGGGGCCAAGGAGGGCCCCAAGGATGTGGGGGTGCACCACCATTTGCCCACAGTGGTGTTGATTGTGGGGGGACCTAGAGAACTGTCCAAGCAACCCCAAGAGCGCTCTGGTCGTGACCCGTAGCCAGAGCCGGCGTGGGGCACAGTGCACGGACCATGGAGAGGGTGCTGTACCGGGGGTGCAGGATCCCGCCCCAGTGGGGAGGGGGTGTCAAGGGACTGGGCTCAGAGAGGCTGCGGCCTCAGACTCAGTCAGCACGAGGGAGCCGGCCCCCATCCCTTCCCCAGCCGCTGAATTCCAGGCTGAGTTCCAGAGAGATCCCTGCTTGCGGAAGTGCAGGTACCTGGCTGGCCTTAGCGAGGTACGGACCATGGGGAGAGGCTGCCAGGGGAGGTTCCTGTGGGAGAAGGGGTTCCTGTACCAGGAATGGGTTCTCCCCGGGGAAATGGAGTCATGGGGGACCAGGAGGCAGCTGGTGGTCCCCCAGAAGTATCGCCGCAAGTTATTGTACCTGGCCCATGACATCCCTCGCGCAGGGCACCAGGGAATCCGGCGCACCAGGCAGAGGCTGCTACAGAACTTTTACTGGCCTGGGGTCTTCACGGCTCTCAGCCAGTACTGCTGATCCTGTGACCCCTGCCAGCGGGTGGGGAAGGCCCGGGACAAGGGGAGAGCGACTTTGAGACCTTTGCCCATCATAGAGGAGCCTTTTCAGAAGGTGGCTATGGACATAGTGGGACCTCTCAGCAAGATGACCCGCTCGTGGAAGAAATACATCCTGGTGGTGGTAGATTTCACCACCCACTACCCCGAGGCAGTGCCCTTATCCTCCATTGAAGCAGACACTGTGGCAGACGTGCTGCTGACCCTTTTCAACCAAGTGGGGTTCCCCAAGAAAGTCTTGACAGACCAAGGGTCCAACTTCATGTCAGCCCTGCTCCGGGGCGTGTGGGAGAAATGTGGGGTCCGACACAGCTGGGCCTCAGCATATCACCCCCAGTCCAACGGGCTGGTGGAGAGGTTCAATGGGACATTAAAGATGATGCTGAAAACCTTTATAAACCAGCACCCACAGGACTGGGACAAGTACTTATCTCACCTGCTGTTCACATACAGGGAGGTGCCTCAGGAGTCTATCAGATTTTCGCCTTTCAAACTGCTATATGGACGGAGGGTAAGGGGGCCCCTGGACCTGATGAGGGACGAATGGGAGGGGGAGGCCGCTCCCAAGGGAGAATCGGTGGTGGAGTATGTCCTGACCTTCCGAGAGAAGCTTGCTGAGCTCATGGGCCTGGCCAAGGAGAATCTGGCCAGAGCCCAGAGGAAGCAGAAGGTCTGGTATGACCGCACGGCGCAAGCCCGCGCCTACGCCACCGGGGATCAGGTGATGGTTCTCATCCCCATGAGAGAAAACAAGCTTCAGGCCACCTGGGAAGGCCCTTTTAAGGTTGTCAAGCAACTAAATGAGGTGAATTATGTGGTGGAGCTGTCTAACCGGGCCCACCATCGCCGGGTGTACCATGTGAACATGATGAAGCCCTATTATGACAGGGGGAATGTGGTGTTGGCCGTGTGTGGACATTGGGAGGATCAGGGAGCTGACCCTCTAGTGGATCTATTCTCTGAGACAGGAGCTGGCTCCCCCCTGGAAACAATTCCCCTCTCAGATCGGCTAACCCGTACCTAGCAAGCTGAGATCAGAGGGGTGCTGCAACTGTTTTCCAACCGGCTGGACGCACTAATCTGACTGTCCACCGGGTGCAGACAGGATTGCACCCCCTATAAGATGCTCCCCCTTCCGAGTCACAGGGAACACTGCCAAGGACCTGGAGAGGGAGGTCAATGACATGCTGCTCTGGGGGTGATCCAGCCATCGTCCAGCCCTTGGGCCTCACTGGTGGTGCTGATCCCCCAAAAGGACGGGTCGATCCGGTTCTGTGTGGACTATCGAAAGCTCAATGCCCTCACTGTCTCTGATGCCTACCCCATGCCAAGGCCTGACGAGCTCCTGGACAAGTTGGGGGGAGCTCGTTACCTCACCACTATGGATCTTACAAAGGGTTACTGGCAGGTGCCACTGGATGCAGATGCCAGGCTGAAATTGGCCTTTATCACCCCTCTGGGGCTCTATGAGTTCCTGACCCTGCCCTTCGGCCTCAAAGGGGCGCCGGCCACCTTCCAGTGCCTAGTAGATCAGCTCCTGAGGGGGATGGAGAGTTTTGCTGTAGCGTATATTGATGACATCTGTGTCTTTAGCCAGACCTGGGAGGACCATGTGTCCCAGGTGGGACAAGTGCTGGACCGACTCCAGAAGGCTGGGCTGGCCATAAAGGCAGAGAAGTGCAAGGTGGGGATGGCTGAAGTGTCCTACCTGGGCCATCAGGAGGGGAGCGGCCGCCTAAAGCTGGAACCAGCCAAGGTGGAAGTGATCAGAGACTGACCCGTGCCCCAAACCAAAAAGCAGGTCCAAGCCATCATCAGGATGGCGGGGTACTACCGAAGGTTTGTGCCCCACTTCAGCGCCACAGCCGCCCCCATCACTGAGCTATGCAAGAAGGGGAAGCCAGACAAGGTGGTCTGGACCGAGCAGTGCCAGAGGGCTCTCTCTACACTGAAAGAGGCTCTGGTCAGCGGCCCGGTTCTGGCAAACCCAGACTTTAACAAGCCGTTTGTGGTATTCATCGACACTTCAGACATTGGGCTGGGGGCAGTGTTAATGCAGGAGAATGAAAGGGGGGAGAGACACCCCATCGTGTACTTGAGCAAGAAGTTGCTCCCCCGGGAGCAGAACTACGCGGCCATCGAGAAGGAATGCCTGGCCATGGTGTGGGCCCTCAAGAAACTACAACCGTATCTATTTGGGCGACGCTTCACCATGTCCACCGACCACTCTCCCCTGACCTGGCTGCCCCAGATGAAAGGGGCCAACGCCAAGCTCCTGCGGTGGAGTCTGCTCCTGCAGGATTATGACATGGACGTGGCCCATATGAAGGGAAGTGCCAACATGATAGCAGACGCATTGTCCTGGAGAGGGGGCAGAGTGACCCCGCTCAGTTCAGTCTGGAATGGGGGAGTGATGCGACGGCAGGGGGATTCAGAGACGGTAACTCTGGGCTGTAACCCGACCCCAGTCGGGGGAGGTGAAGCTCTCTGCCTGTGTGGATGTGAACAAAGGCTGGGGGAGTGGCCGGGGGGGGGGGGGAAAGGGGGGGGAAGAAGGAAGCAATTTCAGTGGAGGGTTGGGGGAAGCAGGTTGGGGAAGAGGAGGGAGCCCTAATCCAGGGTCTTATCTCCCTGCCCCCCAGAAGGGCCTGACTAAGGGCTCCTGTGTGCACTGAGAAGCTCTGAGTTGGATTGTGTTCCCGTCATCTCAAATAAACCTTCTAATCTACTGGCTGGCTGAGAGTCACTGTGAATCCCAGGAAGTGGGGGTACAGGGACCGGACACCCCCACACTCCGTGACGCCGCCCCTCAGAGCAGCCACCCCCCCGGTCCAAGTTTTAGATGGGGCATAGTACAAGTCATGGACAGGTCACGGGTCGTGAATTTTTGTTCACTGTCTGTGACCTATCCATGACTTTTACTAAAAATACCTGTTACTAAAACAGCCCAACTACTTGTGCTACAGAACTCTAATTACTTAACTGTGCCCATAGGCGTGCACATGGGCTGTGTTGGGTGTGCCCAGGCGCACCCTAATGCAGGGTGGACCAGTGGCCCCTGAGCTCCGGCTGGTGAGGCTGCTCCAGCCCCTCTCCGGCTGCCTCAGCGTGCCGCAGGAGCAGCACTCGGGAGGGGGAGGGGGCAGCGGACAGTGTGTCTGGCTCTGGACCAGACATGCTGCGCGCTTCGGGGGACCATCACAACAGCAACATGCTATTCTGAACAGTGGTGCAGTAAGGGGGCCGGGCCAGGAGCAGGCCAGGCTGGGAGCCTGGATAAGAGCCAGAGGATCTCAGGGGGCAGTCAGGGGATGGGGGTGGCTAAGGGTTGGGGCAGTCAGGGGACAGGGGGTTAGCTTGGGGGGGGTCGTGGGGGTGGTTGGTTAGGGTGGGGGGGTCTCAGGAGGGGGCAGTCAGGGGACAAGGAGAACGGAGGCTTAGATAGGGGGTGAGGTCCTGGTGGGCAGTTAGGGGCAGGGGTCCCAGGAGTGGGCAGTCAGGGGACTAGGAGCAGAGGGGGTTGGGGTGCTGAGGGAGCAGTCAGGGGGTGGGAAGTGGAAGGGAGTGGATGGGGGTGTGGTGGGGCTCCCTGGGTGCACACCCATGTTCAACATATTCCTAAAGGGTCTACAAAAAGGGGAAGCAGTGAGGTGGCAATGTCCAGACGATACAAAATTATTCAAGATAGTTAAGTCCAAACCAGACTGCAAATAGTTACAAAGGGACCTCCCAAAACTGGGTGACCTGGGAACAAAATGACAGATGAAATTCAATGTTAAATACAAAGTAACGCACATGGCAAAATATAATCCCAACAATACATACAAAATGACAGTGCCAAAATCAAGAAGGAGATCTTGGAGTAATTTGTGGTGCTCTGGAAGCACTAGGTTTCCAGAGTACTGACAATTCATAAGAATCCATTTCACCATGCCTGACTCATCCGGAATGGTGGAACGCTCATTCTCCTGCTTCGGAAGACAAAAATTGTCTCCAGTAATCACAGGGACAGACACAATTGAATAATGTGGAGGGGCAACTGAGTCCCAGAGATCACATCATGGACCAGCAACTCAGGCACCTCCATGCCCCTTCTGTATTGGGGACCCCCACGCCCCCTCCCACTGGGTATTGGGGACCCCCACACCCCTCCCACTGCATATTGGGGACCTCTGTTGCTTTCCAGCACTGTGAATTTACTTTTACAAAGGAAAGACAAAAGGTAAGACCGTTGAGAAGAAGTATTGTCCCGTCAGAGCAGCGAGTGCTCAGAGCACCGAGCTCTCCTCCCTAGCACTATCAGCTGAGACCATCTTGTCTCTGTCTGTGCTAGGCACTGATATTAAACCTCTTTATCTGTTAATTTTGTACAAAACCAGGGTAGTTCTTAGTCTGTGCAGGCCACATGGCTAAGCTCCCCACCAGAGAAACCTCCAGGGATAGAAATCGGTGGCAGGAAATGAGACTTTTAGGTGGTTTCAATAAAGAAGCATTTTCAAAGAAACTTGAGACTCTGTGAAATCCTGTTGCCTGAGTTTTTTCAGGGTCAGTCCCTGAGGAGAGAGTCCACATAGCCAGACAGGAGAGGCCCTGAGACAGGACTGACTCTTCTGCTGGGCTAAGAGTCTAGCTCAGGGGTGTCAAACTCAATTGCACAGGGGGCCAAAACTCAAAACTCGCGGGCCGAACAGTATAACCATTTATTTAACAGACTAAATATTTATGTTTTTTAACCATTAATATGAACCAAAATACAGGATATCATTCCAAAATAAATACATTTCAACTTAAAATATTTTGCTCTTCATAAAAAAATATCCTGTCAATACAATACATTCAAAATCTGTGGTGTGGGGGAGCGGTGTGGGGGAGAGATCGGGCTGGGTGGGTCAGGTGGGGGGGGGAAGGAGAGCGCGGCGGCAGCGGTGGCGGGGGGGAACGGAGAGCGCGGCGGCAGCGGTGGCGGGGGGGGAACGGAGAGCGCGGCGGTGGCGGGGGGGAACGGAGAGCACGGCGGCAGCGGGGGAACGGAGAGCGCGGCGGCAGCGGGGGAATGGAGAGCGCGGCGGCAGCGGCGGCGGCGGGGGGGTAAAGGAGAGCGCGGCGGAAGCGGTGGCGGGGGGAAAGGAGAGCGCGGCGGTGGCGGGGGGGGGGAACGGAGAGCGCGGCGGCAGCGGTGGCGGGGGGGGAACGGAGAGCGCGGCGGCAGCGGTGGCGGGGGGGAACGGAGAGCGCGGCGGCAGCGGTGGCGGGGGGGAACGGAGAGCGCGGCGGTGGCAGGGGGGAACAGAGAGCGCGGCGGCAGCGGGGGAACGGAGAGCGCGGCGGCAGCGGCGGCGGCGGGGGGGTAAAGGAGAGCGCGGCGGAAGCGGTGGCGGGGGGGAAAGGAGAGAGCGGCGGTGGCGGGGGGGAATGGAGAGTGCGGCGGCAGCGGCGGCGTCGGGGGGGTAAAGGAGAGCGCGGCGGCAGCGGTGGTGGGGGGGTAAAGGAGAGCGCGGCGGAAGCGGTGGCGGGGGGGAAAGGAGAGCGCGGCGGCAGCGGCGGCGTCGGGGGGGTAAAGGAGAGCGCGGCAGCAGCGGTGACGGGGGGTAAAGGAGAGCGCGGCGGAAGCGGTGGCGGGGGGAACGGAGAGCGCGGCGGCAGCGTCGTCGTCGGGGGGGTAAAGGAGAGCGCGGCGGCAGCGGTGGCGGGGGGGTAAAGGAGAGCGTGGCGGAAGCGGTGGCGGGGGGGAACGGAGAGCGCGGCGGCAGCGGCGGCGTCGGGGGGGTAAAGGAGAGCGCGGCGGAAGCGGTGGCGGGGGGGGAAAGGAGAGCGCGGCGGTGGCGGGGGGGGAACGGAGAGCGCGGCGGCAGCGGTGGCGGGGGGGGAAAGGAGAGCGCGGCGGCAGCGGGGGGGGGAGAGGAGAGCGCGGCGGCGGGGGGGGGAGGAGAGCGCGGCGGCGGCGGGGGGGGCCTATTATATGGCTCTCTGAGCCAAAAAGGTTCCCGACCCCTGTCACAGGGCCATTAAAAACAGATATATAAAACGATTTCGCGGGCCGGATATAATTGTATGGCGGGCCGGATGTGGTCCGCGGGCCTTGAGTTTGACACGTGGTCTAGCTGGATGGATTAACAATATTGTTGGGTGAGTTAAGGGTACCACTGTTGTATTCCCTTGTGGCATGTAGAAGTTTTGTTCCTTTTAGTGTTGGGAATGGGCTGCATCCACCCTTATGGAATTGACCTTGTTAGTCCTGACCCCCCCGCCCCTCCTTGGTAGGGTAGCTCCCATCTTTTCATGTGCTGTGTATTTATACCTGCTGACGGAGTTATTTATACCTGAGTGACTGAGTTACACCGGTGAAAACCCCCCATTTCCCTGAGTGATGGAGCTACACCGGTGAAAACCCCCCACTCCCCTGAGTGACGGAGTTACACCGGTGAAAACCCCCCATTTCCCTGAGTGACGGAGTTACACTGGTGAAAACACCCCACTCCCCTGAGTGATGGAGTTACACCGGTGAAAACAAGCCACTCCCCTGAGTGATGGAGTTACACCGGTGAAAACCCCCCACTCCCCTGAGTGACGCTGTTACACCGGTGAAAACCCCCCACTCCCCTGAGTGATGGAGTTACACCGGTGAAAACAACCCACTCCCCTGAGTGACGGAGTTACACCGGTGAAAACCCCCCACTCCCCTGAGTGATGGAGTTACACCGGTGAAAACAACCCACTCCCCTGAGTGACGGAGTTACACCGGTGAAAACCCCCCACTCCCCTGAGTGACGTTGTTACACCGGTGAAAACACCCACTCCCCTGAGTGACGGAGTTACACTGGTGAAAACCCCCACTCCCCTGAGTGACGGAGTTACACCGGTGAAAACCCCCCACTCCCCTGAGTGATGGAGTTACACCGGTGAAAACCCCCACTCCCCTGAGTGAGAGA
Organism: Sternotherus odoratus; assembly: GCA_032164245.1. NCBI lineage: Eukaryota > Metazoa > Chordata > Testudines > Kinosternidae > Sternotherus > Sternotherus odoratus. The sequence goes on along the minus strand of JAVMKO010000016.1, from coordinate 825,554 downwards.
GTTACACTGGTGAAAACCCCCACTCCCCTGAGTGACTGAGTTACACCGGTGAAAACCCCCCACTCCCCTGAGTGACGGAGTTATACCGGTGAAAACCCCCCACTCCCCTGAGTGATGGAGTTACACTGGTGAAAACCCCCCACTCCCCTGAATGAGGGAGTTACACTGGTGAAAACCCCCACTCCCCTGAGTGACGGAGTTACACCGGTGAAAACCCCCCACTCCCCTGAGTGAGGGAGTTACACTGGTGAAAACCCCCACTCCCCTGAGTGACGGAGTTACACTGGTGAAAACCCCCCACTCCCCTGAGTGACGGAGTTACACAGGTGAAAACCCCCACTCCCCTGAGTGACGGAGTTACACTGGTGAAAAACCCCCACTCCCCTGAGTGAGGGAGTTACACTGGTGAAAACCCCCACTCCCCTGAGTGACGGAGTTACACTGGTGAAAACCCCCCACTCCCCTGAGTGACGGAGTTATACCGGTGTAAACCCCCCACTCCCCTGAGTGATGGAGTTACACTGGTGAAAACCCCCCACTCCCCTGAATGAGGGAGTTACACCGGTGAAAACCCCCACTCCCCTGAGTGACGGAGTTACACCGGTGAAAACCCCCCACTCCCCTGAGTGAGGGAGTTACACTGGTGAAAACCCCCACTCCCCTGAGTGACGGAGTTACACTGGTGAAAACCCCCCACTCCCCTGAGTGACGGAGTTACACAGGTGAAAACCCCCCACTACCCTGAGTGACGCTGTTACACCAGTGAAAACCCCCACTCCCCTGAGTGAGGGAGTTACACTGGTGAAACCCCCCCACTCCCCTGAGTGAGGGAGTTACACTGGTGAAAACCCCCCACTCCCCTGAGTGACGGGGTTACACTGGTGAAAACCCCCCACTCCCCTGAGTGAGGGAGTTACACTGGTGAAAACCCCCCACTCCCCTGAGTGACGGAGTTACACTGGTGAAAACTCCGCACTCCCCTGAGTGAGGGAGTTACACGGTGAAAACCCCCAGAGGAGGGGCCAGAGGAGGCTGCAGCAGAGCTCCCTCCAGCTTGATTCAGGGCTGCACAGAGAGCCCACTGCACTGCATGTTACCAGAGCAGTGTCTGGAACCCCCATCTCCCCCTCCCTCGGGGCTGGTGCTTAGGGCTCCTTTGAAACATGCTGGGCTATTTCTAGAAAACAGCCTTGAGATTTCTGAATGACAAGAGCGACCTGGAGTGGACTGTACCGTATCCCACCGCCCCGGGCTTGTCAGCGACCTGGAGTGGACTGCACCGTATCCCATTGCCCCGGGCTTGTCTGTGACCTGGAGTGGACTGCACCGTATCCCATTGCCCCGGGCTTGTCTGTGACCTGGAGTGGACTGCACTGTATCCCATTGCCCCGGGCTTGTCTGTGACCTGGAGTGGACTGCACCGTATCCCATTGCCCTGGGCTTGTCTGTGACCTCGAGTGGACTGCACCGTATCCCACCGCCCCGGGCTTGTCTGTGACCTGGAGTGGACTGCACCGTATCCCACCGCCCTGGGCTTGTCTGTGACCTGGAGTGGACTGTACCGTATCCCATTGCCCCGGGCTTGTCTGTGACCTGGAGTGGACTGTACCGTATCCCACCGCCCCGGGCTTGTCAGCGACCTGGAGTGGACTGCACCGTATCCCATTGCCCCGGGCTTGTCTGTGACCTCGAGTGGACTGTACCGTATCCCATTGCCCCGGGCTTGTCTGTGACCTGGAGTGGACTGTACCGTATCCCACCGCCCCGGGCTTGTCAGCGACCTGGAGTGGACTGCACCGTATCCCATTGCCCTGGGCTTGTCTGTGACCTCGAGTGGACTGCACCGTATCCCACTGCCCTGGGCTTGTCTGCGACCTGGAGTGGACTGCACCGTATCCCATTGCCCTGGGCTTGTCTGTGACCTCGAGTGGACTGCACCGTATCCCATTGCCCTGGGCTTGTCTGCGACCTGGAGTGGACTGCACCGTATCCCATTGCCCTGGGCTTGTCTGCGATCTGGAGTGCACTGCACCGTATCCCATTGCCCTGGGCTTGTCTGCGTTGTAGCTACACTGATGAAAAAGCCCTACCGCCAACCAGGGCCGGCGACAGAAATTTTGGGGCCCCCTACTCTGATCGTTGCCCCCCCCAGTCCCTCCCAGCCTAACCTCCTTCCCTCCTGTCACGGAGTGTGGGGAGTCCGGTCCCTGCACCCCCGCTTCCTGGGATTCACAGAGACTCTCAGCCAGCCAGTAGATCAGAAGGTTTATTGAGATGACAGGAACACAATCCAACTCAGAGCTTCCCAGTCTAGACAGGACCCCTCAGTCAGGCCCTTCTGGGGGACCGGGAGATGAGGCCCAGGGTTTTGGGGCTCCCGGCCTTATTCCCCGTCTTCTTTCTCCCTCCTACCCTGAGCACAACCCAGCCAAAAACTGTTTCCCTGCCTCCTTCCTGTCCCCTCCCCCCAAGCCTTTGTTAGCAACACACAGACATCCAGCGTCCCATCACCTGGCTGGGGTCAGGTTACATCCCAGCATCACCTTTTACCGTCACATTACCCCCCCCTCCAGACTGAACTAAGCGGGGTCACTCTGGCCAGTGACCTGGGGAAGTTCAGGGCCCCCTCTCCGGGACAGCGCGTCCGCTATCATGTTGGCACTTCCCTTCACATGGACCACGTCCATGTCATAATCCTGCAGGAGCAGACTCCACCGCAGGAGCTTGGCGTTGGCCCCTTTCATCTGGTGCAGCCAGGTCAGGGGAGAGTGGTCGGTGTACACGGTGAAGCGTCGCCCAAATAGATACGGTTGTAGTTTCTTGAGGGCCCACACCATGGCCAGGCATTCCTTCTCGATGGCCGCGTAGTTCTGCTCCCGGGGGGGCAACTTCTTGCTCAGGTACACGATGGGGTGTCTCTCCCCCTTTTCATCCTCCTGCATTAACACCGCCCCCAACCCCACGTCTGAGGTGTCGGTGAATACCACGAACGGCTTGTCAAAGTCCGGGTTTGCTAGAACCGGGCCGCTGACCAGAGCCTCTTTCAGCACACAGAGTGCCCTCTGGCACTGCTCGGTCCAGACCACCTTGTCGGGCTTCCCCTTCTTGCATAGCTCGGTGATGGGGGCGGCGGTGGCGCTGAAGTGGGGCACAAACCTTCGGTAGTACCCCGCCATCCCGATGAAGGCTTGGACCTGCTTTTTGGTTCGGGGCACGGGCCAGTCTCTGATCGCCTCCACCTTGGCTGGTTCTGGCTTTAGGTGGCCGCTCCCCACCCGGTGGCCCAGGTAGGACACTTCAGCCATCCCCACCTTGCACTTCTCTGCCTTTATGGTTAGCCCAGCGTGCCGGAGCCGGTCCAGCACTTGTCCCACCTGGGACACATGGTCCTCCCAGGTCTGGCTAAAGACACAGATGTCATCAATATATGCTACCGCAAAACTCTCCATCCCCCTCAGGAGCTGATCCACCAGGCGCTGGAAGGTGGCCGGCGCCCCTTTGAGGCCGAAGGGCAGGGTCAGGAACTCATAGAGCCCCAGCGGGGTGATAAAGGCCGATTTCAGCCTGGCATCTGCATCCAGTGGCACCTGCCAGTAACCCTTTGTAAGATCCATAGTGGTGAGGTAACGAGCTCCCCCCAACTTGTCCAGGAGCTCGTCAGGCCTTGGCATGGGGTAGGCATCAGAGACAGTGATGGCATTGAGCTTTCGATAGTCCACACAGAACCGGATCGACCCGTCTTTTTTGGGGATCAGCACCACCGGTGAGGCCCAAGGGCTGGACGATGGCTGGATCACCCCCAGAGCCAGCATCTCCCGGACCTCCCTCTCCAGGTCCTTGGCAGTGTTCCCTGTGACTCGGTAGGGGGAGCATCTTATAGGGGGGTGCGATCCTGTCTGCACCCGGTGGACAGTCAGATTAGTGCGTCCAGGCCGGTTGGAAAACAGTGGTCGGTACAGCTGCAGCACCCCTCTGATCTCCGCTTGCTGGGCAGGGGTTAGCTGATCTGAGAGGGGAATTGTTTCCAGGGGGGAGCCAGCTCCTGTCTCAGGGAATAGATCCACTAGGGGGTCAGCTCCCTGCTCCTCCCAATGCCCACACACGGCCAACACCACATTCCCCCTGTCATAATAGGGCTTCATCATGTTCACATGGTACACCCGGCGATGGTGGGCCCGGTTAGACAGCTCCACCACATAGTTCACCTCATTTAGTTGCTTGACAACCTTAAAAGGGCCTTCCCAGGCGGCCTGAAGCTTGTTTTTCCTCACCGGGATAAGAACCATCACTTGATCCCCGGTGGCGTAGGCGCGGGCCCGCGCCGTGCGGTCATACCAGACCTTCTGCTTCCTCTGGGCTCTGGCCAGATTCTCCTGGGCCAGGCCCATGAGCTCAGCAAGTCTCTCTCGGAAGGTCAGGACATACTCCACCACCGATTCTCCCTCGGGGGCAGCCTCCCCCTCCCATTCATCTCTCATCAGGTCCAGGGGCCCCCTTACCCTCCGTCCATATAGCAGTTCGAAAGGTGAAAATCCGGTAGACTCCTGGGGCACCTCCCTGTACGCGAACAGCAGGTGAGGTAAGTACTTGTCCCAGTCCTGTGGGTGCTGGTTCATAAAGGTTTTCAGCATCATCTTCAATGTCCCATTGAACCTCTCCACCAGCCCGTTGGACTGGGGGTGATACGCTGAGGCCCAGCTGTGTCGGACCCCACTTTTCTCCCACAAACTCTGGTGTAGGGCCGACATGAAGTTGGACCCTTGGTCAGTTAAGACTTCCTTGGGGAACCCCACTCGGCTGAAAATGGTCAGCAGCACGTCTGCCACAGTGTCTGCTTCAATGGAGGATAAGGGCACTGCCTCGGGGTAGCGGGTGGCGAAATCCACCACCACCAGGATGTATTTCTTCCCCGAGCGGGTCATCTTGCTGAAAGGCCCCACTATGTCCATAGCCACCTTCTGAAAAGGCTCCTCTATGATGGGCAAAGGTCTCAAAGCTGCTCTCCCCTTGTCCCGGGCCTTCCCCACCCGCTGGCAGGGGTCACAGGATCGGCAGTACTGGCGGACAGCCCTAAAGGCCCCAGGCCAGTAAAAGTTCTGTAGCAGCCTCTGCCCGGTGCGCCGGATTCCCTGGTGCCCTGCGAGAGGGATGTCATGGGCCAGGTACAATAACTTGGGGCGATACTTCTGGGGGACCACCAGCTGCCTCCGGATCCCCCAGGACTCCATTTCCCCGGGGGGAGCCCATTCCCGGTACAGGAACCCCTTCTCCCACAGGAACCTCTCCTGGCAGCCTCTTCCCTTGGTCGGTACCTCACCCAGGCCAGCCAGGTCCCTGCACTTCTGCAAGGAGGGATCTCTCTGTAACTCAGTCTGGAATTCAGCGGCTGGGGAAGGGATGGGGCCTGGTTCCCTCCTGCTGGCTGAGTCTGAGGCCAGAGCCCCTCGGAGCCCGGTCCCTTGACACCCCCTCCCCACTGGGGTGGGATCCTGCACCCCCGGTACAGGACCCTCTCCACGGTCCAGGTACTGTGCCCCTCGCCGGCTCTGGCTACGGGTCATGACCAGGGCACCCTTGGGGTTGTTGGGCCAGTCCTCTAGGTCCCCTCCCATCAGCACCTCTGTAGGCAAATGGTGGTGCACCCCCACATTCTTAAGGCCCTCCTTGGTCCCCCATTTCAGGTGTACCCTTGCGACGGGCACCTTGAACGGGGTCCCGGCCACCCCTCTCAGGGTCAGGTAGGTGTTGGGCACCATCCGATCTGGGGCCACCACCTCGGGCCGGGCCAGTGTCACCTCAGCCCCCGTATCCCAGTATCCATAGACCTTCCTCCCGTCCACCTCCAGGGGAACAAGGCACTCGCTCCGCAGGGACAGCCCTGCGCCCACCCGGTAAACTGTGAACGGTGGGTCCTGAGCATCCCGTTCCCCGGAGGAGCTAGTCTGGGGCGCTCCCCCCTCCCGAGCAGGCGGTAAGTTGCCAGCCTCCCTTGCCGGGGCTCTCCGTCGCTCGTCAGGCTGGGTCTCTACCCAGTTAACCCTGGGGGAGTTCGGTCCACTCGGTCTGTTCTGGAGCCTGGGGCACTGGGCCCGTATGTGGCCCCTCCGGCCACATTGGAAGCAGCTTAGGTCCCGCTGGTCCCCCGGGGCGGGTCGGTTGGTCCTGACGCTAGAGGTTCCCCTTTGATGTGGGGTCTCCGTGTTTCCCCGCTGGGAGGTTCCTGGGTGACTCTCTCTCGGTCTCGTGATGGGCCGACTCCTGTGGGACTCCTCTCTGCTCCCCCCTGACCGACTGTTCACAAACTCATCGGCCAACTGCCCTGCGTGCTGTGGGTTCTCTGGCTTTTTGTCCATCAACCACAGCCTCAGATCGGAGGGGCACTGGTCGTACAGATGCTCCAGTATGACTAGGTTGAGCAGGTCCTCCACCGTTCCGGCCCCCGCCGTCCACTTGCGGGCATATCCCTGCATCTGGTTGGCCAGTTGTAGGTAGGTGATCTCAGGGGTTTTCCGCTGACTCCGGAACCTTTTCCGGTACATCTCGGGAGTCAGCCCGAACTCGCGGAGCAGGGCCTTTTTGAACAGTTCATAGTCCCCTGCCTCCGCCTTGGTCATTCGGCTGTACGCCTCCACGGATTTGGGGTCCAGTAAGGGGGTGAGGAACTGGAGCCAGTCTGCAGGGTCAATCCGGTGCATCCCACAGGCGTTCTCGAAGGCTGTCAGGAAGCTATCCATGTCCTCCCCCTCCTTATGCCGGGCCAGGATGCCCTTATCAAAGCTCCGCGCGGCCTTGGGGCCCCCCTCACTCACCGCAGCCGGGGCCCCGCTGCTCCTCAGCCTGGCCAGCTCCAGCTCATGCTCACGGTCAAGCTGGCGCTGCCTCTCCGCATGCTGGCGCTGCCTTTCCTCATGCTGGCGCTGTTGCTCTTCGTGCTGACGTTGTTTGTCCTTCTCCTCCAGCTGAAGCTGGCACTGCCGTCGGCGCTCTGCCAACTCTTGCTCTTTCAACGTGATTTCTCTCAATTTTAGGTCCCATTCACTGTGCCTTGGGTCCAGGGGTGGGGACCCCTGCTGGGAGGGTCCCCTGCTGGCTGCCGGAGTCCGGGTGCCCTCGGTATTTGCTGGGCTTCCCCCAACCCCTCCCCTAGTTATAGGTGAGGGGGACCTTGAGACATCCTGGGCAGCAGTCTGTCCCCTCCCAGCCCGGGCAGGCACTGGGGCCGGCGCTGTGTCTGCCGGGCGGCTCCCCTCAGAGGCCGGGGTCGGGGCATTCGCACGATCCCTCTCCTCCAGCTGGGCAATCAGCTGCTCCTTGGTGAGCTTTGAAATGGGCAGCCCCCTCTGCCTGCACAGCTGCACCAGGTCACTCTTGAGGCGCTTGGCATACATCTTCCTGACGGCCACTCGCAGGCCTGTGCGTTCAGATTTCAATGGTTTTCAGGAGGAACCCCCTTGTGTGCCAGCCCTTCTCACCACCTCTCTCCCGGGGTCGAGCTGCAACTCCACCGCCTCTGAGTCTGCTCACTGCAGTGCCCCAGGGGACCCCGCTTACTGCAACAGTCCTCGCTGGTCACACACTCTCGGGGGTTAAGCGTAGCTCCTCCGCCCCCCGAAAACACGTCTGACTTCAGCACACCTGGTTCCCCTTCTTTCTGCTCCCCAGTCACTTACTGCAGGAAGTGCCGCTCACGGGGTGAAGTCGTATCCCACCGCTCTGCCACCAGTTGTCACGGAGTGTGGGGAGTCCGGTCCCTGCACCCCCGCTTCCTGGGATTCACAGAGACTCTCAGCCAGCCAGTAGATCAGAAGGTTTATTGAGATGACAGGAACACAATCCAACTCAGAGCTTCCCAGTCTAGACAGGACCCCTCAGTCAGGCCCTTCTGGGGGACCGGGAGATGAGGCCCAGGGTTTTGGGGCTCCCGGCCTTATTCCCCGTCTTCTTTCTCCCTCCTACCCTGAGCACAACCCAGCCAAAAACTGTTTCCCTGCCTCCTTCCTGTCCCCTCCCCCCAAGCCTTTGTTAGCAACACACAGACATCCAGCGTCCCATCACCTGGCTGGGGTCAGGTTACATCCCAGCATCACCTTTTACCGTCACATCTCCCCACCCCCATTGGTTCCCCGCCGGCCGGGCTTCGCGCACCCGGCTCTCCCCAGCCCACCTCGCCTCACCTCGCCCCCGCGGAGGGCTGGCCCGGCTCTTGCTGCAGGTGGGCGGGGGAAGCGCTGCAACCCGGGGTGCCTCAGGGCAGCTCCTGGGGCGCGGGACGAGCCGCCGGCTGAAGGGCTCGGGATGCAGCCGGGCACGGACACCCGGACACAGCCCTGGAAAGAGCGGCCAGGGAGATGCAGTGCCCAGGTGGGATGACTACGGGTACAGCTGTGTACCGGTCCCCGGACTTAAGGGGCCCCTAAGTCTGTGGCCAGGTACAGCTCTACCCGTAGTACCCCCCTGTCGCCGGTCCTGCCGCCAACAAGCCTTTGACAGAAGAAAGAGGCCTCGCAACTTGAAATATTTCATTCAAAACTTTTTCAGTGCAAACACAGCCTTTATTCTAAACCTGAAACTTTCCAAAAAACATCCAATGTTTCCAAAATTTCCAGTTTTCCCTCAAACTAAAAATTTGGACATTTGGAGATTTTGATATTTCATAGTTTTGGAGTCTGATTAATTTTGTCTTCCCCCTTTCCCAAGCCTCCCCCCCCCTTCCTTTCCCACCACATACAATAGAGAGACTGAAGGGTGCTTTTTATTATTTCGTTTTCCTTTCTGCCACGCTGTAACTTTTCAAAATGTTTTCATTTATGGAAAAGTCACACCGTGAGAAAAGGAAAAATTAAACAAATGTGGGAGGGATCTTGAACATCACTGACTCTACTCTATTGCACAAAGGAAAAGAAGGGGGAAAGTAAGGAAAAATTGGAAGTAAGGAGGGAAAAAATGTCAAAGTTTTTCAATGTTTAAAAAAAGTTTCAAAAACAAGGGAAAGAAAGAAAGAAAGAAAGACCCATCCTTCCCAATGAAAATATAATGTAATTTTTTTTCTTAAGTTTCTCTTTCTTTTTCTCTAATTCTTATGCTTTCAGTTCTGGATTATTGTACTTGAATGCCTGGGAAGAAAGCAGTTCAAGACCGTCTCCCATGGGGTGTTGTGAAGCACCAGACCCCAAACCATCCCCTGCTGGAGAAACACCCTGTTGTATCAAGCAGGCGAGGTACTAACAAACTTTAACAGACTTTATTTAACAACAATGAAACCTCTTTAGAGCTGCTGCTGCACTGCTCTGAAGCTCTAACTCAGCCTTGGCTCAACTCCTCCCCCCTCCTTCCTGTTTCCTGTTCTACAGTCCCCCAGTCCTAAGAGTTACAAGCAGCATCTAAACCACTACACCCCCCCCCAGAGGGGAATGGAAAATCCAGATCTTCCTCCGAATTCTTCCTACAGGAGCAGGACCTGTGCATCTCAGAGGATCCCAGGGTTGACAACTTCCTAATCCCATAAAACCAAACACCCTTGCTCCGCCCCTTCTCCGAGGCCCCACCCCACTCACTCCATTCCCCTTCCCTCCAGCGCTCCTCTCCCCTACCCTCACTCACTCACTCATTTGCAATGGGCTGGGGAGGGTCTCTTTTCCACCCGGTGTTCCTGTCTGTCTACCCCACCATGCAGTGGTCTTGTCTCAACACAATCGCAGCCTGCAGCAGGTTCTCAGCAGAGTCCTCACGGGTTGCAAGGAGGAAGATGTTCCAGGTCCCCCATCTTGCTCCATCCCCAGACAGTTCCATGGATCATGGATGGGGACAGAGCTGTGGAGACAGCTGACCCCTCCCCTGCAGGCAGGGGAGACCTCCAGGGCATCCGTGGGACAAATCAGTCCTACAGTACCACACTGAAATCAGCTCTATGTTCATTACTGAAATCCCACCCCCAGGGACTAGAACAGGGGGCAGGTGGGGAGGGGCTGGTCCCACCTGTTTGCTGTGACAGGCGTGGCTGATGGCCAGTAGTAACATTCAACAGGAAGCCTGTGAAATGTGTCACCTCATGCCCTTCCCACCTATCCGTCCATCACCTCTTCTCTGCCCTTAGACTGGGAACTCCCTGGGTGGGGCTGCGTCTTCCACTATCTTGACAAAGTGCCTAGCACACAGTAGCGTGAGTTGAGCCCTAAATACTAATCACAACGGTCAGTCACTGCTCTTTGAACTCTGACCCCGAGGTCTCCGAGCGGACTCTCACCAGCGTCTGATGGGCAGCGCCATGCACCCTCCCCCATCACCAGGTGTCGGGGTGTGCAGCATTGAAGAACACACATTGATCTTTGTGTCTCCCTATCCCCTGAAAACTCCTGCGTGGTTTGCTGTTCAACCTCAAGCCTGTCCCAAAACCGAACACCAGGGGATGTGTAATTTCCAGGGCCAGGTCACCCATACCAGGACTTTTCCATCACGCTGTCCCTCACTGGGATAAAGACTTCAGCCCCCTTGGAGGCTCTTGAAGCCCAGTGTCGGCGTTCCCACTAAACAGAGTCAGTCAGCTCCTCGAAACAAATACAAAGGACCCTAGATAGGAATGTGCATGGGGCAGATGCCAGAGTGATTTGTTTTCCCATCAGTCACAGGCTGCAGGCCCACAGAGGCCGATCCCCTCCCACTGCGGTGGAGAAGTTCATGCAGAGAAAGGTGAAACCGGGAGTGTTTGAAAGAGCTGTCTCCAGGGGGATTTGTATTCGTTTGTATGGATTTATTTTATTAAGCCTTCTAAGAGAAGGTCCCCCAGCTTATGTCCCGCTCAGTTCACTGGTTCTGGGAGTTACGGGACGCGGTGGGAAATGCGGTGCTGGATTTTTATTTGAGCTATTCTCTTTCCCCTGATTTTGCACCTGATTGCCCAGGCTCTCTGGTTTGTCTGTTTACCAGCCTAGCAGAGCAGAACACAGGACCAATCGTAGGCCAGTCAGAGTGGACCTGCCAGAGCTGGAGTTTGGGGGCATTTAGAACTCGGCACAGCCTCGGTGGGAAGACAAATATGCCGGGGGCGGGGGCATGCTCAGGGAACAGAGCTGGCTGGAGTCTTTGGTCCTTCCATGACCCTTGAAGTCCCAGTGTCCCCTTTATTAGTGCAGAGTCACAAAGTCAGTGCTCACAAAGTAATATCGACTCAGCCTGTCTGTTCCCCTCCCCTGCTAGTTAGTGGGGTTTGTTCCCTGTTCGGGGACAGTCTCCTTGTGTGAACTTGGGAAAGTCATTGACTCGCTCCGCCCCTCAGCTGTCAAATAGGGGCAGAAGCCCTGCCCTGCCCCCCAGGGGTGGTTTACCTTTTAAAAGTCCCAAGGCAAGGGGTTCTGAACGACCATTTGGGCTTCCTTAACTGGGGCTGTGAAAACTACATTCCCCTTAGAGCTGGTTCCTCCTGACTTCGAGACCCTTTTCATTTTCTGTAGCAACTATAAGGTTCCCTGCGATGATTAAAAAGGAATAATAATGGCCATCCCCTGCCTCCTGCTGCTATCACAGTGTAGTGGGGTGACTGCCCCACTCCAGTGGAGAAGGGTTTAAAACATCCCCGGGAAGGGCTATGGCTGGGGGCAAGCAGCTCCCAGGCTGAGTAGGGAAAAGCTGGGCTGATTGGGAAGCAGGCTCAGCTGGGTGGCCACGCCCCAAACAGACCAGGCCCTTATAAAAGGGCTGAGAGGCAAGGGCCTGGAAGGGAGCGTCTCCTCTGTCTGCAGAGGTGGACAGGCCTGGCTGCTGGGAGCTTGATAGAGTACCTGGAGGGAAGCAGGGCTGGGGCAAGGCAAGAGGAGCTGGGGAAGCTCTGGCCTGGAAACCCCCAGGCTGTAGGGCCCAGGGGAAGGTCCAACGAAGGGGTACTGGGGTTGCAGGGCACAGCCCATGGCTCTAGAGATAGAAGCAGCAGGCCAAACCCTCCTTGTTGGTGATGAGTGGCAATTATACTGCAGTCTGCCCCAGTGAACGGGGGCAAGTGGGGACTGGCAGTTGCCTCGACTGAGGCAAGGTGGGGATCGAGCGTGGGGGTTCCCTGGGAGGGGAGACCCTAAGATCTGAGGGGGTACTGGAGGGGTGCAGCACCCAAGGGAAGAGGGCTCCAGGGTCCGGGAGGGACTCTGGGCCAGAGCAGCAAGCGGAACATCGGCCTGCAGAGGGCGCTGCAGATGCTGGCGAGCTAATTCCCGGATGAACCAGCAGGAGGTGCCGCGGGATGAGTCGCTGCCCTGCTACACACAGGGACTTACAGTGAGAAATTAAACACAGTAGGAACTTCCTTGGAAGTGACGGAAAACTGAGTGATACCATCTCTTCCCTCTCTCTCTGCTCTGTGATCTGCTCTGCAGCTGTGTTGGTGCTGTTACAGGAACAAGGCAAATGACTCTCCTTGGAGCTCAGAAGGACTCATCCTCTGGGAGTTTATCACTGGTGGGTCACTAATGAACTAACGAACCCCAGCTGATTGAGATTTGACGGTGGGTGGTGCTGTGATTAGGGTGCTAGCCTCCGAGATGGTAGACTTGATGCAATTTCCTGCTCTGCCTCAGCTGGCCTGCATGACCTTGGACACGTCTTTCTCGGGGACTCAGTTATAACACAACGTGGCAAGGATAAATCCATTAAAGACCGCGAGGCACTCAGATACTGCAGGGATGGAGACCAAGCAGAGATGTGCCATCAGTATTTCTTGCTCCTTAGCATTAACCAGAAGCTTCACTTGTGTCGTGGTTTCTTCAGAGACGACTCCGAGCCCAGAGGCCTGGTCTTCAACCAACAGGGAAGGATCCATCCACCGTGGGAAATTCTTGGTACCAACATTTCTTTCCTCCCCTATGAAGTAGAAGAAAGCACTGGGGGGCACAGGAAAGAGGACACCACTCACCCAGACCTTGGCCTAAATCCACATGTACTTCGCGGATCGTGCAGAGCCGGGGGGAAACGGGCAAAAAGGAGGTAAACTCTCAGGAGCTGTGCCCATCACCTAGGTCCTGCCCACAGCATGCTCAGATAATCCGGTCCTGAACAGGGGCCACCATGGCAGACCAGGATCTTGGCATGTAGACAGAAGAGAACAGGATTGAATTTCACCCATTAAAAATTGGACAGCAAAGGAAAGCAGCTCTGTCTGGTGGGAACCTGCAGGGGAGGGTGCTGGTTGGGGCTTTGCCTGCCCTGCACCCTGGGGCTGAAGGTCTCCCCTGCAGCTCAAGTCCACTGAGGTGTAATCTCTTCCCCTTGGCTCCCGCAGCAGCTGTGTTGATCCAAGGCTGGAGCGTTGCCTTTCCTGGGCTGCTCTTCCACACAGGAGAACTGTGGGGGGCGCTGTGGTGCCCCAGAGCATCTGCAGGGGTGTAGCAGCTCCGCTGCCTAGTTCCCCAACCTGCCCCCTGCTGTTTGCGGAAAACGGCCCCAGTGCCAGCTCCTGCTCCCGACTGGTGGCAGCAGAAACCTCTGCTCGTCCCCAGGTCAGGGGTGCTCCCTGTGCTGGGAAAGCTATCACCTGGGGCAAGACTTTCGTGCCCTAGTTTAAGCTATGCTCCAGGACTTTGACACTGCCCACTCTGAATGGGCGGCGATCCCCAGGAGGGGCAGGCAAATGGACTGCTCAGAGACGTGCCAGTATAGTGTCTGGACATGTACCCACCCAAGCGGAGCCCCATGAACATAAGAATGGTCACACTGGGTCAGACCAGGAGAAGAGTCATTTTGTATCATCTGCAGATTTTGCCACCTCACTGTTTCCCCTTTTCCAGTCATTTGTGAATATGTTGAGCAGCTCTGGGCCCAGTACAGATCCCTGGTGCAGACAATGGATTTAACCTGTTGGGTCATTTAGCCTCCGAGATGGTAGACTTGATGCAATTTCCTGCTCTGCCTCAGCTGGCCTGCATGACCTTGGACACATCTTTCTCGGGGACTTGGCAGCTCGCAGGCACCAAACTTCACCTGTACCGTGGTGTCCAACCTGGCCCCATTAAAGCCAACAGGGAGTTTTTCCACAGGCTCAACTGAGTCAGGATTCCCCCCACCCCTTTAACCTCTCAGGCGAAAGGCATGTTGGTCATCATAGGGCCTGAAATATCCTGTTCCCAGATGAGTCAGACACAATCTAAATGGTCTTTTTGATAGCACAAGAAGAAGCTTTGTGTGCATTTCACATGACGCGTTAATGTTCTGCCAGCCCTTGGGGCAGGACTCAGTAGCCTGTGAATGCCTCAGCCTCACCAGCATCAAATGTGTTAGCCTCTGTGGGTGTGACAGGAGGACGGGATTCCAGACAACCCGGTGAGGCAGGATGAGTGATAAAGCCACAATCAACCACCCACCCAGAGCCGCCTCATTGGACAATAGTTAACAGAGATGATCACATGATTCAGTCTGGGAAACGCTCATTATGAAGGTGGCCTCTTTGCTGATCAGCAACCCCCTTGGGAACGGATCCTGCCTTTCTTCCAATGGAGCCTTCATTTGGATTTGGTGAACAGGCTGCCCAAAGAAGGTTCACACTGCGTGTGGGGTGGGGGTTTGTAATCTGTGCACTCTGTGTAATCAATCACCTCAAGCCCATGGGATTGTTTCTGCTCCCTGATTTAGGCCCCACTGCAGCAAAGTATTTATGCACCAAAGTCAATGGGACTTAACCACATGTGTTAATGAAGCCGGATCTGAATTACTTTGCTTTTCAGACTGGAGAATGAAAAGGCCTCGCCCCTCCCCCAATATGGAATTCCAGGTCTGAATTTTGGAATGAATCCTTCATGATAAAGTTCATGAAATGTCCTGGAGGCAGGAGCAGCTTCACTGAGACATGGCATCATGTGAACGATGGTGAGTGACAACTAACATGCAGTATGGCCAACTCCAGGTTTCCACAAATCATGAGACTGGAACAAAAACATAATGAGCTTTTAAAAAATACATTTTGAGTTGAGAGCCTTTAAAGTACGCTTAGTTCTTTGGATCTTTAGCTTTTCTCTACAGTTGTGAGTGCTAGAAACTTACTTTATTTTAAATGAGAACTGAGATTCTCATCCAATCTCTTGATTCCAAGTGCTGGAGCTTTAAGAAACCCCCCAAACATCCTGAGACTGGTGATAAAATCCAGAGAGTTGACAATGCTGCATATGACCTCACAGACAAAAGCAAACGGACTCGGTGCTTTTATTGATGAATAAATGCACAAATCTTTGTTTCCACTTTTCGCTATGCAACTCACAAGAGCAGGCTGAGCTACTGGCATAATTTGCTTAGAGTATTATTAATAAAGTAGTTAATTTTAAAATATTTCATTATCCAATTAGTCTCCCTATTATTCTCCCACTTTAAATTTCAATAATGAACTAAATGAATTTTGCGAGCATTTTCTAACAAATGTCTCATGCATATTTTCACATGGTATTAATGTCCGCCTAGCTCTAATTGTCAGCAGATTGTGATCTAATATGACATAAAAGTGTTCTGGGGAGGCCGGCAGTCTGACAGCAGGAGGCCAAACATAACTGCTTGGGGTTTTTCTTTCAGCATTCTCCACACTGACATTACTGGACATAGCGGTGGGCTGTTGCTTCCCATGTAGGTTTATTCCTCTTACCCAGTCTCTCATGCACTAAGCACATCCTAAAAAAACATGGCAGGAAAAGATTCCTCCCACAGAGCAGGTCTTAGCTTGCATGGGGATCAAAGGCAGAGGGGGAGGTGATTCGCTTGCACCCTGTGGCATGGAACACAGCCAGCCTGAGGGAAATGGAGAACAACTACCCAGTGTGCTGCACATCTGATCCACACCTTCCCACTTCTCCAGGGCCCTACACTCCACCACTGCTCACCGTGGGCTCCATGTGTCTGGTGGAGATCTTTCCAAGGATAGAATCATAGAATATTAGGGTTGAAAGAGACCTCAGGAGGTATCTAGTCCAACCCCCTGCTCAAAGCAGGACCAACCCCAACTAAATCATCCCAGCCAGGGCTTTGTCAAGGAAGGAGATTCCACCACCTCCCTAGGGAACCCATTCCAGTGCTTCACACCCTCTTAGTGAAAAGTTTTTCCTAATATCCAACCTAAACCTCCCCCACTGCAACTTGAGACCATTACTCCTTGTTCTGTCATCTTGTACCACTGAGAACAGTCTAGATCCATCCTCTTTGGAGCCCCCTTTCAGGTAGTTGAAAGCAGCTATCAAATCTCCCCTCATTCTTCTCTTCTGCAGACTAAACAAACCCAGTTCCCTCAGCCTCTCCTCATAAGTCATGTGCTCCAGCCCCCTAATAATTTTTGCTTCCCTCCGCTGCACTCTCTCCAATTTGTCCACATCCTTTCTCTAGTGGGGGGCCCCAAAACTGGACACAATACTCCAGATGTGGCCTCACCAATGCTGACTAGAGGGAAATAATCACTTCCCTCTATCTCCTGGCAATGCTCCTACTAATGCAGCCCAATATGCCATTAGCCTTCTAATGAAGATGTTGAACAAAACTGGTCCCAGGACCGACCCTTGGGGCACTCCGCTTGATACTGGCTGCCAACTAGACATCGAGCCATTGATCACTACCCGTTGAGCCCGATGATCCAGCCAGCATTTTATCCACCTTATCCACCTATAATCCTATATAATAAAAGACTAGAGAAGTTTGTGTGAAGCCGTGATGTGCAGTAGAGATGGCCCAGACGAATGGCATGCTGGGAGGTGTAGTTTGGCAGCACAACATGGCCGCCGCGCGTGCACCGCCGAGAGGGAAGCAGGGTCTGGATCAGGGAGCGCAGGCAGGAGGGTGGCTGGGCACAGGAGGCACAGGCAGGGGGCCCTTGGAGTGGAGGGGAGGGGGGGGGCTGAGTGAGCAGGGGGGCCCTTGGAGTGGAGGGGGCCTGAGCGAGTAGGGGGGGCTGAGCGAGTGGGGGGAGGGTGGGCTGAGTGAGCGGGAGGGCCCTTGGAGTGGGGGGGAGGGGGCTGAGTGAGCGGGGGGCATGGAGTGAGGGGGAGGGGGGGCTGAGTGAGCGGGGGGCCCTTGGAGTGGGGGAAGGGGGGCTGAGCAAGCGGGGGGGCCCTTGGAGTCGGGAGGAGGGGGGCTGAGCAGGGGGAGGGGGGCTGAGCAAGTGGGGGGGCCCTTGGAGTGGGGAGGGCTGAGCGGGGGAGGGAGGCTGAGTGAGCGGGGGGGCCCTTGGAGTGGGAGGAGGGGGGCTGAGTGGGGGAAGGGGGGCTGAGCAAGCGGGGGGGGGCTTGGAGTGGGGGGGAGAGGGGAGAGAGCTGAGCGAGTGGGGGGGCTACGAGCCGTTACCATTGGCCTGTGTACACGGGCTTTTACACTAGTACACTCATAATATACCTGAGTGTATTATAGTGTACAGAACTGTATATAGGTGGTGGTGGGAACTAGCACAGGGCTATAAAAGGGCACTGGTGTTGACAAAAGAGTGGTCTCCACCTCATTTGTGCCACGAGCAGCGAAGGGCTCGTCTACACTCTCCCAGCAGGTGTGATTGAAGTGAGAATCAGGACCCGTCATCTGGAAACTTCTGTTAGTTGTCCAAAGAAAGCCTTGTCTACATCATCCTCCTGGTCTGGTGGTCTGTAGCAGACGCCCACCACAACATCACCCTTGTTGGTTTTGCCTCTAAACTGAACCCAAAGGTCTAGGTTGGATATTAGGAAAAACGTTTTCCCTAGGAGGATGGTGAAACACTGGAATGGGTTACCTAGGGAGGTGGTGGAATCTCCTTCCTTAGAGGTTTTTAAGGTCAGGCTTGACAAAGCCCTGGCTGGGATGATTTAGTTGGGGTTGGTCCTGTTTTGAGCAGGGGTTTGGACTAGATACCTCCTGAGGTCCCTTCCAACCCTGAGATTCTATGATTCTATGATTCTCAGCAGGCTTTTCTCCAGTTTCACACTAAATCAGTGTGTATTTCGACTGATGTGTTTGGGAATCTCTATTTAGGTCAAGATGGCTGTGTTAGGATATAGAGAGGCAAGCCTGTCTGCAAAGGCCTATACTTTAAGAAGTATAGGTGTATTTTTATCACTTAGCTAGTTATAGAGGTATAAAACAAAGAATCAAAATCATAGTGTGCATGTGTACAGACCTTCTCTCTCTAGGATAGTTTGAGGCCTATAGTGTGACCAGATGTTCCAATTTTATAGGGACAGTCCCAGTTTTTGGATATTTTTCTTATATAGGCTCCTATTACTCTCCACCTCCATCCCGATTTTTCACACTTGCTGTCTGGTCACCCTAGCAGCCTGGTTCTTAGGCTAAAGCCTTTGGCTAAGCAGCAGAGGCAGCCATAAGCTGGGAAGTGTACGGTCACATCCTCACATCCCAAACCCATCACATTGAAATATGGTGCTGTTGAGTTGTTAGGAATACAATCCTGTCCTGATAACACCCATCACCTCCAGAGAAAGACTCCAGAGAAAGACGGTTAAAGAAAGCTTAGTTTGATAGCATCCTGTCTGGCAAGAAATCACTTCTCAATAGTCGTGGTTGTAAAACCCTCATTTCTGTATGGTTTATCTTTATGGCCCTCACTTTTCTATTGTTAATCTGTCTGGTTCTCTCATTGTTTCTGTCTGCTGTAGAATTAATTTTGCTAGGCGTAAGTTAATTAAGGTAGCGGGATGTAATTGGTTAGCTAATCATGTTACAATATGTTAGGACTAGTTAGGTAAATTTCAGTAGAATGGTTAAGGTATAGCTATATTCTATATACATTAGGGGCAAACAGGAAGTAAGCTGAGATTCAAAAATAAGGAAAAACAAACTTGGATTTAACCTTGTTGGAAGTTCACCCCGATCAACATTGAATTGTTTGCACGTTTGGACTTTGGGTAGTGTTGCTCTCTGGTCACACAGGAAGGACCAGGGAAGTGAGAGGATGAAGGAATAAGCCCTCCAATAGGCTGATGCATAATCATTACCCAGTGTGGAATGACGAGCTATCTATGAGCTTGCACTGTCCGCAGGGCCGGTGACAGAAATTTTGGGGCCCCCTACTCTGATCGTTGGGGGCCCCCTACTCTGATCGCCTCCCCCCGCTGAGCTGCCATGGGCTCCCGGCCCCGGGTCTCCCCAGCCCCGCTCGCTAGCCCCCGCCCCCGCGGAGCGGCGCTCGCTCTATCACTCCTCCGTGGAGGCCAGAGCAAGGCGCAAGTTGGACACCAGGCGCCTGGTGGCCGCAGCTTGCCCACGTGCTGAGGGGATGGGCTCGGGATCCGAGCCCCGAGGCTGGCCAGGGCTCCCGAGCCAGACTGCGCCTCGGGAGAGCGAGCGCCTCGGGGGAGGAACCCTAACCCCCCTCCTCCCCGGGCGGCAGAGTTTCCAGCGGGCCGGACCCACGCGTGGGGGGAGTCCCTGGTTCCGGGCTCGTGGGCAGTGGGAGCAGAAGCCGCGCCCCGGTGAGCAGCTGTAGGTTCCCCGCCAGGCCGGGGGGGCTCCCCCGCGCAGGCTGTGTGTGTGCTGGGGCAGGCGGGCGCATTGCTCCCAGGCCGGCCCTGCCCAGCCTGTGGGGGCTGAAGGGAAGCAGCCCGGGGCTGGGCAGGGAGGAGCCCGCGCCTATAAAGACCGGTGGGAGAGCGGCCGGCCGCGATAAATCCACCTCCTTCCTTCCCCCGCATCAGATTTTCCACTGGGGCGCCGGGGGCAGGGCCGGGCTACTCGGGTTACACCGGAGCCTGCTCGGGGGCTCCGCGATGCCGCGTCGTTCCGCCCCCCGCCCAGGCCCGGCGACAAGGGGGGACGACTACGGATACAGCTGTGTACCGGCCCCCGGACTTAAGGGGGGCCCCCCTTAAGTCCGGGGCCCAGTACAGCTGTAACCATAGTACCCCCTGTCACCGGCCCTGACTGTCCGGGGGTTCCTGAGCAGTGCAAGATGCACATTTATGGGGAGAAAGGCTGGGGCTGGGGCTCTGTGGGTGTCGCCCTGTATGTAATTCATGGCAGGACATCGCATTCATGCTAGTGGCTGTGTGTGCACAGAGCCTGGAGGAGCAGCTGCTCCCCAGTAAAGCAGTGTCCAGGCATCCCAGGCTGGAGAGCCAGGGGGACACAGCCGTTCTGATTGCACCTTGGGAAATATCCCACCTTAGTCCATAGAGTCCATAGATGGCAGGAGTGAATGGGAGGCTGCACTGCCCAGGAAACCGCCTCTCCTGGGAACGTGGTTTGTACCATGTCTGAGGCCCCTGGGCAGGAGTCTCCGATGTGAAGCTTGGGATAAAGTTCCTTCCCGTCAGCAAGCCTGGGACAGGCTCTCGTCCCACTCGGATCTACAGGGAAACGGCTTTTCTCCCATTGTCAAGGGTAGAGCTGGAAAGACATAGAGGGGAGTTGATAGCTGGGCCACGGAGCACTGCCAGTAGAGAAGTGTTTCACTGGTGTTCTCTTTTGAGAACTATGGGCCAGATTCATGCTGGCTGCGTTGGGCCATTCCAGCCATGATCTGCGGCTGCTTTGTGGCACTGGAGTGGGGCCCTATCCTGGCTATTGAATTGTCACACCTGGCCACACCGTTTCTCCTTTCCATTCTGTTGCCCTCTTTCTAATTTCTCCTGAGGCAATTTGACTGACTCAGGCATGTGGGACATGAAGTGCTTCTATTTCGTAGCCAAGTGAACCGAATGTGCCATCTTCAGGCTGCCAAGAAAACTGCTACCAATGCAGATCACAGTTCAAATGAGTGTTCACCGTGTTTCCTCTGCTGTTGTCCCCACGTCGCACTTTCATACAGGATTTCTCCCCTGTCCTTTTGTCCTTTTCTGCCCCTCTGGCAAATGGAATTATTGTATCTTTGCAAAAATGAAAGTTGTCCATAAGCAGTTGTTTGTGGCAAGAAGTCAGAAGCCACATTTTGTTGGTGGTGAATGAACTCCCTTCCTCGACATCTCGCAATCCACTGACCATCAAATACACTGGGGAAGGGCCTCAGATGGTGTAAATTGTCACAGCTCCATTCAATGGAGCCTCATTCCCTTCTGTGAAACAAACGGTGAACTGAAGGTCACGATCACAGAGAGATTTTCATTCAAGATTAAGTATGAAAATCATAATCACTGAATGCTACAAGATGGGAGAAATGTGACAGTGCTGATATTAAACCGATGACATTGAAGACTTGGTTGCAAACTAAAGCTGGTCAAACTATTAGTTACAATTAATATTCATTTCAAATTTAATCCCTGGTTTGTTTAGCAAACAACTTCCAAAATAATTCTGATTTTCACATAAAGTGCACGTCATTCGCAAACATTGAGATTCATGTGGATAATTTTCAGTCCAGGGAGTGTTTGTGAACTTGGTTCTAACTGGTGGACTGGGCTTTGGACATGGCATTGTTTGTACTCCCTGATTGGATGGCTGAACTATGTTCAAATAAGAGGATAACAGTGAATAATGAATTCCTGGTGTGAATAATCATCCAGACCCAAATTCTGGGGAAAATTTCAGAACTGATGATTATTTTCACAAAAACCCAGCAGTTGCTGACATGCTAATTAATAGCAAATAGTGCACACCCACAAATAAAACACAAGCAAATTTAAGGTTTTCACAAAAGTTAAAAGCACTTACCAACTAATTTCTTTTGTTATGAATCCAGCTCTGTTGCATACAATACTTACAGACACTGGCCTTTTGAAACAGGGCCAAAGTAACTCCATATTCAGAGACTACTGGAATTAAGATGAGGTCTCAGTGCTGGCATCAAAGATGCTAACACTCAAGGAGGTTATTTTTTCCCCTTGGCTTCAGAATAAACTAGTGGTAGAAATAGTGGTAAAATGAAGCGGTAAAAATAGCAATTTTTCCATGGTGAAAGCTAATAGCTACTATTTTCAAAATAACATATTAGCAGTAACCACCTCAGCAGAAACAGATGTACTATATCAATCCATAACAGAGTTCCCACCAAGTCACACAGAGGGAGATTTTCCTATCCATACTGATAACAAAGTCCAAAAATAGAATCCAGAGCTAAACATCCAGAGGCAGCTCTAGACAGATAAACAATCAGCAATGAAAAGCCAAGGTTGGCCGGAGTGTACTGAAACCCGGGGAAAGGTCATTCCAGTGACCTCCTGAACAGTTAAAGTGAAGTACATCATTCCTGTAGCTAGGGAGGGCTGGCTCTCCCCTCCCTTCAGGAACAACCTGGTAAGGAGAAATTCACGGTGTGCAATCTGGCTGACTTGCTGCCACACTGTGCCGTTAGTGGCCATGCAGAGGGTGCGGGAATAACTGCTTGGAGCCTCAGGATGGTTGGGGAAATCTAGTTTCCATCCAAGTATGCCTGTCTGCAAGGCAAGCTGGCTCCTCGCATTCGTCCATGAATTCGCCTGCCTGCCAGTCTGGCCCCACAATGATACCTGGTTCTTCATCCTACCATCAGGAGATCTAGAAGCACTTCACAATCCTCAATGTATTTATCCTCATAGCACTCCTATGAGCTAGAGTTATCCCCTTAGCCCCACTGCACAGAGGGGGAACTGAGTCACACAGTGGCTAACCAGCTCACCCATCTTGTGATATAGGAGAGAACAGAACCCGGGTCTCTCAAGTGCTAGGCAAGGCCCTAACCACTCAACAATCCTTCCTTTCTCTGCAATGCAAGCCAAAAGTCTGAATCATCCTGGGCTTGCTCAGCAGGCCAGAGCTGCAGGGACAAATCCTCTGCTGGCAACAGTTGGTGAAGCTCCATCGGCCCCATTTACACCAACTGAGTAACTGGCCCTAGTGGCGCAGAAGAAACATGGAGACACAGAGCATGTTCTGCCCGGAGAGACCGTGATTATTGTGATTCACACCAAACTGTCATGTGGTGGGACTGGAGGTTGCTGCCACTCAGCTACTGCCCCTGCCGTTCCCAAACTGAACTTGAGAAAACCAGGGCATGCTTATGTCATAAACATACAGCTAAGGGTAGCATACAACTCTTCCTTTACCTGCAAGGGGTTAATCAGTTTAATTAACCTAGTTGGCATCTGACCAGAAGACCCAATGGGGAAAGAAGATATTTTCAAATCTATGTGGGGTGGGAGGCTTTGTTTGTGCTCTTTGGGTGTTTTCTCCTAGCCAGAGAGAGACCAGGAAGAAAAAATCCCATCTCTTACAAACAATAAAAAATAAGCATCTATGATTACAAAAATAGTAAGTAAAACAAGAAAATGAGTCAGGTTATCTTTTGTTTTAGCTTGTGAATTTTCCCTATGCTGGAGGGAGGTTTAGTCCTGTTTTCTGTAACTTTTATGCTAAGCCTGGAGGAGGATTCTCTGTGTTTTAAATCTTGTTATTTTCCTGTACATTTACATTCCATCCTAATTTTACGAAGGTGATTCTTTTATTTTTGTTTTAAATAACATTCCTCTTTTAAGAACCTAATTAATTTTCAGTGTTCTAAAGACCCAGGGGTTTGGGTCTGTTCTCATCTGTACCAGTTGGTGAAAGTATTATTCTCAAGCCACACCAGGAAAGTGGGTGTAAGGGCTTGGGGGGGATATTTTTGGGGAAATAGGAACTCCAAGTGGTCCTCTCCCTAATTCTTTGCAAGATGGAGGTTCCTAGGGTTGTGTCTGGGACCAGAGATATTAGCTAGAGTCATTCGGTTGCACAATCCAAGCAGCCTCTAACCAAAAGTGCTCACATAGCTGGGAGCAGCTGACATGCTAGAGGATGTGCGTGAACAGCCCAGGAGTGGGGTTCTCACAACAGAGCAGGGTAAGGCTGGCTCCCAGAGTCGAGGATTGGAGTGATCTAGTAGATCACCGGTCTAGATAACACCAGGGGAACGTCACATTGCATTGAGTCACACAACTCAGCTCCAGCTGGCTGCCTTGTGACGACACTGACACCGATGAGAAGAGTGTGTGGACCTGTACAAACTTTAGTATGTGGGGTAACTAGGGCTGTCGACTAATCACAGTTAAATCACGCGATTAAAAAAAATTAATCATGATTGACTCAAAAATGTAATTGCAATTAATCACAGTTTTAATTGCACTGATAAACAATAGAATGCCAACTGAAATGTATTAAATATTTTTGATGTTTTTCTACATTTTCAAATGTATTGTATTCTGTCTTATAATTGAAATCAAAGTGTATATTATTTTATCACAAATATTTACACTGTAAAAATGATAAACAAAAGAAATAGTATTTTTCTATTCACCACATACAAATACTGCAGTGCAATCTTTGTTGTGAAAGTGCAACTTCAAATGTAGATTTTTTTTGTTACGTAAGTGAACTCACAAACAAAACAATAGAAATTTCAGAGCCTACAAGCTCACTCAGTCCTACTTCTTGTTCAGTCAATCGCTAAAACAAACAAGTTTGTTCAAATTTCTGGGAGAGAATGCTGCCCGCTTCTTGTTTACAATGTCAACAGAAAGCAAGACTGGGCATTTGCATGGCACTTTCACAGTTGTCATTGCACGTATTTACATGCCAGATATGCTAAACATTCAGATGCCCCTTGTCACGTTACTGGAATAATTTGGTACCATATAGATCATTGGGGTACAGAATATTATGTGAAGGGGGTCATAACAGATGTCTATGACCATATGTTTGTATCTATTTTGGAACTGAAGTTATGGATATTGGATAAAAGGTGCCTGTACTTCAAATGTAGGCTTGGCTCCTGGGTGAAATCTCAGACACGCAGGTGCTAACTCGAGCCCATTAGAGGGCCATCAACTGCACAGTGAACTTTGTCCACACCCGAGGAGAGGAGCTTCACCAGGAATGGGACATGCCTGGGCAAAAACTGAATCGTGGAGAGTCTGGTGATTGGACCATGGGGCTGTGGACCTCCTTTTTGCAACTGGACTCTGCATAAGGAGGAGGAGGGGCTTCGCCCACAGAGGAGAGTCTATAAAAGCTGGAAGAAGCGTCCTCCATTTTGTCTTCTACCTCCAGCCTTCAGCCTGCCTTGTTTCCAGCTTTGGATGGAACTTTGCTATATAGGGGAACTCTGGACAAAGGTGCTGACCCAAAGACTTTGCAGGGGATGCTTTCCAAAGACTTTGATTGAAACCTGCAGTTTATTCTACCTGTGCTGCAAGCCTGAACCAAGAGGTGTGCCATTACTGCATGTAATTGATTTCTTTTAACCTTTCCTAACCCTCACCCATACCTTTTTCCTTGTATAATAAACCTTTAGATTTTAGATTCTAAAGGATTGGCAACAGCGTGATTTGTGGGAAGATCCGATTGGTATATTGACCTGGGTCTGGGGCCTGATTCTTTGGAATTGGGGAGAACCGTTTTCTTTATTTGGGGCATTGGTTTTCATAACCATTGGTCCCCAGGACAGGTGGCTGCTGGTGGTGATACTGGGAATCTGGAGTGTCTTAAGGGGATTGCTTGTGTGACTTGTGGTTAGCCAGTGGGGTGAAACCAAAGTCTTTTCTGTTCAGCTGGTTTGGTTTGCCTTAGTGTGGAAAAACCCCAGCTTTGGGCTGTAGTTGCCCCTTTGGAAGCAATCTGTCCTGATCTGACTCACAGTTGGATCCCACCAGGAACAGCACCGTCACACCCCTTCATGCTTCACCCACCATTCCAGAGGACATGCTTCCATGCTGATGACACTCGTTAAAAAAATAATGCATTAATTACATTTGTGACTGAACTCCTTGGGGGAGAATTGTATGTCCACTGATCTGTTTTACTCACATTCTGCAATATATTTCATGAGATGATGACCTAGCACATGCTCATTTTAAGAGCACGTTCATTGCAGATTTTACAAAAGGCAAAGAAGGTACCAATGTGAGATTTCTAAAGATAGTTACAGCACTCTGACCTAAGGTTTAAGAATCTGAAGTGCCTTCCAAAATCTGGGTGGGACGGGGTGTGGAGCATGCTTTCAGAAGTCTTAAAAGAGCAACACTCTGAAGCAGAAACTACAGAACCCGAACCACCAAAAAATAAAATCAATCTACTGCTGGTGGCTTTTGACTTATGTAATGAAAATGAATATGCGTTGGTCTGCACTGCTTTGGATTTTTATTGAGAAGAACCTGTCATCAGCATGGACACATGTCCTCTGGAATGGTGGTTGAAGCAAGAAGGGACACATGAATCTTTAGCGAATCTGGCATGTAAGTATCTAGCGACACTGGCTACAATGGTGCCATGCAAACACCTGTTCTTACTTTCAGGTGACATTGTAAACAAGAAGCGGACAGCATTATCACCTGCAAATATAACAAACTTGTTTGTCTGAGCTATTGGCTGAACAAGAAGTAGGACTGAATGGACTTGTAGACTCTACAATTTTACATTGTTTTACTTTTGAATGTAGTTTTTAGTACATAATTCTAGATTTTTAGTTCAACTTTCATGATAGAGATTGCACCACAGTACTTGTATTCATGAATTGAAAAATACTATTTCTTATGTTTTTACAGTGCAAATACTTGTAATCAAAAATAAATATAAAGTGAGCACTGTCCATTTTGTATTCTGTGCTGTAATTGAAATCAATATATTTGAAAATGTAGAAAACATCCAAAATATTTAAATAAATGACTTTAAATAAATTGTTTAACCATGCGATTAATTGCAATTCATTGTTTTAATCGCTTGACAGCCCTGGTAGTAACTGCATGTTTGAGGTCTGAAATCTTCAGAGCTGGTAGCATCTGTCTGGAAGAGATCACCGCTGAAAAGTGGAATGCAGTTGGATGTAATTTGTCAACCGAGAGACATGTCCTGTGTTAACTGGATGTGCTGCTGTTGGTGCATTTTCTTGTTGCTGTTCTTTGGATGCTGTTAAAGTCACCACAGCTGAGTTAAAAGGCCTGACGGGTTCATTGTATTGTGAAGGCATAGCAGTGGGCACTTGGATTGCCTGAGAGGAAGTGAAAATTCCTCACCTGCACTGTGCTGGTGAGATGGAACCAGTCATCAGTTTCCAGCTGCTTTTATAACACTTGGGGAACTTTAAAGAAAAGCAATAACAAAAAAGCAATCTTCCAATGCTGGGGCAGCCCGAGGGCACTGGATGCTTTGATCCTGGCAAAGTCATGCTACCCACACTGGAATTTGCTAACATCCTTCCCTTTTCCATTAGCCTGATTCTCTAGGAGAGTTGCTGAGAGGGATGCTGCTTTGGGGGAATCTACATTGGGCTGGGCGCTAATCATGAGGAATGCTGCTAAGGCAGTTTGGGATGAAGATATGTCATTGAAAAGAGATGTCAGAGACCCAGGCCCTATCCTCACTGTTTTATTCCCTGCTTAATTCAGGGTAATTAGGCAAGAAATTAAAGGTGATTTTATTATTTCAATGAGCCGAGGCACTATCTAATCACCAGGCCTGATCGTTCTGCCCCAAGGGAGTGGAGTGTGAATAATTACATCTTCTAGCTCTTGTGGTGGTGTATGAAGGAGCTCAGTATAGAACTGTAGGACTGGAAGGGACCTTGAGAGGTCTCTAGCCCAGTCCCCGGCATTCATGGCAGAAATAAGTCATTATCAGATCATCCCTCACAGGTGTTTGTCCCACCTGCTCTTAAAAATCTCCAGTGGTGGAGATTCCACAACCTCCCCAGGCAATTTATTCCAGAACTTAACCACCCTGAGAGGATGTTTTTCCTAATGTCCAACCTAAACCTCCCTTGCTGCAATATAAGTCCATTCTTCTTGTCCTGTCCTCAGAGGTTAAGAAAAACAATTTTTCTCCCTCCTCCTTGTAACAACCTTTTATGTGCCTGAAAACTGTTCTCATGTCCCCTCTCATTCTTCTCTTCTCCAGACTAAACAACTCCCGTTTTTTTTATCTTCCCTCCTAGCTCATGTTTTCTAGACCTTGAATCATTTTTGTTGCTCTTCTCTGGACTTTTCCCAGTTTGTCCACATCTTTCTGAAATGTGGCCCCCAGAACTGGACAATATACTCTTTTTGAAGCCTGAGTAGAGCGGAAGAATTACTTCTTGTGTCTTGCTTAAAACACTCCTGCTAATACATCCCAGAATGATCACCTTTTTTGCAACACTGTTACATTGTTGACTCATATTTAGCTTGTGTCCACTATGAACCCCAGATCCCTTTCCTCACTACTCCTTCCTAGGCAGTCATCTCCCATTTTGTATGTGTTGTGAGGTACTTTGGATTTTGCGAGACAAGGCACACACACGTGGTTGTAGAAAGTAGATGAGTTTATTAGAAGGCCTCAGTCCCTCGAGTAGGCGTTGAGGGGCTCAAGTCTGTCAATGTGACCGCAGAAGGGGTGCCTAGCACTCCGGAGCCATTGCTAGGAAGGAAGAGCCCACAAGCAGATTACTACGGTAGGCTTAAGTACACTCACACATTTACATCTTATACATACTCATGTCTCATTTGCAAGCGGCAAACTGATTGGTTACATGCTTTCCTGCCTCAGTTTCCCCACTTAGTTTCCCACGCATTCATTCTCACACAGATGGGGTAAACACTCATACAGCTGGGAACTTGCTCCCAAGTACATACAGATAGCAAACCATAAAGAGCAGGCAGCTGCGAAACTGTGTTCTTAGCTCATCTTCCCAGGAGATAACGGGTTGCCGTTACCTTGAGCGCGCTGTTCATGGCTCAGTGCCCGTTCCGGGGTCAAGGCTCAGTGCCCGTTCCGGGGGGAGGGGGGCGGGCGAGGGAGCGCTCGCTACTGCTAGGCCCTGCACCGTGACAATGTCTTGTGCGTACTACAGTATGTGTGCAATTGATTTTTCCTTCCTAAATTGAGTACTTTGCATTTCCCCTTATTGATTTTCATCCTATTTTTTTCAGACCATTTCTCCGGTTTGGCCAGATTATTTTGAATTATAATCCTATTCTCCAAGGCATTTGTAACCCCTTCCAGTTTGGTGTCATCCACAAACTTTATCAGTGTACTCTCTCTGTCATTGTCTAAATCGCTGATGAAGATATTGAACAGAACTGGACCCAAAACCGATCTCTTTGGGACGCCACTCGTTCTGTCATTCCAGCATGACTGTGAACAACTGATAACTGCTTTCTGGGAACTGTTTTCCAGCCAGTTCTGCACCCACCTTATAGTAGCCCCATCTAAGTTGTATTTTCCTAGTTTATTTATGACAGGGGTGGGGAACCTTTTTTGTGCCAAGGGCCATTTGGACATTTATAATGTCCTTCGCGGGCTGCTCCTCCCCCTCCACCCCCCGAGGAAGCCCAGGCTGGCAACGGGAGCTGAGACCCCCAGCTGGCAAGGGGCCAGCGGGGGAAACCCCAAAGCAGTGGCAAGCGGAGTGCTTAGCCCTGCACTGCTTTGGGGTTTCCCCGCTGGCCCCTTGCCAGCCGGGGTCCTGCCGCCTGCCCCAGTCAGCTCCCGCTATCAGCCTGGGTGTAGGGGGTGATCTTCATTTACCCCCGCCCAGCCTCCCCCCATCTAACCGCCTTCCCTCCCCCACCCCTGCCTGGCCCGGCCCATCCCACCGAACCTAACCTCCTCCCCCCTCCCAATCCCAACCCAGCCTCCTGCCCCCCATGCCTGATGCACCCAGCCCAGCCTCCCCCCACCAAGCCTCCTTCCTTCCTGCACCCACACCTCGCCCCCCCCACCCCATTGACTGTCGGCTCCCCGCGGCGCCAGCGCCCCCCCCCAGGTTCGAGCCGCCCCCGCCTGGCGGCCCACGCACGTCCCTGGCTGGCGGCTCCCCCAGGCATTTGCCGGCCCCAGCGCAGAGCCACGCCCGCCTGCCAGCCGGAGTGCAGAGTCACCCCCGCGCGTCCCTGGCCGGCGGCTCCCCGAGGCGCTTCCGGCCTCTT
Organism: Sternotherus odoratus; assembly: GCA_032164245.1. Classification (NCBI taxonomy): domain Eukaryota; kingdom Metazoa; phylum Chordata; order Testudines; family Kinosternidae; genus Sternotherus; species Sternotherus odoratus. Next base: position 795,783 of record JAVMKO010000016.1, on the reverse strand, counting down.
CGGCGAGCGCGGAGCCGCCCCGGGCCGCCAAGGGGGGGCAGCTCCGCGTTCGGCGAAGGGGCCGGGAAGCGCCTGGGGGAGCCGCCGGCCAGGGACGCGCGCGGGCCGGACGGAAGGCTTTGGCGGGCCGTATAAAGGCCCGCGGGCCGGAGGTTCCCCACCCCTGATTTATGAGATGGTCATACAAGACAGTGTCAAAAGCCTTACTAAAGTCAAGATATACCACGTCTACCTCTTCCTCCTATCCACAAGACTTGTAACCCTGTCAAAGAAAGCTATCAGGTTGGTTTGACACAATTTGTTCTTGACAAATCCATGATGACTGTTACTTATCATAGAATATCAGGGATGGAAGGGAACTCAGGAAGTTATCTAGTCCAATCCCCCTGCTCAAAGCAGGAAGAATCCCCAACTAAATCATCCCAGCCAGGTCTTTGTAACCTGAAGGCTTAGCCTTATTCAGAAGTCTGGCCTGTGCTTCGTGAGAAACATACACTGAATTGCAGCAAAGGGGAGTGTAAATATATTATCCCTGCACCCCTCTGGCCTGTTACACTAGGATTCTTCAGCCCTCAAGATAGACAGAGTGTTTCATCATGTTTGTGTTCTTACTATTAACTTTACCTCCCTAGATCTGGAAGCACCAGTATAGGGGAATGTAGTAGGGCAGCTGCCCCACTCCTGGAGAAAAGGAGTAAAAGCAGCCAAGCTAAGCTGATTAGGGAAGCCCAATCAGGGCCCAGCTGGCTATGATAACGGGTCTGTGTGGCCAGAAGGCAGGGAGTCTCTTGTCAGCCCTGAAGCGAGAAGGGCCTGGCTGCCTGAGAGCAAGGTACCTGGAGTGGAGCAGTGCTGGGGAAGGGCAAAGGGTGCTGGGGAGCTCCAGCCTGATAAAGCCCCAGACTGCAGGCCTCGGTGAAGGTCTATGAAGGTCCTGGGGCTGCAGAGATACAGTCTGGGGAAAGGCAAAGATCCTAACCCCTTGCCAATGATGAGTGGCCATGACAGACTGCAATCTGCCCCAGTGAAAGGGGGCTAGATGATGACTGACAGTAGCCACTGAGGCAAGGTGGAATGAGAGGATTGGGGGTTCCCCTGGGAGGGGAGACCCAGAGCGTGGGGGGTACTGTGGAAGCAGCACCCCAAGGTAAAGGGCACCGGGGTCCGGGAGGGACACGGGTGCCAGTGGCAGGCGAGACACCAGCCTGAAGAGGGCGCTTTGTACGCTGGAAAAGAGTTAATTCCCAGATGACCAGCTGCAGGCTGGTGAGTCCTTGTTGCTACAGGGAATCCCTGTCTTTGGGTCTATTGAATTGTTCTCTACAAACACAGTTCCACTGCTGGAAACGCAGTTAAAATGAAAGGAGCAGGACTTTCCCCCCTGAAGGATTGTTACAAACACAATGCCCCTCTTGGATAAACAGGTTGGCTCTAAATGCATCACATGTTCAAGCTTCCAATATCTGCAAAGGAATCTGCAGCGGTGGAACCAGCCCATCTGTTTTGCCTGCTAATGTGACAGGAGGAAATCAATTAGCCAAGCTGATAACAATGCTTTTTCTTCACCCTGGTGAGCATCTCTGTTGTAAAAATGCCCCATGGGCTCCATTCAGAGTCAAGGGAGCCTTCGCTACCCTCCAGTTTGCAGCTACAGTTCCATGAGTTGCCACGAATAGACAAGCCAGCCACTCCCATGGGGTCAGACCTCAGCCATTTGCAGTGATTTTGCTTCCCAATCAAACTAAAACGATTGGGAAGCCAGAGTCCCTGGTCTGTGGAGACTGTGTTCCCCGGCTCCAGCAGCACTGGGCTGCCTTATACACAGCTCACCATGCCCGGGGAGGATTCCTCCTGCGTAAGGGGATCCCCCAGGCCAGATTCAGTGGGACGTTCCATAGGGTGGTGGAGTCCAGCTCCCTGTTCTGCTGCATGGCAAAGCAGGCGATCTTGTGCCGGGAGAGGTCTCTCCAAGAAAGTGCCCTGTACTCTAGGGTATCGTCGGTGGGAACCATTCATCCAAATCTTCTCTCTCCTGCCCGTGCCTCATATTGCTCTGAACTGTGTAGTGCTTATTTCTGCGCTAAGCTTCATACCCTGACCCGAGCTAGGCCTCTGGGCCTCCGTGCTTTTGACAATTCCACCGGGTGCCTAACTGAATCTTTAGGCACATAAATGCCTCTAAAAATCCAGCCCTGAGTCACTTTTGAAAATGGGATGTAGGCTCCTGTGTCTAGGCTGACCATACGTCCCGTTTTAAACGGGACAGTCCCGTTTTTTTAATGTTTTTAACCGTCCCGTCTTTTTGTCCAAAATATCAATTTTGTCCCGTTTTTGGGGCAGGACTCATAAAACGTGGATTCATAAAACAGGACTCATAAAACATGGAGTCATAAAACGTCCCCGCGTCCCCGCCCGCCGCCGGCTCGCTCGGCCCCCGGCTGCGGCTCCTGACAGCTCCGATCTGCCGCCTCCTCCAGCCCGCTGCCGCCTCCTCCTCTCTATTCCTCCTTCCCTCCCTTCTCTCCATCCCCCTTCTCCATCCCTCCCTTCCTCCCTGCTCTCTCCCTCCGTCCACTGCCTCCTCTCACTCCCTCCATCCCTTCTCTCTATCCCCTTCTCCATCCCTCCATCCCTTCCTTCCTCCCTTCTCTCTATCCCTCCATCCCTCTCTTCCTTCTCTCTATCCCCCTTCTCCATTCCTCCCTTCCTCCCTTCTCTCTCTCCCTCCGTCCACTGCCTCCTCTTCCATCTCCCTTCTCTCCATCCCTCCTTCTCGCTGTCCCTTGCCTCCTCCATCCCCCCTGCTCCCTACCCCCATCTCTTCTCTCATCCATCCATCCTCTCCCTTTCTCACCTTCCTGCCTTCTCTCCCTCCGTCCCCTCCATCCTCTTCATCCCTCATCCCCCCTTCTCTCTCTCTCCCTCCATCCTCTTCATCCCCCATCCCTGTTCTGCTTATTCCTCCATCCATCCCCCCCGACCCCCCTCTGCCTCCTACCCCGCCCGGTGCTGGGGGGCCCAGGTGGGGCCATGCCCCCCCACACACACCCTGTCCCGTTTTTGCCCTCCCAATGTCCCGTTTTTGTCTAAAGGAAATATGGTCAGCCTACCTGTGTCACTTCAGTGCTAATGGAAATGGGTCTTCCCAAGAGACTTCACTCCAGTCAACGCAGACAATTCTCTTGGAAATAGCTGGGCAAGGGAGGATTTTCATCCCCAAACTTTCTACTGCGTGTGCTTTGCCAGACCTCACTTTGGTTGGCTGGTGCCTCGGCTGTGGCAGTGGCCATTTGCAGAGCAGGCTGGGCTAGAGATAATAAAGGGATCGAACCTTCAGTCATCTCCAGCTCTTGCTGATTCCAGAACACCAATACTTGTGGATTTAGGAAAATATCTCGCCAGCTCCAGGGCTCACTGTGTTCACATATGGGGCTGGACTCTGCTGCCAGTTACACCAATGGAGAGATTCCCCTGAAGCCGGTGTAAATGGAGTGTCATCAAACCAGTCTAAGAGCAGGATCAGGCCCTAATGAATCTTTAATTCATGTCCCAGTTACACCTTTGCTCCTGTCACTTTGCACATGAAAATGAGGAATTGTCTTCTTGGCTGCTCTCTGTTTTCCTGCCTCTGTGGAAGCAAAGCCAGTCCAGCTGCCGATGTGACAGTCATGGGGAGGGGTGTGTGGACACTGACCCAGTCACTTTGGTCTCTGTGACCTGAAAGCAAGATTCCTTCCTCCTTTCTCCCCACAAGAGCCCAAATTGCCCAGCTCTCCTCATCAGCCTGGGAGTTGGCCTTGCATTTTAGCCAGAGTTGCACTGGTCTAAGGCCTCTACTTTATTCAAAGCAGACTCTAAACTTGGAGCCAAAGACTCCAGTGTTCTTTGAAAGGTTTGTTGCTGAAAAAGTCACCTCCACTGGATGGGAAGTGAGCAGAAAGTTAATTAATTCCAGTTCCTCAGTTTCTCGTTGGAGTCTGTTTTGGAAGTTTTTCTGTTTCAAAATTGAAACCATCAAATCTTTAGTGGAATGGCCTGGCCATTTGAAACAGGAATACTTCCAAATCAGACTCCAACGAGAAACTGAGGAACTGGAATTAATTTTCAAATTGGATACAGTTAACCGGGGGCTGTATGGGACTTCCGAATGGTTCTCTCATTGCACTGATTGATTGCATTTCCTGAGTTAATTTACCTGACTCAGAGATCCATTTCAAGAGGTGTTTTTTTCTCCTATTGATAATGGCCCATCTACATTTAGCAGCCCCCTTGGAATTGGTATGCTAATGTACAATTTTTTTTCTTTCTTTCTGTGTGTGTGGATGCGTCTTACTTCTGTTCCATTCTGTGCGTCTGATGGGGTGGGCTGTAGCCCACGGGCGCTTATGCTGAAATAAACTAGTTAGTCTCTAAGGTGCTACAAGTATTCCTCGCTTTCTTTATATTTATTGCAGGGGTGGGGAACCTTTTTTCCACCAAGGGCCATTTTGACCCTTATAAAGTCGTCCGCGGGCCACTCCCCCCCCCCCCCGAAGCCCGGCTGGCAACGGGAGCTGAGACCCCAGCTGGCAAGGGGCCAGCAGGGGAAATCCCAAAGCAGTGGCAGGTGGAGTCCTTAGCCCTGCACTGCTTTGGGGTTTTCCCCCACTGGCCCCTTGCCAGCCAGGGTCCTGCCGCCTGCCTGACCCGCCCAGCCCAGTCTCTCCCCCCCAAACCTCCTTCCCTCCCACCCCCCCAACTGACCCACCCAGACCGGTCTCTCCCCCCCAGACCTCCTTCCCTCCCACCACCCCCCAAATGACCCACCCAGCCCGGTCTCTCCCCCCCAAACCTCCTTTCCTCCAACCCCCGCAAATGACCCACCCAGCCCGGTCTCTCCCCCCCAAACCTCCTTCCCTTCCACCCACCCCCCAACTGACCCACCCAGCCCGGTCTCTCCCCCCCCAAACCTCCTTCCCTGCCACCCACCCCCCAACTGACCCACCCAGCCCGGTCTCTCCCCCCCCAAACCTCCTTCCCTGCCACCCACCCCCCAACTGACCCACCCAGCCCGGTCTCTCCCCCCCCAAACCTCCTTCCCTCCCACCCCCCAACTGACCCGCTCAACCTGGTCTCTCCCCCCCGACTGTTTCGCCGCCTGGCAGTGGGTGGCTCCTTGTTTCGCCGCCTGGCAGTGGGTGGCGGTGCGGCGCGTCCCGGCCCCAGCTCTGAGCCGTCCCCGGCCGGCGGCGGCAGCGGAGCACGCGGCGCATCCCGGCCCCAGCTCTGAGCTGTCCCGGGCTGGCAGCGGCAGCGGAGCACGCGGCGCGTCCCGGCCCCAGCTCGGAGCCGCCCCCGGCTGGCGGCGGCGGCCCGCGCGGCGCTTCCAGGCCCCAGTGCGGAGCCGTCCCTGGCCAGCGGCCGCGGGCCGGACGGAAGGCTTTGGCGGGCCGTATACGGCCCGGAGGCCGGAGGTTCCCCACCCCTGATTTATTGTCTTATTATCTATCCATTTCCTAATGACTCCTAACATTCTGTTGTTAGCTTTTTTTGACGGCTGCTGCACACTGAGTGGATGTTTTCAGAGAACTATCTACAAAGACTCCAAGATCTCTTTCTTGAGTAGTAACAGCTAATTTAGACCCCATCATTTTGTATGTATAGTTGGGATTATATTTTCCAATGTGTATTACTTTGCATTTAATCTGCCATTTTGTTGCCCTGTGACTGAGTTTAGTGAGATCCCTTTATAAATCTTTGCAGGCGGTTTTGGACTTAACTATCTTGAGTAATTTTCTACAATTTTTGCCACCTCACTGTTTACTCCTTTTCCCAGATCATTGATGAATATGTTGAATAGGACTGAGCCCAATACTGACCTTTGGGGGACACCACTATTTACCCCTCTCCATTCAGAAAACTGACCTTTTAGTCCTACCCTTTGTTTCCTACCTTTTAACCAATTACTGATCCATTAGAGGACTCTTCTTCATATCCCATGACCATTTACTTTGCTTAAGAGCCTTTCATGAGGGATCTTGTCAAAGATTTTCTGAAAGTCCAAGTAGACTATATCCACTGGATCCCCCTTGTCCATGTGCTCGCTAACCCCCTCAAAGAATTCTAAGAAATTGGTGAGGTGAGATTTCCCTTGACGAAAGCCATGTTGACCCTTCCCCAACACATCCTGTTCATCTATGTGTCTGATAATTCTGTTCTTTACCATAGATCCAACCAATTTTCCTGGTATTGAAGTCAGGCTTACCGGCTTGTAATTGCCAGGATCATCTCATAAAAAATGGCATCACATTAGCTATCCACCCTGTAAGCTTAGGTCTTTGGGCAGTGAATTTCTTTGTTTCTGTTTGCACGGCACCTGGCTCGACAGGGTCCTTGTCCATGACCGAGGCTCCTAAGTGTCATGATGATACAAATAATAAAGAATGATTCTAACAAAGCCATTCCCAGAGCAGAGACAGCTGCAGTCGTCATTCACTTCAAAAAGGAATCAACCCCTTTCCAGACTCCCAACAACTGTATAGTGCACAGTGATTTCCCGCTATGGTACTATTTAAACCAAGCTCCTCCAGCACTAAGCTACAGCTTCTCTTACAGATGGACCCAGTCCAGCGAGAAGCTCCCCCCTTGTCACTGCAGGAATCTGTAGGGGGGGGCAGTAATCCCCCACTTCTCTCCACTGGCACATGCGCCTCCTAGTAGAATTGTGCAGCCAAGCCTGGTGAGCAGGGGTACATGGATGAGGCAAGGAAGGGCAATGCCTTCATCTCTGCATTGTGAGTCTTGAATTAGATTGGCAGGTACATTTCATCTTCATTTGGGGTTTCCTGGCTTTCTAATATTTCCAATTAAGCCATTATTTTACAGATGAGGGTTTGATCCTGTAGCAAAGCAGAGTACAGGTGGAGGGGAGGGAGAATAATCTCTCAAGGCTGCTACTGTTTCTGGACCATGATATGGAGACTAAGTTAAGGTTTTTTTGGAGTACCTGAACGGTGCATTTCCATATTTTCCACAGTGATTGTTAGTATTAATATCTGAGGCTGCAAGGAGGCTGGCAGGGTTGGCAATTAGAGCAGTTTTACATCTTTTCTTTTGTAATGCATTTGAATAGATTGACAGGTGCACATCCATACATCACACCACCATAGTGTCGGCCTGTGGACACACATTTCCTCTTCATGTGCTAGGGCTGGTCGCATAGGACACATGTGTCAAACTCAAGGCCCGCGGGCCACATCCGGCCCGCCATACAATTATATCCGGCCCGCGAAATCGTTTTATATATCTGTTTTTAATGGCCCTGTGACAGGGGTCGGGAACCTTTTTGGCTCAGAGAGCCATATAATAGGCCCCCCCCGCCGCCGCCGCGCTCTCCTCCCCCCCCCGCCGCCGCGCTCTCCTCTCCCCCCCCCGCTGCCGCCGCGCTCTCCTTTCCCCCCCCCGCCACCACTGCTCCCGCGCTCTCCGTTCCCCCCCCGCCACCGCCGCGCTCTCCTTTCCCCCCCCGCCACCGCTTCCGCCGCGCTCTCCTTTACCCCCCCGACGCCGCCGCTGCCGCCGCGCTCTCTGTTCCCCCCGCCACCGCTTCCGCCGCGCTCTCCTTTACCCCCCCGCCACCGCTGCCGCCGCGCTCTCCTTTACCCCCCCGACGCCGCCGCTGCCGCCGCGCTCTCCGTTCCCCCCCGCCACCGCTTCCGCCGCGCTCTCCTTTACCCCCCCGTCACCGCTGCCGCCGCGCTCTCCTTTCCCCCCCGCCACCGCTTCCGCCGCGCTCTCCTTTACCCCCCCGCCACCGCTGCCGCCGCGCTCTCCTTTACCCCCCCGCTGCCGCCGCTGCCGCCGCGCTCTCCGTTCCCCCCCGCCACCGCCGCGCTCTCCTTTCCCCCCCGCCACCGCTTCCGCCGCGCTCTCCTTTACCCCCCGCCGCCGCCGCTGCCGCTGCGCTCTCCATTCCCCCCCGCGGCCGCGCTCTCCTCTCCCCCCCCCCCGCTGCCGCCGCGCTCTCCTTTCCCCCCCCGCCACCGCTGCTGCCGCGCTCTCCGTTCCCCCCCCCGCCACCGCCGCGCTCTGCTTTCCCCCCCCGCCACCGCTTCCGCCGCGCTCTCCTTTACCCCCCCGACGCCGCCGCTGCCGCCGCGCTCTCCGTTCCCCCCCGCCACCGCTTCCGCCGCGCTCTCCTTTACCCCCCCGCCACCGCTGCCGCCGCGCTCTCCTTTACCCCCCCGACGCCGCGCTCTCCTCTCCCCCCCCGCTGCCGCCGCGCTCTCCTTTCCCCCCCGCCACCGCTGCTGCCGCGCTCTCCGTTCCCCCCCAGCCACCGCCGCGCTCTCCTTTCCCCCCCCGCCACCGCTTCCGCCGCGCTCTCCTTTACCCCCCCGACGCCGCCGCTGCCGCCGCGCTCTCCGTTCCCCCCCGCCACCGCTTCCGCCGCGCTCTCCTTTACCCCCCCGCCACCGCTGCCGCCGCGCTCTCCTTTACCCCCCCGACGCCGCCGCTGCCGCCGCGCTCTCCGTTCCCCCCCGCCACCGCTTCCGCCGCGCTCTCCTTTACCCCCCGTCACCGCTGCCGCCGCGCTCTCCTTTACCCCCCCGACGCCGCCGCTGCCGCCACGCTCTCCGTTCCCCCCCGCCACTGCTTCCGCCGCGCTCTCCTTTACCCCCCCGTCACCGCTGCCGCCGCGCTCTCCTTTAGCCCCCCGACGCCGCCGCTGCCGCCGCGCTCTCCTTTCCCCCCCGCCACCGCTTCCGCCGCGCTCTCCTTTACCCCCCCGCCACCGCTACCGCCGCGCTCTCCTTTACCCCCCGATGCCGCCGCTGCCGCCGCGCTCTCCGTTCCCCCCCCCGCCACCGCCGCGCTCTCCTTTCCCCCCCGCCACCGCTTCCGCCGCGCTCTCCTTTACCCCCCCGCCGCCGCCGCTGCCGCTGCGCTCTCCATTCCCCCCCGCCGCCGCGCTCTCCTCTCCCCCCCCGCTGCCGCCGCGCTCTCCTTTCCCCCCCCCCGCCACCGCTGCTGCCGCGCTCTCCGTTCCCCCCCCGCCACCGCCGCGCTCTGCTTTCCCCCCCCGCCACCGCTTCCGCCGCGCTCTCCTTTACCCCCCCAACGACGCCGCTGCCGCCGCGCTCTCCGTTCCCCCCCGCCACCGCTTCCGCCGCGCTCTCCTTTACCCCCCCGCCACCGCTGCCGCCGCGCTCTCCTTTACCCCCCCGACGCCGCGCTCTCCTCTCCCCCCCCGCTGCCGCCGCGCTCTCCTTTCCCCCCCCGCCACCGCTGCTGCCGCGCTCTCCGTTCCCCCCCCGCCACCGCCGCGCTCTCCTTCCCCCCCCCGCCACCGCTTCCGCCGCGCTCTCCTTTACCCCCCCGACGACGACGCTGCCGCCGCGCTCTCCATTCCCCCCCGCCACCGCTGCCGCCGCGCTCTCCTTTACCCCCCGACGCCGCCGCTGCCGCCGCGCTCTCCGTTCCCCCCCGCCACCGCTTCCGCCGCGCTCTCCTTTAGCCCCCCGTCACCGCTGCCGCCGCGCTCTCCTTTACCCCCCGACGCCGCCGCTGCCGCCGCGCTCTCCTTTCCCCCCCGCCACCGCTTCCGCCGCGCTCTCCTTTACCCCCCCGCCACCGCTGCCGCCGCGCTCTCCTTTACCCCCCCGCTGCCGCCGCTGCCACCGCGCTCTCCGTTCCCCCGCTGCCGCCGCGCTCTCCGTTCCCCCCCGCCACCGCCGCGCTCTCCTTTCCCCCCCGCCACCGCTTCCGCCGCGCTCTCCTTTACCCCCCCGCCGCCGCCGCTGCCGCTGCGCTCTCCGTTCCCCCGCTGCCGCCGCGCTCTCCATTCCCCCCCGCCACCGCCGCGCTCTCCGTTCCCCCCCGCCACCGCTGCCGCCGCGCTCTCCGTTCCCCCCCCCGCCACAGCTGCCGCCGCGCTCTCCGTTCCCCCCCCCGCCACCGCTGCCGCCGCGCTCTCCGTTCCCCCCCGCCACCGCCGCGCTCTCCTTTCCCCCCGCCACCGCTTCCGCCGCGCTCTCCTTTACCCCCCCGACGACGCCGCTGCCGCCGCGCTCTCCGTTCCCCCCCGCCACCGCTTCCGCCGCGCTCTCCTTTACCCCCCCGCCACCGCTGCCGCCGCACTCTCCTTTACCCCCCCGACGCCGCCGCTGCCGCCGCGCTCTCCTTTCCCCCCCGCCACCGCTTCCGCCGCGCTCTCCTTTACCCCCCCGCCACCGCTGCCGCCGCGCTCTCCTTTACCCCCCCGATGCCGCCGCTGCCGCCGCGCTCTCCGTTCCCCCGCTGCCGCTGCGCTCTCCGTTCCCCCCCCGCCACCGCCGCGCTCTCCGTTCCCCCCCGCCACCGCTTCCGCCGCTCTCCTTTACCTCCCCGACGCCGCCGCTGCCGCCGCGCTCTCCTTTCCCCCCGCCACCGCTTCCGCCGCTCTCCTTTATCCCCCTGCCGCCGCCGCTGCCGCCGCGCTCTCCTTTCCCCCCCGCCACCGCTTCCGTCGCGCTCTCCTTTACCCCCCCGCCACCGCTGCCGCCGCGCTCTCCTTTACCCCCCCGATGCCGCCGCTGCCGCCGCGCTCTCCGTTCCCCCGCTGCCGCCGCACTCTCCGTTCCCCCCCGCCACCGCCGCGCTCTCCTTTCCCCCCCGCCACCGCTTCCGCCGCGCTCTCCTTTACCCCCCCGCCGCCGCCGCTGCCGCTGCGCTCTCCGTTCCCCCGCTGCCGCCGCGCTCTCCATTCCCCCCCGCCACCGCCGCGCTCTCCGTTCCCCCCCGCCACCGCTGCCGCCGCGCTCTCCGTTCCCCCCCCGCCACCGCTGCCGCCGCGCTCTCCGTTCCCCCCCCGCCACCGCTGCCGCCGCGCTCTCCGTTCCCCCCCGCCACCGCCGCGCTCTCCTTTCCCCCCGCCACCGCTTCCGCCGCGCTCTCCTTTACCCCCCCGCCGCCGCCGCTGCCGCCGCACTCTCCGTTCCCCCGCTGCCGCCGCGCTCTCCGTTCCCCCGCTGCCGCCGCGCTCTCCGTTCCCCCCCGCCACCGCCGCGCTCTCCGTTCCCCCCCCGCCACCGCTGCTGCCGCGCTCTCCGTTCCCCCCCCGCCACCGCTGCCGCCGCGCTCTCCTTTACCCCCCCGACGCCGCCGCTGCCGCCGCGCTCTCCTTCCCCCCCCCACCTGACCCACCCAGCCCGATCTCTCCCCCACACCGCTCCCCCACACCACAGATTTTGAATGTATTGTATTGACAGGATATTTTTTTATGAAGAGCAAAATATTTTAAGTTGAAATGTATTTATTTTGGAATGATATCCTGTATTTTGGTTCATATTAATGGTTAAAAAACATAAATATTTAGTCTGTTAAATAAATGGTTATACTGTTCGGCCCGCGAGTTTTGAGTTTTGGCCCCCTGTGCAATTGAGTTTGACACCCCTGGCATAGGAGCATGATTTTTAAAAGCACAGCTCTGTTTCCACCACTGGAGGGCGCTGCAATAATTAATGAGAGCTTTGTCAACCGCAAGGAGCCGAGCGCACCCTGTGACTTTGAAGTGTTTGTAGAGAACATGAAAACATCAAAAAGGAATTTGAATCCATGTTACTGGGCTGACAAATGGCAAATGAAAATAAAGTAAAACCTGTCACCTAACAAATGAGCTGCTGGAGACACAGACGGCGATGGCAATGGTAGTCTAATCCAAGGGGAGGCAGCAGCTAATGTGAAGTTCATTAGCACAGGCCGAGGGAGAGCAGGCTGAGGAAAGGAGAAGGGAAGAAACCAAGTACTGTATTGAAAAAGAAAGTGAGCGCTAAAGAAACTAGCCTGAAGACACCAGTCTGGGTCTCAGCCATCCCTGCAAACTCGAGCACCTGCTCCAGCAGGGCCCTTGGGGGGGGTGGGGGGCTAGTGAAACTCTTGACCATCAGAGAGAGACCCCACCCCACCCTGCTCAACCCCCGAGCTCGAGGCTGCAGTGGACGGGAGCACCGTGGAGGGGTCCTGAGGGAGGACCCCTGCACTGGCACCCACTTGATATGCTACCCGGCTCCCCTCTGGTGACTGATGAGCCGGCGGCTGAGAGGCCTCGTCCGCGAGTTCAGAGATCAAGGGATTAATATCCAGGGGTTCGATCCCTGCTACTGAAAACCCACCTCACAGAGCCCTCACCTACCTGTTGGTCCCCAATTGTACAGCTCCATTCCAGCTGCTGGCATTGCCCTTGGGGCCAGACAGAGCAGGGAAGCCATCTCTGCTAGCATTATTTTTTGCCAGCTTTTCCATGGTGTCTGGTGGGAAGTGACCTCTGAGGAGCCCAGGGCAGTGGTGTGGGAAGTGTCTACACAGAAGGTCTACGGAGCAATCGGGCCCTTGGCTCTCTGCCCGGGATGTGGGGTTTTCAGGGTTCCACTCGGCTTTCCATAGCACTGATACAATGGAAGGGATATTGAAAAATGGATCCTTCACTTCTGTGCACATAACCTAGGAGCTAGAGGGCGCATCTAGCCCTGAGAGTGCCTGTGCCAGTGAAGAAATTAAAAGAGTAATAGATGTGAATAAAAACGATGTATTTTCCTCGGCTCATGGTGAATGGGCCATTCTCATCTTTGGTGGACTCGCATGTAAGCAAAGCAGCGACCCAGGAATGAACTTGAACCAGGCAGTGGATCTGAATCTGGCCAACAGGAGATCAGGTACCGGAGAGAGAGACAAAAGTCTGGGTAAGTTTAATACCCAAGTTACATGTATAGCCAAGACCAGTATCATTGGTTGAGGAAAGGGGGTGAGTTGAAAAGCTAGCTCAGAGATCTACAGTGGATGCTCTTAGTTCATTTCTGTCTTAGAGATATCTGTGTGCCTCGCAGTTTCCCCCGGTTTAAAACTAGGATAATTGCCAGCACTCGTAATGCCTATAAAGCCGAATGAACTTTTCAAGTATCACCCCCATCATGCAGGGGCAGAACTGTGCAGAGTCTTGATGTTCAAGGCAAGAATTTTCTTTACTAGGTAGGTGAGGGGAACCACTGGAGGGTTTGGAGTGGGGCAGTAACCTGGTCTGAGTCTAACAGGAAGAAGATTTTGGCTGCTGTATTTGCATGAACTAGAGTGGAGAGGGAGAGAGAGCACACAAAGAGAAGTGGGGTGAGAGATAAGTAAGGCAGGGGAAAGTGAGTTACCTGTGGGGACTGAGAGGAAGGATCAGGTCTCAGAATTGCTGCAGAGAAAGAAGTTGCAGGGTTAGGTGACAGTGGGGCTGTCCCTGCAAATGTGTGTGGTGTGTGTAGGGGAGGAGGGGCTCTGGTGTGCCCGGCCTGGACACTTTGTGTGCTGTTCCAGTGCGCTGCCTCTTCTCTTATGATCCATCCACGTGACGTGGCTCACAGGTGTGTCTCCCTGTCTGTCAGTTTGTTGTGTGGAATGTACAGCAATTAGCGGCTCAGACTTTTGACTGTTTCCTGGTTTTTGCTTTTTCATTCATATATTATTCATCTTTCCTACTTGTCCTAGATGTTTGCAAGTCTCCCGGCTTTGAGTTGTGAAAAGTGCAGTTGGGCTTGAAATGCTTGATGGTGGTGACATCTTGGGGGGTTTATGCTAATATTTTCTTGAGCAATTTTGCATATGAAAATGGAGACAATGGGCTACAACACAGGGCTAGAGTTGGCCATTGTCGGAGGCAGTACTGAGCCCCATCACCCCATTGTGGGATGCAGGAGGCACTGTGCCTGAGAGAGACACAATGCCCCTTGAACCTCCCTCCTGTGCAGGGGCCTGGGCCTTCTGCATTACCCCATGGGGTGTACAGGGTGCTCCTTTCCATAGTGGTGGGGCGGGATTGTGACATAACCTCCTCCACCCCCACTTTGAACACCCAGATTCTGCATGGAGGTTGCTGAGGAAGAGAGCTGGTCACAAACTGGAGAAGAAAATCATGGCAAATTTCAGAATTCTCAAGTAGTTTCTGTGAAGAGCACCATGTAGGGAGCTGCCAGAAGAAATCATTTTCAAGAAATACAAGTTTTATTGGGTAAGCAAAACCCAGACCTGTGCTACGATATCCTTCAGGACCATCAACTGGCCCCTTGTCTCTGAGCTATTTCCATATATACAGACATCTCTCCTGCAACAACTTCCAGTGCCAGGATTCAGAAGGGACCCACTTGTTCAAACTGTTTCCACAATTGTTTTAAATACATTGGTTGTTTAACAAATTATGTATTAAAACACACTTTCAGTAACTATTTATATAATTTTTTGATAAAAAATCAGCAAAAGCGTCATGAAAAATTTTGCAAAAATTGGTCATTTCGAAAAAGTCAACAAATTTTGCAAAAAATGTTATTTCTGAAAGGCCAATTTTCAATTAAAAAAACATTTTGTTAGAAACATGTTGCCCAGACTGGCTGTGGAGGAAGGCACGTACTCAATGGCCTAACTGTGTCTTCCAGTTGTGTATGTACTCACACAAGTTTGTCAAACTGTCTGTCCTGAAAATAACCATGCAAGACAGCCATGTTTTGGGGGCAAGCATCATGGAACTCGGATGCCTATTTATTTGCTTTGATATTCATACAACTTGATATTTAGGTACGCAAATGTGTTGGCAACCTCTAGTCCTTCAATGTATTAGAAAAAGTCCTAAAAGTCTTACATACATGTATCCATAGAACCTTAGATTTTAAAAGCCAAAAGGGATGATTAAATCATCTAGCCTGACCTCCTGTATAACATAGTCCAGAAAATCTCCACTCAGTTATCCTGATACAGAGCCCAACAACTTGTGTTTGGCTAAAGCATATTGCCCAGTAGAGCATCCAGTCTGGATCTGAAGACACCAAGAGATGGCGAATCCAGCCCTTCCTTTGGCAGTTTTTTCCAAAAAGTTAATCACCAAAACGTGTTTTATTCCTAATTTGAATTTGTCTGGCTTGAACTTCCAGCCATCGGCTCTTACCGTGCCTGTCTCCAGCTGCTTAAGAAGCCCTTTAGTACCTGGTATTTTCTAATATCAGGTATCCCCAGGATCTTCTTTTTGATAAGCTACCTAGACTGAGCAGTGACTGTATGTTATTTCCACTTCATTGATGATAATATGTAAGAGCACCAGGCCTACTCCAGTCTCTGCAGAATGACTAGCAACACTCACATTTGATGATGATTCCCAATTAATGACTAATTTTTGAGATCTGTCAGTCTCTTCTTAAGCCATTTAATATGTGCTTTACTGATATTGTCTGGCGCTGATTTTTAATCAGAATGTCGTGTGTTACTAAAACTCATGCCTTACAAAATCTAAGTATATTACATCTCCGCAGTTACCTTTTCAATGAACTTGTAATTTTGTCAAAGAATAATATCGGTTTGTTTCCATAAAACTATGTTGTCTGGTTATTAATTAATTATATTCCTATTCTCAACTCTTTGTTGATTGAATCCAGTGTCAGATTTTCTATTATTTTGTCCTGGATTGATAACGGATTACTTGGGGTATCTCGCTTCTCCTTTTGAATATTGGTACAACATTAGCACTTTCCCAGTTTTCTGGGATTTCCCGAGAATTCCAAAATTGAATAAAAAACAAAATCAGTGGGCCAGAAATCATCTTAGCTGCCATTTTTAGGACACTACAGTGCAAACTATCCAGCCCCACTTATTTAAATTATTTTATCCCTAGTAGATGTTGTTTAACATCTTCCTTAGCTACTAATGGACTAGAAAGTTGTTCATCATCCTCCTGTGGCATGAATTCATCATCTGATTTCTTTCTAAATACAGAACAAAAATATTTATTGAATGCTTCTGCTTTTTCTGCTACACTATTGACCATTTGATCAACTCCATGTACTAATGGGCCTATATAATTGCTAGGATTTCTTTTGTTCCTTATATACTTCTTAATGTCTGTAACCCAGTCAGCCATGCATCTTTCCCTGATGTCTTAAGCTTCCCTTATCAATTTTCTACACTTAATAAAATCTAATTTATATTGATTGCCACGTACTTTACCTTTTTCATGTGATATATTGTTTTTTAATTCTAATAAATAAAATATCCATCACTTCATTTCTTAACCAGTTGGGCTTTTAGCCAAATTTGTGAAGATAGTGAAATTGTGATTTTTATAGCCATCTAGTAAACTCTTCTTAAACAATTCCCAGTTTTCATTCACATTTTCTGTCTACATTTTTCCTCCTAATTAGTTTTGTTCATAATTTTCTTCAGCTTTCTACAATTACCCTTTTTAAACCATCAAACATATATATTACTCGTTGTGACTGTCTTCTGTTTGCCCATAATGAATGTAATTAGGTCATGATCACTGGTCCCTAGGCAACCACCAATTTCTAGGCCAGTGATCAATTTATCTTTATCTGTCATAATGAGGTCTAAAATAGAGCTACTCCATGCTGGGTGCAATACCTTTTGTACTGGAAAATTATCTATAATTCTTAGAAACTGTAATGATACTTTTTTACTGGCTTCATGAGACCTATATTACATCAACTCTATATATGTATATATGCGCACAAATAAAATATCAAAGTTATTTCCATTCTACTTCTATAAATAGTATTTTTCTATAGTGTCCTCTCATTTCTGCTTCATTATATTGCCATTCATTATATGTACTCAGACACTCAGGCAACTTAATATAAATTATCTAGAGGTGTGGATTTAAAGTGGATGAATTGAATTGAATTAAACCTCTGTGTAGACACTCTCATACAGAATTAAAGTAGCCTTAATTTGGTTTCTTTTAAGTCATTTAAGATTAACCAAATTAAGGACACATTAATTCTGAATAAGGGTGTCCATATATGGATGTAGTTCAGTTTAACTAATCCACTTTAATTTCACACATTTAGTTAATGCAGATTAATTTTCCTGAGTGTTCCCATGTAGACAAGCCCCAGATATGACACTGAATCAAGTGTGATGATCCAATGATAATTTGCATAATGATCTGGGTTACGCTAATGATCTGGGTTACGCTAAATGAGCAAAGCCAGACAAATCAGGAGATTTAAGGCCAGAAAGTGCCCTTAATTCATGTGCACAACTCCAGTGACATCTGTCACACACAGCCCTAGTAGAGCTCTCCCGGTGGCTGGATTCACCCTACCAGCGGTCGCCAACCAGTGGTCCGGAGAAAATTTTGGTGGTCCGCGGCGCCGGGCTCCCTCACGGCCGCCACGCCGGGCAGGCAAGAGGCTGCGGGCACCTGTCCCGCCCCATCCCCGGCGGCCAGCAACCACCGGCTCACTCCTGCTGCGCCGTGCCGCGCGGCTGTGGTGCCTTCCCACTCAAGCCAGGGCTGGGCGGGCAGCCGCACTCAGGCCGGGTGCCTGTCCTGCCCAGTCCCCGGTGGCCAGCAACCGCCGGCTCGCTCCTGCCACGCCGCGCCGGGGGGCTGCGGTGCCTCCCCTCTAGAGGCGGGGCTGGGCACACAGGACCAGCGGGCAGCCGCACTCAGGCAGGGCGAGCGCTGCTGGAGGTGGCCGCTTGCCAGCTGCTGCAATTTGCGGCGCAGGGAAGTGGGTAAATGGGCTGGCGGGGGGGAGGGGGGAAAGACATATGTCCGCGGACCACCGGTCTTTGTACCATTTTAAAAAAAATCATGTTAGTGGTCCGCAGGATTCAAAATTGTGGCTTTAGTGGTCCGTGAGGTCCAAAAGGTTGGCGACCCTAGGCTGTTATGTTTGGAGCCCACCTTACTGGGCTCTGTGTGTCCTTTAAGCCTCCTGAGTCTGAACAGGTCCAACCACTGGCTGGCTGGGGTCTCTAGGCATACTCTTGGAGTGCTGGTCCTCTGCCTAGCACCCCCTTCTAAGAGCTGCAACTCCCTGGTCCAACTGCTCAGCCCTTGGGACTAGGGCTGACCTCACACCCTTGGCATGGATGCTCTGGGTTTACAGTTTAACTCTGAAGGGGGATGTCACAATGAGAGCCAGCAGCCAGGCTGATTCTAAAATGCCATTGCACTTTACTTCGCAGTACAAGAGCTACAGCGATCTAAATAAAATAACAAACACAGTTAGGTGCATTCCCCTGCCTCAGCATTCCTCACCACTGCAGAGAGTTCTTTGGGTTTGGAGTGCTTAGGATCCTCCCCCTGCAGGTCACGGTTTCTCTGTCTAATTCAGACAGCTTTCTCTGACCTTGGCTGGTCGAGCAGTTAAACAAAAGCATGCTCATTTCATCCCTGTTCTGCCCAAATCTTGACCTGTGAGTCTTTATTTCCCGTGACCAGGGGTGAAAGTAACTGAAGCGTCTTACCGGTACGGGGGCGGGGCTGGACTGAGGCCAGCTCTGGCCCCCAGAAGGGGTGGGGCCTCAGGTGGAAGGGGCAGGGCTAGGGGGGGTCAGAGCCAGCCCCAGCCAAGCCCAGCCCCCGTATGGGTAAGAGGCCTTCCCCCCCACTCCCCTCCTCAGACGAACCACCCAACCCCCTGCTGGGGGCTCCAGTGGCAGTTTAAAGGGCCCGGGGTGGTAGCGGCAGCCCAGCTGTGTATCACCAACTGTGTAGCAATAGTCCCTCGTGTTTCAGAATGTATTGATCTTCCATCCTAATTATTATTAGGATGTCTAGAAAACATACACGGTGCCGAAAGAACGAAGGAAACGTACTATAGGGTTATAGGGGGGGAAAGTCCTTAGTCTGGAGTTCAATACACTTGGCATCGCCTCAGGCAGGGAGAAGCTGTGGTCTCTGTCCTGATGCCCCTCAGCACCACAAGAGGTCGACCCTGGCCAGCTATGGGTCAGACCCCAAATAAGATGACAGTGCTGGGTCTCTGGCTTCATATGCCTCATTGGGAGTGTAGGGAGGCAACATGGCCTCCCTCCGAGCTGGAGGGTAAAGAAACACTCTCTCAGCCAGAGTGGGCGGGCCCAGACCAAGCTGGCCCCGCCCCCAGGAAGGGGCCGGGCGGAACAGGAAGTATAAAGGGCGGGGGTCCTAGCTCAGTCAGGGCAGCATCAGGGAGAGAGACAGACGCAGACCGTGGGCTGCTCCCTCCACACCCTGCTGCTGAGCCAGAGGAGGGCCTGGACCCAGGGAACCCTGGTCTAGAGGAAGGACTGGGGTTTCCAGACCTGCCTGATGCAGAGTACCCAGAGGGACTCCTGGAGCTCAGCAGTGACCTGTGGCGGACAGAGGCGGACGCTGTGGGGGAACCGGAGCTGCCAGCGGCAGAGTACCCTGAGGGACTACCGGAGTACAGCAGTGACCCTTGGCTGATGGAGGTGGATGCTGAGGGGAAACCGGAGCTGCCCGTGGTGGACGACCCAGATTTCTGCTGATGCCCCCTCACCTGTGAAGTGCACCCCAGACTTCCCTGCTTGAGGGCCGTGCCACTGACTCCTTGCCGGCGCTCCCCTGCCTAAGGGGCGCACCACGGACTCTGGACAGCACACCTCCTGGACCTAATTCCCCAGTAACTGGGAGGTGTGACCAAGGCTGCTCCAAAGGGACAGTAGCTCCCCACTTCCCCCAGCAGCTTGGCGGACCTACTGACCCTCCTTCTCCCACGTGAGTCACTCCTATGCAACTAGCACCACTTCAGTCTCCCTCAGATCCTCATAACAAAGCTCATTTGGGGCCAAGGCCCTGTGCTGGTTTTCTGCACTGGGGCAACTTCTCTTCCATTGAAAATCTAGGAGTTGCTACTCTGGGGAGTAAGCTCTGTGAGGGAAGAGCAGCCACCTCTAGATTAGGTGAATAGGGTTGGTTTGGGAAGCAAGCCACTTGTATACAATCCATCAAGCAAATGACAATATTGGGAATGAAGTCTCCTCTAAAACAGCAGAGCAACTGTTCAAATGTTAATGATCTTCCGGGTTCTGTATTCAATATGGCCATGTTTGAAACCACAAAAACAGCTCCAGGGAGCTTGCAAGGTGTACAAAAAATTACATTAAAAACTGTCCAAAATGGGATGATTTACAGAGAGTTAAAAAAGGCAATTCAAGAATAGACTTGTTATAAATGTCTTCATGCTGCTTTCAATGCCTCCAAATGTGAGGTACAGGTATTTGCAGAATCATAAGTAGGTCAGTTATTTTTGTCACTCATTATTACTTGTGAAAAATGTGTGCGGTGAATGTACTAACATACTGTAGTGGCTGAATTTGGGATCTGGCATTTCTTTTTCACATTTTTGGGATTTGTCTAAATGACAGAATTTCCTGATTGTGGTGTGAAAGCTGATTATTTTCAAAGTCCAGCATCTTTGGACATGCCCTATGAAATCTCATTCTCATATTGTGAAACTGCTTCTGCAAATAGCCACCTTGCTTGGTTACCGTTTGGCTCTGAAATGGGCCAGATACAGGTTAACAGAGCAAAAATCTCTCCTCCTAGCCACAGACTCTTCCCCTCCTCTGTTGTCATTCTTTAGTAAACACTGGCACTATGTGATCACCACACCAATTGTGTGACAGTGTCTGAGCTGATGTCCATGGAAGTCAGTGGAAAGACTCCCATGAACCCATTTCTACACACACTCCCTAAGGGGCCTGGAGGCTGATCCAAAGCCCACTAGGGTCATTCATTTCAGCTGAGTTTGGATCAGTCCATAGCGCTGACTAATGAGAGCCCACATACTGTGGCCAGTTAGGGTGACCCCCAGATCACAACCTTGAAATATCGGGACACACTGGGGTGCTGTCAGCCTCACCCACAGTGCACCCCTTGCTCCTCCCAGACTCCACCCCCACCCTGCCCCAGGTCCTGCCCCCTCCCCGCTCAGCCCCGCCATCGCACCCCTCAGCCTGCCACTGTCTTGATGCCTCCCTCCTCAGTCCCCCTGCCCACCACTCGCCTCCTCACCCCCCCACCCGCCACTCACCTCCTCACCCCCCTCTTGCCACTCGCCTCTTCCCCCTCCCCCACCCGCCACTCGCCTCCTCACCCTCCTGCCTGTCACTCACCTCTTCACCCCCCTGCCACTCGCTTATGGCACCGACTTCCCCTCTGCTGGGTGGGTGCTCACGCACCCCTGCATCACCCTCACCCCACCCCTTTCCCCCAAGTCCCCGCCCCTGCCTTGCCCCTTCTCCACCTCCTCCGCTGAGTATGCTGTGTCCCTGCTCCTCCCCCTCCCTCCCAGAAAGTCCAAACTGTGCCAAACAGCTGCTAGGCAGTGGGAAGTGCTGGGAGGGAGAGAGGGAGCGGGAGAAGGGGGGATGCGGGGCACTGGGGGAGGAGAAGGAGGTAAGGAGTGGGAAGCTCGCTGCCTCCTTACCTGAATATCGGGACAATTGACGTTGTACATCGATTGAGACACGGGACAAAGGGTTAAATATCTAAACAGTCGTGATTTTATCAGAACATCTGGTCACTCTATGGCCACTACTCACAGTCGGAAGCCTTCATTACTGTGAATTTCACCTTGCTGCAGAGCGACACCGCCAGGCCCACGCACTCCTGTGCCACCCACAACCCATTTCATCCTTCAAAACAGACTGAAGTGAGGCTCACGGGTCCTTTGTGCCGACCCTTGGCACAGAGCTGGATTCAATCCATGTTGGCAGGATTAGGCACTAAAACAGAGACCCAGAAAGGAGGGGCAGGGGAGACCCTGGGGAGTTGCTGACTGTGTTGTGTGAACTTGCAGTGAGGGCTGAGGATCTGTGTGTGGGATGGGGAAGGTCACATCATGTGAATCTCTAGGTTTTTTTCCTCTTGTCAAATCCCCAGCATGCCAAAGGAGGCCTCTGCGGGAGATTCTGGAGCAGTTGGTTGAGGCTTTTTAGAGGGGAGATTTTTTGCACTCCAAAGTGCACTTTATGGAAACACAGGGCCACTGGCTTTGCACAAATGTCTCATGGTTCCCTGCTCTGTTCATTACCTCGGGGGCACCTGTCGGGAGACAGGACACTGGGCTAGACTGACCCTTGGTCTGCCCCGGTAGGGCCATTCTTATGTTCTTAATATTTATACAGTGCCAAGCACAAAGGGGCTGTGACCTGAGTTCTCTCTGCCCTACTCTAATAATACAAATAATTAATAAAAATAAATAGATCTTAAATGCTCTCGCTTGAGAGAGATGAATTTGTTAAATGCCCCAGCCAAGATAGAAACAACTTAGTTGCATATACTGAGCTATAGGACAAATTATTACACAGAATTAGCATCTGACAGGCCCCTGCGCTTTCCTTCAGCCCCCGGTGTATGTAAATGACTTGAATTTGCATTTCCAAATGGAGCTTCTTAAACTAAAAACAACACAACCTAATTCTTGTTCAAATCCAGCTTCGTTAACTGCAGCGTTGCAGGACATTTTTTAATATCCCAGCTGAAACATCCGATTGTGACCTATCACATCACTGCTCAGTCAAGTTGTGTTCCATCCCGCAATAGTCCATTGCAGCTGATGTTACCCACCATGACAAGCCAGATACAAACTCTGAGCTGGGAACGGAGAGAAAAATATCCCTTTAAGAAAATCGCTATTTATAAAATAGATGGGCTACTCTGGCTGGAGATTGACTCTGCTTTAAAGACACACTAGCCTTTGGAGGCGGTGCAATGGCTGCTAACTAGACATAGTTTGGCAGGCAGCTTTGGGTATTTTCTTATGTCCTGTAGAAGATAGTGTTTTTTTTAAAAAGTGCTTTCTCTAACTGTTGTAGGGCCCAAAGTCCTCCTCCTCCTACGCAGGATGAGGGAGCACACTGGCTGAGCAAATGAGCAGGGAACATGAAAGGAAGGACTGGGATATGGTGCATTCTCCACTTGTCACTGCTACATAGACTCAGAGGCCGTAGTGAGAAGCATGCTATAATAACACAGAGCCTGACTCCACGGCCTTTACTCACACACAGAATAGCCTCATACTGTCACTGGACCTGCTGCACTTTGGTAGCTCTGCTCATGGGTAAGGGACCACTCAGCATAAGGAAGAGTGACAAGGTCTGGCCTGAAGTCAAATGAGCCTGAAAAATGCCCGACTGCAAAACTATGCCCCAATTTCTTTGCTTTCGACTTATTTTGTCTGGTTTTGTTAGACATACAAAACCACTACATCATAACAAGACTCCAGAAAGATGATGAGCATGCTATAAAAACACAGGGTGAATCATAGGTAAAATTTTCAAATATGCTTACGTGATTGAGAAGCCCAAGCACCAATTTTGAACGTGACTTGGGCACTTGGGGCCTGATTTTCAAAGGTTTGATTTCCCTTAAGATGTAGATAGGTGCCTAGGCCCAGCTGCTCTTTACAGACTTAAGAGCCTAAGTCTCGTTGACAGCTAATTGCTGTGACAATTTCTGGCCATCTTGATCACAATTAACCAGAATGTTCATTCTCCTTTAGGTAGAGGTGGGAGGAGACAGCAGTCTTAGAGCACAGGTTTAATGACCAGAGCCACAAATTAAATGGTGAGGAATCTGCAGTTATCCAAGATGATCCCAAGGGTCTATATGGAGGTGGCCAATGCAGTGTTCAACAGCATCCTTCAAAGGAAAGGGAGTTCATGACAAGATCAAGAACATTCACTCTGTGATAAAAGCACTTTGGCGTACATGTTAATTCTAAAGCCTGCAATAACTTGTGTGCCTGGAAAACTGTAAAAGTCCCTATTGACAAATCTGCATTGGCTGCTTATATGCAGCTAAGAAGGAAAAATATAAGGATAAAGCTAAAGGAAGAGAGTTGGGAAAGTCACGCTTTGTCTTATCCAATCTGCTGAGCTATGGTGCCAATACCAGGGCACATGACTGCATAGTGGTAAATGGGGCCAATAATCCAAGATTTACCCGGACAGGTGCTGTAGGGCAGTGCTACTCTAAGTGGTGCTCTGCGGACTGGTGTCGGTCCGTGAGCCATTGCTGCTGGTCCGCAGAGAGTTTCCAAGGAAGGAAGGAAGGAAGGAAAGAAAGAAAGAAAGAAAGAAAGAAAGAAAGAAAGAAAGAAAGAAAGAAAGAAAGAAAGAAAGAAAGAAAGAAAGAAAAGTATAATTTAAAAATTGCACCGGAATTCCACAAAGAATAATTATCAGTCGATAAAGTCAACAATATTATTTAATATTATATTTTCAGAAGCACATATTCTAATATTGATAATCATGCCATAACGCTCCAGCATGTTTTGCATGAGACACTCGAGCACGCGCTTGCCACTCTCCTTCACATATAAAGACCCCGCCCCACTGGCAGTTACCATCCAGAAGTTGAATAAAGAACGTGATATGGATCTCTGCATGTTTGTCATTTGGGACCCCGTCCGAACGCACTGATCTGAGAATGTAAGTACTAATAATATTAGACATTTTAATCATTATTTTCTATCCTATCCCGCTGTATCCCTTATGAGGTAGATAGAGACGATGGAGACCCACACCTCTATAGCCAAATAGACAGTCCTCGCTTCCTCCATCTCCATATATCATTTCATACATGCTCTCATTGTTCCTACTTATAGCCTTCCCCTCTTCTAGAACCAAACCGACGTGTTTCTACCAGGAAGTTCTCAAAATTCCTTGCTTTCTCACTACATATTTTTCAGACAGGTAAATCTCATTTTTGACATTCATTATTCAGTCTTTCCATATGTTCAAACCATCATTTTTAAAATCTTTATTCATTATAATTTTTTATTTTATTACTTATATATATTTTATAATATCTTTGTTAGGAGATTTTGCTGGTTTAATTTTTTTAAATATTTTTTCATTTGTATTGTAATAGTGTATTATTTGTTTACAAAAAAAACATAAAATAAAAAATGTCTGCCAACTTTCATTATATTGTTTCTGATATAAATTTATATTATTTCGAATGTTCAAGTAATATTTTCTTGGATCCTAAATGAATAATGGTCATTTTATACTATCCGCACAGACGCACAGCCTTTCACTCAGTCTTCAATGTATTTCAATGGGAATATCTCCGTGAGTATGCTACACTCACTATGCACGCTCCCATTCCAATGAATACCATGAATAATGTTAGTTTTTCTGATCTGATGTGCGGATACGATAATAATATGGCACAAATATGGTACCAGTCTCTGGCACATTGGAAAAAAATTGCCAGCCTGCCACATCAGATAGTTTGAGAAGCACTGCTATAGAGAATACATAAACTCTGGGGATTCCCATGGCTCGTTCAGTCCTCGGCTTCACTCTTTAAGCATGCAGAGCAGACTTTTGGCCTACAGATCCAATACAGCCCTATGAAAGGAGTCTCTCAGAGATGGTGGCATGGGTCTCTAAGAACTGACTGGTATCCTACTGCTACCAGGCAGAATTGCTATTATAACACCTAGAAGGACAAGTTGTTCTCCTCCATGCAGGAACCAATCACAAAACATGGACAATATTGGATAGGTGTAGCACAGACTATACTAACAAAGACCACATTTTGAAACAGACTAGTTGGTAGGTAGAGATTGGTGAATCATTCACAATGAATACGGTAATTTGGTTGATTTCTCCCCCCCCCCCTACTGCTGAATTGTCCATGAGCTGATCACAATTTTCTCAAATGTTTTACCCTTATGGAAAAGTCCTTTAGCTTGTAACAGGGATGGAACCAAAAGAGATATATAGGTTTCTATAGAAATTATTTTAAAAATACAGAATTCAGTAGATAATATCTAGCTACCTATATGGCCCCATTATCTTAGATATTGCCTGACTGACTGCTATAGGAGTCTACAGAGTTCTTTTAAAAGATTCTCTAGAAAAGTTTTTATTGGAATCCTGGCTTCACTGAAATAAATGGCAAAACACCCATTGATTTCAGTGGGGTCAGGTTTTACCCAGGGATTTTTTTCACATATCTTGGAATTATACCCATGAATTTGGGTTCTGGCTCATTGCAGAGCAAGTATTCAATATTTGAAGTTTGAACTGCTTTGATTTGACATATACCTCATATGACATATTTCTCTGTCCTCTGATTGGATGAAAATAGGTCTAACAATTAGGTTTCAGGTGTGAACACTCATGTTTCATTCACTGACTGCAAATACCCTCCAATATTCACGTACAACTTGCTGTTCCCATGATCATTCCTGCCTGTACAGAATTGTTCCCTACAGGACATCCAGTGTAATGTGAAAAACACCAAGTGACGGGGCCCCTACCACATCTCTCTTGAGCCTATTCCATGTTCTAGACCTCACCTGTGAGGAATCTCTCCTGATAGTATCCCTACGTTTTACTCTTTTTAAAATTTCATCTAAAAAAGCAGTAGCTCTCCCTCCTTGGTGCACACACCCATCCACTACGACAGCTGGTGAGTATTTATTTGGGGCCAGAGAAGTCCTCACAAAACTGGGCGAGAGCTTCTGCTGCAGGTTTGAGTCTCTGCTCTGGAGCAGGGACTTGAGTCCAGCTCTGCCTTAGTGCAACTGGGGCCCCGGTGCAAGGCTATTCTGGGGTGGGGTTTGCTCAATCTCTCCTATTGAAGCTGTTCCACTCGGTTCATTGGAACAGGGACTAGAACCTGGGTCCCCCCTCAAGTGCCCTAACCATGAGGCTATAGAGAGGGCTCTGCCTCTAGTCTGTGAATGCCAGAGGCACCCGAATCTCCTTGGGAGTCCAACCCTGTGCTCTTATTTTGTAAAGAAGAGGTTAAAAATCCCTGGCAGCAAAGTGAAATGTTCCATTTGGCAATGAAGGAAAGGTTTAGTTTGACCCAAAATGATTTTTTTTCAGTTTTTCAGGATTACCGGTGAACCAAAAACTCAGTTATTCCCACAACCTCATTTGTTCTTGTTGCCATATCTCATTACAAGCTCCCTATTGAATTTACTGATCACTTTCACTCCTATGTGTCATGCACTAGTGCTGCTTTCCAAATTCCTCCCATTAAAGATATCGGGATTGGAGTATTTTCTCCAAGTGTATTACTTATGTTACATATTACTTCCATAGCATCTCTGAGACAAAGGTCAGGGTAACAGGCCACCCCAGTGAAATAAAAATAACATTAACTCACAGCTAAAACAAGCCAACAACTGATGGTTCCAAGTGAGACAACAGTATTGGCCTGAGGAGAAGGGGAAAGACACTAGATAAGATGTAACATTACTTGGATGGGTATGTGGGGAGAACCCAGCTAGCTTTCTACCACCTTGGTACTTCCTGGAGTTCAGGTAGCTCTGGAAGCAGAGCAGCCCTGAGGTCTTTGAAATGTAGCCACTCTCCTCCTGTCCCGACACAACCTCTCCTACTCCTTGTCCCCACCCTACGGCCAGAGCTTCGACAAGGTACACCACCGGGCTGGCTATAGGATGAGGGCTTTTGCTGACATCATCCATGAACTATGCACCCCCCAGCCTATACACACAATGATGCAAAGCTGACAGTACTGAAAACAAGAGCCATTTTAGAAGTTTGCACTACAGCCATTGAGTGTGTGTGACAGGGACATGAGTCCCAATGGCCAAGATCCTCATAGGGATTTAGGTGCCTGTTGGCCATGTGCGGTACATGAATCCACCATCTTTGTTGCCTAGCCCCAGATGCGTCTAAGTTCCTAAACACCTACAGTCTCACCGGATGCCATTTGCCTCCCCACTGCAACATCACGCCAAATTTTTTAAAATAATTTACTGTTTCAAAAACTTTGGTACCAACTTTTAATGAAAAAAAATCCTGCTTCTTCGGGGTCTCGCTTGCTTGTTCATTGGTTTTGGTTGGGTATTTTCACCTTGTTTTGTTTTGTCCTGCACTGCCAATTTTGACCAGACAGCTTAGTTACTTAGTGGGGATTTTTCAAAATCAAAACATTTTGATTTCAGCAATTTCCCATTCAAACCTGACAAGCAGGCTTTTCGTCACAGTGCATAACTCCACAGACCCTGCCTGCTGCTGCTAGTGGGGTGGTGTGTAGATGTAGCCAAAGGCATCTATCAAACTAGCCCCCACTTAGACTCATAGACCTTAAGGTCAGAAGGGGACATCTATAATCATCTAGTCTGACCGGCCTCACAAAGCAGGGCCCAGAACCTCACCCACCCGCTCCTGTAACAGACCCAGAACCTCTGGCTGAGTTACTGCTGTTTTCAAATCACTTCAAGTTACAGAGAATCCACCATTTACACTAATTTAAACCTACAAGTGCAAGCTGCAAACCTGTTCCTGAGCTCTATTTCTCCTTCACTAGCTGTCTTTTCCTCTGCCTGCTTCTAGAAGTCACTTGTTCTCTGGCCATTTTCCTCACCCAGCAGCCTCCCCTCAGGGTTCTTCAGTCCAGTTTGCATCTCTGCGTCTCCCCTTGCCATTCCTCCGTCATCTGCTCTAATCCCCTCAAAAATCAACCATGGGTTCCAACTGCCTCTGCAACCTCAGATCCCCTCTTCCATCAGCCTCTCTTCAGGTACCCGCTCTAGGATCATGTAAATCCCCAGCATCCACATCTGGTCATCTTCATTGTCTCTCCATTGGTTGGATCACTACCATCGTTGCCTCTGTGTCTGTCATAGCCTTCCCGCCTAAAGCCCTATCAAGGAGAGCCCTACCCCTACTCAGTGCTCTGCTTCTCTGACAGCACACTGCCTTTTACCATCTTCTACAAATTGAACAGGAGAAAAAACAAACAAACACAAACATCCACAAAAACTCACCCACGACTTCCTAAGGTCCAGGGGGCTGCCTCCTCCCTTCTCTCCATCAGATCTCCCCCTTGTGTGGCCATAATCCCCTTTGGAGGTGACAAAGGCATAGATAACTGCACTGGCTTCTCCACATCAGAGAGGAAGGTTGCAAACTCCATGCAGTCCAAAGACGAATGAGCACACTTGCCTACAGCTGTGTGGGATGTGGGAAGCACTGAGTATCCGACAGCCCCCAGAATTGAGTGACCTTTGTGTTATCCAAACTGAGGCTCAGTCTACTGAGTCAGACCCCAGTCTTGTTTAGAGTCTGGGAAAACAAGGATTATCTAGTTTTCTTCCATGGCCACATTTGAATTAAAGATTGTTTGTAGAGGATGTGAACAGGTGCACGGTAGAGTTAGGGACTGCAGCTCGGGTTCCAAGTCAAACCAAGGGTTTGGGTTCAGAATCCACAAGGCCAAAATCTGGAGAGCTGATTTTGGCCCAGATTAGTGGACAAATCTTGAGATCACCACTTTAAACTATGAAAATCTTGGGATCAATGTGGGAACAGTCATTATCACAAGAACTCATTCATATGCAAATCAGAGCAGGAAACTAGGTCCCTTATAGATTTGAGTCTAAAATGGATCTAAATCCCTGGGGGTATTTTCAGGTCTGGGAATCTGGCTCATTATAATGGTTTCTGACTGAAGACTAGGCTTGGCCTGTCTCACTCTGTTGCTCTTCATTCCAGATCTTCTACATTTCTAAACCCCCTAGCATGCCCTTTCTTGTTATCTAGCAGCCTTGTTTTGGTTGTGTTCAGTGGATGAACCTAGAGGTGAAATGGACAGAAATCACAATATCTGAATTGAAAGGAAAAGGAAGATCAATACATTTTACAATTAAAAATTGGAGTGAAAATATAATTTAAAATGTGAAAGTTCTGGAATGATCTCGGCATATGTACGGAATCCTTTGATACTAAACAAAACTCCATCAGGATGCTTCTACTCTTTAATATTTCTTGTCTATGCAAGAGAGAAAAAAGAAAATCATAGATGCTGTCCTTTGTTTCTTAGTCATTTTCCATTATTATACATAAAAAGAGGCAGATTGATAGAGCTGAAATTTGAAGCCAGTCTCTGAGGACTAGGTTCATATTCACTTAGTTTCTGTAAAGCTTCCAAGTTTATACTTATTTTTGAAGAAAAGACTAAACTGAAAGTTGAAAGCCATTAATGATAACTCGGTTAGATTTTAACTCATTCTGATGTTTACTTATTTTGATTTTAATTTACTCTGATGTTTTGATGCACGTTTGTTGGCATATCTCCATGAATGCAAGATCTGAATTGCTCCTGCCTGGCATTTGGCAGCAGAATACAGACTATCAGTGTCCACTGAACAACCACTTTCCTCGGGATTTTGTCCAGTCATTTAATTTCTATTGACAAAGATCTAGGTTCATTTTGATACAAATCTCAGAGCCTAACTCACCATAAATACTCTAAATTGGGTACAGCCGTGAAGGATACTAGTAGATCAGAACCCCACTCTATCATGGGCTTTGTTTGATTTTGAGCCTGTCTGATGCCTCTTTGTGCAAGTGACACTGTTTGAAATCCACGGTGTCAGTACATCAAGTTGGTAATCAGTCAAAGTGACAGTGTGAGAGCCAGCTCCCGGTGTGGCATGATATAAATCCGTTCTCAGCATGACAAGAGGAAATTCTGTTTGTAGAACAATAGTACTGATCAATTCGCAGCAGAAATGCTTGTTAGTTTCCAGTACAGCATGGAGTGAGTGAGTCATCTATTTAACTCAATGACAACATACCCTGTATAGTCAGAGGACTAGTTCGGTGCATCACAAATTGGTCCTTCATGCATCAGAAAGCAGTAAACTTCCTAGAATAAAAGGTGAAGATAACTTGCTTTTCCAGCCCTCCCTTAAGAAATTTCAAAAGGACTTACTCATGGAGAACTCAGCACACCTAAGGGCACTGATGATGTAGCAGACACGGAAAACTCAGTGCCACGTGGATGGATGTGAAGTGAAGGTAAAATGATTTGTCCGACATGAAGATATAAATGTAATAGTTGTCACTATTAACGCTGGGCAAAATGCAGAGGGCCTTACTCAGTTCATATTGATATCCCTGAATGATTACATGAGTGAGAAGCCCTCAGGGTTTGGACTGTTGTGACTAAATAAGGAGGGATGGAATCCAAAAGCCCCTCCTGACATGCACTGAGCTAACTCTAAGAACAGAAACAGAAGGAAAAGCAACAAAGGTTGCAGGATCAATCTCATCAACATGTCACTCTTCAGTGCCTCAGCGAACTTCAGTTTTAGACTGAAGCATTTGATTCGAACCATTTTGCAAGCTTTCGAATTGCAAACAAGCTCTACAAAGAAACTGGAGATATGACAGGTATCTTCTTTAATTTATGCTATGGGGAAGCAGGCAGATCATATCTTTAAATCCTTCGACTTTAGTGAAAATAATGACAAAGGTGACTGTGAAAGGGTTCTGGCTACATTTGATGCATATTTCATACCTCAGAGAAATGTGGTTTATGAAAGAGCATGTTTTCACCAGAGACTTCAAGAACCAGGGGAAAATGTAGAATATTTATAAGAGCTCTGAATACATTGGCTGAAAACTGTGATTTGGGGAATGCAAAACATAAAAATATCAGACAGGCTGGTTACTGGGTTGACAGATAAAAATCTTTCACAGTGATACTTAATTTTAGCCATAAAGCAGTCTGAGGTGATGAGACAGCAAAACGAAGAGTAACTTGCTAAACTTGAAAAATAAGAAACAATCTTAGAAGTGGTTAATAATTGCAGCATGAATGCTACAAGTGATTACCATAAAAACTCTGAGGCAAGAAAAGAGAACTCTTAGGCTAAAGGGACAAATTCCAGCCGGCATGAACAAGATGTGGAAAAAGTTGTATCCAAAGAGATGATGCTTGTACAGCCAGAGGGACATGGTGTAATAAATGCATTAAATATGGATCTTTTGCATTTGTTTGACGCATTTAGGGAGTTGACTAATACATAGACAAGAGCCATTGCTTCTGGGATCTATCACTTACTAGGGGGTGAAACTCCGGCACTGATGTCACAGTCATCTCAGAAGGCACTTACAACCACCTTCAACCCCTCCCAGAGCTGAAGTCACCTGACATATTCTGAACTTCCTGGAGCAGTTTCACTACAGAAACAACCTACAAAGATAAAAGCTGTGCATTCAGAGTGTATGTGATCCAAGGAGCACACACCAAGAGCCTTCTCAGCCACAGCATGGTGGTCATGAAGGGCCTAGTGACCAAGATGGAAGAACTGGATGGAATTTTTGGTTATATTGGACTTTTGAAAAGAGATCCAGTGCAAATAATGTTGAGACAATACTGAACCATATAATGTACTATGGCAAAGCTCCAAGTCTTTACTTGTGGGTCCTGCGTTTCTCGGCGGATTTCACTAGCCTCAGAGGCTCACTGTGACCATCCACGTAGCCCTTCTTTCTTTAGAGACGAGGTCACAGTCTACTGAGCCATTTTCATCATAAGCCAGTGAGGAGAAATTATCCTTCAGGGCACAGTCTCTGTTGTCTCCCTAGTCTCGGTGATTAATTGGGGAAGGTAGGAAGGGGGGAGCCCGGGCCCGCCCTCTACTCCGGGCTCCAACCCAGGGACCCTAATAGTATCAGCTAAGATGGCTGACCTTTTAACCACCAAGGACAATACAATTCCCTGGGCTACTCACTCACAGCAGTCCCTGCTTCTTTACTCTCCACTTCACCCTTACCTCAGGGCCTCCTTCCAAACTGCTCTTTGCTCCAACACCTCCAAACTGCTCTTTGTTCCAACGCCTCCAAACTACTCTCTACTCCAACGCCTCTCAAACTCCTGACACCCACACCCACCTGACCAAATGGGAGGGTTTTTAAATGGTTTCAGCCAGCCCCTGATTGGCTTCAGGTGTCCTAATCAGGTTAGCTGTTTCTGCTGCTTTCTAGAATCTTCTTAATTGGCCCCAGGTGTCTTGATTGGCCTGGAGTAGCCTTTGCTTGGCTATCCAGGGAACAGAGACTGGCTCATCCTGAGGCTGCACATCCTGAGGCTCTCCTCTGTCTGCAGGAGCTTCACGGGTACCTGGGAGGAAGCAGGGCTGGGGTAAGGCAGGAATTTCTGGGGAAGCTCCTGCCTGGAAACCCCCAGTCCACAGGGCCTAGGGGAAGGCCCATAAAGAGGTTCTAGGGGTGCAAGGGCTGCTGTTGCCATCGTCACTCCCTGGAGCCCCTTCCTTCCCCCTCCACCTGGCCCCACCACTGCTGCCAGGACTCTCTAACCCCCACACATCTACTCACCCCCACACACCTCACTGTTTCCCTGTGGCTGCTGACATCACCATCTGGAGCTCCCCCTTTAGACTGCTTTGTCTTGTTACCAGCCGGGTTGAGCTCCCCCCCCCATCTCACTGAAAAGGACTGTTGCTGAGTGGGGGGGAGGCCTGCTGGCCTGCCCCCCCCCTCGCTGCCTCTGGAGGGGGAGAGGCCCAGACACCACTACCACCACCACCACCACCGGGCCTCTCAACTGACCTGCTGCTCACTGCCACCCCGAAGCTGCCACCACTGCTACCATGGAGGAGGTGAGAGAGGAAGCCGTCCATCGAAAGACTCTGTGGAGGGGGCTTGGTAATTGGACTGAGTGACTGTCATCTGTGCTCTTGGGGTGGTGGGATTGCTGTTGCCAGGGGGAGTGCGGGGGAAAGGCACGGAGCCTTCCCCCTTGTCCATCTGCTCCCCGGACCACCACCCCCACCGCTGCCCCCTCCACCAACCCACCAACACCTGGACCTTACCCCTTGACGAGGGTGTCGGCTTCTCCCCATTTGAACACCTGGGACTGAGCAGCAAGGACTGTGTTGTACAGGCGCCTGTGGGCGCACGCACCCCACCCTGGACTTTTCCCAATCCCCCCCCGGCTGTGTTTGGCTGGTGGGGGTCCCACCCTGCCCTCCCCCCGACCATTTTTCAATCCCTTTTTACTTTGGTTGCTCCCTTCCTCTAGTTTGCCCCGCCCACTGCTTAGTTTTCTCCGGAAGGTTCCTTTCGGTCAACCCTTCCTCCCCTAGCCCTCAATTTTCATTCCTGACTCCGCCCCAAACTTTGAGTTTTCAGTTTCCCGCCCCGCCCTTTTACCTTCAGCCTCCATTTTGTGTTCCTGCCCAGGCCCTTTACTCCCTGGTCCTCCCTAGTTCCCCCCCTCCATTGCGTGTGCCCACGGTTCCCCTTTAGGTGCCTGTGCGCCCCCCTCCCATCAGTCTCACTTTCACCCCCCACCCCATGGTTTTGTAGCCCCCTCTCCTCCCAGTGCAGCCGCCCTTCTGCCCGTGAGGATTCACCCCAGCCCTCGCAATGAACTGTACCATCTTCGCCACTTTAAATACCCGAGGCTGTAGGGTGGGTCTCCGCAGGAGCCAGGTGCTCTCCTTCCTTCGGGGGGGGGTACTCTGTGATCTTCCTGCAGGAGACCCACACGGCTCCAGCCGTCGAGGCTAGCTGGCAGCTGGAGTGGGGGGACGGGGTGTATTTTAGCCACCTCAGCACCCGTTCGGCTGGGGTGGCTACCCTGTTCTCCGCCGGGCTATGGCCTGAGGTGCTGGGGGTCGCCGAGGTCGTGCCGGGCCGCCTGCTGCATGTCCGGGCCCGCGTGGAGGGCGTCGTTCTCAATCTAGTTAATGTGTACGCCCCAAACGCGCGCCCGGACCGGGTGTGCTTCTTTAGGCAGGCGGCGGCCTTCCTCGGCACCTTGGATCCTCACGAATGCCTGGTCTTGGGCGGGGATTTTAACACCACCCTCGAGGACCAGGACTGTTCGGGGGTCGAGAGATCCCAGACGGCCGCGGGCGTCCTCAGGGAGATCGTAGATCAGCACTCCCTGGTGGGCGTGTGGCGTGCCCACCACCCGGACGACCACGTCACCTTCACTTATGTCCGGGTGGGGGAAGGGCAGTCCATTTACTCCCGGATAGACCGCCTCTATTTTTCCCGGATCTATCTGGCGGAAGCCCGCGCCTCCGGCGTCCGGCCGGCCCCGTTCTCGGATCACCATCTGGTGACCGTGACGGCCTCTCTGAGTTTGGAGAGGCCAGGACCGGCCTATTGGCATTTTAACAACAGTCTGCTGGAGGACGCGGGCTTCGTGGCGGCCTTCCGGGAGTTCTGGCTGGTCTGGCGGGAGCAGCGGCGTTCCTTCCCTTCGGCGAGGCGGTGGTGGGACGTGGGGAAGGTGCGCGCCAAACTCTTCTGCCGTGACTACACCCAGGGCGCCAGCCGGTGGCGGGGTGCGGTGATAGAGCAGTTGGAACGGGAGGTTTTACAGCTAGAGAGGCACCTGGCCTCCGGCCCCGAGGATCCACCCCTCCGCGCAGTGTACAGGGAGAAGCGGGAGAAGCTCCGGGCTCTGGAGGACCACCGGGCCCGGGGCACGTTCGTTCGATCCTGCATCTGTCTCCTTCGGGAGATGGATCGCGGCTCCCGTTTCTTCTGTGCCCTGGAGAAAAGGAGGGGGGCCAAAAAGTATGTCACCTGCCTCTTGGCGGCGGATGGCACCCCCCTCACGGATCCAGAGGAGATGCGTGGAAGGGCCAGGGCTTTCTACGCTGACCTTTTCTCCCCGGATCCGACCGAAGCCGAACCCCGCAGGGCGCTCTGGACCGAGCTCCCGACGGTCGGCGTGGGTGACCGAGACCGGCTGGAGACGCCTCTCTCTCTGTCCGAGTTCTCGGCCGCCCTCCGTCTCATGCCCACCAACAAGTCTCCGGGCATGGACGGGCTGACCGTGGAGTTCTACCGTGCGTTCTGGGACGTCCTCGGCCCGGACCTCGTCATCGTCTGGGCCGAGTCCTTGCAGGGCGGGGTGCTCCCTCTTTCGTGCAGGTGAGCCGTGCTCACCTTATTGCCAAAGAAGGGGGACCTCCGTGATCTTCGGAATTGGTGTCCCGTCTCGCTCCTCAGCACGGACTATAAGGTCGTAGCGAAAGCCATTTCACTGCGGCTGGGGTCCATGCTGGCAGACGTGGTCCATCCCGACCAGACCTACACGGTCCCGGGCCGTACCATCTTTGATAACCTCTATTTGGTCCGGGACCTTTTAGAGCTAGGGCGTAGGGATGGTCTGTTGTTCGCCCTCCTGTCCCTGGACCAGGAGAAGGCGTTCGAGAGGATGGACCACGGGTATCTCCTGGGCACTCTGCGGGCGTTCGGCTTCGGTCCCCAGTTTGTGGGGTTTCTCCGGGTGCTGTACGCTGAGGCGGAGTGCTTGGTCAGGCTCAACTGGACCCTGACCGAGCCGGTCAGCTTCGGGCGGGGAGTACGGCAGGGGTGCCCCCTCTCGGGTCAGCTGTACACTCTGGCGATCGAGCCCTTCCTCTGTCTCCTCCGACGGAGGTTGACGGGGTTGGTGCTTCGGGAGCCGGAGCTGCGGCTGGTCCTGTCAGCGTACGCCGATGATGTACTCCTCATGGTCCAGGACCCGGGCGACCTGGTGCGGGCGGAGGCCTGCCAAGCCGTGTACTCGGCGGCCTCCTCCACCCGGGTCAACTGGGTCAAGAGCTCTGGCCTGGTGGTTGGGGACGGGTGGCAGGTCAGCTCCCTCCCACCCGCGCTTCAAGCCATTCGGTGGAGCGCGGGTCCACTGCTCTATCTTGGCGTCTATCTCTCCGCCACGC
Source organism: Sternotherus odoratus (assembly GCA_032164245.1). Taxonomy (NCBI): domain Eukaryota; kingdom Metazoa; phylum Chordata; order Testudines; family Kinosternidae; genus Sternotherus; species Sternotherus odoratus. The sequence goes on along the minus strand of JAVMKO010000016.1, from coordinate 759,493 downwards.
ACCCCTCTCCACTGGAAAACTGGCAGGATTTGGAGGGCAGGGTGGGTGAGCGGGTGCGGAGGTGGACGGGACTGCTCCGGTGTCTCTCCCTACGTGGGAGGGTGCTGGTTTTGAATCAGCTGGTCCTGTCCATGCTCTTGGCACCGGCTCAACACCCTGAGCCCGGCCCCGAGGATCCTGGCCAGACTCCAGAGGCTTGCCCTGGAGTTCTTCTGGCCGGGACTGCACTGGGTCTCTGCAGGGGTTCTGAGTCTTCCCCTGGCGGAAGGAGGACAGGGCCTGGTCTGCTTGCGCAGCCAGGTCCATGTCTTCCGCCTCCAGGCCCTGCAGAGACTCCTTTATGGTGTTGGTAGTCCGGCATGGAGATCGTTGGCGCACGCCTTCCTCCGCTGCCTCCGGGAGCTTCGCTATGACCGGCAGCTCTTTTTTCTCCACTGGGGGGGTCTTCCGCGAGACCTCTCGGAGCTGCCGGCCTTCTACCAGGACCTCCTTCAGACCTGGAAGCTCTTCGGGGTGACCAGGTCCTTTGTGGCCACCGAGGGAGAGGATCTCCTCGCGGAGCCCCTGCTACACAATTCCAGTCTTCGTGTGCAGGTGGCGGAGTCTCCCTCAGTGCGCCGGAGGTTGGTCCTGGGAGAAATCACTAAAGTCGGAGACCTCCTGGACTACGACAGAGGGGACTGGGTGGACCCTCGTGCGCTCGCTTGGCGCATGGGGCTCTCCACCCTTGCGACCCCCCTGCACGTACTCCAGGAGGTGAGGACCGCTCTGTCTCCCGTCTCTCTCGGTTTCCTGCAGCGGGCCCTGTGAGAGGGTTCTCCCCGCCCGCCCCTCACCCCGAGCCCTCCGGAATTAGTACTTGGGCCCCGACTTCGTGAGCCCTCCCGGCCTCCCCACTCCCATACCCCAAGCCGGCTGCACACCTTGCAGCCGGTCCCATTTCAAACTGCGCTGAGAGAACAACTGTACACGCTCGTGCTTCACACGTTCCATCTCCTCACCCTCGCGTCCTGCCCCGATACCAAGTGGCGGGACTACCTACCACCGAACGAGGGTGAGCGGCCACGGTGGGCCACCTTCTATTCCACGCTGATTCCACGGCCCACCGGGGATATTAGTTGGCGGCTCCTTCATGGAGCCGTGAGCATGGGCGTGTACTTGGTGCGGTTCCTCCCCATGCCCGACACCTGTCCCTTCTGCGGAGTGAGGGAGGTCCTGGCGCACACCTACCTCGAGTGCGCCAGGCTGCAGCCCCTATTCCGGCTCCTCCAGAACCTCCTATTGAGGTTCTGGCTGCACTTTTCCCCACACCTATTTCTTTTTGGACACCCCATCCATGGCCCCACAAAGTCGCGAGACCTCCTCGTCAACCTCCTCCTGGCGCTTGCCAAAACCACCATCTATAACACCAGGAGGAGGATGCTGGATGAGGGGGTACGGTGCGACGGTGGGGCCTACTTCAGGTCACTGATCCAGTCACGCATCCGGGCGGAGTTCCACTGGGCAGCGTCCACTGGCTCCCTCGACAGCTTCGCGGAGCAGTGGGCGCTGTGCGGGGTTCTCTGCTCGGTGTCCCCATCCTGTACCCTCATTTTGAACCTGTAACCCTCACGCACTCCCCTGTCCTTTTTTTCATTAGTTGCCCCCCCGTAATTAATTGGCCCCGGGTCTAGTGTCCCTCCCGCCAGGCTGGGGGAGGGACTTTAGTAACGGGCGGGCTTAGGCCCACCCACCTCCTGGGTAACCAAAAGGTGCACATCCTGAGACTGATATACCTGCCTTCCAGCACTCTCCTATACCCTTCTGGTCTGACTCTGTCACAATACCTATATCTCACAGGATTATTATCCCATTATTTCATAACGTAGAAATTGAGTTAAAGAGAATAGAGCCCACTGGTACAATTCAGAAAATCTCTGAGCCACCAGCACGGTGTGTCCCAGTGGTACCAGGTATAAAGAAAAATGGGGGGAAATGAATCTGTGTGGCTCTTAAAAGATTTAATGAAGCATTTGTGAGAAAAAAATATATCCTCCCAACGCTGGGTAACTGTCTCCCCAAAGTGAAAGGAGCTACAATATTTTCATAGATGGATTACTTGAGGGGATTCTGGTAAATTCCTTTACCCAAAGAAAGTGTTAAACTGACTACATTTATCACACCCTTTAGGAGATTTTGATTTTAAAGATTACCTTTTGGGATTACACCTGAAAATTTCCAAAGAAAGATGGCAGAACTGCTAGCAAACACAAATAGAACTGTAGTTTTCACGGACAATATTCTGATATATGGGTCTTTGATGGAAGAACACAACAAAACCCTCAATGAACTTCTAAGACTAAACCGTTAGTCTGGATTAAAGCTAAACAAGGAACAATGCATTTCTGCCTAACCCAAATAGAGTTTTGGGGACAGACAATAAACAAAGGGGGAATTAATCTTAGCCCCGAGGAAGTAAAAGCAATTCAAGAAAACTGAATGCATCAATTTATGTACCAGAACTGAGATGTGTACTGGGGGTGGTAAATTACCTTGGTAAATACCTACAGTGATAAAAGCAGTGAATGAATTGTTAAAATCCAACACATATTGACTGGGAGAGGGGAGGGGGGGAAATCAAGAAATTACCTCCAAAAAGATAAAAGAAATGACCTCAACAGCTCCAGTTCTCACGTACTACAATGTAGACAAACCCATAATGGTCAGTTTGATGCAGGCAGCTATAGACTAGGTGGTGTATTGTTGCAAAAACATGGCTGAGTGGAATCCAGTTACATTTGGCTCACCCCCACTCACGGAGGAAGAAAAATGATATGCACAGATTGAAAAGGAGTGCCAGGCAGTGGTTGGGCATCTGAGAACTTCTACAGATATCTATGCTGACTGGATTCGTTTACACATATAACAGTCCATAAACTGCTTGGAAACCTCATCAAGGGAAGAGATGTGGATCAAACACCACAGAGATGCCAGTGTCTATTGCTAAGGTTAATGAAATTTAACCCAATTGCTAAATAAATCCCTGGGAAAAATCTAATAGTAGACGACACTCTAAAACAGCCCAGCATTGCACTCAACAACCTGTGAGCTCCAAGATGCCATAAAGGTGTATGTGGATGCTGTGGACACATACAGACCAATGTCCGAAAAGAGACTTTGCGAGCTACAACAAGCAACATCAACAGACGTAAACTTCAGGCAATGAGGGGCAGCTGGCCCAAGTAACTAGTGCTCATTAAGGAAGTGACAAGACACTGCTCTGTGGTGTGTGGACAATTGAGTCTGTTAAATGGACTCATGATAAAAACTAATTGCATCATAATTCAAAACCAAATATAAGGAGAAACGCCAAATGTAATCTGCGAAGGACATCAAGGATTAACTAAATGCTGTGAATGGACCAACCAGTCAGTGTGATGACCGGGCATCAGCAACCACATCAAGAATAAAGGATCTTCATGTCAACATTTCATAACTAATAGACCAACACAACACGAAGAACCTCTGCCATACAAAAATTGGAAGAGATAAATTGCAGATTTATGCAAATTCAAAGGGCTTCATTACCTGATCATCATGGACTATTTTTCCAAGTATCCAGTAGTAATGTATGTGAAAGACATAGAGCACGTCACAGAGTTACTGAGAAATACTTCTTCTTAATTTGGAATTCCAGAACAGCTAGTGATGGACAACAGACCACAATTCACTGCAGCAGAATTTCATAGAATATCAAGGTTGGAAGGGACCTCAACTAATCCAACATGCTGCTTGAAGCAGGACCACTCCCCAATTAAATCATCCAATAGATTTTTGCTCTATATCCCTGAATGGCTCCTCAAGGATTGAACTCATATCCCTGCATTTAGCAAGCCAATGCTCAAACCACTGAGCTATCCCTCCTCTCTAAAGTTATATAATTCCAAACAAAATCTGAATTTGAGCATATTACTGGCTCTCCTCATTATCCACAAGTGTATGGAGAGACTGAAAGAGGTGAACTGAACTAAGAAAATCCTATAACAGGAAGATCCATTCCTTGCCCTTCTGAGTTATAGATCAATACCAGGTACTGGATATTGTCCAGCACTGCTGCTAGTGTGAAGACAACTCAGAACCACTGTTCCATCTTTGGAAAAAAATCTATCTCCAAAGGGGCCAGACTTGAAGAGAGTAGACAGAGCAGGTACCTCATGAGATTATGAACACTTTTACAACAGATGGCACTCAGAGATCTGCCGAGTCTAGAACCAGGTGACTGTGTTCATGTCAAATTGGATGGAGAAAAAGGATGCAGAATTCCAGCTTTCATAAAGAAAAATAATTCAGTGCCCAGCTCATGTGATCAAAAGCAGCGAGTTCAACAGAAACCGACATCTACAGTTTGTTCCTCATAAAGAACAATCAACAGAACAAACTATACAGATGGGTGCAGAACAATAAGAAGGTGACTCAATTATTCCAGACTGATCACAGCCAGTTTTTGCAAATGGACAGACAGATGATGAAGTTGTTACATTTTCAAGTTACATAATTAGAAAACCAGAGCAATTTAAAAACACTCAACACACTGATCTGTACTGAACTTCAAAGACAGGGTGAGAGTGTATATTTTGGAGGAATGTAGAACTGAAAGGGGGAGATGTGCTGGAATGCTAAACTGTATTATACTATTCAGCCAGTAGACAGTGCTGTGTGTAAAACACCTTATTTAAAGCTAACCTGAGGCATATCTGGTAGAGCAGGGGTGGGAAAACTATGGCCCATATCCAGCCTGCAGGCCACATCTGGCCCACGGGGCCATCCTACCCAGTCCCTGAGCTCCCACTCGGAGAAAACCCCTTAGCCCCTCCCCCAACCCTGCCTTACCCTTGAGCCTGGAGCCATGCTGTCACATGGGCAGCGCTCTTGGGGAGCGTGGCTGCATGGCACCACATCTAGCTCCATCCAGAGTCCTGGGGAGTTGGATAGGGCGTGGGAGTTGGATTAAATCTATCTCCTGGATCTTGTCAGCTATAACCAGAATATAAAACAAGTCAGAGCAGCAGTCTACCCTGGGAGATGAAAATAGGGTCTGGAACAGTGGAGGTCCTGCAGGAATCAGGGTCAGCGAAGCTTGGGGAGAAATGTGACACTAATTTTTGTGTCCTGATTTTGTTACTTTAAAAAAAAAAGCAGCCAACGTCAGCAGAGAGGTGGGACAAGGACACCGATGAGGCTGAGGTAGCAAAGCAAAAATAATCAAATGGGATATCATTATTAATGTGCCAATATGGGCCCCAAATCAGCAAGGTACGTAAGCACATGTCTAACTTTAGGCACATACCTAGCCATGTTGCCAACTTTCATGATTTTATTATGAGTCTATTTGTATTTTTGATTTGGTTAAAGCCTCAGGTCTGGGAACGGTGGTATTATATCTGATTTCTGGGTTTTCCAAAAAAATTAAGCAAGTTTCTAGCTCTCATTGCTGTGGAGAAAAGCTTGAAAAAGTGACTCCACTGTGCTCTCATACCAGAAGGCAAAATGTCTTATTTTGAAATTCACCTTATTTTTTTCACCAGTCCTATGATGCTTGGGGAGCCCAACTCAACATTTTGATGCTTAGGTTGGAATACTGGAGAAGTCCCACTGAAATCATCGGATTTCCTCACATTTAAGGCTAGAGGAGACTATTATGATCATCTAGTCTGACCTACCATAGGCCAGAGAACTTCACGCAGTTGCCCCTGTATTGAGCCCTATAATTTGTGCATCTGGTCCTGATCTGAGGACAGGAAGAGATGGAGAATCTAGCATTTCCCTGGGAGTTTATTCCACTGGTTAATAACCCTCACGGTTAAAAAAAAAGCACCTTATTTCTAATTTGAATTTGTATGGCTTCAGCTTCCAGCCATTGATGGTAATTGCTTTTTTTGCGAGATTAAAGAGTCCTTTAGAATACCTGGTCTTTTCTCCTTCTTAAAATACTGATGCACTGTATTCAAGCTACCTATCCTTTTTTAATAAGATAGACAGACTGAGCTCTCGGGGTATGTCCACATTGCAATCAGAGGTATGACTATCTAGAATAAAACCATGTTGACCGGCATTAATTTTGTTCCTGTCCTTTAATACTTTATCAGTTGAATCATAGAAAACCTCCAGTGAAGGAGCTTCCACAACCTCCCTAGGCATCTGTGCCATTGTCCTACTGTTCTTACAGTTAGGATAGTTTTCCTGAGATTTAGGGTATGTCTTCACTACGAAATTAGGTCGATTACCTTGCAGTCGATTTTTGTAAGCAGATTGTATAGAGTCGATTTTGTGCGTCCCCACAAAGCACAGCAAGTTGGCAGCGTCTGTCCACACAACTGTGGCAAGCGTCGACATAGTGAGTGGTTCACTGTGGGTAGCTATCCCACGGTTCCCAGAGTCCCCAGCAGGCACCATTTCAAGTGCTGCACTGTGGGTAGGCATCTCATTATTTGGTGCCCTTTCTCCGCGCGCGCTGACGCCATAGCACTGCAAGCATGGAGCCTGCTGAGGCCACTGCTGCAGCACTGGCCGTTGTGAAGACCTCGCGCGTTGTTGTGGACTTTATGCTGCATCGTCTGCAGAGGAAGGCGATCCGGAGACAACTGCGCTTTCCGGAAACTGACGACAGTGATGAGGACATGGACCTGGACCTGGACACGCACACAGACAGAGACACTGACGTTTTTGGAAGTAGGGCGACCGAAATCTGGCAAATTTGGTGGCAATGGGGCAGGCTCATGCCATGGAACGCCGATTCTGGGCCAGGGAAACAAGCACTGACCGGTGGGATCGCATAGTGCTGCGGGTCTGGGATGACTCCCAGTGGCTCAGAAAGTTTCGCATGCATAAGGGCACATTCATGGAACTTTCTGACTTGCTTTCCCCAGCCCTCCGGCGCAGGAATACCAAAATGAGAGCAGCCCTCACAGTTCAGAAGCAAGTGGCGATAGCCCTCTGGAAACTTGCAACGCCAGACAGCTACCGGTCAGTCGTGAATCAGTTTGGGGTGGGTAAATCTACAGTGGGGTCTGCTGTGATGCAAGTAAGCAGGGCAATCATCAATCTGCTGCTACCCAGGGTTATAAACCTTGGAAACTTACAAGCTACAATAGATGGGTATAGATGGGACTCATATCCCTATCCTGGCACCGGACAACGAGGGCGCAGAGTACAGAAACTGGAAGGGGAAATATTGAAGGGTCCGAGCCAGCCCGATGGGGCTAGGCTAAGGGGGGAGGTGTGTGGCAGGGTGGGCCTGACCCAGCCTGCCGCCCCTTTAAGAGGGAGAAAAGCCCTCTGCAAACCTCCCTTGCAGAAAGCCTAATCAGCCACCTGGGCTCCAGAGCAATCAGCCTGGATGAGCTGCACCTGGCAGCCTCCCCAGGGGGTATAAAAGCCTGCCAGACACGAAGCCCAGGGTGGTGGTGGTATGGTAGTGTGGAGTGAGAGAAAGAGCTGTAGAGCTGTAAGCTGTAGAGCTGTGTTTAGAGCTGAACTATATAGAGTTGTGTACCCTGCCACACACCTCCCCCCTTAGCCTAGCCCCATCGGGCTGGCTCCGACCCTTCAATATTTCCCCTTTCACCGGCGCCGCCCGGTCCGGGGTTGTGGATTATTGCCCCCCTGTCTTTCGGGCTAGGGCCGGCCTCTTCTGCCTCAGCTTCCCTCGTGGCTGCGGCAGAGAGCCCTACCTCCAGCCTTGCACAATAAAGGCAGGGTATCAGCCGCCCCTGTGCCCTTCGGTGCTCACACCACTCACATGGTGCCTCACCACACAGGGCAACTTCCCCGGCCTCAATTTCCTCCAGGCTCTCACATGAGCTCGGGGCTTCCTCCGTGGAGCTCACCTCCTGCCCTAGTCCCTGTTGTTCAGGGCTAGCTAGACCTTTCCCTCGGTCATTGGGCTGAGGCCCGCCCCTTCTCTCAGCCGAGCCCCCCTTACGGGTTCTCACGCTTGGCCTCAGGGCAGCCTGGGGTCTCATACCTCCCACTGGGCCCCAGTCCCGCCCAATGATTACGGGGCAAGGTAACCCCTCTGGCACCCCGACCCGCTTCCAGCGGAAATGACCGCTGATCTCTAGGGGGACCTGGGCCACCCAACAGGACTTCCTGTCCCCGTGGACACACTGCAGGTCCATGGTAGCCCCCGGGATCAGCCACTTGGGGCGGATTAATGCTCTGCAGATGAGCGTGTAGGGGGAGGCGGAATCCACCACCCCCTGGTGGGACTTCCTCCCCACCTGCACCCGCAGGCTGGGTATCCCCTTACGTGGTTTCCGCCCCCAAACCTCAGTCCACCCACACCAGTCAGTGTAGCCACACTCCATGGCTGGGCAGTCCCTCTTAATGTGTCCTGGCTTCCCGCACTGCCAGCAGGTAAGCCGGGCAGTTCTCTCTGGCGCCCCTCTGGGCTCCCCATCAGTCCTTTTGCCTCTGGCTGGGGGGGAGTCCATGGGGCAATGCCCCAAATCCCGGACCCGTCGTGGTCGGTCCTCTCCCCGAGGTCCCTCTGCCTCCACGTACTCCTTGGTCAGGCGCACCGCAGACTCCACTGTCTCCGGCTGGTGCCTTCTGACCCAGGTGCGCACGGTCTCGGGGAGGCTGAGCAGAAACTGCTCCATGATCAGGGAGTCCATAATTTCCTCCCCAGACCAGGCCTCCGGCCTCAGCCAACGCGTGGCCCAGTCCTTCAGCCTTTGGGCAAAGGCCTGGGGCCGCACCGCCTGAGTCCAGCGGGCCCCCAGAAACTTCTGCCGATATCTCTCAGCAGATAAGCTGACCCGGTCCAAGATGGCCGCTCTCACAGTCTCAAAGTCTCAGGCCTCTACAGTGCCCAGGGCCATATAGGCCGCCTGTGCTTCGCCCACAAGGTATGGGGCAAGCTTGAGGGCCCAGGTGGTCCACTCCCACCCGGCCGCGGTGGCTACCCTCTCAAAAGTCCCCAGGAAAGCATCGGGGTCATCCGCCGGGCTCATTTTACAGAGTCCCCAGCCCGGCGGCCGCATGCCCTCTCCTGCCCCACGACACACCAGGTGCTGCAGGAGAGTTGCCTGGGTCTTTGCTTGCTCCTGGATGAATTCTCGCAGTACCTTTTGTTGCACCGACTGAGCCTGCTGCATTGCCTGGTGGGTTTGCTGCAAGGCGTGCATGGCCTGCTGCGTCTGTTTCTGTTGCTCCACGAGCCACTGTAGGGTTCCCTCCATCTCTGGGCCACCAGTTGGGTTGCTGGTGTAGCGATCCCACCTCTGACACCACGTGTAACAGATCGTCTTCTCACCCCTCTTCAAACACAGGCAGGAAACTCTTCTTTGGCTCCAACAGTGCTCTTTATTTCACAGTGCAAGGCCCCACCACCAATATACACAGCTTTATACACAGCTCTATAGCTTACAGCTCTACACAACTCTATATAGTTCAGCTCTAAACACAGCTCACAGCTCTACAGCTCTTTCTCTCACTCCACACTACCATACCACCACCACCCTGGGCTTCGTGTCTGGCAGGCTTTTATACCCCCAGGTGCAGCTCATCCAGGCTGATTGCTCTGGAGCCCAGGTGGCTGATTAGGCTTTCTGCAAGGGAGGTTTGCAGAGGGCTTTTCTCCCTCTTAAAGGGGCGGCAGGCTGGGTCAGGCCCACCCTGCCACAAAGTGCAGAATGGCAGTAGAGTGCACATTTGGCCACCTCAAAGCACGCTGGCGTACATTACTCACTCACTCAGACATCAGCGACAGAAATGTGCCCATTGTTATTGCTGCTTGCTGTGTGCTCCACAATCTCTGTGAGAGCAAGGGGGAGACGTTTATGGCGGGGTGGGAGGCAAAGGCAAATCTCCTGTATGCTGCTTACCAGCAGCCAGACAGCAGGGAAAGTAAAAGAGCGCACCAGGAGGCGCTGTGCCTCAGAGACACCTTGAAAACCAGTTTTGTGAGTGCTCAAGATGGCATTTGAAAACCCGCTCCCTTGCTCTGCTTAGCCCTAAGCCTGCCGTCCTTGCACCCTCTTTCCCTCCCCCCTCCCGACGCTTGCAGAGGAAATAAATTCACTGTTTTAAAAATCATGCATTCTTTATTGCTTCTTCACAAACACAGGGGATCACTGGAAAGGTAGCCCAGAAGGGGTGGATGAGGAGGGAAACCAGCAGTCGGGGTGGTGGATGAGGGGAGGGGAGGGAAGGGGGGGCCAAGACACAGCACCTTTTAAAACTTTTTAGATAAACTCAGCCTGCTGCTGCTTGTGCTGGCTTGTGGGGTAGAGTGGGTCAGTCCCTGGAGCTCCCCTCCCCCCCCCCCCGTGTTCTCACCCTGCAACTGGGTGGGGAGGCTATGGGACTTGGGGAGGAGGGGAGGTGGTTAGACAGAGGCTGTAGAGGCGATCTTTGATCCTGCTGAAGCTCAATCAGACACCGGAGCATGTGGCTTTGGTCCTCCATTATCCACAGCATCGCATCCATCCACCTTTCTTCGCGCTCCTGCTGCTTTTCTTCGCGCTCCAGCCGCCTATCTTTGCGCTCCAGCCACCTCTCCTCCCGTGCTGCTAATGCAGCCCTGCACTCTTGCCTAGACTGTATAAGACGTTCCCTAGACTCTAAGAGACTTTCCCTCCATGTATTTTGTGACATTAAAAATGTTTCTCTCCATGCACTCTGCCGAGTGGCCTCAGCATGAGAGTTCTGCATTAGTTCATTAAACATCTCATCACATGTCTTCTTCTTCCTCTTCCTTATGTGCAATAGCCTCAGTGAGGGGCATGAAGAGGGCTGCAGAGATAAATGTGCAGCTGCTGTGGGCGAAAAAAGGGACAAGGTTATAAGAAAGATACGTTTTGCAGCACAATGGGAGTGGTATTTAACGGTGAAACACAGTATTCACAGAGCTGATAGGCTTTCTGTACAAGGTCACATTCTGCACCTAAATTGAGTGGCTCTAGCTTTCATGTTCACACAAGCATCACACACAGGAGACAGCCTCACCACAGCTACTGAAATCACCATGCAGGTGGCCATGGTAAGCAGCACTCCCCTTTCCTATACTAACCCCCACTCCCCCCACCATGTGGCTCCCCCCACCACGTGGCTCCCAGTGAACCGTGAGACGCCCAGTGCGATTACTTCCCCCCCCCAACAAACACACACACACCACACACACACTGCTTGGGCTACAGGCTGGGGGGGGGGAGGGGGGTTGTAGCTGCTTTGAAGAGCTGCGAGCCACGCAGTGTGATTACACACACATGCTGCTTGGGCTACGGGCTACGGGGGGGAGGGGGTTGTAGCTGCTTGGGCTACGGGCGGGGGAAGATTACTTTACAGCCACCTCGTGTGAGCAGCCCAGTGGGAACATCTGTCCCCTTACTTACAGTCCCGTATTTCAAACAGGCAACCATGAATGACATCACTCTGCTGAGGATCTCACAGAGAGATAGAGAATGGATGTTGCTGGAATCTCTCCAGTCGCCCGGGCAATATGCTGCAATGCTGTGTTACAAAATGATACTAGACTATTTACTAATTGCATGGCAGGGAATGGTGTTCTATCATGGAGGATGAAATAAGGCCGCTCTCCCCAGAAACCTCTTGCGAAAGGTTCATCGCTACCTGCTAGAAAGTTTCATGGAAATGTCCATAGAGGATTTCCGCTCCATCCCCGAATACATTAACAGACTTTTCCAGTAGCTGGACCAGCAATGAATGCATGCCAAGTCCTTAGGGCAAGTTAATCTATATATATAAAAGTCAAATGGTGTATGTGTGCGTGCGTGTATGTGCACTTACTCCTTTCACACCGTTTAAGCTAGAGACTTGAAATTTGGTACAGTTAGAGGCCTTAGGGTCCTAATCAGGGTAAGAGTCGAAAAATTTTCTAATCTCATCTCTGATGCCCCCCAGGGGTGAAATTATTTAAAGGCCAATCACATCAGCTGGGCAGCTGCTGTTCTCTATGACATAGTTATGATGTCATAATACCCCCCTCCAACGGACCCTGCATTCGCTCAGCTCTCTGCCCCCTCCCCCCTCCAACGGACCCCACACTCGCTCAGCTCTCTGCCCCCTCCCCCTTCCAATGGACCCCGCACTCACTCAGCTCTCTGCCCCCTCCCCACCTCCGACAGACCCGAGTTGGGTTTGGTCGGAGGGTAAGTGAGGTAGGGGTGTTGGGTTTGGTCGGGAGGTGAGGTGGGGGTGTCGGGTTTGGTCGGGGGGGTGAGGTGGGGGTGTCAGGTTTGCTCTCTGCCCCCTCCCCACCTCCGACGGACCCGAGCAACGCCGGGTATTTTCACTAGTCATTAATAAACGCTTCCTTTTAAAATCATGACTCATCGTATCCCTAAAGGCACACTCACCAGAGGTTCCTTCGCCGGCTGGGGTACCACCTTGGGAGGGTTGGGAGGGTAATGGCTCCAGGGTGATAAACAGCTCCTGGCTGTCTGCTAAGAGGGTTTCTCGGCTTGTCTCCTGCTGCTCCGTGATATTTCCTTCCTCATCACCTTTGTCGTCATCTGAATCCTCCTCATGCCTGATGATTATCCCACCGGTGGAGTCCACGGACACCGGTGCGATGGTGGTGGGGGCGCCGCTCCATTATCTGATTCAGTTCGTTGTAGAATCGGCATGTCCACGGCGGTCCCCCAGAGCATCCATTTGCCTCTTTGGCTTTCTGGAATGCTTGCCTCAGCTCCTTAATTTTCATGCAGCACTGTTGGGCGTCCCTGTTGTGGCCCCTTTCCAGCATGGCCTTGGAGACTCTGGCAAACGTGTTGGCATTCCGTTTGTTGTTGCGGAGTTCCAACATCACGGATTCCTCTTCCCAGATAGCGATCAGATCCAACTCATCTGGCGTGGACCATGCTGGAGCTCTTTTCCTCTGGTTGGTCTCCTGTGCTGCTGAGCTCTGCATGGTGGCGGCTTGTGCTGCTGAGCTCTGAATGGTGACCTGTGCAGGTGAGCTCGCCACGCTGGCCAAACAGGAAATGAAATTCAAATGTTCCCGGGGCTTTTCCTGTTTACATGGCCAGAGCAGCGAGTTGAGAGTGCTATCCAGAGCGGTCACAGTGGAGCAGTGAGGCTGTCCAGAGCGGTCACAATGGAGCATTGTGGGACAGCCGCCGGAGGCCAATAACGTCCCCATGCTTCCTCACTACTCCACAATCGACCCAGAGAGGTCGATTTCAGCGCTACTCCTCTTGTTAGGGAGGAGTACAGAAATCGATTTTGAGGGTGTCACATGACTGAAATAATTTCGGACCATATAGATCATTGGGGTACCAAATATTATGTAAAGGGGGCCAGATAAGGTTTCTGCGACCAGATTATGGTCTGCTGCTTATGTTTAATCTATCTGTATGTGTGTATCTTTTTGTAGTTAGAGTTATGGATATTGGCTATATGGTGCCTGTATTTCAAATTTATGCTTGGCTTCTGGGTGAAATCTCAGACAAGCTGTTGTTAACTTGGCTGGCCTGGCTGATGGGCCGTTAAGAACCATCAGCTACACAATGAACTTTGTAGGTGCCTGTCCACACCCCAGCTTCTCCAGGAATGTGATCTGCCAGGTCAGAAACTGAATCTTAAGCTATGAACCTTCATTTTGCAATTGGACTCTGCATAAGAAGGAGGAGGGGGGTCTTTGCCCAGAAGAGAAAGTCTATAAAACCTGGGAGAAACTTCCTCCATTTTGTCTTCTACCTCCAGTCTTCAGCCTGCCTTGGTTCCAGCTCTGAATGGAACTTTGCTACACAGGGGAACTCTGGCCAAAGGATGCTGACCCATCCCTGGAGAGGATGCTTTCCAGAGACTGTGATTTAAACCTGCAGTTTATTCTACCTTTGCTGCAAGCCTGAACCAAGAGATTTGCCATTACTGCATGTAATTGATTTCTTTTAACCATTCCTAACCCTCACCTATACCTTTCTCCTTGTATAATAAACCTTTAGATTTTAGATTCTAAAGGATTGGCAACAGCGTGATTTGTGGGAAGATCTGATTTGTATATTGACCTGGGTCTGGGGCCTGATTCTTTGGAATTGGGGAGAACTGTTTTCTTTATTTGGGGTATTGGTTTTCATAACCATTGATCCCCAGGACAGGTGGCTGCTGGTGGTGATACTGGGAACCTGGAGTGTCTAAGGGAATTGCTTGTGTGACTTGTGGTTAGCCAGTGGGGCGAAACCAAAGTATTTTCTGTTTGGCTGATTTCGTTTACCTTAGTGTGGAAAAACCCCAGCTTTGGGCTGTAGTTGCCCCTTTGGAAGCAATCTGTCCTGATCTGATGCTCACAGTTGGATCCCACCAGGAACAGCACCGTCACAGAGGGCCCTTTAAATCGACGCAAATGGCGGCCATGTGAAGTTTTATTTCGACTTAACGACGCTAAAGTCAACGTTAAGCTGTAGTGGGGCCAGGCATTAGTCTAAATCTGCTGTGCTGTAGTTTGATCCTCTTATCTCTTCTCCTGCCTTCTGTGGCAAGAGAGAACAACTTTGGCAGCCTTTCAGGTATTTGAAGACAACCACTGTGTTCCCCCTCAATGTCCTCTTCTTCAAACTAAACATACCCAGCACCTTCAGCCCTTGCACGTATGGATTGTGTTCCACACCTCTGATTATCTTTGTCCCACATCTCTGGATCCTTTCCACTTTCTCTACATCCATTCTATACATTGGTGATCAAAACTGGACACATTACTCCAGCTGGGGCCTAATGAGGGCTGAGTAGAGCAGTCCTATCCCTCTTGTGACTTGCATGCTACTCCTCTGTTAACGCAATCTAAAATTTGCATTTGATTCCTTTTTTTTTTGCAACAGCATCATGTTGATTAGTGCGATTGTGATCTATCACAACTCCCAGATCCATCTCACCTTGTTGTTGATAAGCCACTTATCCCCTATTTGTGCATTTGATTTTTCTTCCCTAAATGTAGCACTTTCCATTTGTCTTTGGAGAACAAAATGAAATTAAACAATTTATCAAAATCCATCTGAATTGTAGCTCTATCCTCCAAAGAGTTGGCAACCGCCACTTAGCTTTATGTCATCTGCAAATTTGATCAGTATGCTCTTTATTCCTACATTCAGGTCATTAATACAGATGTTAAACAACACCAGACCCAGAACAGATCCCTGTGGAACCCCACTTGAGACTGCCCTCCAGCTTGACATCATACCATTAACAGTTACTCTTTGTTTGCGGTTGTTTAACCAATTATGTATCCACTTAATGGTAATTCCACCAAGCCCATATTTCTCCAGTTTACGTGTCAGAATTTCATGTGGGATTGTGTCAAAAGCCTTGCTGAAGTCCCGGTATATTATAACTTGTACAGGCTGTTCTGTTACTTTGCCCAGCTGTCAGGCTAACTGGGCTATAGTTACTTGGGTCACCCTGCTTGCCCTTTTTGAATATGTGCACAGAATTAGCATTCTGACATAATTTCAAAATTTATTCAAAATCAATATCAGCTGGCCGGAGATCTCCTCGGCCAACTCTTTTACAACTCCTGTGTGTGAGTTATTTTAGCTTGCTGCCTTAGAAATATTTATCTCTAGTAGATGGTTACTAATGAAGTGGAAAGTAGTTAATCATCCTTATGGGATACAAGCACATCATCCTTCTTCTTTCCAAATAGAGAATAAAGAAATAATTACTGCTTAAAATAAGGTCTGTGAGGAAGTATCTTGTTGAATCAGGTCCATAGCTATCATGGTAACAGACATCTTGAAATACTATAGTTAAAACTCCATTTGAAAACTGGCAAACGACTAGCGTGTGTGTGTGTGTGGCCACACCACAGCCAGCTACAGGCTTGGAGCATGAAATTGGACCTTCTCATGTTTGTGATGGCGCTGCTGCTGATGGATCACCAACAGAGTATACAAAAGCCCAATCTCAATCTATTCAACAAAACAGTGCAATGACTAGCAGGGAACATATGGCTGTTGACGTAGTCTTGTTCTGCCTGGGGTTATTGGCTGCTACAGAGTAAGGAGGTGAATAAAATGTAGTATCTAACATCAATAAGAAATAAACAACATTTGGTTTATAAGCAGCAAATCATGCCAGGCAAACCTGATGGCTTTTCTTTTGTTGCATGGATGAATTGTTACAGTCCCATGGCTTTTTGCTGGAAAAATGAATCTATTTCAATCCGTTTATAGTGAAGGTCAAAATACAAGGTGTTCCGGTCTAGGCATCTCAGAACTAGAAAGAGGCTGATAAATACAGAAAAGACCAACAAAAACAGCAAATAGGTCTGGAAGGATTGACTGCAGGGGAAAGAGTGAAAATATGTTTGCAATATTGTGGCAATAACTTTTATATTTTTGTGTATATATGTGCTCTGTTCAGAAATTTACCAGGCAATAACAAGCATTCTGAAACAAGATATAACAATCATAGTCCCTGGGTATTTCATAGGTCTGCATTGGGGAGCAACCTCAGATGTTCATTAACTTCTTCAAAAATTGCCGTATGAAAAGAGTTGGATCAAAATTCTGCTCTAAGGCCTTGATGGCAAATCACAACTCTGATTTGATATCAGTGGGAGATTGGTGCAAAGAGTGATTTCTAGACAGAAAAGCCAGCTGGATTATTTACCAACATGGAAGAGTGCGGATGTGGAGAACATATCAGATTATACCGACTGTACATACTCCGGGCCTGGTTCTCCATGGCCATGCACCTGTGGAGTCATTTACACCTGTGCATTCTGATTTGCTAGTATACTACAGCTACCTCTGGCAAAGGCGAGGGAGTCAGGAACGCATGGAGGCCTACAATAAGAGATAGTGGCTAGGAGGCTTCAGATATGAAAAGTGGCATTTAAATGTCATGTTGAATTCTGCAAGCTAACGGGGCCCATTCTGCAGTCAGACAAGGGCACAAAACTTGCCTGGGTACTTTTCACTCCTGGCCCATGAATTCTGACCAAATGGATAATTCAACCTCACCTCAGAATAAGTGCAGCACCCCGGCCTCGGTTATAAATGCCTTGGGGCAAGGGCAGCCTCTCACTTGTGAGTGTTCTGGGCCCCGCAGAAGGGCACATAACAATAACCGCCATTCAAAGCTCAGAGGCTGAGCTGTCCAGGGGACGGGGACAAGGTGCCCTGCCTCAGTGATGGTGCCTGGGGGCGTTGTGCCTTTAAAAACCTTCGCGCCTCTTGGGTGCTGGGCTGGAGTGTGCTGGAGGAAAAGAGGTAGTGAATGGTCCCTCCAGTGCCCCCTCCAGAAGAGCAGCATTAACATTAAACATTAAACATTAAACGTTAACATTAAACATTAAAATACATCGGGGCCTTAGAGCCACCTCCTCCAAAGCTCCCCTGGCGAGCACTTGGTCTGTGCTGAGGCCAGTGGCTGGCTTGTCAGCCTCCCACCGGCGAAGCAGCCCCTCTGAGGTGGAACGAGAGCACAAACCAACTGCCAAGCAAATTCCCGCTCCTGGGACTTTTACATAAAGGGGAGTTTCCCCCACAAGCTGGAAATGTGACTTTGCTCTGATTTCTCCCTGATTATGCAATTACATTATTGCTGCCAGAGGCTGTCCCACTACTTTAAAAGAAATGATTGCATAGAAATCTAGACCGCTTGGTCCCATGCCCTCAGATTTACTATTTCACCAACCAGAAGAAATAGAGCAGAAGTACCACAGGAATTCATCATTCCTTTCTGATCGATCACCGGCTTTAAAAACATTTCTTAGCTTGGGAAAGCTAGGAATAATGTTTGCAGTTATGGTTGTTTTCACTCGATCTTGCTCAGCATTTACTCAGGGTAAACATAACTCCCGCTCCCACTCCAACCTGCAGCTGACATGTTGGTTTTTGCTTTGCCATTCTGAGAAGCCTTAGGTTAAGCAACCTCCGTTTGTGCCTCAGTTTCCCATGTCAAATGGAGGTACTAGCACTGCCCTGCCTCACAAGGGTGTGGTGAGGATAAATGCATTCAAGATTGCGAGGTGCTCAGATACTATGGTAATGGGGCACCTTACTCATGCGTGGTGTCAAGCAAACAGGGACTCTGATTTCAGCTGGGACCGACAGGTGTCATGGCAATGGGAAGCATTATTAATAATAAACTTTTCAGTTGTGGTTGAAAATAATGTTTTGATTAAAGCCCCACCCCCGCTCGCTCCATCTCCCCTCCCCCTCCACGCTTCCCCACCCTCACTCACTTTCACCAGGCTGGGGCAGACGGTTGGGGTGCGGGAGTAGGTGAGGGCTCCACCTTGGGGTGCAGGCTCTAGGGTGGGTACAGGGATGAGGGGTTTGGTGTGCAGGAAGGGGCTTCAGGCTGGGGCCAAGGGGTTCCATGTGGGAACAGGGGGTGGGGGGGGGCTCTGGGACAGGATACTGGGCTTGACGGACCTTTAGTCTAACCCAGTCTGACTTTAGAGTTTCATATACATCCTATAGATGCAGCCTCTGGTTTCCGATGAGTCTGGGTGGGGAAAATAGGGTGAATTCCCATCCTAGATCTTATAGTTAATTTGAATAAAGCCTGTCTCCTTTATAACAAGGACGGGCTGCAGCCTGGGTAGAAAAAAGACTTGAGTTCTGGGAAAGAATGACTGAGGTAGACCCAGCAACCTTTGGTATTTCATTTCTTACTTTAAAGTATCTGTAGGTGATTAACACTCCACAACCTCCTTAAAAATACTTATGTTCTTTGTGGGCAGCTGACAGGCTGAGCCAAGTCACCATGTCACCTGAATCTGAAACAGTCCAAATGTCTGTTCTCCACTCAGAATAAAAGTCCTCCTGATCCCAGACTCAGGGGCTTGTCACGCTCCTGACACTCAGATCTTTCTCTCCTTGCACTCCTGAAAAACAGGAATGAAAAAGGGATGAATTCGCTGTAAAGTTATAGAACAACTCTTAGGAGATTTAAAAGACCCCTGCAAAGGGAAATCAAACTCAGCTTGTGGCCTTTTCTGTGGGGGGGGTTGTTTTTTTTTTTGTATTTTTATGATGGATACAGAAAACCTAAAAGTTTTAGTTTTTTTCTCTTTTTACATTAGGCGTTTGAGGCCTCTCTGGCCTGTGAGACATTATGATGATTGCAGAAATAGTGACACCACAAGAATCTATGGAATGAAAAGGGAGCCACTGAGAAGGGAAAGAATATTTTAAAATGTATTTTTATTGGAGGAGGAGTTGGTAAATAGAGGCCAGACTTAAAACAGGAGATCACCCAGAGGTAAGTACTGCTTTCAAATACAAAAAAACCAAACCAAACCAAAACCCTCAAATGCAAATGTAACCCTTCTGCCAAGCCAAGTTGATAGCAGCAAGGGCTGGGTTCAGTACATAGGGGTTCCCTCTCAACAATGCAATGCAAAACTGGCTCGAGGCCCCACCCAGTGACCTGGGAAAATCCTGCACACACCCCTGGGCACCTCAAAGAGGCAATACTTCCCCTCTCGCAAGCACAGATCGGTGTATCAGAAAATCTTTAATACCATGAGGTAAATGACATCAGCATTAAATTGGGAAAACACCACAACTAGGGTTCATAAACCAATCGATGAGCAAAACCCACCCCAGCAAATTGGGTCATGTCCTCTCCCTTAGGTTCATGAGTCCAGCAACCCAAAAATCACCCAACATCCCCAAAGTCCAACAGCCCAGAAGTCTCTGTCCCTGGTCAGTGCAGAATTCAAAACTTCATCTGCAGTCTCTACCTCCCAGCCTGGGGGGCAGGTTAAGGGGAACCTTACGTGGTCAGAGGCCAACTGCCCTGCCTCTCCGTGGAGTTCTGCTGCAGCTCTCACTGCAAGCCACTCCATCAGCCATCCCCTGAGCCACTGCTCTGCTCTGCCAGCCACCCCACAAACTGCTCCATTATGCCAGCCACTCCACCCCACCAACCATCCCACAAAATGCTCCACTCCACCAGCTGCTCACCCCACCAGCCGTCCCACAAACTGCTCTGCTCTACCAGCTACTCAGCAATATATTTGCAGGCCCCCCCTACTTAACAAAGTGCTCAGTGATTTCAGCTTATAGCAGGGGAGCCTTAGTGCAGGTGCACCACTGCGCCCAAAATGAATTCAGCTCAGCAGCCTAGAACTAGACACCTAATAGAATAAAAGATTAGCTCTGATATTCTACAGTGGAGAGAGACAGGGTGCAATAAGTTTATAGAGATCTTACACAGGACCCACACCAAAAAGCATCAATGTCAATCCAGACCCTTTCTCAATTCACTGGGTTTTGGAACCATTGTCCCTTGCCCAGTGAGTGCTACCTAGATGATGGCAAGTCCCTCCATCATAACAAAGATCAAGTACAGTGAAACCTCCATTTAACGGACTAATTCGGGCGAGGGGGTCTGTTAAATGAAAAAGTCCGTTATTTAATAATAAAAAAAAACGAGCTGTCGGAGCAGCAGCCCGACCGCCACAGGGTCGGGGCGGCAGCTCCGCAGCCCACCCGCTGCCGGGACCCGGGTGGCAGCCGGGACCCGGCAACCAGCCCGCCCAGATCCCGGCTGCCAGGAGCCGGCAGCCAGCCCGCCCGCTGGCGGGACTCGGGCGGGACCCGGCAGCCAGCCAGCCCGCCCGCTGGCGGGACCCAGGTGGCAGCCGGGAGCCGTCAGCCAGCCCACCCGGGTCCCGGCTGCCGGGAGCCGTCAGCCAGCCCGCCTGGGTCCCGGCTGCCGGGAGCCGTCAGCCAGCCCGCTAGCGGGACCCGGGCGGGAGTCAGCAGCCAGCCCGCCCGCCAGCCAGCCCTCCCACTGCCGGGACCCGGGCGGCAGCCGGGAGCAGGCAGGCAGCCCGCCTGCCAGCCAGCCCTCCCGCTGCTGTGACCCGGGCGGCAGCCGGGAGCCAGCAGCCAGCCCCCGAGAAATGGATTTGGGGTGCATCAGACTTGCTCAGAAATTTTGTCCGTTGCATCCGAAGTCCGTTAAATCGAGGTTTTACTGTACATATCCACAGTCCTTGATTCACATAATCAGGATAACACTTTACTATTCTTGCCCCAATAACAGAGAAACTGGGGATCCCAAAGCAGCCAAAGTGGCCATTTGGGCTGCTGTGAGCTCAGGCTAGGCGGGGTGGGTGTGCCTATGCAAATAAGATCAGCCCCTGCAGTTCTTTTCCACAACTCAAAATTCACCACCAGATGTCAGGGTAGAGCTCATCCGGACACTGCTTACACAAAGGAAAGGTGAACAATTTCTATTTTCACATACGAAAGTTATAACAACCCACCTCAGTCCTTAATGAGGATCAACATACTTTCTGGGGTTTCAAAATATATATATTCCAAATAATAAATAATGGAAGTAGTAAGATAACTGGGATATTTTTAATTCTCCTGGAATAAAACTATTTCTTCACTCTAATTACATTTATAATTGGGCATAAGCTTTCATTGGCTAGAACCTGCTTCATCAGATATATAGAGTGGAACATACAGTAGGAAGATATACAGAGAACATGAAAAGGTGAAGGTTGCCTACCAACTCTAAGTGGCAAATCAATTAAGGTGCACTATTATCAGCAGGAGAAAAAAAAACTTCTGTAGTGATAATCAGGATGGCCCATTTCAAGCAGTTGGCAAGAAGGTGTGAGTTACAGTCGGGACATACTTATCATGGGAAAATAGATTCAATTTGTGTAATGACTCAATGACTAGCCATCCCTAGTCTTTATTCAAGCCTAATTTAATGGTATCCAGTTTGCAAATTAATTCCAGTTCAGCAGTTTCCCATTGGAGTCTGTTTTTGAAGTTTTTTTGTTGAAGAATTGCCACTTTTAAGTCTGTTACTAAGGGTATGTCTTCACTACAGCAGTAGTTCGATTTCCTTTAATTCAATTTTGTAAAGCAGACTGTATACAGTCGATTTTGTGTGTCCCCTCTAGCACAGCAAAGCACAGCAAGTCGACAGTGTCTGTCCGCACAACTTTTGCAAGCGTCGACGTAAGGAGCGTTGCACTGTGGGTACCTATCCCACAGTTCCCGGAGCCCCCAGCAGGCACCATTTTGAGTGCTGCACTATGGGTAGGCATTTCCAAATTTTGCACCCTTTTTCCGCGCCGCCGACCCCCATTACGAGCGGTGCACTGTGGGTAAGCATCCCATAATTCGCGCCCTTTCTCCGCGCCGGGCTAATGCCATAGCACTGCAAGCATGGAGCCCGCTGATGCCACGGCTGCAGTAATGGCCGCTGTGAGGACCGCGATCACAGTTGCGGATTTCATGCTGTACTGTCTGCAGAGGAATGCGATCCGGGGACAACTGCGCTTTCTGGAACCCAACGACAGTGAGGAGGAGATGGACCAGGACGTGCACAGCAGGGACTGGGACACTGACGTTTTTGGAAGTAGGGCGACTGACAATCTGTCTAATTTGGTGGCAATGGGGCAGGCTCATGCCATCGAACACCGATTCTGGGCCAGGGAAACAAGCACGGACTGGTGGGACCGCATAGTGCTGCGGATCTGGGATGACGCCCAATGGCTCAGAAACTTCCGCATGCGAAAGGGCACCTTCATGGAACTTTGTGACTTGCTGTCCCCGGCCCTCCGGCGCGAGAATACAAGAATGAGAGCAGCCCTCACAGTTGAGAAGCGAGTGGCGATAGCCCTCTGGAAGCTTGCAACGCCAGACAGCTACCGGTCAGTCGCGAATCAGTTTGGGGTGGGTAGGTCTACAGTGGGCTTTGCTGTGATGCAAGTAAGCAGGGCAATCGTCGAGCAGCTCCTACCCAGGGTTATAAACCTCGGAAACCTGCAAGCCACAATAGCTGGCTTTGCTGCCATGGGATTCCCTAACTGTGGTGGGGCTATAGATGGGATTCATATCCCTATCCTGGCACCGGACCACGAGGCCGCCGAATACAGAAACCGGAAGGGATATTACTCAATGGTCATGCAAGCAGTGGTTGACCACAAGGGACGTTTCACCGACCTGTACGTGGGGTGGCCGGGAAAGCTTCATGACACTCGTGTGTTCAGGAACTCTAGGATTTTTAGACAGCTGCAGCAAGGCACTTTCTTCCCCGACCAGAAAATTTCCATGGGGGGTGTGGAAATGCCGATCGTTATCATTGGGGACCCAGCCTACCCCCTAATGCCCTGGCTTATGAAGCCCTACACAGGAGCCCTGGACAGGGGTCAGGAGCTGTTCAATTACAGGCTGAGCAAGTGCAGAATGGCCGTAGAGTGTGCATTTGGCCATCTGAAGGGGAGATGGCGTTCGTTACTGATTCGCTCAGACATCAGCGAGAGAAATATCCCCATTGTTATTGCTGCTTGCTCTGTGCTCCACAATCTCTGTGAGAGCAAGGGGGAAACGTTTGTGGCGGGCTGGGAGGCAGAGGCAAATTTACTGTCTGCTACTTACCAGCAGCCAGACAGCAGGGAAAGTAGAAGAGCGCACCAGGGACGCCTTGAAAGACAGTTTTATGAGTGCCCGACATGGCGTTTGAGAACCTGCTCCCTTGCTCTGCTCTAAGCCTGCTGTCCTTGCACCCTCTTTCCCTCCCCCCTCCCCATGCTTGCAGAGGAAATAAATTCACTGTTTTAAAAATCATGGTTCCTTTATTGATTCATCAGAAATACAAATACAGGGGATCACTGCCATGGTAGCCTGGAGGGAAACCAGCAGTCGCACTGGGGGAGGAGCGGGGGAGGTGGGGCCAAGACACAGCAGCTTTTAAAAGTTTTCAGAGAACGTCAGCCTGCTGCTGCTTGTGCTGGCTTGTGGGGTGGAGTGGGTCGGTCCACGGAGCTTGCCCCCCCGGGTTCTCACCCCGCGTTTGGGTGGGGGAAGCTATGGGAGTTGGGGAGGGGGGGAGGTGGTTACACAGGGGCTGAAGAGGTGATCTTTGGCCCTGCTCCACCAGAGAGCGCAGCATGTTGCTTTGGTCCTCCATTATACAGAGCAAAGCATCCATGCGTCTTTCTTCGCGGTCCCGTCGCTGCAGCCACATTTCTTCCCTCTTTTCTGCTGCGGCTCTCGATTCCTGCCTTGCCTGTATCAATCTTTCCCTCCATTCCGTCTGGCGGGCTGCCTCAGCGCGCGAGTTCTCCAGTAGTTCACTGAACATATCATCGCGCGTTCGCGTTTTCTTTTTACGCTTTCGTATCTGCGATGCACGGCGGGAGGAGCAGGACGGGGGATTCTGAGATAATTGTTCATCTGTGGGCGAATGTGGGCAAAGAAAGTTTGAAAGTTATGAGACAGATACATTCAAGGTTATGAGACAGATGCAGTCTCGAACGGTACACAATGGGAGTACTATGCCATTTGCAACCTCAGTATTCAGAGGCCTGATATGATTTCTGTACAAGGTCATGTTCTACACCTAAAAGTGACTGAATAGCTCACAGAAAAGTCAGAGCATCTCAGACACATATGCGTGCCTCAGCCCAACACAGCTTCTGAAATCACCATGCAGCCAGCCATGGTAAGTTAAAAGCAGCACTTGCATATTGTAGAGTAACCCCACCCCCTTCCCCCCACTGCGTGGCTCCCACTGAACCGCAAACTGCAAAACAAAGCCCAAAAATCTCTCGCTAACGGCTAAGGGCTGGTTGGGGCTCTTCAGCGGAGGCAAACCGCTTGCAGACTGTTCAGATTCCCTGCTAGCTACCACTTCGGGCTGGAGGGGGGGTGGTTGGGTGCGCATTGGATCTGAAGCGGAAGCAAACCGCTTGCAGACTGTTCAGATTCCCTGCTAGCTACCACTTCGGGCTGGAGGGGGGGTGGTTGGGTGCGCATTGGATCTGAAGCGGAAGCAAACCGCTTGCAGACTGTTCAGATTCCCTGCTAGCTACCGCTTCGGGCTGGGGGGGGGGGTTGGGTGCGCGTTGGATCTGAAGCGGAAGCAACCGCTTGCAGACTGTTCAGATTCCCTGCTAGCTACCGCTACAGGCTGACGGGGAGGGGGAGCGGGGGAGCGTTTTTGGGGGGGCGGTTGGTCGGTCTTCAGCAGAAAAGAGTACTTTGCAGCTGGGAATCTTTATCTCCCTACTAATTGCAGTCCGTATTTCAAACAGGCAACCATGAATGACATCACTTTGCTGAGAATTTCTCAGAGAGATAGAGAGCGCATGCTCCTTGCCTCTATGCAAAACCCTGGTCCATTCGCCGCAATGCTAGCCTGCTCAATGATACCAGACTACTTACTATTCGTGGCGTGGGATGGTCTCCTATCACGGGGGACCACATAAGGCGGCTCTCCCCAGAAATCTGCTGCGGAAGATTCATCGCTACCTCCTGGATAGCTTCATTGAAATGTCCGTGGAGGACTTCCGGTCAATCCCGGAGTATATTGACAGACTCTTTGAGTAGAAACTGACCAGCAATGAAAGCACGCTAAGTCCTTAGGGCAAGTTAACCATTAATAAATGCTTCCTTTAAAAAATCACGCGTCATGTAATCCCTTAAAAAGAAACACTTACCCCCCTGGGAGGCTTGGGAGGGTGCTGGCTGCAGGGTGATAAACAGCTCCTGGCTGTCTGCTAACACGGTTTCTCCGCTGGCCTCCTGCTGCTCTGTGAAATTTCCCTCCTCCTCATGGTCGTCCTCATCAGAATCAGTCTCCTCCCTGATGATTATCCCATCGGTGGAGTCCACGCATACCGGTGTGATGGTGGTGGGGGCGCCCCCCATTATCTGATTTAGTTCATTGTAGAACCGGCATGTCCGCGGCGCGCCCCCTGATCGTCCGTTTGCCTCCTTGGCTTTCTGGAACGCTTGCCTCAGCTCCTTAATTTTCACGTGGCACTGTTGGGCATCCCTGCTGTGGCCCCTTTCCAGCATGGCCTTGGAGACCCTGGCAAACGTGTTGGCATTCCGTTTGTTGTTGCAGAGTTCCAACATCACGGATTCCTCTCCCCAGATAGCGATGAGATCCAACACCTCACGAGTGGACCATGCTGGAGCTCTTCTCTGGCTGGTCTCCAGGGAAGCTGAGCTCTGCATGGAGTCTTGTGATGCTGAGCTCTGCATGGCGGCTTGTGCTGCTGATTGCTCTGAATGGCGACTGAGCTGGCGACTGAGCTGTGCAGGTGAGCTGGCCACGCTGACCAAACAGGAAATGGTATTCAAATGTTCCTGGGTCTTTTCCTATCTACCTGGCCAGAGCAGCGAGATGAGAGTGCTGTCCAGAGCGGTCACAGTGGAGCAGTGAGGCAGTCCAGAGCGGTCAGAATGGAGCATTGTGGGACAGCCTCTGGAGGCTATTAATGTCAGTTGTGTCTTCACTAGTCCACAATCGACCTTGAAATGTCGATTTTAGCGCTACTTCTCTCATCAGGCAGGAGTTACAAAGTCTATTTTGAGGGCCCTTTAAATCGACTTTAATGGCATGTATGTGAAGACAGGTACACGTTTAATTCGACTTAACGTCGTTAAAGTCGACGTTAAGTCGTAGTGAAGACATGCCCTAAGTGACCAGGGAGACTGAAATGCTCTCCTACTGGTTTTTGAATGTTATGATTCCTGATGTCAGATTTGTGTCCATTTATTGAATTCTTCGAGATGCACTCTGCATAGTCACACTCTTGGGATGCAGCTAGGACAGTGGAACATTCTAATTCCAGAGCCTGTTGGAGGCACCTCCTCCTGCCTCTCCTGTCTCCAGTGCTTGTACCAGTCAAGGGCATGGTCATACGAGGGGTGTTGATACCTCTGATACCTAAGTCCCTTCCAAACACGAATGGGGAATACCAAGCAGGGCCGGCGACATAAATTTGGGGGCCCCCTACTCTAATAGTTTGGGGGCCCCCCCAGCCCAGCCGGGGCCCCCCAGCCCAGCCGACATCGGCTGGGGGCCCCCCAGCCCAGCCCAGCCAACATCGGCTGGGGGCCCCCCCAGCCCAGCCGGCCCCCCCAACCCATCCGGCGCTCCCCCTCCCAGCTGACAGCGGCTGGGGAGCCCCCAGCCCAGCCGGCCCCCCGCAGCCCAGCCGGCACTCCCCCCCCCAGCTGACAGCGGCTGGGGGCCCCCCAGCCCAGCCGGCCACCCCCCCAGCCCCGCCACCCCCCCAGCTGACAGCGGCTGGGGCCCCCCCAGCCCAGCCAGCCACCCCCCCAGCCCTGCCACCCCCCCAGCTGACAGCGGCTGGGGGGCCCCCAGCCCAGCCAGCGCTCCCCCACCCCCAGCTGACAGCGGCTGGGGGCTCCCCAGCCCAGCCGCCCCCCCCCTCCCCAGCCCAGCCGGCGTTCCCCCCACCAGCTGGCAGCAGCGAGACCCGAGAGCCGGGGAGCAGTGAGAGCCTCCCTTGCTGCTCCCTCCCCCCCCCGGACTGAGCCGCTGCCGCTGCCCGGGCTCTGCTCCGGCCGGGGACAGGCGCTCGTCCGGGGGAGAGCCGCCCCGGATGACTACCGATAGAGCTGTACCGGGGCCCCCCTAAAGTCGGGGGGCCCGGTACAGCTCTACCCGTAGTACCCCCCTGTCGCCGGCCCTGATACCAAGTAATGATACAATAAGAGCTCCACAGGAGCAGGGAAGGCAGATGAGTGCCCTCTGCATGTTCCCATTCTTGGGGTAATCTGGCGAGAACCTCCATAAGGAAGGGAGGCAGAGCCCTAACTAACTGCTCTAGATGCCACCATTCCCCTGCTCCTATGAGCTCTAGTGGGCTCTGAAAGGGAAACTGCACCATAACACTCCTCAGTACAAAGTCTGATCCAGATAACGATTGCGCTGAAATGGTCCTTCCTTTGAAGAGACAGTATAAGAAGTAAACAACTTAGGAGAAGACCTGAAGTCCTTAGTAGGGCAGTGAAGTGATTAAAAATATTAATATTGCGGTTAATTGTGCTGTTAAACAATAATAGCATATGATTTATTTAAATAATTTTGGACGTTTTTTACATATTCATATACATATATTGATTTAAATTACAACACAGAATACAAAGTGGGCATATTTTTTATTTCAAATATTTGCACTGTAGATAACAAAAGAAACAGTATTTTTCAATTCATCTAATACAAGTACTGAGTGGAATCTCTTTGTCATGAAAGTTGAACTTACAAATGTAGAACTATGTACAAAAAAACTGCATTCAAAAACAAAACAATGTAAAACTTTAGTGCCTACAAGTCCACTCAGTCCTATTTCTTGTTCAGCCAATAGCTCAGACAAAAAAGTTTGATTACTGTAGCGATGTCCATCACTCACCTGGCGGTGACCCCGTCTGGTCTTCTAGGGAATTAGCTCTCCAGGTCCCGGAGCGCCCTCTGCCAGCCGACGTTCGCTCCTCTCACTGGCCCCGTGTCCTTCCCAGACCCCGGCGCCCTTTAGCTGAGGGTGCTGCACCCCTGCAGTACCCCCCTGGCCTTAGGGTTTCCCCTCCCTGGGGAACCCTCCACCCTCTATCCCCCAACTCGCCTCAGACCTGGCCACTGCCAGTCACCACTTGCCTCGATTCACTGAGGCCGACTGCAGTCTCATGGCCGCTCATCACAGGCAAGAAGGGTTGGGCCTGCTGCTCCTACCCAGCCCCAGGCCGCCCCTTGCAACCCCAGTACCCCGTGGAGACCAGGGCCTTCCCTAGGCTCGGCAGCCTGGGGCCCTCTCACTAGAGCTTGGCCGCTCTCTGGCTCCCAGTTGCCTTGCCCTCGCCCTGTCCCAGTCCCAGTCCAGGTACCCTGTTTATGACTCCCTGCAGCCAGGCCCTGTCTTCCTCTCGAGATACAGAGGGAGACTGACTGTTAGGCTCCTGCCTCCCAGGCTTTTATACAGGCCTGAGTGTTTGGGGCGTGGCCACCCAGCTGAGCCTGCTTCCCACTCAGCCGGGGAATTAGCAGGCTCCCTGCCACAAACCCTTCCCAGGGCTGCTTCCCGACCCTTCCCTGGCTACTCCAGGGCTTTTAACGGGGGGAGCGGGTGGTCACCCCGCTACAATTACATTTGCAGGAGATAATGCTTCCCACTTCTTTACAATGTCACCTAAAAGTGAGAACAGACATTCTCTGTTCACTGTTGTAGCTGGCATCACAAGATATTTACGTGCCAGATGCACTAAAGATTCATATGTCCCTTCATGCTTCAACCACCCTTCCAGAGGACATGCTTCCATGCTGATGATGGGTTCTGTTCAATAACGATCCAAAGCAGTGTGGACCAACACATGTTCATTTTCATCATCTGAGTCAGATGCCACCAGAAGAAGGTTGATTTACTTTTTTGGTGGTTCAGATTCTATAGTGTCTGCAACTGAGTTTTGCTCTTAAAACTTCTGAAAGCATGCTCCATACCTCCTTCCTTTAAGATTTTGGAAGGCACTTCAGATTCTTAAATGTTGGATCGAGTGCTGTAGCTGTCTTTAATATTTCACATTGGTACCCTCTTTGCATTTTGTCCAATCTGCAGTTTTTAAAATGAACAGCTGGGTTCATCAGAGCTGGGTCATCATCCAAAACTGCTATAACATGAACTACATGGCAGAATGCAGGTAAACCAGAGGAGGGGACATACAATTCTCTCCCAAGGAGTTCAGTCACAAATTTAATGAACACATTACTTTTTTAATGTGCATCATCAGCATGGTCGCATATCTTTATGTTTAGCATATCTGACATGTAAGTATCATAGACTCATAGAATATTAGGGTTGGAAGGGACCTCTGGAGGTCATCTAGTCCAACCCCCTGCTCAAAGCGGGACCAATCCCCAACTAAATCATCCCAGCCAGGGCTTTGTCAAGCCTGACCTTAAAAACCTCTAAGGAAGGAGATTCCACCACCTCCCTAGGGAACCCATTCCAGTGCTTCACCACCCTCCTAGTGAAAATATTTTTCATAATATTCAATCTAAACCTTCCATTCTCTTTAGAACCCCCTTTCAGGTAGTTGAAAGCAGCTATCAAATCTCCCCTCAGTCTTCTCTCTGTAGACTAAACAATCCCAGTTCTCTCAGCCTCTCCTCATAAGTCATGTGCGCCAGGCCCCTAATCATTTTTGTTGCCCTTCTCTGGACTCTTTCCAATTTTTCCACATAATTCTTGTAGTGTGGGCCCCAAAACTGGACACAGTACTTCAGATGAGGACTCACCAATGTCGAATAGAGGGGAACAATCACGTCCCTCGATCTGCTGGCAATGCCCCTACTTATACAGCCCAAAATGCCATTAGCCTTCTTGGCAACAAGGGTTCAATAGGACCCTCAAGGCCATGATCAGAAAAGTGGTGAGCTGGGATGGGAAAGACTGGGATACCCTATTACCTTACCTCATGTTCGCCATCCGGAAGGTTTCTCAAGCCTCCACGGGTTTCTCTCCATTCGAACTACTATACGGGCGCCATCCCCAGGACATATTGGATATAGGCAGAGAAGCCTGGGAAGAAGAGCCAAATCCTGGAAGGAACATAGTCGAGCATGTACTGCAGATGCAAGATTGGATAGCCCAAGTTACGCCCATTGTACGCGAACACTTAGAGAAAGCACAAGAGACTCAACGAACCCATTATAACCACCGAGCAAAGCTTTGATAGTTCCAACCAGGAGATCGGGTGATGGTTCTGGTACCCACAGCAGAAAGTAAACTATTGGCCTAGTGGCAGGGACCCTATGAAGTGATTGAAGCTGTGGGAGAGGTGAACTATAAGGTACGGCAGCCCGGCCGTTGGAAGCCAGAGCAAATTTACCACATCAATCTTCTAAAACCTTGGCATGATCGAGAAGCATGCTTAGTCACCCAGGAGACCCTTCCCCAGGAGGATGATTTACATGAGCAAGTAAGGATATCTCCAGACTTGACACTGATCCAAAAGAGAGAGGCAGCCGACATGATCAATCGCAACCGAGATGTGTTCTCTACAAAACCGGGGCAGACAACTGAGGCCTATCACCATATCCGCACGATCCCCAGAGCCAAGGTAACATTGAGACCCTACTGAATTCCAGCAGCCAAAAGAGAAGAAATCAAGGCTGAAGTAAAGAAAATGTTAGAATTAGGGGTTATTGAAGAATCTCACAGTCAGTGGTCCAGCCCAACTATTCTAGTGCCTAAACCTGATGGAACCATGAGATTCTGTAATGACTTTTGCCAACTGAATGAAGTATCCCAATTCGATGCATACCCCATACCACGCATTGATGAACTGGTTGACCAACTGTGTAGTGCCCGATTCTTGACTACATTGGATCTGACAAAAGGGTATTGGCAGATTCCCCTGACCAAAGAAGCTAAAGAAAAGACAGCGTTCTCCACCCCAGATGGCCTATTCAAGTACACTGTCCTCCCGTTCGGGCTACATGGGGCCCCGGCCACATTCCAGCATCTCATAGATAAACTGTTGCGCCCTCATACTAGTTATGCAGCCATATACCTAGATGATGTCATCATCCATACGCCAGACTGAGGAACCCACTTGGAGATAGTTGAAGCAGTACTACGCACCTTAAGGTGGGCTGGCCTCACTGCTAATCCTGCTAAATGTGCCATAGGGCTAGCAGAGGCTAGGTACCTGGGATATATTGTAGGAAGGAGCATAGTAAAGTCCCAAACTAATATGCTAGAGGCGATTCAAAACTGGCCCCGGCCAACCCGAACGAAGCAAGTCCGTGCATTCCTAGGTGTGGTAGGCTATTATCGACATTTTATTCCCCACTTTGCCACTAGGGCAAGTCCCCTAACAGACCTGGTGAAGGCCCGAGGTCCAAACATGATAAAGTGGACTGATGCAGCAGAGAGGGCATTCATCGACCTTCGGACGGCCCTCTATGATCCTATACTTATAGCCCCGGACTTTAACAAGGAATTTATTCTACAAACAGATGCTTCTGAGGTGGGTTTGGGGGCAGTTCTGTCACAAATGGTTGGAGAAGAAGAACACCCGATCCTCTACCTAAGCAGAAAGCTGCTCCCAAGAGAACAGAAGTATGCAGTAGTCGAGAGAGAATGCCTTGCTGTCAAATGGGCCATGGAGACACTGCATTATTACCTCTTAGGCCGGCGATTTACTCTTGTGACGGACCATGCACCTCTCCAGTGGATGCAGCGGAATAAGGAAAAGAATGCAAGGGTCACCAGGTGGTTCTTATCCCTTCAACCGTTCCAGTTACGCATACAACACAGGGCTGGATGCCAGCACGGCAACGCTGATGGTCTGTCACGAGCACACTACCTGGCGTCCAAAGGGGGGAGAGATATGTGACGGAGTCAGACCAGAAGGGTACAGGAGAGTGCTGAAAGGGAAATATATCAGCCTCAGGATGAGCAGGTCCCTGTTCCCTGGCTAGCCAAACAAAGGAGAAGCTTCTAGAAAGCAGCAGAAACAGCTAGCCTGATTGGGACACCTGAAGCCAATCAGGGGCTGACTGAAACCAGTTAAAAACCCTCCCATTTAGTCAGGTGGGTGTGGATGTCAGGAGCTGTGAGAGGAGGTGGTGCTGTTGGTGAGACTGAGTTGTAGACAACATATCATACGCAAGGAAGGAGGCCCTGAGGTTAGGGTGAAGTGGAGTGTGAAGAAGCAGGGACTGCTGTGGGGAAGTCAGGGCCGACGACAGAAATTTGGGGGCCCCCTACTCTGATCGTTTGGGGGGTCCCCCAACCCAGCTGGCACTTCCCCCCCCCAGCTGACAGTGGCCGGGGCCCACCCCAGCCCAGCCGGGCCCCCACCCCAGCCCAGCCGGCCCCCCCCCCCGCCCCCAGCTGACAGCGGCTGGTGGCAGCGCGGGGTCCTGCCGGAGTGCGAGCCGCCCTTGCTGCTCCCCCTCCCCCGCGCGCACTTTCTCCGCTGGACTGCGCCGCTGCCGCCAGCCGGGCTCACAGCTCCTGCTGGGGACATGCGCGCTCGTCTGGGGGAGAGCCGCGCCGCCTCCCCGCCCCTTCCCCGCTCTCCAGGCCCGGCGACAAGGGGGGATGACTATGGGTACAGCTGTGTACCGGGGCCCCCCTAAAGTCCGGGGCCCGGTACAGCTCTACCCGTAGTACCCCCCTGTCACTGGCCCTGGGGGAAGTAGCCCAGGGAATTGTATTGTGTTTTGTGGCTAAAAGGTCAGCCATCTTAGCTGATACTATTAGGGTCCCTGGGCTGGAGCCCGGAGTAGAGGGAGGGCCCGGGCCCCACCCTGTCTACCTCCCCTAATTAATCACTGCGATTGGGAGACAACAGAGACTGTGCCAGGAAGGATAATTTCTCCTCACTGGCTTATGATGAAAATGGCTCAATAGGCTGTGACCTTGTCTCTAGAGAGAGAAGGGCTACGTGGAGGGTCACAGTGAGCCTCTGAGGCTAGTGAAATCCACCAGGAAATGCAGGACCCACAAGTACAGACGTGGAGCTTTGTCACAGTTGGTTTACAGGGAAATTGGAAACAATTATTTAAATGAATTTAAGATGTGGGGTAAGGACCACCTTTCCCCTATGAAAAACAGCATTAAGCGGTATGATGGTGGCAGACTAGGTGTCCGCTCATGCCCGGGCCCTTAGGCCTCACTGAATACTGGCAAACACAGAGCTAGAAACCAGTCTGACTCGCCTGTGTGTTAGTATTGTTAAAATAGATATTAGTTATAAGAAGTGTTTAGTGTTTATACTTTATGCAATGCATATAGGATGCTATATATTCATCTGACTTATAACATCTGCACCCCATGGTATAAGGTAATATTTAAGTGTTTGCTCTAAAACTGGAAAGTCACAGTCAAGAGAAAAGCTCTAACAAGTGTGAAATGCTAGTTTACCAGAAGAGGTTCTGGGAGGGATCTGTGAAGACGGACAGGGTGAGTGGTTTGTATGGAGAGAGTGATGTGAATTGGATGGTATAACCTTCTTTTACTAGATCCAAAATCCATCTGTCTGAGGTGATAGTTGCCCAAGCATTGTAAAATTTGGACAGATGGTTTCCAGATTGATTTATTAGAACTGATTTGAAGCTCTTGATTAAAATGTTAATCACAAGGCCCGACGTGGTAAAGTAGATGTAGCTGAGGGATTCTTTGTTCTCATAGGAAGTTTGAAGGGTTCCTTCCTGTCATGTGTCTGAAAATATGTTTGCTGCTGTTGGCATGGTTGCCTAGTCTGTAAAATGTGGATGAAGAAAGTGGTATGAACTGCCTGTGCTATCTGGACACGGGGGTAGAAGATCTTCTGTGGGGTCACAGAGTGCCTGGGGCGATGGTCTGGAACCGTTCCCTATGAAGGTAGTCAGGACTCCATGGGGAAGCGTCCCCTCTCCGTACACAGCCGATCTCCAAGGCTAGGAGCTTCACAGGTTCCCGCTTCCACCTTCCTGGGTCTGTCCTCGGAGCATTCAGCACCTTCTGCCCCTCCGTGCGCTTCCCCCAGCGAGCCCGCCCAGGTGGGGTCCTGGGGGAGTCCGTGGTCTGCACCCCACTCCACAGTCAGACATGACTCTCAGCCAGCCAGTAAAACAGAGGTTTATTAGATGACAGGTACCTGGTCTAACACAGACCGTACAGCGAACGTGAGCCCTCAGCTGGATCCATTTTGGGGGCCAGAGACCTAGGCCGGCTTGCCTGGAGCTCTCTGCCTCTCAGCTCCCTGCCTCTTCCCTGCCAGATCCAGACTTGCACTTCCTCATCCACCCCTCCCCTGCATTCCTTTCCCTTTGTCTTTTCTTCCTGGGCTAAGAAGATCAGCTGACCTCTCTCCCCCACCTGGAGAGATCAAGTTACAGCTTCAGGTATGGACCCCTCCACACAATAGCCAGAGGAACAGAGCATTCCTACTCCATCACAGGTGGCATGAGTCCTAGGGATCCATCTGTAGACTAAGCCTCATTCAGTTTACCGAATGCGTAATTAACCTTAACACTAAATGAGCCTTCTCCTGCAAAGGTTAAATCTTCTATTTTTTCCCTAGTATCCAGTGCGAGATAAGACAAATGTAGCCAAGCATGTCTACACAGAGATACTACTATTGCCAGTGATCTAGAAGCACTATCAGACAGGTCAAACAGTGTCCTAAGGGCATGTTTGGCTACATTTTGACCTTTGTTAATAATAGCTGATGTCACCTTCCTTTGGTCCTTGGGTAGGTGTTTGATGAAAAAGGCCATTACTGCTTGGAAGTTGGCTAAATACATATTTAAGGATGCAGAAGAAAATGATTTCCTACTCAGAGAATCAAACTTCCTTTCTTCTTTATCCATTTGAGTAGAAGGTTGAAAACCTGATCTCAGTCTTTGAGGTATAGCTCTATGACTAGGAAGTTTGCTTGAGGATGGACGTGAAAACAAGAGAACCCTGCCTGTGGGATTCGATACAATTTATCTGCCTTTTTAGAAACTTTCTGGCATGAAGATAGTTTGGACCAAAGGGACTTTGCTGGTTGCCATAACCTTCTAGGGATAAAGAGACTTTAGGTTTCATTGTCAACCCTATAATATCAAATACCAGATGTGTAGTCACCTCTGATGCTACAGATGGTAAATTCACGACTGATGCGACCCTATCCAGCAACTTGTGGAGTCGAACTGTGTCCTCAGAGAGAGCCAAGGCTGCTGCTATGCCCACAGTCTCCTCAGGAGATGAACTGTTCTGCAACTGTCCTGAGTCATAAGGAAAGTCATCCTGTGGAGGTCCCTCTTGATATTTCTTTTCTGATGTTACCTCCTCTCCTGCAAAAGGGGAATGATCCAACATTCTTGGATCTGTGGCTGAAGGATCTGGACATCTCTGCTCCATAGAACATGGTGGAATCTGTTCCAGCCCTGGAGGGTTCAGTCTTCTAGCATGTAAAGAAAAAGGAGAAGGAGAAGGAGTTGGCCAATATGGCCACAGCATCGACAGAGGCATAGGATAGTTCTGATACCTTGTCCAATCTGGCATCATAGTCTACAAAGAATATCCAGGAAATTCCTTGTCTGAACAGGCCTTCCACGAGAAGAACGTGCAGTCGAAACCTGTACCTGATCCAGCTCTAGCTTCGACCTTGGATCTGACACTGAAGCCATTGGTGAGACTCCTGATGTAGGAACTCAAAAAGGTTGGGGGTAGGGAAAATTTTCCCTGGTGACCCTGTAAGGATCTGGGGTGAAAGTGGAAGTAAAGACAGAGAACTTTCCCTCAAAGCCTCTTGTCTTGGTCTTTTGTCCGAAGGAGACTGTGTAGAGTCCACAGAAGGATGTGGATCTGGGTGAATTCAAGCCATCACCTCAATAATGTGCCATTGGTTCTTTGTTCATGGGTTAGGGTTAGTGCTGGAGAAGGAGGGGAGGGATGAGATGCCTCTAACAGGCACTGCTACTATAAAGTTACTCCATCTTAGCTGCACAAGGTTGGTGCATCCCAAAAGTGGAACCATGCAAAGGGCACTCAGAGAAGAAGGCAGGATTTCTAATCCTTTAATCATTCTCACGGCTCTTCTCTGAACCCTCTCCAAATGATCAGCATCCTTCTTGAACTTTGGGCACCAGAGCTAGACACAGTATTCCAGTGTCAGTTTCACCAGTCCCAGATATAGAGGTAAACAACCTCTCTACTCCGTCTCAAGTATCCCCTGTTTCTGCATCTGGGAATTGCATTCAGTTATTTTGGCTACAGCACCACACTGGGAGCTTATGTTCAGCTGATTATCCACCATGACCCCCAGGATAGAGTCCTGTAAGTATTAAGGTGACCAGATAAAAAGTGTGAAAAATCAGAGCAGCGGGTGAGGGGTAATAGGAGCCCATATAAAGAAAAGCCCTGAATATTGGGACTGTCCCTATAAAATCAGGACATCTGGTCATCCTAGTAAGTATGGCCTACATTCTTTGTTCCTAGATGTATACATTTACATTTAGCCATATTGAAATGCAGATTGTTTGCTTGTGCCCAGATTGCTTGGAATCAGGGACTTGTTCTCTTCATTATTTACCACTCCCCCCTATTTTTGTGTCCTCTGCAAACTTTATCCATGATAATTTTGTTTTCTTCCAGATCATTGATAAAAATTTTAAATAGCAAAGGGCTAAGAATTTATTTCTGTATGACCTGTAACAGATCGCCTTCTCACCCCCCTCAGGAATAGGCAGGAAACCCTTCTTTGCTCCAAACAGTGCTCTTTAATTAACAGTGCAGGACCCCACCACCAATATATACAGCTTTATACAACTTACAGCTCTTACAGCTCACAGCTCTACAGACTCTATATAGTCCAGTTTACAGTTTACAGCTCTACAGACTCTATATAGTCCAGCTTAAACATACAGCTCTAAATAGCTCTTTAACATACAGCTCTAAATAGCTCTCGAACATACAGCTCTGAATAGCTCTTTAACATGCAGCTCTGAATAGCTTTAACATGCAGCTCTGAATAGCTTTAACATACAGCTCTAAATAGCTCAAACATACAGCTCTAAATAGCTCAAACAAACAGCTCTGAATAGCTCAAACAAACAGCTCTGAATAGCTCAAACACACAGCTCTGAAGAGCTCAAACACACAGCTCTAGATAGCTCAAACATACAGCTCTGAATAGCTCAAACCACCACCCCCTGGGCTTCCTTCCTGGCAGCCTTATATCCCCCAGAGGAGGCTGCCAGGTACAACCCATACAATTGATTGCTCTGCAGCCCAGGTGGCTAATTAGCCTTCCTGCAAGGGAGCTTTGCAGAGGGTTTTTCTCCCTCTTAAAGGGGCAGCAGGGCTGGCTCAGGCCCACCCTGCCACAGACCCCACTTGAAAAAGATTCACCATTTACAATTACATTTTGAGACCAGACAGTTTTTAATGTATTTAATTGTGTGCCATCTAATTTTATATCATCATTCTAATTTTCTAAAACTGTCATGTGGTAACAAGTCAAACACCTTAGAGAAGTCTAAGTGCATAACACCTACACTATTACCTTTATCAACCAAACTTGTAATCTCATTTTAAAAAGATATCAAGTTTGTTTGACAGGATCTATTTTCCATAAACCCATGTTGATTTGCATTAATTACTATTACCCTTTCTTGATTCTTTATTAATTGAGTCCCGTAACAGCTGCTCTATTATCTTGCTCGGGATCGATGTCAGGCTGACAGACCTGTAATTATCCAGGTCATCCCATTTACCCTTTTAAAAATTGGCACATCATCAGATTTCTTCCACTCTTCTGGAACTTCCCCAGTGCTCAGAGACTTTTTAAAAGAATAGTCCAATGAGCATCACAGTCAGCTGTTTTGAAACTCTTGGATGCAAGTTACCTGGGTCTGTTGATTTTAAAATGTGTAATTTTAGTAGCTGCTGTTTAACATCCTCCTGAGATACTAGTGGAATGAAGAGGTTGATCATCACCGTATGATGAAATTATATCATCTGTTTTTTCTACAAATATAGAACAGAAATATTTAATTGAACGTTTCTTCATTATTATTGATAATTCTGCTATGTCCATCTAGTAATGGACCAATACCATTGTCAGGATTCTTTTTGTTCCTAATATATGAAATGATTCCTTCTTAATGTTCATAACTCCGTGGATTTCTCCTTGTATCCTTTTGCTTCCCTTGACAATTTTTACAATCCCTAACTTCTGATTTATATCTATTACTATCAACTCCCTTTTTATACACACACACACACACACACACACACACAAAACTACAATCACTTCCCCACTAAATCAAGTCAGTTGTTTAAACAGCACAACCTCCTTCCTTGATTGTGTCTTTTTGGGCATCTAGTAAAGTGTTCCTAAATTATTCCCAATTATCATTCACATTTTTTCAGATTAAATTCTTCCTCACAGCTGATCCGGCTCATCATTGTTTTCAGCTCTGTGAATTTGGCCCTATTAAAACACCAAATAGATGTGTAACAGGTTGGGACCCACCACCGCAGCGCCTCGTGCTGTTTAGTCCAGGAATTAGCACCGTTGGTGGCAGAGCGACCTCCTCTGGTGGTGTCCCATCCATCTCTCACTCTCGGTTGCCCTCCTTTGGCGTCTGGACTCACGTTGCTCCTTGCTTGCGGCATAGTGTTCAGGACACTGCCCTCTGGCAGTGCCCCCAAGTCCACACTCACTCTCTTCCGGAGTGTGTGTGTGGGGGGGTTACAGCAGTCTCTCTCGGCACCCCAGCTGCAACGGCCAACCACACCCCAAGTCGAGCCCCGTCTGGCAGGGGTCTGGTGCAGTCAACAGAGGCCACTTCCAGCAGCCAGATGCAATATAAGGGAAGAAGGGGGGACCCAGGCCCACCCCCTACTCTGGGTCCCGGCCCAGGGACCCTTTGGCAGAAGCCGTCCTGCCCTCTGTCTCTCCCCTAGTCCATGCCACTCTCCCTGGGCCTCTTCCCCTTTGGCCCCTTTGCACTGGTTAAGCCCTTTTCCTCAGGGCTGTATGAGACCTCCAGCATATGCCATTCAAATTGAAGTCCCCCAATAATAACAGTAGTGCCAACCCCAAACATTCAAAAATCACAAGATTTGTTTTAAATGTTATATTTGGGTTGATGTTATCAGCTTTCTGTCTTTTGAGCCACTGAGCACTTTGGTCAGGTTTTCAAGTTATCTTTTTTTCACAATCATGAGGGCTAGTAACTTCTTTAAAAAAAAGTCCCTGCGTTAGGTGTAGACTGCAAATTACACCTGAGATTCTTGTAGTCACATGAGTCCAGGAGCTGGAGCTTTATGGGCTTGTTTACAGGGGGAAATTAACCAGCCCAGTTGTACTGATATAATACTAGCAGTATAATCATGAGTAAATTTCTCCTGTAGACAAGACCTAAGACAACCACTAATTCTTGTGAGATGTGCTGTAAAATTACAAGAGTTGGAAAGAGTGTAATAATGTAGGAGAGATCTGCAGCATGGCCTTCTCACTGGGAACAGGCCAGCGGAACACCTCCGAAATGCTGTTCTCACAGTTAATCATGTTCATTTTGAGTACTGGCATTCTGTTCCACTGATTTCTGAGGCCCTGTTGTATCCAGCCTATCATGGAGGGGGAGTCGCATCTGGTTGTATTTCAAGCATCTAACCTTTAGGTGCTTTTAGCCTGAGAGTTCAAACCCAAAATGTTTGTCTCCAGTCTATAGGCTGGTGGCAGAACCCCCTGGGCTGTATTTCACTTGTTGAAGCAGAACAAGCTTTTGCCCCTCATAGGGTTGTTGGGCATGGAAGGTTTGAGAGGCACTCGTGGCACAGGTGTGAGCTAGATACTGATACCGAACAGTGTAAAGGTTCCTTTGCTCATCATTTACTTAGGCCAGGAGCTGTCCTGTTAGATCTCCTTATGGTATTTGGTTTGATATGTGGTCCGAAGCACTTGAATATAGGCTGGTAAGATTTGTAGCTTGTCCAGGAGTTTAAATAGACGCTTTGGGCTGAAGAGAGCAGTGTCTGTGACACACAAGACAGCAGAGTATGCTGACTAGGGTACTTACACATGATGACACTGCTCGGTTTAACATGCTCTCACGTGTAATTGCTGGATCACGCCCCACTGTACTTCATCAATCAATGCTGCGGCAAATCTGCAGTCAGGGTAGGAAGTGTAAGATCTGACCCATTTAAAAGAGCGTGTCCCACATTAACCGCTGGTAAGGCCCTCACCTCTACAGTGGGAGCTGCAAGCCAGGCCAGGAAGAACGAAAGGGAAAATGGAATGACTTCTCTTATCCTGGATTGTTTTAACTGGTTGTTTATCAAGAGCCAGACACACACATGTTCAATATGGACCATCCAGCAGATGAACCTTCTTGAGCTGAATAAATCTGGAGATTCATAGGGCTGGTCTGTTAGCGATCGATTTCACGCGTCTGGTGAAGACGCAAGAAATTGATCGCTTGCGGCGCCCCCGTCGACTCCGGAACTCCAGCTTGCCAGGAGGCGCAAGCTGGAGTTGACGGGGGAGCACGCTGCCGCCTGTCGCCGCCATGAGGACAGCAGGTAAGTCTTCTGCAGATACATAACTTCAGCTACGTGATTCACGTAGCTGAAGTTGCGTATCTGCAGTCGATCCCCTCCCCCCCCCCCGTAGTGAAGACCAGCCCATAGACATAGAAGGGAAACAGATCAAGGTGTTTGCTATCAGAATTCAGCAATCTGTTCTGCTAGAGATGCTCTGGATTACAGCCATGTCCCTAATGCACGGGAAGCGTGTTTGGGGAGCTCTGGTTAGAGAAATGGCTCCCTCTAGGAAAACCCTACTTTAAAAAAATAAAGATTTGTATCAAGAGTGGCTAGAACCAGCCATGAAACCCCACTGAGGGACGTCTGTCACACATCTGTCCTGTTCCACCTTGAAATTCTGTTTCCTTCATCATACCTGAAGAAAAGCTCTGTGAAGTTCAGAAAAACAGGGTTACTTACCTGTAACTGTTGTTCTTCGAGATGTGTTGCTCACATCCATTCCAAACCCACCCTCCTTCCCCACTGTCGGTTGAGCCGGCAAGAAGGAACTAAGGGTCTGACTGGCTTGCAGGGGTACTTATAGGGCGACATGAGGGCGCCACTCCAGGGGGCTCCCTGCTCACCCAGTCTGCAGTCCAACGTGTGTAATTGTTGTTCCCTTCCAGAGGTATGTGGCCTAGGGTAGAAGACCGGGAGGC
Organism: Sternotherus odoratus; assembly: GCA_032164245.1. Taxonomy (NCBI): domain Eukaryota; kingdom Metazoa; phylum Chordata; order Testudines; family Kinosternidae; genus Sternotherus; species Sternotherus odoratus. The sequence goes on along the minus strand of JAVMKO010000016.1, from coordinate 718,018 downwards.
AAATGTCCTGATTGAGGTGGAAGGGAGAGACCACCTTAGGCAGGAAGGCCGGGTGGGGACGTAGCTGCACCTTGTCCTTATGGAGGATAGTATAGGGCGGCTCAGAGGTCAGCGCACGGATCTCTGACACTCTACGAGCCGAGGTGATAGCTACCAGGAATGCCACCTTCTAGGAGAGGTGGAGCAAGGAGCACGTGGCGAGGGGCTCGAACGGGGGCATGATGAGACGTGAGAGCACAAGGTTCAAGTCCCAGGGTGGAATGGGACGTTTGACACTTGGGTACATTTTATCTAGACCCTTAAGGAAACGATACACTATCGGGTCAGCAAAGACCGAGTGGTTTGGCTGTCCGGGATGGAAAGCTGAGATAGCTGCCAGGTGGACCCTAATGGTAGAGGTACATAGGCCTTGGTTTCTCAGGCCTAGTAGGTAGTCCAATATCTGAGGGGTGGAAGCCTCACTTGGGACGATGGTATGTTGCCTGCACCAGGCCGAGAAACGTGTCCACTTGGCTGTGTAGGTACTCCTAGTGGACGGCTTTCTGCTGCCAAGAAGGACCTCTTGTACCTCAGCGGAGCATAAGAGTTCCTGGCCTCTCAGCCATGGAGCAGCCACGCTGTGAGATGAAGGGACTGTAGATCCGGGTGCAGGAGGCGACCGTGATCCTGAGAGATCAGGTCTGTCCACAGCGGGAGGCTGATGGGAGGGGCCCTGGACAGTCGGAGGAGGGACGCATACCAGCACTGCCTGGGCCAGGCCGGGGCTATGAGGATGACGTGTGCCCTGTCCCGTCTGATCTTCAGGATCACCTTGTGGAGAAGCGGGATCGGGGGGAACGCGTAGAACAGGTGCCCCATCCAGGGTAGGAGAAAGGCATCTGTCAGGGATCCTCAGGAGCTGCCTCGGAAGGAGCAGAACTGTAGGCACTTCCTGTTCTGTCTGGAGGCAAACAGGTCGATGTGGGGAAACCCCCACCTCAGGAAGATCGGCCGGATGACATCTGGCCGCAGCGACCACTCGTGGGTCATAAAGGATCTGCTGAGGTGGTCTGCCAGAGTGTTCTGGGCTCCTGGGAGAAAGGAGGCTACCAGGTGGATAGAGTGGGCTATGCAAAAATCCCATAGGAGAATTGCTTCTTGGCACAGGGGGCCGGAGCGGGCCCCGCCCTGCTTGTTGATATAGAACTGGGCCGTGGTATTGTCCGTGAGCACTGCTACACAACGGCCCTGTAGTGTGTCCCGGAAGGCCTGGCAGGCCAGCTGGACGGCCCTCAGCTCTCTGACGTTGATGTGGAGACAGAGATCTGGCACCGACCAACGGCCCTGCGTCCTGAGCTCCCCTAGGTGAGCTCCCCAGCCTAGGGACGATGCGTCCGTTACCAGAGACATAGATGGGCTGGGAGGAAGGAAGGGAACCCCCTGGCACACATTGCCCTGGTCTTCCCACCAAGTCAGTGCAGATAAGGTGGTCCTGGGGATGGTGAGAACTGTGTCTATGTTGTGCCAGTTTGGTCGGTACACTGATGCCAGCCACGACTGGAGTGGGCGCAGCCTCAGCCTGGCGTACTGGGTGACCTGCGTACATGATGCCATGTGGCCCAGCAGGCTGAGGACCACCCGGGCCGTAGTCATGGGACAGGCACGTAGGTCCCGGATGGCCGACTGGATGACTAGAAAACGGCTTGAGGCAGGGATGCCCTTGCTACAGTGGAGTCTAGGAGGGCCCCTATAAACTCGATCTTTTGGGTCGGCTCCAGGGTGGACTTTTCTCTGTTTAGCAGTATCCCCAAGCGGTCGAACGTGCTGATGACCAGTTGCACGTGCGAGCTCACTTGGTCCCTGGAGGTACCTCGGATCAGCCAGTCGTCGAGGTACGGGTATACCTGAACCCCGTGGCGGCGGAGGAATGCCGCTACTACTGCCATGCACTTGGTGAAGACTCTGGGTGCAATGGACAGGCCGAAGGGCAGGACAGCAAATTGATAGTGTTCCCCTGCCACCAGGAAGAGGAGGTAGCGTCTGTGGGGGGGCTTTATACTGATGTGAAAATAAGCGTCCTTCATATCGAGGGCAGCGAACCAGTCTCCCGGATCCAGAGAGGGGATGATGGTGCCCAAGGTGACCATGCGGAACTTGAACTTGATCATGTGGGTGTTGAGTCCGCGTAGGTCCAGGATGGGCCGGAGGCCCCCTTTCGCCTTGGGGATCAGGAAGTAGCGGGAATAGAACCCCTTCCCTCTGAACTCCATCGGTACGGGCTCGATGGCTCCTAGTGCGAGGAGCAACCTCACCTCCTGTACGAGGAGTTGCTCATGAGAGGGGTCCCTGAAGAGGGACAGGGAGGGTGGGTGGGAGGGGGGGGCCGAGGAAAGCTGGAGGGAATATCCCACCTCCACCGTGCGAAGGACCCACTGGTCTGATGTGATGTCCGACCATGCACGGAGGAAGTGGGACAGACGATCTCCAAAGGGAGGATCCAGGTGTCCGGCTGGTGCTCTGCCATTGGGCGCACCTTCAAAAGTTTGTCCTAGGCCCCTGCGGTGGTCTAGGGGCCTGCTGTCTCCCCCCTTGCGGTGGTCCTGGACGACGGCGGTACTGTCGTCCCCTTCGCTGCTGAGAGTCCCGGGGTGGGCGTACAGGAGGGAAGAACTGCCTCCTTGGGGGGTAGAAGGGACGCCTCTGGGACGCGGGGGTGTTCATTCCCAAAGATTTGAGAGTGACACCCTTGTCCTTGAAAGTTTCCAGGCGCGCGTCCGTGGCTTCCGAAAAGAGGCCTGCACCTTCAAATGGGAGATCCTGAATTTTAAGCTGCATTCCCTGTGGTAGGGTAGAGGACTGCAGCCATGCGGCGCGGCGGAGGGCAATCCCTGAGGCCATTGTCCTTGCTGCCGAGTCCGCAGAGTCAAGGGCTGCTTGTAGGGCATATCTCGAAATGTCCCTACTTTGCTGGAGTAAAACCCTAAACTGCTGTCTACCCTCCTGAGAAACCGAGGCCTCCAATTTAGTCATGGCCTCCGTGGTATCGAAGTGATGCCTGCTCAGGAGGGCCTGGTGATTGGCCACCCTGAGCTGGAGACCACCCGATGAGTAGACCTTCCTCCCGAAGTGGTCTAGCCGTCTGGCCTCCTTTGATTTAGGGGCCGGAGCTTCCTGCCCGTGGCACTCTCTATTATTTACTCTATTATTTACAGCTGGGTCTAGCCAGTTGAATAATAGAGTTATTTACTATAATAATAATAATAATAATAATAATAATAATAATAATAATAATAGAGTTATTTACTCTATTATTTACAGCTGGGGTTGAGGCAGTGGCTGGCACAACATCTACCAGCCCCCCGTCGGTTGACCTCTCCAATTACCAGAACCTTCTGAAGGCAGTGGCATCCAACATGAACCTGCCTTTGGAGGAGGTCCCGATGGTGGAGGACCCCGTAACCACCATGCTGACGAAGGGGACGCCAGCCAGGGTGGCGGTGCCCTTCATAAATACTATCACACAGAACGCAACTGCGGTCTGGAAGACTCCTGCCTCCATTCCTCCCACTGCCAGAGGAGTAGAGAAGAGATACTTCGTCCCTGCAAAGGGTTACGAGCATCTATACATCCACCCTCCTCCATCCTCCCTTCAGAAGGTTCTGGTAATTGGAGAGGTCAACCGACGGGGGGCTGGTAGATGTTGTGCCAGCCACTGCCTCAACCCCAGCTGGGGAGGCATAGGGACACGGTACCACCGGGCTATGCGGTTCCTCAGGGCGTAGGGTTGCTGAGGAGGGACCTGGCACTGCCTCGCCTGAGGCCTCCGACCGTAGAGGAAACCCAGGTTCAGATTGGGTACCCTGGTGCTGGTCATAGGCCCAGGGTGCCCATGTTGGCCAGTTAGGGTAGGTGGCCTGTCCGTGTGCCGAGCGTGGGGAAACCGAGGCCGATGTAGAGGGCCAGGGGGCCACTGCACTGGCAGGCTGTGGAGCTGTGGGCGGAGGGTCATGCTGGGCTTCTTGCCTGGCTGCCTCTCTACGCCCTGAATAGAACGGGCTCCTGGAGCGGTGCCGTGAGCGTTGCCGGTCTCGGGAGCCGTGCCGTTCTGAGGAGTGGCGCCTGTCTGCGGAGCGGTGCCGGTCGACGGAGCGGTGCCGGTCTGCAGAGCGGTGCCGGTCTGAGGAGCGGTGCCGACGTGGTGGCGTCCGGTGCCGCGAAGAAGACCGATGCGCCGAAGAGTGCCGGTGCCGGGGTGGTGTCCGGTGCCGGGTTGGGGTGCACCGTTCCTCTGGGGACCGGACATAGTAGCGTGACCGGTGCCGGGATGACGATCGGCGCCGAGATGGAGATTGGCGCCGGGATCGAGATCTCCGCCGGGAAGACGACCGGTGCCGAGACGGGGAGCGGCGACGTGATCTCGAGCGACGAGGTTGTCCCCGGTGCCAGCTGACCGAGCGGTGCCGGGAGTACGACCGGTGCCGCGAGTCGGGACCGGCGTCGGGACTGGGAGCGGCGGGATCGCCTGCGCGACAAGCTGGAAGCTGGTCGCAGCTCCGTGCGGCGCCGAGACTGCGACCGGTGCCGGGAGGTGGAACGGTACCGGGAGTCAGAGAGGCGCCGCGAGATCGAGCGGTGCCTGGACCCCGCAGGGCTCCTGGCCGCGATCTCGGTGCTGATCATGGGCGGCTTGCCCGTAGATCACACTTGCCTCTGCGTGAGCAGGGTGTCCGTGGCCATCAATTGTCTGGCCGCAGCAAACGCCTCCGGCGCGGAGGGGAGTTGCTGGGGGACTGTCAGCCGAAGCGGGGAGACCGCTTGCACCGGACTCGACGGGACCATTACCGGTGCCGGAGTCGGTGGTGTCCTTGCCGTAGGCTGCTCTTCCAAGCCTTGCGCGGTCCTGGTCGGTGCCGCAGGCAGCGGTGCCGGCGGCTGCTGCCTGTCCGATAAAGAGGCGGGCGGCGGCGGCGCCTGCGAGTCCTTCCGTCGCTTTTTGGACGGGGAATGGGACCGGTGCCGTGGTTTAGTCTTGGCCGGCGCAGTCTTGGGAGCAGGTCCTGGTGCCTCTCCCGAACCCGGAGCAAGGGCTGCCTCCATGAGGAGTTGTCGGAGGCGAGACTCCCTGTCCTTTCGTGTTCGGGGCTTAAAGGTTTTGCAGATTTTGCAGGTCTCTGCAATGTGGGACTCGCCTAGGCACTTTAAGCATTTAGAGTGTGGGTCACCCAGAGGCATAGGCCTCCCACACTCTCCGCATGCCTTGAACCCCGGGGCCTTTGGAGGCATAAGCCCCGGGGGGGCAGGGGAAGACCCCTGCGGAGAAAACTATTTACACTTAACTAGAAACTATCAACTAACTATGAACTAATAAGAACTACTAAGAACACTGATAACACTAAGAGCTAGGAGATAAGGAGAACGCTAATGCAGAACTCCTCTGTTCCAACAACCAGCGCGAGCGGTAAGAAGGAACTAAGGGTCTGACTGGATCGCAGGGGTACTTATAGGGCGACATGAGGGCGCCACTCCAGGGGGCTCCCTGCTCACCCAGTCTGCAGCTAGGGGAAAATCTGCCCGGCAACCAGGCCCGCAGCGCGTGCCTAACCTATAGTGGAATGCATGTGAGCAATCACTCGAAGAAGAACTTGTAAATTCCACCAGCATAAGTAATGTCACTGACACGTTACCAGTGTATACTGCACTGTACCAGCAGAAGTAATCTAGAGTGTACAATGTCACATGTTACCAGTGTGTATTGCACTGTATCAGCATATGTATTTAGGAACCTAGGAATTGGTTCATCAAACCCAAGGTTCATCTAGCCCAGTCTCCTGTGTGAGAGCCTCAAATCCTAGTCCAGGGACTGCTGAAGCACTAGTAAGTGCCAACCTACCACCTGCTGACCTGCTAATAGTTGCTAGAACTAGAAGCTGAACTCCAACAGAGGACTCCAGTCCTGGGATCTGATTGGCAGAATACTGGGGGTCCTGACTGGCTCCCAGTTTGCATTTAAACCATGCACAGGAACAAGAAGTTATCCATGCATCTGGGTTTCCCCTGCTTAGGATGGCTTCCCCCGTGCTACCTGCGTCTACTGTCTGACTCTGATCTCCTGGTATCTGACCCGGCCTAGCTCCTGCTCCAACCCCTAGATCAAACCACCCACATCTTCCTTGTGACAATTTGCATGGACCACTCAGGCCACAGGAGTGGGCCTGCTACAAGCAGAAGGAGCTTGGAAGCTTTGGGAGCACCAAACATGCTTTAGTGGTCCTGCAGGCCTGGGTTGTCCAGCTGACCTCAGGGAACCAGCTATTGCAGACAGTTGCATGCCAAAAATGCCACACTCCAGACACAGCTCATGCAGCCGTGGATCCCAACACATGTGCCAGAATCACCATCAATTCTGGGTTTTATAACCAGAGTTGCCTCCTGTTGGTGATCCGTCCTCAGTCCTACACTACAGCTCATGTAAAGATGAGCCTGGTTATTAGGCTGTGATCCAAGGAAACCTTAAACTGGGCCTCCCCATTCTCGCACGTGACAGCCCGGTACTGTCAAACTGGGAGATCTAACTCCATGCTGGTGCTATTTGAGAAGCCACACTGAGCTTAAATGACAGAGTTGCCTTAAGAAAACTCCTATGGGGCAGGGCTCCATAGCCACCTAAGCTGCACAGTTCTCCCCTTCCCAGCCCCTACAGACTGGAACAGGGCAGCACAGCTGTACCAGTTCCAGTGGGGCTTGCAGGAAGAAATTAAAGATGAATTGGCCCTGGTGGAGATGCCCACAGGTCTGGATGCCTTTGTCAAACTCACCATCCATATAGACAATCAGGCCATTACCATAGATTTCATTGTAGAATTACCACAGTCTAACAAATTTACAACAGTTTTGATGGTAGTGGACCACTTCACCAAAGATACCAAGTAGTATTTGTGATGCTACCTGAGTCATCACCAGGATAACTGGTCCTCACTTCTCCCATATGCAGAGTTTGCATACAACAATGGAGACTATGTACAATGGGACAAAGTCCCTTTTTTACTGACTATTGTACCACCTGATTCCACCTGCAATTATTTGTGTCCTCTCCAACCCGGCCACTTCAGACCTAGTGCAGCAGATTCATCAGGCCCCGGAAGAAGTGAAGGATCACCTGGAAAAAGCAACAGCAGACTATAAATGGTATGTGTACCAGCATCGACAGCAAGGCCCCACATCATCAGTGGGACAAAAACCAAAGTAGACTAGTTTCAACAGAGGAAGCCCCACAGTAGAGGATGTCAGAGGTTAGGGCATTCACCTGGGAAGGGGCAGAGCCCTGTTCAAATCCCTTCTTCTCATTGGCAAGAGGGGTCCTTGCACTGGGGGGTCTCCCATATCCTAGCTGAGTACCCTAACCACTGGGCTAGAAGTTAGGGGAGAAGTGCTTCCTTCAGCACGTGGCCTGACTGCAGGAGAGGGTTCACAGTGGCAAATCCAAAGCACTCCCTGAGACCAGAGGGGCTTAGGACACATTGTCTCCTTGGTGTCTCCCATCGGCTAGCTTTTGTGAACCACATTCCTAGGTGCCTATCTCCCCCCATTCCTTGTATAGGAAGCCCAAGCACCAAACTCAGGCCTCGTGACGCTATCACAGTGTGGTGGCCTGAGGAAAATCTACAAATGAAAATCCAAACTATAGGAACTGCCTGAAATAGCAAGTTATCATAGCCAACTTTTCACTCTCGCTTGGGGAATCAAAGGCCCAGCTGGCCTTGCTGGGATTTATTCCAGTGTAAATCCAAAGAATATTCACAGGGTTTTGCACACTGTATGGCCCAGCTCCTCCCCACGGCTCTGGGTCTTTCTCTAACACTGGTTGGTCTGTGCTCTCCCCTATGGAATAGTCTGTTATCACATGTGCAGGTTGAAAGTGGGCCAGTAGGGGCCAGGATGGAGTACTGGTAAGAACCCGTACCGGCCCGTATAGAGCGCCTTTTGCTGCCCCCATGGGCAGTCCTGCCGGTAGGGTCTGTGCTGACATGGGGAGAGGGGCAGCAATGTTAAAACACTGGGGGGCACAAAAGGGGAAGAGGCCATTTAAAAGGGCCCGGGGCAGTTGCTCCTTTTGCTCTCCCCCCAGTTTACGAGTCAGCTCTGGTTGCCATCCGCTCTTCCCCACTCTCAGCAGTTTTATTTATAGGTACGCCCAAATTTTCATGTTTCTGCTGTGTCATCTTTTCCTAGCTCTCTGCTGAGCACAGTTGACCTTATTCACTCCAAGGGGTCTCCAAGCTCTTGACAGCTGGCAAAAAACTCCTGTCACACGGCTGCCTCCCTTAGGCAAATTTCATTCAATTAAGTCTTCATGGTAATCTCTTTGTCCAAACAACATAATCTTAGTTCCATGTGTATCAGACTCTCACCATACCTCACGAGGCAGATTTTTTTTTAACCTTTGGGCGACCTTATTTTTTTTTCTATAAAATAGAGAAGCTAAAAAGGGAGATGACGTATTAGGCAGATTTGAAAGGTTAGACGTACTGATCTATTGAGAGATGGCACATTCTGGGGCAAAAATTCTTGGAAGTTTCGTGCAGGTGGGGTGGTAACTAGCTCGTGCCGCTTTGCCAGTCAGCCCTGGTCTCCCTCCTTTTCTACCCCCTCCAGGTCTGTCACGGGCTGCAGGTATAACAGGGCAGAGCTAGCTGGGCCCAAAGACTTTCTCCACGTCATCACAGGGAGTGATAGTGATTGTGCATTGCACAGGCTGCACTGGGAGCAGTCGCACCCCAAGGGGAGCCCCAGAGAGCCACGAAACCTTCTAGAGCTACCGAGAGCACAGGGAGACAGCACCGGGTTAACAAGATGGAGCATGGGCTCCTCTCCATAGCTGGCCAGCTTCGCCTCAGCCGGGCCTCTTCCCCACCTTACTCCTTTTGGGGCAGCTAGCAGAGCTAGTCCCGGGCATTCATGGTCTGTTCTGTTTTCCCATCTACAAGAGTGAAGGCGCGCAGTTCTCAGTCAGCTGAGGTGGTTTATTTCAGATGGAGAGAGAGAGAACATTGTGACTTACCCTGTAACATGTGCATGTGATTGGAAACACAAAATAGCTGTGGCCCAGGCAGGGAGAGGTCTCAGCATTTAACAGTGCACTACACAGAGAGCGGAATGACATAGCCTTTCACTTGTATAGCTACCTAAACCACAGAGCCACCACTCTCTGCCCATTTGGGTGTGTAGGGAGAGATTTCTTGGGCCCTCTGCCCCCTTGCAAAGGCCAGTAATCTGATCCTTTTTAATCGGGGCCCTACTAAATTCACAGTCCATTTTGGTCAATTTCACAGCCGGGGTTTTAAGATTAGTCAATTTCATATTTTTAGATGTTTACATCTGAAATCTCACACTATTGTAACCCTGGATGTCTGACCCAGAAAGCGGTCAGGGGAGGGGCACAAGGTTATTGTAAAGGGGATTGTGGGATTCCCACCTTAATTCTGCCTTGCTGCTGGAAGGGGAAGGCTGACACGCTGGCGGGTAGGGATCGTGTCCAGAGGGATCGAGACAAACTGGAGGACTGGGCCAAAAGAAATCTGATGAGGTTCAACAAGGTTCAAGAGTCCTGCACTTAGGAAGAAAGAATCCCATGCACCGTTACTGGCTGGGGACTGACTGGCTAAGCAGCATTTCTGCAGAAAAGGACCTGGGGATTAGAGTGGACGAGAAGCTGGAGATGAATCAGCAGTGGGCCACACCAGGAGTGGCCCCTGCAGGGGAAGAAGAAGTCTCAGCCCTCCCGATCACTGGCCAGGACTAGCAACTAGAGCCATGCGCTGATAGAAGCCTCTGGCTAGGCACCAGATTTCATGGGGGAGATCAGATTTCATGGTTCGTGAAGTGTTTTTCAAGGCCACTAGTTTGGTAGGGCCCTATTTAATAATCTGATCCCTTACCGTCAAAGACTGAGAAGTAAGTAATTCTGAATGGTAATTTCCTTCTATATCTTGTCCCGAAATCAGAAATACTTCAGAGAACCTGGATATTTCTACATAGAATAGACTTTTCATCCTCAGAAATCATTAGTTACCTCTCCCTTTGCCTGAATACTGAAGCAGTGGTGACAATTTTGAGATCAGCACTGATTGTTGTAGTTTGACTAATTCAAATATATTTTGCCTTCTCAACCTGTGTATTAAATCTCTGAACCTGATTTTGACTACTTATTTTATTCTTCAAATTAAAAAAAACCAACAACACAATTTTCGCTTGTATGGCTTTAAAGACTATATTACACTAAAATAAAATAACGAGCAGCTAAATAGCAAGGTTCAACAGATTTAATAAACTAAAATATCTAAATGGTGGTTGGCAATGTTTGTTCCTATATCAGAAAAAACTGCATTAGAACTATGGGTAAATGAATTTTAATGGTAAGCCGTGTGTGTGTGTTATAAACACTTGCAGGCATTTTAAAATCAGCACAGCATGCAAATATAAATTATTTCTGGTGAAATTACATTCAAACAGTCAAAGTAGAAACAGATGTCTTGAAAATATAAATACAGGGCTTAATAAATATTTTATCATTAAATATTCAAAAATGTCATCTTTAAAAATGTGAAAATTCAGCCTGAGGAGAACCCAACAATTTAATCACTCAAGAAATTCTTAAGAAGGAATCTCTTCCCATCAGATTCGTTCCAGCAGGAGAATACATTTACAGGTGCTCTGAGCTATATTTATTTTATTTTCATTAATATCAGTAGCTTGGTTAAAGAGATAAAGTAATCACGGAGGTCATTGTTAGGCGAGATAACGACTTCTGAATGAATTCTCTCATTAATCTCATTATAAAATGGGAATAGTATTTTATTAATCAGGCTCTTAATTGAATCACAGAAAATTGAAGGCTGTAATCATGGTTATTCAAACCATGTGTGCTTCAGTGTGACACTATTGCTGTGAGAAATTGGTAGAATTCACATTTACCATGGATAGGGCTAGGACAGTGTCTGAGTCCCCAGGCTCCAGTTCCGCAGATGCAAATCAGTGGCACAAATGAGTACAGGTAAAACATTTGGCCTGCGCTTCGTACCCACAGAAACGGAGTCTCTGCTAAACCCTGGCTGAACATTTGGCCTGGATGCTTTGTGATCTATGATCATTACAGATGGGCAGGGTCCGATTTCTGCAGGGGATGGGGTGGGGGAGGGTCTGGTTTCTGGAGCGCTGCAATGCGTCAGTTTGACAGCCTATGCTCTTTATGAATCAGTGGCTGCTGATTTATTGTCTCATCTTCCAAGGTCCCAAGCATCCTCAACTCCCACTCTCAGAACCCGCATGAAGTGCTCAGCACCCAGCGTGATCTGGCCTTTATCAAATAACACCAAGTGCTGAGGAGAAGGCTGAGTTTTCAACTGTCACCACATTGACCCCAGCAAATCTTTCCTCACAGTCAGGGTTGATAGGGAGAGGATTTAGCTGGGATCTCATGGGAGAAGTGATGAACTGGAAATGTGTGCCAATCAGTGTGTTGCACTAGACTATTTTCATTGCTGAGTTTCTTTCGGGGTTGTAAGGTGCCTAGAACCCTGCCTAATCACAAAGAGAATGAGATAATATAATAGAGTTGCAAGACAATGCTCCTACAGCTCACAGATTCACAACGGCGAAGGCAAGAAGGGACCATTGTGGATTTCAAGAAAGCAGATTTCAGGAAACTCAGGGAGTTGGTAGATAAGATCCCACTGCAAGTCCAAGGGGAAAAGCAGTTTGAGAGTTGGCAATTTTTCAAAGATACATTATGAAGGACACATAAGACAGGAAGTATGGCCAGCCTGGCTTAACCAGGAGGTCTTCGGTGATCTGAAACTCAGAAAGTAGGAAACTAGGTTAAATGACAAAGGATACAAAACCAACATAAGCATGGAGGACAAAATTTGAAATGCCAAGGCACAAAATGAGATTAAACCAGCTAGAGATACAAAGGGTAACAAGAAAACATTCTACAAATACATTAGAAGCAAGAGGAAGACCAAGGACAGAGTAGGAATGAGTGGGGAAAACAATAACAGAAAATGCGGACATTGCAGACGTGCTAAACAACGTTTTTGTTTCGATTTTCACTAAAAATGTAGAAAAATTGGAAAGAGTCCAGAGAAGGGCAACAAAAATGATTAGGGGCCTGGAGTCCATGACCTATGAGGAGAGGTTGAGAGAACTGGGATTGTTTAGTCTGCAGAAGAGAAGACTGAGGGGGGATTTGATAGCTGCTTTCAACTCCCTGAAGGGAGGTTCCAAAGAGGACGGATCTAGACTGTTCTCAGTGGTGCCAGATGACAGACCAAGGAGTAATGGTCTCAAGTTGCAGAGGGGGAGGCTTAGGTTGGATATTAGGAAAAGCTTTTTCCCTAGGAGGGTGTGAAGCACTGGAATGGGTTACCTAGGGAGGTGGTAGAATCTCCTTCCTTAGAGGTTTTTAAGGTCAGGCTTCACAAAGCCCTGGCTGGGATGATTTAGTTGGGGTTGGTCCTGCTTTGAGCAGGGGTTGGACATCTTTATAAGTGAAGTGATCAGATTGTGGGCCAAGCGTGTCTTTGTCAAAGTATTTCTGCCATCTGACCTGGCCCGGTGCATTGCCTCATTCCAAGCACTCATTGTACCACCTGGTAATTGTTGCCCAAAGCTTGCCCTGACCGTCAAGCCCTCTCTGCAACAATTCTGTTTCTACCAGGCTTTCCGTATTTAATGTGTTTTCTTGACCAGATGTTTAGGTATCAGCTGCTGAGTGGTTCTAGATGCATCCGTTTTTAATAGTTTGGTTTTTTCTTGTCTTGACCAACGTGCTGCTGATAAATAAAAAGAGTTTTTTCAAAGTGTATATAGTACAGCTGCCTGACTCCTTTTTCCTTTACAAGCCTTGTGCTTAAGCCCCTGCACCCTCTGCCCCAATATACAGATGCTTATACCTGTCTGATTACACTGCCTTTGTCACCTCCATCTAGGGTGACCAGACAGCAAGTGTGAAAAATTGGGACGGGGCGGGGGTAATAGGAGCCTATAAAAGAAAAAGACCCAAAAATTGGGACTGTCCCTATAAAATGGGGACATCTGGTCACCCTACCTCCATCTCAGTCGCTATCTGTCACACTACCGCTGTCAGTCAGGTAAGGTTGCTGAGTGAACAGCACTGCCCATATATTTAATTCTTCCATGAGCTTCTGTTTGGGGATGCTCCACTCTAGCCTCAGTAGCACCCCATCTCAGTCGCCACTTTTGAGCTATTACTGCTACTAGAGGAATATGGATAGTCTTGTGTGTTTAAAATATCTGCTGCTACATTTATACATTGATTCTGACTTCAAGCAAAACTGACAAGGATCAACTTGTTGATGTGTCTTTCCAAAGACAGCATTGTACGTATTTGAGAATAAAGTCAACCTCCAACATTCAGACTGTCTATGGCCAGAATAACATCCCATTACCAGAAACCAGGAGCGATTTCAATGGTTTCACTACATGCCTATCGGCATTGTTAGGCCTCTGAATACCTCTGAAAATCTGGCCCTTTCTCCCTATTTCCTTCCAATGATCCTGCAGTTCTTTCAAATCAATATTCACTTGCACTTATTAGTATCCTGAAGACTGAAAGCCTGATGAAAAATCTCATAGCGGATTCAGTAAAAGCCAGAGATTTATTCTCTTCAGCAGACGTAAGAGATAAGTGGTGACCCAGGAGACATGTTCCAATAGCTCCTGTTAAAATACCCTGCCACCGAATTTATGAGGAAATGGTAATGTATTAGAATGCTCAACTCAATAGGAGCGCCATAGTTCCTAATGCTCATTTAAAAAGTCTATAAACAGAAGTGTATAATTCTTTATGGGAATAATTTGGCAATGTGAGGTACATTTAAATCTCCCAGATAAAGGAAGCTGTCAGTGGGTGAGCTGGCCCTTTAAGGCTCCTCTGAATCAGGGGACTGGGAACCTCCAAGTGAAGCACTGCTCACAGGAAGCATGAGTGGAAAGAGTCACATGACGAGGGTCAGGCGACTGTATGCTGGAAGTGACACCTGGGTAGCAACCTTCATGTTATCTAAATGTAACTTTTGGATGGAACAATATGTGGACAGTCAAATATCTGGGCTATATATCTTTAGATTTTAATGATGGGCACAGAGGAACTGCCAGATGGGATTAGACCAAAGGTCCATCTAGCCCAGTCTCCTCTCTCTTAGAGAGGCCAGCAGCAAATGTGGGATAATCTGCTGCCTGTATTAAGTCTCACCCTGATCGCTAATAAAGATTGTCTCAAACCCTGAAGCCTGAGGTTTAATGTCTCTTTCCAAATGTTTGTTATAAATTATGAGAACTGGATAGTCTTGTTATCCATATAAATGACCAATCCCTTTTGAATCTTAAGCCTCAAAAACTTCCTGGGGCAATGAGTTCCACAGTCTAACACACTATGTGAAAATGTAATTCCTCTGATCAGTTTTCAATTTCCAACTTTTCAATTACATGGAATGCTCATTTGGTCTTGAAGTCCGGGGCCCGGTACAGCTGTACCCGTTGTACCCCCCTGTCGCCGGCCCTGAGAGTGGAAGGCAGAGTCCCAGGGTACTTCTACACCCCAAATGAAGGTGTGAATGCAGCACAGCTAAGCATACTCACTCCAGTTAGATGAATTCACACCCTCATTTGCAGTGTAGGGAAGAGGCTGGGCTCAGCAGCTGTGGGGCTTGTCCCCAGGTAGGGCTGAGGAGGCCTCTTTTAGCACTTTGCAGGTGAGTTGGGCAGCTGAACCCATATTGGTCAGGGGTTGGTCAATTGATACATTAAAATTTGGTGCCCCCCCTCCATTAAGTAATTTCTTTCTGAGGAAGGCCCTGGAGAGACACAAGGGCCCAAACGCTGAGGTGTTGACTGGGTTTTTACTGGGTCTTTAGTCTAGGTAACTGCTGCTGAAAGCAAAAGACAAGGCTGGGAACTTAAATTCATAACTTTGCTGGACACTAACAGCCGTGGACATAACAGAGACACCATTTCTACAGCTCATTATAGCAATCTGTAACACAGCCCACTGCCTGCTAACCCTTCATTGCCCACTTAAGTGGTCTCCTACAGCATGTGTGAACCCCAGATGGTTAACAATCAGTCACTCCTGGTATTTTTCTCACTTGCTCTGGGTTATCATCTCCAGCTCTAAGGAGCTCTGCGAAGCT
Organism: Sternotherus odoratus; assembly: GCA_032164245.1. Classification (NCBI taxonomy): domain Eukaryota; kingdom Metazoa; phylum Chordata; order Testudines; family Kinosternidae; genus Sternotherus; species Sternotherus odoratus. The sequence goes on along the minus strand of JAVMKO010000016.1, from coordinate 702,830 downwards.
CAAAAGCTTGTACCTCCCATAGGCTGAGCATATTTCCTTGAGACAAAAACGGGACATTGGGATGGCAAAAACGGGACGGGGTTATGTAATATTCTGTATTCATGAAAAAGTAAGACGATAAAAAAAGTTTTATTACATGAACATATTGACTTGAGCTAACAATTATTCTTCAGTGACAGAACTCATACAAAAATTTAGGTAGACGTAGAGGGGGACTGGATTTCACCACGATCGTACCATGAATATTTCTCCGATGAAGTAATCTTACGCAGCAAATTTCGATCTTTCAATACCTTATCATAAAACTTCTCACACTCCATGATTCTCTTCAGACACCTCAAATGACCCCCTATTTGCCTCCCCCAACCACATCAGCTTGTGGCTATGGCTCAGTTTCCTGCGTACCATCTCACAGGCAGAAGCTTGTGCAACAAGAGCTTCCCCCAGGCCAGCCACTCTGCCTTCCTCCTCCAGGCAGGTCCCCAACTGCCTCCACTATCAGTAACCCTTCTGACTGACCAAGTCCTCTCCCTACATCTCCTGCAGCAGAAACACGGCTTCTCACCAACCCCACCGCATAGCCCACGCATGCCACAGCCACCTTCCCAGGCCTTAGCTGTGCCTTGAAGACTGACACCCCGAATGGGCTCTGAGGCTTGGCCCAACCCCCGCATCCATGTGTTCAGGGAGGGGGTTGACCATGGTACCCCTACCCACCTGCCATCTCCCCTACCCACCCCCTGCCCCTCTTCACATCCAGCCCTGGACTCCCCAGTACCCTCCTTCACACACAACCCTGTGCCCCCCATTCCATGCCCCCCTCCCCCCGGTACCCCCTTCACACACAGCCTCGTGCCCACCACCTACCACCCCCTTCACAAGCAGCCATGCCCCCCCACTTCCCCTGTGCCCCTCTTCACATGCAGCCCCAGTACCTCCCTTCACACACAACCCTGTGCCCCCCACTTCCACCCACTTTCACACACAGCCCCTACGCACCCCTCTTACCCCCTGCCCCCCTCACACACAGCCATGCCCCCCCACCCCATACTCCCTCCCCCCTCCACCCCATGCCCCCCCGCCCAGTCCCCCCCCACACCTTCGCACGCCTTGAGCAGCACGGTGTTGGTGACGATGTTCTCCAGCTCCATGGGGCCCGGGGTGGCGCTGCCTCCTCCCCTCCCAGGCTCGCGCTGCCTCCGGCTCCGCTCGGCGCCCATCCCCGCTGCCGGCCTCGCTCCCTGAGCTCGGCAATCCCCACACCTGCGCCTCCCGCGCCGCCCCCTCATTGGGCCGCACGTTGCGTTTCCTCCACATGGGAGGGGCGGGGGGAGCGAGGTGCGAGGCAGCCCCTGCCCGGCCAGCAGCTCCACTCCGCCCCACATGCAGGCGGCCCAGCCAATCGCGCCACTCGGGCTCTACGGTGACAGAGTGGAGGAGGGAATAGGCCGGGGAGGGGGGCCCGAGGCCGTGAGGGGAAGGGACTGAAGGGCTGCGGGAGGGGGTGGGAGGAGGCGGGACCCAGCCGTGGGTCCCTGAAATAAGCCACATTCAGTTTTTTTTAGCAAAAAGCAAAAACGGGACAAATTTGATATTTATACTAAAAAGACGGGACGGTCGGAAAATATGTAAAAAACGGGACTGTCCCGTTCAAAACGGGACGTATGGTCAGCCTAACCTCCCACCAACAGAAGTTGGTCCAATAACAGATACTACCTCACCTAGCTTGTCTCTCTCATATCCTGGGACCAACACAGCTACAACACCGCAAACTGAAATCAATATTAGTCTGCTAGATAAAAGGCTGAGAGAGCACAACGTAGGGTAGAGTTTATCCCTATAAAGGAGAAAATCTAACATTAAAATAAAGTTCCATTACACCAGTTACTCAACCACAAAGCTCTGACATTCTCACTACTTACTCTTAGGAAAGACATGGTGTGTTAGCATTAACAGGAATTCTACATTCATTCCAAGCTCCTAATTAACACGGCAGGGCCTACTGCTCCAGCCAGATAATTCCCCAATATTTAGCTATTAGTTGTTTCCAGTTTGGCCTCCTTCTGGCAAGTTTTGTCTCATAAACAATTATGCTGAACGCCAGATGTCCAAACAAGCTGTTCTACTTTTACTAGCAGCTGCCTTGTCAGACCAGTTTTGCAGGAGTTAGGAAGACAGTTTGACATTTGACATGCATGTGTATAAAGCTAAGGGTCAGCTACAGTTCTTACAGGATGGCAACTTACACATTTTATTTTCTGTTTTTCCAACAACCCAAGGCCCTTAGATACATGCAGGGAGGACACCTCCTCACACTCTCTTCGCCCTGCCACACTGGGGCTCAGCTCCGGACAGCATCACCAGCCTTCTCCCGCTGGACCCTGCTGGTTTATGGGCCCTGCTGGAAGAGGAGCTGGAGATTGGTCAGATCAGGGCAGGGGGAAGGAGTGAGCGGGTGGGGGAGCTCTATGTTCAAAGTGATACCGGTGTTTTACTATCTCTCTAGCCCCTGGGAAACTAGGCAAGAAAGATAATAGAACTCCAACTTGTATTTATCCCCACCCCAAAGATTCTGGGACCTGCTGCAGCCTGGGAGATGGGGTTGTTTGTGGAGTTCTTCTAAAAGAAGAAAGCCTTCACACAGACAGCCTTGGAGACCCATAGGTTTGCATTCTTTCCCCTGGTCAAATAAACCTACACCAGCTCCTCAGCAGGACAATATAAGAGATTCTCTCAGGAAGCATAGTTTCCCAGAACCTCTTCCTTCAGGATTTCCCTACTGAAAAGACATGATTTGGATCTGTGCGTTTATTTACTTTTAGCTCTTAGGCAAACATCATTAAATGATGGTGGATTATATGAAGCAAATGTCATAGATGAAAAAGCTTGGTGCATATCTAGGAGATGTCTAATGCAGTTGAAGGCAGTTCCCAGCTGAAATTCCCTGACAGAGCGTCTCATGAGATTCCAAAGAAAATCAAGACAATGTCCATTATAACATAGTATTCCTTCAGATTCTCACAGAAAACAGGGCTTGTTTCTGCACTAGACTTTATAACTTATTTCTGTTTTAAAATAAACCAATGCAGGCTTCATGGAAGGGTACTTGTTGACAGAGATTCATTTCTTGTAGGATAAGCACATCAGAGGAACTGAGAGTACGTTTATTGGAAGATAACAGGCTAACAATGTTATCTAGTCCCGGAACTACTGATGTGAGTAGCAGAGATGAAGTAACATGCAGAAATAGTTGTAACTGGCTCCAGGGCACATAATGCAGACGCTCTCCACACGAGGCTTGCTATAGAGAGAAAGTAGGTGGCACATAGAAAAACACAGAATGATGATGACCAAGAGTTTGTCTTTGAGTCTTCGCTGAAATTTGTTTAGCAAGCTTAGGAACAGAGCAATAGATCTGCTCCAAACAGGACAAATGCTCAGATAAACCATTTGAAGCCCAGAGTAGGGATCACAGTACATGGAAGATGCCAATAGTGACACTTGTCCACCATGATGGAGTCTCGTTCCAGTGTTCCTGCACTGCTGTAGGGAAACAGGAGTTGTTTGCACTTTGACAAAGGTGAATTCAACGGGGTTTTGCACTGAAAAACAACACTAAATGACTAGCAGAGAAATCACAGCCTCCTGAAATGGCTGTCTCTTCACTACTGTAGGCGTGCGGAGACTCACCCCTGTGGCACCTCCTCCTGGTCTTCCAGGGAATTAGCGTTTCCAGCCCTCTGCAGGCTGATGTCCCGCTTGCCACTGGTCCCGTGTCCCTCCCGGACCCCGGTGCCCTCTTCCCTGGGGTGCTGCACCCCTGCAGTACCCCCTCAGTCTCACTGGGTCTCCCATGCCTGGGGAGCCCCCACCCACTATCCCCACCTTGCCTCAGCCTATGGGTTACTGTCGTCACCATCTAGCCCCATTTCACTGGAGCCGACTGCAGTCTGTATAAGCCAGTCATCACAGGCAAGGAGGGTTTGGCCTGCTGCCTCTGCCTCCCCATGGGCTGCCCCCTGCAACTCCAGTACCCCTTCTAGGCCTCAGACTAGGCTCTGCAGCCTGGAGAGTTGCCAGCCTGGAGCCCCCCCAGCTCCTCTGGCCTTTCCCCCACAGTCCTGCTCTGCTCCAGGTACCTTCTCAGGCTTCCCCAGCAGCCAGGCCTGTCTGCCTCCACAGCTAGAGGAGACTCTCTGAGCACCAAACTCTGGGCCCTTTTATCAGGGCCAGCTGGGCCCTAATTGACCCAGTCACAGCTGTGGCTGCTCCACCCCAGCTGCTTTCACTTTTGCAGCCCTCTGCTGGGCTGCTTTGACCCTTCTCTTTCAGGAGCGGGGTAGCCACCCCGATACAACTACCCTTTAAAAATGAGTACCAACTTCTTTTTAGAGAGAGACCCTGAGAGGTAAGTTTCTCATTGCTAATTATGAAACTGTTATAATAACAAGGACCCCAGGACTGACTCTTCAGGATCAGTGTCAATCTAAAGTCTGATGGAGGAGATGCTGCTCAAGATAGCTCCCTTCCTTCCATTAGCAGGAGATCCAGTTAAGCAATTCAAGAGGGATCAAGAGGAACTGACAATTACCAGGGCAGCTGAGTGCCTGGAGGGGCCAGGAAGGGCAGTATGAATTGAATGGTGCCTGAGGCTATAGTCACCTTCTCTCCTGGTAGGCTGAGTCCAAACTTAGCACAGCCAAAAACCTGGCTGACAGTGTGTAATTTTGCCTTTCCTTTCCTTTGTTCTAGATGCACTGCCCTTGAATTTCCTATAACTCCCACTAGTACAGGCTTACAGGATAGGGTGGAAAGGAGGGACTCTCCCGTTTTTACTTTGTTTTTCATAATAATGGCTCTCCCAGTCATGTCCGCTCTTCTCTGTAGTCTACACTACACTAACTTGTGTAATCTCTTAGCCCATGCACATCCTCAGCAGAAGGTTCACCCTCAGGGCACCTGGGCTACTCCACATTCAGAGCGAGAAATCTTCAGTGGGCATGCCCAAAGGAGAGCCATGGCTGACTTGGCACGCATTCATTTGGTGGCACCTTGCATGGACAGGTTTCGGAGTGGTAGCCATGTTATTGGTTTTGCATGGAGGGATGGTCCAGTGTCCCCAACTCTTGGTGCTCAGAGCATCTTAGGCCCCAATCAGCAAAGCATTAAACTCACGTTTAAGCTCTTTGCTGAATCAGGGCTTTATTGAACAGTTTTACAAACTTTATTTTTTTTTTAAAAAAACACATTTTTACAAAGTTTTTACAAGCTTGTTTGCCGAGCCCGCCACCCAGCAAATTGAGCAAAAAAACCTCCCCCATCCATTGTCTCTTGTCTTACACTTAGGGTACGTCTACACTACCCGCCAGATCAGCAGGTAGTGATCGATCAGTTGGGTGTTGATTTATCGCATCTAGTCTAGACACGATAAATCAATCCCCAAGTTCTTTCTCATCGACTCCTGTACTCCACCGTCATGAGAGGCACAGGTGGAGTCAACGGGGGAGCGGCAGCAGCTGACTCACCACCATGAACACACTGCGGTAAGTCGATCTAGGTACATCGACTTCAGCTCCATTATTTTCGTACCTGATGTTGCATATCTTCGGTCTATCCTCCGTACCCCCTCCCCCCCAGTGTAGACCAGGACTGTAAATTTTGGGGCAGGGTTGGTTTGTTTTTTTTTGTTCTGTTGTACTGAGCCTATCACAATAGGGTACTGACTGGGGCTCTTAGACACTTCAGTAAATAAGAATAAATAATAAAATAATAATTAATTATTATTAATAATAATAATAATATTTCAAGGACCGAGAGTTGAAAATCAGCCCCCATAGCCATCAACTGATTATTCTAGAGGGAAACACAGAACTTCCTGCAGGTTGAGTTAGAATTAATACTTGCCCCCAAACCAGCAAAGAAAATGTGCATTAAATTAACCAAAAAGGGCATCTCAGATCCTTGCCAATTGTACAGTTATTGTTCTGCCCAGACAAAAATATTATAACTACCATATGCAGCAGCATTGAACTGATATTGAAGCCTCTTGGTTTTCTCAGCCCTTATTAAGATATATTCCTTTCCCCTCCAAGGGAGACTTATCCTCAGTGTACAGTGGATAGCCTTTTCATGTGCCATTGACTAGCTAGAAAGAAGTATCCAATTCTTAAATAATTCATCCCCATTATCTTCCCTCTCTCCCTGCAGAGAACTTTTATGTTAACATGCCCAGACTATCATAATTATTGGCAAAGGTTGTAAAAGAAGGATGTTGCATGAGCGAATTTGGAGCCAGTACAAAATTAATAATTTGCCACTTCCCAATCTCAGGCTTGTTTTTTGAAAACAACAACAAACCCTCTTTAGGCCAATACATGAATTTGAGCCAATATTTGTTAATACAGCAAACATTAAAGGAGTTATTTTAAAAATGAAATCTATGTTATTTTCTAATTGTCCCCTAATGGGAATAATCATATAAATCGGTGCCAGAATTTTCCCTACATTTTCCTAAACAAAATAAATTCTGTGCTGGTGGTTTTTAAAGATATATTCCTAAAGCATCTATTTGTCAATTTTATTTAATAACTAAAAATCTGATATTATAGAAAACCACTTGAATCCTCAATTTTCAGTGTAATGGCCCAATCTAGCAATTACTCAAAGTGTGCGGTTCCACTGAATTCTACCTATAAACAGTGGGTGAAATTCATCCCTGTGCAGAGGGTCAGCATAAAGACATGGACCTCTTAAATCCTACGTAAGCTCTCAAAATAAGTCTCAAGTGAGACTTCAGTGTTGCATCAGCCTTGTCCTGACCCCAAGCATAGAAGTGAATTTTGTCCCCTATGACTACAGAACTTAATGGGCATGTGTTAGTGCAAATCTAGGCATGGGCTTCCTTGCAGGCTCCATGTCTGTACTGCATGGTCGTATCCTAATTCATGTAGGAGGGTCTGCCAGAAAATTGGTGACTGTCTATCAAATCTCTCGAGGTAATTGTGCCACACCCATCACCATGATTTATAAATCCCTCTAGTCACTTATGCTGGCCATTTGTTAAACATTACAGTTCAGCTCACTGCTCAAATATCTGTACATCACCAAATAATTTTACCCAGATTCGCATTGTTGGGAAATGATGATCGATTCAGTATTGATCCATTGTGTCCCCTCCTTCTTCAGTCACTTCTTGCTGCTCGAGTAGTAATTACTTTGGACTGGGATGTCGTTGGACAACATTTCAGTCAATATCAGAGTCCGGGATATCTTTGTCTGTAAGAAATCCATTAGTACCAAAAAGGACACTTTTGCTATTCATATTAAGATATGGTAACTCGTTACTGACCACATGGAAAATACCAGACATCTGTACCAACTGACCAATCTCACTATTTTCCCTCCTGGAACTATGCTGTAAAAAGCTTTCAGCCAGGTATGAAAATCATCAGATCATATCTAGAAACTGCTCATTTGAAACCCCAGGTATGTAAGTAGATCAGGGAATGTCTAGGAAGATGCGATTAGGTTAATCCCTTTTATTTCTTTATGGCTTGTAGACTCCTCTGTGCTAACCCCAGGTGCTTTTGTTTTGCTTGTAACCTTTAAGCTGAACCTCAAGAGAGCTATCTTGGTGCTTAATTTTTGTAATTGTTTTTTTTAATCTAGCAAAAAGCCTAAATTCCAAATGTTTTTTTTTCTTTTTGTTTTTAATAAAATTTACCTTTTCTTTTTAGAACAGGATTGGGTTTTTGTGTCCTAAGTGGTTTGTGCATCTTGTTTAATTATCTGGTGGCAATAGCTGATTTCCTTTGTTTTTCTTTCTCGTCTCTTCCCTGGGGGTGGAGGGTAAAGCGGCTGGAAGGTACTCCACAGGAAGAAATTCCCAAGTGTTCCTTCCTGGGTTTTCAAAGGGGGCATTTTGCACTTCAGTGGTGGCAGCATCTACCCATCTAAGGTCAGAGAAAAGCTGTAACCTTGGGAGTTTAATACAAGCCTGGAGTGATCAGGATTAATTTTTAGAATCCTTGCGGGCCCCCAACTTCTGCACTTGAAGTGCCAGAGTGGGGAATCAGCCTTGACAGAGTCTTTTTAAATCTGTATTCTAGGGACCTCACATTGCAATCTTACATTTAAATGAACAAAGAGTTTTTGTGCAGGAATAGCTGTTGTGAGCTATTCATCCATCTACATATAATAACTTAGAAACGTAGCAGTCATTAAAATTGCATGACTCTTCCCATTATAAAAACCCTGTTGTCAGTCACTTATAATTTTACTAAAAGTTAAGCATTTGTGCTGAAAATGTTCCCTGCTGGGTATCTGCTTTGGGTGAATATTTTTGGACATTTTCAGCAAAAACAGTTTAGTTGTTTCTCAGACTAGGATTAGAGAAAAAGGCATTGTTGTGCCCATGTTTTAAAAGTCTTATAACAATTGTACTAAGAAGCTCTAGCACCCGCATGCTTTGGAGTCAGGTCTTGAAATACAGTAAACCCTCGATTTCACGGACCTCGATTTAACGGACTTGGGATTTAACGGACAAAATTTCCAGTCCATATGTCATATGTGAAAATTAACACCCTGTTAATTTTAAAATGCTTTTAACCAAGATTTGCTTATAATTAAATTAACAGGTTATTTTTTGTTATTAATTCACTGTTACAGTAGACTCCCGATTATCTGGGTGCGGGTTAACTGGGCTGCGGATTAACCGGGATGTCTAAACGGGTCTGTAGGGGAAGCCCCAAAGCAGCAGCGGGCTCAGCCTTAGCCTGCTGCTGCTTTGGGCCTTCTCCCTCTGGCCCCTTACAAGCTGGGGTCTCAGCCTGCTTCCAGCCTGGGTGTAGGAAACGCAGGCTGGCAGCGGGCTGAGACCCCGGCTGGCAGAGCCTGGGGGGAAAGCCCAAAGCGGCAGCAGGCTCAGTGCTGAGGCCACCTCCGCTTTGGGATCTCGCCCCAGGCTTCTGCCACCTGCCACAGTCAGCTCCCGCTGCCAGCCTGGGTGTAGGGAATCCAGGCTGGCAGAGGGAGCTCAGACCCTGGCTGGCAGGAGCCTGGGGGGAAAACCCCAAGGCGGCGGCAGACTGAGCACTCAACCTGCCGCCGCTTTGGGATTTCCTCCCAGGCTCCTGCCAGTCGGGGTCTCAGCCCGCTGCTAGCCTGGGCTTCCTACACCCAGGCTAGCAGGGGAGCTGACTGGGGCAGGTGGTGGGATCACCACCATCCACCCCCACCACCAGGGCGGCCGGCGAAACACCCCACCCCCACCCCAGTAGATGTGTGATTATCCGGGATTTTATTAACCGGGATTAAGGTTTTCACGATCATCCTGGATAATCGAGAGTCTACTGTATAGGAAACTTTTCTGTGAAATTTAAACTTTTCATATATACTTAATTTTAATTACACAAATGTGTCTACATAAGTAAAAACAGGTAAACTAACTAATTTGTCAATTTTTTAACATACGCATTCGGAAAACCTACTTTATTATATAACGGACTTTCGGCTTTAACGGACACCCCCTCGCCCGAATTAGTCCGTTATATCGAGGTTTTACTGTATTTTGGAGTGGGAGGCAGGGAATTAGAATTAAAATGAAAATTAGAAATAAAAAAACCAACATGTAACAAATGGAAGAAAGCAGAAACTGGTAACAATTGGTGTGGTAGAGAAACAGGAGAAGGTGCTAGTGTATCAACGGAGGTTTGTTGAGATATGTTTGCTGTGGCCATAGTGCTCACGAGTGAGTTACACAGGTTCATCCCAAACAGAGCACGAGGAAATATTTTCACCAAACAATAATGTCTTCTCATATACCCCAAAGCGTTTCTTTTACTGTGTTTGGCTCTAGGATTGAAAGTCCTCATTCCAAGTGCATGTGTGCCAAACGTGTGTAGTACAAATGTGAAAATGGTATTTATTGATTACTGGGTATTGTGTAACATGTGGTAACTGCGGGGTTAATAGTTGTAGAATATGTAAGGCAAAATGGAGTTTTGTTTTAAAATGGAGTCTGTCAGCTGGGTGGACATGTAGCCATAATCAGAGGCTGAGCTTGCATTAGGCCTAGCAGCTCATGCCTTACCTTGTAACAATGTCTATCATGCTTGTGTTACAGAAAGAGCGGGAACTAACGGCTGGTAGCCATAGTGATGTTTCAATCTGTATACAAGCATGTATGTGGCATATGATTATTGGCTGCATGTAGCTGTGACTCTCTGTAATGTAATTGGTTGCTTACATATTTATATCCTATATATATGTTTTGCCCACCCTGTGTCAGTGGGCTTTCAGGCTTTGGATTTCTATTCCCCTGAACCCCTATTTGTGCACAAATAAACCCTTTTTGTTCAGGATCACCTTGTGTCTTTTGCCTGTCCTTTGAGGTAAATTGGGAGAGGCCTCCAAGGAAAGAACAGATTTTTGCAACACGTGTTGTGCAATTTATATCAGTATTTCTCAGAACAGTTGTAAAGGGAACATTATTCATCTGCTGAAAGGGACAAGAGTGAGGGTGAGGAGGACAAATCCACCATATTATAAAAGGAAATTAAACCCTTAAGTACAGTGAATTTGCCATCTCTCCATGATAAAATAAATCAGGTAACATTACTAAACTAACCAGGCTGGCCTTCTTGTCACTCCTACTCCTGCCCAATATTTTAATTCTCATCCCAGGAGTTTTGGTCCAACAGCTGGTTCAGAGATTCACACGAGCCAAGGCCAGAAAGGACCATCACAATCCTCTAGACCAGTGATGGCGAACCTATGACACGCGTGTCAGCACTGACACGCGTAGCCATTGCCGATGACACGCGGCCGAGACGGGGAACGGGGCGCACGTGCTTTTTTTTTTTTTTTTCCCCCTTCCCTCTCTGTAACTGGGCAGCAGAGACAGGGGCGGGGCACGAGCACTAGCAGCCCGCCCGCGGCAGGAAAGGGGGACGGGGAGCACATGGGTTTGTTTTTTTTTTTGGTTTTTTTTTTTTTTTTTTTTTTCCCTTCCCTCTCTGTAACTGGGCAGCAGAGAAAGGGGCGGGGCACGAGCACTAGCAGCCCGCCCGCGGCAGGAAAGGGGGACGGGGAGCACATGGGTTTTTTTTTTGTTTGTTTTGTTTTTCCCCTTCCCTCTCTGTAACTGGGCAGCAGAGAAAGGGGCGGGGCACCAGCACTAGCAGCCCGCCCGCGGCAGGAAAGGGGAACGGGGAGCACGTGTTTTTTTTTTCCCTCTCTCTAACTCGGCAGCAGAGACAGGGGACTGGGCACCATCACTAGCAGCCGCCCGCGGCAGGAAAGGGGAACGGGGAGCACGTGTTTTTTTTCTCCCTCTCTCTAACTGGGCAGCAGAGACAGGGGACTGGGCACCATCACTAGCATTCCGTGGCAGGAAAGGGGGATGGGGAGCACGTGTTTTTTTTCTCCCTCTCTCTAACTGGGCAGCAGAGACAGGGGACTGGGCACCATCACTAGCATTCCGCGGCAGGAAAGGGGGACGGGGAGCACGTGTTTTTTTTCTCCCTCTCTCTAACTCGGCAGCAGAGACAGGGGACTGGGCACCATCACTAGCATTCCGTGGCAGGAAAGGGGGACGGGGAGCACGTGGTTTTTTTTTTCCCTCTCTCTAACTGGGCAGCAGAGACAGGGGACTGGGCACCATCACTAGCATTCCGTGGCAGGAAAGGGGGACGGGGAGCACGTGTTTTTTTTTTTCCCTCTCTCTAACTGGGCAGCAGAGACAGGGGACTGGGCACCATCACTAGCATTCCGCGGCAGGAAAGGGGGACGGGGAGCACGTGTTTTTTTTCTCCCTCTCTCTAACTGGGCAGCAGAGACAGGGGACTGGGCACCATCACTAGCATTCCGCAGCAGGAAAGGGGGACCGGGGAGCACGTGTTTTTTTTTTTTTTTTCTCTAACTGGGCAGCAGAGACAGGGGACGGGGCACCATCACTAGCAGCCCGCCCGCAGCAGGAAAGGGGGACGGGGAGCACGTGGCACAGAGCGTGTAGTTCTGTGACTTCCGGTTAAGCCAGGATCTTTGCCCTCACTTCCGCCGGCAGAGCAGGGAGCAGTGGAACGCAGCAGGGGACGCATCTCTGGGGGCCCTGCCATTACTAGTAACCAAATAGCAGTTAACCACAGCAACCATTATCTACTGTTCTGGGGTGTGATGGATTTCTAATCCATCATTACTGAGATAAGTGAGGGGGAGGCTGGGAGAGGCGAGGGCCTGTGGCGTGCTATGGGTGCCGTTTCCCGCCATTAAAAATAGTGGTAGCCATTTTAATTCACATAAGGAACACCATCTTGCTCCATAGTGCAGACTCCATTTCACCACTATTACTGTTGTGCATCCTTATTAACCCCTATTTCTGCTCATTAACCCTGCCCTTTCCTAAAAGACAGTTACATGCACCATTTTGTGGTTAGTTAGGCTAGTTAACCCCTAATTGCCTGCAGGCCTAACAAGCTATCTATAATTCTATCTTCTGTCACTGCCCCCCTGATGGAGAACCCAAAAAATAAAAAACTAAGGTTAAGTAAAGGAAGTGGTAGTAGCAGTGGCCGACCCTTTCAAGAGACATGGACCGAGATGTATGGCTTTATAGAAAAAAATGGCAGATCATTTTGCGTTCTATGTACTGAAACGGTAGTAAGCAGAACGTGGAATATAAATAGACATTTCGAAACTAAGCATTCCCAGCTCCTGGAAAAAAGTGAGGATGAAAGGAAGGAATACATTTCCAGGCAGCTACACCTTTATAAGAGCCAATCTAATTCCATCCTTAAATTTATGAAAGGCTCTACAAATTTAACATCTGCAAGTTTGAGCATTGCTCACTCTATAGCTCAGCATGGAAAAGCGCTCAGTGAGGGAGAATTTATTAAAGAAACTCTCCTAAGATGTGCACCAGTTCTATTTCATGATATGCAGAATAAAGATGCAATTATTAAGAGAATATCTGAGTTACCACTCAGTAGAAATATCATAAAAGACCGAATAATGAGACTGAACACAAACGTGCAACATCAATTGCAGAGAGACATAAGGAAGTGTAAATATTTTTCGATCTCTCTTGATGAAACTACTGATGTCACATCACATGCTCAGTTGGCCATTATTGGTCGATATTCTGATGGTCTCACAATGAGAGAAGAGTTGATAAAGTTAGTATCAGTGCCAACGAGTACATCAGGAAGCGAAATATGTAAGGTTGTTATGCAAACATTTTGTGACCTAAGCATTGATATCTCTAAAGTTGTGTCAGTGACGACAGATGGGGCACCAAATATGGTGGGGAAAAAAGTTGGATTTGTCAAATTGTTTACAGAAGCTATTGGACATCCGATTGTGCCTTTTCATTGTATTATCCATCAGGAGGCTTTATGTGCCAAGGCAGGATTCACCGACTTAAACGACTTAATGTCAGTTGTTACAAAAATAGTTAATTTAATAGCTGCTCGCCCCCTTCACAAGCGAGAATTTTCGGCACTTTTACTGGAGGTTGATTCCACCTACAGTGGACTGCTGATGTACAATAATGTAAGATGGCTGAGCCGAGGCAAAGTTCTTGAGCGCTTTGTGGAGTGCTTTGAAGAAATTAAGGTATTTCTTGACGATAAGGATCTGGGAAACTTTCCTCAGCTTAATGATGATAAGTGGGTCAACACCCTGATGTTTTTTACAGATCTCTCTGTTCATATTAATGAACTGAACTTAAAGTTACAAGGTTTTGGCAAAAGTATTGACGTTATGTTTGGATACATAAAAGCTTTTGAAAGTAAAGTTAAAATTTTCAAGCGAGATGTAGAAACTAAAACTTATAAGTATTTTCCTCGAGTAACAAAGTATTTTGAGAAGGCCAGTGCAGCTGTACAAAATGAAATGGAACTCTTGCATATGAAGTACCAGCATGTTTTAGACTCGTTACTTGACCAGTTTAGTGATAGATTTAGTCAATTTAGAAGTCTAGAACAGACCATGAAAATAATTAAGTATCCTGATGTAGTAGTCTACAGTAGTTTGGAATTAAATGGTTTCCAATGGATGCAAATTGATGATTTGGAGATGCAACTTGCAGAATTTCAAGACAGTATCTGGGCTCAGGTGTTTGTCGACTTGAGGTCAAAGCTTGAGAATCTGGAAAGGTGTCGCTTGGAGAATCAAGAGGAGTGCCACTACGAACAGGAAATTTGGAGTGCCTGGAACCGACTACCAGACACTTTTAGCACCCTGAAAAATATAGCAATGGCTTTACTCACAATTTTTCCCTCTACATACTTTTGTGAGGCCTTATTCTCAGCGTTAAATAATATCAAAACCAACAAAAGAAACAGATTGACAGATGAAGTTAGTAGCGCTTGCTTGGGCCTGAAGTGTACAAAATACCAACCTTCAATTGAAGATTTAGCCAACGAAATTCAGCAACAAAAAAGTCACTAATAGGCAGGTTTGTGAAAGAATTCCCCCTCCCCCTCACTTATCTTACTTCACGGCACCCCACACAAGCTAAATAATATCAAGACCAACAAAAGAAACCGACTGATGGATGAACAAAGAAGTCACTAAGCAGGACAGTTAAATAATTAGTTTTTGGTTTATTAAATACAATTATATATAACAATTATACATTTATGTTATTTAAACTATAAATATCGCGAAATAATGTTTTTTCCTCAAAGTGACACACCACCCGAGTTATGCTCAGTTTTTTGGCGAAGTATGACACACCAAGCTCAAAAGGTTGCCCATCACTGCTCTAGACTGAGCAAAGGGGTTGGTACAAAAGGCATTCACACCAATAGCAGAGACTGCAGGCCAGCCATTGCCAAAGGGGTTAGTAAGACATGACTCTGATGGGTGACAGACTCTAGATCGTGGGTATATTATGGGAGAAAAGACAGAGCCAAGTACTTGGAAACACACCCGGAGCATTTACAACTGCACAATGACAATAAGGAAATCGTTTTTTGCTCTTGTGTATCATTTTATTTTAAAATGATGAAATCACTAATTGGAATTTTCTCTCTGTCTTTTTCTTTGGAAAAAAATTAAAAATGCATAAGCCCCTCAGTGTGTGTATGTATATTTTATTGCCATATAATTGGGATCTTCGTTAGTTCCCTGGGTGGTGCAGTGACAGCCTTTTCATGTGATACAGACACTAATGCATCAAGATACAGGTTTCATCTTTTGCTAAAATGCTCCTTCCCAGAGAGTGCAGCCCTTCCTAATGAGGATTTACATACAAAGCCTCTTTTGGGGGAGTATTAGCTGCTGTAGAGTAGTTGAAAGACGAGACTCCAATTGCAGCAGAACTGGGAGAAAAACGTTTGGAGACAGAAAGTGTTTAATCATGTTAATCCCAAACCCCAGGGTATAATTGCTTCTGCTCTCAGACAAAATGTTACTTTTATCTAAATGACTAAAGTGGGAGAAGTGCAATCCTGTCAAATTTAGCACGGGAGCTCCAGAACAGACACACCGAGCAGAACGGCGGGGGAGCACCAAGCAGCAGGGGCACTCCACACACTCACTGCTTTCTTTGCTTAAAGCACTAGAGATCGTGGCCATTATTTAAAGTGCCCTGCAGAGGGGGCTGGCCCAGGGCAGGCCTAGCAGGCAGACCTGGCCAAGCTGCAGTTGAGATTGGAGGGATAATCTGGGAGGTGGGGTGGACGGGAAAAGAATTGAGGAGCAAGGGGATGTCCCACCTCAGCTCAGAGATGGCGTCAGGGATGGAAATGAGCATGCCCGTCTAGCGGGGAGAGGTCAGGGCTCTGTCTCTCCCTCTGTCTGGGGCTTAATCCCCACAGACAACTGAAAAAAGGATTCTGATCACCAACCTGCTGAGATCAGGGAGAGAGATTAAGAGAAAGTGGGTGAGTCAAATGTCATGACTTTGGCAGGTCACATCCCCTTACGGGCCTGTCATAAATATAAAGGGAGGAATAACAAACTTTATGTCTGCAGTAATATCAAATCCCTCCTGGCCAGAGGTACAGAATCACTCACCTGGAAGCGGTTAAAAAGTTCAAAGAAACTGGTTGGCACCTGACCAAGAGGACCAATAAGGAAAGAAGATACCTTCAAATCTGGGGGGGAGGGTTTTTATGTGTGTCTCTTTGTGTTCTCTCGGAGCCTGAGAGGGACCAGGGCAGGAAAAACCACCTCCTAGAACCCTACCCTGAAAGAAGCATCTAGGATTACAAAACTTGTAAGTAAAGCAAGGAGAGGCATTGGATTATCTTTTGTTTTAGCTTGTGAAGTTTCCCTAGGCTAAGAGGGAGTTTTATTCGTGTTTTCTGTAACTTTGACGTTAAGCCTAGCGGGGAATCCTCTGTGTTTTAAATCTTTTATTACACTGTACATTTAACTTCCATCCTGATTTTACAGAGGTGATTCTTTTACTTTTTTTAAATAAAATTCTTCTTTTAAGAATCTGATTGATTTTCAGTGTCCTAAAAACCCAGGGGTTTGGTTTGTGCTCACCTGTACCAATTGTTGAGAATATTATTCTCAAGCCTCCCCAGGAAAGGGGATGAAGGAGCTTGGGGGGAATATTTTGGGGGGAAATAGGACTACAAGTAATCCTTTTCCTGACTCTTTGTCTAAATCACTTGGTGGTGGCAGCAATCTGGTCCAAGGACAAGGAAGGATTTGTGCCTTGGGGAAGTTTTAACCTAAGCTGGTAGAAATAAGCTTAGAGGGTCTTTCATGTGGGTCCCCACATCTGTGCCCCAGAGTTCAGAGTGGGGAGGGAACCCTGACAAGGCCAGATCCCCAGCTGATGGATAACTACATTAAAGTTTGTGAAACACTCTATGACATATGTATTACAGTAATGCAGGCCAGATAAGGTTATTAATATTGCTATTAATTATTAATTATTATTGTTGTTTATTATTTTTATACGCATACATATTAGAACTGGTTGGAAAAAAACACATTTTTCCACAGTAAATTCAACAGGAAATATCACCTCTTGAAAATTTCCAGCCAAAATTTTTCATATTTTCCACCAGACTATTTCTTGCAAATCAAAACAAAAATTGTCTCTATGTTTGGTTTCAAAATAATGAGTCATGAGACAAAATTTTAGTGTTCATTTCTTCAATTGGAAAACTGAAATTTGGTATCAAAATCAACATTTTTATCAAGGGAAAAATTGAAACCTATTTAGACAAAACCATGTTTTTTCTGAGAAAATGTGTTGTCACCCTTAATGGCAGGAGTCCAGGTCTAGAGAGTTCATTTCTCTTTTTCTACCTGCTTCCCGTCAATCTGATGAAACTATAAAATAAGAGGGATCATTAGTTGGGAAACAGGCCTCACTCTGGGTCTGCTCCTTTGGTTAAACCCTTCACACGACCCCAACAGCTCCAGGTGCTCTATAGCTTGGCCTCTGTCGCTGTGACTCACTGCAGTGACAGCGTTTACTCTGCAAATAGAACTCTCCTGTTTTATTAGACTAAAATAGCGCCCCTCAGCCCACCTTGTCTCACATCTTTTGGGACTGCGTCCCTGCACTCCCTCTATCTAGTGCCCTGTAATGTGTGTGAATGGGCTGCACTGACCCTTTGGGAATTCTCATTTGTGATTAGAGTCCTTATCCTGGAGACATACCGGCTCAGGTTCCATGATATGACAGCCCAGTAGCAGCTTGACAGAAATGGCCTGAGCAGCTGTGTGTGAGAGGAGAGGATCGCATGGTCCAGATCCTCTGCTTTGTCCAGTCTCCTGTGCACACAATAGGCAGGGGGTGCAAAGAGCTGGCTCTGGCTCCCTAATCTGCAGACCGACTCTCTGCCAACCTGGGGGCTCCTTTGACCTCTGACAGCGAGGGACAGCCCCCAAGGGAGCACAGGAGCATTCCAGCCACCTTCCCAGCAGACCCGGAAGGGGGGGAAGTAGGTGTTGGCTGCACGGGGGCTATAGGCCAGCTGAGGGCGCCCCCAGGTTGTGGGAATTCTCACTGGGTACAATCTGGCTAGATTCAGATCACTCTGCTCTGCTAGAGCAGGCAACATGAATGGGTCAGACTGGGCGAGAGACGCTGACCAGACTCCAGCTGGCCTTGGAAAGTGTTGAAGAATGTGAGGATAAACTCGATCTTCCCTGCACTAGACAGCAAAGCTAAACCCAGCCTGGAGCATGCACAGCTCGCTGCTCAGGAGTAATGCATAGGATGCACTTTCCGGACCTTGGGGAGGTGCCTGAGCAACAGTCAGGTTCCCAGGCTGGAACTATGTGAGTAAAGGTCCTTCTGTTCTAGTCAGGGTAGCGTGGTGGTTTTAATGCTGACAGACTAGCTGCAGATCAGAAGCGAATCTCTTCTACCCTCTTCCTTCATGGGACAGGAATGTCTTTGACTAGGATAGAAATCATTACATACCTCACCAGTGAGTGACCAGTGATGAATATTGATGGCAAGGATCCTGTAGCCTATCCGACACTTTGGAACTTTTTTTCATGAGGGGAATAAAGACTGTCAGCTAATAGCACCTTTTTTTATTCATTTATAAGTCTGAAAAATCAGGACACATTTTCAGGGGAAATAGTTCTGTGTATAAGACATTTATATAAGTCGCTTATAAGTTTATAAACATATTTTATATAGAAGTTATATATTTTATAGATAAGATTATAAACTTATATATTATATAAGTTATATATTTTATATATAAGTTTATAAACATATATAAGCCATTTATAAGTTTATTCGTTTATAAGTCTGAAAAATCAGGACACATTTTCAGAGGAAATAATTCTGTATATAAGACAAAGCCCCTAATACTCAGATGGTCCCAATAATATTACGATGTCTGGTCACCCTACTGAAGTAAAGCCTGGGTGTCCCTGTGCACCAGTGGATCCTGACTTCTGTAGTGGCTCTTTGTGGCTACCAGCAGCCCGAGTGAATTAAAATAGTCCTCAAGCTGCACCTAAGTTACACCAGAGGACTCGCTCGTTGCCCATCTAGTGCACCAAAGTGGGCTTAAAATACTTTGGCACTCTTCTCCTGTTATGTACTATAAGCACCTAGCACAGGGGTGTCAAACTCAATTGCACAGGGGGCCAAAACTCAAAACTCGCGGGCCGAACAGTATAACCATTTATTTAACAGACTAAATATTTATGTTTTTTAACCATTAATATGAACCAAAATACAGGATATCATTCCAAAATAAATACATTTCAACTTAAAATATTTTGCTCTTCATAAAAAAATATCCTGTCAATACAATACATTCAAAATCTGTGGTGTGGGGGAGTGGTGTGGGGGAGAGATCGGGCTGGGTGGGTCAGGTGGGGGGGGGAAGGAGAGCGCGGCGGCAGCGGCGGCGTCGGGGGGTAAAGGAGAGCGCGGCGGCAGCGGTGGCGGGGGGCGAACGGAGAGCGCGGCGGCAGCAGTGGCGGGGGGGAACGGAGAGCGCGGCGGTGGCGGGGGGGAACGGAGAGCGCGGCGGCAGCGGGGGAACGGAGAGCGCGGCGGCAGCGGCGGCGGCGGGGGGGTAAAGGAGAGCGTGGCGGAAGCGGTGGCGGGGGGGAAAGGAGAGCGCGGCGGTGGCGGGGGGGGGAACGGAGAGCGCGGCGGCAGCGGTGGCGGGGGGGGAACGGAGAGCGCGGCGGCAGCGGTGGCGGGGGGGGAACGGAGAGCGCGGCGGCAGCGGTGGCAGGGGGGAACGGAGAGCGCGGCAGTGGCGGGGGAGAACGGAGAGCGCGGCGGCAGCGGGGGAACGGAGAGCGCGGCGGCAGCAGCGGCGGCGGGGGGGTAAAGGAGAGCGCGGCGGAAGCGGTGGCGGGGGGAAAGGAGAGCATGGCGGTGGCAGGGGGGAACGGAGAGAGCGGCGGCAGCGGCGGCGTCGGGGGGGTAAAGGAGAGCGCGGCGAAGCGGTGGCGGGGGGGAAAGGAGAGCACGGCGGCAGCGGCGGCGTCGGGGGGGTAAAGGAGAGCGCGGCGGCAGCGGTGACGGGGGGTAAAGGAGAGCGCGGCGGAAGCGGTGGCGGGGGGGAACGGAGAGCGCGGCGGCAGCGTCGGCGTCGGGGGGGTAAAGGAGAGCGCGGCGGCAGCGGTGGCGGGGGGGGAAAGGAGAGCGCGGCGGCAGCGGGGGGGGGAGAGGAGAGCGCGGCGGCGGGGGGGGGAGGAGAGCGCGGCGGCGGCGGGGGGGGCCTATTATATGGCTCTCTGAGCCAAAAAGGTTCCCGACCCCTGTCACAGGGCCATTAAAAACAGATATATAAAACGATTTCGCGGGCTGGATATAATTGTATGGCGGGCCGGATGTGGCCCGCGGGCCTTGAGTTTGACACATGTGACCTAGCACATATCTCAGGTTCTGGCCTAAGGATCAGTATAAAATTGAAATATACAATTTTAATCAATGCAGTCCACAAAACAAAGAACTGACTCTGCAGTTAAAGATAAATACATCCCAATTATCCCATGAGGGAAAGGCTAGGGAGACCTCTGCTTGCCCTATTCTGTCCCTACTTTCCACCTTCCTCTGTCCTCTTTCTCACTTCATCCTTCTCTTCTAATGGTCTCCTCCATTGTGTCGTCATGGGGGATGATTCCTTCCTTTGTGATACAGCCAATTATCCTTCCTTTGTTTCTCCATGTGACCTAAACTGCTTAAAGCCGATGTATAGGAAAGATGGAGGTGGAAGCAGCACATCTATACGCATATACGGAAAGGAGTGTTCCTGCAGAGTAGAATTTTTACTTAGTTCAAATGATCACAGCCTGGTTTCATTGAGACAATTCTGGTATTTCTTGTGAAGTCCTGGTGTCTTTCTGAGATGCCTGAAATCTGCCAGTTTTTCATTTCATCCACTACAATCCTATTTTTTAGTAACTAGAAATGTTTGTTCAAGATGTGTACGAGCAGACTCCACTCTGTGCTCGCCAGAACACACAATCCAGCAGAAGGAGCATTCACTGTGTTTGGAGCGAAGAGAAAAGTCACATGACTGCAGACACTGGCAGAGCTGGTCTGCCCCTCAGAGTGCATGATTAATGACACGCGGTTACAACAAATTCATTGAGACATCGAGTTCCTGGAAAAAATCCCACACTCTGAGAAATATGCCTGTGTCACTGCTGAGTCAGAAGTGACACCAGCAGATGTGCTAAAAGGTGCATGTTTGTCCTTTGGATGAGCGTTTATGGGACCCTAAAAATGTTGCCACAAAAGCCAATGGCTATTTTTACATTTTGAAAATACAATCATAGTCTTAGTTCTTTACGAAGTTTAACGATCAACTCTCTCCGCTGTTGTCAGATATTCTAACTGACTGGTACAACACTGTCCTATGCAATGAATGATGCCCTATCCATTTACGTAAAGAAAGCAAGGAATACTTGTAGCACATTAGAGACTAACTAGTTTATTTCAGCATAAGCTTTCGTGGGCTATAGCTCACTTCATCGGATGCATGGAATGGAACAGAAGTAAGATGCATTTATACGCACAGAAAGAAAGAAAGAAAAAATTGTACATTAGCATACCAATTAGCCCTCTTAGAATTGGTATGCTAACGTACAATTTTTTTTTCTTTCCTTCTGTGTGTTTAAATGCATCTTACTTCTGTTCCAGTCTATGCATCCGATGAAGTGAGCTATAGCCCATGAAAGCTTATGCTGAAATAAACAAGTTAGTCTCTAAGGTGCTACAAGTATTCCTCACTTTCTTTACGGATACAGACTAACACGGCCGCTATTCTTGAACCTATCCATTTATGGAAATTCAGAACATTCAAAGTTCATATATATTAATACAGCATGTTTGTCTTAAATCATAATGCAGATAACATTAATCCAGACTTTAAAATCAGCACAGCTCTGTCAAATGGACACAAATTTTAAAAATACAACTAAAACCACAAGATGAACCCTCCGCCCCAAAATCAATTATACCTTTAAAAGCACCATCATCACCACCCATGAAAAATATACACAAATAAAACAAGAGTTAAAAATATATTATTTCAGCTAGGCCATAAGGAAAAACAGCTTCAGATTCCCTAGAATGTAGGAGTGACAGACCCAAATTGTGATGGCAGAATATTAGCCAAAATCTTAGACTACAGGATAAACTTGGATGACTTATTCAACCTGTCTGGCTTGGGTTTTTTGAAGTTTAATTATTAGTAGAATATGCAAGGAAAATATTGGATGTGATAAATCAGATGAAACCTCTACAGAGCCAGCAGCTGCTTTTCCAATTGCTGCTGAAAAAGCATTTGATAAGATTGAAGACGATTTTTAATACACAGCCATGAAATGTTTTAGCAAAGGAGAATACTTTATAGCTTTACTTAATACTTTATAGCTAACCGCTCTATAAAACGCCATCCTCTCTACAGTGTTCACCAACACCACATGCTGTATAACAATGAAAACAAGAGACTGTGTATATGAATGACATAGGAATTAAATATTTCATGACAAAAAGAACAGAATAAGCTTGACCAAAACGTTGTTGTTAATGGAATAAAAATAATTCTAGTTCCATAAAATATGTAATTATAACAATTCCAATTATATAGAACAGCGGTGTCCAATACATTCGCCACCAGCCATATGTAGTTAATAGGATATTGAATTGTGGCTAATGCATGTGGCTTTTTAATAATGTGGCTAATAAGAAAAATTCAAAACCACAAGTGTGGCTAGCAGTGTGGCTTAAGCATCGAATTTCTATTGGACACCGCTGATTATAGAAAAAGCTTCATCTTTTGGAACCCATCCTTCTTACTTGTCAAAAGGTAGCCAGGTACATCCGCCTTCTAAAAATACCCAGAAAGCAGCACCTGAGTGCTACACTGGTAACGGGCGAGAGGGAGAAATGGGGGGGGGATCCTTAGGGAAATAGAAAGTGAGAGAGAGAGCGGCCCCCCGTGGTTCCTGCACACACCTCAGGATCCTTACTCGTGGCTCTTTGCGAGTCTTTTACTTTGACTCTCCCAGGTCCTTTCTCTGCTGACCTGAATCATCAGTGAAAGAACGAAAAGGACCCGACACTGACCTGAGCCAATGTCCTTGCACTCCACTGCCCCTGCTCAGCCCAGAGGCACAGCCCACCGGAGTGGCTGAGTGGAAGCCGACAGACCCTTCTCGTCTACGAGCAAGACTTTAAACTAGGGCGGTCAACTAACCGCAGTTAACTCACACGATTAACTCAAAAAAATTGTGATTAATCACAGTTTTAATCACACCGTTAAACAATAGAATACCCATTAAAATGTATTAAATATTTGTGGATTTTTTTCTACATTTTCAAATATATTAATTTCACTTACAACACAGAATACAAGGAGTGCACTGCTCACTTTATATTATTTTTATTACAAATATTTGCACTGTAAAAATAATAAGCAACAGAAATAGTATTTTTCAATTCACCTCATACAGGTTCTTGTAGTGCAATCTCTTTGTCACGAAAGTGTAACTTACTAATGCAAATTTTTGTTTGTTACATAACTGCACTCAAAAACAAAACAATGTAAAACAAATCCACTCAGTCCGACTTCTTGTTCAGCCAATCGCTAAGACACACAAGTTTGTTTACATTGACAGGAGATAAAGCTGCCCACTCCTTATTCACAATGTCACCTGAAAGTGAGAACAGGTGTTCACGTGGCACTTTTGTAGCCGGTGTAGCAAGATATGCTACATGCCAGATATGGTAAACATTCGTAGGCCCCTTCATGCTTCTGCCACCATTCCAGAGGAAAATACTTCCATGCTGTGATGCTCATTAAAAAATTAATGCATTCATTAATTTTGTGACTCAACTCCTTGGGGCAGAATTTTATGTCTAATTCTGTTTTACCTGCATTCTGCCATATATTTCATATTATAGCAGTCTCGGATGATGACCCAGCACATGTTCATTTTAGGAACACTTTCACAGCAGATTAGACAAAATGCAAAGAAGGTGCCAATGAGAGATTTCTAAAGATAGCTACAGCACTCGACCCAGGGTTTAAGAATCGGAAGTGCCTTCCAAAATCTGAGAGGGCTGAGGTTCTATGGCTTGTCTACACACACAGAATTGAACCAGTATAACTTCCGGTATGATCTTAAAGTGTTTAGTTAAACCAGTGCAAAAGGCTGTGTGGAGGCTCTCATTTCCATGTAAACCAGGCCCATTCCAGTTTACCTGAAGTAATTTAGGAACAAGTTTAAGCTAAACTGGAAAAGTTCACTCAAACTATGTAAGCTTCCTACGTCTCAGAGCCAGGGTCCTCCCTCCAGTGGTGCTGGGGAATTGATACACACACTGGACATTTTGTAGTGCAGAATGGCTTGCACAGTTGTCCAAATAACAGTCCAAACCTCCGGGGGAGGATTAATCAAACAACCAATCAGCCAGTAGCCCAGGCTGGGGTGACCAGCAATAATCTATAGCTCGGAGACTTTAAGGTCAGAAGGGACCATTATGATCATCTAGTCTGACCTCCTGCACAACGCAGGCCACAAAGTTTTATCCACCCATTCCTACAATATACCTCACCTATGTCTGAACTATTGAAGTCCTCAAATCTTGGTTTAAGGACTTCAAAGTACAGAGAATCCCCCAGCAAGTGACCCTTGCCCTCTGCTGCAGAGGAAGGCGAAAAACCTCCAGGGCCTCTGCCAATTTGGCCTGGAGGAAAATTCCTTCCCGACCCCAAATATGGCGATCAGCTGAACCCTGAGCATGTGGACAAGACTCACCAGCCAGACCCCCAGGAAAGAATTCTCTGTAGTAACTTAGATCCCATCCCCTCCAACTTTCTATCATATACCACCAGGCCCCTCTATTACCATAGTCAAAGATCAATTTTCAAAATTATGTTTTCCCATCACACCATCTCCTCCATAAATTTATCAAGCTTCATCTTGAAGCCAGCTAGGTCTTTTGCCCCCACTGCTTCCCTTGGAAGGCTATTCCATAATTTCACTCCTCTAATGGTTAGAAACCTTCATCTAATTTCGAGTCTAAACTTCCTGTTGACCAGTTTATATCCATTTGTTCTTTTGGCCACATTAGTACTAAGCTTAAATAATTCCTCTCCCTCCATGGTATTTGTCCCTCTGATATATTTGTAGAGAGCAATCATCTCTCCTCTCAGCCTTCTCCTGGATAGGCTATACAAGCCCAGCTCCCTGAGTCTCCCCTCATAAGACAGGTTTTCCAGCCCTTGACAGGTTTTCCAGCTCCGGCCCTTGAGGTGTGAACTGAGCAATTAAACAGTCTATGGCCCAGGCCTCCTGCAGGAGGCTGTTCATGTCACTGGCCTTCTGACATAAAGGTTAGTGCGCGCCTAGCCCCGAGTGCTGGGTTGGAAGTAGGGGGACCCAGACCCACCATGCTCCATTGGGTCCCAGCACCGGGCCCTGGATGTGATGGGCGATTCGGCCACAGGGTCAGCAGGAAATCGTGTGGTTGCAGCTGTGCCTCCCAGCAGCACAACATGACTAAACTCTTGCTCCCCTGGGCTCTTGGTGGCATTGCTCCATCATCAGTCTCAGGGTCTTTCCCCCACTCTCTCCTCAGGGTCTTCCATCTCCTGGGGATGTGGTTTGCCTTTTTTCCCCAACGGTAGCTGCAGGCTCAGCTCCCTGGGAGGGACAGCAGCCTTCTTCCCTGGTCTGACCCCAACTGAGCAGCAGGGCCCTGATCTTATACTTCCTGCCCCACCCTTGCACTTCCTGCAGAGAGGGAGAGCTGGGGTTAGCTGAGCCCAATGAGGGAGTTAATCCCATCTGTACTGGAGGGAGGCCACTCGGCCTCACTACAAACCACAATAAAAGTATCCACGCAGAGTTCTGCAGTGGCTTAATTAAACCGTTTTCATTTTAACATGCTAACAGAAATCTAAGTCCACATGAGTGAGAATTTTCCAGGGATTGGATTTTCCCAAGCATATAGGAACAGATGAAGATAAAATAATTTTGTGCAAAGCAAACAAACACATTTTAGTGACCTTCAGATGAATGTATACCCTGTAAGTAGTCTGTAATCTAGAAATGACTGTAAATTGAGCCATGGTCTCACATGCTGTGCTCCTATAATTAAAGGTCTATCAATATTTCCATTGTAAACTTAATTTTAAGGTTTACACCTTTTTTAAGAGTGTATAGCAAAGACCTGTTTTTGCATTCTAAGCAGGTTTTAAGGTCATTATGGGAGTGTTAATGTTCTGTTACACTATACAGTAATGAAATGAGACTTTCAGAGTAAAAGTCTTTCACAGTACTGGCAAAAATGAGTATATTTATTTTAATTTTAGCCTCCAGTGCATTTCACAAGCTTTTATAATTAAATGTTTGGTTGCACCAGCAAATAAAGGAAGCAAATCCTTGTCATTGTGAAAACAATCCTATCCCATCCACCTGTCCAAAGTGGAATAGAAATAACTCTTCAGAGAACTTCTTAAAAATCCAAATCGTAACATTACCAGATGTAGGCTATTTTCTCAGACACACTCAGAGAGCTTGAATGCTGCTCTCCAGCCTGGATCCCACAACCACCTGTTTAACAATCATGCACTTTTAAAGATAATTAGTTGTGTTCCTAGAGAGCTGGATAAAGTCCTGCTACAGCATCAAGTGAAGTTCAAATAAAGGTGCAGGAGACAAAGCATAGAGGGTCAGATTGTGCCCACTTTTGTCCAGGTGTACAAGGGGGCAGGGACACACCCAGACTCCTCCTACTCCTCAGAGTCAAAGAATGTGTGAAGCAATAGCCTCAGTGGGTCTAGTTTCCCCAAAGGGGATGGGTAACAGCACATGGCCCCACCCCTGTCCACTCCAGGTAGCACAAGAGAGGCACACACTGTACCCTGGGAAGAGGTTGATTCAGGGACCCCTTGCTCTCTTCTGTG
This sequence comes from Sternotherus odoratus, assembly GCA_032164245.1. NCBI lineage: Eukaryota > Metazoa > Chordata > Testudines > Kinosternidae > Sternotherus > Sternotherus odoratus. The sequence goes on along the minus strand of JAVMKO010000016.1, from coordinate 675,948 downwards.
TTCCAGGAGAAGTGATGTCTGAGTGTGGTACAATGCTCGTTGGAGCTCTACTTGGGGCAGTGTGTCTCCTCACCACCCCCAGTGCAAGGACACATCTGAAAGGCAAAATTGATTCTCATCACTTTTATTTAGTCAAGAAAATAGATGAGGGCCAAACAAGCAAGACAGCTGGCTAGAGGATTATGGCTGAGAATCCGCTAGCAGTGTTAGCTGTCTTCATTCCAATCTTGACTTTCTTTTGCTTCGGGAAAGTGTCACTCGAGGATGAGAAAGGAGGATTCCTCTCTTCCATGCAGTTGTTTGTGAAACATATGTCCAAGGAAGAGGCCCCTCAGATGGCATTAGCGAGGCCACTCCTGGGTACTGTGTCCAGTTCTGGGGTCTGCACTTCAAAATGGTTGTTGACAAATTGGAAGGGGTTCAGAAAAGAGCTACAAGACTGATCTGAGATCTAGAAAATACGGCTGGTATTGAGAGTCTTAATATGTTCAGTCTATTGAATTTATCCAAGAGAAGTTAAGAGGTGACTTGACCACAATCTACAAGTAACTACAGGGAGAAGAGATTTCTGATAGTATGTATAAGAGCTAGATCTTAGTAGCAGTTGATGGCTCTTCACGCTAGCAAAAAGAGGTAGAGTGAGATCCACTGCTTGGAAGCTGAAGTTAGAAAAATTTAGACTAGAAATAAAGTGATTATTATTAACAGTGAGGTACTTAGCCATTGGAACAACTTGCCTAGGAGCATAGTGGATTCTCTATCACTTTAAATCTTTAAATCAAGACTGGATATCTTTACAAAAGATACACGTATCTTAAAGAGAAATTATGGGTTTGAAGCATAAATTATTGGTGAGGTTCTTTGGGCTCTGTTCCGCAGAGCCGATAATCAAGAGGGTGTCTTTTGGCTTTAAAATCTAGGAAGGTACGTCCTTAAGAGGCTTATTCAGATTGTGTGATGGGGGAAAATGCTGTACCCTTTAAAACTCTATGTCCTGTAGAAGCCAAATTTGTGAAGCATTATACTGAGATGCTGTTACATAAGAACAGAATAATGACCATACCAGGTCAGATTAAAGGTCCATCCAGCCCAGTATCCTGTCTACTGACAGTGGCCAATGCCAGGTGCCCCAGAGTGAGTGAACCTAACAGGTAATGATCCAGTGATCTCTCTCCTGCCATCCATTACCCCTAGGGTGACCAGATGGGAAGAGTGAAATATCAGGACACACTGGGGGGGGGGGGGAAGGAGTGGGGGGCGGGGCATGAGCGGGGGGGGGGCTGGAGGAGCGGGGGGGGGGCTGGAGGAGCGGGGGCGGGGCACGAGTGTGTGGGGGGGGCTGGAGGAGCTGGGGGCGGGGCACGAGGGGGGAGCAGGAGCGGGCCGCAGCGACTGGAGGCTCTCTGTCTCTGCGGGGAGGGGGCAGTGGGCTCTCTACCCCCCCCCCCTCCCCGCTGCAGCATGCGTCTCCGGGAGGCAGAGCAGAGAGAGCTCTCCTGGCCGTTGTCATGGCCCGCCCACCTACCACTGAATGCTGTCTCTGCCGGGGGAGATGCTGAGGGGGGAGCAGTGGGCTATCTGCTGCTGCTCCCCTCACCCGCTGTCCCACTCTCGGCGCTGGTTGCATGCAGGGGGGGTCCACTCTGCCCGCCCTGCACGTTCCACCGCTGCCTGTCTCTGCGGGCGGGGGGAAAGGCACTGACAAGCCGGCAGCAGCAGCAGGTTCCTCCCCCGCCTCTCCGGGGGAGGGCGGGGACCTACGGCAGCCACGCTTGGCCCAACCCCCGGCCAGGGAGCACAGGGCCCAGCCAAGAAGGGGGGGAGGGAGGCTCAGCTTCCCGCGCTCGCTCGCCCTGCGGCAGCCGATAGGCCCAGCCCCCAGCTGGGGAGCGCAGGGCCCAGCGGCTGCCACGATCTGCCTGTTCCCCCGGCCTGGGAGCATGGGGCCGGTGTCGTGCCGCGATTGTCCGCCCCGACCGGGGAGTGGGGGCTGGCGGCGCGCCGCTAACAGCCCGGCCCCGGAGCACGGGGCTCCGCGGCAGAGGGGAGCGGGGTCGGGCCGGCAGCCAGCCAGCATGTGGCTGCCTGGGGCAGTGGGCAGGGCTGTGCTGCCTACATGAGCCCTGCGCACGCAGGGCTCATCTATAAATTCCCAAAATCGGGACAAATGGCGTCCCGACCAGAGTTTCATCGGGACGCGGGACAGAAGGTAAAAAATCGGGACTGTCCCGATAAAATCGGGACGTCTGGTCACCCTAATTACCCCCCTCTGACAAACAGAGGCTTGGGACACCATTCCTTACTCATCCTGGCTAATAGCCATTAATGGACTTAACCTCCATGAATTTATCCAGTTCTCTTTTAAACCCTGTTATAGTCCTAGCCTTCACAGCCTCCTCAGGCAAGGAGTTCCGTGGGTTGACTGTGTGCTGCGTGAAGAACTTCCTTTTATTTGTTTTAAACTTCCTTCCCATTAATTTCATTTGGTGGCCCTTAGTTCTTATATTATAGGAACAAGTAAATAACTTTTCCTTATTCACTTTCTCCACACCATTCATGATTTTATATACCTCTATCATACCCCACTTAGTCTCCTCTTTTCCAAGCTGAAAAGTCCTAACCTCTTCAATCTCTCCTCATATGGGACCCTAATCATTTTAGTTGCTCTTCTCTGAACCTTTTCTAATGCCAGTATATCTTTTTTTTTGATGAGGAGACCACATTTATACACAGATGTAGGCACACCAGAGATTTATATAAGGGCAATAAACTATTATCCATCTTATTCTCTATCCTTTTTTAATGATTCCTAACATCCTGTTTGCTTTTTTGACTGCCGCTGCACGCTGCATGGATGTCTTTAGAAAACTATCCACGATGACTCCAAGATCTCTTTCCTGATTAGTTGTAGCCAAATTAGCCCTTATCATATTGTATGTATAGTTGGGGTTATTTTTTCCCATGTGCATTACTTTACCTTTATCAACATTAAATTTCATTTGCCATTTTGTTGCCCAATCTCTTAGTTTTGTGAGATCTTTTTGAAGTTCTTCACAGTTTGCTTTGGTCTTAACTATCTTGAGCAGTTTAGTATCATCTGTTGTAATAATTAGGATTAGACGTAGTCCAAATACAGGAATTACAGCTACAAATACAATCAGGAACCATCCCTATTCACTAAAGTTTTCTCTTTGCATCCTGTAAATACATATTTAGGCACAAAGGAAATATTCTTGTAAAGATAATGAGGGCCCTACAAAGAAGGCACATTCTAAAGTTTGAAAGGGTCCCCAGATTGATCACTCTTATCATGTTAAATTTAGGTTATGTCTGAGTTTACTCAGGCTTCAACATTTCCTCCAAAATGAATTTTGTTTTGAGTGCTGTGTTGATAGAGATCATCTAAAAAGGCATAAAGGGATTTTATTTTTCCAGCGGTTATAAAACAAATGTGCTGGCTGAGGCCCAGTCAGAGAGTGAAGCAAGTTTTGATCACCAAACTTGTTAAACTTACTGTGTATGAGTTGTTCCAGTGAGAGCAATGGAGTAAGAATATGGATTTAGGGGATCAGGCCCAATAACCCTTCATGACTAGGATTTTTCCGGCAGGGAGAATGTCTCCTGAGATCCCCCATATATTTCCCCTTCCAGTCTCACCTTGTAATCTGATGACCCTGCAGCTGAAGGCTGCATACAGTTTCCTTTGGAACCCATTGCTTTGTTCTGAGCATTAGCCAACATATGCTGCTTCCAAAGCTCTCCCTGTTGGTCTAGGGAGCAAGGGACAAACGAAAGGATTTGCAGTGGGTCTGGGGAGACTCATAGTGTGCATGCCCTGCCACAGTACAGAGGCATGTATGTGTGAACAAGCTGTGCTGTGCCCTGCCATTCAAATACATTCAAATATTCAGAAAGCTGTGAGTGCACAAACCTCTCTGACAATGTAAAACACTGAAAACGGAGAGATGGCATTGTATTAATCTCAGCTGGTTTACACCAAAATTTATGTAAAAGGTAAATTTCCATATGGAAGCCGTTTCATTAGTTGACAAGCTAAATAACTCAGTTCCTGTTCTTTGCCAGGGATAAAGCAGCTATTTTAAGTAATAGGAGTTCAAGGTTATCTCCTCCTGCACTTTGTTTAAATTGATTTTCAGTGATTCTTTATTGACCTTGTTGCATAAAATAGCTGAAGGAAAATAAAATGTGTTAGAGACTCATTAGAAGATACGGTGTGAACACCAGCCAAACTGCTAGCATTAGTCAGCATATCATCCATAGAAAACCTTGGCCTTTATTTACATTTAACTGTTACATTATCATCTCATTCATGCCAGTTATTATAGTTACTAAAACTCCGTTACCTTGGTCACTATGTCTCCTCTTCTGCGACCCAATTTAAAGAAAGTCCTCATGCAAGCCCAAATACCTTCCCTACAAGCTCTTTTTAGGCAAAGTGCTCACAAATGCTCTGCTCTAAGTGGCTATGCAGCTTCCATTGTTTTCACAGACTCATAACTTTCCAGAAAAATCCTCCTTCTGGGATGCAGTTCTACAGAGAGATGGAGGGAAATCCATTTGGCCATATCTGAGTTAGGAGAGAAGGAAAAAAATATGCAATTTCCCTATTATGAAAAAACTTTTCTGTGCGCAAACAACTCAAAAACCTTGAATGACCCGACTCTCCCTTGATAACCCTCCCCACCAGCACCTTGTCTTGTAATTTATGCAGGTGCAAAGTGAATGCAAATAACTAGTCAAGCTACTGGAGGGGAAGGGAAGGAGGTACTGTGTGTTGATTAAGAGAAGAGAGAAAGATTTTTACATGGATTCAATTTATTTCTTCAAATGTATAAAATCCCTCCTAAGTGTCCATCCAATGCTCCGGGACATATATTCAAAGTAAATAATGGTGGTAACACTAGTGTTTGTTCCACCTTGATATAAGTAAATATTCTCCCAGCAAATATAATAAAAATGAAATAAACTCAAATCCCAGGTCCCTCCCAAATGTCATGGGGATGTTTTATTAATAAGCCCTATTTAGGCAAAGCCCCAAAGGGATAGCACCTTATCAGAACTTCCCAACAATATCTTGTCAAACATGGGCCAGCTTTAACTGTTGATCAGGGTCCTATGGCATTCTGAAGTCTCTACTGGGCACGTCTCACTTTTGAGCTCTCTGTGTGTTTTTCAAAACAAACGAAGGAAGTATTTCTTCACACAACGCACAGTCAACCTGTGGAACTCTTTGCATTGAATGTTGTGAAAGCCAGGCGGGGTTCAAAAAAGAATCAGATACATTCATGACTCGCTCTTAGTCAGGATGGACAGGAATGGTGTCCCCAGCCTCTGTTTTCCAGAAACTGGGAATGAGTGACAGGGAATGGATTCCTTGAGGATTACCTGGTCATTTCCTCTGGGGCACCTGGCATTGGCCATTGCCATAGACAAGATAGTGGGCTAGATGGACCTTTGGTCTGACCCAGTATGGCCGTTCTTATGGCTGTGTTGTTCTAAAATTATTCTCTGCAGCAGTAGTCTAACTCACCCACTGTACCATAAGAACAAAGCTCCCTGTATCTTACTAAAATGGGAAATGCCAGGGCAAGTGCATTTCCTCCACAATTAAACATTTTTTCGAAGGAGTTAGTGTTGTTCTAAGTGGGCAAAAGTCATAAAGTGTGAAGACGTTTTTCCTGCTGAAAAGCCATGGTTCACTTTTTCCTCTCATGGCTATTACTACCATCTCATGTTGCTTCATCTTTGGCACCCAGCAGTTTTTATTTGTTATTGTTTGTTTCCTGTAGCCCCCACAGGTGGTCCTTCAATAACACAAGGACATAAGAACATAAGAATGGCCATACTGGGTCAGAACAAAGGTTCACCTAGCCCAGTATCCTGTCTTCTGTCAGTGGCCAATGACAGGTGCCCCAGAAGGAATGAACAGGTAATTGACAAGTGATCCATTCAATGTTGTTCATTCCCAGTTTCTGGAAAACAGAGGCCGGGGACACCATTCCTGTCCTACCCTTTGTTTCCTATCTTTTAACCAGTTACCTTCTCTCTTATCCCATGACAACTTACTTTGCTTAAGAGCCCTTGGTGAGGGATCTTGTCAAAGGCTTGCTGAAAATCTAAGTACACTGTGTCCACTGGATCCTCTTGATGCACATGTCTGTTGACCCCCTCAGAGAAATTTAGTAGATTGGTGAGGCATGATTTCCCTTTACAAAAACCATGTTGACTCTTCCCCAACAAATGATGTTCATCTGTGTGTCTGATAATTTTGTTCTTTAGTATAGTTTCAGCCAGTTTTCCCAGTACTGAAGTCAGGCTTACCGGCCAGTAATTGCCAGGATCACCTGTGGAGCCCTTTTTAAAAATTGGCATCACATTAACTATCCTCCAGTCATTTGGTACAGAAGCAATTTGAATGATAGGTTACAAACTGCAGATAGTAGTTATACAATTTCACATTTGAGTTCCTTCAGAACTCTTGGGTGAACACCATCTGGTCCTGGTGACTTATTACTCAATTTGTTCCAAAATCTCCTCAAATGACACCTCAATCTGGAACAGTTCCCCAGCTTTGAGTCTAAAAAGAATGGGTCCACTTTGGGAATTTCCCTCACATCCTCAGCCATGAAGACTGATGCAAATAATTCATTTAGTTTTTCCTCAATGACCTTATCATCCCTGAGTGCTCCTTTAGCATCTCAATCATCTAGTGGCCCCACTGGTTGTTTAGCAGCTTCCTGCTTCTGATGTACTTAAAACATTTTTTGCTATTACTTTTTGAGTCTTTGGCTAAATTCTTTTTTGACCTTTCTAATTATATTTTTACATTTCATTTGCCAGAGTTTTTGCTCCTTTCTATTTTCCTCACTAGAATTTAACGTCCACTTTTTAAAGGATGCTTTTTTGCCTCTCGCTGCTTCTTTTACTATGTTGTTTAACCACACTGGCACGTTTTTGGTTCTCTTACTATGTTTTTTAATTTGGGGTGTACATGTAAGTTGAGCTTCTATTATGGTGTCTTTAAAAAGTTTCCATGCAGCTTGCAGGGATTTCACTTTTGGCATTATACCTTTTAATTTCTGTTTAACTAACCTCCTTATTTTTGTGTAGTTCCCCTTTCTGAAATTAAATGCTACAGTGTTGGGGTTCTTTTCCCACTCCAGCAATGTTAAAGTTAATTACATTATGGTCACTATTACCAAGCGGACCAGCTATAGTCACCTCTTGGACCAGACCCTGTACTCCACTTAGGACCAAATCAAGAATTGTCTCTCCTCTGGTGGGTTCCAGCACTAGCTGCTCCAAGAAGCAGTCGTTTAAGGTGTCAAGAAACTTTATCTCTGTATCCTGTCCTAAGATGACATGTACCCACTCAATATGGTGATAGTTGAAATCCCCCATTATTATTGAGTTTTTTATTTTAATAGCCTCTCTAATCTCCCTGAGCATGTCACAGTCACGATCACCATCCAGGTCAGGTGGTCGGTAATATATCCCTACTGCTATATTCTTATTATTAGAGCATGGAATTACCAGCCATAGAGATTCTATGGCACAGTTTGGTTCATTTAAGATTTTTCCTTTATTCGATTCTACTCTTTCTTTCACATTTAGTGCCACTCCCCAACCAGCACGACCTGTTCTGTCCTTCCGATATATTTTGTACCCTGCTATTACTGTGTCCCATTGATTATTGTCATTCCACCAAGTTTCTGTGATGCCTGTTATATCAATATCCTCATTTAATATGAGGCACTCTAGTTCACACATCTTATTATTATATTATATTATTATACAAGGCCTGGTCCCAGCCCTGAATGGCTTAAACATTGATCCTGCAAAGACTTAAATGCTTTACATTTTACTTTACTGACTCCCACTGAAGTCAGTGAGACTACTTACATGAGTGAAATTACTCACATAGTATCATAGAAATGTAGGGCTGGAAGGGACCTTAAGTTGTCATCTTCTCCACACCCCTGTGCTGAGGCAGGACCAATAATCCTAGACCATCCCTGACAGGTGTTTCTCAGACTTGTTCTTTAAAACCTCCAGTAATGGGGATTACACAACTTCCCTTGGTAACCTGTTCCAGTACTTAACTACCTTTAACTCATGTTTAATCCTTTGTAAAACTGGGGGGTATGACCGTCCCACTTGCCATCTGACCTTGATAATGGACAACGGCCATCCTGTCCCAACAGGAATGTTCAAGATTATTTTAATGTTTAAATGTGTTCCTCTCTGTCTGGACCTGATTCCTTGGCTGCCTTGCAACACTGCTGGCACATGGCAGCCTGAAAATGGGTAGATCTGGCCACTAGAGAACATCCCTGGCATAGTATCATCTAGTGGTGAAGAAACCACTACTGCAGTCTTAGACTGCCCCCTTCCCTCCCCCGCCCCGACTCCTGGTGTAGGTTCCCCGAAGGAAAAGGGGTTTAATCCGGGTGTCTTTGCATCTAGCTGATCTCCAGCGGCTGAAACAGTCCCTTTGGTCCCATTGACAGCCCTCAGTCTGAATTAACTTGCCCAGAGATCAGACTATCCACTTGGGGCCCTAGCAGGAGGGGAACCGCCCCCACCCCCGCCCCTCATGAGGCTTTCACAGTGCTTGGGGATCGTAGGTATATTCATGCAGCTATAACTGCTTAGATCCCAACAATTCAGTGTGTACAGAGGGGCATTTATACTTGCCAACAGCTTCTACCACTCTGCCCATGTGTTTGGCTCTGGTGGGACTTGGAGCTGGGGTCTTCGTTTATACAGTGCAGTGTTTACTGAATTTAAAAACTTGAAAAAATAATGCTACAACTGTCATCTCTGTCAGAACAGAGACTGTAACACCGAGCGAGACAAGAGCAAAGAATCTGGAATACTGATCCTGGTGTCTTCACCGGGACAAAGCCTCAAGCCAATGGGAGTTTCACCTGGGTAAAGACTACAGGGTTTGGCCCAGTATGAAGAGTGAGGCCACTATACTGTGATGTGCCCTGAAATGAGGAAATCATGCAGTCATAGAATCAGTAGCTAGATATTAATAGACCACCCAGTACCTGCAGGATTGTTTTCTACAGCAAGTTTCTAATGCTTCATCCAACCTATTTTTAAGCAATGAACAATCCACCACTTCCCCTGGGAGACTCTTTTACAGTTTAATGCAACTGACTGTTTAGAAATTCCCCCTAAATTCTCTTCTTAATTTAATCTGATTGTCCCTAATTGCTACCATAGTAGGATGATGATTTATTCAACTGCCATCTAGTGGTGTTTTGTCATATGCCCAGTTACAGACTACTGTACTGTGTTTTTGTTCCTTTTGAGGTGTGCCACTGAGTTATTGTTGTCAATCTGGCTTTTTCCTGACAATCTCAGAAGTAACCAAAAATTACTGAATACAGGGCCTTCAGAACCCAACATTTCACCAGCCCTGTGGGAGTTGTTAGCATGGAAAAAAAACTGATATGAGAAAACTACAAAGTAATGGAGTAGTCCAGCAAGCTGCATCCCTGCAAGGGCAAAGGAAGGTGAACATGAGGCTTGCCCTTCATTTTCACAAGCAGAGAAGATGAAAATGGCTCTGAAGAAGTTCTGCAGAAGTATGCTTAGATTTTACTCTGAAAAGGAACATAATACCCAAATGAACATTTCTCTTAGAGCGGGATCGAAACCATAGAATTCAAATCCAGTTTGGATTCAGGGTTCCAGTCTGAGCCGGTCTAAATTTCTGTGTTGAAAAAAAATTGTTTGGCAGTGAATTGAAAATTTTCTTAGAAACCTTTATGAACTTGGCTGAATATTGGCCGGGTGAAAAGGGAAAGATGAAAATATCAGAGACTTGAGGTGTGAGTAAGAGAAGTGAACCCATCTGAGAGTTTACAGATAAAATAAAATCTCACTTTGAATTATGTCATAGAAATTGCTCATTGCCATAAATTTACAAGAGCAAAACCTGAAGCAACCTTTCAGTCTTGTCATATTCTTAGGTATGAATTCCTACTATGAATTCTAACATTTTAAAGATTCAGATTGGTTCTCTCATTACAGTAATTAATTGCATTTCCTGAGTTACTGACAACAGATCTCCATTTCAAAAGGTGTATTTTTCTCCTAGTGATAATGGACCATCTACATTAAACAGCCCTCTTAGAATTGGCATGCTAATGTACAATTTTTTTTCTTTTCTTTTTCTTTCTGTGTGTATAAATGCATTTTGCTTCTATTCTATGCATCTGATGAAGTGAGCTATAGCTCACGAAACCTTATGCTGAAATAAAATAGTTAGTCTCTAAGGTGCTACAAGTATTCCTCGCTTTCTTTATGGATACAGACTAACACGGCTGCTATTCTTGAACCTATTTTAAAGATAGGCTTATATTCTCAAGAACCTAGAAGGATTTAAGGTCCATTGGACATTGGTTGTGAAAGCATTTTACTTCAACCTCCAACCTTCAGTAGGGCATTTGTTGGAAGACAATTTGCCTTTCCTCAGAAAGATAGTCTGCAACCTTTGGTTATTTTTTTTAGCTTTTCTCACTTCTCTCTATATATTAGAGCTGTGTTGAAAGAAAGGTCGCTAGAAATGCTTGCGGGCCTACAACTGTGGATGTACACGGTCCTTTTTAAAATATTCCATCTTTTTTGTATATTTTTTAATATATGTCCTTCCCCCTCTGGGAAATCCTTCAGAAAAAGTAACAAAGAGTCTTGTGGCACCTTAAAGACTAACTAAAGTATTGAAGCATAAGCTTTCGTGGGCTAATACTCACTTTGTTGGATGCAAGCAGTGGACAGAAACTTCAGAAAAAGTTTATAGAAAAAAACTATTTCAGCAATTGGGCAGCCTTCTAACTCAAAAATTTAAGAATAATTAGATTTTATGCTGGGCCTTTTACCCCTTTATCTTAATACAATTTTTAAAAGGGTATTATAACTGCCCCCATTTTACAGATAGTGAAACTAGGCAGCGCAGAGAGAGGATGTGAAGCAGAAAGTGAAATGATGCAGACAGAATTTGAGTCCTCCTGCACTTAAGACAAAAATATATGCTCAGGAGCATAAAACTGGATTTCTACCACCCTAGCTAGTAAATTGAATAAAGAACAACACATTTAACCTGTAGAGCAGATTCCATCTACGTATCTCAAAGTAGTGTACATGGGTACATAAGTGTAACTTATTTCTCTGTTTTATAGTACATGCCAGTATCCCTGCTGAGCAATGCCATTAAGACTAGTGCCAAAAATTAGATAGAAAAGTAAAGAGCTTCTCCCTAGGATACAGTGCAGCAATCGGTACAAGAAATAAACAGTTATTATCAATCATTTCATCCCACACAATCAATCAAGATCTCTTGAGACGCCTATGGTGTCACATCATTTGGTGTAGAGAGGGCATCTGATTGTGTCGAGTGGGGCTACCTTTAAGAAACAACAGAGCAGCTGGGATGTGGGAAATTTTGCGGGATGGGTATCTCCATTATACAAAGGAACAAAGGTCAAAGTTAGTCCTAATTCATTGATACCTGAGTCATTCCCTCTATTCAAGTAAATGCTCCTTTGTCTGGTATCCACCATTAATCATATTATTCTCATATCTGTAGAATCATCAGCCTGTTTAATTAGGCAAGACTCTTTAATTAGAGTCATTAAAATTGAGAACAAATGACATTTCTCTCTCTTAGAGAGACAAGGTGGGTGAAGTAAAATATCAACTTCTGTTGATGAGAGACAAACTCTGTCCGCTAGGCCACATTGCCCTGCAACGAGGGCTGCTCTATAGACTTTAGCCGTTATGACTCACTGCCCTGCAACGAGGGCTGCCCTATAGTCTTTGGCCATTAGGCCACGTTACCCATCCCAAGGGGCTTAAACCCTCACAATGACCTTTGAAAATCCCTTCCAGCCCCAGATTTCTATGTTTCTATGATTCTGTGTGTTACGCTGGAGGTGAGACTAGATGATCATAATGGCCTTAAAAAAAATCTGTGATTCACCTAAGGTCCTACAAGGAGTCAACAGGAGAGTGAGGCTTAGAATGCAGACCTCTTGACATTTAGTCCCAAGGCTATGTTTCATATGCCAGAAGGGACTACTAGATCATCTTGTCTGATCTTTTGTATAAGGCCATTTCACTCAGTTAACCCTGTATGGAACCCAATAACTTGGGTTGGACTAAAACATTTCAGTCCTCAGTAGACTACACCATTGAGTGCTACAGGCAGAGAACAGGAGAGACCAAATAGCCACCAGTGTTGAGTGATTTGCCTCTCAGCTGGACCACTATTAAATTTTGGGAATTAGGATTTCACAAAGAAAACTGACTTATCCCTTCTAAATACCCTTTCCATTATAGATGAGGTCAAATCAATAAAGGTAAATCATTTTACTACCATATACCACTCACAGCCATTAGCTGCACTGATATCATTAGTGAATGTTCTTGCCACATTTCACTATGTGTTTCAGAGCCTCTCTGTTCATTACTAATAAGACGAGGAAGACTTTGTAGCATCTTAGAGACTAACCAGTTTATTTCAGCATAAGCTTTTGTGGGCTATAGCCCACTTCATCGGATGCATAGAATGGAACAGAAGTAAGATGCATTTATACACACAGAAAGAAAAAGGGGAAAAAAAGTTGTACATTAGCATACCAATTCTAAGAGGCTGTTTAATTTGGATGGGCCTTTATCAGTAGGATAAAAAAAATACCTTTTGGAATGGATCTCTGTGTCTTGCAGGAGATAACAACTATTGAAGGTAAATTAACTAGGGAAATGCAATCAATTAGTGTAATGAGAGAGCCATTCGCAAGTTCTATTTAGCCCTTGAGTTCTATTTAGCCCTTGGTTTATTGTGTCCAATTTGTCAATTAATTCCAGTTCCTCAGTTTCTCATTGGAGTCTGTTTTGGAAGACTATCCCGAAAGATGATTCCTCACTCTCACAGATCTTGGGAGACAGACCAGTCCTCACTTGCAGACAGCCCCCCAACCTGAAACAAATACTCACCAGCAACCGCACACCACACAACAAAAACCGTAACCCAGGTACCTATCCTTGTAACAAGGCCCGATGCCAACTCTGTCCTCATATCCATTCAACTGACACCATCATAGGACCTACTCACATCAGCCACACCATCAGAGGCTCATTCACCTGCACATCGACCAATGTGATATATGCCATTATGTGCCAGCAATGCCCCTCTGCTATGTACATTGGCCAAACCGGCCAGTCTCTACGCAAAAGAATAAATGGACACAAATCTGACATCAGGAATCATAACATCAAAAACCAGTAGGAGAACACTTCAGTCTTCCTGGCCAATCCATTAAAGACTTGATGGTGTCAATTTTGAAACAGAAAAACTTCCAAAACAGACTCCAACGAGAAACTGAGGAACTGGAATTAATTTTCAAATTGGATACAATAAACCAAGGGCTAAATAGAACTTGCGAATGGTTCTTTCATTACACTAACTGATTGCATTTCTCTAGTTAATTTACCTTTGATAGTTGTTATCTCCTGCCAGACACAGAAATCCATTCCAAAAGGTATTTTTTTTATCCTACTGATAAAGGCCCATCCAAATTAAACATCCTTTTAGAATTTGTATGCTAATGTACAACTTTTTTTATTTTATATTTTTGCTTTCTGTGTGTATAAATGCATCTTACTTCTGTTCCATTCTATGCATCCGATGAAGTGAGCTATAGCCCACGAAAGCTTATCTTGAAATAAGCTGGTTAATCTCTAAGATACTACAAAGTCTTCCTCGTTCTATTTACGGATACAGACTAACACGGCTGCTAATCTTAAATCTGTTCATTACTGACATTGTTTGCAGGAGATACCATCGTTCATTCATTTGCTGCAGTAAGAGCAGTTTGAAAACTATCATTCTACCCACCAAAAGGAAGCCTGGTCCCTTCTTTTAACTATTATTTGGGGCTTCTCAGTTATGGATCTTAATAATCTGGATCTCAGACAACAGGCAGTGCATTTTTTTCCACAGTAGTCCATTGGAGAAGACAGTCTGGCTCATGATCCCTTGAGCTCTGTACAGCAACCTGGAGTAGGGAGAAGGCTGAAAGACACAGTATTGCATCAGAAGTCTGATGGGGCATAAAAGTACCGTATTTTCCGGCATATAAGACGACTTTTTAACCCTGGGAAATTGTCTCAAAAGTCGGGGGTCATCTTATACGCCGGGTATAGTCTTATAGGGCGGGTGCTCCGCTCGCCCGGTGGCGCGGGGTTGCCCCTCCCCCCGGGACTCAGCGCGGGGGTGGGGTGAGGCGAATGACACCAGGGACACGGACGGGAGCGCCTGGCTCCGGCTAGTCCCGGCTGTACATGAGGCGCCCGCAGCCCGGGCGGGGCGCGGCGCAGCGACCCACGCGGCTGCACCAATTTTCCATGGAGTTCTCCCTCGTGAGTCCGGTAACTGCCCCTGCCCCCCACGGCGCCCCCCTCACCCAGCCGCCCCGGCGCCCCTCGTCACCAAATGTCCCTGGGCCCGCGGCTCCCCCGCGCTGCCTTTCACTGGCTCCCCTCGCTTCCCCCGCGCTGCCTTTCACCGGCTCCCCTCGCTTCCCTGTCACCAGACCCCGCTGTGTGCCCCCCCCCCGTCCCCCTCACCGGCTCTCTGGTCCCTCCCCGTTCCTCCCCCCTCCGCTCCCACTCAGCAAATCTCCCTCCCCCGGGCTTCACCTCGCCAGGTCCCGCCCTCCGGCTCCCTCCCTCTGCTCCAGAGCTCCTACTCCTCGTTTTCCTTCTTCAGAACCTGAGCTCCCCCGTCACCAGACCCCACCCCCTCGGTTCCCCAGCCCACGCTCACCAGGACCGTCACTCTTGTGCCCCCCGGGGCTTCCCCTTCTTCACTCCACAGTCTGTAGTTCCCCCATCCTCTGCCCCCCCCCCCCGGGGTGCTCTCCCCTCCCCCAATACTCTGTGTCCTCTCATGGGATTCGCCTCCCCCCCCCCCCCCCCACTCACCACATCATCTGTGTTCCCCCCAGGACTCTGTCGCTCCTCCCCAACAGACCCTCTGTGTCCTCCCCTCCACCCAACCCTCTGTGCCCCTTCTTGGGGCTTCCCCCTCCACTTGACCCTCTGTGCCCCCCCCCCGTCCTCCCAACCTGATCCTCTGTGACTTCCCTAGGGCACTGTCCCCTCCCCCATACCCAATCCTCTGTGCATCTGTGCCTTCCCCTGGGACTCTTTGCTCCTCCCACCAGACCCTCTGCACCCCTCTTGGGGTGCTCTCCCCCCCACCCCGACTCTCCTTCCCACCCCAATCCTCTTCCCACCCCCCAGGCTCTCCTGTTCCCCTCACCGATCCTCTCTGCCAACCCCCTCCACTCCACCCGGACTCTCCCTTCCCCCTCATCCGATTCTCTGTGTCATCCCCCTTCGCCCCACTCTGTGACTTCCTTGCGCTCTGCCCCCCAACCCTTTGTGCCCCCCAGTGCACTTTCTCCCCCATCACCCAATCCTCTGTGCTCCCTCCATACCAGATCCTCTCCCCCCATGTTGCCCATCACCAGGACCCCTTTCTCTAACTCTAACTAAAATATTTTACTACAGTATTTGGTTCAGAATCTTTTTTTTATAGATTTTCCTCCTTTAAAATTAGGTGCGTCTTATATGCCGGAGCGTCTTATATGGCGAAAAATACGGTACGTTTCCAGCCCTTTCACTAGCTCATCTATCTTGAAAATATAAAAGGAGAGGAATAGATATCAGCCAATGAATGGGTTAAAGGTTTGTCACTGATTTAGCTAAGTGACTTTATGTAAACCAGGATATGTAGCTGGTGCTGGGTTTCCCCAATTTAAATAGTTGCTCTGCAAATATTGTCTTGCCCTTGTCTTCAACTGGGTCTTTACTTCATAGACTAGCTCTGAACAACATCCTTGAGCTTTCTATCTGCAGGTGACAAACAGCCATGCAAACTGGATTGGCAGGAAAACAAAGAAGGCTTTCATCTCATCATTGCACAAGGTACTTACAGTAACTTCTCTAGGAAGAAAAGATTACGCATCAACATTGTGAGCATAAAGGCAATTTAAAAGAGATGTTAAGAAACTTCATGTCAGAAAAATATAGAACATCTGCAAACAGACAAGTATTCAGTAATATGTTGCATCTATGATCTTGGAGAAAAGAGTCTGTTCTTGTGCAGTGACAAGACTTTAACATATCTTGGAGGGCTTTTTTAGCAGACTAAGCTGCTCTTTGTGGTCAGGAAGATAAAAAGTGGCTGCATGCAGGGCTTCAGGAGTGAGTTTTACTTCTTCTGAAAACAATGCATTGTGTCAGGACCATGGACCTGCTTCTCCTCTGCCTTACACCTCATCTAGACATTTACTCCAGTGCCTAGGCCACTGTTCTGATGTAGGAGTGTGATGACCGCTATCTTGGCCCACACACCAGGGACCTCCAAAGCTAAACACAGAAGATGGAATCCTGGCCTCATTGAAGTCAATGGGAGTTTTGCCTTTCTCTTCAATGGGACCAGGCTTCACCCTTGAGTCTCTGCGGCTTGAGTTAAAGAAGCAAGTTGTGCAGCTGTGGGCAGTACCAGACTCACATCCTCGGTGGATCAGGCACAGAGAGGGACACGTAGCACACATAGTGAGCTGTGGGCTACTGTGGAAGCACAATGTTGAAGCTGCAGGAACAGAAATACTAAATAAAAATATTCATGCGTGGACCATTAAACAATCTGTTGGATTGAACTGTACTTGTCTATTTTTTTATTCAGTAGAGACTATTTATATTTCTGCTACTAAAGTTTGAAATCTGTTTTCTGAACGTACAGAAAGCAGGCCATTACATTTCACATTCACTTGCTAACAGGAATATCTAAAAACCTCCTACTAAGGAAAATTTCCATAACTTTCTTCATTGAAAACATAGCGATTTCCATTGCTGGGTCCATCCCACTGGAGTTCGGTAGCACTTCCACATCCCAGCAGGGCTTGCTCAGTGCGCGCTGCAGGTGGATCACTGAGCTGTCTGTAAGGGTGCTGTCACTTGATTTGTAAAGATCTACAGAATCCTCATTTCAATGGTATCATCCTCTGTGCATGGGAGGGGGAACGTGCTCCCCTCCCCCCACTCCAGAGTTGTCAGCTCCTCCAGTTGCTGGACATTTTGTTAATACAGTGTTAGATATGGATCACATTGGGCATCATTCGAAAGCCCTTTCTCTCACAAACATAACAGAACCAAACATGATAAACATAAGACAATTATGTAGCTATATATTTTTTAAAATGTTTTAAACTCAACCTTTAAAAAGTATTCTTTAACACAGGGATGCATTGTCTACTGTGGCAGGGTGGGCTTGACCCAGCCTGCCGCCCCTTTAAGAAGGAGAAAAGCCCTCTGCAAACCCCCGGTGCAGAAGCCTAATTAGCCACCTGGGCTGCAGAGGGCTCAGGCTTGATGAGTGGCACCTGGCAGCCTCCTCAGGGGGATAAAAGGCCTGCCAGGAAGCAATCCCAGTGTGGTGGGGATGGTATAGAGTGAGGTGGTGGTTTGAGCTATTCAGAGCTGTGTGTTTGGAGTTGTAAACTGGACTATATAGAGTCTGTAGAGCTGTAAGCTATAGAGCTGTGAACTGTAGAGTTGTATGCAGAGCTGTAGAGCTGAACTATATAGAGTTGAAGACTGAATTGTACAAAGCTGTATATATTGGTGGTGGGGCCTGCACTGTGAATTAAAGAGCACTGTTTGGAGCAAAGAAGGGTTTCCTGCCTGTTCCTGCGAGGGGTGAGAGAGGCGATCTGTCACACTACATTAAAAAGACACATCTTTTATACTAATAATGTTGTGCTGATGACTGCCATGAAGTGGGTCTGTCCATCCAAAGACACAGAGTTGGGTAAAGTTGATGGGTGTGCTAAACACCCTTCTTTCAAGCTCAGAAGAATGAGCAATTAAGTCTTTGTATGTAGCAAGAGAGCAGGAAACATTGGAAGCTACTGTTCAAGGTTATACCATTCAAGGTCTAATCAGAACTAAGCCAGATGGACAGAGAGGTGCTGATTGAAAATGCAGGGGCTAGTGTGTGAGAGAGGCAGAAAAGCCATTGGAGAAAAAGTTGTGACTCTGAGAGGAAGGGTGACCCTGGGAGGAAGCAGAGAGACAGAGCTTTTGGGGCACAGAACTTACTGAAGAGGTAGACGTGGGGATTTCTGAGCATGCAAACTGGTGGCCGCTGTTTTTTGTAAATAAACAGGACTGCATCAAAGAAACACCTGACTCATACCATCACTTTCTCCCCCTAATAGAAACATTCCAGCAAGGCTCCAACTATTGGCTAACTGATCTGCGCAAGAGTGACAACAATAAAGTATAGTGTGTATCTGCTATTCTGGTTAAATTTCCCTTTTCCTTGTTGCCCCTGCTGCTCAAAGACAGGACACGTGCTACTCCTGGCAATAAATAATGTTCATGGTTAAGCTGGTTGCTTCTCTATCTCCCCCCTCACTCCCCCAGCCCCTCCGTGGGTGGATTTTGTCTTCCCCATTCACTCTGCAGACTAAGCTAAAGATCTCTGCAGCACCCAAAAATACGTGGGGTTTGCTCATCATGTGGGTTATTACCAGAACAACTGTAACATGAAAGTGGGGATAGGGACATCCTGAACCTGGGACATAATGAGGGTGGCAGCTTGGAAGTGCTGTTTGACCCAGTCTGCTGAGTCCAGGGACATATTAGGGGTCAGCTTGGGAGTGCTGATTAACCCGGTCTTCTCAGATGTGTGTGTGTGTGTGTGTGTACATGTTTGTGTGTGTGTGTGTGATTCTGGGGCTGGAAGAACCCAGCCCTGGAGAACCTAGGTCCTGCAGGATAGCTCCACTGGGAGGGAACTTGCAGAAGGGGAAAGTAGAACTCCGTGTGAGAACACAAGTAACACAAGCAGTACATTGATAGAAGTACAGACACCCCCCCACACACACACACAGAAGAGTAACCCTAATAAATGAGCATACCCCAAAGTAACGGGCAAATCTGGTAACATAAAGAGCATAAGTGTATGTCCCTTCCTGCCATCAATTGCTTTCCCCAAGTTTTGACTGTACTTCTACTTAATTAACCTGGCTTTGTCATTTAGGGGATGTTCAGGCAGTAAAATAGGACTGAGTGTGAATTATAGTGCAATAATTCATGCCTTGAACATTGTCAGACACAAAACTGAAAGCCGAGTGCCATCGATGCAACTAGGCATGAATTATTGCACCATAATTCAAGCCCTGAGGAAACAATAAGGGACTAGCCAGACACTATCAATATGTGGGGGGACACACATTGAGTGAGGCAGTGGTGCTGAATGAAAAAGAAAAATTGTGCTATTTGGGGCATTTCTTTCTGTCTCAAGACATGTTTTCTCTGCAGAGGAGCGAGGGAAACGCACAGGGCCTGGCTTAATCTAGAACTCCTTTAAGGGAAAAACTGCTTGTGTGCAGACCAGATGTCATTTGGAGCTGTTCAGTTCTCCATCTCTGTTTTGAATATGTCATTCCAAAGAACTATAAAACACTTTATAAACTTAGGACAAACGATAGGCAAAAATTGCTTCATCTGCCATGGAAAGAGTCAGAGCTCACGAGGAGGAGGAGACAGAAGGAACATCTGAACTAGAGGTGTGACTTGCAAGAGGAATTCATTTATATCACAGGTGTAGGTCAAAGCAGGTGCAGACATGGTGACAGTCATGGTCTGCAGTGTCGAACTTCCATACAGCTCTCACCCAACAGAGATGCTGTGCCCAGGTAGTAATAAAGGACACAGAGCAGACAAGGGGCCAGTTTGCAAGGATCAAATGAGGACACAGGAGGTAGCAGAACTTGCCTGGGAGCTCTCTCTGCAGTGTGTGGCAAAGAGCAGGGAAACCCGCATTTAGAACAGATGCTGTGGCAAAGTCAAGCTGTGCTCCCCACCTCACTGGAAAAAGAGGCTATTAGTCAGAATGGCCAGGGATGCAAGTTCTTGCTCTGGGCATCCCCAGCCACTGTTTCCCAGAAGCTGAGAGTGGACGACAGGGGATGGATCACTTGATAACTGCCCTTTTCTGTTCATTCCCTCTGAAGCACCTGGCATTGGCAATTGCTGGAAGATGGGATCCTGGACTAGCTGGACCATTGGTCTGATCCTGTGGATGTTCTTAGGTTCCTATGGGCAGGTATGCTGCACAAGATGCTGACTGGCACTGTTGCTAACACAGGGCTGTTGGACTTTCTGCCTAGTTCCTGTTACCATGTGGCCTTGAAACACAGGAGGGCATATCTGAAAATCACATCAGCTGTCTGCTGCTGGACCAAACTAGAAGGCAATCTTGAAGGGTGGGCTGGTTTTTATGTCCTCAGCAAACATCAAGGCAGCAGCTGTGGATCAAAGGGAGCTATCCGATGGCGTGGAAGGGCCTGAACATGACATTCCTCACCAAATCCTCAGTGCTGCGGTAGAGGAGGAACTCAATAAAACCCAGCCACTGGTACAATCAAGAGCCTAGGTTTGTAGCACAGCTATTCATGTTCGTGAGCTAGGAAGGCTAAACCTAGGAGTCAATAATCCCCTGATGCAGCAACGCTGCCTCCAAGTCCTCCCTCCCACTCCCACGTTGCAAATACTGTAGGGAATGACTTTGCATGTATTTGGAGAACCATGGTAAGTGACGGGGCAAGATGCCTTTGCTCAACCCTACCTTTCCAGTTGTTTCCTGCTTCCCTGTCCTGCCCCTCTTCCCCTTTCACCATCACACAAACAGAGGTACAGCTTAGCTGCTGCAGAAAGGTTCAAAGCTTCACTTCCTGTGAGCCAAGCAGTGAGGTGCTTGGAAAAAATATTGTCCCACTGCTATGTGCTTGTAACATTGTGATGTGACTCACCAGCATAGCGCCTCCTGCTGGTCGTCTCTGAATTAGCTCTTTCCAGATCGGAGCGCCCTCTGCAGGCCGGTGTCTCGCCTGCCACTGGCCCCTATCTCCCTCCTGGACCTTGGTGCCCTTTGCACTGGGGTTCTGCCCACCACAGCACCCTCAAGCTCTGGACTCCCCTCTCAGGGAACCCCCACCCCTATTCCCATCTCGCCTCAGTGGCTACTGCCAGTCAACATCTAGCCCCCCGCTCACTGGGCAGACTGCACTCTGTAATGGTCACTCAGCATTGGCAAGAGGGGCAGGGCCTGCTGCCTCTGCTTAGCCCCAGGTAGACTTCTGCAACCCCAAGTACCTCTGTAGGTTTGCACAAGGCCCTGCAGCCTGGGGAGTTGCCAGGCTGGAGCTCCCCAGCCCTGCTCCACTTCAGGTACCCCAGTGACGAGAACATATTAAACTGAGAGGGTGAAGACTTTAAAGAAAGAAATTTTAAATTGTTTATATACCAATATTAGGAGCCTATATATAAGAAAGAGGAAGTGGAAGTTCTCATTGTTAGGAAGAAAATTGATGTAATTGGCATTACCAAAACCTTGTGTGGTGCTTCACAGGATTGGAATGTCAAAATCACCAGTAACAACGTTTTTACGGAGAACAAAGTGGGGAAAAACATGTAAGGGGGGGGGTTGGTGTTCATTAAAGACAATATTATCAGATATAGAATTCACAACTAAGAACCACAGGATATTGAATGAATGTGGATCTATGTGCTAACTAGAAAATACCAGGACGGGGAACTTCTACCAGCCTTTGAAACACCACAAAATCAAAACAGAATGAGTGGCTTCTTTAAAAAATGTCTCTAATATGAGGAAAGAAATATGTTATAAAGGGAATTTCACTAAGGTACTCATATACTGGAGAGCTTAGGCATCTATGGGCAAAACGTCATTGCAGATAGTTAATTTTCCATCACGAAATCTATTGCACCCAAAATAGGGAACATATTTAGATCTCATTATGATGGAGTCTATACTGAACCACTACGGAAGTAGCACTGTAACGGAATTATAGAATATCAGGGTTGGAAGGGACCTCAGGAGGTTCTAATCCCTGCTCAAAGCAGGACCAATCCCCCACTAAATCATTAAATAGAATATCCTAGGTGGAGGAAAAATCCAAAGAAATTCATTGTAGAATCATTTCACTTCAAAAAGGATTACTAGCATAACTGGGTTCCCAGGAGATGAGGCGGGAGCACTGGTCTGACCCACTTTGTCCACTCACTGGAGTGGCCAGTGGCAGGGGTAGCCAGGTGGGCTGCTTCCGCCTTCAGACAGGTGACACGCTGTCCTGCAGCTGAACCGAAGTGCACTGCCAGGTGGCAGAGAGCCCAGAGCCAGCAGTGACAGGGACCTTAGCACACCTGGCAGCGTGTCAGTCCCATCATCGGGAGGTCCTGAGTTGGATCCTCAGAGAAGGCCAATTGAGCCTTTTCCCAGGGCTCTTGGCCCTTCCGGCCGACCGTCCCCTGCAGCCAGCTGGAGTGCAGAGGTCCCTGTGTTGCACTTTACCACATGGATGAATGGATGGAGGGTGTGTGGGTCCCACACCTGTGAGCAGCGACTGCCAAGCCACCTGCTATGTCTTCTCCCTGATGGTCTAGGAGTCAGGAGTCTGCATTGTCACTGCTACACCTGGGTTCAATTCCTGCTCAGGGAACCTTTGTCCCTTTAGAAGCCTTGAGCCGGCTGCCCCAGCTCTTCCATGTAGTGTATTCTAAAGTTGTCTTTCTCCTGTTCAAGTGTCTCTTTCTTTTCTCCTTCATTCACCTTCCCTCATGCTGCCTTTCAAACTCTAATGTCCTCCTGGGCCTGCCCTTGAAGGGCTTTGACCTGACCTCTGGCCACTTCTGGCACTGCTGGCCGGCTCACACATGGCCCTAGCTGGTCTTGGGTCCATGCACAGAAGAAACACCTTGCCCCCTACGCCCTGGTTGTCTAGTGGCCAGGATTTGGTGTTCTCACTGCCATGGTCCAGGTTTGATTCCTGGTCAGGGAAGCTTTCCCTTTCCCAACCCTCTTGACCCAGGGGAGGGGGGTGCAAGTACAATAAGAAGGGGGAGCAGTTGGTCCTGTAATCAGTGAGGGGAGATGCGCTTCTTCATTTAGTCCTACAAGGAATAGAAAACTGGAAGTCAAAGCCAAGTGAGGAAAATGGAAAGGAGCATGAACTCTGGCAAGTCAAGTATAAAGGGAGCATGAGGCAGGCCAAGCATGTATTTGAAGAGCTACATGGCACTACTGAGTCAGACCAAAGGTCCATCTAGCTCAGTATCTTGTCTTCTGACAGTGGCCAATGCCAGGTGCCCCAGAAGGAATGAACAGAACAGGTGATCCATCCTTTGTTGCTCATTCCCAACTTCTGGCAAACAGAGGCTAGGGACACCATTCCTGCCATCCTGGCTAACAGCCATTGATGGGCCACCATGAATTTAGCTAGCTCTTTTTTGAACCCTTCTTAGCGCAGCTGGCAGCTCGTCAGTCTCATAATCTGTAGGTCCAGAGTTCAATCCTCAGAGAAGGCAGGCTGAGCCTTTTACCTTGGCCCTTCTGGCCGACCATCCCCTGTGGTCAGTTGGAGTGCAGAGGTTCCTGTGCTGTGCTTTACCACAGGGTGGGCCCACACATGGATCCTAGCTTGCCAACTGCAGAAGTGTAGAGTATTAGAGTGACATCTCATGACTTGGGTCCACACAGGTAGCAAGCACTCTGTCCTGTTGTCCAGCTGCACCTCGTAGAATGTTCCTTCTGTTCTTATCATAGAATCCCCAACAAGGATCATATATCTTCCTTAGACAGTTGGAAATCTCTTTGTGGGCGAGTTTGGTTGTATTTTCAATCATCAGCAAGTTCTCAGCATGAAAACTGCAGAAATTGTCTCTGAAGATCCAATTGGTCAAAAGAAATAGGTATAGAGGTTCAAGTCAGGAAGTCCTGCATTCAAATTCTGGCTCTTCCATTAATTCAATGGAACAATGGGGGCAATGGATCAGTGCTCTCATTATGCATCCCATATGTACCCAGTTCATACCGGGGAAACTGATGATCCAACCTGCAGACCGCATTCAAAGTCCTTTCGAGAACTGTGTCATTTGACAGCTGATATTCCTGTTGCAATTCCACCCCATAATGTTTGAGCCATGAGGCTTTCCCTGATAATACTACAGCTCAACGTTGGGGAATTGTTAGCAGCAAAACACAGCATTATCAGCCATTTATCCTGTCCTTATGGCACTGACATCATCTGCTTGCAAGAGATGTTGGCCAAAGACAATATCATACATCACTAGCGACTGCCCCCTAACCAGATTTGTTGGTGGTTTGAGGCTCTGAATTTCACTGATGAGGCTGCCACAAATGGGGTTGCCAAGTCCCCCATCCAGTAAGAAGATTTATTCAATATATGGCTTTGTGCAAGTTGCTTTGTTTTTCTGTCTTGTTTTCTCCATCGTAAAAATGGAGGTGATGATAATACTCTCCTAATTCAAAGTGGAGTTCTGAATTCATTGCAAGATTTGGATGGTATGTAATAAATAAGGAATGAGCTACTCATTGATTGTGAGGACAGAAACAAATATTGAACAAGATGTCTCATTCACTGAGCATGGTACACTTCATCAACCAAAGCAGGGATCCTGTGGGAAACAAATAAATGATGTAATCAAAGACTGTCATAAGGTATATGCAGACGAATTAAGGTTTCATTGGCATCTTAAATTCTGTCACTTCTACCCATTTTAGTATTTGAATTCACCACCTTAGAAATAGTCTTTAAACATATTTTATTTTTGTATGATGTGCCAGGGTTTTTACAAAGACAAATGAAATAAACAACTTCTATTTTGTGTAACTTTAGCAACCCTCACATCCTACATAATAGCCAGGGACTTTCAGCATTGCAGCAAGGCCTCTATCTTACCAAACTACATTAGCTAGTGAGACAAGGTAGGAGGGGTAATGTCTTTTATTGGTGAGAGACGCAAGTTTTCAAGCCACACAGAACTCTTCTTCAGGTTTGGGACAGGTACTGCCAGCATCACAGCACATTTGAAGGTGGATCAGAGTATTTATCATAAGTAGATAGCACATATTGTAAAAGGACCATTCAAGGTAGAGTGACATGTTAACAATTCGTCGGTCACAGGACAAAAAGAGGGCGTTAGAGGGATACAGACTGCTGTAATAAACCATAAAGGATGTCTCAGGTTCAGTCCATGATTTTTAGTATCTAGTAGAGTAATGAATTTAAGCTCCCAGGCTTCTATTTTGAACATGTTGTGCAGGCTTCCTTTGAGGATGGCGACTGCTCGGTCTGATATAGATTGATCTCTTTGCTTCACAGTTTGGATACTTACTGTAATATTTAAAAAAGGGGGGGAAGATTTAATGAACAGAAGCTGAAATTAAAAGCACTCACTTAAAGATTCCTTCAGAAATTGTTGGCTGGTCCTTTAAAATCAACTCTTTCTGATCCTTCTTCACTCTCCCTCATTCTATTCCTTCCATGAGTTCGTTCACAGCTCCTGAAATGTGTTTTCTTAGGCCTGGTCTACAATATGCAGTTACTTCGGAATTAGCCGAATTAATTCGAAATAAAACTGATTTGCCCACACGATCAAACTGGTTTTTTCAATCTTTAATCTAGCTTCTGTACTCCACCTCAGCAAGGGGAGTAGCGCTAAAATCGAGATCGCATTTCTGGATTAGAGGTGCTGTGGATGCAATTCGATGTTATTAGCCTCCTGGAGCTATCCCACAATGCTCCACTGTGACCGCTCTGGACAACACTCTCAACTCCAATGTACTAGCCAGGTAGACAGGAAAAGCCCCGGGAAATTTTGAATTTCATTTCCTGTTTGGCCACCATGGTGAGCTCATCAGTACAGGTGCCTGTGCCCAGTCCACCATCACAGGCGGCCATGCAGAGTCCAGCATCACAAGAGACTACGCAGTCCCAGATTCGCAGACGAGCTCCAGCGTGGTCAGAACGGGAGGTCCTGGATCTCATAGCATGCCGGGGAGAGGAAATGGTTATGGAAGAACTGTGTTAAAAAAAGAAATGCAAATACGTACGGTAAAGTCTCCAGGGCCATGACTGAAAGGGGCTACTCCAGGGACACAGAGCAGTGTCAAGTAAAAATCAAGGAGCTCAGGCAAAGGTACCAAAAAGTCAGGGAGGCGAACGGGCATTCTGGGTCACAGCCCCAGACATGCCACTTCTACCAGGAGCTGCATGCAATTATGGGGGGTGATGCCACCACTACCCCCACCACTGTCCATGGACACCAGCAAGAGATGAATCACATGGAGTGAGAAGGATGAGTTTCTAGAGGACAAAAAGGAGGAGGAGGACAGTACACAGGCTGCAAGTGGTGAATCCATTCTCCCCGCTAGCCGGGAACTGTTCTTAACACTGAAGCCAATACCCTCCACCTCATCCCAAGGCGGACTCCCGGACCTCGACACTGGAGAGGGCACTTCTGGTGAGTGTTCTTTTTAAGTACAATACAGGGTTTAAAAGCAAGGTTCTTTGATTCATTTGCCCTGAAGACTTAGGATGCATTCGCCTCCAGTACAGCTACTGGAAAAATCTGTTAACGTGTCTGGGGATGGAGCATGAACAGGAACATCTCCGTGAAGCTCTCCTGAAGGTACTCTGAAAGTCTTTGCAGTAGGTTTCTGGGTAGGGCTGCCTTATTCCACCCTCCATGGTAGGGCACTTTACACTGTCTGTGTTAGCCTCATGAAACTGATATCATTCAAGAGGGGAATTTGTGTAAGGGAACAATCAGAGGTGTCTGTTCACGCTGGGGTGTCCGCGCTTGGCTGAGGCCTGATCAGAACCACGTGGGGGGAGAAACCCAGCCATGCTGGGTTGTTCGCATTTACTTTACAGGGCTCAAAGCCTGATTGGGTGGGGATGGGGTACTCTTTTCAGGCGGGGTGTTGGCGTTGTGCTTAAAAGGCAGGGAGACAGGGGGGGAGGGTTGTGTGTGAAGCGATCATCCCAGAGAAACCGTAGGCCAGGCCCTCCTTTTAAATAAGAAAAGGCCCATGCATTGCTTTTTATGGGAAAGGGGGGTGCAGCATTCCACAAGCATTGAACTGAATGCGGAAGAAGCAGAATCCCGCGTGCCTTACCATGGCTGCCTGCAAGCTAAATTCTGTTGCCCAGCCACACGTGATGTCATGCTCACACCAAAACTGGCAGGCACCTCCGTATAAGAGGCAAAATACGACCTTGTACAGAAAGCACATGTGCTGTGTATTATGAATTGCCTGTTTCACTGAGAAAGAGTCTCCCCTTTGTTCTCTAGAATGTATCTTTTAAAATTCTACCCTCCCTTTTTCTCCTCCCACAGGTGCCAATGTTTCAACGCCCCCCCCATCAACTCCACCCCAGAGGCTGGCCCAGATTAGAAGGCAGAAAAAAAACGCACTCGGGATGACATGTTCGCCGAGCTTATGAATTCCTCCCACACTGATAGGGCCCAGCTGCATGCGTGGAGGCAAACAATTACAGAGTCCTGTAAAGCCTTCAATGAACGCGAAGAGAGGAGGGACATGCGCAATGAGAGCAGGCAGGATGCTATGCTCAAACTCATGGGGAACAAACTGACATGCTTCTCTGTCTGGTGAATCTAATGCGGGAAAAGCACAGACTGCTCCTGCAGCCCCTGTACAACCACCCTCCCTCCTCCCCAAGTTCCATAGCCTCCTCACCCAGAGGCCCAAGAACACACGGAGTGGGGGAGGCTACGGGGACCCACACAGTCAACCCCAGAGGATTTCCCAAGCAGTAGAAGGCTGGAATATCCAAGATTTTAATTTGGCTTCTGGACTTGTGCTTCCCAACCCCCTAACCCTTCCTTACCTACCAACACCCCCCCCCCCCCGACCCAAGATACCTTCTGATTTCTCTTAATGTGTTGTTTAACAATTAATAAAGAATGGTTTTAAACAATAGTGACTTTATTTCCCTTCATATATGTATGGGGCAGGTAACTTCAAGAGAAAAAAACACAACTGTCACTCTGTGCCGTGACCAGTCAGGAAACTGGCTTTCAAAGTTTCTCTGATGCGCATCACTCACTGCTGCTCTCTTCTAGTCGCCCTGTTGTCTGTCTCTGTGAAATTGGCCGCAGGTGATTTGCCTTAACCTCACCCACCCACCCACATAACTGTCTCCCCATTACTCTCACAGATATTGTGGAGCACACAACAAGCAGCAATTACAATTGGAATATTGATTTTGCTGAGATCTAACCTAGTCAGCAAACAGCGCCAGCAAGCTTTCAAACGTCCAAAAGTACATTCTACCACCATTCTGCACTTGCTCAGCCTATAGTTGGACTGCTCCTTACTTCTGTCCAGGGTGCCTATGTATGGCTTCATGCGCCATGGCATTAAGGGGTAGGCTGGGTCCCCAAGGATAACTATGGGCATTTCAACATTCCCAACTGTAATTTTCTGGTCTGGGAAGTAAGTTCCTTCCTGCAGCTGTTCAAACAGACCAGAGTTCCTGAAGATGCATCATGCACCTTTCCTGGCCATGCCACGTTGATGTCGGTGAAACGTCCCTTGTGATCCACCAGTGCTTGCAGCACCATGGAAAAGTACCCCTTGTGGTTTACGTACTATCCCGGTGCCAAATAGAGATATGCATTCCGTTGTGGCAGGGTGCTGGCCAGGAGTGCCTGAGCCAGCCCTGCAGGCCCTTTAAGAGGAAGGAAAGCCTCTGCAAACCTCCCTGCAAGAGAAGCTTAATCAGCCACCTGGGCTGCAGAGGGATCAGCCTGATGGGTTGCACCTGGAAGCCTCCTCAGGGGGATAAAAGCCTGCCAGGTAGGAAGCCCAGGGCGGTGGTGTGATAGAGGAGTGGTAGAGGAGTAGAGAGAAGGAGATAAACTGTAGAGCTGTGTATAGTAGGTGGTGGGGTTGCACAAGCTGCACTGTGAATAAAGAGCACTGGTGAGTCAAAGAAGAGTCTCCTGCCTGTTTGTGGAGTGGGGCAAGAAGCCGATCTCTTACACCGTCTATCGCCCCGCCGCAGTTAGGGAACCCCAGAGCATTAAAGCCATCCACAAAGGTCTGCACATTTCCCAAAGTTACTTGATAGAAGCTGGTCAACGATTGTGTTGGCTACTTGTAGCACAGCAACCCCCACAGTAGATTTTCCCACTCCAGATTGATTCCTGACTTAGCTGTTGGACGTTGCAAGCTTCCACAGGGCTATGATTACTCGCTTCTCAACTGTGAGGGCTGCTCTCATTTTGGTGTCTTTGTGCTTCAGGGCAGGGGACAGCAATTAACAAAGTTCCATAAATGTGGCTCTACGCATGCGAAAGTTTTGCAGCCACTGGGAATCATCCCAGACCTGAAACACTAGGCGATCCCACCAGTCAGTGCTTGGGCCCAGAATCAACATTCCACGGCATGAACCTAGCCCAATATCACCATGATGTCCCAATTGCCACAGGGCTTTCTTCTAAGAACGTCTGTGTCCATGTCCTCATCACTATTGTGATTGTGCTGTTGTCACTTCCTTGGCTAGTTTTTCAGGTTCTGCAAATACTGCTGGACAATGCAGGAGGTATTTACAATGGTCGCAAGTGCAGTGGTGAGCTGAGCGGGCTCCATGCTTGCTATGATATGGCGCGAGTTGTGAGTTTAATCCTTGAGGGGGCCATTTAGGGATATGGGGCAAAAAAATCTGTTGGGTGATTTAATTGGGGATTGGTCCTGCTTTGAGTAGGAGGTTGGACTAGATGATCTCCTGAGGTCCCTTCCAACCCGGATATTCTATAAAAGCTCAGAGACCGGAGAAAAAATAAATGGGATTCTTAATTAAATTGAATTCATACACTGAGTAATAGATTTGGTTGAAAATCCCCCACAGATTCAAATGTTATCCACATACTAGGCGCTATAAGAACATAAGAACATAAGAACGGCCATACTGGGTCAGACCAAAGGTCCATCTAGCCCAGCATCCTGTCTACCGACAGTGGCCAATGCCAGGTACCCCGGAGTGAGTGAACCTAACAGGTATGATCGAGTGATCTCTCTCCTTCCATCCATCACCCCCCTCTGACAGACAGAGGCTAGGGACACCATTCCTTACCCATCCCGGCTAATAGCCATTTATGGACTTAGCCTCCATGAATTTATCCAGCTCTCTTTTAAACCCTGTTATAGTCCTAGCCTTCACAGCCTCCTCGGGTAAGGAGTTCCACAGGTTGACTGTGCGCTGTGTGAAGAAGAACTTCCTTTTATTTGTTTTAAACCCGCTGCACGCCAATTTCATTGAGTGGCCCCTAGTTCTTCTATTTTGGGAACAAGTAAATAACTTTTCCTTATTTACTTCCTCCACACCACTCATAATTTTATATACCTCTATCATATCCCCCCTTAGTCTCCTCTTTTCCAAGCTAAAAAGTCCTAGCCTCTTTAATCTCTCTTCATATGGGACCCGTTCCAAACCCCTAATCATTTTAGTTGCCCTTCTCTGAACCTTTTCTAGTGCCACTATATCCTTTTTGAGATGAGGAGACCACATTTGTACGCAGTATTCAAGATGTGGGCGCACCATGGATTTGTATAAGGGCAATAAGATATTCTCCGACTTATTCTCTATCCCTTTTTTAATGATTCCTAACATCCTGTTTGCTTTTTTGACTGCCGCTGCACACTGCGTGGATGCCTTCAGAGAACAATCCACAATGACTCCCAGGTCTTTTTCCTGATTGGTTGTAGCTAAATTAGCCCCCATCATATTGTATGTATAGTTGGGGTTATTTTTTCCAATGTGCATTACTTTACATTTATCCACATTAAATTTCATTTGCCATTTTGTTGCCCAATCACTTAAGTTTTGGTATGACACAAAACAAAGTTGAATTCCTGTATTAGGTGAAAAGCTGGATGCAATCTTAATATAGCATTCCCAGAGGAAAAATGGGTTCAATGCAGTTAAGGCTGAAAGCACATATCAATAATTTAAGGTAAAATACATTACAGGGATGTTGCAATTACTCTGAAACCAAGCATTATAAACCAAAGGAATTCAGAGTTAAAGTTATACTTAAAAGAAATAAAAAAAGTGATGGAACATGAATGACCGGAGGATTCTCTGTAACTTGAAGTCCTTAAACCAAGATTTGAGGACTTCAATAGCTCAGATGTAGGTGAGGGTTATACTGCAGGAATGGGTGGGTAAAATTCTGTGGCCTGTGTTGGGCAGGAGGTTAGACTAGATGATCATAATGGTCCCTTCTGACCTTAAAGTCTATGCGATCTTAACTCTGCATGCTGCAATAACCATTTAATTACTATTGAAGTATTTTAGTGGTTTTGATCCCAGATTAGATTAAACTGTTTTTAAAGACTTCTTTTCCCTCTTAGTGTGACTGCAGACTAAGGTTATTTGTGTGGCCTAATTTTGCTTTTCTACTGCCCTTGTACAATTATGGAATTTCCATCTGTGGCTCCACTTGGCTCCACCATCTTGGCAGATTTTTGCACTTAAAGCAGTAATTCAATCTCTTTGTTTCAGTGTATCCACCATAAAATTGCAGCAGTTACTCTTTGAGTATAGAATACATTTTCAAGAATTTAGAAGTAAATCCATTATTTATTAAAATTGGTTATTTAAAAAGTTTAATGCATGGAGTTTCATAGACTCATACAGGGCCGGCGACAGGGGGGTACAACGGGTAGAGCTGTACCGGGCCCCGGACTTGAGGGGGGGGCCCTGAAGTCCAGGGACCGGTACACAGCTCTACCCGTAGTTGTCCCCCCTGGGCACCGCATCTCCCTGGCTGCTCTTTCCCCGGCTGTGTCCAGCGCCTCAGCCGGCTGCTCATCCCGCGCCCCAGGAGCCGCCCCGAGGCACCCCCAGCTGCAGCGCTTCCCCCGCCCACCTGCATCAAGAGCCGTGCCAGCCCTTGGCGGGGGGGGGGAGGCCCCCCGGCACCACAGGATGCCGGCGGCTTCAGAGGACTGGCCGAGCGCTCCACTCCCGAGGCACCCCCAGCTGCAGCGCTTCCCCCGCGCACCTGCAAGAGCCGGGCCAGCCCTTGGTGGGCGGTGAGGGGTGGGGGGGCCCCCAAACGCTCAGAGTAGGGGGCCCCAAAATTTCTGTTGCCGGCCCTGGACTCATAGACTTTAAAGTCAGAAGAGACCCCATAAACCCAAATCAGCTGGCATAGGCCAGCTGTGGATTTTTAATGGCAGGGAAGACATTCTCTCTCTGTACATAGCTTATGAAGTTCTTTAGAGTTCTTTAAGATGAAATGCACTACAGAAATGTATCTACTTTGGTGTCATGGGGCATACCAAGCCCCATGCTGGTGCGGTAAGGATTAAGGAGCAAGTCTGAGCCCAGAAGGCTATGCCCAGCCACCTCTGCTGGGGATGTGCAGAGTGGAGGTTGAGCTCAAAAGAGAGAAGTTTAACTCAGTCTGGGCAAACAAAGCAGGAGAGCAGTTGTGTCTTGCAGGCTCCTGCGGAGAAGTTGCCATGGCCACAGGGGGTTCCCACAGGCCCTTCAACAGCAGAGACTGACAACAACGAGCTTCAGCTGAGAGAGGAGCATGACCAGAGAGGACTTCAGAGGGGTCTCCAAAGTGAACCAGTGGAAACAACAGAGGAACAGAAGCTGGAGTAGGAAGTAGCCCAGGGAGCAGGTGTAGGGGCACCTGCCCCCTAGGTTGCACCTTTTAAACATCTATTTACTGGGTCCTGTGTTGGAACCTGGTTGAGCAAGGAGGGCGTGAGTTCCACTACCCCCGGCCACAGACTCTTGCCACTTGGTGACACAGCCAAGAGTATTGCCACTAGGCGGTACTGTCAGGTTAGGCCACCCACCCCCCGCCATGTGGTAGAGAATGCCAGCAACGCCTGGGTCCTGTAAGGTAAAAGCAGCCATCTTTGACCACCCAAATACCAATCCTGTGACACCCAAATTCTCCCAGCAGGCAGGAAGGAGTGGGTGCAGCAGCAGTGACTATTGACCCTGGAAGAGGCCATGACTTTGAGGGAAAACTATATGGTAGCCTTCAGTCTGGCCTTGCCAACATCTTGGACGGTGCCCCAGACATCAAGACGCCAACCCCAACTGAGGACTGGACTAACAGGGGAGGCCAAGGGCAACTAAACTGGACATACCCTGAGGAGTCAGTCCTGCCCATAGGGGGAGACCTAACTACTGAGGCAGAATGGAGGGGGATATGCCTCACTAGGGGAATCCATAGCCCCAGGAGCGAGCCAGCTGCTGCTGACACTGAAGGGTATTTGCTTTGAGTGTGGCCAGGATGGGCATTTTAGGTCAGAGTGTCCTTCATGGACTGTAGCTACAGGCAGGCATGGACGGAAGGCACCAGAGCCTGTTTAATGAAGCCCCACCAAGATGCTGCTGCAAGTACGGATCATCAGTGCCAAAGTGACAGACTTGGTGGACTCCGGGTGTAGCCCCACAGTCATATGGAGAAACTTGGTGGAGAATGGACATGCTGTCTGTATATTTACTGTAGCAGAAAATAATGATACCTAGCAATATATATAGTCATTTTCATCATTAGTGCCCTCCAAGTAAGGGTATGTCTTCACTACCAATGCTAAAGCGCTGGTGTAGAAAAACCAGCCCCACAAGGGGAGTAGCTGCCAGCACAGCTCCCAGCACTGGTGCACTGTCACTTTACAGCACTGAAACTTGAATCATCCTGAGGGGTGTTTTTTCAGTACTGAGCAAGAAAGTTTCAGTGCTTGAAGGAGGGAGAGCTCAGTGGTTTGAGCATTGGCCTACTAAACCCAGGGTTGTGAATTCAGTCCTTGAGGGGGCCATTTAGGGACACAGGCAAAAATCTGTTGGATGATTTAACTGGGGATTGGTCTTGCTTTGAGCAGTGGGTTGGACTAGATGACCCTCAGCAAGTTTGCAGATGACACTAAACTGAGAGGAATGGTAGATACACTGGAGGGTAGGGATAGGATACAGAGGGACCTAGACAAATTAGAGGATTGGGCCAAAACAAATTTGATGAGGTTCAACAAGGAGAAGTGCAGAGTTCTGCACCTAGGACGGAAGAATCCCATGCACTGCTACAGACTAGGGACCAAATGATTAGGCAGCAGTTCTGCAGGAAAGGACCTAGGGGTTGTAGTGGATGAGAAGCTAGATATAAGTCAACAGTTTGCCCTTGTTGCCAAGAAGGCTAATGGCATTTTGGGCTGTATAAGTAGGGGCATTGCCAGCAGATCTAGGGATGTGATCATTCAACTCTATTCAACATTGGTGTGGCTTCATCTGGAGTACTGTGTCCAGTTTTGGGCCCCACACTACAAGAAGGACGTGAAAAATTGGAAAGAGTCCAGCGGAAGGCAAGAAAAATGATTAGGGGCCTGGAGCACATGACCTATGAGGAGAGGCTGAGAGAACTGGGATTGTTTATTCTGCAGAAGAGAAGACTGAGGGGAGATTTGATAGCTGCTTTCAACTACCTGAAAGGGGGTTCCAAAGAGGATGGATCAAGACTGTTCTCAGTGGTAGCAGATGATCGAACAAGGAGTAATGGTCTCAAGTTGCAGTAGGGAAGGTTTAGGTTGGATATTAGGAAAAACTTTTTCACTAGAAACGTGGTGAAGCACTGGAATGGATTACCTAGGGAGGTAGTGGAATCTCCTTCCTTAGAGGTTTTTAAGGTCAGGCTTGACAAAGCCGTGGCTGGGATGATTTAGTTGGGGATTGGTCCTGCTTTTAGCAGGGGGATGGTCTAGATGTCCTCCCGAGGTACTTTCCAACCCTAATATTCTATGAATGTCATAGAATCTATGATTCTATGACGTTCTGAGGTCCCTTCTAGCCCTGATATTCTATGAAAGTGGCAGTGTAGATGAGGCCTAACTGATGAGTCCTCAACCTCCCTGTAAGTTAGGTAAATATGCTTGCATCCGACGATGTGGGTATTAGCCCATGAAAGCTTATGCTCCAATACTTTAGTTAGTCTTTAAGGTGCCACAGGATTCTTTGTTACCTCTGCTATTCCAGACTAACACAGCTACCTCTCTGATTTAAGGCAGGGGAGTTACTCGATTTATCCAAGGTCAGTGAGGGTCTAGATGGGATTAGAACCCAAGAATTCCTTAGTGCTACTCCCATCCTCCTACCATTTCCCAAGGAGCAGCTACCTAAAAGATGGTATGCTTCCTGCTCTGAATTCATGTTTAAATTTTTCATTTACTTTTCAAATGCAACATTAAATAACTATAAATACATATTAACAAGCAAATATTTGCAATATTTCTATGAGTACAATTTTTATATCTCCACTGGGTTGGTGAAATTTCAAAGTACCTAATGAAATAATGCTTCAGTCCTTGGCTCACAATATAAATTCTAATGAAAAATATAACTCCATCACCAGCAAACTGTGATGCTCTGCTCAAAAGGCACTATTTTGTTGCCAAGCTTTTATTTCTCTTACATGATCTTAACAATTTTATGTTAACAGTTAGAATAGTAATGCCTAATGTTTAACACACCAGAATAAAAGATTCCCTCAAAGGGCAAAAATATGTGTTTAGGATGTGGAAGAGACTTCAGAACTGATTATGGGTTATTTCATATTCTAAAATATGACACATTAATATCTACTTATTTAATACGAAAATTTTTAAAACTTCCTTTCACTAGAAACTGATCTTTATTTCTCTGCAAATTGCCTGGAGGAATCCCCGCTTGTGCAAATGATAAGTGACTTGCTGTACACCCTGAGCTAAATGCTCAGGAGCTCAATGTAGTTGCCCTTAAATGAACAATGTAAATGGGAAAATTTAAGTAAAATTAATATTATTAAAGATAATAATATAAATTATTAGTAGAATTCTATTAAAGGAAAATTAATCACACTACAATTAGATTGGAATAATACATTCAATTTCTGTGATCACAAATGTGTTACCATTTAAATTGCATTTTTGGCATACTGAAACTTGTATTTTACATTACAGAGCAAGTCTAGCACTTCCCAGCTGCCAACATTAGTGACCTCGCTGTATATGTTCTCCCTCCATACAAATAGTGTCATCGTAGAACAGAGACCCCAAAAATGTAGTTTACAGGGAGAAGACTATGACAAAGCCTTAAGGAATAGAGACAAAATTATGAACAGATGGGGTGACTAGATTTCACACAGACACCCTTTCAGCCTGTGGGGTGACAGCAGTGTTTATTTACACAAACAAAGGTAACATTCTGCTGGCTAAAAATGGGGGGAGGTGAAGGATAACTACTCACCTATAATTC
Organism: Sternotherus odoratus; assembly: GCA_032164245.1. Lineage (NCBI taxonomy): Eukaryota > Metazoa > Chordata > Testudines > Kinosternidae > Sternotherus > Sternotherus odoratus. Next base: position 639,667 of record JAVMKO010000016.1, on the reverse strand, counting down.
TAATCTCTAAAGATGTCTATATTGTTGCCCCCTCTTGCAATTTTATTGCAAATGTCATGATATGTAGTATTATAGATATTGGATACCTCCTGGAGTCAGGTAATTACATGAGAATCTCCGCTAATGTGTTTTTGAGAGTATATTTCTAGCCCTCATGGTTGTGGAGAAAAGACTAAAAATGTGATGACCACACCCCCCAAAAAAGGCTCAGAAACCAGAAGGTAAATCATAGAATCATAGAATATCAGGGTTGGAAAGTACCTCGGGAGGACATCTAAACCACCCCCCTGCTAAAAGCAGGACCAATCCCCAACTAAATCATCCCAGCCACGGCTTTGTCAAGCCTGACCTTAAAAACCTCTAAGGAAAGATATTCCACTATCTCCTTAGGTAACCCATTCCAGTGCTTCACCACCCTCCTAGTGAAAAAGTTTTTCCTAATATCCAACCTAAACCTTCCCTACTGCAACTTGAGACCATTACTCCTTGTTCGGTCATCTGCTACCACTGAGAACAGTCTAGATCCATCCTCTTTGGAACACCCTTTCAAGTAGTTGAAAGCAGCTATCAAATCTCCCCTCAGTCTTCTCTTCTGCAGAATAAACAATCCCAGTTCTCTCAGCCTCTCCTCATAGGTCATGTGCTCCAGGCCCCTAATCATTTTCGTTGCCTTCCGCTGGACTCTTTCCAATTTTTCCACGTCCTTCTTGTAGTGTGGAGCCCAAAACTGGACACAGTACTCCAGATGAGACCACACCAATGTTGAATAGAGTTGAATGATCACATCCCTAGATCTGCTGGCAATGCCCCTACTTATACAGCCCAAAATGCCATTAGCCTTCTTGGCAACAAGGGCAAACTGTTGACTTATATCCAGTTCTCATCCCCTTGGTCCTTTTTTGCAGAACTGCTGCCTAGCCATTCAGGACCTAGTCTGTAGCAGTGCATGGGATTCTTCCATCCTGCACTTGTCCTTGTTGAACTTCCTCAGATTTTTTTTGGCCCAATCCTCTAGTTTGTCCAGGTCCCTCTGTATCCTAAACCTACCCTCAAGTGTATCTATGATGCCTCCCGGTTTAGTGTCATCTGAAAACTTGCTGAGGGTGCCGTCAACGCCATCCTCCAGATCATTAATGAAGATATTGATCAGCATCAGCCCCAGGACCGACCCTTGGGGCACTCCACTTGATATCAGCTGCCAACAAGACATGGAGCCATTGATCACTACCCGTTGAGCCTGATGATCTAGCCAGCTTTCTATCCACCTTATGGTCCATTCATCCAGCCCATACTTCTTTAACTTGCTGGCAAGAATACTGTGGGAGACCGTATCAAAAGTTTTGCTAAAGTCAAGATATATCAAATCCGCTGCATTCCCCTCGTTCACAGAATCAGTTATCTCGTCATAGAAGGCAATTAGGTTAGTCAGACATGACTTGCCCTTGGTGAATCCATGCTGACTGTTCCTGATCACTTTCCTCTCCTCTAAGTGCCTCAGAATTGATTCCTTGAGGACCTGCTCCATGATTTTTCCAGGGACTGAGGTAAGGCTGACTGGCCTGTAGTTCCCTGGCTCCTCCTCCTTCCCTATTTTAACGATGGGCACTACATTATCCTTTTTCCAGTCATCTGGGACCTCCCCTGATCTCCATGAGTTTTCAAAGATAATGGCCAATGGCTCTGCAATCACATCCACCAACTCCTTTAGCACCCTCGGATGCAGCGCATCCGGCCCCACGGACTTGTGCTTGTCCAACTTTTCTAAATAGTTCTGAACCACTTCTTTCTCCACAGAGGGCTGGTCACCTCCCACCCACGCTGTGCTGTGCAGTGCAGGAGTCTGGGAGCTGACCTTGTCTGTGAAGACACAGGCAAAAAAAGCATTGAGTACATTTGTTTTCTCCACATCCTCTGTCAGAAGGTTGCCTCCCTCATTTAGCAAGGGGCCCACACTTTCCGTGACTTTCTTCTTGTTGCTAACATACCTGAAGAAACCCTTCTTGTTACTCTTAACATCTCCTGCCAGCTGCAATTTGGCCTTCCTAATTTCACTCCTGCATCCCTGAGCAATATTTTTATAGTCCTCCCTGGTTATTTGTCCAGTCTTCCACTTCTTTTAAGCTTCTTTTTTGTGTTTAAGATCAGCAAGGATTCCACTGTTAAGCCAAGCTGGTTGATTGCCATATTTACTATTCTTTCTACACATCGGGATGGTTTGTTCCTGCAACCTCAATAAGGATTCTTTAAAATACAGCCAGCTCTCCTGGACTCCTTTTCCCCCTCATGTATTTCTCCCAGGGGACCTTGCCCATCAGTTCCCTGAGGGAGTCAAAGTCTGCTTTTCTGAAGTCCAGGATCGGTATTCTTCTGCTCTCCTTTCTTCCTTGTGTCAGGATCCTGAACTTGACTATCTCATGGTCACTTCCTCCCAGGTTCCCATCCACTTTTGCTCCCCCTACTATTTCTTCCCTGTTTGTGAGCAGCAGGTCAAGAAGAGCTCTTCCCCTAGTTGGTTCCTCCAGAACTTGCACCAGGAAATTATCCCCTACACTTTCCAAAAACTTCCTGGATTGTCTGTGCGCCACTGTATAGCTCTCCCAGCAGATATCAGGATGATTGAAGTCCCCCATGAAAACCAGGGCCGGTGATCTAGTAACTTTGGTTAGTTGCCAGAAGAAAACCTTGTCCACCTCTTCTCACTGGTCTAGTGGTCTGTAGCAGACTCCCACAAAAACATCACCCTTGTTGCTCACACTTCTAAACTTAATCCAGAGACTCTCAAGTTTTTCTGCAGTTTTATACTGGAGCTCTGAGCAGTCATATTGTTTTCTTACATAATATGCAACTTCTCCACCTTTTCTGCCCTGCCTGTCCTTCCTGGACAGTTTATATCCATCCATGACAGTGCTCCAGTCATGTGAGTTATCACACCAAGTCTCTGTTATTCCAATCACATTAATTACATCCAATTATATCCTTCCAGTTCTCCCTGCTTGTTTCCTAGGCTTCTTGCATTAGTGTATAAGCATGTAAGACAACTCCTTGATCATCCTGCTGACTCAGTATGGGGCAGGAGCCCTCCCCTCTTGTGCTCCCCTGCTTGTGCTTCCTCCTGGTATCCCACTTCCCCACTTACCTCGGGGCTTTGGTCTCCTTCCCCCTGGTGAACCTAGTTTAAAGCCCTCCTCACTAGGTTAGCCAGCCAGCTTGCAAAGATGCTCTTCCCCCTCTTCATTAGGTGGAGCCCGTCTCTGCCTAGGATTCCTTCTTGGAACACCATCCCATGGTCAAAGAATCCAAAGCCTTCTCTCTGAAGCCGCTTGCGTAGCCATTCGTTGACTTCCACAATACAATGGTCTCTATTCAGGCCTTTTCCTTCCACAGGGGGGATGGACAAGAACGCCTCAAACGCCTTTATCCTTCCCAGAGCCATGTAGTCTGCAGTGATCCGCTCAAGGTCATTCTTGGCAGTATCATTGGTGCCCACGTGGAGAAGCAGGAAAGGGTAGTGATCTGAGGGCTTGATGAGTCTCGGCAGTCTCTCCGTCACATAGAATCACAGAATCATAGAATATTAGGGTTGGAAGGGACCTCTGGAGGTATCTAGTCCAACCCCCTGCTTAAAGCAGGACCAATCCCCAACTAATGAATCATGAATCTTAGCTCCTGGCAAGCAGCACACAGGAATTTAACCCACACTGGGGCAGTGAAAACGCTGAATCCTGACCACTAGCCCATCTGGTAGAAGCCACCTATGTCTGCTGGGCAGTTGCTGCTCACACGTCTGGGACACCCCCACCCCTCCCACGCCCTCCATGTGGTAAAGTGCAACATGGGAGCCTCCACTCCACAGAGCACAGGGGATGGTCAGCCAGAAGGACCAAGGGCCGTGGCAAAAGGCTCAGCCCGCCTTCTCTGAGGATCGAGCTCAGGACCTCCAAATTATGACACTGACATGCTGCCAGCTGCGTTAAGAAGACTCCTCACGAAGGCCCCAGCAGCTGCCAGCTCCCTGTTCTCTGCCGCCTGACAGTACACTTCAGTTCAGCTGCAGGACAGCACATCACATCACCTGCTAGAAGACAGAAACAACCCACCTTGCTACCCCTGCTACTGACCCCTCTAGAGAGTGGACAAAGTGGGTCATAGAAGAGGGGAGAGTCAAGCCCCTGCCACAGCCCAGAGCCTCCTCCAGCACACAAACTACCTCCCAGAGCTTGCACCCCACACCCACTTTGCATTCCAACCTGCTACCCCAGGCTCAACCAGAGCCCCTTCCCACACTCCAAACCCCTGAGCCCCAGCCAATCCACACCCCTTCCTATACCCTAACCCTCTGCCCCACCCCAGTGAAAGTGAGTGAGGGTGAGGGAGAGCGAGTGGCAGGAGGGTGATGGAATGGGTGGGACAGAGCCTTAAAGAAGGGGTGGGGCAATGCTGTTTGGGTTTGTGTGATTAGACAGTTGGCAACCCTACTGAGGTAGTTCAGGCAATCAATCTCCAGCCTGTCTCCCCTGGCTGAGAGGAGTGCGGGCGATCTCCTGACTGTCTCCCCTGTCTGAGGGGAGTGTGGGTGATCTCCAGCTTGTCTCCCCTGGCTGAGAGGAGTGCAGGCAATCTCCTGACTGTCTCCCCTGTCTGAGGGGAGTATGGGTGATCTCCTGACTGTCTCCCCTGACTGAGGGGAGTGCGGGTGATCTCCTGACTGTCTCCCCTGTCTGAGGGGAGTGTGGGTGATCTCCTGACTGTCTCCCCTGACTGAGGGGAGTGCGAGTGATCTCCTCACTGCCTCTGCCTGTCTGAGGGGAGTGTGGGTGATCTCCTGACTGTCTCCCCTGTCTGAGGGGAGTGCGGGTGATCTCCTCACTGTCTCTCCTGTCTGAGGGGAGTGCGGGCGATCTCCTGACTGTCTCCCCGTCTGAGGGGAGTACAGGCGATCTCCTGACTGTCTCCCCTGTCTGAGGGGAGTGCAGGCGATCTCCTGACTGTCTCTGCCTGTCTGAGGGGAGTGTGGGTGATCTCCTGACTGTCTCTGCCTGTTTGAAGGGAGTGCGGGTGATCCCCAGCCTGTTTCCTCTTTCTGAGGCGAGTGCGGGCGATCCCCCGACTGTCTCCACTGTCTGAGGGGAGTGTGGGCGATCTCCTGACTGTCTCTCCCTGACTGAGGGGAGTTCAAGAGATCTCCTGACTCTTTCCCTTCCCCAGGAAGTATGGGCAACCCCCTGCCTGTCTTTTCCTTCCTGAGGGGAGTGCAGGTGATCCCCCAACTGTCTCCCCTTGCTTGCTGTACTGGCTATTTTGCCTTGAAAGTTGTTTGCCAAACAACTGTTCGAGAGAGTAACTGATCTAGGAAACACTGAGCTGTGGGGATTTTTTCCACTGTAAGAATCGCCTATTGCTGCTACAGAGAGTTTACCCCCAGGGCAAAAAGGCACCTTCATCACCTTGCTGCACTCAAGCAGCTTCAGGCCTGCCACACCTCATCAAGGTACATAAGAACATAAGAACATAAGAGCGGCCATACTGGGTCAGACCAAAGGTCCATCTAGCCCAGCATCCTGTCTACCAACAGTGGCCAATGCCAGGTGCCCCGGAGTGAGTGAACCTAACAGGTATGATCGAGCGATCTCTCTCCTGCCATCCATCACCCCCCTTTGACAGACAGAGGCTAGGGACACCATTCATTACCCATCCCGGCTAATAGCCATTTATGGACTTAGCCTCCATGAATTTATCCAGCTCTCTTTTAAACCCTGTTATAGTCCTAGCCTTCACAGCCTCCTCAGGTAAGGAGTTCCACAGGTTGACTGTGCGCTGTGTGAAGAAGAACTTCCTTTTATTTGTTTTAAACCTGCTGCACGCCAATTTCATTGAGTGGCCCCTAGTTCTTCTATTTTGGGAACAAGTAAATAACTTTTCCTTATTTACTTCCTCCACACCACTCATAATTTTATATACCTCTATCATATCCCCCCTTAGTCTCCTCTTTTCCAAGCTAAAAAGTCCTGGACTCTTTAATCTCTCTTCATATGGGACCCATTCCAAACCCCTAATCATTTTAGTTGCCCTTCTCTGAACCTTTTCTAGTGCCAGTATATCCTTTTTGAGATGAGGAGACTGCATTTGTACGCAGTATTCAAGATGTGGGCGCACCATGGATTTGTATAAGGGCAATAAGATATTCTCCGACTTATTCTCTATCCCTTTTTTAATGATTCCTAACATCCTGTTTGCTTTTTTGACTGCCGCTGCACACTGCGTGAATGCCTTCAGAGAACTATCCACAATGACTCCCAGGTCTTTTTCCTGATTGGTTGTAGCTAAATTAGCCCCCATCATACATGGGCTCCTCCACATTACATAGCCCACTAGTTTGGAATAAACTGCCAGCTCAATGACTTCTTTCCATCTGTCTTCACTGCAGAGAGGGTGGGGGAGAGCCCCAGGCTCAACCCATTCCTTTCATGTAGCAAATCTGAGGAATTTCCCCACACTGAGCTGCCAAGAGAGGAGGATTGGCACCCACCTGATAAATGAAGAAGCAAGGAATCGCCAGGAGCAGATGGTATTGACCCAAGAGTCATAGAGTCATAGACTTTAAGGTCAGAAGGGACCATTATGATCATCTAGTCTGACCTCCTGCACAATGCAGGTCACAAACTCTCACCTGCCCACTCCTGTAATAAACCCCCAACCTATGTCTGGGTTATTGAAGTCCTCAGATCATGGTTTAAAGACTTCAAAGTACAGATAATCCTCCAACAAGTGACCTGGGCCCCATGCTACAGAGGAAGGTGAAAAATCCCCAGGGCCTCTGCCAATCTGCCCTAGAGGAAAATTCCTTCCTGACTCCAGATATGGCGATCAGCTAAATCCTGAGCATGTGGGCAAGACTCACCAGCCAGACACCCAGGAAAGGTTCCCTGCAGTAACTCAGATCCCATCCCCTCCAACATCCCATCACAGGCCACTGGGCATATTTACCACTAATAATCACAGATCAATTAATTGCCAAAATCCCATCATACCATCCCCTTCATAAACTCATCAAGCTTAGTCTTGAAGCCAGATAGGTCTTTTCCCCTGACTGCTCCCCTTAGAAGGCTGGCGAGCCTGGCAAGCCCAACGTCACTACCAGGCTATTGGTGGACACTCTAGTAAAGAACAGACTTATCAGAGCAATAGATAAAGAGGATCTGTTGGGGAAGCATCTAAATGGCTTGTACAAAGGGCAATCATGCCTCACCAAGCTACTAGAATTCTTGGAGGGTGCACACAAGGAGGTGGACAAGAGTGATCCAGTGGACAGTGTGCACAGCAATGTGAAGAAAGCCTTTAACAAGATCCCTCTGCAAAGACTCTGAAGCAAATTAAGCAATCATGGGAGAAGAGGGAAAGGCCACTTCAGTGAGTTGCTAAGAGATTGGGAAGAAAAGGTAAGAGTTAAGGTCTGTTTTCGCACTGGAGACAGGTACCTGGCAACATCGTTCAAGGATCTGCAGAGGACCTGTGCTGACCCACAGATGAGCTGAAAAATGGTTTGGAGAGTGAGGTGGCAAAATTGACAGATGATCCAAACTTTCTCAAGACAGTCAAGTCCAAAGCTGACTGACAAAGGGGTCTGCCAGTCCTGCACTCCCTCAGACAGGGAGAGACAGTCAGAAGGTCGCCCACACTCCTTCCTGCACAAAAACAGGGGATCACACCACAGTCCCTCGGGCAGAACTGTGCTCTTCTCATCCACCTCCAATTGGCTTCGTCAGCCTTCCATTCCCCGTGTTCGTCCAGTCACGAGGCTCAACACCCTTGGTGAGGTGAACACACTACAATCTTCCCCATGTCTCATCTACCTGGCAATGAGCTTGGGTCCATTTTTCATGAGACCCATTTACCCAGGATACAAATCTTTAAATCAAGAATGCAGGCCACACAGGATAGGGAACTTCATCCTGGAAAGCAATGACCCTGAAAAAGATTTGGGAGTCATGGGAATAATTAGCTGAACAGGAGTTCCCAGTATGATCCAGTGGCCAAAAATGGTAGTGTGATCCTTAGACATATGTACAGGGAATTACAGGGGAGTAGAGCGATCAGGTTACCTCCGTATTTGACACTGATGCAACCACTTGCTGGTCTACTGTGTCCAGTTCTGATATCCTTAATTCAAAAAGGATGTTGAAAAATTCAAAAGGGTTCAGAGATGAGCCATAAGAATGAATGAAGGATTGGCAAATATGTCCTATAGAGAAAAGACTTGGGGAGTCCAATATATTCACCTTATCAAAGATAAATTTAAGGGGTGATTTTATCACAGTCCATAAGTACCTACATGAGAAATAGAAATTTGACAATAAAGGGCTCATCAATCTAGCAGATAAAGGTATAACAAGATCCAGGGGCTAGAAGTTGAAGCTAGACAAATTTATACTAGAGATAAGGCATAAATCTTTAACAGTGATGGTAATTAACCATTGGAACAACTTATCAAAAGCTGTTCTAGATTCTTTATCACTGGAAATTTTAAAATTAATACTGGATATTTCCTAAAAGATATTCTCTAATTCAAACTGGAATTAATTTAGGGAAATCCTATGGCTTGTGTTATGGAGGAGGTCAGACTAAGTGATCACAAAGGTCCCTACTGCTCATACAATCTATTAATCTTTTTATCTTCCTACAGTCCCTTACTGTCTATACATTTTCCAACTTCTAGAAAGAATGAGGCAGGTTCCTAGAAAAGACAGCCTCATTCACTACTCAACTGTGATTAATTTCCTGAGCATTTTCCAGCCTGTGCACTGAATGAGTTTATCGAAGAGTCATAGAAAAGTAGGGCTAGAAAGGACTTTGAGAAGCCATCTAGTCCAGTCCCTGCACTGATAATTGGGGTCCTGTAGAAAAAATAATATATGTTCATGTAATTAAAGACTGTATCATAATAATTTATCAAAAGCGTACATAATGCATATGCTCAAGGAAGCAGAATTAAGGTTGCACACGGGCAACCATATAAAAAATTGATGTGTAGCAAAATGTTCTACGCCATCATACTCAGGAGATCCTACATTATCTACACAGATATTTGTAAAACAATAACTTGATCTTTTGTTCTTAATTTTACAGAATTCTATAAATTCAATGTGGAATACTAGTCAATAGATTTCAACAGAAGGGTGTTGTATTCTGTAGTAATTTAAGCAACCCAAATATGGCTAAACCACCCTGAACATGCCCAATCCCATCTGATCTTGGAAGCTAAGCAGAGTCAGGCCTGGCTAGTACTTGGATGGGAGACCTCCTGGAAATACCAGGTGCTGTAGGCTTAACATGGGCATGGGGCTAGCAACTCCACCCTGTAAGGGAGCTAATTGCTACTGAAACACCAACACCAGTTGGTGGCCTATACCCTGGCTTGGGGGGATGATGGGCAAAGAGAGGGAGACAATCCTAAATAAAATGTAAATGCTTTTATTATCAAGTGGCTTTCCTAGCTCTTCCCTCCTTATTTCAGGGCACTATTTCGGAGTGATAGGCCTGTTTGTTGTATAGATTAGGAAAATTTGTTTGCTTATCTGAAAGCTTCCTTTTTTTGGGAACAGGCAGCTTATAGGGACATGTAAGCATGGAATATGCTTAAATGTATGAAAGAAAAGGAATGTCCTCATGATTCGGGAGGTTTAGTTCTTATGCTGTGCTTTGAGGAGCTACTGACTGACTCAATAAAGACTTGTAAGTGTTTTTCAGCTTTGGAGGTTATCAAACTGGCAGATTATTCAATGGACAAAGAATGATTGGCCTTCAGAATTCTAAGGAGATGTTGGAGACGCAGCATTGTTCCATTGAACTCAAAAGAAATTACACTGATTTACACTAGCTGAAGATCTGACCCCCCATAAACTAGGATTTGTGGACTGGCTTTTTCCATTGAAGGTAATTTTCAGAGAAGCAAACACAGTTTTCTGGTTTGGTCAGTAAAGTAAGATGTGATTTCTGAAAACACACAGGGAATTAATCTGTTGAGGAAGATTGTGTTATTTTTACACAGTCAGAGTAGAATTTTCAGAGTAGAATACAGAGTTTTCAGAGTACAATACAGTTTTGGGTTCAGTTCTGATGTCATTACATGTGTAACTTTTATTGAAGTCAATGGGAGTTACAGTAGACTCTCGATTATCCAGGATGATAGGGAAAAAAATAATTCTGGTTAATAAAATCCTGGATAATCACCATCCATAGGAAATATGGTGAGTGGGGGTTGATTCACCAGCCATCCTGTGCCGGGGGGAGAGGGGGTTGGTTCACTGGCTGCCCTGCGCCCTGGTAGGTTTTTTTGTGTGTGTGTGCTTGGGGCGGCAGCAAAGCCAGAGCCGGCCCTGTGAGTTGCGTATATTTTTTTTGACATCCTGGTTAATCCACATCCTGTTTAATCCAATCCTGGATAATCGAGAGTCTACTGTACTTCATTACTGAGAGCAAAACTAGGTACTTTGAAACTAGTTTAGATACCTGGTTAGGTGTTCCAAGTCCAAAGCTAGAAAAGAATGTTAAATCTAGGCTGCAAACCTGGATTCTTTGTCAAGATGGGAAAGTGGTGTTTGAGGAAAAAGATACAAGGGCCAAAGACAGAGAAAGAAAGATGTAGATAGACCCATTTTATAAAAATGTACAGCAACTTTTATACCAGTTGCTTAAGGCATTTCACAAAATTTTATTTACATCATCTTCTTCTACCAATACATACAGCATTCATAGTTATAATTCATAATTAATTGGAGGTTTCAGCACACAAGAGCTTGTAAACTCAGCAGAACTCCCTTATTTTACATAAATGTAAAGAGACTGGCATGTCTTTGCTTGAAAATTGCTCCATATTTGGCCATTTTTTTTACAAGTGGGACATGGAAAACTTGACAGGGGCCTTGGAGTCTGATACTTCCTGAACTCCACCAGATTTCTTCTCTACACCCCTGCTTTACCAACTTTGACTTCAGGAATGTGGACAGACACTCTACATTTCTGTGATCTGGGAGGGCACTCTTGTGTGAAGATTTACAGTTGTGATACAAAGGAGTCTGGTGGAACCTCCACTGCCCGCATGAACAGTGCTATCCATGACTCCAAGGCCCCTGTGCAGTCCCCTTAAGAGGTACATAGTGGAACCCTCTCTGACAACAGAACTAAATTATCCATGCTGGTGGCTCCCTTTCTAGCACAAACATAATGGTTCTGTCCTTTCCACTCTCTCTCTCTCTATGTTTTGACCAAAAACACTTGTAGCCTTGTCTCTGCTACTTCTAATGAGAAGGCTCAAAGACAGAAGAACTTCATTCTGGTGAATAAGCATCCCTAAGCATATCTCCATCTCCTCTATCCAACTCCTTGTCTCAGACATAATATTTGTATTCATTGTCTGTAAGGTCTGGACCAGAATGCCATTCCTTTTTTTCAACCTTTCTTGGACTTCTACCAGCCTATCTCATAGGCTTGGTTTCTCCTTTTCCCATCCATTAACCTAGCACTCACCTCCTTTCTGTACCTCCACTGACACTTGATGCTGTGGGTGAAAGAGTCTCTAATTTCTGTAGCTCCTGCCTTTTGAGTCTCTACTTTATTTCTAATCTCATCTGAAAAACATCTTTCCTCATTTAACTTTTCTTTTAATTTCTCTGTCTCCTTGTTATATTATTTAACTCTGCCATTTTATTATCTGTTTTAAAGCATTTTGAATAAAATCTGTGTGAAAGAGCACAAATTTGTATTTTATAATATCTTTGATCCAATCTTTAGTCCATGTAACAAGAAGAAAATCAGTCTTCTTAGCCTTTCAACAATTTTTTTGCATTGTGGTATTCTTTGGTAAAGGGTTCCTTGGGCCAGTGCAGGGAAATCTATAGATTTAGATACTTTATTAATATTATCTATGAACTGGGAGCTAAATACCAGCTATTTACAAGAGGTAAGTATGTTTCTAGCTAAAGTTGTATGTTTATCATAAGAAACATTATATGTTTGTTAAACAAAATAGCAAGTGATAGATGCTGAATTTTCAAAAAAAACCCATACACCAATAGCAAGTATCATAGCAAATAGTGCTTTAGAGGGAAGTATGGAGGGCTACATTTTGCAGTACACATCTGAAGGGACAGATAATTTTTACTCCACTTTAGCTTTATTGCATGAAGGCCCTAAACCTGCACTGTTAAAGTCAGTGGGAGTTTTGCCATTGACATTAACAGGACCAGGATTTTTCCCTTAGATTCCTTGAATCATAGCAAAAAAGATGCATGTAAAAATACCTGTTCAAAACCAAAACAAACTCCAATAAAACTGGCCTAAAGAGCCCAGTACTTCTACCTGAGAAGAACAGATTTCAGGCAGGATCTGGGGAAAGTGTGCTTAATAAGCAGCTGGGGTATTGTGTGTGTGGGGGGGGAGGGGATGGCAAGTCAGGAGCAGCTCTGGGAGAGTAGGATAGCTGGGCTACAAGATCCCATTTCTGTAAGTGGTTACAGACCGAGGATCTATGCCCCAGAAGTGTGCCAGAGAGGCCAACAAAAAAGAGACAGTGCTAAAGCCTATCCCTAGACCAGGGGTTCTCAAACTTCACTGCACTGTGACCCCCTTCTGACAACAAAAATTACTAAATGACCCCAGGATGCGGGGTCAAAGCAGAAGCCCAAGGGCTTCAGCCCTAGACGGGTGGGCCTGTAACCTGAGCCCTGCCACCATCGGCTGAAGCCCTGAGGCTTTGGCTTTGGCCCCGGGCAGTGGGGGCTTGAGCTTTGGCTTGAGCCCCAAATGGTGGGACTCAGCGACCAGCAAGTCTAACACCAGCTCTGATGACCCCATTAAAATGGGGTTCCAACCCACTTTGGGGTCCTGAAAAGACATACCCTATGAGGCAGACAGGGTTCTGGGAGACAAAGCGCTGAGAAGCGCTGGGGGAGAGAGAGACAATGAGTCTGAGAATAGGACTGCAGGGGGAGCCTAAGAGCAATGTGTGTAGGGGGGGAACACAGTGATGCAGCCTGAGGAGGCTGTGGTGGAGAGAAAGAGACAGAGCGAATCTGTGGGGATTGAGTTCAGAGGGGGAACCAGGATCGATGCCATACCTTTCAGTCTGCCACAGTGGGTGACAAAGACTCAAAATGAGGAACACCAAGTATTCATGCAGGAGACTTTAAATGCCATGAGATCTTTCCCATAGGGTAAACGACTCAATAACTTCAGGTTCATGAATCAGAGAGGTAGCCGTGTTAGTCTGGAATGGACTTTGTTACTTCAGGTTCATGATTATTTCAGATATAATCGTTTTCAACAATAAAAGTGAGGGGACACCAAATATATGGAATTGGGAGTAAAATGAATGATCACTCAAAATAAGGGGCATTTGAGAGGTATGTTGTGGAGAAGGGGGATGAAGAGTGAGAAGACCTCAAAGTGGGGTTGGGCAGTGGGGAGAGAAATTAGGAGTGCAGTTTGGGGTAACCTCTGTATTTGGTGATTCTTTCCAGGAGAGATAGCAGAGCGTGAGTGAGAGTTTTGAGGTGGGAGGCCAGAAAGCGTGTATGTGTGTGATTTTGGAAGGAAAGACATGATGTGTGTGAGGAGACAAAGGTGTGGAGAGTATAGAGAGTTTGAGAATAAGGAAGAATGGAATGACAGAAGTACAAAGAAACTGAAAATATAGAGGAAAGAAGGAGTAAACACAACATAGTAGAGAAAGAGGCAGACAGAGAAGAAAAGAAAGGAAACAACTTCCAACAATATAGAAAACAATACTGAGGAAAAGGTAAAAAATACACATTAGAAGAAAGAGGACTTGTTTGTTATCACAAAGGCAGTCTGTTGCAGAGACAAGATAGAGACCAATTCTCCTCGGTTGCAGGACTATTCTTTTTCTTTTGACAGCCCTCTGCCTCATTCACTATACAAATTCATTACACAGAAATTCCATCATGCATCTGCAAAAATGACAGAGTCCTGTGGCACCTTATAGGCTAACAGATGTATTGGAGCAAAAGCTTTCGTGGGTGAATACCCACTTTGTCAGATGCATGCAGTGGAAATGAAAAACTGCAGATCCAGACTAACATGGCTACCCCTCTGATACTGACTATCATGTATCTGTGCTTCTTACAGTATTTTGCAGAGGTGGGTATGCAGAAGAAGCCCTTCTGTACAAACAACATAGTCAAATACATAGATGTGGCCTAGCTTTTTTTTTTTTTGCCACAGATCACATTTCTTGGTCAAGGTCCAGACTCCAGAGAAAATAATACTGATAATAAGTAAATAAAAAGATTTCACAGTCTGTTCAAAAGTGTCTGGTGGTCTGGATTTGGCCCGCTGTCCGCCTATTGACTACCCCTGGCTTAGCTTTTTTGAAAGGCAATGTGACTAGCTGTCATGGAGTTGCAGGGTCTGGTCTATGCCCCAGCCTCTATCAATTACCTCTGTGCCAGGCCCCAAAGACCCACAGTTTCATGCCCATGCAGGGACACTGGAACAATTTTTATAGTGGAGGGGCTGAAAGCGAAAACCAGTTATTTGGTTGCTATTACTACTTCAAGTCAGGGGGTACTGCTGCACCTCCAGCACCTCTTTGCCCATGGCCTCCAAGGGTAGGTCTTCACTACCCGCCGGATTGGTGGATAGCGATCACTCTTTTAGCAATCGATTTCTTGCATCTCGTTAAGACGCAAGAAATCAATCGCCCGCGGTGCCCCCGTCGACTCCTGTAACTCCAGCTTGTCGCAAGGCGCAAGCTGGAGTCGACAGGGGAGCATGCCACCGCCTGCCGCCGCCATGAGGACGGCAGGTAAGTCGGCTGAAAATACGCCGACTTCAGCTACGTTATTAACTGAAGTTGCGTATCTTCAGTCGATCCCCCTCCCTAGTGAAGACCAGTCCCAAGACAGAGTCACCATCATCCCATCTTTCTTTGTGGTTCCCAACAGTATAAATACCCAAGCCAGACTTCTGCTGGAGGCTTGTGCTATCGCCCTTAAGGGTGCAATGCTCACAGTATTTACACCAACAATTTTTTAAAACAAAGTAACCATTTGTTACCTGGCACACAGCGTCTGAAAGTCCTTAGGTTAGAACAGAGAAATGACGGCGAAAGTATAGTCGGGTCTGGTTAGCCCAGAGCACCAGCATAGCTACAGTGACCCCCATGTTCAGACTCTGTGACCTCCGCACAGTCTGACCTCCTTGGTCAGTTTCCAGGTGAGAGGCCCAACTCCTTCCAGAATCCAATCCTTTATACCCACTTTACACCTCCCGGTGCCCTCTAGCCTCCCGTTTTTGTCCTATGATTATAGACGTGCTAACTGGTCACTTTGCCTTGAATCATCTCTTACAATGTGTGAACTACTTTTGCTAAACAATCTGTTCCCCCTTTTATTTAGCTGTGGCTCTCTGAGTATCTTTCACAGACCTGAAGAAGATCTCTGTGTAAATTTGAATCCTTGTCTCTTTCACCAACAGCAGTTGGTCCTACAAAACGTCCTACCTCACCCACCTTGTCTTGCTAATAAGAAGTAAGAGCTTACCTCCTTACTAAATTAGGCTATGCTTACATTACAAGTCATGTCAGCATAATTGATGTAATTCACCCCCCACCTCAGGTGACAGAAGTGCCTCTATAGACAATGTTATATCAGCCTGCCAACATAGCTTCTGCCGCGCACAGGGGCTGGAGTAGTTAAACTGAAGGAAGAGCTCTCTCCTAACCCTAATCCTAGGTATAAATAACTGCCATTTTGCCTGTCAGCTCTGTATGAGTTTTGCAGAGGAGCTAGCGCTGAAGTTCAAGACTGCAGCCAAGGAGACTGCAGCAGGACCACGCTGGGCTGCTGATCTATAAGTGGGTCACCAGCATTATTTTACTCTTTAGTTCCAAAATCAATAATATTTCTTATTTTCATATTGTCTGGGGGCTTTTTGTGTAGATTGTGACAAAATGCAAACTGGCTTAAAATAGAATCAGAGAGGTAGCCGTGTTAGTCTGGAATAGCAGAAGTATGCTTGCATCCGACGAAGTGGGTATTAGCCCACGAAAACTTATGCTTCAATACTTTAGTTAGTCTTTAAGGTGCCACAGGACTCGTCGTTACCTCTGGCTTTAAATAGAAATGCAGCTGAAACCTTAAATCTTTCCATAATTTATACTGATTAAACTCGGGGCGTGGGGGGGGGGGGGAGGGGGGAAGTGTGATGGGCAGCTGTATTATTCACTGGTCACCTCAGGTATGCCACTCTCAAAGAGAAGTGATGCACCACTAATATTCTTCCTCAAGAACTCTCCCTTGAGAAGTCCCACAAGACAGAAGGGAATGGCAAAGGGCCTGCAGACACCACCCAGAAACTTCTTGGGGGTGGTGGAACTGCTTCATGAAGACATTATAAGAAGTTGATTAAACCTACTTTTTAAATGTCCCGCCTGTCAGACTTCTCACACAACAGGTAGTTGTAAAGCTGCTTTTTGAATTCCACCATTAGAGTATGGATTTGGGGTTGATTATGAAATGAGCTCATACATTATTGCCATAAATATTCAGGTGGAACTCCCAAGTTCTGCAAATTGAGGCCCCTGATATTCAGAACTGAACAGAGTTAGATGTCAAATTGGGCAGGGGAGAGAACAGGCTTCCCCTGGAGCTGCCCTCCATGAAACCTGGAAATGAATGTGACAGAGGGCTGTGGCTGGCAGGGAAGAGCAGAGCGGGGAGGAGACACTTTTTTGGAGGCACACGCACATTTCTGGCCTTAAGGTCAGGAGTCCACCTCTGATTAGCTGCCAGTCCTGCACTGTCCCCCTTTTTTTTTTTGGGCACATGCCAATTTCAGATCCTCTCTCCAACCTGCTTGGAGGAGGTTGGCAATGGGCACCAAATCCCTACCAGCCACAGTGCTGGGAGGCTCCTGGGGGAAATTGCAGCTTTCTGTGGTTTTCAAAAAAGTAGTCCCTGGTTTTTATTTATTTATTTGTTTCTCGGAGCTCCGATGAACCCACACCCGCCTTCCTCCCACCGAAAAATAATCCTCTGAATTTCGGGGAGTGCCAATCCCCAGAGCCGGCTGCCCTGGGGCGGGAGTCCAGCACCTTGCAAAGTTGGAGCTGATCTTCCCCAGCCTGGTATGGGCAGCGCCGCGCTGCCCCGGGGCTGACGGGGCCAAGCCGGGGGCCGTGCCAGGGGGCCTAGCGGGGCAGGCGGCTGCGCTCCGTCCTGGCTGGGCATGGAGGGGGGAGAGGGCAGAGCCCCGGGCCCCGCCGCGCTCAGCTCGGCCAGACTCGGCCCCCTGCTCCTGCTGCTGCTTGATCTGAATGTGCTGAGGCTGGAGCTGCCCCCAGAGCGGCTGTGATGGCGGCAGCGCGGGCTCCGCACCGGGACTCGCCCTGCCCGCAGCGCCCTCGCTGAAGGCGGCGGCCCGCGCCCGGGGAAGGGGGGCTGCAGCAGCCCGGCGAGCCGCCCACCCGCGCCGGGGCATCGCCCCCGCCCGGTCCCTCCCGGCCGCAGGGCGGAAAGGCGGCGGCGGCTGCATTGTGAGGCGCGCAGCGGCTCGCAGGCCCGGGAGCGGGGCTCGCTCTCCCGCCCAGCCCGATGAGCCAGCCGGACAGCAGCGCCCCGGAGCCGGCGGCGGCGCCGCCGGGAGAGCAGGTAAGGGCGGCCGGCCGGCGGGCGCGGGGAGCCTCGGGGGACGCCCGCCCCACCGAGCCAGCCGGGCGGCCGCGGGGCTCGGCGCGGGGTGCCCGGCTCTGCCCGTCGCCCGGCTCGGGCCGGCTCCGGGAACAAAGCGGCGCCGAGCAGCCATGTCAGCTCGGAGCGCGGGGGCAGCCCCCGCCGGGCGCCCCGAGCGGGACCCCCCGACCCCCGCCCGCCGGGCCCCCCGACCCCCCGCTTTGGGGCCCTTTCTCTTTCTCAATTTTTTTCTAATTTTTCCTCCAAACGGTAGTTTTTTTCCATTAAAACGGCGCCACCTAGGGGAGACTATTTCGTAAATAAAAAGAAATTAAAATTGAAAAAAGAGGAAATATTTGCTATTTCTTATTTTTAAAAAGTTTGAATTGCAAGAATTTGCTGGGGATTTGAGGGCAGAATGTTCTGCATATTCACGGACCGGCTAGTTGGGTCGGTTAGGCTCGTGGGAACAAATTCTGTCTTTTTGAAGCAAAGCTCTGTTAATATGTAAATGAAAATTAAGCTGGAATTTGGACGAATTCAGGTTTTTTCCTGTTTTGGAAGAAAATATTATTGTAAAACAGCGACTGCTTGAGAGTGAATCTAATTTAAGTTTTAGACAAGCTTCCATCAATTAACTGCAATAAAATATTACTTTGGGGGAAAGTAGGAGAATTGCTGTTATGAAGCAATTATGAATTGTGCTTCATTGTAATTTTGAACTTGCTCTCATAGTGTGGCAGGGCTGATTTTGGTATTTTGTTATATTTAAAGTTAGTTGTCTTAAATAAGGAAGAAATAAAGAAAAATATAGAAATTTTTCTGTGGACACACCCAAAATTTTTTTTTTTTGGTGATTTTGGATTTCATGCAAAACTGCTTTTAAACAATAAGGTTCTACATACAGATCAGAAAAACATGAGGGAAAGCAAAATTAAGAGTAGAATGTCCGTTTTGGTTTTGAATTTCTTGGTTTTTCTGATGTTCTGTCCCGGTTTAATTAAAACATAGTTTTCAGTCATTTAATTTCCTACTTTTTCTTTTGTAAAGAGAAAAAATTTCCATAGTAGATTTTTTACCCATACACTGAAACTATTTTAGATACTGTGGCTCATATAAATGTAGTATTACATAGATTTATTATAAAATCTGCTTTAATAATACAGATGTGTGTAATTAATAATATTCACAAAATTAACTGTAGATTTGAATATTTTAATTTTTAATAAAACTACAGTAGCTAAAAAAGGGCGCTGCCATGATATTTTCCATAATTTTAAAAATCCTTTTCACCTCTCACTCTTTATAATCCTTCTGGAGTTTGGGATTGAAACCTTTCCATAATTAATGTTTCTGATAGTGTTATGCACACATTTTGTTGTTATAAGGTTGCCTGCAAGTAGTGGACTATGCACACTGGTTTGTTATTGTAGGGTTGCTCTTGAATTCTGGATTGTTGGTATTGATCTTTTAAAAACAAATAAGAAGAGTACAGATGCTTTCATTGTTTCAATAAAAGCACATATAAATGATATACATGGCCTTTGTATACAAAAGAGAGTGTGGAAGATTAGGTCAACATTTGTGTTTTACCAACCTTGACACAGCGTCCTCTCTAAAATGGGGACAAAATAGCAAGATGGCTGGCTTCACAGCTGCAGCATTTAATTTGAAAAAAACATTTTTGAATTTTGAACACGTGTTTCTGCAACTCCTGTTTCCACGCTCCAATAACTTCAATTTAGCCCCCCTCCCTTTTTTAATTAAATTTCAATCTAGAATGAATTTTTTGAAATGAATTTTCAAATCTGAATTTAACCCTTGAAATGTGTGGTGGTCTGATTGTTTCACTGTATCTTGATAGTAACTTGAAGTTAAAGTCTGGACTTCCTGATAAATGCAGGGAGAAGGATCTGTTTTTCACCCTGTTGTTTATTGTTCGTGGAGTGATGAAAAGACTTGCAAAGAAGGAAAAGTGTTGGGTGGAGGAGAAAATATTCAGAAATGCAACTTTATATTTTTACTTTTGCATTTATCTCCAGTAAAAAGACTCTCTTTCTTCGTGAGTTTTTTCAGCAAATATAGAACAAAGTACCATAATCATTAACTAATAATGGCACAAACACACTCGTGTGTAGAAATTATACACAATGCTTTAAATTGGATTAAACAATCCTTGTCAGTATTTTGTTCAGGATTTCATTCAGAAGCCTTAAAGGTTGTGGCTTTTCCAAACTCATATCTTGCAAGAATTATTTTAATTGAACTGCACACTATAATTTCAGTTGAGTCTAAGAGTATTCCAAAATGTTTTTGAAGATTAATGAATTTAATTCTTTTTTCCAAGTGGAGATTTTTTGTTGCTTCTCTTCTTTCTTCCCTGCCTAGCCCCACATCCTCACCCTAAAATCTTGGGAAAAGCCCTGATGGTTGGTGTATTTTAGGCCGTGAATGTAATAAATTGATCACTAAATTATTTTGATTATGAATAGTGGGATATATTCAGTTACAGTACATAAGAGGTTCTGTTACCTTGTGTTTTACATTTTTTTCTTAGAAGTTTATAATAAAAAATATAGGATTTGGAACCTCAAAGGCCTGTTTTATATACCTAAGTATACTAAACTGCTAATGCAAATACAGTAGACTCTCGATTATCCAGGATTGGATTAACCAGGATGTGGATTAACCAGGATGTCAAAAAAAATACGCGCAACTTGCAGGGCTGGCTCTGGCTTTGCTGCCACCCCAAGCGCACACACAAAAAACCCCTACCAGAGCGCAGGGCAGCCAGTGAACCGACATCCCCTCCCCATGGCGCAGAATGGCTGGTGAATCAACCACCACTCACCATATTTCCTATGGATGGTGATTATCCAGGATTTTATTAACCAGAATTATTTTTTTCCCTATCATCCTGGATAATCGAGAGTCTACTGTAAGTGAATTTCCTTATATATAAATATTTAGTCCATTTTCTCTGCAGAGATTGAAAATGCAATAGTACTAGATTGCAACTTGTCGGGATGCCGCTATACTGTAGGTGTGTGTACTGCAACCTTTGCAACCTTTAACTGTGTGCGTATCGGTTTCCTTTAAACAATGGCTTCCATTATATCTTTCGCTGGTGATGAAAGCTATAGTTTAGGTTATAATAGAATTCTCAACCTTAACCTTTTTTCATATGCTCTCACATTCTGGAGAAAACCTTCTTGGCTGAAATTTCAATGGGAACTTTTTTCTGCAAAGTTGAGCAAAATTTGTTTGTCTATTTTTGAGCTATGTGACAGTGGAAAAGAAACGAAACGGCTGTAAGTAGATTTCATACCCTGATTTTTGTAGCATAAACTACAAAAAGACTGTACTTTGGAAGTGGAAATTTTCCATGAACCTAGTCCTCAGTGAGGGGGACAAACATAAATAAAATAATAGCTTGTTAAATGATTAAATAATTTTTGCATAAGCAAATTATGCAATTTAATTATTACATTATTTCCAGAATTATATAATAATTTAGGTGTATAATATTTTCCTAATATATTTGGTTATGTAGGTATAGTTTACACTGCTGTGGTGATGTGTAATTAAATTTTTGATTATGCAAGTGTGTCAGTGAAATCAATAGAAACTAGTGTTCTAAAAAGATTTCCCTTTTTTTTTAGCTTAATGTAAAGTTTTTGTATTATTTAGGGTACAGTCTTTGGACCCAATTCTCGAAGTCCTCGGCATGTAGAATGCTCACTGAAGTAACTGGAAGTTGTGCACATTGAGGGGTTTGCAGGATTGGGTCCTTCAATCCTCAAATGTCAATAAATCCCAAAGTAAGGGTTCTCGCAGTAACCATACTTCCCTCATATTGTGTACATAGGACTCACTTCTGCCATTATATTAATACATATAGATCCTCTTGGATTCTGCTGGAATGGTGTGCACATATTTTAAGGATAGACCCCAATCCTGCAGATATTTATGCATGCGTTTAACTTTATGCGTGCAAATATTCCTGTTGGCTTCAGTGAGACTTCTCAGATTCATAGGTTCTGTGGCCAGAAAGGACCATTGTGATCATCTAATTTGGCCTCCTGTATATTACAGACCAAAAATAGTTCCTAGAACAGATCTTTAGAAAAACACCCAATCTCTTGATTCAAAAATTCAGTGATGGAGAATCCACCACTATCCATGGTAGATTGTTCTAATGATTAATTACTATCACTGTTAAAAATTATGCCTCATTTTCAAGTCTGAATTTGTCTAGCTTCAACATCCAGTCACTGAATTGTGTTAAATCTTTCTCTGCCAGTGAAGAACCCATTATTTAAATATTTCTTCCCCATGTAGGTACTTAAAGACTGTAATCAAATCACCGCTTATCCTGCTTGTTGTTACACTAACTGGATTGAGCTCCTTGAAGCTATTAATATGAGGCAGGTTTTTTAATCCTTTAATCATTCTTGTTGATCTTCTCTGAATCCTCTACAATTTATCAATATCCTTTTGGAATTGTGAGCACTAGAACTGGATGCAGTATTTCAGCAGTGGTCACACCAGTTCAAATACAGGATAAAATAACCTCTCTACTTCTGCCTGAGATTCCCCTGTTGATGCAGCCAAGGATTGCATTAGCCCCTTTGGCCACAGTGTTGCACTGGGAGCTCATGTTCAGCAGATTATCCGCTCCCAGACCCTCCCTCTGCTCCCATCCTAAAAACTCCCCACAAAACAACCCACCCCACTGGTCTTTTACAGAGCCACTGCTTCCCAGGATAGAGTTCCCTATCCTGCCAATATGGCCTATGTCTTTGTTTCTAGATGTACACGTTTACCTTTAGCCATATTAGAACACACATTGTTTGCTTGTGCTCAGTTTATCAAGCAATTCAGATCTCTCTGGCTCAGTGATCTGTCCTCATTTTTTATTTACCACTCCCTCAATTTTTGTGTCATTTGCAAACTTTATCAGTTTATTTTTTCTTCCAGGTCATTGATAAAAATGCTAAATAGTGTAGAGTCAAGAACCAATCCCTGTGGCAATCTTCCAGAAACACATCCGTTCAATTACGGTTACCTGTTTAGAATTATATTTTGAGATTATCATATAGCCTGATTTTAATCCATTTAATGTGTGCCATGTTAATTTTATATCTTTCTAGTTTTTTAATCAAACTGTCATGTTTATATCTTTCTAGTTGTTTAATCAAACTACCAATTCAAATGCCTTATAAAAGCCTAGAGCAGTGGTCTTCAAAGTGGGAGACCACGCCCGGGGATGCGCGAGACCCCGGCGTCGATCCCACGCGGGAGGCCGCCAAACTCCCAAGTGGTCTATTTTTGTTGCCAAAATGCCGTGGCAGAAAGCGGAAGCTTTCTATTTGGCAGCATTTCGGCAGACATACCCTGGGGACTGCGGAAAGGTGCCGCGGCCGAAAAACTTTTAGGACCGCTGCTTAGAGTATTACATCAACATTACTATCTTTATCAAGCAAACTTGTCAGACTCAAAAAATATCAAGTTAGATTGACAGGATCTATTTTCCATAAACCTATGTTGATTGTTATTAATTATATTATCCTCCTTTAATTCTTTATTATTCAAATCCCATATCAGCCACTCCTTTATCTTTTCTGGGATCAATGTCAGACTGGCAGGCCTATAATTACCCAGGTCATACTGCTTACCCTTCTTAAATATTGGCGCAACATTATTTTCTTCTAGTCTTTTGGAACTTCCCTGAGTGCCAAGACTTAAAAATAAAAATTAAATTAAATGCAGCTCTTTTAAAACTCTTGGTTGCAAGTTATCCACACCTGCTGATTTAAAAATGTCTTGACTTCAATAGCTGCTGCTTAACATCCTCCAGAGATACTAGTGGAATAGAAAATGTGTTTTTATATACGTCTAAATCATTCCCCCTCCATCCCCAATACAGAAGATAAATTGGAGAAGAATGGTTGACGCCTTATGCTCCACGAGGAGCGAAGAGGATTAACTAACTAATACAGAAGATAAATATTTATTGAACATGTCTGGCTTGTCTACATTATTATTATTATTGATAAATCAATCTAGGAATGGCCAATACCATTGTTAAGATATTTTGTTCCTAATATGCTTAAAATACTCCTTGTTGTCCTTAGATCTACTAGCAATAAATTTCTGCTTATGTTCCCTTGTTTTTCTTATCAATTTTCCACAATTCTTGGTTTGCGTTTTATATTCATTACTATTCACTTCCCCTTTCTTCCATTACTTATATTTTATTTTTATAGCTGCCTTCCCTTCCCTGCTAAACCATGTAGATTTTTTAACCAGTACAGCCTTCTTCCTTGATTGTGGGATTCTGGCTTTTTGGGCATCTAATAAAGTGCTCTTAAATAATTCCCAATTATCATTCATATTTTTCTAATTAAATTCTTCTCTTGGCTGGTTTGACCCATAATTGTTTTCAGGGTGTATAACTGGTTGAAGGACTATACTCAAAGACAACAAGGAGTCTGGTGGCACCTTAAAGACTAACAGATTTATGTGGGCATAAGCTTTCGTAGGTAAACCCTTCACTTCTTCACGTGCATGGAGTGAAAATGACAGATGCAGGCATTATTATACTGACACATGAGAAGAAGGGAGTTGCCTCACAAGTGGAGACCAGTGTTGACAGGGCCAACTCAGTCAGGATGGATGTAGTTCGCTCCCAATAATTGATGAGGAGGTGTCAGTTCCAGGAGAGGCAAAACTGCTTCTGTAATGAGCCAGCCAGTCCCTATTCAAGACCAAATTAATGGTGTTAAATTTGAAAATTAATTTTATTTCTGCCGTTTCTCTTTGAAATCTGTTTCTGAAGTTTTTTTATTCAAGTAGAGCTACTTTTAAATCTGTTATAGAATGTCCAGGAAGACTGAAGTGTTCTCCTACTGGCTTTTGTATGTTACCATTCCTGATGTCTGATTCATGTCTATTTATTCTCTTACCTAGAGACTGTCCAGTTTGGACAGTATACATGGCAGAGTGGCATTGCTGGCATATATCACATTAGTAGATGTGCAGGTGAATGAATCCTTGATGGTGTGCCTATGTGGTTAGGTCCTCTGATGGTGTCGTTAGAGTATATGGGGACAGAGTAGGCAACAAGGTTTGTTACAGGGATTGGTTTCTGGGTTAGTGTTTTTGTTGTGTGATTGCTGGTGAATATTTGCTTCAGGTTGGGGGGCTGTCTGTAAGTGAGGACTGGACTGCCTCCCAGGGTCTGTGAGAGTGATGGATTGTTTTCCAGGATTGCAGAAGTGACAGAGTCCTGTGGCACCTTAAAGACTAACTAAAGTATTGAAGCATCCGACAAAGTGGGTATTAGCCCATGGAAGCTTATGCTTCAATACTTTAGTTAGTCTTTAAGGTGCCATAGGACTCTTTGTCACTTCTTCAATTCCAGACTAACACGGCTACCTCTCTGATTCTTTCCGGGATTGGTTGTAAATCACTGGTGATGTGCCGGAGAGGTTTTAGCAGGGGCCTGTACGTGAGGGCCAGTGGTGGTGTTATTTTCCTTGGTTTTGTGGATACAGACTAACACGGCTACCCCTGATCCTTGTACTCAAAGAGTAAATCTCTATGATTTGATGTCAAGCTAGGAGGATGTATTTAGTGGGATCCTGCAGGGGTCAGTCCTGGGTTGGGTACTAAACACCATTTTCATTAATTACTTGGATAATGTAATGGAGAGTATGCTTATGACATTTGTGGATGACACCAAGCTGGGTGGGCTGCAAACACTTTGGAGGACAGGGTGAGAATTCAAAATGCCCAGGGAAAATTGGAGAATGGGTCTGAAATCAGCAAGATGAAATTCAATAAATACAAGTGCAAAGAACTGCACTTAGGAAGGAAAAATGAAATGTATAAATACAAAACGGGGAATAAATGGCTAGGCAGTAATACTGCTGAAAAGGATCTGGGGATTTTAGTGGATCAGAAATTGAATATGAGCCAGAGCTGATCAGGCCTCATACGGAGTACTGTGTCCAGTTCTGGGTATCCTACTTTAGGAAAGATGTGGACTAACTGGAGAGAGTGCAGAGGAGAGCAAGAAAATTATAAAAGGTTTAGAAAACCTTACCCATGAGGAGAGGTTAAAAAAACTGGGCATGTTTAACTTGAGAAAAGATGAGTGAGGGGGTAACTGATAAATCTTCAAATATGTTAAGGGTTGTTATCAAGAAGACAGTGATCAATTGTTCTCCATGTCCACAGAAGGTAGGACAAGAAGTAATGGGCTTCATCTGCAGCAAGGGAGATTTAGGGCTTGTCTTCATGAGGCTGCTCTGGGATCGATCTTCTGGTGATTGATTTATCGCGTCTCGCTAAGATGCGATAAATCGATTGCCCCCAGCTCCCCCGTCGACTCCAGAACTCCAGCTTGCTGGGAGGCGCAAGCTGGAGTCGACGGGGGAGCGTGCTGCCGACTGCTGCCGTCGTGGGGACGGGCGGTAAGTCGGCGGCAGATACGCAGACTTCAGCTACGTGATCTGCCATCGATTTCTTCTCCCCTCCCCCCCCAGTGAGGACAAGCCCATAGATTAGATATTAAGACAAAGTTTCTAATGATAAGGATAGTTAAACACTGGAATAGGCTTCCAAGGGAGGCTATGGAATCCCTGTCACTGGAGGTTTTCAGAAACCAAATAGACAAACACCTGTCGGATAGTCTGGGTTTACTTGGCGCTGCCTCAGTCCAGGGCTGATTAGATGACCTCTTCAGGTCTGTTCCAGCTCTACATTTCTATGAATCTATGATTCTATAATACAAAATGTGCTGGGATCTGAAAAGAACAAAACATGATACCTACACCAAAGATCTTAAAATCTAAAGGCCTGGGCCTATAATTAGTTACTTATGGATGTGTAGTTATTCACACACAAAGTCATATTTAACTCAGTGAGTCTCTGTGAGAGTGACTGTAGGTCAGGCCTTTAGTAAAGACATAAAAATGACCATAAAAAGTTGGAAATTTGGAGGATGGAGGAGGATGAGAGAATGAATGATATTCATTATGAATGTCACCTGATGGGCTTGGGGTTGTTTTTTTTTATCATGTGAAGACGTTCTGGCTAGTATGAGGTATTATCTTTTACATTTCTTAAAATTTGGAGTAATTGAAATGAATCTTTGTTACAATAATTTAAAAATGTTGTACTACTGAATATGTCTGTAGTGCATTTTTGGGAAGAAGTTTCTGATTTTTAATATTTTATGGATAAATTGCTAATCATCTGCCTTCTTTTTGTTTGTTTCTTGAGTGCATCTTGATTATTTTGTATTATGTAATCCAATTTAGTGATTAACTAGTATGGAAAGTACATCTGGACGTGTTGACTTTGTACTAACAAACATTGATTTGTTGGAGTAAGGGAATAGAAATGAACGAGGCTGTTTTCATGTACAGTATGTGAGTGATGAGCCTTTTGGAATAAGCTATCCGTGTTCCTTCCATTGATGGGAAAAGTGACTCTCTGCCCCTTTAGCCAATCAGATGGGAGTTGGATTTTTCAGCTATAACACAAGTAGAGGGGAGACATAGACAACAGAAGCAGTCAGTTTGCATAAGTTGCATGGTAAAGGTTTTGATAATGCCTCTTCTGAGCAGGGTACAGATGACTTACTTTTACCTAGTCAAGGCATTGATAAGAACATGAGTGGAATAAAGTTACAATAGGATGTAAGGGAGTCAGAAAGGATTTTAAATTTTATGTTCAGATAATGGAGTTGTTCAACACTGGGAAATAAGTGAGAAGCTGTGGGATAAAATAGGACCAGTATAAGTAATGGGGTTATATGACTTGGGCACTTCTGTGGGCTGCTCATTTTGTTCAAGGACTGAGCAATCCAGGACAACAGCTGCTTTTCTAGAGGGGGAAAAAGGAGGAGACCATCCCTCCCCCAGTCTGTTATCTAAGGAAGCCTGTAGTGAGCCTGTAGTACTGTATTTCTGTATTTACGTGAGTCAGGTAAGATACCACCTTCCCTGGACACATGCATGATGTGTAATGATTTTCTGGCATCTTTGACTGGCAAGTTCATAAAGGAGCTCTTGAGGGAGGATGAAGGGGGGACAACCAGCCAGTGCCTTTTACAAGGGTTGGAGTGTTGGGGAA
Source organism: Sternotherus odoratus (assembly GCA_032164245.1). Lineage (NCBI taxonomy): Eukaryota > Metazoa > Chordata > Testudines > Kinosternidae > Sternotherus > Sternotherus odoratus. The sequence continues at coordinate 611,834 of JAVMKO010000016.1, read as the reverse complement.
AAAGTGAGTGTTTCTGAAGTGGGGTGGCTAGTGATGTATTTGCTGCAGATCTGTGAAATATAAATCATAAGGGATGGAGCAGAGAATGAAATCCTTCCAGGATGATCCTGTTTCTTTAATTATTGTATATGATGCTAGTTGGAGCACTGTAATTATTTATTTAGCTAATTAGGTATACAGTCATCTCTCACATTTTAGCATTAGCATGAGACTCACCTATTGGACCAGGATTTTCATAAGTGTTAGCTCACTTTCCCCTATCATTGTCAGTTTATATAGTGGGGTTCTGAGAGCCATTTAGCCAAACTGTAAACCCTGTATATAATGGAAACCACTTGAAGCTAGGGGGTGTGGCTGCACCCCCAGTACCTCTAGTACCAGCACTTATGTCAGCATGCTCTATTCAGTGGTTCTCAAACTTTTTGTAGTGGTTACCCCTTTCCTACACCGAGCCTCTAAGCGTGACCCCCCCCCCCAAGGGTCAGGCGGGGGTGTGTGTGCGCCTGCAGCCCAATGCGGCAGGGACCAGGCTGGGGGGGGTCCAGCAGCCCCCCAGGGCAGGGACTGGGGTCGAGAGGGGGTGCCTGTAGCCCGCTGGGGCAGGGGCTGTGATGGGGGGCTTCCAACAGCCCCCCAGGGCAGGGGTCGGGATTGAGGGGGGGTTCCAGCAGATCCCCCGAGGCCAGTGAGGGGGGGTTCCAGCAGCCCCACAGAGGTGCCAGGCTCATGGGGGCGCCGGAAGCCCACCTCTGCAGGGGCCGGGGCTGGGTCGGGCACGTGGCAGTGCCGGCAGCCCACCGCAGCAGGAGCCAGGGCCTGGACCAGGCTTGCGCGGCCGCCAGCAGCCCACTGCGGAAGGAGCTGTGACCGGGCTCGTGGGGCCACCAGAAGCCCGCTGCGGCAGGAGCTGTGGCCGGGACCGGCCTTATGGGGGCACCGGCAGTCTGCTGCGGCAGGGGCCAGATGCCAGCAGCCTGAGGCAGCGTCATTGTTCAGGGCTGGCTGCTGGCAGCAGGGGCTTGCGACCCCCAGAGAACTGGCCCCTACTTTGAGAACCAATGCTCTATATCTCTGTCTTGTTACAGTCTTGGGCTTAATCTCACATGCTGAATAGTGCTGTTAATGTCTGTGGAACGATCCACAGTGTGTAAAGTTGAGCGCATATGTAAGGCTTTAGTTTGGAATAGAGTTAGAGGTCCTAGGTCTTCATACATAGGAATTGTTTTGCTAGGATCTGAATTGGGTACACTATGCAAGATACTATACTGATGGCTTCATATAAGTTCCTGTAATATAAATAATAGTACGCTTTTTCTATTGCATATCTAAATACAGTAGATTCTCGATTTATCCAGGATTGGATTAACCAGGATGTGGATCAACCAGGATGTCAAAAAGAATATGCGCAACTCGCAGGGCCGGCTCTGGCTTTGTTGCCACCCCAAGCACACACACAAAAAATCCCCACCAGGGCACAGGGCAGCCAGTGAACCAACACCCCTTTCCCCCCATGCAGGGTGGCTGGTGAAACAACCACCTCCCCCCATATTTCCTATGGATGGTGATTATCCGGGATTTTATTAACCAGAATTAATTTTTCACCTATCATCCTGGATAATCGAGAATCTACTGTATGTATATATGTACAGAAGACTCTTGATTATCCAGGATGATAGGGGAAAAAATAATTCTGGTTAATAAAATCCTGGATAATCACCATCCATAGGAAATATGGTGAGTGGGGGTTGATTCACCAGCCATTCTGCGCCATGGGGAGGGGGTGTCGGTTCACTGGCTACCCTGCGCTCTTGTAGGGGTTTTTTGTGTGTGTGCTTGGGGTGGCAGCAAAGCCAGAGCCAGCCCTGCAAGTTGCGTGTATTTTTTTTGACATCCTGGTTAATCCAATCCTGGATAATCGAGAGTCTACTGCATGTCTAAATACATATGGAAGCACCCATGTAGGTTTATGATTGACCTAACAAGTTATTTACTTTTTAATTGATTTGTTGCCTCCTCATGACTTCCAAGGTTAATGTTGTAAGATATGTGGGAAAAAGAAGGCTTAGGGGGAAAATGTATCTTCTGTCATACACATTTGAGGTGTATATGGAATGCAGTTGCAGTATGGAATGTGATATGACAGGAAAGTGTATGATGGGCCAAATAAGAGGTGAAGTAGAAAGGCCAGAAATGTTAATTCGGTTTAACATAGGGTGTGAATTTAAAGCCCTCTGTGGATGCTCATATTCTGCAATAAAACTGCTTTATTTTGAATCATCTTAATTCAATTTGGAAGTGGATTAAACTCATACAGAATAAGGGACTCCTATAGATGTTTTTATTCCAGAATAAAAGGAGCTAATCAGGAGTGACTCCCTTTGAGGACAAGCCCTAAGTTAGAACCTTTGTTAGAACCAGGGTATGTCTTCACTTCAAAAAAAGAAAAAGGTGTGTTCATAACTCAGATCAAACCATAAATAGCAGTGAAGATGTGGCAACTCAGGTTTGGGTTCTCGGCTCAAGTTCAACTTGCTTTTCCCCCGCTCCTAATTTTTTTATCCAAATCAGCTAACATGGGTTAGCTCACACGAGTTGAGATCATGTTTTTTTTTTTTGTTATCAGTTAAGCCACCCTGTCTGTTGGTCTGATTTACCCTCTGAAGATCCTTCACCTTCTGTCTCCTCTGGGTGTAAGGGCTTGTCTAGACAAATAGTGCGCAGCAAGCTGAGGTGTAAATCCTCAGTGCCATAGTGTGCTGTGCTAGCTGTACGAATGGACCCTGCTCTCAAGCCCTAAGCACCACGTTCCTGGGTGTGCATTAATCTGCATTTGGTGACAGGGCGCTGGGGAACTTCTGGTGCGCAATAGCAAGGTTCACACTGTCAGTTGCCGTGTGGCACGCTAGGGTGCTGTAGATTTACATTGCAGCTTGCTGCACACTCACTGTTCATCTAGAAAATCCTCACATTACTCTGATTTAGACTTTGTTTTTCTACCCAGAAGTGGACGACAGGATGGGTCAGTCAGTGATTGCCTGTTCTTTTCATTCCCTCTGAATAGTCTGACATTGGCCATTGACAGAAGACAGGATACTGGGCTAGATGGACCATTGGTCTGACCCAGTATGGCTGTTCTTATGTTCTTATCATGGAACAAATGTTTGGGGAGAACCTAACCATTACAAACTTGTTAATGATCTTAAGTTAACTGGCAATTAGTTAATGAGGTAAAAACTGTGGTATAGAAAAAAACATTACACACTTTTGCTGCTATAGCAATGTCTATATGGTTTTGTTTTTTTCCCTCCCAAAATTTCTGTATCAGCAAAAACCCTTTTAAGGTTAGACTAGGCTTGGTTATTTGAAGTGTTGTAATTTACCCCACTGCAAATTGTTATATCACATCAGAATATGGCCTAGTATAATGTGAAATTAAAATCTATAGCTGAGCCTGAAAAATGACTGGATATTTTAAATATCCTTTATTCTGAGTTTACAAGGGATAGAGGAAAATAAAGCAGCGTGAACAGGTAATGGAAGCTATTGAATCTGCAGAGAAATGTTATAAATATTTGGGATGGCATAGCAGAGAGTCTGGACATATAAATGAAGAACAATAATAAAGGTAGCCAGGGGATTCTGGGATCTTGCTGTAGGCCTTCAGGGCAGTTAGAGAAAGTAGATCTGGAAGTCTCAAGTAGATCTGGAAGTTTCTTTTCAGATAAACAAGGTGTGTGTGTGTGTGATATTTCTTGATAAAATGCTACAAGATGAGATTGTTCTGGTAGTGTGGATCATAAAACCATATTTTCATGTAAGGTTTGTTCTAAAAAATATTGTTGGTTCAAATTTAGATTCAGCCTGGGAGGAAATTAAAAAAAACACACAACCATACTGGCATATTTTTCACTTAGTGGCTATGTGTATGCAGGCTACGGTATCTTAAAAAATGAATTTGTTTGAAAAAGAAATGTTTTAAAGTTTCTTCAAATAGGTGTTTTTAAATTATTTGGGTCTAATATGCTAAGTTCTGTTTAATTAAAGTATTTCCATTAATAATGATTTTTGTATAAATTTTTAAATCACAAGTTTATTAAACCTCCTCTTTCAAAGCTTTGAAACCAAAATCAGCAGCATTCTATTTAGTGCATGAGAAGCAGCAAGGGAAACTGAGGTAAAAACAGAAATGAAATTGATTAGCTTTGTTTCAGTATCTAACAATAATAAATGGTGAAAAGGAAACTAGGGTCTGAACCTACAGACATTAAACCTATGAAATCTCCTTTTGAAGTCAGTCCTTAAAGTTAAGTGCCTGCCTACAGGGTTGCAGGATTTTTTCTCCCTTGAATTAGATTTAATAATCTAAAGCAGTAGTTCTCAAACTTTTTAATGGCTTCCTTCACCCCTTTTGGGTGGGGGAGGGAGTTGCAAAATGAGCCCAACCTGCAGCGGTAGCTCTTGTCCTGCAAGGCTGTCTGGGCTCGGCTCCCTGGTCCTGGCATTGCGACATGGCCCCTGGCACACAGGGTTCTGTTGCATTGCCACTCAGGTTTGGCCTGGCCCCACTGAATTGCGCGGAGGCTGAGCCGAATGTACAGTAGACTCTCGATTATCCAGGATGATAGGAAAAAAATTAATCCTGGTTAATAAAATCCTGGATAATCACCATCCATAGGAAACATGGGGAGGGAGGGTTGTTCACCAGCCACCCTGCGCTGGGGGTAGGGGGTGTTGGTTCACTGGCTGCCCTGCGCCCCGGTGGGTTTTTTTGTGTGTGTTTGGGGTGGCAACAAAGCCAGAGCCAGCCCTGCGAGTTAGGTGTGTGTTTGTTTTTGATGTCCTGGTTAATCCACATCCTGGTTAACCCAATCCTGGATAATCGAGAGTCTACTGTAGTTCGTGGCGCTGTGACCCCATGCATGTACCAGGAGCCAGGACCCAATGTCCAGAGTGGGGAGCTGAGCGCAGCCAGCCCTGCGGCACAGAAGCTGCTTCAACAGGGACATATCCTGACTTTCTTGCATTTTCTTTTTCCCCTCTTTTTTTTCAGCATCTCGTGATCTCCTGGCGGTGGTGACCCGCAGTTTTGGAAACATTGATCTTAGGTGTGGATATAGAATAGTGACTTTTATTGATATCGTCTTAATGCCTCTTCAGTAGGTATTAGTTATTTGGCTTTTTTGAGGGGGGGAATGAAACCCTATAGCAATAATTCCTTTAATCCAAAAGAGACATTACAGTGATTTCTCATCTAAATATCATATGATGTTTAGTGCAATGTGTGTGGACTACATTACATTTTTTTTTAAAGTGTGTGAATCTGCCTTGGTAGTTTGTAGCTCAGAAATTTATGATGCTTTTTAGTCTATAAGTTGCAAATCATCCATTTTTCCTGTGTCCGTGACTTAATTTTGGGGGGTGTTTTGGGAAGTAGGAGAGTCGTATGATGGATTTTTAAAATCTTTGCATATAATTTTTGAAATTTTTATTGAGAGGCAATGTTGAATTTGCCTAGGAAGCGTAGGTCAGGTGGATTGAGTGGTGAAAGTTTAATCTGTCAGTGGGGACTGCCTAAATCGTTTAGAGTAACAGGTTGGTTGTGTTAGCCCAATCTGTTAGCAGGCGTCATTGCTGCTGCTGAGAGATGTTAAAGTAGATCCTGCAGATTCACTTGGTGAGATAATGAGAGGTGGTGGGAGTGGCTCTAGTCTGGAGAATGAGTCCTGCACTAGAAGTGAGCTGGGAAGAAAGCCTGAGATGAACTTTGATCAGTTGTTAATAATTTCTTTGTTAAAAAGTGTAACCATGAGGAAGGTTTGTGTTTTGACTTTAAGTAATGTTTGGACTGTGTTTTAGAACCAGCAAAGATAGGCACCTGCTCCCATTTTGTGATGACAAAGCAGAACATTTTTAACTTTGGTGGGTGTTTTTACAGTTTTCTGATGTATGTACCATTAGTTTGCAAGATCTACTACATTCAGCTTTTCAATGATATTAATAATTGTAATTCTGTGCTCCTCACACTCATTGCAAAAATAGTGGTGTTCTTATATTTCAATAATCAGTTACAAAAGATTCATGTCCCAGTAATTATTTCAAATCACACACAGTTTCTGTAGGTTGCCACATTCACAACCAAAGAAATTGTGTTCATAAGGTCAAAATATAGCCAAAGGACTTTGTTTCATGGTCAAAATCAATTAATGGATGGTATGAATGTAATGATACAATTTGTCCTATTAAAGGTAAACTTTCAGAAAGCCTGAAAGATGGTATTCCGTAAGTCTGTTGGAACATATTTAGTGGAAATAACGAATGTTGTCTTTCATAAAAGTCTGTGAAAAAATTACAAGAATAAATAAGGCCCCGATCCCATAAACGCTTATGCATATTCTTAAATTCTTAAAAACATTAATGCTATTACCTTTAATTATATCCTGTTATTAATGGATATGTCTATTTTAGGGGGAAAATAGATTTAATGAAGAGGTATATGTTGGTTACCTTATTGACTTTTGGTTACTGATAGAGTTTTGTCCATAACAGTTATATTGTGAATATTGGTTTGCATGAAGTTTGTGTTGCTGTCATTTTAGAGAAAATTCTGTGGCCTCACCATTCCAGCATGAATACTAAAATATTTGTGATTGTAATTCATTATGTAATATTAAAATTGTATAATGTGCAAGTTCCTGACTACAGCAAGCTAACATATGTCTAAATTGAACAGATTAACCTAATTAAAATATATGTGTAGGAGCTGAAATTCATAAAGTTCTAGAATTAATAATATGATTACCATCCATGAAGCCAGGATGGAATTTTCCATTTGTATCTGACTTTCCTTTATAGGTATCTTTTTGTCTTTGGTACTTTAAATCATTTGTTGTCTTCCTTGGGCATTCACTTAGGTCCCAATGCTGCAAAGATTTTTGCAAGTGCTTATCTTCACACATGAGTAGCTCCATTTGAAGTCAGTGGAATTGCTCACAAGGCATACATTTAAGCATATACCTACTTCTTTGCAGGAATGACATCTTACATGAAGATAGTGTTAATTTTAGTATCATATAATTTTAGAATTGTAATACCAGTAAAAAATGTTTACTTTTTCTGAGCAAAAGTATAGATTCCTTCTGTATATTTCATATTTGACTGACTGTCAAGTGTTAGCCTACAGTTCTTTCCATGACACACACTCTTTACACTTTATAACATATTGTAAGAGTATTTTATTTTTTTTTAAGGAAATTAGTAAACAAAAATTGTAGGTAGACGCTATTGGTAGAGGCTTTCAACGTTAAGTATTCTAACTTCCAGTATAATATATTTTAGTTTCTGTTCTGCCAAAGTTATCTGACCAACTCCAATGACTGACCAGATTATGATTAAATAAAACGAGGAAGACTTTGTAGCATCTTAGAGACTAACCAGTTTATTTCAGCATAAGCTTTCGTGGGCTATAACCCACTTCATCAGAAGCATCCGATGAAGTGGGCTATAGCCCACGAAAGCTTATGTTGAAATAAACTGGTTTGTCTCTAAGGTGCAACAAAGTCTTCCTCGTCTTATTTACGGATACAGACTAACACGGCTGCTAATCTTAAACCAGATTATGATTGTTTCTTTATAATACGAACAATGATTTAGTCTGCTTTAGTGACAGAGTCCTGTGGCACCTTAAAGACTAACTAAAGTATTGAAGCGTAAGCTTTTGTGGGCTAATACCCACTTCGTCGGATGCATGACAAAGTGGGTATTAGCCCATGAAAGCTTATGCTTCAATACTTTAGTTAGTCTTTAAGGTGCCACAGGACTCTGTCACTTCTGCAATTCTAGACTAACACGGCTACCTCCCTGATTCTTTAGTCTGCTTTGCTTGTCAGAAGTTGAATTTATTTTATTTACACAATAATAAATGTTAGCCTTTCAAGAATACCCACTAAGGTACCAAAAATGCTGAAAGGTACTTATTCTCAGCAAGACCAACAGAGCAAACAAATACGAAGTTCCTAGAGCTAGCCATTTTAGAGAGATCATGAACAGATTTTTTTTTTCCAAAAAGCAAACTAACTGTAGCCAAATTTTCAGGAAACCAAAACTTTAAAATTCTTTATCTGAGTTTTACGAAACTTTCTGGAATAAAGATAGTGTAGAAAGCTGTGAAATACAAGATTTTAGGAAGGCTGTTTTCTGTGTTGAGAAGTTAGGAGGCTGACTATTGGGCTTACAGTGAAAAGGTATCTTCTACCCCCTTAACCAGGGGTCGGCAACCGTTCAGAAGTGGGGTGGCGAGTCTTCATTTATTCACTCTCATTGAAGGTTTCGCGTGTCAGTAATACATTTTAATGTTTTTAGAAGGTCTCTTTCTATAAGCCTACAATATATAACTTAACTATTGTTGTATGTAAAGTAAATAAGGTTTTTAAAATGTTTAAGGAGCTTCATTTAAAATTAAATTAAAATGCAGAGCCCACCAGACCAGTGGCCATGACCCAGGCAGTGTGAGTGCCACTGCAAATCAGCTCGCGTGCTGCCTTGGCATGTGTGCCATAGGTTGCTTACCCCTGCTCTTAACCATGGAGCAACCTCTGCCACTATATAATAGATTAAACACCACTGAAAACTCTGTATAAAGCAGGTGAAGTATTGCATCGTGTAATTGTTTTCTACCTTTTAGGAATCTGCATTAATTTACCCTTCATTGACTTTCCCTGACATGCTGCATTATGTTATAATTTACTGTCTTCTGTTTCAATGTCCTGCACAAACTCTGCTCCAGGCTTTATTTCAGGCTCATAGATTTTAATACTGGAAGGGACTGTGATGATCAACTAGTCTGAACTGCACAGTGCAGGCCACAGAACCTCACCCACCCATAGTAGGCCCATAACGTATCGCTAGATGACTGAAGTCCTCAAATCTTGATTTGAAGACTTCAAGTTACAGACAATCCACTATTTCTCTAATTCAAACCAGCAAGAGAGCAGTGCCCAAACACTCCAGGGGAAGACTACCTCCCGCCCTCCCCACTAAGGGCCTCTGCCAGTCTGAACTGGGGGGAAAATTCCTTCCCCATCTCAAATATGATGATCAGTTAGATCCTGGCACATGGGTGAGAGTCACCAGCCAGACACCTGGGAAAGAATTATCTGTAATACCCCAGAGCCCTCCCCATCTAGTGTCCATCTCCGGCGGTTGGAGATACTTGCTAATAGCAGTTGCAGATGGGTCATATGCCATTGTGGGCAACTTCATCATACTATCACTCCAATAAAAACCTTCAACTTCAGTCTTCCAAGAAGTCAGTTTTTGGACCCCCACTCCTTCCCTTGCAAGGCTGTTCTAGAACTTTACTCCTCTGACGGGTAGAAACCGTCATGTAATTTCAAGCCTAAACTTATTGATGGCTAGACCTTGTCTCTTACTCTGCCTGCCTATCCCCTTGACTCTGTCAGCTTCAGGTTCAATTTGTTTCTTTTTCTCACCTTGTCTCTGGTGTTTTTACATACTGTTCCCATATATGGAATAATCTTCTAATACAAGTTTGCCAAGCCATCACCCCCTTTGTGATCAAATTCCTAGTAAAGACTCATTTTTTTTCTATGAGGTATTGAGTTATGATTTAATAAGTAAATTAGAAGAAATAATAATACTTTGTTTTATCCCTTCCCTGGTGCCCTGTCGAATCTGGGTCTGTCTCATCTCTGCAGGACAGAGACAGATCTCTATACCTGTATTCTGCACAGCCCCAAATAACAAATAATAAGGCTATGTCTACACTTTGAGTTTTTGCACTCAGTTTGCACTCAGTTTGCACTCAGTTTGCACTCAGTTTGCACTCAGTTTGCACTCAGTTTGCACTCAGTTTGCACTCAGTTTGCACTCAGTTTCAACAGTGATAGTGAACTGGTGAAAGAAAAGCTCTTGTTTGTGTTCTCACTACCACAAGTGTCAGAGTGTTCACACTTCCATCCCCGATGAGAGCAGCACTGTAGGGCAGCTAGCCCACAGTGCTGCTCTCTCCAGTTTGTTTTTCATTTCTCCAGTGCAAATATTTGCAATCAAAAATTATATAAAATGAGCACTGTACACTTTGTATGGTGTGTTGTAATTGAAATCAATATTACACATGTAGAAAAACATCCAAAATATTTAATACATTTCAATTGGTATTCTACTGTTTAACAGTGCGATTAAAGCTGCGATTAATCACCGGTTAATTTTTAAAATCACAATTGTTTTTGAGTTAATCACATGAGTTAACTGCGATTAAGTGACACCCTTACTCATACACATTAGGTAGTTGCTTTAGGGGGGGAAATTGTGTTGTGGGGGCTTTAATTTGAATTACATATGCCTGGAGTCACTGCAGCCAGCAGTGAAACATCATTTGAGGTTTTTAAAGATTCTAGATGATGGTTTTCTAGCACAGAGGGCCAACTTGGAAGTAACTATATTTTGAACCTCATTATGACAGATTACTTCCAATCCAATGATTAATTAACATTAGATGGTTGCTTAGGGTCCAGTGATCATAATCTTATTACATTCTATCTGGGCAAACATAGGACAGTCCCAATCAGTAATATATATTCTTGCTGCTTCAAAAAATCTTAATTTCCCAAAGTGAGGAAAATGATGAGCGAAATTGACTCTAAAAGTAGTTTAGACTCTAAAAGTAGTTAATCATCATCGAATGGGGATGTCTCTAGTGCAGGTTCCAGAAGGATTAACATTTCAGTATTTTCATCAGTAATATAAATATAAAAGTAAATATAAAATAAAAGCACAGCAGATAAAATTTGCAGATGATACAGAGATTTGGTGGAATGATAAATAATGAAAACAGGGCAATCATACAGAACAATCTGCATCACTTGGTAAGTTACAGGCTTGTCTACACTTACATTTTATAACAATCTAACTTGCTGGCTCAGGGGTGTGAAAAATCACCCCCCCACACACCTGAGAGCAGCAAGTCTGAGCGCTTTAAAGTGCTAGTGTAGATAGGCTCGGAGCGCTGGGAGCTAATCCCCTCATGGAGGTGGATTTCCAGGATGCTGAGAGAGCGCTCTCCCAGCGCTCGCGTGCAATACTCACACTTCAAAGTGCTGCCACAGGGGTGTTCCTGTAGCAGTGCTTTGACGTTTCCAGTGTAGACATACCCGGTCAATTGAAACAAGATGTGTTTTAATACGTCTAAATACAAAGTGACACATCTAGGAACAAGAAATGCAGGCCATGTCTATAGCATGTGGGTTATGTCCTGTGTTGTAGTGACTTTGGGAAGGATTGTTAGAAGTAATGGCGGACAGGTGATTCAAAATGAGTTCCCAGTGCAGTTTGTCAAAAAGGGCCGATGTGATCTTTGGATGTGAACTAAGGAGTAGCAAGTAACGATAGGGAGGTGCTTCTAATTGCCAATGACTGATGGTGGAGTACTGCATCCTCTTTTTAAAGAGGTATTGAAAAATTGGAGAGGGTTCAGAAAGGAGCCTTAAAAATGATACCAGGGCTGGTGAAAATGCCTTCCTATGAGAGACTTAAAGAGCTCACTCCAAAAGAAGATTAAGAGTAGGATTACCAACTTTCTAATGTCACAGAACCGAACACTCCCTTCCCCGCCCCTTCCCTGAGGCCCTGCTCGCTTCATCTCCCGTCCCTCCATCACTCGCTCTCCCCGACTCTCACTCACTTTTATCTGACTGGGACATGAGGTTGGGGTGCGGGCTCTGGGGTGTGGCTGGGGATGTGGGAGAGGGCTCTGGGTTGGGGTGCGGGGGAGGGTATGGGGTCCAGGGAGAGCCAGAAATGAGGGGTTCAGGTGTGGGAGAGGGCTCCAGAATGGAGTGTGTGGCTGCACCGAAATGCCTCGAACAATCCATGTTGCTGTATGAACATGTTAAACCATTATACATGGGGCAACACAAGCATTTCATTAAACCAGAGTCCCAGCAACAGTTTCTTTCTTCATTGTAGATGTAACTAGTGAAATTCAAATTTGCCTTCTCTAACAATTAGAACATTTGTTTAACTAGCTTTTTATTGTGGAAAACGATCATGATTAAAGTAGCAGTTATGGAGTGTGTAGGACTAAGTTATTAATAACCAGCTTAGTATTCCTAATGCAACAGTAACACTAAGTACTGGACATAAGTGTGCCTAAAGCAAGATGTAAGAAAATGGACTTTCATGGAACCCTGATACCCTGGAATAAATTCCATTAGGATTCCCAGGTGCTTGGAAACAGTGCTGCAAAATATGGGAGGTATTTACAAACCATTGAAGAGATTATAGAATAAATTCCCCTGGCTAAGTTTGAAACTAGGAAAAAGGCAACTACTAAGATGAGGTGGTTAAGTGGTGATGTAAACAGAATTAGAAGCAGTAAGGAGCAGGCTTTTTAAAAGTATAAACAGTCTGGTAAAGAGGAGGCTAGAAAGATCTGTTAAAATAAGCAGAAGGCAGTTAAAAGGATAATCAGAGAAGCAAAAAGAAACAGGGAAGATCTAATTGCTAAGAATTTTTTTACTTCAAAAGGGTACTTCAGAGCAGACAGAAGGTAGCAGAGGAAGCTTGTCCACTGATGATGGTGAAAGGAATAGGAAGCAGAAGATTTGGCAGTAGTGTATTTGTTAATCAGTTATTTTGTGTCCCTAGATAGAGGACTGTCAGATACCTAAAAGAGGAGTGCAGCATCCTGATGTGGTAGGGGAGGAGTCCCTTGTTCCAATGAAGAATTGAAGAAATTGGACATACACACACACGACAAATTTTTCAACTTTGTCGTGTTGGCAACTCACCAAGAAGCTTAAGGCCCAAAGCTTGTACATAAAAAGACCAAACTGAAGCATCCTCATCTTGAATATGGAGTTGACTGTAGAGGCAGATTAGTATTTCAGGATGAACATCTTATCATATGATACTACCTTCTTTCTGCCCCAAACCCCAGCACCTATTGGATAATTTTTGGCATCATTGGACCAGCCCAGATCCCTCAGGTTTTGTGATAATCTGACAGTCATCTCAAAAATCCATTTCCTTTTTCGTGCTGTAGCATCCAGCAGGTAGAAGGCAAATGTTTCAAAATCCTCCAGTTCCATGTGGTTCAGATGGTGGATCCTGGGAGGGACACAAAGCAAAACACGTAGTGCCACAATCTAAATTCAGGGCTGGATCTCTCAGAACTATATCCTGGGTGAAAAAGCCTGCAAAACAGCTACATAATCAATCCATGTACTCTCTAGAATCTATAGACTAGACTTAGAAGCTTTGGTCAGTGCTGCCATCTTCAGAAAGATTCTCCCTGTGGTAGTACCTCAGTGTACAAGCCCTAAGTGTTATAAACTCATCTCTGTATGTGGTTACAGGCTATATCCCACCCTCTGTGCCACACAGGTGATTAAAATCCATTGTAACAAATCTGCCGGCCTTAATACATTGGAGAAATAAACGTTCCAGCTCGATGCTGCAACGGTAGTATGATCCTGGGATCCCTTTCAGTCCTCCCTATTTTTTAATTTGATTTTTGGGATAGGACTGGCCCCTTCAATAATAAGAATTTGTGCTCTAATTCAGATTAATCCAGTGTGTTTTTTCATTAGTTACGTTATCAATGTCAGCATAACATTTTTCTTCGCTGTGGAAGTTCTCAGCTGACAAGCTCTTTGGGGGAGTAGCATTCTCCTATTGCCAGTGGCTCACCAGACGGCGGCTGTCTCCAGCGCTGCACGAAGGTTGGGGACCCATTTTGTTGTAATTCAGACCTTTGTACCTGAAGAAAAGAAAATTTCCTAATTTCTGCTATTTGCCCCCTCCCAGTAATAAACTATAGTTAAGGAAATTTAAATTGGAAGTTGAACAGTGTTACAGTTAATTACAGGATGCAACTGCCTTTAAATTGCTGGGGTGTTGTGTTGCACAGGTGTGTTTCACCCTGGCAAGTAGGCATAGTTTTCAGGATATTAGATGTCAGATAAATGTTTCAAATCTTGCCTTTGGGGATGAACTTTGCCTTGTCAGGGAGATGACTAGTTCTACCATTTGTAGATTCTGAAGAAATGCTGTAATATTTAGAGGCAAATATTTAGAATATTTCAAATAATTTAACTTTTTTTTTAATAGATAAGGGCTGACAAATCAATCTGTTTGAAGGTTGAATCCAGCTGTGCACTGGTTTTGATTTTGCACTGTACAAAAGTATACTTTTATCTCTCCAATAGCAGGGCCCCTACATCTACACATCACTTTCCCCAGGTTCGATTGCTTCATTCTTTGTAGGTAGGCAGTAAAGTAACAAGATTCTTAAGGAGGTGGTGGGGTAGGAAGTTCAGAGTAAAGTGTTACAGGACACAACTTATCATATGAAAATCAACTGGTAGATTAAATATTTGACCTGTTAGTTTTGATGTATATTTTGGTAAGAGCATGGGGTTCTTTCAAGGTATTATTTCTGAAGTAGAGTAGGGGAATGTTGGGAATATCACTTTCTTAAATTTCCAAACAGGATTTGATAAGTTTCACATTGAAGTTTATTAGCCAGGATAAGAAGTAATGGTATTATGGGAAAAAGAGCTCCTTGTATAGAGAAGAAGCCTAGGGTGAGGTTTGGCAAATGTCAACAGTTCTGCACTGAATGTTGGATTATGCACCTACACTGTTTTACTATAAAATCACTTTTTTGCCCATTGTTTTAATTGTTTTCACCTGCATTCAGTGCTAAAGAGCATGAGGCCAGGGCATGGTTTGGTTTTGGGCTGAGTGTGGGATGAGGTGAGTATGAGAGACTCCAAGTATCTGGTCTTTTCTTCTTTCTCAAATTTGATTTCCTCCAGTTCTTTTGTTACTTTGCATCACAGTTTTCCAGGTCAAGAAAAAATGGTGACAGGGAAAAAAAGGTTGAGGCTTTTCTTCTTGTTTGGTCTTTGCCATGTTCATCCCTGTGGTGTCGAAGTGCTTTATCCCTTAGGTGCTGCAATGGGGCATGTCGCTCAGGAGTACCTGCTTCTGTTGCTTTGCCCCATCAGCTCTCATTGGTGAGTTTGCCCTGTTGGGCTTCCATTTCTCCTGAGGACCACACTCATGGATGGCTTTGATAACTGGATTATTTGATATATTCGGTTTCACTGTAGCTTTTCTAAGTGCCTCTTTTCTGAAGTGCTGCTTTTTAACCTTTTAAAACTCTGAGAGACAGATGGATATCCCTGAGGTAACAAAGAGTCCTGTGGCACCTTAAAGACTAACTAAAGTATTGGAGCATAAGTTAGTCTTTAAGGTGCCACAGGACTCTTTGTTACCTCTGCTATTCCAGACTAACACGGCTACCTCTCTGATTATGGATATCCCTGTACCTCTTACAGTAAGTAACAGAGGATTAAGAGTTATTTTCCCATCACTTTTCTCCCTTCACACTTCTTTATTTATCCAGCGGTGGGAAGTGTATTACTTGCACAGACCTTTGCTACACAAGTGCTAATAGCTGTAACAAAATAAGGCACAGGGCAGCCCATTTCAGAGTTCTATGTTTCTTTAAATGTTCAGTACGTTGAATAAATTTGTACAAATCTGAGGGCAAAGCACTGAAATGTAGAGTATTAAATGGGACAATTACACAATGCACTGACCAGGAAAAGGATTTAGAAATTTGTTGTGAAAAAATTCTTAAAGTCATCAGCCCAGAGTATGACTGCAGAAACCAAAGTGTGATAACTAGAATGAACTGGGAGAGGGATGGGATCCTAATGAGAAGCAGTAATATGGTTACTGCACCAGGCTTTGGTCATGCTAGAGCTGGAATAAATATTGTGTTTCCAGTCAGAACACAGTTCTAAAAAGAAAGGGAACACATGTTGCTTGAAAAAGTGCCAACAAAGGAAACCCTGATGATTCTCAGAATGTATGACTGGATTTTGTTAGCTTGCTGGGGCAGAAGAAAAGAAGACCTCGTAGTTGATGGTTAGATACCATAATTCTAGGGGCCTTAGAAATACTCAGGATTGTTACAACCATGTTCTGTGTGACACATTAGGCCTAAATTACATGGCAGGATGGCCACTCCAAGCCAGCTTCCCTGGATGCTTCTACCCATTCCAATTAGTAATAGTGCTCCTTGTGTAATGTATTTTGATATCGTGGTGGGCATTTTCTTTCTCCCCATATTTTAGGTAGTGATAACTTCAAATTTGGAGGCGGAGTCCTCTCTCTTAGCAATTTTTGACTGCAGCTACCTGCTCCACTGTCTCACACCCCAGTGTTGGTCTCCATAGCCATCAATCAAATAAGCACATAAGCTTGCTACTTTTGCGAAATGGATGAGTCAGTAAGACATTAATCGCACATTGCTGTGAATAGGGTGGCTATGGGGAAGGATTGGTTGTGAAATATGAACTGAGAAACTATCTTTTCCCTTCTCAGTGCAGATATGAAATCCAAATGCATGCTTGTGTTTGGAAGGTGATTATTGCTAATTCTAGCCTCCCTTTTTTAAGGGTTTCTGGAAAGTTTTAAACTGGACTGATGGCAGAATAAGTCCTGAGTTTTGTTTTCTCTTGTACTTTTCATCTTCCGTTATTCCAAAGCACTTAACACAGCTGGGAGTTACTTGTCACACACTAAAACATGGCAGCCATTTGGTGGTCTGTGAGAGCGTATTACACAGCCTTTTCAACTGAGAGCAGAAATAGCGGCCAGGAAACGGGTTTTTTTCCCCACCTCTTTTCCTAGAGTGCTGTTGCTGCAGTCCGGGCTCAGACGAGGACAGGTCAGATGTGATTACAGCTGTACCTGACTGTTCCAGAGTGAAGGTGAACAGCTTTCTGGGAAGAAATGGCAGAGTTTGCATGCTGGGCTGGGTAGGAGTCAGCTTTTCATTCTTATCCAATGGTCCTGCTCATTGCATTGACACAAAAAACTAACAACAAATCCTGGGAAATGTGTCAGATATTTTGACCTGTGAGGCCATCGTTACTGGTGATGATGGATGGATGATAATTGAGAAATCAGTTTTCAAAATTAGAAGGTTAAGTCTGGGGTTTTGGCTGTATATAAACTCCAAGTGTTCCTTTCCCTAGTTCGACAGACTCCTGTGGGATGTATGTTTGCATTTACTCTGTGAACATAAAGCCAGAGATGTGCAATGAATGAACAAGTCCTAATATCCAATCTAACCCCCCCCCTCTGCAATTTGAGACCATTACTCCTTGTTCTGTCATTTGGAATCCCCTTTCAGGTAGTTGAAAGCAAACTCTCACAAGTTTGGGAATACAGCCTGACTGGGACAAGGCCTTATCTTGAAAGTGATAAGGGGGCTATCTAAGAAGAGTATGAGAAGACCTCTCAGTTTTTTATAGTGTTGTCCTTAATGCATCCATGTGAGACCAGACAGGGCTATTATCTCCATTGGGCATATGGGGAGATGAGGCCCAGGAGGCTAAGTGACTTGCCCAAGGTTACCCAGGGAGTCTGTTGTAGAGGAGGGAATTGAACCCCGGTCTGTCAAATCCCAGGCTAGTGCAACAGAAAAGAAAAAACACGGCACCATCCTTCCTCTATACAAGAGAAGCTTAGGCATTTCTTTCAATGGAAGAAACACTTCTATTTTCACAGTTCCAATCTCTGTGGTTGTCACTTTTGACAGTACAGGTGAACAGGTGTTATGGAGCCTGAGCAATGTTTTTGTCTTGAAAATCATGCCTGTGACATGAAAATTAGGAAGCAGCACTATGCTGTAGTGCATATTTCCCATCAGTTACAGAACAAAGCAGCAGTCATGCTGGAAGAAGATGCTAGGGAGGGTCCTATGCTGTCTGGATGGGAGAGGGACCAGGAATGACTGGGGGAAGAGTCAGAGGAAGAGACGCACCGAAACAAGAGGATACTTGGGAGGAGATGTAGAGAGGAGAGAGAAACAGAGAAGTGAGTTGTTTATCTTAGGACTTGTCTGCTCAGGGAAGCTATTGTTAAATAAGCTGGAGTGTGAATTTAAAGCAAAGTAGCTATTCCACAGTTGCTCCCCAGGTGGGCACTCTGATTCTGCACTCAGAGTACCTTTGTGTGGGTTAGATTCATCCACTTGTGGACTAACCTGAAGTTCACAAAGGCATCCTTGGCGTGGAATAAGAGTGTTCACACTGGGAGCTATTCTGGGTTATTTCTGAGTGTAGACAAGCACTTAATGAGGAAAGCAGTTAGGATTTTCAGTTATCAGTCCTTTCAATGGGGCTAGTTAGTTTAATTGGCAGTCACCAGGAAATGAAACCTCATCCCTAAAATGTTCGTGTCTTACCTCACCCCAACATAAAGACTGGAATTTTGTTTTTCTTCCCACATCAGACGACAAAAATGAAATTAAGCCCTGCTGCAAGAGGAGTGAACGAGGTGACCCTGCTACATCTCTTCCAACCCTAATGATTCTGTGATCAGGTAATAGAGGCGACTTAGTAGAACTGGATTCAGTTTTCAGCTCTGCAACAGACATTCTGGATGTCCTTGGCCAAGTCTCTCTGTACCTCCATTCCCTATTTGTAATGTGGATGTAATAGCACTGCCTTACTGGTGTAGTGAGGATAAATAAAGATGATGCTGAGATACTACAGTAACAGGCACCATATAAGTACCTTACATTTGTTTTATCTATCTAGTCTGACTCACTCGCTGTGTATTCATGTGAAAAATAAGCATGAGCCTGTATTTCAAAGACTTATTTTGACATCTTGAGAGTTTCGTTCCTTTCCTGGAAGACTTGATAGGATGTTGATGGCTTCAAAGTGAAACGCTAATCTTAAATATAAAAAAATAAATAAACAATCCTGTTTCTTAGCATTTCCAGAGATAAATGTCTTTCTTTTTTTAAATACCCTCTCTCCGTTTAGGGCCTCACTGAAGGATTGTTGGACTCTTTAAAACCAGAGAAATATTGTTTTCAACAATTCTCTAACTCCAGTGAATTTTCAGTACTTGAATGAGCTATTTGCAGCAACTCAGTTTGATCAACTCTGATCAAAGCAGGTACAGAGCTAACCTATACACAGTATCTTATGTGATCCTCTGTAGTTAATGTGATGTGCATGAATTTGCAGCATACTTATGAACTAAATTATTTATTATTAAAAATTTATATTTGTTAATTCATTTAGCTTTTCTTCAATGACCATGTCTTCTTTGAGTGCTCCTTTATGACCTCCGTTGCCCAGTGGGTCCACTGACTTTTTGGCAGGCTTCCTGCTCCTGATGTGCTGTTTTTTTTATGTCTTTTATTTGTTTTCTTTTCTGGCCTGCCTAATTATACCCTCATACTCGATTTGTCAAAATGTATGCTCCTTTCTATTTTCCTATTTGACTCCCGCGCTCCTAGACCAGCAAGAGCACCATGCCGCAGGGCCCCACCCTCCCAGCTTGGGGGCCGGCCGAGCGTGGCATGCCGCAGGGCCCCACCCACTCTGGCTGGGGGTTGGACCCAGCGCGGCGTGCCGCAGCACTCCACATTCCTGGTCCAGCAGCCCAGAGCAGCGAGCCTTGGCGCCCCGCGTTCCTGGCCTAGCGGCCTGGGCCAGCGAGCCACGGAGCCCCAGGCTCCCGGCCCAGCAAGCCGCGGGGCCACTGGCCCCGTGTCCCAGGCTTGCGCTCGCAGGACGGATAAAATTGCTTGGTGGGCCACAGTTTGCCCCTCCCTGGCTTAGGACTAAATCAAGAACTGCTTCTTCCCTTGCGGGTTCCAGGACTAGCTGCTCCAAGAAGCAGTCATTTATGCGGTTTAGAAATTTTACCTCTGTATCCCATCCGCAGGTGAAATGTTTTCTGTCAATATGGGGACAGTTTAAATCCACCATTATTATTGGGTTTTCTGTTTTTGTTACCTCTCTAATCTCCCTGAGCATTTCACAAACACTGTCACCATGCTGGTTGGATGGTCAGTAGCATATTGCTACTGCTACACTCTTATTATTCAAGCATGGCATTTTTATTTATAGCACTTCTGTGGTACAGTTAGATTCGTTTAAGATTTTTATTATATTTGACCCTATGCTTTCTTTCTCATATAGTGCAGTTCCTCCACCAGAGTGATCTACCCTGTCATTTCTATATATTTTGTACCTTATATTATCATGTCCCATTGATTATCATCATTCCTCCAAGTTTCTGTGATGCTAATTATATCAATATCATAATTTAATACCAGGCACTTGAGTTCACATGTGATGCTCGTAGACCAAATGCCAGCTCTTCCCGAGGCTGCAGGCATCAGCTGAGGCCTCACAAATTCATAGCTGGAAACCAGACCAGTTCACCTGTATATTAGTATTATTCAAGATGAGTGTTAGACTTGTGAAGCTGTGTTTAAAGTTTAGACTCTATACAATGCTTGTAAGTTGCTGCATTCATTAATCTTGTAATTTCTGTATCCCATACCATGAGGTAATATGTAAGGTTTGCTTTATGACTGTAAAAAAGCCTGCGCTGAACTTGTGAACTAAGGCAGGAAGAGGGTTCAGCTGCTCAGCAAGGACGATCAAAATTAAGTAGGTCATTGGAAACCTCTCAATACCAAGACTGGGTTAAGGCCCCATCACACTGTGAAGTTGCTACATACAAGGAAGCTCGTCCCATCAGTTTGAATTCTGGAAGAAGGAAATAAAGATAGGTGACATGAAAATTCTTCATCTCTTCGCTGTTTGGATTCTCACAGGACTGGAGCTAGGATGCAAGAGTGGAGATCCCCAGGATCACCCTGGGCTAGTTCTAAAAAACATTCCGTGCTGACGGCTTACTCATCTCTGTCACCTTTTGGAACCATAGACTATAAGTTATTTGTTTATATGTGTTGCCTGCTTTAACCTGTAAATAACCTTATTTCTTTTTCCTAGTTAATAAATCCTTGGTTAGTTTACTACGGGACTGACTATATGCTTTGTCTTTGGGGTGAGATCTGGGGTACAAATTGATGGGGTGGAAGTAACTGTTTTTTGGGGACTGAAGGGAACCTGAGTCTTTTGTAAACTTTGGTGTAAGTGAGCATTTGTCATTTAGTCCAGCTTCCCTGGATGGCAAGATAGTGAGTGTCCAAGAAGACTTTAAATAAGAAGGAAGACTTTGTAGCACCTTCGAGACTAACCAGTTTATTTCAGCACTAGTGTAAAAGCCCGTGTACATGGGCCAACCGTAAGGGCTCGTGCCCTCCCCCCCCCCGCCGCCCAGCCTCCCTCCCCCCTGCAACGCCCCTCCCCTCCCCCAGCCCCCTCCCCCCCGCTCAGCTCCCTCCCCCCTCAACTCTTCATCATGCGCCCGACAGCTCAGCTAACTTTATATGTATAACTGCTCCTTGGTGCTCTAGATCGCTCAGGCAGGCATGCGCAGCGGCCATTTTGTGCCTCCGAACTACAACCCCCAGCATGCCGTTCGTCCAGGCTGTCTCTACTGCGCATGACGGCTTCACACACCGTTCGCTTGTCTTTTATAATATAGGATAAGCTTTCGTGGGCTATATGCTGAAATAAACTGGTTAGTCTCTAAGGTGCTACAAAGTCTTCCTCATCTTATTTACGGATACAGACTAACACAGCTGCTGTTCTTAAACCTGTTAAGAAGACTTTGTGTGACTCCACACTAGACTCAAGAGATCTCTTGTGGGCTGTATTCTCTAATCTAACAATACCGTATTGTAGCTCTCCACTTACTTAGTCTGCTTTTATGGTGTAAATATCTCCTTTACCATTTCACTACATAATCAGTGTTGGGTTGGTTGACAGGGCTAGGAGTGATAGAATAAACAAGTACCAGAGGTTGGGATGCAAGATCATCTTTAATCGTAGGCCTTCTATCTTTTGTGGGTTGAAGCTAGTCATTGATACTACTTTATGTGTAACTATCACATCTAATTGTTTACCATGTCTCCTATTATAGTTTACATTTATCTTGAGAGTAGTGATCCTGGCTGGTGGGATGAAGCCAGAATTTACAGCATCTTTCCCTATTGATTTTGCCAGACTGCCACATTCAATGTTCAGTTTTACAGAAATTTAAAAAAAGGATGAAGATTTTATCCTGTTGGTCAAATCTTTTTTGGCTAAAGTGAAAAAAGTGAAAACTGTAAAGAGGAAATGGTGGCACACTAGCACTTTGTTCCTGCAATCTTGCCACTTGAAAAATAAATAATCCATTTGAATAGAATATTAGAAGTGAGACTTATTATTTTTATGTCCTTACCGACAGACTTTTTAATCTTCTGTCCAAGATATGATCACCTTGTACTCTCACTGTTCTGCTTTTATAGCAGCCCACGTAAAGAACTGGGAACTAGAGACTGCAGAGTTCATAACGGGGTAATGGTGAGGTTGAATGGATTTCCATTTGTGAGGTCAAACAATACTATTAATTCTCAGCATTCTTTCCCTGCATTTTTCAAGAACAACCATCATACAAAATATCATACCTCTATCCTAGTGAAATATCTCCTACTCATGGCTGAGAGAGAAATGTCTGCACTTCAAGGTTGAGAGATGCATCTTCATTGTCTGCAGTAGCAGTGCTTATATGTTGCCTCCATTTGGGCCCTGTATATATGTCTTTTCATTTGAAAGTAAAATTTATAGGCTGATATAGACTATAATAGATTATAGACTTGCTGGTGGGTGCATGTAATTTATGCTAATAAAAAGTTACTGACATTAATGCTGCTGGTCAGTGTTTTTCAAAGTATGAAGTATATGGACTTGCTCCTCGAGGCATGAAAGACTAATAGGAGACATTGATGTATCTTTCAGTTGTCTCCAGAATCTTAGGGCATGGCTACACTTGCCAGTAAGAGCACATTAAAACAGCCCCATGTGCTCTAGCTCATGACGCATCTACATGGCAAGGCATTTAGCACTCTTTCTCCGTGGCTAGAACACTCCTTGTTATCCACCTCGGCGAGTAGAATAACTTTTGATGCACCCCCCGCTGGAGCGCCGCAGCGTCAGTATGGACACCCTGTTCTGCTAATGCACTCTGATCGGCCTTCAGAAGTGTCCCACAATGCCTGTTCTAGCCACTCTGGTCATCACTTTGAACTCTACTGCCCTGCCCTCAGGTGACCAGGTGTGGAGTGCTTTCAGCGCATCTTTCCAGGTGACCATGCCTCCATGTGCCAGGTGATCCCCAGTGTGGAACAATGGCGAGGTGCTGGACTTCATCAGTGTTTGGAGGGGAGGAAGCTGTCCAGTCCCAGCTGCGCTTCAGCCTTAGGAATTACGATACCTTCGGGCAGATGTCAAGGGACATGACGGACAGGGGCTATAACCGGGATGCACTGCAGTTCAGGGTTAAAATGAAGGAGCTGCAGAATGCCTATCGCAAAGCCTGCGAGGCAAACTGCCGCTCCGGTGGTGCCCCCACGACTTCCCATTTCTACAAAGAGCTGGATGCAATACTTGGGTGACCCCGAGGCCACCATGGACACTTCAGAGCCCAGTTCAACAAGGCAGGAGGAGGAAGAGGAAAATGTTGATAAACATTGATTTCATCACACACACACAAACTATTAGAAAGTATTTCCATCAATGAGGATTGAAATTTACAGATAGGCAACATAAGAAAAATGCTGCTTGAGAGCTTATTAGAGTTTGACTAATATTTTGACATATGATGATAACAGTTCATGTTTTCATGGTTATAAAGCTTCAACTTTTTGAATCTCAGTGTTGACTGTCAGCAACAAATTGATCTCCTCCCATTATTTGATCCCCATAATTTCCCACAACTGTGAAAATTTAAAATTGATAAAATCCCAGAATGCTTAAAAACACTTCTCTTAGCCATAAAATTATAAAAATAAATCAAATTCTGCCATCCCTACTAATAGAATACATGAGTTATTCAGCTACTAATTCATTAAAAAATACTTAAAATGGTTTCTGGTTGAATGGCTCACAAAAGGCATCCATTCTTTGAGCAAATGAAAACGCAGTAGGAATAATATTACAGTATTCTGCATGAGTATCCGTTCAATCATTCAGTGTAATTAGAATAACCCTGTTGATGTTTTTTTAACTTTGCTCATCTCTTGCACTTTCATGTGGGGGTCTTGAGCAGTTGGGAAGCAAGCCAGTGCCTTGTATCTGAGTGGTCTTGCTGTACTCCATTTTGGAAGCATAAGGTTGAGGCGGCAAAGTCTGCATTATCATGGAAAGTACTCAGCAGATGGAAGATCCTCTTCCGCTACATGGAATTCAAGGACCCTTGAGGGAATCAGATTTACCCTATAAATGCAAATCTTTGTTGCAAGAAATGTGTGTAAGTCCTTAATGTAGGGAAACAGAAAGTACACCCACCAATTACTCAAATTACTTCCCCTGAGAAGCTCGCAACATCATTGTCTGGTCTCAGTTAAGCCAGGGACAAGTCATAGTTTCTCCTAGTGTCTCTAAATACACGTTAAACATAACTCTGTGAGATGTCACATGATACTCATCTGCCCAGAAGACTATCTGCTGAAAACACTCAGAAAAGAAGAAGCAGAGCCACCAAAGCGACTTCTGAAGAAGTGGGTTTTTTACCCATGAAAGCTCATGCCCAAATAAATCTGTTAGTCTTTAGGGTACCACCAAAACAACTTCTGTTGTCCTTTGGTAGATTTTGCAATTGCGTCAGCAACAACTCATGCTAAACAACCCCAAAGGCAGGTGATAAACCTGGTGAATTCAGCATGAACTCATCAGACGGAAGCTAGTGCAGTCTGCATGCTATTCTAAGGCCTAAAACCAGATTGGTATGAAATAGGCAGCATATAGATTAAATTTTAGTTGTTCTGTCATGACCTTTACAATGTTCTATGCTCAGAAGCAAAGGGTTGAGCCATGCAGTAATTGGCAAGGCCATTATTGTTCAGTAATGACTTCTGGAGCAAAGGCCTGACCATGCGTTGTGACTTAACCCTCCTCTGTGGCCATAGTAGGGACATTATTTGAGATATATTTTATAGCTACATCAAGGGTAACTAGACCAGAAGGATATTCCAGGCTGTCCACATCAAAATTTGTGCTTTTGATTTTTTCCAGAATGAATTGTTGTATTTCTTGGCTTTGTTTTTATAGGTAGTGCTGCCAGCCTACTTTATTATTAAGGTTGCCATATATTTTATAAGTCCCTGTTTCAGTTGCTTATAGCTTTGCCAAATTTGAACCCATATGGGCCGAGATTTTCCATGTGGGGTGTCTACGTAAGCCCATTTGGGGTATGGCTACACTACCCGCCAGATCGATGGGTAGCACTCGATGTATCGGGGATCGATTTATCGCATCTCATCTAGACGTGATAAATCGATCCCCGAATTGACGCCTGTACTCCACCTATGTAGGAGGAGTAAGTGGAGTCGGCGGGGGAGTGGCCGTGGTTGACCCACCACCATGAGGACAGCCATTAGTCAATCTAAGGTACTGCGACTTCAGCTACACTATTCGTGTAGCTGAAGTTGTGTATCTTAGGTTGACCCCTCCTTGTAGTGTAGCCTAGCCCTTGGTTAGTTATTGCGTGGAAAAGTTGCAGCCAGAATGGTTCAGCTATTATAGACAATGCAGTTAGGGAAATATACATTGTTTTGCCTGTGTTCTGGCGACCTCTTCTCTGAAAAGCTCTATTCCAGTGGCTCTCAACCTTTTCAGACTACCGTACCCCTTTCAGGAGTCTGATTTGTCTCGTGTATCCACAAGTTACACCTCACTTAAAAACTACAATCAGACATAAAAATACAAAAGTGTCATTGCACGCTGCTGTGGAAAAATTGCTGGCTTTCTCACTTCTACAATGTAATTCTAAAATAAATCAACTGGAATATAAATATTGTACTTACATTTCAGTGTATAGTATATAGAGCAGCATAAACAAGTGACTGTCTGTATGAAATTGTAGTTTGTACCAACTTCACTAGTGCCTTCTATGTAGCCTGTTGTAAAACTAGGCAAACATCTAGATGAGTTGATGTACCACCTTGAAGATGTCTGCGTACCCCCTGGATACGTGTACTCCTGGTTGAGAACCTCTCTAGCCTACCATGTTTTGGAGTAGGGACTAGACATTTTGTCAGGGACGTGCCTTTTGTCATCCCCTTGAAAATCTACTCAAATTTGGCCAAGCTTTTATATAAGCCGTTGGAAAAAAAAAAATCACAGCTCCCACATGTTCAGTATAGATTTAGTTTAACAGGTAATTTCCTGAAGAGTCTGTCCCTACTGTTCTGTCCTCGTCTATGTAGGTTTTTATAGTGTGTTCATCATTGTAGTATCTGAGTGCCTTCCAGCAGCGCATTAAGCAATGTGACCATACGTCTGTCACATGTTTGTTCTCTCATTCTCTTCCCAGATGAAGAAGTGTGTGCAGTGGAGTATCTTGATTTGGTACTGTGTGTCTTTTTTTCTTTTTTTATTAGAAATACACTGTTGCTAGAACTTCTTGATATGTGATTGTACTTGAATTCTGGGATTGCAGGTGAGCTGTTGGTGGGTATAGGCAGAGCAAATCCATGCTGTTTGAGAAGCTTTCCCAGTTGTGCATGATCTTGTCAGGGATGTAGGATGATCTTGGTGCTGCACTCTGATACAGGTTGTGGGCATCCAGGGTTCGTGAAATGGCTTGCTACCCTGGATAACTCCGTGAGGTGGGATTTGGCAGCTGAAAGGAAGGTTTCCCTTGGCCTGTAATACAGCCTCAGCATAGGCTCTGTGGAATATGTTTGATCCTGTCTAAATTAGACTTAGAAATTAAACCACAAATGGTAGAAAACATTCTTCATCTGTTGCAAAATCAGATCTCCTTGGTTTTCTGGGTGCGTGAGGGGGGAGGAACAGGCTGTCTGGGGGCCAGGCCAGCATGTCAGTGGCCAAGGCCAGTGTAGGATTGGTGTTGTCCTTTAGCAGCATTTGGAATTTGTTGGAGTCCATGAGTCTTCGTGGTCAAAGCAGGTTTATTGGTCTTGTTGCCTGGGCTCTGGAAGGGCTCTGACCACTGCCTTTTAATGAGGTGATGGTCTGTCCAAGATAGCGACTGGGTTGTGATTAGAGTCCTACGCGGATACAACTGAGCCGCGATCCTCAAAAATGATCCATGGAGATCCGCATCTGCAGATATCTGTGGATTTGCGGGGTTCTCATTGTGATGTACTTTATCTTGACATTTAGGCTGAAAATCAGGTCCAGGGTTTGACGGGCTGTGTGGATTGGACCAGAGGTGACTTGCGAAAATCCTAGGGAGGCAAGTCCTGAGATGAATCTTTGAACTTGTGTATCTTCACCCTTCTTGATGAGTGTGTTGAAATCTCCTAGGACAAGAATCCTGAGATATTTCACCATCATCATTGACAAGGTATCAGTTAGCTCCTGTTGTGGATCCAGGGGATCGGTGCTATGGCCCTGCCTTTGGAAGGGTCTCAATGAGGAACCCCTTCAGGGTGCCAGAGCCCCTAAGGGCTCCTCCTGCAGGGTAAGCCCTGCTGCTTCAATGCCTCCTTAGACCGGATCCTGGGCCTGCAGCACCCCTGTTTCATGCTGTGAGCTCCATTCAGAGTCCAACTGAGACTGACTGCTGATGGGAGACTTCTACACTCCTCTGGATGCACCTCGCCCAGCATTCGCAGTGATACTCAGACAGCGTAGTCAACATAGTAGGAGCCCTTAGGGTAGTCTAGACTGGAGGTTAAGGCATAGTCCATTCTGGTTACCCCAGAGCCCAGCCAAGCTGTAATGAACCCTATTGCTCAAGCTCTGCCTCCATTTGACCTTTTGGGTCAGTTCTCAGGTGAGAGTCCCGACTCCTGCCAGCCTCCAATTCTTATCCCCCACCTCACACCCAGTTCTTTGATCTTGAGCTGGGGAATTGTTGTTCAGTTTCCCTAAAGAGAAGTGGGGAAATCCATATCCTTCTGGGTTGTTGATTGCTAGGTGCCAATGTCCTGGTGATTGGATTCATCGTTGTCTTCTCTGCTGCTCCACTGTTATGGATAGTAAGGCCCAGGCAGCTAGATGATACCACTCACCGGGTAACAATGCAACACATAGGGGAAACCGAGGCACAAAAATATTGCAAAATATTCCCACTTTGTCACATCTCCGATGTGAATTATTTTGTCTTTGATACTCTGTAAATCAGCATGAAATCTGTTATCTTTTCGCTCTGGCATTTATATTCAGATGAAATTGTTTTACCTGGGGCACCTCTCTTCACTTTATAATGCTTTGTGCTGTCTGCTTCCGGGCCCTGGAATCTGGTTTCTTTATTTCTGTGTTTCTGTTCCTCCCAGTTTGAACTGATAGGTAGTGATGTAGACGGTGCCATTGGAGGAATGGTTTTCTGTTTTCTCCAGATGCATGGGAAAGGCAGATCAGTTGGGTATCTTTTGGGGCTGAAACCTGGCTGAGTCCTGGAAATGGGTGGAGCTGGAGCAGTGTGTTCCTGGAGCAGTGATGGGTGTGCCTGGAACATGGTGGCATAACGGCAATGGAGATAGTAATAATAATAGGTAGGGATGAGCTCGGCAAGAGGAAGTGTCTGTGGCATCATGCATCCATGTCCTTGAAATAAGCTGCCTGACTTGACATGATGCCCCAGTTGCTCTTACCTGCTTGGGAAGAAGGTGGAGACTAGATCATTGGGCTCAATGGATAGTCTATGTCTAGTTGGCAGCCGGTATCAAGTGGAGTGCCCTAAGGATCTGTCCTGGGGCCAGTTTTGTTCAATATCTTTATCAATGATCTGGAGGATGGTATGGACTGCACCCTCAGCAAGTTTGCAGATGACACTAAACCGGGACGAGTGGTAGATATGCTGGAGAATAGGTTTAGGATACAGAGGGACTTAGACAAATTAGAGGATTGGGCCAAAAGAAATCTGATGAGCTTCAACAAGGACAAGTGCAGAGTCCTGCATTTAGGACAGAAGAATCCCATACACCGCTACAGACTAGGTACTGAATGGCTAGGCAGCAGTTCTGCAGAAAATGACCTAGGGGTTACAGTGGATGAGAAACTGGGTATGAGTCAACAGTGTGCCATTGTTGCCAAGAAGGCTAACAGCATTTTGGGCTGTATAAGTAGGAGCATTGCTTGCAGATGGAGAGAAGTGACCATTCCCCTCTATTCAACATTGGTGAGGCTTCATCTGTAGTACTGTGTCCAGTTTTGGGCCCCACATTACAAGAAAGATGTGGAAAAATTGGAAAGGGTCCAGTAGAAGGCAACAAAAATGATTAAGGGGCTGAAGCACATGACTTATGAGGAGAGTCTGAGGAACTGGGATTATTTAGAGGAGAAGAATGAAGGGGGATTTGATAGCTGCTTTCAGCTGCCTGAAAGGGGGTTCCAAACAGGATGGAGCTAGACTGTTCTCAGTGGTAGCAAACGACAGTACAAGGAGTAATGGTCTCAAGTTCAGTGGGGAAGCTTTAGGTTGGGTATTAGGAAAAACTTTTTCACTAGGAGGGTGGTGAAGCACTGGAATGGGTTACCTGGGGAGGTGGTGGAATCTCCTTTCTTAGAGGTTTGTAAGGTCAGGCTTGACAAAGCCCTGGCTGGGATGATTTAGTTGGGGTTGGTCCTAGCTGGGATGATTTAGTTAGGGTTGGTCCTGCTTTGAGCAGGGGGTTGGACTAGATGACCTCCCAACGTCCCTTCCAACCCTGATATACAATGATTCTATGGCCTGCTTTAGGGATGAGACAGTGTTGTATGGCAAAGGAGACTTATCTGTAGGACCCCTGCCTCATATGTGGTAGAAGTTGGAAGGTATGTAGTGATTGAGGCCAGGGATTTCAGGAAGAGAAAGGATGTTCCCAAGGTTAGGAATTGTAGAAACTGGATTCTATCTCTACCTTTGCCACAAAATTCCTTTGTGGTGCTGGGCAAGTCACTTAAGCCAGACTTTTCACAGCTGGTGTCTAATAGTGTTTTCTTCATTTTTTGGGTGCCCCACTCAAGACCCTGGGCTCTGATATGCAGAGGTGCTGAGCACTCAGAGCTACAGCTAAAGTCACCATGAACCGTGCTTTGAACATATAAAATCACATCCTAGGTGTCTGAATTTGGATACCCAAAATTGGTGGAAATTTTTTATCTTAATCTATCTCGGTGCTTCATTCATCCAACTGTAAAATGGGGATAATAATCCCTCATCTCCCTGGGGTGTTGTGAAAATTAACCAATGTTAGTGAAATACTTGGTATTGTGATAAGTGCCATAGAAAAGGAGATGAATTATTGTGTTTTTAAGCAGAATTTGAGGAATGTGTAGTAAATAAAGTGTGGGGCCACCCATTGAACACTGAGAGAAAATTAAATACAGAATAGCTGCTCATTCCGTGACCACCATCCATTCTGTGCATCGAGACAGGGTCCTGTGTAAAAAAATAGCATGTGGTTAAAGATGGTCTCATAATGGATGCACCGAACAGAGCAATTGAAGTTTAACTGCAAACTTGATTCTGTCATTTCCTAACTTTTCAGTGCATAACTTTGGAATCTTGATATTTTGAACTTTTTACCTGAGGAATTCTAGTTATGGGTAACAGGACGCTTCCATTTCCAGCCCCTGCTTTCAAAGGCTTACATACTTTTCTGAAACAGTTATTCTTTAGGCTGAATTTTCATGATGTCTTCACCCAGAAGCGATTGTCTTTGAGAATTTGACGAACCTCCAGTCAGCCATATTTGAGGATTTATCATTCAGATAAATGTAAAACCCTTTTGATTAAACATCCTCCCCCCCCCCCCCCAAATACTTTCAAGACAACATGGAACAGCACACTGATACACAGACACCATCCCACCAGCAACACAAGAAGAACAACTCCACATGGACTCCTCCTGAGGGTCGAAATGACAGTCTGGACCTATACATTTAGTTAGTCTTTAAGGTGCCACAGGACGCTTTGTTACCTCTAAAATAAAACACTACATCAGTTCAATGTTAAGATCTTAATTTCAGACTCATCAGTCAATCGGAAGCAAATATTCCTGTTCATTGAGTTTTTCATTACGTTATCAGAACATAGGTGTGTGAATCTTTTGATTACTTCATATCAGGTTGCAGAAAAGATGCATTGAAAACAAAAATGTACACAATAGATAGAACAGACTGATTGCTTAAGATAATTAAAAAGGTTTTATTGGTTTAAGTGGCGTTACCATTTATCTAGGATAAATTGGAGAGGTACTGCACTGACTGCATGCATCATATGTATATTACTGTATATGACAGTATAGCATATACCTTTTGAAGAAAAGATATTGGTTAAAAAAAATCTGGATTTTTTTCTATTGTTTTTAAGTACTTTTAAATTGTTTTACTTAAGCTGAAAATATTTGAGAGAGCATTTTGAATCCAGTTGGCTGATTTCACTGCCCTCCTCAGAGCAGGGAACAGAGAAACTTCAGTGTCAGTGAGGATCCTATAATTAATTCAATTAAATACCCATTCAATCTTGCTTAAACCAGTATAACATCAAAATAGATTAAAAATCAATTAAATATGATTTTACAGAAGAAGGAAGGCAATGAAATTCCCATTTGTTGTTTTTTTAACTGATATTGCTGCAGCTTCTTGGATTCAGTTGTAACTTTTTTTGATAACATTCTCTCCCAGACATTAACTCAGCCTAGCAAAATTGCTAGGAACATTTAGACTCCCAGACACACTAGGATGCCTGAAGATTATGAAAAAAGCTATTCATATTCTACTTGTTTGTAAAACAAAGCAAAACAAAAAATAACACCAAAAATGCTTCCCCCAAGTGAGTGGTTGAGTAGAATTTTACAAGACTTCATTAAGCCTTTCTAGCCAAGAAAAAATATTTTTTGAAGAATCTTCATAAATTGGAGATGGCATAAGAAATTCAGCAAAAGGTTTTTCTCCCCCTTCTCCATTATCTAAGAGTTAATTTCTCTCACCTGTTTTATTGGTTTTGAACTTGGGCATAGTACTATATTATGTAATTGGACTAACGAGTTCCAGCCCAAGCTCTCATCGTGTTGTAACAGCACAGTGAACAAGCGGATCAGCATGCTCTCTTGCCCAGTTCATTTAATAATTTAAAAGTATCAATTAAAAAATCTGCTTCTGTTCACTAAGTCCTTTTTTCACTTATTGGAAAGAAAAACCTTGAATGACTGTTAACAAGTATCTAACAAGCTGTCGAACTTAAAATTCTTTGCCTGGTGCTCAGTGAGGTCAGTGCATGAATGTACAAGTTTATGGAACTGCGAAGAAGAATGCATGCAAATTTCCAGTTGTAGATTTTATTTGTTTTCTTTGAAGTACATAATTGGGGCTAATAGACATTTATTTTAAAAATTCCTGTTATTGCATGGTGCTGAGCTAAACATTTCACTACTTGCACTAACGTGAAAAAATATTACTTTCTAATACGTCAGTTAGGAAAAAAAATCATAATTACTTACACAATAACCAGTGGGAAGTAAGATGGAAAGAAGTTGCGTTTGCTGGGCAGAGGTTGCAAGTGGAGCTTGAATCGATCACTGCAGAAAGAGGATTTTCTAAGTTCTTTCTGTTTTTCAGAAAAACCCCAAACCCTCAAGTTTACAGTGTTAAAGGACTTATAAAGTAATATGGCATCTAATTCTTAGGCCATGGGCTTGTCTTCACTAAAGCCGGGAGGGATTGATCTTTTGGCGATCGATTTATCGCATCTCGTCAAGACGCGATAAATCAATCGCCAGCAGCACCCCCCGTCGACTCCGGAACTCCAGCTCGCCAAAAAGCTCAAGCTGGAGTCGACGGGGGAGCGCGCCGCCGACTGCCGCCACTGTGAGGACAGCAGGTAAGTCGACTGTAGATACGTCGAATTCAGCTATGTTATTAACGTAGCTGAATTTGCATATCTACAGCCAATCTTCCCCCCAGTGAAGACCAGCTCCTTGTCTACACTGGCAAGTTTCTGTGCAGCAAAGCAGATTTCTACTCTAACTCCTGAGGTGTTCACACTGCCAAGCTACTTAGTGTGCAGAAACTGCGCATTTGCAGTGCTGTAATAAAACCACCTGACAAGAGACATACAGCTTTCTACGCCAGGGGTACAGTGCTTCAGTCTCAGTGTAGACATCCTGGTCGATTACAGCGCTGCAATTGGCCTCCAGGAGGTTCCCACAGTGCCTGTTCTCACTTCTCTACTGCCATGCCCTCAGGTGACCAGCTGGCTCTGTCAGGTGAGTATGTGTGGGGGGAGCAGGATTGGATAAGGAGCAGGGTGTCACGGGGGCGGTCAGGGAACAGGGAGTAGTTGGATGGAGCGGGACTTGCGGGGAGGACGGGTGGTAAGGAGGATCAGGGGGTGGAGTTCTGGGGGGACAGTTGGGGTATGGATATAGGTCAGTGTGGTCAGGGGACAGGGAGTGGTTGAATAGGGTGTGGGAGTCCTGGGGGCCTATTTAATTAGATTCCAGGGGTGTGGATACGGGTCGGGGCAGTTCAGGGGACAGGGAGCAGGAGGGGTTGGGTACTGGGTCCCTGGGGCAGTTAGGATGATGGGGTCACTAGACGGGGCGGTCAGGGGATCAGGGAGCAGAGGGGCTTAGGTGGGGAGGTGGGGTTCTGGGGGGGGTTTAGGGTGGGAGGGTCTCTGGAGGAGGCAGTCAGGGGACAAGGAGCAGGGGGGGTTGGATGGGCCAGGGATTCTGAGGGGGGTGGGCAGGGAGTGGGAGGGGGTCAGATGGGGGCGGGGGTCATGCTATTTGGGAACACACAGCCTTTGCTACCCGGCCCTCCATACTGTTTTACAACCCCATGTGGCCCTCGGGCCCTTGTGCCACTGGAGTCCTTGTTGTCCGTGATCGTATTTTTATTCCTAATTCCAGCCTAACCAAAGATACTTATGAGCATATGATTAATGAAGAAGCCTGGTCTAGATGGCTGCAGAAGGATTTCAGGGTGTCAGGATTTCTGGGTTCTGTTTCAGTCTCTGCTGCTGATGCTTCCAGTAATTTTGGGCATGTCTCTTAATCTGTCTGTGTGCTGATATCCCTATGTGTGAAATGTGGCTGACCTGCCAAGCTGGGAAGAGGATGACCTGTGAAGTTCATTTAATGTCCGTGAAGCTTTTGAAGACTTGAAAGGTGCTATAGAAGTGCAAAGTCTTCCTATAATTGTTCCAAGTTCTAAAGACACAGGAAGCTTGAAACTTGGCCAGACGTTTTATGGTTGGATAAAATGGACTTGTTACTGTCCTACATTCTTTACAATTGACTTGTTTAAAAATAATTAAATCCCCAATTTTTACCAATCACAAATCCTTAATTTGGACCACACTATTTTGGAATTTGGATAGGGAGGAGATCCTTCCGAAGGTGTTGGTACACATTCTCGGGTTACATTCTCATTGTGAAAGGTCACAACATGACTAACTCAGCACTTGAGCAATTTGGGGCCATTGTTATGGCTTTTTGCTAAGTTCCAACAATGCCGTCAGCCACCACTCTGCAGCTCACTCACGCCTGGTCTACACTACAGTTAGGCTGATGTAAGTCACCTTGTGTCAACCTGTTTGGGCATGTGCCTACACTCAAATGTGTCTCTGGCTGATGTAAGCACCCTGAAACAGCGATGCCGTAAAACCACATCCCTGAATGGCATTGAGTCATGGTTGATCAATCCAGGTTGACGCATTGCGAGTGTAGATGCTGCATTAACCATGTTGACCCTAGAAGTCCCCCAGCTCCTGGTTCCCATAACATCCCATTCCCTGCAACAGTGACCGCTCTGGTCACAATTGTAAACTCCACTACCCAGGGGTCACAGAGGCTGGTAGCAATTCCCACCCTTTAGTCCTCCCGGCATGTATTTGAAATGCATTTTCCTGATTGCCCCACCTTGGTGCAACTGCCCCACCAACTGTGCTGGCTCCACATGGTAGACATGTTCCTTCCTGGAGTAGACAGGAAGTATTGGATCTCCTGGGCCTCTGGGAAGAAGAGGCTGTGCAAGCACAACTATGGACCAGCCGGTAGAAATGTGGACATCTACAAGAAGCTTGCATGGGAGGTGCATAGGGATTGGCAGTAGCGCCACATGCAAGTGAAGGAACTTCATCCGGGATGTCGCGATCCCAGGAAGCACAACAGTAGATCTGATGCTGTGCCACAGATTGATGCTTCTACAATGAACTGCATGTTATGTGTGGCAGAGCCTCCGGCTCCCTGCAGACCACCATGGATACCTCCAAGGAGCCTGAGACAGAGAACCCTGCTGTGAACAGCAAGGGGGGCAGTGGTGGTGGTCAGGGAATGTGGCAAGGGACCCAGCCATACCACAAGCCAGCACCTGATTGAGACTCACCCACGGTCTAGCCAGTCCTGATGTTTTTTTTCTACACTGTTACATTTCAAGAGGATGCCCAGCCAAGTTAACAAGACAAAAGATACCAACTTTTCATTGTTTTATTCATACAGGAAGAGATAGCAGTACAACAGGTAGAATTATCTGCTTTTTAATTTCGTGGGCCAGGTGGACAGTCTGTTAAGGTCCATAGGGATGTCCCTTTTATTTTCCTGAGAGATCTCAATGAAATGTTCGTGGGGAGACACTGCAGTCCACTCCCAAACATTTCTAGGGTTGACACTTTCCCATGCCACTCTGCGATGAGTTCAGCATTATTGAAGGAAACAAGCTAGCGGTATACAGGCTCAAGAGACTTCAGGACACCATTTGCAGCTGTGCTCTCTGTACCTCAGGAGTGAGATATCCGATAAAACCACCCCGTCCTGGTGAACACAGGGCCAACATTCAGTGTCATTGCTCTACACTCCTACCCATGGAATATAGGCCGAAATGTTATAGCTTCATGCAATAGAAAATCCTTCTCCCTCTCTCCCTGATGGGCCATATCGCCATGCCTGCATCTGGAGAGTGAAGCTGACACTCCAAAGCTGAAGTTTCAATAAACATTTCTTCTTAAAAGTGTTTCTGGGAATAAGGGAAGAGAAATTCAAAACTGAACTTCCCCTTTCAGTTGAGAGTGCAAATCCAACAGAACATCTGTCTGTCCTTATCAGCAACTTCTGGTTCTCCATGTTTGCAGAATCCCATAATTGTAGGACTGGAAGGGACCTTGAGAGGTCATCTAGTTCAGTCCCCTGCACTCAAGGCAAGGCTAAGTATTATCTATTTGTTGCAGGGTACCTTCTTGAATCCCGTAGAGATAAGGCTCACACACAGTGGCTAGATGGAAAGCGGTGAGTTTATTGGAAGGTAGTGGCATTAGCGTGCTGGGGGCCCCGGTCAGCACTGCCGCGATATGGAGGAGCTGGCACATCCAAGCGATGCCCAGGAAAGAAGCCCAACACACAAGGGTGTGTCAGCACAGAAATACTCATGCTCATTTGCATCTCATACATAAACATATCTCATAAACAGCAAGTAGCAAGCAAGATTGGTTAATTACATGCTGTTCAGCACTTGTTGATTATACGCTGTCCTGCCTCAGTTTACCTATTTAGTTTCACATGCACTCGTTCTCACACAGACGGGCTAAACAACTCACACAGCTGAGAAGCTGTTCTCAGACACACATGAGATAACAGAAACACAAGGCCATTCTCATACTGATAACCTTATTATGCCGTCCCCTGGAGACGACTCCGAAGCATAACTGCGCCCCCTACCGATTGCCGTCACAATAATCTTCCACTCACTACACTATTCTAGACCCATCCCTGACAGGTGTTTGTCTAACCTGCTCTTAAAAATCTCCAGTGATGGAGATTCCACAAACTCCAATGCCAATTTATTCCAGTGCTTAATCACCCTGACACTTAGAAAGTTTTTCATAATGTCCAACCTAAACCGCCCTTGCTGCAATTTAAGTCCATTGCTTCTTAACCTTTCCTCCAAGGTTAAGGAGAATATTTTTTCTTTCTTCTCCTTGTAACAACCTTTTATGTACTTGAAACTATTATCCTGTCCCATCTCACTCTTCTCTTCTCCAGATTAAGCAACCCCAATTTTCTCTCATAGCTCATGTTTTCTAGACCTTTATTCATTCTTGTTGCTTTCTCTGCACTTTCTCCAGTTTGTTCACATCTTTCCGAAATGTGGCACCCAGAACTGGACACAGTAGTCCAGTTGTAGCCTAATCAGTGTGGAGTGGAAGAATTACTTCTTGTGTCTTGCTTACAACACTCCTGCTAATACAGGATGATGTTTGCTTTTTTTTGCTACAGTGTTTCACTGTTGACTGATTTTGCTTGTGATCCTCTGTGACCCCCCAGATCCCTTTCCGCAGTGCTCCTTCCTAGACCGTCATTCCCCATTTTGTATGTGTGCAACTGAAAGTTCTTTCCTAAGTGGAACTTTGCATTTGTTCTTATTGAATTTCATCCTGTTGACTTCAAGTTTGTCCAGATCATTTTGAATTTTAATCCTATCCTCAAAAGCACTTGAAACCCTCTCAGTTTGGTATCATCCACAAACTTTAAGTGTACTTTCTGTGGCATTATTTAAATCACTGATGAAGATATTGAACAGCATTGGACCTAGAACTGATTCCTGCAGGATCCCACTCGTTATGCCTTCCAGCATGACTGTGAACTGCTCATAACTACTCTCTGGGAACAGGTAACAAAGGGTCCTGTGGCACCTTAAAGACTAACTAAAGTATTCAAGCATAAGCTTTTGTGGGCTAATACCCACTTCGTCGGATGCAAGCAGTGGAAGTGTCCAGGGGCAGGTATAGATAAGTAGGCAAGAACCAAGTAGGAGATAACAAGGTTAGTCCAATCAGCCTGAACCAGCTTGTTATCTCAAATCAGGGAGGGTGAGGTATTCCACTAGCAGCTGAATTGGAGGTGTGAACTCGGAGAGAGGAGAAGCTGTTTTTGTAATTAGCAAGCCATTCAAGATCTTTGTTCAATCCCAGATTGATTGTGTCAAATTTGCAAATGAATTGCAGCTCTGCAGTTTCTCTTTGCAGTCTGTTCTTGAAGTTTTTATGCTGCAATATGGTGACTTTTAAATCTGTAATTGTTTGTCCAGGCAGGTTGAAGTGTTCTACTACAGGTTTTTGTATATTGCCATTCCTGATGTCTGATTTGTGTCCATTTATCCTTTTTCGTAGGGACTGTCCAGTTTGGCCGATGTACATAGCAGAGGGACATTGGTGGCATATAGTGGCATATATGACATTGGTTGATGTGCAGGTGAATGAACCAGTGATGGTATGGTTGATCTGGTTAGGTCCTGTGATGGTGTTGCTGGTGTAGCTATGTGGGCAGAGTTGGCATCGAGGTTTGTTGCATGGATTGGTTCCTGAGTTGGAGTTATTATGGTGCGGTGTGCTGTTGCTGGTGAGAATCTGCTTAAGGTTGGCGGGTTGTCTGTGGGCCAGGACTGGCCTGCCTCCTAAGGCCTGTAAAAGTGAGGGATTATTGTCCAGGATGGGTTGCAGATCACTGATGATGCGTTGCAGAGGTTTTAACTGAGGACTGTAGGTGATGGCCAGTGGTGTTCTGTTGTTTTCTTTCTTGGGCTTGTCTTGCAGCAGCAAGCTTCTGGGTACACGTCTGGCTCTACTGATCTGTGTCCTTATTTCCTTGTGCGGGTATTGTAGTTTTGAGAAAGCTTGGTGTAGATCTTGTAGGTGTTGGTCTCTGTCTGAGGGGTTGGAGCAAATAAGATTGTACCTCAGTGCTTGGCTGTAGACAATGGATCGTGAGGTATGTCCGGGATGGAAGCTGGTGGCGTGAAGGTAGGCATAGCTGTCGGTAGGTTTTCGGTATAGGGTGGTGTCGATGTGGCCGTCATTAATTTGCACCGTGGTGTCTAGGAAGTGGACTTCCTGTGTGGACTGGTCCAGACTGAGGTGGATGGTGGGGTGGAAGCTGTTGAAATCATGGTGGAATTTTTCCAGAGTTTCTTTCCCATGGGTCCAGATGATGAAGATGTCATCAATGTAGCATAGATAGAGAAGGGGTGTGAGTGGACGAGAGTTGAGGAAGCGTTGTTCCAGGTCAGCAATAAAGATGTTGGCATACTGTGGGGCCATGCGGGTGCCTATAGCAGTGCCACTGGTCTGGAGGTATATATTGTCACCAAATTTGAAATAATTGTGTGTGAGGATAAAGTCACAGAGCTCAGCAACCACTTGTGCTGTGGCATCATCGGGGATACTATTCGGGACAGTTTGTATTCCATCTTTGTGTAGGATGTTTGTGTAGAGACCCTCTACATCTATGGTGGCTAGGATGGTGTTTTCTGGAAGGTCACTAATGCATTGTAGTTTTCTCAGGAAGTCGGTGGTATCATGGAGATAACTGGGAGTGCTGGTGGCATAGGGTCTGAGTAGAGAGTCCACATATCCAGACAGTCCTTCAGTGAGAGTGCCAATGCCCGAGATGATGGGGCATCCAGGATTTCCAGGTTTGTGGATCTTGGGTAGTAGATAGAATAACCCCGGTCGGGGCTCTAAGGGTATGTTAATTTGTTCCTGTGTTAGTGCAGGGAGAATCCTGAGTAGATGGTGCAGTTTCTTAGTATATTCCTCAGTGCGATTTGAGGGAAGTGGCCTGCAGAAATTGGTATTGGAGAGTTGTCTGGTAGCCTCCTTTTGTTAGTTCTCTGGGAACAGTTCTCTGGGAAACTAGCGAAAATACCCGGCGTTGCTCGGGTCCGTCGGAGGTGGGGAGGGGGCAGAGAGCTGAGCGAGTGCGGGGTCCATTGGAGGGGGGAGGGGGCAGAGAGCAAACCTGACACCCCCCCCTCACCCCCTCGACCAAACCCGACACCCCCTGACCAACCCCAACACCCACATCTCACCCCTCACCCACCCCCACACCTTCCCACCCCCCAGACCAAACCCAACACCCCCGGCTCACTTACCCCCCGACCAAACCCCCCCGACCAAACCCGACACCCCTACCTCACTTACCCTCCGACCAAACCTAACTCGGGTCCGTCGGAGGCGGGGAGGGGGCAGAGAGCTGAGTGAGTGCGGGGTCCATTGGAGGGGGGAGGGGGCAGAGAGCTGAGCAAATGCGGGGTCCGTTGGAGGGGGTATTATGACATCATAACTATGTCATAGAGAACAGCAGCTGCTGAGCTGATGTGAATGGGCTTTAAAGAATTTCAGCCCTGGGGGGAGTCAGAGGTGAGATTTGAAAAATTTTCGACTCTTACCCTGATTAGGACCCTAAGACCTCTAACTGTACCAAATTTCAAGTCTCTAGCTCAAACGGTGTGGAAGGAGTAAGTGCACATACATACACGCACACATACACCATTTGACTTTTATATATATAGATATCAAGACCAACCTAAAATTGTATTTGCTCCTATTGCAACAGCATTGCGTTGCTGACTCATGTTGGCTTGTGATCCACCACAACTCCCAGATCCTTCTCAGCAGTGTTGCTGGCAAGCCAGTTCTCCCCCATATTGTATGTGTGCATTTGCCTTTGTTGAATTTCATTGTGTTGTCTACAGCCCAGTTCTCCAATTTATCAAGATCCTCTGAATTTTAGCTCTATCCTCCAAAGTGTTGGCAACCGCCCCCCCCCCCCCCACGCTTTGAGTCATCTAAATGTTCTTACATCCAGGTCATTAATAAAGGTATTAAACAACACTGGATCCAGAACAGTGGACATCCCTCCAGTCTGATATTATCCCATTAATAGTTAATCGTCGTTTGTGGTTGTTTAACTACTTATGTATCCATTTGCTGGTAGTTCTGTTGAGCCCCTATTTCTCCATCTTACCTATGTGGGACTGTGTCAAGAATCTTGCTGAGGTCCAGGTATATTATCCACCACAGTCCCCCTATCCATCAAAGCAGTTACCCTGTCAGAGAAGGAAATCAAGCTGGTTTGGCATGGTTTGTTTCCTGGTCAATCCATGCTGGCTGCTAGTGATCACCCTTTCTTTCTCCGGGTATTTGCAAATTGAATGTTTTATATGTTGTTCTACTAGCTTCCCAGATAGCAAAATCAGGGTGACTTGTGTGTAATTCCCTGGCTCCTCCTTCCCCCCCCTTTTAAAGATGGGCTTTTAAAAAAATGGATAACCCTTCTCCAGTCTTCTGCGACCTCGCCTATTATCCACGAGTTGTGAATATGTTCAGTAGCATCTGGCTCCGCTGATTTGAATTCTCTGATGTGTTCTTTACTTATCCTGAGCTGCATCCTTTCCCCTTTATCGTAGTAACCTCACTAGTCGTCCGATCATGTGTTTTCCTTTTCTATCCTTTTTTTTGTTTTGGCATTGAGCAGCTCTGCATTCCTCTCATCTTCAGTTACCAGCTCACCTTCTCCACTGAGCAGCAGACCCTACCCCATCCTTGATTTTTCTTTTTTTGTCTGACATATTTGAAGAACCCCTTCTTGTTGTCTCTAACATTTCTTGTTAGCTGTAACTCATTCTTTGCCTTGGTTTTCCTGATTTTTGTCTCTAAACACTTGCTCTATTCCCAAGTAGACTTCCTTGGTGACACAATTTGGATGGATTTAGCTATCAGCTTGCTGCCTTCTGCATATTTACTTGCCTTTAACAATTGTCTTTATTAAAGTATGATACATGGATCTTAGATTAACTTAATTTCTCTGACTGGAAGCCTCATGTTCAATGTGATAGCTGCAGAGATAAAATTAATATAAATATTGTAAATCACTAGACTGACCTTTGGTGAACTTTGAAAGAAATGTTAAATTTCTGTTTTCCCCCCTGTAATCATCAGTTTGTAATGAATGAATTATACCTAATTTCAAAATTGTAGCTCAGAAGGATACTCAAATTGTTGAAATCCCATAAAAAGACTGGTGACCTTTAGGTTTGTCTCTGATGAAAATATGTGATTTCTCCTCTACTTAGCAGCCTATAATCAAGTGAGCAAGATTTTACAGGTGCTTAATGGGAACTTAGAAATTGTCAGTCTCCGTGTTACACGTGCCTATGTTAGATTAAAGTTTATAAACTCACCACGCCTTCTTTATCTGAAGTATTAAAAAAGCATAGGAGGTTCTGCTTCATTACATCCATTTAGGTACAAATCCAAATGGGGGGAGGGGGGTACGGAATCTATTCCTCCCCCCCCGCCAAAGAGTTTGTTGCTCAAAGACTTGTTCCTGCTATTCAGCCCCACCTTTCCACAGCATGCTTCCACCG
Source organism: Sternotherus odoratus (assembly GCA_032164245.1). Taxonomy (NCBI): domain Eukaryota; kingdom Metazoa; phylum Chordata; order Testudines; family Kinosternidae; genus Sternotherus; species Sternotherus odoratus. The sequence continues at coordinate 569,715 of JAVMKO010000016.1, read as the reverse complement.
TGCCGAATTCATCTTCAAGAGATCTTTTGGAGTATTCCTGAGTTCTCTTGTTTTTGAGTTAATAACATGTTCACAAGGTGTAGGTGACAAGTAGTAATCTTATGCTCACAAGAATCTGTTAACAAATACTACTGACCTTTTCTACCTAAATACAACCTGGGAGAACTCGGGATCTGAAAAATACATTTAACAAAAGGTAACATCATGTACCAGCAGGGCCATGTCTGGGAGCAATGCATTAAATGCCTGTTGCCAGAAGGATCTTTGTTTGTTTTAATTGATGGGTGGGAGGCTTCCATGGTGGTGAATAATTAATTTCGTATACTTTATTTCTGTATATTCTACGTGTGGCAAAAAATGTGCTCTGCATTTTAGTAGGTGTCCCATCTCTAAGGCACCTGGTAGTTATTCAGCTTTTATTTATTTTGCTGAATAGAACAAAAAGCACATGAATTCTATTTACTGGCTTTCTTCACTATTTGAATAGCACAAACTTCTCTTTAGGTACAAAACATGTTTTATAATAGATGCTCTACGACAATATCTGGGTTTAATTTATGGGGCGAAAATGTTTCTCTCGGTCATTTTGTGAAACCCCAAACAATTATTTGAAACACAGCCACTCTTCATAAAATCATACAATCATAGAATATCCGGGTTGGAAGGGACCTCTAGTCCAACTCCCTGCTTAAAGCAGGACCAATCTCCAACTAAATCCAGCCAGGGCTTTGTCAGCCTCTTCAACTTGAGACCATTACTCCTTGTTCTGTCATCTGCTATCACTGAGAGCAGTCTAGATCCATCCTCTTCGGAACCCCCTTTTAGGTAGTTGAAAGCAACTGTCAAATGCCCCTTCAGTCTTCTCTTCTAAATAATCCCAGTTCTCTCATCCTCTCCTCATAAATCATGTGTTCCAGGTCTCTAATCATTTTTGTTGCCTTCCGCTAGACTCTTTACAATTTTTCCTCATCTTCCTTAAAGTGTGAGCTCCCAAACTGTATAAAGTACTCCAGATGAGGCCTCACCAATTCTGAATAGAGGGGAATGATCATGTCCCTCAATCTGGTGGCAATTCCCCTACTTATACAGCCCAAAATGATGTTAGTCTTCTTGGCAACAAGGGCACACTGTCTTGTCCCTGGGTCGTTTTCTGCAGAACCACTGCCTAGCCATTCGGTCCCTAGTCTGTAGCAGTGCATGGGATTCTTCCGTCCGAAATGCAGGACTCTGCATTTGTCCTTGTTGAACCTCATCAAATTTATTTTGGCCCAATCCTCTAATTTGTCTAGGTCCCTCTGTATCCTATCCCTACCCTCCAGCATATCACTCCTACCACTCCTCCCAGTTTAGTGTCATCTGCAGACTTTCTGAGTGTGCAGTCCACGCCACTCTCCAGATCATTGATAAATATATTGAACAAAACTGGCCCCAGGACCAACCCTTGGGGCACTCCGCTTGATACCGGCTGCCAACTAGATATGGAGCCATTGATCACTACCTTTTGAGCCCGATGATCTAGCCAGCTTTCTATCCACCTTATGGTCCAGTCATCCAGCCCATACTTCTTTAACTTGCTGGCAATAATACTATGGGAGAACGTATCAAAACCTTTGTTAAAGTCAAGGAACAACACAACCACTGCTTTCCCCTCATCCGCAGAACCAGATATCTCATCGTAGAAGGCAATTAGGTTATTAAAAATTGAATTCAAAACAGATATGTGGGATTTTATTTTTTGCTGTCTATGCTGTTATTTGCATCTCTCGATTTCTTGTGAGAGCTGGCTGGAATCATTTTTTGTTTTCTCAGTTCCAGAATTTGGTTCTTATGAGCTGGCACAATGCTTCACAGTTTGAATTACAAATATTTCAAAGGAATATTTTAAGAAATAAATCCAGTTTATAATATTTAAAGCTATGAAACATTTCTACTAATAGTCTTTGTAAACTGCCCCCCTGAACATCTTTACAAATAATAGCTGCTGTTTGTGGAGGAACTCTTTAGTAGTATTTCTGACAAGTGCCCAAGTATTTGACAGTTTTTGAAACCCATCCACCTGTCAATGCAATCCTGTTTGAGCTTACCGTATTTTTCGTCATATTGGACGCTCCGGCGTATAAGACGCCCCCGACTTTTAAAGTAAAAAAGCCGGGGGGAAAAAAAAAACCCACCACACACAAAAAGCGCCCCGGTTCCCCCCTCCCCGCCGCGGGCGGGCTGCCGGCGGCGCCCCGGTTCCCCCCTCCCCGCCGCGGGCGGACTGCCGGCGGCGCCCCGGTTCCCCCCTCCCCGCCGCGGGCGGGCTGCCGGCGGCGTCCCGGTTCCCCCCTCCCCGCCGCGGGCGGGCTGCCGGCGGCGTCCCGGTTCCCCCCTCCCCGCCGCGGGGAGGGAGGAACCGGGGCGCCCCCGGCAGCCCGCCCGCGGCGGGGAGGGGGGAACCGGGGCGCACGCACTGTTTTGTTTTTTTTTTTTGTGATGGGGCGAATAGGTATATTCGCCCTATAAGACGCAGCAACTTTTTCCCCCCCGTTTTGGGGAAGAAAAAGTGCGTCTTATAGGGCGAAAAATACGGTATATACCTTTATTTAATGCCCTATCCAAAGGAGCAGCCTCAACTTAAACAAAACAGGCTTCTGTCGGAGGGATTTTTGTGCAGCATTAGTTGGTTGATTCTCTTGGGACCTCCAGAGAATCTCAACTAGCCTCTTGTTAATCTGTTCTGAATCTGTACATTGAATCAGAAATCCACTTCTTCCCCATCTCTCCTTTGCTCAGTCTGCTATCTCACCCCCTACGAAGACAATGTTTGTTAACACTGAAGTGTTGCCACAGAGAGTTTCGTTTACATTTATTCCTCATTTTATGTATTGTCATCCAGGTGTTGCTGAAAAAAATATCATGCAGTGCTCTGACAGTACAGTAGGTGGTAGGAGGGAGAAAAATCGCACAAAGAGCGAGCGGATGAGAGCGCAGACTATTTCTGTTGTTGAGTGTGAATTTAACTAGCATCATCTGCAGATAATCAGAGCAACATCAAACCCAGGGAATCGGGGTAGACGTGCCACTTGTGCACAGAATCACCCATACAACCCACAGTACTGGTGAACAGAACAGTTGTGGGAAAGCCGCACTTTACACATTAAAGCCAGAAAATAGGGTTCTCTGGGTCACTATTTAAAAATGAGTTAATGCTTCCAGTTGTACTGAGGGACGGAGGTGAGCAACTCGAGAGGCATTTGCCAAGCTGAACACACAAGGAGGTTGAGAGGGCCTGGCTCTCTCCAAGGATCTGTGCAGCAGCTTCTGTTTTTCCATTTTCTGTTAGGCCTAATGTGTGAGCACTATACTGAAGAAGGCATTTGAAATGGCTTCTGCTGGGAATGTTTAGAGTCTTGTCTCTAGTTCATACACAGCTGTTTCTCGGGATTTGGCAGGAGAGCTCATATACCAAGACAAGCCAGGGACCCAGCCTGGCTGCTTCATGGGCTCAGCAATGGGGACCCTGTTTTAAAGGCCTGACCTGTCAAGGTGCTGAGGGCTCGGGTCCTGATTCAGCAAGGCACGCAAGTAAGTGCTCACCTTTAAGATTGTCCATAGTTCCAGTCTCTTCACTGTTCATGTGGAGAAAGCTATGCATGTGCTTAAGTGCTGTGTTAGATGAGAGCCTTAATGCTGAACACCTTTGCTTGAAGAAGACCGTAAAGAGACATTTCCCCTCCTCCACGTAAATTAAGAACCGTGCATTCCCTGGATGGTTCCATTGCTTGTCTCTTTTGGGGAGCTATTTTTTATGAAAACAGAAAAATGCTAAATAGTAAAGAGAAAGTCCTGAAGCCATCTGTGGGTATTTATTGGCTCCATTCAGAAGATACGGAATGATAAAACAGTAATCTAATAAAGGTAACAAAGAGTCCTGTGGCACCTTAAAGACTAACTAAAGTATAGGAGCATAAGCTTTCGTGGGCTAATACCCACTTGGTCGGATGCAATCTTGTTACCTCTGCTATTCCAGACTAACACGGCTACCTCTCTGATTCTAATCTAATAGGATACACCAGTGCATTCTCTTTATTACTAGACAGCAAAGCTTTGTTACAGGACTGGTAGCTGTTATGTCATCACTTAGTCCTAACAGCTCCCTGTTCCATTTAAGGAGTTATTTATTCATTAATTACAAGCATGGCAGTAGAGTTATTTATGGGTATGCTCTGGGGGATTAAATTGACTAGCCAACTGAACACCACAACCCCATCATAGATCCTAAGACCAGGAGAGACCACTGTGATCTGTTAGCCTGATCTCCTGTATAACACAGGAGAATTCCCCCAAAATACTTCCTAGAGCAGATCTTTAAGAAAAATATCCAAACTGCTGCTTTTGCTGAGGCTCCAGTCAGATTTGAACTTGCCACCTCCTGGCTAGAAGACCAGTGCTCTAGCCACTGAGGGCTGGAGTCAGACCTGTTTTACTTATAAAGTTGTCTGTGATTTGAGTCCTATATAGCTCATCTCTGTAACTTAGCTCATTCCTTATGTGATGGTGTGGAAGTTGATATCAAGTGTGATGCTTCAAGCTGATGTGACTGGATGCTGTCACTTCCAGCAGCTGGGATTTCTACCAGAGGGTTATCCCCGGATCTGATTTGAGGGCTCCATTTCTCATATTAGTCTCTGGCTGGTAATTGTCTGATAAATTTGCAGCTCTAACTCCCTTTGGTGCTAGGAGAGAGAAAAATAGTTCTGTCTCTCCTCCCCTCTTTTGAGCTTGCTGGCTGTTGAGAAGGAAAAAGATTTCCATTTCTCTACTCCTATATCAGAGGTTTCTGAATGATGTGTGGGGGCTTTTGGGGGGATGGTTGGTGGTTGTGGAAAGTATCTGCTACCAGTGTGGAGAAAAAAGTTTCTGCTGATTGACAGAGTTCTGAGCAGCAACAGAGGCACCAGGGGTGTGCCCTCTCCACAGACTCAGGCAGACAGACCTTCATCAGCTACACTCAATTCATGTTCAGAACCAGAAGCACAAGATTTTTTATATTTATAATGAAAGTTTAAATAATGCAGAAGCTGATTGCTCAGGCTCCTTTGCTTGTCACAAAATGTTTCCTGCTCACCACAGAATTTTTCAAGATCTAGATTTAAGGTTCACTTTCTTTCATTTTAGCACAAAATGTCATGTAGCTTGCACTGATGCATTCAGAATTCATTTTCCTTTTTTCCCGAAGCTCAACTTGAGTATTGAGAAGCATGTAGAAGCCAGTTATTGTTACCAACAACTTTTACATTGACATGCAGTGTACTTATGCAAAGGAATGTTATTCTGTTCCCTCCCCCAATATTTGGAGATAACATCACTTGAAAAAATTACTTTAAACACAGCCCACTTAGGGATGTCATTCTCAGGTTTCATCATGTACTAAAAACATCTACAGCCGATGGCAGTGACTGTATAAATGTCAGCATAAGCTTTCGTAGGCTATGTTGAAATAAATTTGTTAGTCTCTAAGGTGCCACAAGTACTCCTGTTCTTTTTACGGATACAGACGAACACGGCTGCTACTCTGAAACCTATATAAATGTCAAATGAGCCCAGGATATACGTTCCAAGCCACTAATGCTGAATTAAAGTAAAAAAGCCAGCATTCTCATTATTCTTAATGTGCTTGTGTGCCAGGCCTAGAAGAGACAGCAAAGTGATGTAAGAAAGTGACCAATTCACCAAATTCGCTTTCCAGCACTGGAGAGAGTGCAGTGTCAACCATTACTCTTTACCCACACAAATGCTTAGTACAGATACTATTGTACTTCGCTCCAAAGCTTTCCTTCACTTTAAGAAAAGAGAGAGAAAATGTCTTAAAACCTACAACTGCCTCATGGGGCCAGAGAACAAAATTAGCCTCACTGTGCAAATACAATTGTCCCCTCCAAACACAGCGGAATTAAAGGTAGTCTGGTGTTGCGCCCAGTGTTTGTCATTAACTGTAAGGATGGAAGAACAGAGGCTTTGGATAAAATTCTCCGATATCTATGACATCCCAACAGTGCCTGAGTGCCACTAAACTTCCACTCCCACAACCACATACATTCACCTCAGCAGATGTCAGTCATCCACTTTCCAGGCCTGTGATTCTCAGTGGGAACTCATAGCAAAAAGAGCCACATGAAGCACTGAAGACTAGCTTAGACAGACTCCAAGGGTGTAAATCCCAGGCGGCCAGTACATAAGCAGAAAGCGTATTGCAGTGTGTGAGCTGGTGAGAGAGCGGCCGGGAGCAGTACAAAGTTACCAGAATTGATCTGTCAAAACATGAAGTAATTTATCTGTACCTTGGGGATGGAAGCGCTCCATTTATCCCAGAACAAGCCCAGGATGGGTAGCAGCACTGTAAGCTTTTCCCCACGTTACGTCCTGCTGCTGTGCTTTATCCCTGCCTTGGGTGACGGGAACAGAACCCAAGATTGAATAGACCATGAAGAATGAACTCCCCGCAGAGTGCCAGCAAGATCCTCAGTTGCTGTGGGTATCGTTTTGTGAGTGCCTAGTTACCCACAATTATCTGACTTTGCATGCCTAAAATTAAGCAGTTACACCCATATCTTGACCCCTACATAAGGGGTGTGATTTTTATAGGGGCTGGGCACCCACAGCTCCAGTCCAGGGAACCCCTTCTTTTTATTTTATATTTTAGACTTCAAGGTATGAACTTTTTATCCTAAAAAGTTAAAAAAAGTGGGGGAGAGAATTACAGGGCATCAGGGAACAGGAAGCCGGGATCTGGGAAGGAGTCACGGTGTTCCCCTATTCGTGGAACTATTCGTGGCAGATGGGCTGGGTGGCCTTTCATGGAATGTTGGTGGGGATGGGATCTGACTTACTCTATTTTAGCAGTAGCTGTGGAATTCAGCACAACAGAACACAGCAAGGGGCTCAGTATGTGCAGTTTTAGGGATCCTCAAGTACACGTCACCCCCACTTCCTCTCAGGAAGAAGCAGTGATATCCCTAGTGGGTATCATTGCCAGATTGCACAATTGTGTAACCTGCTAGCAGTAGCTTGGTAGTACAGCACAGCAAGTACTGGCAGGAGAACTGGTGGGAACAGGCAGTGCCGGCTGTTCCACAGAGCATTCCAAAGGCATTCAGAGTCACAGGCCTGTGTGGGTCCCCGACTCTCCAGTGAGCAGTTGGTGTGGGTACTTGATAACCACTGGGAGAGCACTGCACAGCAGTACCAATGATGGCAGGATGGCATAATCCGCGACCCAGCGCGTTTTAGAAGGATTAGGGAGAGAGCACAGCGGGGTGCTCTTCGCAGTTCTGTGGTGAATTTTCACATCCTTGAGAATAGTTGATTGGAAAAGATTTTTCTCCTCCAGCCGATACACGTTTCTCTCGTTGCTTGCTTTCCATTGTGTATTGGGTAGAAGAAAGGATTTTACAGAACCCCTGTGACTGTATTCAGACGGCTCCTTTCTTGCCCCTGCACCCTCCTCTGCTTTTTCTCCTCCTCTCTCTCCAGTCACAAACTGAGCTGAGGTATGTGGGCTGGAAGCAGGGCTTCATTTGTGCCAGCGCAGAGCCCCAGCCTTCTCGGTTTGCTTTATCAGTGTAAAAAATTGCTTGAGTCCCGTCACCTCTCTCATTACAAATGATGTGCTGGCTGGAAGCAGTTCTCACTACAGGGGACGTTAGTTTTGAATTAGGAAAGAAATGTGTTTTTGCCCCGGAAGTAAACTCTTCTTTGACCATACCCCTGCAGGAAGTGAGCGGCTGAAAACTTGATTGTGAGCATTTGAAGCCTTTAGTGGCTTTGTAATTGGGCTTAACACATTGTCCTGTCCTAATCTAGGGGTCCCCAAACTTTTCAGGGGCATGTCTCCCCTAACTCCTGTCAGCACCCCTCTCCCTAGGGCTGTGGTGGAGGGGGGATGCGGACGGGGTAAGGGGACCCAGACTGATGCCACAGATGGGGCCGAAGCTTGGGCTGGGTGTGGAGCCACGGTCTGGGGCTGAAGCTGGGGGCAGGGCTGGAGCAGAGCTGGGGGTGGAGCGGGGCTGGGTGGCGTTTCCTTCCCGCTGCTCTTGGGGGCCCTGACATGCCCCCGAACATTCCTTTGTGTCCCCCAGGGGGTGCGCCTCACAGTTAGGGGATCACTGCCCCCGATGTCAGTATGAAGATATCATGATACTGTGTCATGACAATCTTATGTCACCGGATTGTACTGAGCTGTATTTGTTTATCCTAAGCAGCTGTCTGTGGATCTTTCCATCAGGTATGTCAGTAGATCTCTCTGGATAAAATCTCTTTGGGTGTATTGGGGAAAGGAGCGGGAGGAGTCCTTCGCTCTGTAACAGCTTTAGGAGAAGCCTAATGTTTTCTAGCTTGCCCTCAATGTTTTCAGTGCTCCATGCAATCCAGAAATCAAGTGTGTTCAGGTAAAATATCTACATTTGAGAGAGGTGGATTCACAGTTTATGTGGACGTACCCGCTCTCCCTGGGCTCGATCTAGAACCTAAAAATAGCAGTGTGTCCTCAGTGGTATAGACAGAGGCTTGGGCTAGCCGCCCCTAGGACAGTCCCACCTGACCCCTGGGTATGTATGCGGCTGGCGAGTCCTAGACACCACCCAATGCTGCTGCTGTCACACTGCTCATTTTAGGGGTAAGCTTGAGCACAGCTGACGCGGGTTCATCTGCGTGAACTGGGAATTGCACCTCCTGCCTCACACGTGGATGTACTGTTAAGGGTACCGGGGCAAACGACCACCAGAGAACTGGTTACTGTGGTGCCGGGGTGGATAGTTCTCAACATTTCCCACATGGGTCTTTGTTTACTGGAAAAGGGAACCCTCAGACTAATTCAAAAATTCTTGCAGAAATCGGAGAAGAACCTCTGATTCTTGAGTACACAACCCGTGTGTGGGCTGGTTGATTCTTGATCGATCTTTCTTGTAATGTTTTGCATGGTATCAGCTCTGGGTTTTGCTTGTTGTACAAACAGAGGCAAAAGGGATGTTCACATTCTGTTGTGTTGTGTTTATTAGGCCTTTAACAGAACACAAAAGACAGGAAGGACTCCATCTAGGGCAGGGGTTCTCAAACTGGGGTTTGGGACCCCTCAGGGGATTGTGAGATGTCAGCCTCCACCCCAGACCCCACTTTGCAGCCAGCATTATGGTGTTAAATATATATAAAAAAGTGTTTTTAATTTATTAGGGGGGAGGGGGTTAGCACTCAGAGGTTTGCACCGTGAAAGGGGTCACCAGGACAGACGTTTGAGAGCCACTGATCTAGGGTCTCAGGCCACTTGCCTGCTTCCTACTCATCAAATTGTAATAAGTGAGGAAAGCTTTCTCTCACCTAAGAATCTTTTCTGTTGATGCTCTGGCCAGTTTCTGTCCCTACAAAAGTAATTCAGTAGATTATATAACTCTTTCAGGCTTAATTGGCAGGATAACAAGCACCACTTGTCAAACAACTCCGACTTCATGACCCTGGATCCATCCCTGCAGTCGGTGCAGGGGTAATGTGTTTTATTTTCAGGGACCACTCCAGGCTTTTGGCCTACATGGGTTCTTCCCACCTGGGTGGTCTATACTCCCTTTACCTTTGGATTGTCTTATCCAGCAAACGGATACTTTAGGAAAGGTGCCGTGTAAGTTAAGATGGTTAAATATCCATATCAAAATAAAGTGAAAATGAAGTTTGGCTGTGGTCTGAAAGCACAGAGATAGACCATGTGGGGCGCAAGAGGAAGAAATACAGCAGTGTAATAGGTGAGTCCAGACACCTCTTTCTTGGCAGGGTTGCTACATAAAGCAGGGGAGGGATAGCTCAGTGGTTTGAGCATTGGCCTGCTAAACCCAGGGTTGAGTTCAATCCTTGAGGGGGCCATTTAGGGATATGGGGCAAAAATGGGATTGGTCCTGCTTTGAGCAGGAGGTTGAACAAGATGATCTCCTGAGGTCCCTTCCAACTCTGATATTCTATGAACCTTCTATTCTGCGTGGTGGTGCTCAAACCGATTAAAGGATTCAATGGTGCTTATCTAGGCCAGTGGCAATGAGCGAGACATACCTTGGTGGTGGGTTCTTTTTATTTTTTGTCAAGATAATACTTAATTAACAAGCCTGGTACAGAACAGCTGGCCCTAACTCTTTCAGTATCCTTCTACCGCCGTGGGTTACTCTTGCCTGCTAGATTGTTCCTGTGCTTCATTTCTTGGTTATGATTTGACTGTTAGCTGCTCTGTCAGGATGAGCAGGCTTCCCTGCTGGGGCACTGCGGGGAAGCTATACTTTCTTACCTAGCAGAAGGGTAATTAATACAAGCCATAAAGCAGTTTTCTGGCTATTTTTCCCCACTCCAGACACATCGCAGTTGCTTGTATATGGATCTCCATAAACACTGGACAGCGGTCTCCATTGTAGAGCTTCTATGCCTGCCTCCTGCCCTGGAATATCCTTATTAGCTTTGGAGTGGAACCAAATGACCCCATTTTCATTTAATAATATGTCCTCTCATGTATGCATGCGCCACTTGCAGCCCTAAGTTACCTAGACTGTTGACGTTTTTAGCCTGGTTGTTTTATCTGCTGGGGGGGCGGAGGCTGATAAAGCCCTGCTAGCTCTTTGGATGCTTTGTTAACCCTCTCCGAATGGGAGGAAGGATGACTTTATGATTTTTCTGTGATTAGGTGCAGTAATGAGGATCAGGAGAGATTTGGGTTATCTACCCAGCACTCCCACAGGCTTCCCATGTGACTCGGGACATGTCATTTTACAGCTCTGCCTGAGGTTCCCCAGCTGTAAAATCTGGATAAAATATTCTACCTTAGACTTTGGAGGCTAAAATAATGTTTCTGATGTGGTTGGCTGTTATGGTGCAGAGCACCACTGAAATTCCTAAAATAAATAAAGTAACTGAAAGCCACCAAAAAAATTCCTGGTGGAAATGTGTTTTCTCCAACTCCCAGTCTCCTCTTGCTGCCAGCAACCTTCCTTTACGTTTGTAATTAAGACCGTCCATCCTCTTTGTTCTTGAGGGGTAATTTTCTCTGTGTACCAGAAGAGAGACTGTCTGATGGTTTTCAGATGGATCAAGATGATGGATTAGATAGAGAATTTGGTGCTAACTAGAAGTTATGAACATTCAAAAAATATTTCTCTGTTACTTTCAGCCCCAAACTGAGTCATCTTGTCCCTTCAATAAAATGATAAATGGCCTGTTCCACAGCCAAAAATGCAGCATCACAAATGGTGATGCCACCATCTTGGGAAAAGGGATATTTTATTTCATAAATCTAAAAAATTTGGTGGTGCAGCTACAAAAGAGATCAGCATTTGAATACACCTCCCAGTGGCTACAAACAATGACAGACAGACATCTTTCAGATGGATCAAGGCAGGACCCATCTCCTAGTGCAGGGGTGGGCAAACATTTTGGCCCGAGGGCCACATTGGGGTTACAAAACTGTATGGAGGGCCGGGTAGGGAAGGCTGTGCCTCCCCAAACGGCCTGCCCCCCAATCCAACCCCCACCCACTTCCCGCCCCCTGACTTCCCCGCTCAGAACCCTCAACCCATCCAACCCTCCCTGCTCCTTGACCCCTTGCTGCCCCTCCAGAGACCGCCCCCAACTAACCCCCTGGGACCTTACCCCCTATTTAAGTCCTCCTGCTCCTTGTCCCCTGACTGCCCCCCTGGGACTCCCTGCCCCTTATCCAACCCCTCTGCTCCCCACCCCATTACCATGGCAGTAAGAGTGGCAGCCCAGATGGAGCTAGATGCATTGTCCTGCAGGAGTAGGCAGCTTCGCCCCCACAGAGTGCTGCCCGCGCATAGGCGTGGCTCCGGGGGAGGGGCTAGCAGGATGTCCCATGGGCCGTAGTTTGCCCACACCTGTCAAAGTGTCTCCATCACAACCTCCCTTGCGCTGAGCGCTCATTGGCAGTCTTGGCAGAGCGCACTTTTGCCTTTTCATCCCAATAGAGGTGGTGGCTCCAGTCAGGGCTGATTGGCTGTGTGGGACGCACCTGTCCCTGCGTTGCCAAGTCCATGGACAAAGAGGAATTCTGTGCTCCTTGCTGTCAGCCTGGCACCTTTCACCAGCACTACGCTCACTTTAACCTAGCAATCTTTAAAAAGTTGCTGCTGCTGTTTTTTTAAGGGCTGCTGATAACCTTTGAAAATGTCCAGTTTCCCTTTCCAGAGAAGGTCGCCATGACTACTCTCTGTGCAGTATTTAACAGCCTCTCTGGCTAATGCAGCAGAAACAGATTTGGCTTTTCCTTTTGGATGTAATGAATAGCAAACAGCTGCATATTTGTTAAGAGAAAGTGACTTGCAAAGGTTAAGTGTTTCATTTCAGTGAGCTTTAACGGGAGCTGCCAGGGATCTAAACCAAGGATGCTGGGCAGCACAGGGGGTTGTGAGGTTGTGGGTGGAAGGTAGATAAGTTCTAACCAATTCCTTCTCTTCTCCTGGACTTTCTGCAAGCCCAGAGTTAAGATCCAAGGTCCCCAGCTGTGAAGATTTTCTTTGGATGAAGTCAAGCTTGTTGGGAGAATTAACCTTTTCCTTCCGGACCTCAGCCCACTGACTCGCAAAAAAGGAAACATGCTTCTTGCCTTCTGTCGTCAGTCAGGGGAGGGACGAGGAGAGTGAAGGGGGGTGGGTGTCTTTGTTTGAGTGACGTTGATGCAGATCCTGGGGATCCTGTGCTCATCTTTCACAGCTTCATAGATTTTTAAGGTCAGAAGTGACCATAACGATCATCCCAGCTGACCTCCTGCATCTCACAGGCCTGAGAATTTCACTCAGTGATTCCTGCACCAAGCCCATAACTCTTGGCTTGGATAGAGTGTATCTCTTGGAGAGAGACATTCAGTCTTGATGTACCGTGTCCCAGGTGATAGAAAATCTACTACTTCTCTAGCCAAGGTGTTCCCATGGCTGGTTACCGTCATTATTAAAAATGTGCACCTCGTTGGAGTTTGTCAAGGTACACCTCACCCATTGGACCGTGCTGGACTAGATTAACAAGACCCCTGCTATCAGAAAACTTTCTCCTGTGTAGGTGTAGACAGTGATCAAGTCCCCTCTAAACCTTCTCTTGGATAAGATAAATAGGTCAAGCTTCTTTAGCCTCTTGCTGTAAGGCTGGTTTGTAGATCTTTTTTGGAACCCTTTTCAATTTGTCAACCTCCTTTTTAAAGTGAGGACACCAGAACTGGTATTAACTGGTATATTGATTGGTGTTAACCTTCCTTCCTATGTGAAGTGCTCTTTGGACACCTTCAGACTGATGGGTTGGCACAGGACATTCTTACCCGTAAAAATAAATAAATAAATCTTTGGAATGATTTTTCCAGCCTGCTGTTTGTGGAATATATATTAATTTTAACTGCTACTGGTAGGACTGCTAAGGAGCAAAGTTCATGGCAATACTGTACTTTAGCCCTCTACTCAGCCCAAAACCATGAGGCTAACTAGTGATTTCCATTTTCTACAGTTCTTGTTGAAAAGTCGGAATGTCATTATGCTCAGGTTAGATAGGAGGGTCAGAAATAGATGGGATCTTGAGAGGTTTTGAAGCTAAGTGACTTTAGTAAATGTCTTCTAGCATGTGGAACTCTCATATTTAGGCCTGGCAGAATTTTTTTTTGTAATTTTGACAATATCCATGGTTAGTTTTAAGCATTTTTTTCATTTTTGATCAATTTATATTTTCACAGTTGCACAAAATTATAGGTTTAAATCTAAATTTTCACAGTTATAAGAAATTGTGGGGGATCAGTCAGCTATTTAATGAATGTAGGCATGAGATTCAAAAAGTTAAACTTTATAACCATTAAAACATAAATTAACATCCTATGCCAAAATATAGAAAGTTCTCAAGCAAAATGCTTCGTACTTTGCCTATCTGTAAATTTCGACGATCATTGATGTAAATATATTTTTTGTCTGTTTGTGTACTTATGGTAAAATTGACATTTACCTTCCAAACCTGCCCATATCATTGTCTTCCAGTGGCCAGAGATTGAATACTCTGTGGCCTCTTTATGCAGTAAGCTTTTTATGCCACTTTACAATAAGTGCCAATGATGCCCAGCCAGCAAGCCCATCCTGGTTGAGGAATTTTAATGGATCATAAAGTTTAAATTGGTGGCACAGGAACATTCCAAGGGAGTATTAGAGAAAGATGTCTGTCTGTCATTGTTTGTAGCCACTGGGAGGTGTATTCAAATGCTGATCTCTTTTGTAGCTGCACCACCAAGTTTTTTAGATTTATGAAATAAAATATCCCTTTTCCCAAGATGGTGGCATCACCATTTGTGATGTTGCATTTGTGGCTGTGGAACAGGCCATTTATCATTTTGTTGAAGGGACAAGATGACTCAGTTTGGGGCTGAAAGTGACAGAGAAATATTTTTTGAATGTTCATAACTTCTAGTTAGCAGCAAATTCTCTATGTAATTAATGATTAAAGGACTGATTGCCCTAATAAGCACATTCTTGGCTTGCTGAGGTTTACTTGGCTGTGAGTTGTACAAATAACCCAATAGATGTGTTGGTTTGCTAATGTCATGGAAGGAACCACATTGTGTGAAGACTATTTTCAAATCTCTTTTTGTGTCATGCCATCATAGCCCTGTACCTGGAGCATGTGTGAGTGTGTACATACGGTCTGAAACCCGCATTATACCTGAAGTCATGCTGGCCAGCGCCCATCGGGTGTCTGGCAGTGGAAGTAGTTAAATGTGCATTCTTAATGAGCATGATGACAAAACTGGAATTCATTCCTGATTTTACAAGTCAAATGACTATTTGTACTGATAGCTCTGAAGCAGCTGGTTCTGGCTGCTGCCAAAATCATGATACTGAACCAGGTATCATGGCAGTTCTATTGTTCCCCCAGTGGCAAGGTCTCGACAGTGGTGAATTCTGACAGTGTTCTCAAAGGGGAGCCAGGTGACTTCCAGGTTGTGGAGGTGGAAGGAAACAGAATAAGTTTTGGTTCTTGGAAGCAAAAGTAATGCCTGTTTTATGAGGATCAATAACAGTCAGGAATATGGCACAAGGTTACTTTAAATAAAATAAAATGAATATGGCAGATGCGAGCTAGACAGATACCTGAGTGTAATTTTATTTGAAATTGGGTGCTATCTGTATAGAAGTGATATAGTAATAGCCAGCCTGAAAGCTTGCGTTGAATGACCCAGATCAACACTAGGTAGGAAGGCTTACGACAGATCCCTGAGGAATCAATTGTAATGCAGAGGGAAAGCAGCAAAGGAAATAGAAAAGGAGCAGTTACAGAGATACTGCAAGATTTGAACTGGGAGAGTAGAGAGCTGGAGACACTGGCTTTCTGCTTGAGATGCTCTGGAAGAACACAATGCTCAACTGATCTCATCTGTGAGTTTTGAAACGAAGATGATGAGAAGACAGAGGAAATGGTGAAGGCCAGGGCCTTAATTACACATTGGTAATGCATATCTGTATGAATCCCAATAACATTGCTGCTGTTCTAGTTGTACAATATTCTCATATATACCTTTTTGGTTTACTTTTTTTAAAAATAAATGTCAAAGTCTCTTCATTAGGGACAAGTATCTATAAGAGCTCAATGTATCATAACACATAATACTTTTAAACTTGAATAGATATTGAATTGTGCCTCACTACTGTAGTGCTATGGGAAAACTATTATTCACTACTATAAATACAATACAATGAGTTGGAGATATTTAACTAGTGACAAAAGGTCATATGCGGTAGCTACATATTGACAAAGATAACAATTAAACTTGTAGATCTATGGTCCCCCCAAGATTCATAAATTTAAACAGATGTCTGGGCACATTGGCACTATTGCAAGGCTATTACGTGATCTGTGGCTGCTGTGTTTAAGTACGGGAGTATTTTGTTTCATTCTGGATCTTTAATACTCTGAGAAGCCCTCACCAAAGGGCCAGCATTTTTTTCGTGGTGTGCAGTTCTATTCATTACTGTAGCCTTACATTTATTACCTTGAGCAGCCCAGGTAGGATTAGTCTTCCTGAAGATTTTTAACAGATCTGATCTCTTGGGAGGCAGAGGACAGGGGGTACAATAGGCTACATTCCCTGGGTCCATGGGATAGCAAAATAAGTAGTGACAATGTTTGAGAGACTTCCAGGGATGGGAGATGCTTCAGGAAGTGATGTTTGTGACTCGAAGTGTAGTGCTTTTCCTTTATTTACTGAACCAATGCCCCAGCATGGTGGGCATGAGAAAAGTCAGAGGTTATATTTTGGGGATACCCTAGAAAACCAAACTGGTCAAAAGGGGAGGCTAATGCGGGGAGGGGACTGCTCAAATTTATGCTATTCTCTGCCAGACACCAGTTTGTGTTTTTTGGCACAATAGCAGAAAATTAAACAACCAAGAAAATTCTAAGTAGTAACTCCAGAAATAGCCTTACTCTCCTTGCAGCCGGGTAGAACTCACCATCATGGCGCCTCCTGGTGTTCAGTCTGGGAATTAGCTCTCACAGTCCTGAAGCGACCTCTGCTGGCGGTGTCCCATCAGTCCCTCGCCTTCTGCTGGCGTCTGGACCCACGTTGCTCCTCTCCTGGCTCGGCGGTATCCTCTTCAGGACGCTGCCCTCTTCAGGACACTCCCCCATGTCCCTCTCGCCCTCTTCCAGGAGAAGCGGGGATATCCGCAGTCCTTGCACTGGCCTCAGCAGCCTGCCACAACCCCCAAGTCTAGCCCAACCTGGTCCCAAGTCTTACATCAGGGGCCAGGTTGCAGCCTGCTTCAGCCATTGCTCCACGGCCTGGTGCAGCACAGAGGCAGAAAGGTGGGGACTCAGGCCCACCCTTTACTCTGGGTCCCGGCCCAGGGACCCTTTGACGACAGCCTCTCTGCCCTCCTTCTCTCCCCCTTGTCCTCCTGTCCCTGGGCCACTTCCCCTCTGGCCCTTGTCTCTCTCCCCCCCCCCCCCCCTTTCTGCTCAGGGCCGGCAGCCTGGCAGAAGTCAGGCTGAAGCTCTCCCCTGAACCTGCCCAGCACTGCTCTGTCCAGGGTGCTAGTCTCCTGCTCAGGAGACAGACCTTCCTCCCTGAAGGTCTGGGACAGACTCACTGCTCCCTCTCTGGGCAGCTTTTATATAGGGCCTGGCCTACCCTGCTTGGCTGGCTCTAACACTGGTCCTGATTGGCTCCCAGTAGGCCCTTTCCTGATAAGCTGCCAGCTTGTGCAGCTGCACTGGCCTACTCTAGCTCTCTCTCGCCTAGCTGCCCCACCACACTCCTAATAATCGAGGAGGAGTTTGCCTCAAACCTTTTGTATATTGGAATCTCTAGATTATGAGATTATATAATAAGTACATTAAACGTGTTAATTTAGCCGACATTAACCTTCTTAATTCTGAATTGGAGGGGATTGCTGTGCTAAACTGAAACAGTTGTTTCTTCTGGCATTTGATTAAAAGCAAATCTCTTTCCTTTGGAATCCTCATTGGCTTTGGAGCATTGATAAATAATTTGGTGTCCTACCTCATCCCCTCTAGTGTTTAAACTGTCACTGGCTAATAAATACGTTTGCAAATGAAGACAAATCTGTCTGGCTAAAACGTTTATTCAGTTCTCCATCTCTCATAGAGCTACTAGAAGGATGGCATTGTTTCATTAGGGTGGATGTTAAAAGGGCACAAAAAATCCTCAATTCTTTAGGGTAATACTAAAGAGAGATTAGTTGCCTTTACAAGAAATAATTTCGGTCTATGAAAATATTTTAAAAATTGTGTTTGGGTGAGTTCAGTCACTAAGTTGATTAAGCACTACAGATTCTGATTGGGTTTTGATGGTTTTTTGTTTTTGATTTTGCTGAAGTGGGATGAAATGATAAGAAATCCATATATCAAGTCAAAGGATTATTGTGGTTGGATGGTTATAAGGGAGATATGATTAATTATGTTGTTTCGGGTTTTTTGTTATGGTGGTCTCTTTTCTTAATGTACCGAACAGGCCTTGCTGATATTGTCATAGGCATATTTAAGTGTTACTTAGGGCAGGTCCCCACTAGGGCTTAACGTCGACATAAACATGTACCCGTCCTCACATGCATACCATTTGAGTCGATTTAAAGGGACCTCAAAATCGACTTCTGTACTCCTCCCTAATGAGAGGAGTAGTGCTGAAATCGACCTCTCTGGGTCGATTGTGAACTAGTGAGGATGCATGTGACAACTAGCCTCCGACCTTCCACAATGCCCGTTTACTCCCCAGGGGACCAGCCACCACTCAGAGCAGCCCCGCGCCCCCCCCCCCATGCCCGCCCGAGTAGCTAGCTCCGCGCCGGACCCCCCCCATGCCCGCCCGAGCAGTTAGCTCCACGCCGGACCCCCCCCCCCCCGTGCCTGCCCGAGCAGCTAGCTCCGCGCTGGACCCCCACCCCCGTGCCCGCCCGAGCAGCTAGCTCCGCGCTGGACACCCACCCCCCCTGCCTGCCCGAGCAGCTAGCTCTGTGCCGGACACCCACCCCCCCGCCCGCTCGAGCAGCTCCGCGGACCCCCTGTGCCCACCCAAGCAGCTCCGTGCCGCCCCCCGTGCCCGCCGCGCCCCCCCCCCCCCACGTGCCCGGCTGCCCCAAAATGGTGCCTGCTGGGGACTCCTGGAACGGTGGGATATCTACCCACAGTGCAACACTCCCTATGTCGACGCTTGCCACAGTTGTGGGGACAGACACTGCCGACTTGCTGTGCGTAGTGGGGACACACAAAATCTACTCTATACAGTCTGCTTTAAAAAATCGACTTAAGGGAAATCGACCTACTGCTGTAGTGAAGACATACCCTTAGTTGAAATAAATTTAATATTCTTTGTTACTAAATAACAGACTCATTGCTGTATTTTTAAACACAAAATGAATAATGTATCGAGACTTTAAAATTCTTTATTTGAAAAATTGCAAAACCTCAGTTTGAAGCTCATGTTTTTGGAATTAAAGTG
Organism: Sternotherus odoratus; assembly: GCA_032164245.1. Taxonomy (NCBI): domain Eukaryota; kingdom Metazoa; phylum Chordata; order Testudines; family Kinosternidae; genus Sternotherus; species Sternotherus odoratus. Next base: position 550,718 of record JAVMKO010000016.1, on the reverse strand, counting down.
ACAAACTTGATGAGTTTACAATAGTTTCATATTCTAATGCATTTCAAAGCTTCTCTCCTTGACAGCATGTATACATATATATTATATAAAATGTAAATAAGTGACTAAATTTCAAGCTGGTTATTAAATGATGGTTAGTGTCTTGTTGTCACAATACAAATGTAATCATGGCAATGTGGTTTATTTGTTTAAAAATATTATTGTTCACAGAGTTTTAGTGGGTTTTTAAACAAAGAAAGGTTATGTAGCGTTTGGAAGAGAATTAAAGTCATTGTAATGCTAAGCTTGCAACCCCCCTTTTATCTCCCCTTGAAAAGCTCTCTCAAATCTAACTTCTTTGTTTTTTAGATGTCTCTGTTTATATCGTCCTTTTAAGAACTTTGGGAATAATCTTTAGACTCTCAATCCAGCGTGCACAGCCATTACTTCACATGGGCGTAAGGATCCCTATGCATGGAGTCAACTGTAAGATTGAGGCTTTGCTCTGTGCACATTATCTGTGTTGTCTGCAGCACTCTAGGATTAGGCGGGTCTAATGGAACTTGTTCTCTCTCTTTAGGGCTTTGAAGAAACATAGTTCCAGAGTTTGTCAATTCCACATAAATGCTTTTTGTGGTGATAATGACGATTATGGGCTGTGTTTAGTTGTTTTTAAAGAGAAATTCATGGCATGTGGGTATGTTCCAATCTTGAAGACCTGAGACCTCTGTTTACACAGATGTATGTTATTTGAAAGCACTGGAGTTGGGCAGGTGTGGGTCCTCCCCCTCAGCTACTGGGGAGGAGCCACTGTGACCAGACCAGGCTTCAGCTGACTTCTTGGGACTAGTGTGAGAAAACAGGAGCAGGGGTGAGGTCAGATTTAAAGAATCAGGGATCCAAAAGGGGACGCTGAGCAGAGAACCCTGGACAGCACCCACTGCTCCTTGGAGGTATCTTAGGGCTGATCTCCACTAGGGGGGGGGAATTGACTGTAGATACGCAATTTCAGCTACGTTAATAACGTAGCTGAAATCGACGTCTCTACAGCCGACTTACCTCCCATCCTCACGGCAGTGGCGGTCGGTGACGCGGTCCCCCGTCGACTCCAGCTTGCGCCTCTTGAGGAGCTGGACTTCTGGAGTCGACGGGGGGGGGGGGGAGCCGCTGGTGATCGATTTATCGCGTCTTAACGAGATGCAATAAATCAATCACCAAAAGATCGATCCCTGCCGGCTCAAGTGAAGACAAGCCCTAAGGAGTCAGCAGACACTGCCCAGAGGAACTCTGCTTGGAGAGGTGATCGGATAAGGGAATAGTAATAGGTTCCACAGTCATAGAGCACACCCCCCCTCTCGTCCAGCTTCCTCCTCCTGGGATAACAGATGGCCATCTTGTCTAGCGCCAGGAGGAGGTTGATGAGGAGGTCTTTGACTTTGTGGGGCCACGGACAGGGTATGCATAAATTAGAAGGTACAGGGAGAAGTGCACCAGAACCTCAGTAGAAAGTTCTGGAGGAGCCAGAAGAAGGACTGCAACCTGACGTACCCTTTGTAGATGTGCCCCAGGGTCTCCCTCTTGCCACAGAAAGGACTAGTGTCAGGGGAGTTTGTGGACTGCACCAGGTTTATGCCCATGCTCACGCTCCATTGAAGAGCCACCACCTAATATACCACTGGGGATCCGAGTGGACCACAGACTGGCCCATGAGGATGTACAGACGTGTGCAGATGCATAGAAGCTTCCCCCACATTGACCACGCCGCATCTGGGTGCCTCTGAGTTCAGGAGAGACCACTTCTTGGGCTGTGAGAGGAAACTGGTCCCAATGCCACATTCAGTCATTGGTCTGGGTCATGTGGTATGAATATCTGTCCACTTGAACTGAACTCAAATCCTCTGTTTATTTTGTGTACCCAGGAATCAGCAGTCAGGACTGACTTCCAGCCTAGCTTGGTAGTGATCGAACTGGAACATGTAAACTAGAGCTGATGCTTTTCAGACCTGATTATAAATCCCGAGTCTTGCCTTGTTCGGGAGTTTAAATAATTCTCTACGACAGAGTGGGTGTAAGGGAAGGTTGGTCTTGTGGCTAAAGCACATGATTGGAAGTTGAGAGGTTCTGTTCCTTGCTCTGCCTCAGAGGTCTTGTGTGACTTTGGGTAAGTCATTTGCTCTGTTTGTGCCAGTTTCCTCATCCGTTAAACAACGTTTTTGTAAAGCGTTGGTTTGGATTTATGAGGCTGAACACACACACAATGTTACTGTTAATAGAAACCTTTATAATCTAGGGGCATGTCTTCACTACCACTTTAAATCGATGTTAACGACGTTAGGTCGAAGTAAACGTGTACCTGTCTTCACATACATGCCCTTAACGTCGATGTAAAGGGCCTTAAAGATCGATCTTGGCACTCCAGCCTAACCAGTGGCATAAGGCTAATCTCGACGTTCCAAGCTCGACCGTGGGCTTGTGAAGACGGAACCCGACATTAATAGCCTCCAGAGGCTGTCCCACAATGCTCCATTCTGACCGCTCTGGACTGCCTCACTACTGCTCCACTGTGACCGCTCTGCACTGCACTCTGAACTCGCTGCTCTGGCCAGGTAGATAAGACCCGGGAACATTTGAATGCCATTTCCTGTTTGGTCAGCGTGGCCAGCTCACCTGAACTGATCAGTCGCCATTCAGAGCAATCAGCACTAGCCGCCATGCAGAGCTCAGCATCACAGGAATCCATGATGAGCTCATCTACCCTGGAGACCAGCCAGAGGAGAAGAGCTCCAGCATGGTCCACTCGTGAGGTGCTGGATCTCATCGCTATCTGGGGAGAGGAATCCGTGATGTTGGAACTACGAAACAACAAACGGAATGCCAACACCTACGGAAGAGTCTCCAAGGCCATGCTGGAAAGGGGCCACAACAGGGACACCACACAGTGCCGCGTGAAAATTAAGGAGCTGCGGCAATCTTTCCAGAAAGCCAAGGAGGCAAACGGACGATCAGGGGGCGCGCCACGGACATGCAGGTTCTACAATGAACTAAATGCCATAATGGGGGGCGCCCCCACCACCATCGCGCCGGTGTGCGTGGACTCCACCGATGGGATCATCGTCAGGGAGGAGACTGATTCCGAGGAGGACGAGCATGAAGAAGAAAATCTCACGGAGCAGCAGGAGCCCAGCGGAGAACCCTTGTACCCAGAGAGCCAGGAGCTGTTTGTCACCCTGGAGCCAGTACCCTCCCAAGCCTCCCAGGGGGGTAAGTGTTTCTTTTTTAAGTGATTGCATGACGCGTGATTTTGTAAAGGAAGCATTTATTAATGCTTGCCCTAAGGCATTAATGCTTGCCCTAAGTAACTTGCCCTAAGGACTTAGCGTGCTTTCATTGCTGGTCAATTTCTACTCAAAGAGTTTGTCAATATACTCCGGGATTGACCATAAGTCCTCCGCGGACATTTCAAGGAAGCTATCCAGGAGGTAGCGATGAATCCAGCGCAGCAGATTTCTGGGGAGAGCTGCCTTATCTGGTCCCCCGTGATAGGACACCAACCCACGCCACGAAAGTAGTAGGTTGTCTGGTATCATTGAGCAGGCTAGCATTGCGGCGTATGGACCAGGACTTTGCATGGACTCAAGGAGCATGCGCTCCCTATCTCTCCGAGAAATTCTCAGCAAAGTGATGTCATTCAGGGTTGCCTGTTTGAGATACGGACTGCAATTAGTCGGGAGATAAAGAGTCCCAGCTGCAAAGTACTCTTTTCTGCTGAGGACCGACGAACCGAACCCGCCCCCCCCCACGAACGCTGACCGCCGCCCCCCCCCCCCAGCCCGTAGCGTTAGCTGGCAGGGAATCCGAGCCGTCTGCACGCGGTCTGAAGAGCCCCAAAAAGACCTTAGCCCTTAGGCATTTGCTTTGCAGTTTGCGGTTTCAGTGGGAGCCAGCCACGCGGTGGGGGGAAGGGGGCGGGGTTGCTCTACAGTATGCAGGCGCCACTTTTAACTTACCATGGCCGGCTGCACGGTGATTTCAGAAGCCGTCTTGGGCTGAGGCACGCATATGTGTCTGAGATGCTCTGACTTTTCTGTGAGCTCTCCTCTCCTTTTAGGTGTAGAACATGACCTTGTACAGAAATCATATCAGGCCTCTGAATACTGAGGTTGCAAACAGCATACTACTCCCATTGTGTACCGTCCGAGACTGCATCTGCCTCCTAACCTTGAATGTATCTGTCTCATAACTTTCAACCTTTCTTTTCCCACACACTTGCCCACAGATGAACAACAACAGTTGAACTCCCGCCCTGCACCGCAGAAAAGAAAGCGTAAAAAGAAAACGCGAACGCGCGATGAGATGTTCACTGAACTCCTGGAGAACTCGCGCGCTGAGGCAGCCCGCCAGACGGACTGGAGGGAAAAAATGATACAGGCAAGGGAACGAGAGAGAGAGGAAAGGAATCGAGAGAGAGAGGAAAGGAGAGCCGCTGCAGAAAAGAGGGAAGCCGCTGCAGAAAAGAGGGAAGCCGCTGCAGAAAAGAGAGTAGAACGTGAGGAAAGACGCATGGATGCTTTCCTCCGCATAATGGAGGACCAGAGCGACATGCTGCGATCTCTGGTGGAGCTGCAGCATGCCCAAAGACCACCTCTGCAGCCCCTGTGTAACCACCTCCCCCCCCTCCCCAACTCCCATAGATTCCCCACCCAGACGCGGGGTGAGAACACGGGGGGGCAAGGCCCGTGGGCCGCTCCACTCCACCCCACAAGCCAGCAGAAGCAGCAGCAGCAGCAGGCTGACTTTCTCAGAAAACTTTTAAAAGCTGCTGTGTCTTGCCCACCCCTCCTCTCCCCCCTTCCCCCCCCTCCTTTGCCCGCTCCTCCCCCACTGCGACTGCCGGTTTCCCTCCAGGATACCAGGACAGTGATCCCCTGTATTTGTATTTCCGATGAACCAATAAAGGAACCATGATTTTTCCAACAGTGATTTTATTTCCTCTGCAAGCATGGGGAGGGAGGAGGGAAAGCATGGGGAGGGGGGAGGGAAAGAGGGTACAAGGGCAGCAGGCTTAGAGCACAGCAAGGGAGCAGATTCTCAAACGCCATCTCGACCACTCATAAAACTGTCTTTCAAGGCGTCCCTGAGGCGCAGGGCCTCACGGTGGGCTCTTTTACTTTCCCTGCTGTGTGGCTGCTCATAAGTAGTAGAAAGTAAATTTGCCTCTGCCTCCCAGCCCGCCATAAACGTTTCCCCCTTGCTCTCACAGATATTGTGGAGCACAGAGCAAGCAGCTATAACAATGGGGATATTTCTCTCGCGGATGTCTGAGCGAATGAGTAAGGAACGCCATCTCCCCTTCAAGCGGCCAAATGCACACTCCACGGCCATTCTGCACTTGCTCAGCCTGTAGTTGAACAGCTCCTGACCCCTGTCCAGGGCTCCTGTGTAGGGCTTCATAAGCCAGGGCATTAGGGGGTAGGCTGGGTCCCCAATGATCACGATCGGCATTTCGACCCCCCCCACAGAAATTTTCTGGTCGGGGAAGAAAGTGCCTTGCTGCAGCTGTCTAAAAACCCTAGAGTTCCTGAACACTCGAGCGTCATGAAGCTTTCCCGGCCACCCCACGTACAGGTCGGTGAAACGTCCCTTGTGGTCAACCACTGCTTGCATGACCATTGAGTAATATCCCTTCCGGTTTCTGTACTCGGCGGCCTCGTGGTCCGGTGCCAGGATAGGGATATGAGTCCCATCTATAGCCCACCACAGTTAGGGAATCCCATGGCGGCAAAGCCATCTATTGTGGTTTGCAGGTTTCCGAGGTTTATAACCCGGTGTAGCAGCTGCTCGACGATTGCCCTGCTTACTTGCATCACAGCAAAGCCCACTGTAGACCTACCCACCCCAAACTGATTCGCCACTGACCGGTAGCTGTCTGGCGTTGCAAGCTTCCAGAGGGCTATCGCCACTCGCTTCTCCACTGTAAGGGCCGCTCTCATTTTGGTATTCCTGCGCTGGAGGGCCGGGGACAGCAAGTCACAAAGTTCCATGAAGGTGCCCTTTCGCATGCGGAAGTTTCTGAGCCACTGGGAGTCATCCCAGACCCGCAGCACTATGCGGTCCCACCAGTCCGTGCTTGTTTCCCTGGCCCAGAATCGGCGTTCGATGGCATGAGCCTGCCCCATTGCCACCATTCTTGACAGATTGTCAGTCGCCCTACTTGCAAAAACGGCAGTGTCCATGTCGTCCCCGCTGTGCACGTCAGTGTCCCTGTCGTCCCCGCTGTGCACGGCAGTGTCCCTGTTGTCCCCGATGTGCTTGTCCATCTCCTCCTCACTGTCGTCGGGTTCCGGAAAGCGCAGTTCTCCCCGGATCGCATTCCTCCTCTGCAGACGGTGCAGCAGGAACTCAGCAACCGTGATCGAGGTCCTCACAACAGCCATTACTGCAGCCGTGGTGTCAGCGGGATCCATGCTTGCAATGCTATGGCGTTAGCACGGCGGAGAAAGGGCGCGAATTATGGGATGCCTACCTACAGTGCACCGCTCGGAATGGGGGTGGGCGGCGCGGAAAAAGGGCGCGAAATTTGGAAATGCCTACCCATAGTGCAGCACTCGAAATGGTGCCTGCTGGGGGATCAGGGAACTGTGGGATAGGTACCCACAGTGCAACGCTCGTCATGTCGACGCTTGCAAAAGTTTTGCGGACAGACACTGTCGACGTACTGTGCGTAGCTGTGCCTAGTGAAGACACACAAAATCGACTTTATACCGTCGCGTTCACAACATCGACATAAAGGAAATCGAACTACTGCTGTAGTGAAGACATAGGGCATGTCTTCACTACCACTTTAATTCGACCTTAACGACGTTAGGTCGAATTAAAGGTGTACCTGTCTTCACATACATGCCCTTAAAGTCGATTTAAAGGGCCCTCAAGATCGATTTCGGAACTCCTGCCTAACGAGAGAAGTAAGGCTAAATTCGAGATTACAAGCTCGACTGTGGGCTAGTGAAGAGGCATCAGCAGTTAAGCCTCCGACCTCCGAGCAGCCCCGCGAGGGGGGGGCTGTTCGGGGGGGGGCTGTTCGGGGGGGGGTCCGCGGGGCTGCTGAGGGGGGGGGAAGCCCGCGCGGGGCTGCTTGAGGGATCGGCTCAGCTGTCTGGTCAATTTCACCAGGCAGCTGAGCCGATAGCCCCGCACCGGCTCCCCCCCCCTCGGGCGGGGGGGGGGTCCAGTGGGGGGCTGTTTGGGCGGGGGGGGTCCGCGGGGCTGCTGAGGGGGGGGGGAAGCCCGCACGGGGCTGCTTGAGGGATCGGCTCAGCTGTCTGGTCAATTTCACCAGGCAGCTGAGCCGATAGCCCCGCACCGGCTCCCCCCCCCCCTCGGGCGGGGGGGGGGTCCAGCGGGGGGCTGTTTGGGCGGGGGGGCTGTTGGGGGGGCTGTTCGGGCGGGGGGGGGTCCGCGGGGCTGCTGAGGGGGGGGGGAAGCCCGCGCGGGGCTGCTTGAGGGATCGGCTCAGCTGTCTGGTCAATTTCACCAGGCAGCTGAGCCGATAGCCCAAGCAGCCGCGCGCTGGCTCCCCCACCCCCCCTCGGGCGGGTGGGTACGGCGAGGGGGGGGGCTGTTCGGGCGGGGGGGTCCGTGGGGCTGCTTGGGCAGGGGGGGGTCCAGCACGCATTGCACTGTGGGCTACCTACCCACAGTGCAATGCGGGCTATGTCGACCCCCTGCAAAAGTTCAAGGACAGACAGTGTCGACCACTGTCGACCTGCTGTCCTGGTGGGGACACACTGATTCGATTTTCTAAACTCGAGTTTAGAAAATCGAATTAAGGGAAATCGACCTAGACCTATAGTGAAGACATACCCATACTCTAGGACGTTCCCCACCAGTTTGTAACAATTTTTGGACAAAGTGAAATTATGTCTGTCTCTCTTTAATTCTTGTCTTTAAGTGATACAGTTCAAATCTGTGCAGGGTGGTGCAAACTAAAACCCAGCTTTTCTAAACAGAGCTCATGGGGTGGAACAAACCTTGCTGCTGTTTGCCATCTTCTCCCCACTACCTTTAACATCGTCAGCTGCTACAGATGGAACCCCTGTAAAGAGCGTAAAGAGACACACCATTCCCTGTATCTGTCTGCTCTGTCACATCAATTTTAAGCCAAATCCTCTCTCCATGGAAGAGGGCTCTGGGAGGCCTTGAATAGAGCAGAACTGGGGTAGATTCACTGCTCGGGGAAAGGGGAAGATGCAGAGAACTTGTGCAGAAGGTCCCTGTATGCTGTGGAGTTATGCTCTGTGAAGACTGCTTATGTCCTGGTTGTGAGGGACTTTAAGACTGGCCCATGGCATCTGTGGGGCATGGCCAGGACATCTGTGACTGTGCAGCTCCACCAGTCAAAACCCCAGCTCATCCCCTCTGTCTGTGGGCTGGAGATAGAGGGTACTGCAGGTACCGAGGTTACTACCACACTGAGTACTGCCCTCCACAGCCAGGGGAAGGTAAGGATTATACCTCCTCTCCAGCCCTGGTCCCACCTCTCTGCCCCAGAGGGCTCTTATGCAAAGCTTGATTCCTTAGGCCTTGCCAGCGGAGAGGGTGTTGCTCTTGGGTGTATAGACCTTTGTGGTTAATGAAATGCTGCAGAAAGAAAATGAGCACCTGCTACTCATCCTTCTTCTCATTAGTACAGAGGCCTCACAAGACCTTACTACACTTATCTGGGGAGCTGTCAGTATATGTGGGGGGAAAGTGAGAGTGGTTATTTTGTTGGCTCCGGATTCTTTTCTTTCTCATTGGGAGTGTGTGATACTCATCAGCACAGGGGTTGAATTATGACTTGAGGAGCCCCAATTAGTTCAGCTTTCAGAGTGATAATCTGTTGAAAGGTGGATAAGACACTGGCCCATGAGACATCTATTGCATAGAGCATGAAGTAGTTGCTTGTACAGGAGAAGGTCTTTGTTCTTCGAGTGCTTGCTCATGTGTATTCCACAATAGGTGTGTGTGCTCGCCATGTGCACCGGTGTCGGAAGTTTTTCCCCTACCAGTACCCGTAGGGGAGTGACCCGAGTTACCCCTGGAGTGGCGGCTCCATGGCGCGGTATAAGGGGCGCTGTGCGCTCCCCCCACTCCCAGTTCCTTCTTGCCTCCAAGGAAGGTGCTTCGGAACGGCTCTGCTCCAGCTTTGCTGCAGTTCGTCCCCAGAACTGTTTGATTAGTTTTAGTTTAGTTTAGTTAGCCACGGTTTTTAAGTCATGTAACACCTGTAGGTGACTGATGCCAGTGACTGATCTGCACACACACTGTTTATACTGTTTGGGTGAAATCCATCTCAGCAATCGCAGCCCCGGGCATTGATCGCCGGCAGTTCGCCGTCACAGATCTGCCCGCCGGAGCTGATCGTGCTGCATCTGCTCCCAGTGGTACCGTTCCTCTACCTTGGGGTGGCAGTCTTGGCACCGCCGCTCATCCCGGTCCAGGGACAGTGGCAGGTTGTGCATCAGCCCAGCCTCCCTTCGTAGCCATCCACCGAAGAGTCAGGCCAGCCAAGCCGAACAGCCTGCTCTGTCAGTGCCACAGCAGGTGCAGTGGCACCAGGCCTCATGGCAGGCACAGTGGTACCAGTGGGCACGTGGCCCCTGACGCAGCCCCGGTGGTGGCAGCTCGAGCCTCTGAACAGCTGTTGGCCTGCCTCACAGGGCCCCCTGTTTGAACCGCTAGCTACGTGCTCCTGGTCGCACCTACTGTGGAAGGTGTCTTCCTGGTGGCGATCATGTCAGCTCAGTGGGTCTTGGAGCTCAGGGCCCCACCTCTGAACCCCCGTACACGGTGTTCCATCAGGATAAGGTCCAGCTCTACCCGCATCCTTCATTCCTCCCAAAGGTCGTCTCTGCCTACCACACAGGTCAGGACATTTTCCTGCCGGTCGTCTGCCCCACGCCCCATGCATCCAGTGAGGAGCGCCGCCTCCACATGCCGGATGTGAAATGGGCTCTGGCTTCTTACCTGGAGCAGACTAAGCCATTCAAGAAGTCTTTGCAGCTGTTCATCGCCTTGTCCGAACACATGAAGAGTCGGCTGATCTCCACTCAGCGGCTCTCCAACCAGATCACCTTGTGCATCCCCACCTGGCATGACCTGGCAGGAATCCCCCCTCCACCAGTTGAGAGGGCACACTCCACTACGGCGCAGGCCTTGTTTGCTGCCTTTTTAGCCCATGTCCCCATTCAGGACATATGTGGGGTTTCCACATAGTCTTCAGTTCACACATTCACCTCGCACTATGCGATCGTCTCCCAGACCAAGGAGGACGACGGGTTCGGCAGGGCACTGCTCTGTCCCGAGAGTTTGTGAACTCCTACTCACCTCCAACAGATATAGCTTGGAATCACCTACTGTGGAATACACGTGAGCAATCACGCGAAGAAGAAAAGACGGTTACCTTTTCCATAACTGGTGTTCTTCAAGATGTGTTGCTCGTGGCTATTCCACATCCTGGCCTCCTTCCCCTCTGTCGGACTTGTCTGGCAAGAAGGAACTGAGAGTGTGGGGAGTGCATAGTGCCCCTTATACCGCACCATGGAGGTGCCACTTCAGAGGTCGCTAAGGGTGCTCCCCTACGGGTACTGCTAGGGAAAAACTTCCAACACCTGTTGTGGAACAGATATGAGCAACACGTCTTGAAGAACACCAGTTATGGAACAGGTAACTATCTTTTCTCGGAAGTCATAAAGGAGACACGCAACCACCTTGAAAGCACTCTCTGTATTATTTCTGTGCTCTACAGTGACCATTAATGCTAAGGAAAACAGGGAGAACTGGTTTGGGGCGGTTATTAGCAAAACAAATGGTACTTGAACCTCTGGAAATTTAGCCGAGTGAGCGATGTTTGTGTACTTTTTGTTTGATCATCTGTAAGACCTATCTATGAGGGCACAAACGTACACTGTGCATTTCACCGCTCTCAGGGCAGATTGGCGGCATTTACGCAACTAAGCAATATGTGTAAGTGTTGATTAAGAACGACTACCGGGTTCTGCAGCTAGAACTCCATCCTAACCTGGTGTTAAATACAGCTGGAATGTCTTTTTAAAATAAATTGCCCACCTTCTGAGAGGAAATGTACTGTATTGACTGAGGCAGTGTCTCGGTGTTTAGCTATTAGCACAGGCAAGCACCACTTGATTAGATCAATCCTGGATGGAAGGGAAGATGCATTGCATCTTTTTGGATGTAAGTGCAGCTGGCACAGGAAGGACGTTGGAGTGACAGAAGGGAATTGTTACCTCTCATTTGAGTTGAGAAGAGAAGTGCTGTGTGGAAGACACTGTCCTTAGCGCAGGAGAGAGAAACAGATATAGTGGCGCATGGGGTGTACACTTTAGGATTCACGCTTGGTTGCTTTGCAGTGTTTAGTTTTTAAAGTTTTATCTTAGAGGAATATACCGAAATGTGGATTTTTGTGTAAACGTAGATTATTTTCACAGGTTTTCTGTGAATTTAGGTTTGTACAAATGCTGGAAAAGGGCACCTTACCATATGCTCTAGATGCTTTTGACAGAACTTAAAATACATCACAATAATACCTAACTGCACCTGTTCAGTTTAATGTAACCCATCACAAGTAAGACAGGCAACTTAAAAACTCAAATGGCCTTCCACCCCCAACAATTCATAATTGCCCATCGACTTCAACCAGTTTGGGATCAGGACATAACTTGGTGTTTGTAAGTGTCTAAAGCAAGTGTGATTATTTTAACAGCTTAGAGTGGCTGCGTCTGAAAATTGGGCCTCCTCTGTGCACATTAATGGAAACTGTGTTACCTACCATAAAACTCTATAGCTCTGTCTGCAGATTTTAGCTGACAGAGTGAGAGGCAGAGAGAATATTTTCACATATCCATGCATATTTCCATGTAGGCTGCCAGAGACCGGGCTTCTGAAGTGTTTAAGTGGGTATCTAACTGCGTAGTGAGAGGCCCAAAAGAAGGAATACAGGTGAGATAGACTGTATGCCATGAAGAGTAAGTTCTTTAGTATTTACTTTAATCATGCAGAAGGGTTTCGTTTTTTGTTGATTTTAATTTTTTTTAAAGGTCTGTTTATATATTATTAATTTATATAGCATGGACTTAAAAAAAGTAGAAGAAAATTAATTGGCTGTATGTAAAGTATCCTTCTCTGTTTCCTTTTTCAAAGTACACAGCTGTTTCCAAATGCAACCCGTATTCACTTCATTCATCAGTTGGTTCTGCTTCCCTGGAAAGTCCACAGAGCCATTACAGGGGGTCATCGTTTTGCGTTCAGCTCACTGAAGGCAGAACCAGACCTGTCAATCAAGGCAGGCTGGGTGTGGCCACTCTGCTTCTTCATTCTGCCTCCAGAATGGGCACAGACCTACCCAGAACCAAACAGAACTGGAAAAGCAATCTTTAAATCACGTGGTTGATTTGGCCTGGCCTCTATGGCTGTGTAGTAGCCAGGAGAGTTAGGCAAGTGCATCATGTCTTTTTCTGGCTCTAGGATCCCTGCTGTGGCCTCTCCGTGGCAGCTATAAAACTGGAGAAAGCAAAGCCCAAGCAGTAGGGTAGGTCCTGCCTGCCGTGCTGTGCTCCCTTAGTGGATTGTATGGACAGGGACTTCTAGGCCTCCTCTGTGGGGGACATTTGACCTGGAGATAGTTCCTTCCTTTTAATTGCACGGAACATCAAAAGTAATGTTCACAAAAGGCATCTTCAGTTCTGGAAGTCTGAGGATAGAAGCCCCGAAAGTGTCAAGTCACTGCCTCTCAAACAGACTCATTCTGTGTTTTCAGGAGGCTTTCTGCATGACAAATACAGGAAATTTGATCTCCCCATCTTCGATCTCTGCCCCCACCCAATACTGATTTCTCCCTTTTCCTCCTCTTGAAAACCATGGCCAGTAGTGATTATTCCCCCAGGAGAGGAATGGGGGTGTCTGTGCTTCTTGGTGGTAGCTGCTGAATCATCCAGAAAGCTCACTAGAAGAAAGCAAATTGATGTGATTGTTCCCAGCCATCAAGCTGCACCTAGGGCAGCAGCTGGACTCCGTGCCAGAGACTGGGCCTGGGATCCCGAAAATGCTCCTGCCACACAAGCAGGCGGACCTAGGAAACAGACATATTCTGTTTAGTGATTTTACATTTAAAACAAGCTATATGCCAACATTTGTGACCTTCCTCCCCACAAGAGAGAAGCTCTCTGGCTTTGCTGGTCTGAGATTCCAGATGACTCTTCTTTGGATGTTTTAGCTAGAGAGCCTTGTACAGGTCTGTTTTTCCTATCCATCCATTGCCCGCGATGATGAGAGGCTCATAATGAATAGAGCAGAGGGATGAATGGGAGTTAGTCTGCTTAGGTATTTTCTGTCCCCTTCCAGAATCGGACCCAACGCAGCAGTCCAGCAGTTTCAAAGATTGAAACCAAACGTACAAACAGATCCGTCACTAGCTTCAAAGTAAATTGACCAAAGACCATTTTATTTTTATCGATCTACCAACAAACCAGTTATTTAAGAAATGATTGTTGTCGGTCATTTAGGATGTGTTAGGCCTTGTGTTACATAGTCTAATGCAGTTGGTTCTCAAACTTTTTCTATTGGTGACCCCTTTCGGACACCAGGCCCCTAAGCACGACCCCCCTTAGGGGTTGGGCTTGGGGGCAGGGCAGGGGCTGGGGGGGAGGGGGGTGCCAGCAGCCCCCTGGGGCAGAGGCTGGGCTCGAGGGGAGGGGGTACCAGCAGCCCCCCGGGGCAAGGGCTGAGCTGGGGGGTGTGTGGGTGTAGGGTGCCAGCCCCCCCCCGGGCAGGGGCTGGGCTCAGCGGAGGGTGCCAGCAACTCCCCGGGACAGGGGACAGGGCCCGGGGAGCTGCCAGTAGCCCGCCGTGGCAGGGCTTGGGGCTCGGGTGGCTGCCGGCAGCCTGCTGCAGAATGGGCTGGGTTTGGGGTTCAGAGTGCCGCCAGCGGCCTGCCCAGCAGGGGCCAAGGCCCAGAGCACCGCCAGCAGCCCGCAGGGTCTGGGCTCGGGGCGCCTCTGGCAGCCCGCGGCAGCAGGGGCCGGGGCTCGGGGCTCCGCCAGCAGGGGTCGGGGCCAGCTGCCGCCAGCAGGGGCTCGCGACCCCCACATAATCAGGTCGCGACCCCTCGAGGGGTCCCGACCCCCACTTTGAGAACCAATGGTCTAATGGTAGCATGTTTGACGCCAGTTAAACAGCCCTCCGGAACGAAACAAGAGACAACAACACTGGGATAATCCAAGAAAGGAAAAGTTTGTAAACGTGTCCCTGTGACAGTGACTGCTGGTAACTGAGTCACTTTGCTGGCTTATCGCTGCACTTTGGTGTCGTAACCTTGGATTGATTGTTCCACCTATTTTAACACCAGATGGAATATTTGATTGCAGGCACATCCTATCCATTTGGAAACTGATCACTTTTGTTGCCCTGTCTTCATGTGCACTGACATTAATGTGCTTGGAAATAGTATCTTTACCCCCTTCCTAAGAAGACTGCTGGTTGTTAGATTATTTCCTCTTTCAAAGAAAACTCCTTTGTTTGTTTGAAACAGAACTATGGTTATGGCTACATTACCGTGGTAAGTTGATCTGAGTTACACAACTCCAACTTCGTCAATAATGTGGTCGACAGAGCTGGTTGACTTAGTGTGGTGTCTACACTGCAATGGGTCGACGGTAGACACTCTCCCATCAACTTACCTTACTCCTTTTGTTCCCGGTGCCATACCAGAAAGCGCTTTGCTGTTGATTTAATGGGTCTTGTCTAGACCTGCTAAATTGACCCCCTGGTGTGTGGATCTCTGGAGAGTCAATCCCACGGTAGTGTAGACATAGACTAAGTTAAACCGCACAATGGAATCCTTAGCGTGTGCTAGCAGGGTCTACACAGACCAATTAATGTTCAAGACCGTGTGCTTGAGTGAGAAATCACACCTCAGTTGGGTGCACAGGTGCTGGCTTCCAACTTTCCCCAGGGTTCTGAACCTCTACTCAGCCCCAGGCCCTGCCTCCAGTCCACCCCTTCTTCCAAGACCCCTGCCCTGCCTCTTCCTGCCCAGTTCTACACTATGCCTCCTCCCTGGCGCACCTTATCCCTGCTCCTCTCCCTCCCTCTCAGCACCTCCTGCATACCGTGGAACATTCAAATACCTTCTCTGGCTCTCTGTAACGGGGTTGGTCACTCACCCCTGCGGCGCCTCCCGCTGGTCGTCTGGGGAATCAGCTCCTTCAGCGTCCAGAGCGCCCTCCGCAGGTTGATGCCCCGCTCCTTTGCTGGCCCCGTGTCCCTCCCGGATCCCGGTGCCCCTTGCTGAGGGTGCTGCAACCCTGCAGTACCCCCTTGGTGTGAGGATCTCCCCTCCCCAGGGGAGCCCTCTACCCCCTATCCCCACCTCGCCTCAGAGTGTGCCACTGTCAGTCACCACTTGCCCCCGCTCACTGGGGCGGACTGCAGTATCATGGCTTCTCATCACAGGCAAGGAGGGTTGGCCTGCTGTCGCTATCTCCAGCCCTGGGCTGCTCCCTGCAACCCTGGTACTTGTGGGTCGGGCCTTGTATCAGGCTAGAGCCCACCCATCTCCTTCTGCCCTGCCCCAGCTCTGCCCTAACCCAGGTACCTGGCTTCAGCTCCTACAGTCAGGCCTGTCTCCCTCTGAATGCAGAGGAGACTGCTTCTCCCCAGGCCCCTGCCTCCCAGCCTTTATACTCTGACTGGGAGTGTTTGGGGCGTGGCCACACAGCTGAGCCTAAACTCCCAATCAGCCTGGGAGTTTGCAGGCTAGCCTCCCAGGCTATTTCAAACCCCTTTGGGGGCTTTTCCAAGCCCCTTCTG
Source organism: Sternotherus odoratus (assembly GCA_032164245.1). Classification (NCBI taxonomy): domain Eukaryota; kingdom Metazoa; phylum Chordata; order Testudines; family Kinosternidae; genus Sternotherus; species Sternotherus odoratus. Next base: position 534,875 of record JAVMKO010000016.1, on the reverse strand, counting down.
GTAGGGGGCGGGTGGTCACCCCGCCACACTCTCCCATGGCCAAGTTGGCCTGTGCTGGCACCTTTTGATAATATTCATAGACAGTGGTGGGAACCTCTCTCCTTCAGTCCAGTACTTTTGGTTCTCTCGACGCAGCATCTCAATCTTCTCGGCAAAGCATCCCAATAGTGATTTCCCTCATCATCGGTTTCTGTATCAAAATCCAGGTGTCTTACGTAATAGTAGTTTGACATATTAGTGGAAATAAAGAGAACAGCACAAGTTGAAAGTTTGTTGAACCTGCACTAACTTAGAGGATCACTAAAGGAAGTGCCTCTAAGCCGGCCTCCAAACATAATTTGAAATAATTTTGAGGATAAGGCTGTGTGAATTGCAATATCAAATATGATTAGAGTTGAGATATGCCTTGATCAAGGCTGGGATTTCCAAAAGCACCTCCGACTTGCAGTGGTTTCATGTTCCTGAGTCTAGTGCTTCTCTACCTCTAGTTTGTTTTCTTCAACAACTAATTATTGGATTGTCTCCAAAATATACACTTGTGTTCACTTCAGAAGAACTTAATGAATAAATAAGGGGTCTTAATTCAGAGTAAAGCATGGATCCAAATCCTCAGCAGCTGTACAAACCCTTATTGAGTTCCGATTTCAGGCACTTTTTGTTCCTGGCTCTCTCGGTCTGCACACACAGCCCCTTTTCTCAGTGTAGCAGAGCCCCTACAAAGCTTTATTGCTGTTCTCTAGGGGTGATGTGCAGAGCTTCTACACAAGGCATAAGCACCACTTACCACCAGTAGTGGACTCCATGATTGTTCAAAAAGAGTTGTCAAACGTACCGGGAGTGAAATCTTGCTTGTCTTTTCCATGTCAGTAGTGCTATTGCCTTAGACCAGAAACTGCAGAACTGGAATTCATTTGCAAACTGGACACCATCAAATTAGGCCTGAATAAAGACTGGGAGTGGCTGGGTCACTACAAAAAGTAATTTTCCCTCTGTTAACACTCACACCTTCTTGTTAACTGTTGGGAATGGGTGACATCCATCTTGATGGAATTGGCCTCGTTAGCACCGACCCCCACACTTGATAAGGCAACTTTTCATGTGCTGTTATTTTTATATATATACTAGCGAAAATATCCGGCGTTGCTCGGGTCCGTCGGAGGTGGGGAGGGGGCAGAGAGCTGAGCGAGTGTGGGGTCCGTCGGAGGTGGGGAGGGGGCAGAGAGCAAACCTGACATCCCCACCTCACCCCCCTGACCAAACCCGACACCCCCACCGCACTTACCCCTCGACCAACCCCGACTCACATTTTCACCCCCCCAAACCCAACACCCCCATGTCTCCCCCCTACCAACCCCAACACCCCCTGACCAACACCCACACCTCACCCCCCGTAGACCAAACCTGACACACCCACCTCACTTCCCCCCCCAACCAAACCCGACACCCCTACCTATCACCACAAACAAACCCGACACCCACACCTCACTTACCCCTCGACCAACCCCGACCCCCCTCCTTACCTTCCCAACCAAACCCAACACCCCCACTTTACCCCCCCACCAAACCCAAGACCCCATGACCAACCCCAACACCCACACCTCACCCCTCACCCACCCCGACACCTTCCCACCCCCCGAGACCAAACCCAACACCCCCCGCTCACTTACCCCCCCGAATGAACCCGACACCCCTACCTCACTTACCCTCCGACCAAACCCAACTCGGGTCCGTCGGAGGTGGGGAGGGGGCAGAGAGCTGAGCGAGTGCGGGGTCCTTTGGAGGGGGTATTATTACATCATAACTATGTCACAGAGAACAGCAGCTGCCCAGCTGATGTGATTGGCCTTTAAATAATTTCACCCCTGGTGAGATTTGAAAAATTTTCGACTCTTACCCTGATTAGGACCCTAAGGCCTCTAACTGTACCAAATTTCAAGTCTCTAGCTCAAACGGTGTGGAAGGAGTAAGGGGATGTACATACATGCATACATACACGCATATACCATTTGACTTTTATATATATAGATATATATAGAGAGACTTATATATACGTCTTACTGTATTTTTCACTGCAAAGTGCTGTTATTTTGACAATTTGAAGAGCAGGAGGCGGTTAGCCCTTTCATGGGCGATGACTTCAGGCAGTTTCAGCAACTCATTAGAAGGGTAGCAGACACCCCGCAGATCCCTCTGGAGGAGGTCAAGGATCCTGAACACAAGCTGCTAGATATTTTGCAGCTGGCAACAACTTCTAGAGTGGTGTTGCCTATTAATGAGGTACTCCTGGGCCTGGCTAATGTGGTGAGGCAAACGCCTGACACTAATCCACCAACATGCAAAGGGGTTGATGAGAAGTACGCTGGGCCTCCTAAGGATTCTGAATTTTTGTTCTCCCATCCCCCACCTAACTCCCTATCAGTGGACATGGTGAATGAACAGGGTAGGCAGCACTTTTCATGATCAACCCCTTATGAAAAGGACCAAAAGTGACCGGATCTCTTTGGCCAAAAGTTGTTCATCATGCGATTCTGGATCACAAGCTACCAGACAGTCGTGGCTAGAAATAACTTTACTCATTACAACAAGTTCACAACCTTTATTGAGTGGCTGCCACCTGACTGCAGTGGGAAATTCCAGTCTATAATGAATTGGTCAAATACTAGGCAGAATGGCTCTCCAGGCGGCTCCCTCCCTTCCACACACCCCTCTGTCCCTCTTCAGAGACCCCTTCCACAAGCTTCTACTAAGGCAAGAGATGGACTCACTCCTCCAGCAATAGATCTGGTCCCTTCCCCATGCAGGGGCAAGAGGTTGTACTCAAACTATTTCCTAGCATCAAAGAAGGATGGAAGTTAGAGGCCAATCTTGGATTTAAGACAGATAAACAAATTAATGAAGCCTCAAAAGTTCAGGATGGTGACTCTGGCAATTATCATTCCTTTATTAGAGGAAGGGGATTGGTTTTCATCTCTCGACCCATGAGCTGCCTGCTTCTATATAACCATACATCCATCACAGAGGAAATAGTTATGATTCATCATAGGCCAAGATCATTTCCAGTACTGTGTACTAACCTATCCTTTTCCCCAAGGGTACGTTGAAAGGTTCTAGCGGTAGTGGTGGCTCCCCTTTGACAGAAAATAATACTAGTCTTCCTCTACCTCCGATGACTGGTTACTTAGAGGCCACTCTTTTGAGATTCTGTTATCATCCACCCAGGAGGCCCTTGCTCAGTTTCAGTAGTTGGGTCTACAGCTGAACATAAAAATAAAATCTATACTGGTAACAGTTGAAAGGGTACTGTTGTTAGGAGTGTCCTTGGACTCACTGACAGTGTGTACCTCCCTTTAGATAATTTGTGACCTTGGCAGGACTGATAGGGACAATTCAGGGTAGCCATAGGGCCATGATTAAGAATTGTCTTAAACTCTTGGATCATGTGTCAGCTTGTACCTTTGTGACCAATCCCACAAGTCTGCGATGCTGCTGCTTCCAGGGTTAGCTCAGAACTACCTACTCTGACCTGGACACCTTAGACATGCAGGCGATGGCCCCCTTGCACGTAAAGAACTCCCTAGAATGGTGGAGGGAGAACATTTGTGCAGAAGTCCCTTTCTGTTGCCAAACCCTAAGAGTGGCTGACAACCGATGCATCCCATTGAGATTGGGGAACCTGCCTCAGCACCCTCACAGTTCAGGGCAGAGGGACAGCCCACAGAACAAATCTCCACATCAACCTGGTGGAGCTCATGGCAATCAGAAACTCTTTTCTTCATTTCCTGCCCTTCATCTATGGCAAAGCAGACATGGTCATGACAGACAATATGTCCTGCATCAACAAGCAGAGAGCAGAAAGATTCCCTTCGATGTGTGCCGAAGCCATAAAGCTTTGGAACTGGTATATAGCCCATCATATCCAGGTTTCAGCAGTCTACATCCCTGGCTTCCAGAAATCACTTCAGATGCCTTCAGCAGACCCTTCTCTCACAACTCAACATTTTCCAGAGATGGGGACAGGCACAGAGTGATCTTTTTGCTACCACTGAGAACAGGGAATGCAAGGAGAGTTTGGTCACTGCTGTCTGAGGGATGCCTTCCTTCTACCATGGAAGAATGTCTGTTCTGTGTCTTTCCCCCAGGATCCTTAATTATAAGGGTGCTGAACAAGATCAGATGGGACCAGGCCAGAGTAATCCTCATAGTATCTACTTGGCCAAGGCAAGTGTGGTACCCATACCTGCTTCAGCTCTGTGTCCAACCATTGATAAAGATCATAATTATTCATTTATCTACGAAGACAGCCTTCTTAGATGCCATGATGTTGGCCCATATGGTCGAGGAGATTGGCACCTTAATGGCAGATCCTCCCCCCCCCCTTTACTATGTTCTTTAATGACAAGGTCACTTTACATCCACATTGTAGGTTTCTCCCATACGTTTCATCGGTTTTCATCTTAACCAATCTACTCATCTATCAGTATTTTTTCTGAAACCTCATTTTCTCAACAGGAATTTTATTTCCATACCCTGGACGTTAGAAGGGCCTTCAACTTGTATAGGACTAAGCAGTTTAGGAGATTGTAAGGGAACAGATAGTTTAGGTAGATAGGTCTAAGGGGATGCCTATCCCAAAGACTTTTGAAATGGAAATCGGGTTGTTGTACCTATATCTATTGTGAGTCTGCGGGTGCTCAGCCTGTACCACCCTCCGAGGGTGTGAGCACATTTAACAGCGTCATAGACCATATCCACAGTATTTTTGAAGAATGTTCCAGTATCTGAGATATGTATAGCTGCTATGTGGACCTCAGCCCACACGTTTTGAAAGCATTATGCTCTGCTCCGTGCTGTCAGATCCGACTCGGTATTGTCTTCAATTCTGGACACTGTTCTGAAGTGCCCTCCTCCTCCTGGGGATACTGCCTGGGAGTGGCCTGGAGTAGAGCACCCCTAGGGATGCTTCTTGAAGAACAAGGAAGTGTTACTCACCCTGTGTAATAATGGTAGTTCTTTGACATGTATATCCCTATGGGTGCGCCACTATCCGCCCTCCTTCCCCTTTGCTTAAGTTGTTCTCTAGGGAATGACTAGAGAAGGAACTGAGGGCACTTTGCCTGCGCACTCCTGTATAGCCTCGGTGTCTGACACAAGGAGGGACAGGGCACATGTGCGGGCCAAACGGACACTGCTAGCTAAAAATCTGAAGTGGTGCACCCCTGGGGACACTACAAAGAAACAAAAGAATCCTTCTTGCCTCAGCTCCCCTCCTCCCATTACGCAATTAAAAATTCCCTTACGCCACATCCCCGAGTAGAGTGATATTATCACCTCCAAGCTGTGCCTCTGTTAACACAACCTAATGTTGCATTAAAAAAAAATTTTTTTTTGCAACAGCACTGCATTGCTGACTCATGTCGAGGTTGTGACCTGGCAAAGCTCCCAGATTGCCACCCAGCCAGTTATCTCCCATGCTGTATCTGCCCAACATGTTTCCTTGGAAGACCCTGTTTTTCTACTGCTTATAACTCAGCACAAACTGTTCAAGTTTGGCAGAAATTTTCCAAGCCAGGTGTCAACCTCAGGCTGATTTTCAGCAAAAATACTTCCGCCCTTTCTGATAATAAGGTTAGAGAAAATTTGTTGTTTTGGCCATGTTAAAAATCCAATCTACCAATCTCCTAGAACTGGAAAGACCTTGAAGGTCATCGAGTCCAGTCCCCTGCCTACACTAGCAGGATCCACCTGCCTACACTAGCAGGATTGAGTACTGTCCCCTGACAGATTTTTTTGCCCCAGATCCCTAAATGGCCCCCTCAAGGATTGAACTCACAACCCTGGGTTTAGCAGGCCAATGCTCAAACCACTGAGCTATCCCCCCCACCTCTATTGCGAACTAATGCTTTTAGTTGTTTCACAGAGCCCTCATCGCTTGAAGCAAGGACTTGAAATTCCTTTGGAGAGGAGAGGAACGCCCTGAGATGAGAGAAGTGTCTTGTGTTCCTGTGAAAATGAACTCAAATCTGGCTCAGTAATAACCCTCTGAAAAATCACTATTTGCACATGCTCAGTAGAGGCTTCTTAAAATCTCCAAAGGTTCCATCGGTGCTGAGCATGCTCCATGCCAGGGCTACAGGAGGTGAGCAGCATGTTCCCTGCAACTGCTTCTAATGACAGCCAAGGAGACTTTCTCTTGTGTTCTTAGTGATCCCACTTCCCCCCCTGGCTGGCACTCAGGCAACATGGAGGAGGTGGAGGAGAAAGAAGCCTGACATGAACACTTAGGGGTGACAGGCGGCATGGGGTGTGTGTAACATAAAGAGTGTGGGATCATCGGAGCAGGAGGACAGAAAACAGTAGAGTCTCTAGCTATATGAGCCAATTCTCCTGAGGAACTTGGAATAGAACCCAGGATTTTCAAGTTTCAGTGTTCTACTGTCAGCAAATATCTGTGAACCCGCTGGCAGCATTGTGTCCAATCCACCTCCATGACTTTTTCATGTAGAGGATAATGGCATACTATTCCTACCAGTTACTCCTTTAACTCCAATGACAGCTCTGTTCGGTGTGGATATGAAGTTCACCAATGTGAGGGCTAGGATTGTTCCATATGATGGAATATCTGTAGGGTTTTGTATTTGTTTTTGGTTTGCTTTTTTTAAAAATGGACACCGACTGAGCCATTGGTTCTGTGTAACAAATAGTAAGTGATTATGTAATTAAAGACTGTGTCTTCATAATGTATGTGCACAAGGGGGTTAAATGGGATGACACAGGGAGCCTTAATTCTGGAATTTCCTAACTTTTGAGCACTTGACTTTGCCGTCTTAATGTTCTTTCACTATAGTTTTTAATGTAAATGATTTTGGTTACATCTCCCCTGTTATGTTTACAGTACTGTGTTAATTTTTTTGATCAGTAACTTGTAAACAATTCTTGTTTCTGTTTTCTTCTTTTTTTAGAGTAATTGTAATCTGTTGCTCCTAGTATGATGTTGTTTTAGGATTTGCCATCTTCATTCCATACTTTTTCATTCTACTGTACTTCCCAGATTTCTTAATTTCTGCAGATTTGTTTTACTTAAATCTAGCATCTATGTACTGCTGCGTTTTTGAAACCTAGCCTCTATTGCGAACTTAGGTAGCCCATAGTGACTGTTACCAAGAATCCTGTTACTTTCACATTGTACTACTTCCCTATTGTAAGGTAGCTGATCCAGGATAGCTTCTTCTTCAGTTGCAATCTCTATTTTCTGGATTTTATATATCCTCCGTAGTATGTTAGGAATGTCTTCATTATGCGTGTTTGCCTATACAGTATTTGTTTCCCAGCAGATCTAGGGAAATAACATTGTGCAGAAAATATTAATTCTGTGGTTTTGAGTACACGAAGAGTTGGCCCAGGAATGTTTTGTTCTCCTTTTATGGAATTAGACAAGCCAAAAAGATACTGTTTCTGAATTCCCCACCTCCATCTCTATGTAAAATCCTAGGGTATGGAAAGAGTTGTAGAAAAACAACATCTGTTTTATTTGTATGATTCTTCTATTTTGAAAAAAAAATCCATATTTTTAAATAGCTTTTAAGAGAATAAATTTGAGAGAGGGAGAATGTGCTTAGAGAATATTAAAGACAGTGTGGATGGAATGGCAGATTTCTTTTCTGTATCACCATTTTGTTTCTCTTGATGGAAGAACAACAAAATGGCGGCTCCCGTTTTTGCTTGGTAAGTATATTTCTGAATAAATGCTGTGGATGAAGATGTGATCAATCTATATAGGAGCAGAGCAGTGTTTCCTTCAAGTCTTTATTAGATTTTTGTGAGTTTTCCCTTGCTGGGTCATACATGCAGTGCAACCTCATAAATGTAGCAGTGGAATTTTTTCCTCTGAATTGTGTGCCTCAAGCACACTCGAGTTATAACTCCATTGTAAATGCTGAATGGGAAAATTGCAGAAAACCTGCAGAACTGAATTTGAGTCAAACTGGAGGTTTAGAGTATGGTATTTAGCATCCGTTAGAGCCATCATTTTAAATAAAGCAATGAGGCTGGGAGACGAAGGGAGGGGAAGGAAGCACAGTGGAGCAGTGAGGTTAGCGCTAGGATTGACAAACGAGAGAGACCCTGAGAATGTAAATCTGTAGTATTTAGAAATCAGAATCCAACAAGTTTTCTCTGAAGTGTCTCAGTGTTTTAAAGAGTTAAGATAGTATGAAGAGAGTATCAAGAGGAGTTACTCCTCTCCACAGGAAGAAGGGAGAGAATGTGGATGTGGAAATTAAAGGTGTTTAGGTGAGAGAGTGGAAACCCTTATTCATTAATTCTTAAATGGATGCTTCTCTGCATGGAAACATGTGGCATTGTTAGAGAGAATGAAAAAGGGGGTGAGCCCAAGAAACTGAACAGCTGGTCTTGGAACCTCCAAAGTGTGTTGCACTCTGCTCTGCTTTGAGAAGAGCCTGCTCTGTGCTTTTTTGGTCTGGCATAATTTAATGAGGCTTTACAAACATGGAAATCTTCCTATTCTTAGGAGGGTTTTTTTTTTTCAATGCAGTAATGTTCAGTATTCAAGGGATGATGGAAAAGATGGGTTGGTCTGTAAGGACATGGGCCATCCTCTTCAGCATTAAAATGTTGGCTCTAGTGTCTTGTAGATAAACAGGGTAAGGGAACAGGGGTGTGGTAGGGATCTCATTTCCTCTCCCACATCCCTCTGATCAGGTGAAGCTGCTGTTTGGCCTGGACGTGGAGAGTTTTCCCTTTCTGCTGGCCTCTCCAGTGCGGTACATATATGGGATAACAGCTACTACCACCGCTCAAGTATGTCATGCCAATAATAGCATTAAGGTTTCACATCTGAACAAGGGGTGGTTTTTTGTGGTGGTTAATTATTAATTAGGTCAAATTCTCCCAAATTAGACTCTGCTGATGAGAAATGGCCTGACATCATGCGTTTTCACAGTCTTTCACTGAAAAGCAACTCTGGGGCTGTGTCAGGAGCCCCACCTGATGCCCCAAACTTTCTCTCTCCCATCAGAGATTGTTTTAAAATGTTTCCATTATCCCAATTTCCTTTCCCCCACCCTTTTCAGATCTTGCAGTAAACCCCTGTAGATTCTGCTTTAAATAGGCAATTAAGCTAACAACATAATTATATCCCTTAATGCTCTTTTTAACTGGTGTAGGGGAGAAACAAAGGGAAAAAGCAACATATCTAGACACAAAACCTTTCTTATAATGTCAAGATATTTTGATATCTCTTTGTTAATTTAAAAAGAGGTTGGGGTTGGTTCACTAGTGGCAGTGAGTAAGCCTTGGGGTCACAGTTGTATAGGCTTGCAGGAAGTTTGGAGGTATTTGTCTTCTAAATGTCCTTTTTCAAAACCCTTTTTAGGTTATGAATTTAGGGGAATCCCAGGAGACTAGACTATGTCCACTCAATATTGCAATGTAGTGGCTGCCTAGCTGTGGTATGATAGTTTTTTCTTTTTTTAGTACGGTACCTAGGCAATTATTCACAAGAGACCAATATGCTGAGTCCACAAACTGCCTTCTTAACATATGTATGAAGGGAAAAGGGAAAGCATTGGAAAATAATGTTGATGTATTATGGTACTGAGTCAATGGCAAGTTAGTGAAGCTCCTTTACTGTGTATGCAGAGCCAGGCAAAAGGGAATCAGAGCTAATATGCTGATGACAACGAGCCCTGTAACTTTTATTCCATGTGTGGTTTTGTACTGAGCTAAGATCACATCCACAAAAATCAATTTGATAGGCACAAAAATGTATGGAGATGCTTATAGGAAAATTCTTCGCCATCTTCTCACTTTTTGTTGAATCAAAGCATTCATGGAGAGCTTGCTAAGAAATAGGCGATGCACTTGGACATACCAGTGACTCTAGTTATAATTTTAAGAAGTCATCATCATTTTTAGTCTTTCTTGTTCATTCAGAAAAGGTTAGAACACAGAATCTAAATGCAGGATACTTGGGCCCTGATCCGGCAGTCTGAGTCACGCAGGCAGCTCCTTGCACCTTTGTGGAGTTTACTAAGTATATTGATCATATTGTAGGAGCTTAGAATCTAATCCTGTTCCTAGCATGGACTCATTTGATCATTTAATGTCTTTTTGCCTATTTTTCTTTCTGTGTAAAATGGTTATCATAATATGTTATTATGAGACATTAGTAGTGAACATTTGTGGAATGCTTTGGGATTCTGTCATAGTTACTATAGAAGTGAAACATATTATTATTAACTGAACAAAATGGACTCTATGAGTTCTTTTAAATTCCTGTAGATGCAAATAGTGTATGTGATTTAATGTATGAAATATCTTTACTGTGTATTTCAAAGGTGTTGAATTCAAATCTTGTTGAAGGTTGCATTTTAAACCTCTTCTATTTAGAACTGTGCTACATCTTGCAGAAAACATTTTAAATCCTTCTTGATGAAGTCATATAGCCATCATTTTCCAGAGAGGCGGCCAAATAAATGCCTAGGAGAATGCGTGCCTAAGTGTCTGCAGCATCCAGAGGGTTAAATCTGTTTTTCATTAATTTTGCATAAAGCTGGTTTGTGCCCAGAAGCTTATATGTTCTGTGCATCCGCCTCCCCCACATGTGAACAATTTGGTTTTAATTCTCTAGAAAGTTTGGTCCAATTTTTCCAAACAGTCTAACATCCACTTGTTCTTCAGTGGGAGCTACTGGGTGCCGAGCTCTTTGGAAAATTAATTATGTAGGCTTTTATAGTATTCATGGCAGCAAAGTAGTTGCCATATGCCAGGCAGCTGATTTTTATGCCTAAATTTCTCATCACTTTTATTGGAACTGTGATTTTTATTAAAATTTCTGTAAACTTTTTTGCATCAGTTCACTCATTAATTCATTCATGCATCAGTGCCATTCATTAATTTTCACTTCATTTGTAAAGTATGAAATACAATGGAACATTATCTCATCTGAAACATTTCACTGAAATGTAACTATTAAAACATCCGCAGTTTTTTTTCAAAAAGCTGAGCTAATTTAAGGCCCCATTCCTGCAAAATTTTACACATATGCTTAACTTTATTTATGAATCAAAGAGGTAGCCGTGTTAGTCTGGAATAGCACAAGCACTGAGGTACAATCGTATTTGCTCCAACCCCTCAGACAGAGACCAACACCTACAAGATCTACACCAAGCTTTCTCAAAACTACAATACCCGCACAAGGAAATAAGGACACAGATCAGTAGAGCCAGACGTGTACCCAGAAGCCTGCTGCTGCAAGACAAGCCCAAGAAAGAAAACAACAGAACACCACTGGCCATCACCTACAGTCCTCAGTTAAAACCTCTCCAACGAATCATCAGTGATCTACAACCCATCCTGGACAATAATCCCTCACTTTCACAGGCCTTGGGAGGCAGGCCAATCCTGCCTCACAGACAACCCGCCAACCTTAAGCAGATTCTCACCAGCAACAGCACACCGCACCATAATAACTCCAACTCAGGAACCAATCCGTGCAACAAACCTCAATGCAAACTCTGCCCATATATCTACACCAGCAACACCATCACAGGACCTAACCAGATCAGCCACACCATCACTGGTTCATTCACCTGCACATCTACCAATATAATATATGCCATTATGTGCCAGCAATGTCCCTCTGCATCGGCCAAACTGGACAGTCCCTACGAAAAAGGATAAATGGACACAAATCAGATATCAGGAATGGCAACATACAAAAACCTGTAGGAGAACACTTCAATCTCCCTGCACACACAATTAAAGATTTAAAGGTCAGTATCTTGCAGCAAAAAAACTTCAAGACCAGAGCTGGAATTCATTTGCAAATCTGATGCCATCAATCTGGGATTGAATAAAGATTTTGAAGGGCTCGCTAATTACAGGGGCAACTTCTCACACCTCCAGTTCAGTTGCTAGAGGAATGCCTCACCCTCCCTAATTTGAGATAACAACCTGGTTCTTGCCTACTTATTTATACCTGCCCCTGGACACTTCCACTGCTTGCATCCGACCAAGTGGGTATTAGCCCACGAAAGCTTATGCTTCAATAATTTAGTTAGTCTTTAAGGTGCCACAAGACTCTTTGTCACTTCAACTTTATTTATATGAGAAGTCTCATTGAACTAAGGCAGGGGTGGGGAACCTTTTTTGTGCCAAGGGCCATTTGGACATTTATAATGTCCTTCGCGGGCTGCTCCCCCCCCCCCCCCCCGAGGAAGCCCAGGCTGGCAACGGGAGCTGAGACCCCAGCTGGCAAGGGGCCAGCGGGGGAAACCCCAAAGCAGTGGCAAGCGGAGTGCTTAGCCCTGCACTGCTTTGGGGTTTCCCCGCTGGCCTCTTGCCAGCCAGGGTCCTGCCGCCTGCCCCAGTCAGCTCCCGCTATCAGCCTGGGTGTAGGGGGTGATGTTGCTTGACCCCGCCCAGCCTCCCATCTAACTGCTTTTCTTCCCCCACCCCTGCCTGGCCCGGCCCACCCCACCGAAGCTAACCTCCTCCCCCCTCCCAAACCAGCCTCCTGCCCCCCATGCCTGACCCACCCAGCCCAGACTCCCCCCATCAAGCCTCCTTACCTCCTGCACCCACACCTTGCTTACCCCGGCCTCCCCGCCACACCCCATTGACTGTCGGCTCCCCGTGGCGCTGGCGGCCCCCCCCCCCAGGTTCGAACCGCCCCCGCCTGGCGGCCCGCGCGTGTCCCTGGCCGGCGGCTCCCCCAAGCGCTTGCCGGCCCCAGCGTGGAGCCACGCCCGCCTGCCAGCCGGAGCGACCCGCCCCCGCACATCCCTGGCCGGCGGCTCCCCGAGGCGCTTCCGGCCTCTTTGCCGAGCGCGGAGCCGCCCCGGGCCGCCAGGGGGGGCGGCTCCGCGTTCTGCGAAGGGGCCGGGAAGCGCCTGGGGGAGCCGCCGGCCAGGAATGCGCGCGGGCCGGACGGAATGCTTTGGCGGGCCGTATAAGGCCCGTGGGCCGGAGGTTCCCCACCCCTGAACTAAGGGGTACTACTCACACATGTGACGTTACACATATACCTGAGTTTGCAGAATTAGGGCCTAATGGTCAGGTTTAAATAAGGGGTTGTCCAGATGATGAAGAGTTAGTGTGCAGCAAGCTGGGGTGTAAATCTACAGTTTGCATTAGTCTGCCATGCACTGACTGTTCCAGGGCAGATTGACCAAACAGAAGTCAGTGCTCACTAGAGTGCTTTTAGTGCGCGTTGGCAGGGTCCAGCTGGCCAGTTAATGCCTGACAGGCTCATTTGCTCTAAATCAGGGGTCGGCAACCTTTCAGGAGTGGTGTGCTGAGTCTTCATTTATTCACTCAAATTTAAGGTTTAGCGTGCCAGTAACATATTTTAACGTTTTTAGAAGGTCTCTTTCTATATGTCTATAATCTATAACTAAACTATTGTTGTATGTCAAGTAAATAAGGTTTTAAAAATGTTGAAGAAGCTTCATTTAAAATGTAATCAAAATGCAGAGCCTCCCGGACTGGTGGCCAGGACCCGGGCAATGTGAGTACCACTGAAAATCAGCTCGCAAGTGCCATAGGTTGCCTTCCCCTACTCTAGATTTACACTTCAATTTGTCACACACCAGCTCTCCGTCTGGACATGTCCTAAGATACAGTTAGTCCACTACATCCGATGAAGTGGGCTATAGCCTACGAAAGCTTATGCTGAAATAAATTGGTTAGTCTCTAAGGTGCCACAAGTATTCCTCGTTTAGTTAGGGACAACTTAGTCATTCTGTCTCTATTCAGAGCTTGTGCATGTGCATCCGCAGAACTGAATCCTCATTCTACAGGATGGAAATATACTTGGCTGAACTGTGCCAAAACCTTCCCTAGAATAGCTTCTTCGAAGCTTTTGGTTCAGCCCAAAAGGTGACTTTTGCTCATTCTGTCTTGTCTGACGTGACTGTCTAACCCTTTCCTGTTGTGGCTATTTCTTCATATATAAAGTGTTTTTGGATTTGATTAATTTTTTTCTTTAGGGCAGAGAAGAAACACTAAAGGCATGTTTCTTGTTGCAAAAGGTGTAGTATGGCCACACTAAGGAGTGTAACCAGAATTCATATTGGTATGGAGAGTGCATCCTGTGTTGCAGATACCAGTTGTTTTTGTTATTGGTGGAAGAAAATTAAAATGATTTGACCTCAGTTAAACAATTACAGGTGTCCGTAATTGGAGAAGAGTCCCTCTTTCGCTTTGCCTTTTGGGTTACAGATTGATTTTACTACCTACAGGGTCAGATTTTCTAACTGTGTAAGATGCCAGGCTTCTAATGAGGTGGCAGACTTGAGCTCCCTTTGCCACTCTTTGGTGGACTGTCCAGGTGGAAGTAGTAAATGGTAACCAGGACATGTCCTTAGCTCTTCTTGAGAAGGATAACTTGGGGCTGGTCTTCACTACGGGGGGGGGGGGGGGGGCGAAGGGGGGAATCAACTGCAGATACACAACTTCAGCTACATGAATCACGTAGCTGAAGTTTGCGTATCTGCAGCCGACTTATCTGCCGTCCTCACGGCGGCAGCAGTCAGCGGCACGCTCCCCCGTCGACTCCAGCTTGCGCCTCCCGGCAAGCTGGAGTTCCGTAGTCGACGGGGGTGCCGCGAGCGATCGATTTCTCACGTCTTCGCCAGACATGAGAAATCGATCACTAACAGATCAATCGCTACCCGCCGATCCGGCGGGTAGTGATGACGAGCCCTTGTTGTTGCGGCCACCACTGACCTTTCAATGAAGTGAGTGATGTCCCAGGCTGTGCAAGAGCTGCTAGACAGCACACAAGGGTTGCTGTGTTTGCACAACCAGTCACTGTCTTGATCATTGTCAATGCCCAGATACCACATTTATGGGGGAAATAGTAAATCCCTAGACAGGGAGACACTTAAAAATTGTTTGAAGTCTGAAACAAGCTTTGCCACACTGTATCACTAAGGGGCCCTCCCCCACCAGCACAGAGAGCGCCATTTGGGTTCATAGAGTTCCTCTCTGTGGGTTATTCAGTCGTTGGCTGCTCTATGCACATAGGGTGACCAGATGACAAGAAAAAAATATCGGGACACATGGGGGAGGGGGGAGTGGAAGGGAGGGGGGAAGTAGAGGGAATGGGAGGGTGCCACAGGCTTCCCCCCCCCACTGGACCCATGGGTCAGGGGTGCAGGGGCCCAGCTCCAGGTGCAGGGGCGCAGCCCCACCGTGGGTTGGGGATCCAGGGCCCCAGCTGCTTACCCCCGGGAACTGTTCTCAGCTGGGCCGGGGGTCAGCTGGCAGGTGGTTCAGGGGCTGGTTGGGGGGGGGGGGGGCGGCTGGGCGCTCTCTGTAGCCTCCCTCCTCACTGCCCCTAGGCAAGCAGCCCCCTTCCCCCGCCCCTGCAGCATGTGAGGCGGCGGCAGAGAACTGTCCTGCCGCTGCCGCCTGCCCCTGACTCTTGATGCAAGGGAGTGGGCGTGGGGCTGATGAGAGGCCGGACTCAGAGCCGGGTTGGGGGGGGGGGGGTGGCGGCCGGGGGCTCTTTGCCCCTCCCCCTCTGCCGGTGCAGGCTGCAAGCAGCCTCCTTCCCCCTCCTTGCAGCATGCGGCGGCAGAGAGCCTCTGCCTGGGGCAGTGAGACTTGCTGCCTGCTCCTGCGGGCAGGAGGGTGCTGCGGCCACCCTGGAAGGAGCGGTTAGTGAGGCACGAGTCTGGCGCCGGCCTCTGAAGGTCCCTATATTGGGACAAAGGGCGTCCCGACCAAAGGATGATCGGGACAAGTCCCCAAAAATCGGGACTGTCCCGATAAAATCGGGATGTCTGGTCACTCTATATGCACACCACCAACAAGAATACTGCCAGGTAGTGCCATTTGTAGCAGTGGCTTTGTGAACTGGACATCCTTTAACTGGGATAACTTGGAGGCCTCAGTTTTTAACTTCACGTAGTAGACCAACAAATAGCTAGTAGATTGTAAGAATTTTTAATCTCTGCTGACCTGGGCCTGGCTGAAATTAGTAAATTAGAAATCGGAGACTCCCTGTCTCATTCCTGATCCTTTGAGACATCCAGTCTTCCACTATCTGTATTTTCATACTGGGAAATTCTACATGAGCTGTTCAGAGACTGAGTCAATCTTCATTGGTTATGGTTGGCAAAGGCGTACATCGTAATCAACGGATGTTGGTACATTGCTTTAAGTCAGTGAAGGAAGTAGATGGAGTAAGATTTTTTTCTTCAGAGTTTTTCTTTTTGAAATAACATCTGTCATGTGACTCAGCAAGTACACGAGGGGACAGTGTTTTTACTGTATATAATTTATTGCAAAATCCTGATCACTTCATTTCCAAATCCTCTTCAGACTCATAAAGGCATTTGGTTTCCAATACTTTTGATCATAGGACCTTTAAAAAGTCATGTGTAAAATTAAATTGTTAGGCTTAGGAGATTTGCAAGAGGTTCAGTATAGTTCAGTGTAGTAAATTTATTAGATACTGTTGCACAATTGGGGCCCAAAATTTGTTATTTCTGAAAATGTATTTTGATGTAGCACAGTGTGTTCTTTGCATACTAAATACCTTTAAAAAATCTACTTCTGCAGCCAAAAAATTAAAGAACCCAAATCATTATTCTTTGTGTAGACAGCAGTGTACAATAACCAAAGCAAGGTAAATGATCATCTTTTCCTTCTGCTGGCACTGCAAAATTACTGAATGGACAAACGCTATTCTCCCCAGGTAAAGCTTCATAAAGGTGAATACTTAGGGCCAGAATTAAGTACAATTTATAATAATATATATAATCTCTTTCTCAACTCCTTTTCTTGTTTGCCTGGGGTTGGAGGTACGCAGGATTCTTTGTTACTTCTTCCTAACCCTAGCCTGGGTTTGTAGGTTTTCCAGTCCTTTTCTCCTCAGACTTAAAATCATACAATATCAGGGTTTGAAGGGACCTCAGGAGTCATTTAGTCCAACCCCTTTCTCAAAGCAGGACCAATCCCCAACTAAATCTTCTTAACCAGGGCTTTGTCAAGCCTGACCTTAAAAACGTCTAAGGAAGGAGATTCCACCACCTCTCTAGGGAACCCATTCCAGTGCCTCACCACCTTCCAGGTGAAATTTATTTTCCTCATATTCAACTTAAATTTCCCCCACTGCAACTTGAGACCATTACTCCTTGTTCTGTCATCTGCTACCACTGAGAACAGTCTAGGTCCATCCTCTTTGGAACCCGCTTTCAGGTAGTTCAAAACAGCTATCAAATTCCTCCTCCTTTTCTTCTGTAGACTAAACATTCCCAGTTTTCTCAGCCTCTCCTCGTAAGTCATGTGCTCCAACCTCTTAATCATTTTTGTTGCCTTCCTCTGGACTCTTTCCAATTTTTCCATATCCTTCTTATAGTGTGACTCCCAAAACTGGACACAGTACTCCAGATGAGGCCTCACCAATGTCAAATGGAGGGGAATGATCGAGTCCCTTGGTCTACTGGCAATGCCCTTACTTATACAGCCAAAAATGGTGTTAGCCTTCTTGGCAACAAGGGCACACTGTTGACTTCTATCCAGCTTCTTGTCCACCGTAACCTCTAGGTCCTTTTCTGCAGAACTGCTGCCTAGCCATTTGGTCCCTAGTCTGTAGCAGTGCATGGGATTCTTCCATCCTAAATGCAGGACTCTGCATTTGTCCTTGTTGAACCACATCAGATTTTGGCCTAATCCTCTAATTTTTCTAGATTCCTCTGTATCCTATCCCTACCTTCCAGCATACCTACCACTCCTCCCAATTTTGTGTCATCTGCAAACTTCTGCTGACAGAATCTTTCCACCATATCTTCACTCTTCCACATCCTTTCTTCCTATCTCTGTCCTCTCAGGCTTTCATTTCTTTGTTCTTCTCCCATTCTTTTCACAGCTCTAGTTCATCTCAAACGTGCGCTCTCCAGGCTGAGAGCCCCAAGTTCATCTTCCCCCTAATTTCTTCCTTGCACACTCTGTCTACCTTCCACTTGCCAGACATTCTCCCGAATATATTACTTTTTATTACATGTGCACTACAAACCCGATTAAGGCTAATGAAGAACGACTGGTGGGAGCAGAAGGCATTAGAACTGCAAGAATCATCTGACTACCATGACATGAAGGCCTTCAACTAAGGTATCCATGCTATGTATGGCCCATAATCCAGTGGTACAGCCACAGTAGATGGTAACTGGCTGCTCACAGACAAAGGCAGTATTTTCTCTCACTGGACAGAGCACTGGTAGTCTCCTGAACTGTCAATCCACTATGTCTGATGAAGTTATCAACTCACTCCTGCAACGTCCTATCCTGGAGGAGCTGTTCATGGGCCCTTCTTTGGAGGAGATTACTAAGTTTACTTGATGGCAAGCAACTGTACGTGGGCAAGTCTTCAGGCTGAACTGTACAAATGAGAAGGTGCCCCGGGTCAGAAACTCATCAGCCTTTTCAGGACTTGGTGGGAACAGTGTTCTGTGCCCCAGGAGTAGAAGGATGCTTTCACAGTCCATGCATACAAAAAGAAGAGCCTATCTACCTGTGCCAACCATCTCAGAATCTCACTGTGGTCTATAGCAGGGAAGATCCTTGCACAGTCCTCAACAGGCTTGTGTCTCAGCTGGTGGACTCAGTGTATCCAGTGTTACTGTGTGTTTTTTATGCTGGCCGTGGGAGCATGGACGTGATTTATTTATTTTTGGGAAGCCCAACAAGTACAAGAGGAGTTTCATGAACAGAACAAGGGTCTGTACATGGTGTTTGTTGACATGACCAGGCCTTGACATGGTGAATGGCAAGGTCGTGTGGAAACTCCTTCCTAAATGATGGCCAGGATGATGGAGTTCAGTGGTTCATCAGAAGCCTGCCCTGTCACCAGTAGCCCCGAACAAGGATGAGTCATGGCTCTTTGCCTTTTCAGCCATGTTGGCATTCCAGGACTTTGACAGAGGCATACACATCTGGTTTAGATTGCATAGGGGTCTATTCAATCAACAGTGACTCAGGGTGCACACCAAGGTAACCAAACAGCTATTAAGAGAGCTCCTTTTTGCTGATGAATGTGTCTTCATTGTTCACCCACTTGAGGACATCCATCTTATTGTGGACCTATGCCTCAAAATGCTTCGGTTTTACCATCAGCCTTTACCATGCACCAAGCAGCACCAGACTGCTGGCATCACAAGCACCGTGATTCCATTGTCATAATCGACAGGACACCTATCAACTTGGTTAGGAAATTCTGCTACCGGTAATTTTGTAACAAACAGAAAAGAAAATTGTATATCCTGCATGCATTTGTCCCTACCAGTTCAATGGTTTGGAAACAGCAGGTCTTATGAAGATGGAAAAAAAGAAGATACATGCAATCATAGAATATCAGGGATGGAAGGGACCTTAAGAGATCATCTAGCCCAGTGCTTCTCAATTTTTTTCTGTCGTGCCCCCCCTAGGAAGAAGAAAACATTTCGCGCCCCCCCGCTCCTCTCCGCCCCTCGCCGGCGCCGCCCCTGCCGGGCGCCAGCCTATATCTAGGGCGCAGCGGCCCGGCGCGCCCGGCCAGGATGGCAGGCGGGAGGCGGGCTGGCGGGGCGATGCTGCCGTGGCGGCGGAGCCGCGGCAGCCCAGCAAGCCGCAGGGCTACGCGGTGAGGCTGCGCCGCGCCGCGCTCGGCTCGCTGGCCCGCGCCTACCCCGAGCGCGCGCTGCCCCACGTGGGCAGCATGTTCCGCTCCAAGCGGTGCATGGTGCACGTCAAATGAGCCCCCCTTTACGGAGCCTCGCGCCCCCCCTGGGGGGCGCGCCCCACTATTTGAGAAACACTGATCTAGCCCAACCCGCTGCTCAAAGCAGGACCAATCCCCAATTAAATCATCCAATGGATTTTTACCCCATGTCCCTAAATGGCCCCACATTGAACTCACAACCCTACATTTAGCAGGGCAATGCTCAAACCACTATCAAGCTATCCCTCCCCCCCACCTATTTTAAAACTCTTACCCTTCCAAAGGGTTACAGTCAATCCCATTCTCCAGTTTTCTGATATGCTTGTGTGATCTTAGAAAACACATAATATATAAAGCCATGTTACTGTAGTTACTCTAGTATCTCTAGCTATGTGGCCTTCACAGCTATGTGTTGATCACATCAATAGTTATCTCATCTTCACCAGCTGCTTTACTATTCTTCATCTTATTCAATGCTACTTCTGTCTCTACAGAGATTGATACCTTTGAGATTTCCCTATAATTGTTGACAGGGCTTGCACTTAAAACTCCTTATTTTAACAGGTTTTGGAAATATTTTTTCCATTCTTCTACCACCTCTTTAGGGTTAGTCACCACACCGTTTCCATCCATCACACACACACAAATTCTTCACTTCTTGTGTTTCATTCTGTTTTTTTGCCAACCCAAAAACCTATTTCCTACCATATTCTTCCTCCATCTTTCTGTATGATTCCTTTTCAGCCTCCATTCCTGTCCCAGCAACTGCCCTTTTAGGCTCCTTTGCCTGTTTATATATGTTTGATTGTTTCATTTTCACAACCTGCTGCCTCAAATTCTTTGAATATATATATCAAGCAAAGCATACGGCCTCTTGGGACCCTACATCCCATGCGTCTTAGGGGGCATCCTAGATCCTTTTTAAGCAATGAGTAGTAAGAGGCAACAAGTCATTGCTGGGCCACCTCTTCCAGCAGCAGGTCCAGAGGAATAAAAAGCCCGTGGACTGATTTCCTTTTCCTGCTGAGGTCTATAGACCCGTTCTAATGAGTACGTCATCCTGTTTGCAGTTTGAGGACAGCACCAGACCTGCCGGCCCCTGGCAACAGGTGAATGCCTTGTCCCCTTGAAGGTCCCTCCAGTTTTATCTGCCTCCCACGTGGCCAGTGCGCCCCACCCCCCCCCATCAGCAGAGCTTTGTGGAGGGAAATGCCAAACTGTATTCGAGTTTTCAGACTAGGAGTTTGGTTCAACAGTAGGTCTGTCTCGTTTCCAGCTGTGCCCCGAGGCTGCACTGGATATTTGGGGAGATTGTCCCCTCAGCTCCACTCCCCTGATGAGGTGCTTGCAGCAGCTGGCACCACTGCAGAGGCAAAGGAAGGGTTTGTCTCTCCTGTGCCCTCTTTGCCCCCCACCACCTCCCATTCCACTAGCAGGTGTCTCACCGGGGAGCTCCCTGGCTCTGTGAGCAGTTTCCTTCACAGTCTGATCTAGGTAGGATTGCAGTATGTCATAGAATCCCCCTGCTGCCACTTTTATAACAGTCCCCTCCCTCTGATAGCCTACACTGAGCTCTCCAGGGAAACTCTGACCCACCTGGGCTCCATGGATTCCAGGCAGTAGGGAAGTGTGGAGCTTCTGGGGAACCCGTCCTTCAGCCTTGAAGCTAGACAAATTCAGACTATGAATAAGGTTCACTTTCTTAACAGGGAAAGTAATTATCCACTGGAACAATGTATTACGGGTCGTTGGGGACCAAAACTGAAGTTTTCTGTGAATAAAGTATTCATCCAAAAAATGTCACCCAGCTGTATCGATGAATCACTGTTAGATGCAGGGGAGATGATTGTGAGGTCCCAGACACAGGCGATAGCTGGAGAATCAGCACCATGAAGGAGCTGAGCAGCCAAGATCCTGTGCTCATGCTCATGCCTTTAGAAACAAGGAGGAAAAGACAGACCAGCAGAATTGTTTCACATTTGTCGAGAGCGACAGCAGGGTTAAAATTTAGCTAGTAACATTTTTTCTTTTTGCTGTTCCTTCATTTTTTCAAATGACATCAGCTCTGAAGGAAACAGGCAAATCCCTCCTTCCTGGCTGTCAGAGCCTCTCCAGTTTTTTGTTTTTAAATCTCCGAGGTTTTTTTGTTCATTTATATCTACTTGGAGAGTTGATCTTGTGATATTTATAGTGTTTGCGGTTGGCTGGCTTTTGCAATAAGAATTTCTAAGATTTCTACTTGCAGCCTGTCTGTTTTTTTCCCCTAACCTTTTATTTTTCCTTCATTTTTTTCCTTTTTGCTAGTCTTTCTTAGTCCATATTCTTTTCCTCTGTAATTATTGTGCCTTTTTAAGTTTGGGGGGGGGGGGGAAGTCCTGCTTTATGTGCCTCCCTTCCCCCACCATCATCTGTGGAGATCTGTTTAGTTTAACTGTCTTTTCCCTTTCCAAATTAAAACTACCATCGTTCCACACTATTGATAAAACCAAACAAACAGAAAAAGAGAGCGAGAAAGCAACATCCTCTAGTTAAACTTCCGTTGTTAATGGTTTGTTTAGTTTCTCTCTGTTAGCCCATTTCTTAAACCCTTTACGACAAGAAGACTCCTTTAATGTGGAAACCTCTGCAGACCTACGGTACTCCCTTGGTTGGCAAGTGGTTCGGTGTTCTCGTATGCTTCAGTAGCCAAGGGGTATTGTGCTTCCTTGTGTTGTCTACCTTTGAACTTAGAGGCTGTAAAGCAAATCACATTTTTTTTCTCTTCTCCACTCCTTGCAGGCCACTGTGACAACATCTTATTTAGTCTTGTGATGCCAGAGCTGCCGAGAGAGGGAGACAAAGTCACACACTAGGCCATTCTTGCACTCTTTTAACTTAGTGCCGTTTAATTGTGGTCCAGCGTGCATCCACACAGTGGGTTATTTCTCAAACTATGTAGGTTTTTAACTCTACATATAAATTTCCTGCTTTAGATTTTCATGTTTGTTAAATGCATTGTTTTTAATTATCGACGTCTGATTTAAACTAAACAACAGAAATAATGTGTGTTTCTAAGTGCGGTTTAGTTATGGAGGACCCCAAAGCACTGTCCACATTTTTTATAAATACAAAACAAAACAGGGGTTGTGTTGCTCACCACTGAAATACAGCTACCTCTGGCATGAATTGAGGCAGCTGCTCTGCCCTGCATTTCTGTTCTTCACAGATTTAAAGAGCAATCAAAGTTCCAGTTCTGTGAAGATTTCCTCCAGAAACTAGTTTATTACTGTTCTGTGAAATTCGGGTCAGTCGATCAGCTGCAGGTGATGTTGTATTACTTTAGATGGACTATATGGGCCCAAGGAGACCGAATCACTTTCCAACATTAAACAGTTTTAAACAAGGTTCGGGGTAAGGCATACAGAGGCATAACCCATATAGTACAGTACCATGGTAAAATCCATTAAAAATCCTTTCATCTTCTTTTAAAGATACAGAAAGAAACCCACTTAAGGCATTTGAAATGTAAAGTGTTAACTAAAGCTTTTATTTTCCCTTGTTCCCATTCCCTTTGATTGGAGACAGTTTTTAAGAAGGAAACTCCCCCTTGTTTGGCAATCTCTCTCCAATAGTAACAAAGATGGTAATAATTGGCCTTCTGGAGAAGAGAGAAGTTAATAGAGATGGGCTGGAGATACTGTTTTTCTTATTGTTAAAGTCCAATTCTGTTTCCTGACAGAACAAGACACACACAGAAGGGGAGAGAGAACAGAAAAGAGAGAAAATGTAGCTTCTGTCTCTGTGATTGACTCTGACTTGCAGCCTTATTCTGGAAAAACACAGGCATGGCACATGATCATACCATCCAGTCTGAAACCTGGTGACTTGTATCAGCATCAGGCTGTTCAGAGCACTGCTTTTTGCTGCACTTCTGGGCACAGGCTTCTAGCAGTGTTGTAAAATATTGTCTTGGCCAGCTAAGCCAGACTCATTTTAGACAGAAGGCAACAGTAGAGGGATAGGAAAGAGAAGAAATAAGGTGGGGAGAAGAAATGGACACAAGGGGAAGAGGGTGTTGGAAGATGAAATCTCACATCCCAGGTAGTGGTTGGGATTTAGCCAAAGCTGGTGGAGGTGGCGACATCATCTGGGTCCGTCTCTGTGCCAGGTCTGGTTATCTCTTAGGATCAGGATGACAAAGGCCTGGTGATAACAGTGGGTCCTGGGGGTTCAGGAGATGGTGGAGTTAGCTGCCAAGATGGTGAAGCTCATTACAGTGGTTGCTGCCAGACAGCTGCTTTGTCTTCTAATTCCCACCTGACCCCCAGTCTTACTTGAAAGATCCCACCGGGAGTGATGGGTGGAATGGCCATCTTGTTATTTTGTTCACCAATTAGGCATAATTTCCAAAACACCAGTTTTGGTCTATTGATTTCCAGTCCCGCACTTTTCCTGTTTACAAGACATAATCTTACCATAGTCCTTGATTATATCAGGAGGCCTTTTTCACTCTTGGACTAATTTACTCTTTCTGACTTGCTTTTGCACCTTTTGCCATCAATTCTAGGTTATTGTGACTTTCATTCAGTTCTTGCAGTTGAGCTCACAATTAGGGTAAATTTGTCGGCCTGATTATCACAACAGTAGTGACCAACTTTCTGAGCCCAGGCTGCACTTAGCCAAGAGTCAAGTGGTTTTCACTGGCAGTTCTTTGCTTTTGTCTCAGATGAGATGGATTGAATTCAGATGAGACTGGGTAGACCATCTCGGGAAGAGACCAAGGCAATATCTACTGGTTGTGTTTCCGTCAGTTTTAGTTGTTGAAATTCTGGATGTGCTAGGTGAGCTGCAATCTGAAACTTAGATCTATGTGTCTCAGAGCTTGTAGCATCCAGCGGGGAGGAGTCGAATTCTTTGCATGTTGCTTGTACAAATCCTCACTCATGGGATGTTTGCCTCTGTGTGTGCAGAGACTTGGAGCCCTCTTGGAAAGCATCTGCCCTGCAGGGTGGCAGATTCTATGTCTCATCGTCGGAATTCAGGGCTTCTCTCTTGAGTCATCCTGCAATCAAATGCATGAACCCTGCATTTAAAATGCAGCACAATTAATGATGCGTCGGATTCAGTTCGCTATAACCGGGATATAAGGGGCTGGAACACGTTCTAAGTTGAGGGCTGTCATCTGAAAGGGCCATACTCCCAGCACACACATCCTACTGATTGTCAGCTTGAAATATGCAGTGCATCTCAACTGTCATGATATCACATAAGGAAAACGCTAGGGCAAAGAGGTGAACTATGTGGAGGACTTTAAAAGCCACTTGAAATGCATCTGGGAACCTTTTGGAACCCTGAACGCTATAGAGTACGAGTGTTTTGTGCTTCATGCAGATAACACCGTGACGAAAGCAGGCAGCTACATTCTGCACTTGTTGAATTTCCCCATTGATCTCCCAAGAGTCATCCCCAAGTACAGAGCATTGTTGTAATCTGGTCTGGAGGTGACAAGGTCTGGATAACTAGTGAGGTCAGGATTGAAAAGAAGAGATTGCAGGTCATAGATAGAGAGGTGCAGTGTTCTTGTAGCCATGTTGATCCCAGGACATTAGAGAGACAAGATGGGGGCGGTATCTTTCATTGGACCAGCTTCTGCTGGGGAAAGGAACAAGCTTTTGAGCTTTCCCAGGGTCCAGACCTGAAGAAGTGCTCTGTGTAAACCCGAAAGCTTCTCTCTGTCCCTGACAGAAGCTTGTCCAAACAAAGATACTACCTCAGCACGCCCTGGTCTCTCTATAGACAGAGATAGACACTCCAGTAGCTAAAGCCCTGCAGGATCCATCAGAAAACCCAGCTAGCAAACTTGAGTTGCAGAAGTTGTGGGGAATAGATACCACTTCTACCATCTCCTCCAGGTGCTTGCTACAGTCCAACAACTTTATCTCTGTCATATTCAGACTGGATCTTCTTCAGGTGGCTCTCATCCAATCTTCAGTCTCAGCTAGAGGCCGGGAAATCGAGTGAACTGCACTCAATGGGTCTGATAAAAACAGAAATAGCTGAGTGTCCTCTGCATTCAGGAGCCAGGCAAGGCCTACTTACCAGTTAGGAAAATGCCTACATGAAAAAGTCTTGCAGCAAGCCCGAGAAGGGGTAAGACTGGCTTAGTGGAGGGAAGGGTTGTTTTTTTTACAGTAACTGAGTACAAAATGTGTAATGTCACACCAGGTCATTGTTCCACTGCTTCAGTAGCTGTCCAGCATTCTTCCTAAGAGGATGTCTACACTAGAGCTGGAGGTGTAATTTCCTACTTGAGTAGACAGACCTGCACTAGCTCTGATCAAGCTAGCACACAAAAAATAACGTGTAGCCACAGCAGTGTCAGCAGCAGGATGGGCTAGTCCCCAAATATCATCCCGTCCAAGACTCTGGATACATATTGAGGTGGCTAGTCCCTCCCGCCAGCCGTGCCACTGGGGATACACCTTTTATTTTAAATTATTTTTATTTGTTAACTGTTTCTGACTTTTTACCCGAGCTATGACACTTCCAACTCCATTGTAGGCATAGCTGAAGCCCAGCCTCGGAAGAAAGACCAGCATAGTAGGTTCTTACTCCCTTGGGAGAAAAGGTGACCCATGACCTCTAATGGAAGGAGGATAATGAGCTGTTCAAGAAAAGTTTCCATTTCCACTCACACCCCCATCTTCCCTTCAATTCCAGCACAAAACCAAGATTTGGTATATGACTAGCCAAGTTCTGATAATATGCTCCACTCTCTAGAAATGTGCTTTTTACATGGATAAAGAAGTCACCCAGACACTCAACAAGTCCTTTATTAGGGATTATCTACATACAAATGTTCACAAGTTGAGTTAAATTGGTTTAGATAAACTGGTGCCAACCTCTGTGTGTTGAGGGATGCTCTTATTTTGGTTAAAGGGTGGCTAATTTTGATTTAACTTAAACCACTCCCAGTTGACTTTATGCTAAATCAAAATAAACCTAGTTTAAACCAAAACTGTTTTGTACCAAACTGGGTTTAACAACATACCTTGCATAATTTGCATGTAGATAAGCTCTTATTTAATTTTTTCTCATGCATTTATAGCTTGTTGGATATGTTTGTTTTATCAGCTGGGAAATATATGTTTTTTTAAATCCTGTCATAGGCAGTTTTCCCTGAAGTTTCAAGTGAAACAGGATTATTTGTGAAATACAATCATGTGACTTCCCCCCGCCCAAGTTAAATGTTTTTTAAAAATTAACTATGTTGCCATCCACATACACCCTCTCTGTAAAAATGCCATTTGTCATATCTTTAGTCGTTTATACCATTTGTTTCACTATAAAACTCAAACTGTCTATTGTTACTACTTGAGTCACGTAATTCTGCTCTATGCCCTGGTCATGTTATTTGTCTATAACAAATGTGTGAAGAAGTAGTTGATAATGGACTTTTTTTTCTATAATTCTATAATTCTCCACATCAAGTTTTATTGCACTTCATTTCAGAAACTAGGAAGAGCAGCATGAGACCAAAAAGAACAAACTTTGCCTTTTTTTTTATTGCTTATATAACCAAGGGGGACCAATTTAAATTAAGGCAATCTAAATCACTGATTTAATTCATCATTTAAATCTCCCAACTTAAAAATAGTCACATTGATTTAAATCAGGTTGAGGCTTTTGAAAATGAATCTGAACATTTGTGCCATTTAATTTTAGACATAAGTGCTGACACCATGGGTGCTCCAGGGCTGGACACCCCTGGGAAAAAATTAGCGGGTGCTTAGCACTCACCTGCAGCCAAACTTCCCCCAGCCCCCGCACTCCGTGCCTGCTGGCGGCCTTGCCGGTCAACTCCTCCCTCTCCTTCCCAGCGCTCCCACCGTGGCTTAACTGTTCCATGGTGTGCAGGAGCCATGGGGGGGAAGAGCGAGGTCGGGTGTGCTTGGAAGAAGGGATGGACTAGAGCGGAGAAGGGGGCAAGAAGAGGTGGGAGGGGACCTTGGGGGAAGGGCCTGGGGGTTGAGCAGCCCAATGGAAAGTTGGAGACCGGTACCTGTGACTTTAGATTAAAATGTGTAATGAACTATATTCTAAATCCTGTTCTTTCTAAAATGCTACATCTGGGAGGGATCTTACTTGGATTTCACAGAACTGCTAATGGCAAAAACCCAAAATATTGAAAATTGGAAGCCCTCATGCCACCAACACTTAACACAACTGTGTGTGCATAAGTGTTTGCAGCACCAGAGACTAAAATTTCATTTTGATTAAGATCTTTTCCGTTAGTGGCATAAAATCTTTGGTACTTTAAAACAAAATTGCTTCAGTTCTGAGATGAAGGTTCATTTAAACATTTAATACATTAACAAAGCTATTGTGAATTTTTTGTGTCTGGATAAGCCAAAAGCTTCAAAAATAGGAGCCTAAAGTTAGGCTCCCAAACCCATATTTACACTTCTAAAACTAGGCGTGTCAAAACCACCTACATGACTTAGGAGGACGAGTCCCATTGGCTTCAAGCTGCAAATTGTGGTGGAGGAGCGTAGCCTGGTTGAAGCATTTCAACCTTTTCACTTGTGGAAGTTCAAAGTAATGGAAAGTTAGTTACAAATAAAGTGCCAATATTATTTACTTATTAATTTTATGTTTTTATTGCCTCATTCTAAGGATGTTAATAAGGCCTTATACTTGTCATTTTCATCATAGATGTTATATAGATAAAACTACGCAGGATCTTTTCAGGGGACAAGACAAGAATGTCACGTTTATTATAACACAATAACCAATAGCTAATATTTAATACCTATGTATACACAACACACACACACAAAAGATGTTCTGCAGCTGCTATATAGTTACCCATCCTGAACGTAGCTTGAGTCCGTGGCTTGGGTTCGCAGCGTGGGATCGTAGCTTGTGGCGGCTAACTGGCCAAGAGAGCCTGGCACAAAGAGGGGTTGGGTCTCTGTCGGGCGCGCACCGATACCCCTTGGTGTTGGCAGCAGAACGTTACCCAAAGTCTTCTGTTTCACCCATCCTTTTTATATGCTTTTAGTTTTGAATTCAGCATCCTTAGGTCTTGCTGTGTCATGCTGCCTCTGGGATCTGTGTGATTGATTACCCGTCAATTGCAGACATGACTTTCAGCCTGGGACCTGGCTTTGATGTTTCTTCAATTGGATTCAATTGGACCTTTGTCCTTTTCTTTTTAGGGTGGACTCCTCTTACTTTGTTAGGGCTATTGACTGCATCTTCAGCTATTGGTGTTCACACTTTTTTATCAGGACAGGCTGGAGGTTGATTTCATCATTCATGCATACCTCATTTACAAATTTAAACTAATTAGGTTACATCAGGGTTTTGCAGACAACGTGGAGTGAGCATTTTAAAATGGAGTTTAAGAAAAGTTAAAATGGAGTTTGAGTTACAATATGGAACATGAACAATTTACGAACAATTTCATTTATCAGTTCTACATAGATCGCATGTTAAGCGCAAAATCTCTAAGTGGAAAAATGTATCTGAAATAATACTAACAATTCAGAAACTTGCTAAAGAACATAAGTAGAAAACATCCATGATAGCGAATTAAGACTATAAAATGGGAAGAAAGTAAATAATCAGCACCAAGCAAATAAAAAAAAAAGGATTTAAATAGTAAATAGATTTTTAGGGATTTTTAAATCATGATTTTTATTAACTCTGCTTATAATTTTCTCAAACTTTCACCTTTTATGCTGAAATTTGTCAAGCCTGGTCTCAGCTTGTGACTAAAATTTTTGGGAAAGCTTGAGCAAAAATGGTTCAGCTGTTTTCAATAGCAAAAAAAAGTTTAAAGAAAAATACACTTAAGCTAATACAACGAAAGTTGAAATTTGGCATGGAGATATTCCCTGGGTTAGTCAAAGGAAGTGACTTTATGGAAAAATATCACTCCCAGCCCAGGTTTTCCAGTGCAGTCTGTCTTTGTCTCTCCTTCAGACTGTTTAGTTACATCAATCTCCTTGTCAGTTTCTTTATTATTATGTATTTACATCACAGAATCTCCTAGGTCAGGGCTCCATTGTGTTGCATAAACCTATAGTAAGAGAGAGAAATTTGTCTTTAGTGAGTCTTTCCCAGGGTGCAGCCAGCAGTCTGAACTATGGGTACACACAGGTAGATCAGTTGCACAGACGTGCTCTTGACCTTGTGAGACAGATTTGATCTAGTGAAGGTTTAATGTTTGTAAAAGGAATGGTCATAATCAAAATGGGCTTTCTGGGCCCACCTAAGATCCTCCACTCCACATAGACCTCTAGACTTAATGAAGACGCGTTTGGCTACTTCTCTAATCACATCCCTAATGGGATCGATGGAGAGCGCAAGTAATGGAGAGCACTGAGAAAGGTGTCTCTGCAGCATGGTGGCATAGGACTTTTTGCTCCAAGACCTACGATACAAAGTCAACATAAGTCTATTTGCATCCTCCTGTTTGTGCATCTGTCTATTCTCCGATTTGATGTGGGTGACGTTATCTCCCCGAGCGGTGCAGAGCCACAGTCAACCTACTTAGGTTGACGCAGCATGAATATAGACACTGCATTACTTTTGTCAACCCTCATAGTCCTCCAGCACCTGTCCCACAATTCCCATCTCCCATTAACAGTGCTCTGTTCACAGTTTGGAACTCCACTGCCCAGGGATCACAAGACCAGAAGCCCACGCCCCTCTTTAAGCCCTCCCACCCCTTGTTGTTTTTGAAATGCTGTTTCCTGATTACTGACCTTGGTGAACACACTTAGCACACCTACCAGTTGACCTCTGTGTGTGCATCCAATCATGCCAGCTCCACACACACAGAATGCTATTAGACATGCTCCTGCCTGGAGTAGGTAGGAAGTATTGGATCGCCTGGGCCTACCGGTATGCAGCCCACCATAGAAACATTCACATTTACAAGCAGCTTGCATGGGAGATGGAAGCAAAGGGACATGACAGGAGTCAGAAGTGGAAGTGAAGGAACTTCACAAAGTTTACCGCAAAACCAGAAAGGGCAGTCTATAGATCTGGTGATGTCCGACAGACCTTCTGCTTTTACAACAAACTGTATGCCATATCTGGCAGAGACCCCACCATCACTCCACAAATCACTTTGGATACCTCGGAGGAGCCCAAAACAGATCCCCCTGCCATGAACAGCAAGGAGAAGGAGGGTGGAGACATTTTGTGAGACTGTAACCATGCTGCAAGCCAGAAACTGTTTGAAACGCCTCGGGATTCTAACCAGTCCCAGAAGGCGACTGGAGTCCACCCCACTGACAAAGGGAAGGGAGGTCAGGTAAGTAAGGACATAAATTATTCCTTAAAATGCTTTTTAAACAACTTTTCCTTTCCCTCAAGCCTCATCTCCCTCCCAATCCCCTTCCTCCTGTCTTTGTTACACATTTAAAAATGGTGCCAGGCTCATTCTCAAGTTAAGACAGGGATCTGCTTTTCATTGTTTTACCGGTACAACTTTAGAAGATAAACAGTTCGGGAACACAGTCTAAACGAGGTTGTATGACAGTCTGGTTACACAGTGCACATCGGACCAGTGTCCAGTACACCAGTAAAATCCGCATCCATTTTTCATTTCTGGATTAGACAGGCAGGCCATGCAAAGTACTTCGTTTAGGAAAACAGGGGTGTCTGGTTTATCCTCTTGCAAGATCTCGATGAAACGTTCACGGAGGTGCTCTGAGGTCCTCTCCCAAAGGTTTCCAGAGATTCTTCCTCTGTGGTTGGCCACTCCATGATGA
This sequence comes from Sternotherus odoratus, assembly GCA_032164245.1. NCBI lineage: Eukaryota > Metazoa > Chordata > Testudines > Kinosternidae > Sternotherus > Sternotherus odoratus. Next base: position 503,381 of record JAVMKO010000016.1, on the reverse strand, counting down.
ATTCAGCAGGCACCATTGCAGTAAACAGGCTAGTGGTATATGGGCCCAAGTGGCTTTGGGGTGCCAATAGTAACTGTGTTCTCCATGCCTTTGTTCCTCTCAGGATTTAGCTATCAGCCCAAATCCACACTGCCTGTGGGAAATAGCACCAATATTCAGTACCTTGGGGGCGGGGCCAACGCTATGGCTACCAGCAACAGGCCATCCTCTCTGCCCCCGGCCAGGCCACACCCACTGGGTGTGGAACGGGAGAGCAGTGCTGAAGAGAGGCGCTCCAAAGCTATGGTCAATCATAGAATATTAGGGTTGGAAGGGACCTCTGGAGGTCATCTAGTCCAACCCCCTGCTCAAAGTAGGACCAATCCTCAACTAAATCATCCCAGCCAGGGCTTTGTCAAACCTGACCTTAAAAACCTCTAAGGAAGGTGATTCTACCACCTCCCTAGGTAACCCATTCCAATGCTTCATCACCCTCGTAGTGAAAAAGTTTTTACTAATATCCAATCTAAACCACCCCCACTGCAACTTGAGACCATTACTCCTTGTTCAGTCATCTGCTGCCACTGAGAACAGTCTAGATCCATCCTCTTTAGAACCCCATTTCAGGTAGTTGAAAACAGCTATCAAATCTCCCTTCAGTCTTCTCTTCTGTAGACTAAACAATCCCAGTTCTCTCAGCCTCTCCTCATAAGTCATGCGCTCCAGGCCCCTAATCATTTTTATTGCCCTTCTTTGGACTCTTTCCATTTTTCCACATCCTTCTTGTAGTGTGGGCCCCAAAATTGGACACAGTACTCCAGATGAGGCCTCACCAGTGTCGAATAGAGGGGAACAATCACGTCCTTCAAACTGCTGGCAGTGCCCCTACTTTTACACCCAAAATGCTGTTAGCCTTCTTGGCAACAAGGGCACACTGTTGACTCATATCCAGCTTCTCATCCACTGTAACCTCTAGGTCCTTTTCTGCAGAACTGCTGCCTAGCCATTCGGTCCCTAGTCTGTAGCAGTTTATGGGATTCTTCCGTCCTACAAGTGAGGACTGGTCTGTTGCCCAAGATCTGTGAGAATGTGGGATCATCTTTCAGGATAGGTTGTAGGTCTTTGATGGTGCGTTGGAGAGGCTTAAGTTGGGGGCTGAAGGTGACGGCTAATGGTGTTCTGTTGTAGTCTTTGTTGGGTCTGTCCTGTAGTAGGTGGATTCTGAGTACTCTTCTTGATCTGTCAATCTGTTTTTTCACTTCCCCAGGTGGGTATTGTAGTTTTAAAAATGCTTGGTAGAGATCTTGAAGGTGTTTGTCTCTGTTTGAGGGACTGGAGCAAATGTGGTTGTATCTTAGAGCTTGGCTGTAGACAATGGATCGAGTGGTGTGTTCTGGATGGAAGCTGGAGGCATGTAGGTAAGTGTAGCGGTCAGTAAGTTTCCGGTATAGGGTGGTATGTATGTGCCCATCATTTATTAGCACAGTGGTGTCTAGGAAATGGACATTAGCCGTCACCTTCGGTCCCCAATTTAAGCCTCTCCAACGCATCATCAAAGACCTACAACCTATCCTGAAAGATGATCCCACACTCTCATAGATCTTGGGAGACAGACCAGTCCTCACTTACAGACAGCCCCCCAACCTGAAACAAATACTCACCAGCAACCGCACACCACACAACAAAAACACTAACCCAGGTACCTATCCTTGTAACAAAGCCCAATACCAACTCTGTCCTAATATCCATTCAACTGACACCATCATAGGACCTAATCACATCAGCCACACCATCAGAGGCTCATTCACCTGCACATCAACCAATGTGATATATGCCATTATGTGCCAGCAATGCCCCTCTGCTACGTACATTGGCCAAAGTGGCCAGTCTCTACGCAAAAGAATAAATGGACACAAATCTGACATCAGGAATCATAACATTCAAAAACCAGTAGGAGAACACTTCAATCTTCCTGGCCATTCCATTAAAGATTTGATGGTTTTAGTTCTGAAACAGAAAAACTTCCAAAACAGACTCCAACGAGAAACTGAGGAACTGGAATTAATTTTCAAATTGGACACAATAAACCAGGGCCTAAATAGAACTTCAGATTAGTTCTCTCATTACAGTAATTGATTGCATTTCCTGAGTTAATTTCACTGACAAGAGAGATCCATTTCAAAAGATGTTTTTTTCTCCTACTGATAATGGACTATCTACATTTAACAGCCCTCTTAGAACTGGTATGCTAATTTTCTTTCTTTCTTTCTTTCTTTCTTTCTTTCTTTCTTTCTTTCTTTCTTTCTTTCTTTCTTTCTTTCTTTCTTTCTTTCTTTCTTTCTTTCTTTCTTTCTTTCTTTCTTTCTTTCTTTCTTTCTTCTGTTCCATTCTATGCAAACGATGAAGTGAGCTATAGCCCACGAAAGCTTATGCTGAAATAAACTAGTTAGTCTCTAAGGTGCTACAAGTATCTAAGGTGCTACAAGTATTCCTGGCTTTCTTTACTTTAATTTTAATAACTGCTGATTTGCACACAATACAGCAGTATTTCTGGAAAGTCAAAGTATCTTTGTTAACTCACACCACACATCTCAGAATACTTAATGGAAGGCAAAGACGCAACCATATTTGTAAATGTACACCAAGTATTACAGAATCCATAGCAATATATATTCTACAGTACACAAGCCAGACGCTATTTCTTGAACATAAGAGATCTCTACTGTTGCTGACTGTTAGAATGCTCCTTTAAAGCCTCCTGCAACTGCATAACTCCACAGTTGGTTCTTCTAGTAGCTCTTGTGTCTGGCTGTTCAGATGCAGCAGACAGATGGTCTCCCTTGTCTTTTCCCACCTCTCCCTCGCAGGTATTATGTGGTATACAACATGCAGCCATAACCATTGGGATGTTTTTCTCACTGAGATCCAATCTGGTGAATAAACAATGCCAGCATCCTGCCAATGTACCTAAAGCACAGGCAAGAGTCATTTTGCACCTGTTGGGCACCTGTTGACTCTTTCCTTGGCACTGTTGAGGGTTAGGCTTTATCCCCCAGAATCTCAGTTGGCCTTTAAACATCACCAGTGATAATCTGCTGGTTGGGATAAAATGTCTCTGTTGCAGCTTTTTATTCCTGTTAAATATGTGAGCATCCTGCACCGTTCCTTACCAAGCCCACTGTGATGTCAGCGAAGCATCTCTAGTGATCCACTGAAGCTTGACTCACCCTTGAAAAGTACCCTGCTCTGTGGCCAGGTGGGCTGGTGCCGAAATCAGGAGCTGTGCACCATCTATTGCTCCACTGCAATTTAGGAACCCCATTGCTGCAAGTCCACCCACTTTTTCCTGTACATTGCCAAGAGTCACAGCTCTATAGCAAACAACGTTTAATGACCTTTCATCATCGCCACAGTGCCCATTGTGGATCTTCCAACCCCAAAATGTTTTCGAACTGTCTGGTAGCAATTTGGTGTTGGAAGTTTCCATCGTGTGATCGCCGCTCACTTCTCCGCTGTCACCACTGCTCTGATTTTGGTGTCTCTGCATTGTAGGGCAGGAACGTGGCTTTCACATCCAAACATTCTGCAGCCACTGCTCGTCGTCCCAACCCTGCATTATGATGCAATCCCACCAATTGGTGTTCATTTCTTGGGCCCAGAAATGGTGCATCACCATGTGGAGCTGCTCCAGGAATGGCAGCAGCAGCCTGGCATTATTGTTCACTGTGTCCATCAGCCTCCAGTTATTGTGCTCAAACATCTCCATGCTGTCCTCGTCACAATCCGAATCATAGCAGTACGGCCTCAAATTGTGCAAATAGTGGAGAATCGTGCATCCTGTACTAGAAAAGCACAAAAGAACTGTGCTTGGCTCTGCAGGCCCCGTGCTTCTGTCAGTGAGAGGGCAGACTCTGAAAAGCACCTCACAGATGCAAAACTTATGGGCTCTGAGCTGTATTGTGGGCTGTAGAAGGTGAAATGAGAAGAACTTGACCCCTAGCTCCCAGAGAAATCCCTAAGTGACTTGATATTATGCCACAAAGTACTGTGAAAATGCCCCCAAAGAGACTGTGATGGACAGCAGTGCGAGACACACTGGGATACTTACCTCGGACACACACGGCTTTCTTCTGGCGCTACACTGACACAAGCATACCTGGTTAGTATGCGCGGCACCGACACAAACTTCACTAACAGTATGCAGACATCACTTGGGTCAACCAAACTGTATAGCATGGACAGAGCCCTGCATGACACAATGCCTAATCTTCCCTCACAATCTTAACCGGCTCTGGTAAGAGTCTGCAAACGGTTTGGAGTTTCTGGTTTAAGGATTCCATGTCTTTGGCTTTTTGTCTATCTGTCCTGGAAGGCTGAGCATGCAGGTCAGACCCAGGAGTGTACTGCTGCATAACAGAGCCAGCTTTGGGCATCTTAAACCCTTCCCTCCTTCTCTGTGCAGCCTGTGTGCCAGGCTGGATGCAGAATTGCACTGACAGTTGATATTGTTTTGCAGTCCTGAAGCTTGGTTTATGGCCGCTGATTTGCTTTTATGACAGATGCTTACTCAGATAGGGCTTTATTTGCATGTGTAAATTGGAATTATGTATTCAAATAGGTGATGTAGCCATTTAATAGAAAATATGTGTGTGCAAACGAGCATGGATTGTACATGCAAATGTACACCCTGCTGGAGAATTGCCATTTAATTGTGTCCCCAAGTGCGGCATTAAGTGTAAAAAATATTCAGTGTACTACGCATGTAGGGGTTGGAGACAGATGTTGTATCACTTTGGAATAAAGTCACCTTAACAGTTCCCTGCAAACATCCGAGATCTACATGTTAAAATAAGTCTTTCCGTACTGTCTCTGGGTTTTAATAACACACATCCCCAGGAACAACTGTAGTCCTGTTTTTGTCTTTTTGATCAGCCCATGTAATTCTAAAGGGTGTTTCATGTGTACGTTCATGTCTTCGGCTGATCATTCTGTAGATGCAGTAGATGCTGCTTTATGGAGGAATTTAATGGATGGTGTTAGTCCCCCACTTGTTAGGGTGAGAGTCCATCAGGAATGAAGATAGTTGGGAGCTGCCCCTCTCAGCAGGGAGAGACTGTCCCAAGTCAGGACAGGAATTGGTAATTAAAAAAGAATCATAAACCAGTTGGGACTGTTTTATTTTCAATAGCTCTAGTTATTGTGCTAATCTGTTAGTTAGTCCTGTGTTAGAGGAGGACTGTGAGTAGATAGCAGCGAGAGTTTATTTCTAAACAGCGTAGTTTTCCTTTAGGAGGTGGTATAGATTTCCTTACCTCCACGTCTGAAATTGCGATGGCCCAATTCTGCCGTTGGATGGGGTTTCATGGCTTCTGTTTTTGCCCTGATATTTTTCTGATTTGTACCTTCGCCATCATTGCCAAGTGTTCATTCCCTCCCTTGTTCTGAAAGCTTGTCCCTGGATTAGAATGGGGCTCTGCAACCTTGGTAGAAATGTGATTTGGATCTTCTTTTTTCAGTCCCTTTATTTTCATCTTGGTGGGTTATTTTTTAATGTAGAATTTTCCCCACTGCCTCAGGAAGCAGCAGCAATCTCATTGCCTGAAACATTCTCTGATTGCTTCAATGGCAAGAGAACAAGTTTAGTAGAGGGGATGGATTCCCCCCATATCTTCACGTTGATTTTGTAATTAATATTTGAAAGGCTGCCCACTCGAATCCTCCACCTGCCTCTTGTCAACCTGCCCCCATAAGGGAGGGGTCAGCACTAACTTATCTTAATGGCAGAATGATCACGGTATGAGTGGTTACTGCATGATTGGTGGACTGGCATGTACACTGAGGGGAATTTTAAAGGAGCCCTTGCGGGTGTAAAAGAAAAAGGGATGACCCTGGTTCCGTAGGCTGCTTGTCTGTCCTGAGGGTCACACAGGAGCTAGAATCGCTCAGGGAATATCTATGGTAGTGGTCTAACATTTTCACATTTCCCTTTTCTATGGGCTTTTGACTGGGCGAGAGGAGCGAGAGGGGGCTGTAAGGGGGGGGGAAGAATTGAAGACCTCTTATGGCACATATTTACACTTCTATCAAGGAAAATCCATGTGAAATGTTCACAGGCTTGTTGAAGTTCTGGTACAAGGTTTAAGGGAAGGAGAATGCAGTGGATCTAATTTACCTCGATTTCAGTAAGGCATTTGATACAGCGCCACATGGGGAATTATTAGTTAAATTGGAAAAGATGGGGATCAATATGAAAAATGAAAGGTGAATAAGGAACTAGTTAAAGGGGAGACTACAGCGGGTCATACTGAAAGGTGAACTGTCAGGCTGGAAGGAGGTTACCAGTGGAGTTCCTGAGGGCTCGGTTTTGGGGTCAATCTTATTTAATCTTTTTATTACTGATCTTGGCACAAAAAGTGGGAGTGTGCTAATAAAGATTGCCGATGACACAAAGCTGGGAGGTATTGCCAACTCAGAGGAGGACCAGGATATCATGCAGGATGATCTGGATGACTTTGTAAATTGGAGTAATAGTAATAGGGTGAAATTTAATAGTGAAAAGTGCAAGGTCATGCATTTAGGGATTAATAACAAGAATTTTAGTTATATGCTGGAGATGCATCAGTTGGAAGTAACAGAGGAGAAGGACCTTGGAGTATTGGTTGACCACAGGATGACTATGAGCCGCCAATGTGATATGGCCGTGAAAAGAGCTAATGCAGTCTTGTGATGCATCAGGCAAGGTATTTTCAGTAGAGATAAGGAGGTGTTAGTACCGTTATACAAGGCACTGGTGAGACCTCAACTGGAATACTGTGTGCACTTCTAGTCTCTCATGCTTAAGAAGGATGAATTCAAACTGGAACAGGTACAGAGAAAGGCTACTAGGATGATCCGAGGAATGGAAACCCTGTCTTATGAGGGGAGACTCAGGGAGCTGGGCTTGTTTAGTGTAACCAAAAGAAGGCTATGGGGGGATATGATTGTTCTCTATAAATATATCAGAGGGATAAATACCATGGAGGGAGGGGAATTATTTAAGCTCAGTACCAATGTGGACACCAGAACAAATGGATATAAACTGGCCATCAAGAAGTTTATACTTGAAATTAGATGAAGGTTTCTAACCATCAGAGGAGTGAAGTTCTGGAACAGCCTTCCAAGGGAAGCAGTGGGGGCAAAAGACCTATCTGGCTTCCAGACTAAGCTTGATGAGTTTATGGAGGAGGTGGTATGATAGGTTAGCTTAATTTTGGCAATTAATTGATCTTTGACTATTCATGGTAGAGGGACCTGGTGGACTGTGATGAGATGTTGGAGGGGTGGGATCTGACTTACTACAGAGAATTCTTTCCTGGGTGAGTCTTGCCCACATGCTCAGGGTTCAGCTGATAGCCATATTTGGGGTCGGGAAGGAATTTTCCTCCAGGGCAGATTGGCAGAGGCTTGGGGTTTTTTTTGCCTTCCCCTGCAGCATGGGTCACTGGCTAGAAGTCTTTTAAACCATGATTTGAGGACTTCAGTAGCTCAGACATAGGTGAGAGGTTTATTGCTGGAGTGGGTGGGTGATATTCTGTGGCCTGCGTTGTGCAGGAGGTCAGACTAGATGATCATAATGGTCCCTTCTGACCTTAGAGTCTATGATGAGTCTAATGAATTGACTCAGCTGTGCCAATTTATCTTGTGTACACTGCGCACTGGACGCATCAGAGCTAAGTGACACTGGTCTATTGAACGTTGCCAATGGCCAGTACATCAGTAGAGCTCCATTGGCGCCTGTGGGGCTGTCTGGGTTTATGCTCAAGACCCGTACAGAACATTCCTGTAATTTTCTTTTCTAGTGAGCAATGGCTGTTACAAGCTTTCAGGTGGGCTGGGATAACAATACAGCAGTTGCATTTGCATGGGTTATTTAGGTGATACAGAAGTGACAAAGAGTCCTGTGGTACCTTAAAGACTATCTAAAGCAGGGGTCTCCAAACTTTTCAGCCCGAGGGCCGCATTAACTATCAAATAGCAGTTCGGGGGCCGACAACACACTCGAGGTCCAAATAAAAAAGAATCAAAACATGGATGTTGTTTTTAATTATTTAATATTATTTTATTCAGTTATTATTTAATAACACATTGATACACTACACATGAACACCTGTTCACTACACATGAACACTACACATGAACACCTGTTCACTACACATGAACACTACACATCAACCCCCCAACTGACCCACCCAGCCAGGTCTCTCCCCCCCAAACCTCCTTTCCTCCAACCCCCAACTGACCCACCCAGCCAGGTCTCTCCCCCCAAAACCTCCTTTCCTCCAACCCCCCCCAAATGACCCACCCAGCCAGGTCTCTCCCCCCCAAACCTCCTTTCCTCCAACCCCCAACTGACCCACCCAGCCAGGTCTCTCCCCCCAAAACCTCCTTTCCTCCAACCCCCCCCAAATGACCCACCCAGCCAGGTCTCTCCCCCCAAAACCTCCTTTCCTCCAACCCCCCCCCCAAATGACCCACCCAGCCAGGTCTCTCCCCCCCAAACCTCCTTTCCTCCAACCCCCCCCCAACTGACCCACCCAGCCAGGTCTCTCCCCCCCAAACCTCCTTTCCTCCAACCCCCAACTGACCCACCCAGCCAGGTCTCTCCCCCCCAAACCTCCTTTCCTCCAACCCCCAACTGACCCACCCAGCCAGGTCTCTCCCCCCAAAACCTCCTTTCCTCCACCCACCCCCCAACTGACCCGCTCAACCCGGTCTCTCCCCCCCCCCCCAACTGACCCGCTCAACCCGGTCTCTCCACCCCCCCCCCCCAACTGACCCGCTCAACCCGGTCTCTCCCCCCCCCCCCAACTGACCCGCTCAACCCGGTCTCCCCCCCCCCCCCCAACTGACCCGCTCAACCCGGTCTCTCCCCACAGACCGTTTCGCCGCCTGGCAGTGGGTGGCTCCTTGTTTCGCCGCCTGTAACTGGGTGGCGGTGCGGCGCGTCCCGGCCCCAGCTCTGAGCCGTCCCTGGCCGGTGGCGGCAGCGGAGCACGCGGCGCGTCCCGGCCGGCGGCGGCAGCGGAGCACGCGGCGCGTCCCGGCCCTGCGGCTGGCGGCGGCAGCGGAGCACGCGGCGCGTCCCGGCCCTGCGGCTGGCGGCGGCAGCGGAGCACGCGGCGCGTCCCGGCCCCGCGGCTGGCGGCGGCAGCGGAGCACGCGGCGCGTCCCGGCCCCGCAGCTGGCGGCGGCAGCGGAGCACGCGGCGCGCCCTGGCCGGCGGCGGCAGCGGAGCACGCGGCGCGCCCCGGCCCCGTGGCTGGTTCCCGACCCCTGCCGCGGGCCGGATGAGAGGGCCTCGTGGGCCGCATCTGGCCCGCGGGCCGTAGTTTGGAGACCCCTGATCTAAAGTATTGAAGCGTAAGCTTTCGTGAGCTAATATCCACTTCATTGGTATAACGCACCCTGTGATAACGCGAATTCAGTGACAGTGCGATCATACCATGGCTCCCTGGATATGTCCCTATGTCCTGGCACTTGGCGGAGGTGGCGGCTTCTCTCTCCTGCTCAACAGAGCCCACAGCCTGCAGCCCCAGTCTTCTCTGTCCCCGGCAGGCACTGGGCCGTGGCGACAGAGAACACCGGCGCCCGCAGTCTGCAGCCCCTGAGTTCTCTGTCCAGAGAACCCAGAAACTTTTTTTTTTTAATTCTGAGAAGCCCCGCTATAAGGCGACCCTGCTTTTAACCTGATGGGATTTTTTGGATCCCAACTGTCACGTTATAGTGGGATTCCACTGTACTTGTGACCATACAACGTCTGAGAGAGTTGGGAGTGTTCTCCTTGAGAGTTGCTATGTCTCCATGGCTGACAAAAGGGGAATGAGGGTCGAAAGAGGGGCATGGGCACACACATGAATTCTTACGTGCTGGGGGTTGTTTAGATGTGGTTTACAGGCATGTCACGTCTTACGCGAGGGTTAGGTTCCGCGATTACTGCGTAAAGTGGAAATCGCGTATGACCAAAACATATTTTTTTTCTTTTTCTTTTTTCCCCCTTTTTATTTGCCGATCACATAAAGCTGAAATCACACATGTTAACTGCGCGTAAGATGCGACGTGCCTGTAGTTTTTAAGTGAAAATGAATTGGGGAACTGTCAGTGTCTTTAAACAAGAATACTTTCTGCAATTTCTTGTTGCCCTGAAGTTATTAATTACAGCTGGCTCGAGTAGGGATGACTATAGTTAAGGGGGCTTGACATTTTCCATTTAAGACCCTGTTTTCAGTTGCTGTGGAAAAATAGTTTGTGATTGTGTAATTACAGACTGTACCATAATGCCTATGGATGGGGACAAATTAAGGCTGCCTGGGCAAGCTTGAGTCTAGTATTTCTCACTTTTGAGTGCTTGACTTTGCAACCTTAAAATTCTTGAAATGTAGGGTTTTTTAAAAAAAGATTTAATAGATAGTTTCCAGCCTCCTGTTAGCCTTTGAGTAGCTTCACCCCCATTCATGGTGGGGCCCAGTGTCCCAGACACCTAGTGCTGGAGTTGTAATAGAACTCATGGGAGTGAATCCAACACCCCTACTGGAGTTCTGCTATCAGCTTTCATTCTGTCCAGAAATGGTTCGTCTTTGGTTACAGCTCCCCATGCCTGGTTCTGTACCTTGCCCATCCTCTGGCTGTGGCCGAAGGTGTGAGAGATGGAAATCTGATGCCTGGGCTCTGTCCCGGACCTGCTCTCTCTCTGCGAGAGCCTCATCTTTTGAGAGTCTCCTCAGACACGCTCAGGGGAGCAGAAGAAGGACCCACGGTAATAAATAAGTCACTGGGGGGGGGAAAGGGTGAAGGAAAGGGACAGACAGCTCCAGAGAACAGGAGAGGACAATCCCTTGTCTCCAGTGGTTAGACAGCCCAATGTGGGGCAGCAAAGAGCCACTCAGTAGTAGACTGACCCCATTTAACAACCTTCAGCCTCTCAACAGTCGGTCGTAGGTTTATTTCCTTTCTACCACTGCAGGCTTGGTCATCTGGATGAAGGAGTAAAATTCACAGCACAATGCAGAACTCGGGGTTTGGCTGGAGGCATGGTTAGCCCCTTTAAAGAGATTAGTAATTAAAGGGAAAAGGTGGCACAAAATGCCCTGGGGAGCACTGGAGGATGTGAGCCCCTCCCCCCCCCCCCCAATAATGTTGTGAACTGTTAGACCTGGCCTGTTTGCTTCACAGAGTCTTTTGTTGTGGGATCTGATGGGGAATTGTGTTTTTAAAAACGTCTCCTGATATTTTTTCAGTACAGTAAAACCCCGATTTAACGGACCCCAATTTAACGGACTTTGGCTGCAACAGACAAAATTTCCGATGCATCCGAAATCAGTTATTCGCGGGCTGCCGGCTCCCGCCCGGGTCCCACCTGCGGGCAGGCTGGCTGCCGGCTCCCGCCCGGGTCCCGCCTGCAGGCGGGCTGGCTGCCGGCTCCCGCCCGGCTTCCACCTGCGGGCGGGCTGCCGGGTCCCGGCAGCGGGCGGGCGGGCTGGCTGCCGGCTCCCGCCCGAGTCCCGCCAGCGGGCGGGCTGCCGGTTCTCTGCTCCCGCCCGAGTCCCAGCAGCCGGGACCCGGGCAGGCGGGTTGACGGCTCCCGGCTGCCGTGATAAGTAAAACCTCGATATAACGGACTAATTCGGGCGAGGGGGTGTCCGTTAAAGCCGAAAGTCCTGTTATTTAATAATTTTTAAAAATTATTAAATAACGGGACTTTCGGCTTTAACGGACACCCCCTCGCCCGAATTAGTCCGTTATATCGAGGTTTTACTGTATAATAGAGCAACGTTTGTAGTTACAGGTTGACATGCAGTGAGATGCTGATATGTTCAGTGTGTACATTGTGTATGTGGTATTCAGAATCATTCATGCCCCATTAAGAACAAAACACCAGTGTCTCTCACTTCAGTCCTTTCCCTCTGAGTTGTGTGGCAGGCCTGGTTTGTACTAAATAGAGCCATGATATAATCTTATCTGTTCAGCGTCTAAATCCAAATTTCATAGGTGGTTTTTAATGCGACTAAGGGTATGTCTACACTGCAAAGAAAAACTCGCAGTGTTGAGTTTCAGTGCCTGTGTCAACTGACTTGAGCTATAGAGCTAAAAATGCCAGTGTAGACATTCAGGCTCAGGCTGGAGCCCACACTCTGAACTCAGCAAGGGGACGTGGTCCTTGTCGTCCAGGCCCCAACCTGAGCCCAAATCTCTATGCTGCTATTTTTGTCCCTGCAGCCCGAGCCCCACGAGTCCGAGTCAGCTGACCCAGGCTCTGAGACTCAGTGCTGTGGGTTTTTCTTTGCAGTGTGAATGTACCCTTAGAGTCCTAAGTGTCAGAGGGTACGTCTTCACTACCCGCCGGATTGGTGGGCAGCGATCAATCTATCGGGGATTGATTTGTCGCGTCTATTGTAGACGCAATTAATTGATCCCCGAGCGCGCTCCTATCGACTCCAGAACTCCCCCTCCAGAAGAGGCGGAAGCGGAGTCCACAGGGGAGTGTCAGCAGTCGACTCCCCTCCGTGACGATAACCAGGTAAGTCGCCCTAAAATATGCCAACATCAGCTATGCTATTCGCGTAGCTGAAGTTGCATATCTTAGGTCGACCCCCTCCCCAGTGTAGTCCAGGCCTAAGTCACTTCTGAAAATGAAACTTAGGTTCTGATGTCATTTAGGGCCAGATTGTCTAAGGTATTTAGGTGCCTAACTGCCACTGATTTCAGTGGGATTTAGGGACCTAAATGCCTTTAAAAATCTGACCCTTAGGCACTTCTGAAAATTTTATCCCAGATTGCAAAAGAAACCAGCCTTTCCCTCCTGTATTTATTATTCGTATTGCCATTTTGCTTAGAAGCCATAGTCCTTGACCCAGGCCCCAGGTAGAGCCCTGCAAATCTGTGGATATCCATGAACCATGTTTGTGGATCATGGATGGATGCAGATCCAAATTTTATATCTAAAATCTGTGGATATCCGCTTTATATCTGCATCCATGGACCATATTTGTGGATAGTGGATTGGTTGTGGATACAATTTTGTATCTGCTGAGGGCTCTAGCCCCTACCCCAAAGAACTTGCAATCTAAGGAAAGCCAAGCTGTGGAAAACATTTGTCTAATAATTACAAAGGTTTGAAAATGTATCACCGGGTATACTGAGTTGAAGATTTCTGATTTATTGTTGTAAAGCAAGAGATTGTCCATGTTAAAAAATGCTAATTTAAACTGTTATAAATTTAAAACTCCAAGATTAACATTCTTCGGACTTGGCTTAGTGTTTAGGTCAGAATGGAATCTCAGGAAAGAAGTCCAATTCGGGGGTTTCCATCTTGTGAGTGAGTTGTAAAGTGCTATTAGGGCATTTTTCTCCATATTAAACAAAGTGGATACCCTGAGAGACACTGTCTTAAGTAGGACCTCATCTCCAGATAGCATCTTTGTTTGAGCAGACCCAGTAAACTTTCTAGATTAGAGCCATTGCTTTTTCTGGTTGTGCTTTTTTTGAAAAATCCATTTTAATTCATCAGTTGTGTTTCTTTTTTTTAAAAAAAGAGAAGCAATTCTAAATTCCATAGAAACCCTTCAAATAGAGAACATTAGAGCTTCACTCCTGTGTTGTGTAGCTCAGGGGTGGGCTACTGTGCCCAAGAGGGGCCCCATTGACGTCAGTGGAACTCTGAGCGGGTACACAATCTGCTTGCAGGCTACGCCACAAAGGATTGAGGTGTAAGGCTCTGCATTGAGGCCCTCAAAATACATGAAATGCTAAAGTTAAGGTTGCTTTGCACAGTAGAACCTCAGAGTTATGAACACCAGAGTTACGAACTGACTGTCAATCACACACCTCATTTGGAACCGGAAGTACACAATCAGGCAGCAGCAAAGACCCCCCCCCCCCCCCAAAACAAATAGAGTACAAAACTGTGCTAAACATAAACTACTAAAAAAATAGAAGGAAAGTAGCAAATTTATTCTGCATAGTAAAGTTTCAAAGCTGTATTAAGTCAATGTTCCGTTGTAAACTTTTCAAAGAGCCACTGCAATGTTTTGTTCAGAGTTACGAACAACCTTCATTCCTGTAATTCTCAGGTTCTACTCTAGGTATGTGATTATGATAGACTTCGGGTGCATGGTCATGTACAATTTCTCAGATTACACAGAATTCTGTCTATAATCTTAGATACCTGTCTTGTGTTTTGTTAGTGTGCACTAGTGAAGTCAAGTAAGAAAGGAGAATACATGAATATTAGTCATGAAAAGGACACAAAAAGCAAAGTAGTTAGGATTCAAAAGAAAACCTATGTGAGAGTTAAAGAGCAAATTGAACAAGTAGGAAAGGTCTAAACAGAAAAGGAATGTAACTAAACATAAATGAATAAATAAATAATAAAATTGTATTGTTCAACAGTCCTTCCTCCTTTTTCTCTCTCGTCTGTATGCTATATAGGCCTTGATCCTGCGAGCACTTATCATTATGTTTAACTTTGGGTATACAGTAGTTCCACTGAAATATCTGTGAAGATTGAATTTTAAATTTGCACGCAAGCATATTCTGGCCAGAAGTGCCTCTGCGTTCTTGCAGTAATGCACCAGAAACAGAAAGAGGTTAAAGTAATCAAGTAATGTATTTGTGGTGAATTCTTCACTCTGCTCTAAATACAAATATAAAAGAGGACTGTAAATGAATTACATGCATGAGTCTTTGCAAAGTAATGTCAGCATTAAGTTTGAAGATGAGAGACAAAGTAACACATGAACATAACAAAAAATAAAACATGAAATATTAGAATATCCACATTCTTAGTAGAACTCTATAAGGGCATTTCTCTTAGCAACAGCTTCTTGAAAGGTGTATTGGTGTCTAAAGAGGGTAAATACCTGCTTATGTATAGTGACAAAATAATTATAATCCATATGGTTTTATTAAAAATAGATTTTCCCATTAAAGAAGTATATCACTATGTCATTATGATCTTGAGTGCTCTAGTGTAAGTATTTAAGAAAAACAGTGTATAGTACTATACATGTACCTATTTTCTTACATACTATATATATATCAGCAGTTCTCAAACTGGGGGTCGTGACCCTCTGGGAGTCGCCTCCTGATTCCAGGGGAGTCCCCGAAGCCACTGAAATACTGGCATTTCGGCGGACATACCATGCAAGTCAGTGTGTCCGCCAAAAAGTCACCGAAGTGATAGTTTCCAGTTTCACTGGACATACGTGGGTCACATGGACATGCTGGTAGGCCAAAATGGGTCGCTGAAGGTGGGAGTTTGAGACCCACTGACACATATACATAAGGCACCAGTCCTGAAGAGACATTACACATTAATCCCCTCATTTCAGGGCGAGAACTTGTAGTGCATAAACTTAAGCATGTGTCTACAGTTCTGCAGGTTTGAGGCCTAAGTTAATGATTTTTTAAAAAATCCTGTGTTGGGCGCCAAACCTGCAAACGCTTAGGCCACTCTATACACGTGACCAGTCAGTGGGACTTCGGCTTTGCATAAAGTTACTGATAGAATCACAGGGCTAGAAGGAACCGCAAAGGTCACCTTGTCTAATGTTGTGTTTAAACTGTCCAAGCCAGAGGGCTCTCCCGCCTCCTTTTGAAAGTCTCCAGTGAGGAACTTCCACAATCTCCTTTGCCCTTCTGTTCTATTGTCCTACTGGTCTTACAGCTAGGACGTTTTTCCTGAGATTTCATTTAAATCTGCTATGCTGCAATTTGAACCCATTGTCTCTTGTCCTGCCCTCTGTTGTGAGAGAGAATACCTTTTCTCCATCTTTTTTTATGGCAGCCTTTCAAGTATATGAAGACTGCTATCATGTCCCCCCTCATGGGTAAGTGTTTCCAAGATCAGTGACTTTTATTTTTTGAACGGTAGTTACATTGGTACAAGCAGGTAATACATATGTAATACATATGCCCAAGGGGGCAGAGTTAAGGTGGTGTGTTCAGCTATAGCTTTTATATTTCTTGACTTTTGAGTGCTTGTTCAGGCAACCTTTACCTTCAGTAAACAGTTTTTAATATGGACTTTTAGTTAAAGAAACCCCTGACCCCACCCTTTGATCCAGAGTCCTTTGTGAGGGCATGTTTTAATTTAAGCTTTTCAAGCAGATGGAAACATGTATTGTCCCCTCTCTATTGGGTGCTTTAGATGGCCACAATGCCCTAGCACCTCACACAGTTCTCTGCTGCATATTAAGACTCCTTTTTAGGCATGGATATAATCTTCTAGAAAATGCCCTGAAGGTTTGAGCAATCTACCAGTTGCAGGCTCCCATACAGCCTTTTTTCCATTGTGTAAGCATGACAAATCATTAATTTTTGATTGATTGCTTTGAATTATGGGAGCTCTGACAGTCTTTCTGTAGCTGAACAGCTGTATAACAAATGAACATATCAGTGCTCACAAAAGATTGGAGATCTAACAGAAGCAATAACATTGTCAACTCCTCCCTTCTGGCTTTTCCCAGGCAATGGAGGGAGGAAATTTTTTACCAGAAATTTCTCAAGTGACTTAAAAAAAAAAAAAAAGCAAGCTGGTTTATAATTGAATTAAATCTTTATCTCCATTTCTAGTAGACTGCTTCAGCCATCAGAAGCCCAGAAATGCCTCTGCTTTTAATAACTGAGATAAATCTCCTCTAACAAAATTTCACATTAAGAATTTAAAAATAAATAAAATTGCAATTTTTGTTTGCTATTCCTTTAAGATTTCAGAATTGCACCAGTGCACTAAATGTGACCTCTTCAACTTTTAAATTAAGAATTTATGCTGGCTTGAAATTTATGAAATATTTCAGCATTAAAGAAAGCCTTTTTCCCTCAGGAAAATTGAGCAATAAATCACAGCACTCTCGATTTACAGCCCTACAGCCGGCCACGGAGAGGATATTTTCCACCCTTCATTCTGAAAAAAAAAAAGTAATCATATGAGACAGCTTAGCTGCTATCCTCCCACTCTCTAGAATTTTTAATTTCAGTTGTTTCTGCTTGGATTTATTTCCAATATTCCTGCTCGGCTTTTCAATTTCCTCAGTTATTAAATTTTAATTCAGTGCATTAGCATTTAAATTAAAAAAGGGTTTATTTTATCAAAATCCTGGCTAGTCCCCATCTTGCTGCACATGAATTGCCTGTTTCTGCCATTTGCACAAAATGTGAAATGCAGTTAATGTCTTATAACTTATATTTGCACAAATTCAGAAATAAAATTTCGGAGATTGGAATAATATGATCTTTCCAAGGAAAGCTCTAATCAGCGAATGGGGGGAAAGGCACAGTGCCTAGCAACATTAAGAGGAAAAAATAGTAGCAGCTTCCCGATAACACAGTTCTAGCATGAAAAGGTCATGCAGGAGACAGTTCAGAAATGAGGGAGGGAAGGGAGCTGGATCCTTTCCAGAGTGAGCCATGTGTGTTTAGAAAAACACCAAACCCGTCTTCTACCTGAATCTGGGGATCCAGAGGTCGCCCGTTCTTCAGACTAATTAGTAGGGAAGGCTCGAGTGGCCGAAGCACGGGACGAGACTCGCAGCTCCCAGGTTCTAACTCAGCTCTGGCCCTGTGACTGCCTCTGTTCCTTTGGCCAGGTCCCTTCGAGTCTTGGTCTGAGCATCCTCCTCTGTTAATGGGGCTCATCGTGTGCCTCTTGTGCAGATTGATTGACAGGGAGACAGGAGATCTGGCTCTGCCACAGACACCCTGTGCGCCTTGGACAAGCCACAGTCTCTCTGTGCCTGACTTAGTTCCCCATCTGTACAAGAGGGGTAATTCTACTCCTCACCTAGGGGGAGGATACGACTCTTGAGCCTCTTGAAGTGCTCAGATGCGATGTAATAAATAAACTATATTAAATGTCCCTAGTCAAACGCTACAGAGAGTGCTGTTTTCAGAGCCCATAGCTGTGCCGTCCCATGGGAGATTTGACCAAGGTGTACGTCTTCAGGCCTCTCCCCTAGTGTTTTAAAGGGACACGGTCCTGCTGAGGCCCAAATTTTCACCTACTTGAACAGTTGCAATATAGAAAGATGCTGCCCCACCCTCCGTCTTGGGTCCCCCTTCACACAGGCAGCCACTGAATTGTGTGCTGCCAAGTGCAGAGGCTATGGTGGTGCTGGTCTTGGAACCCTTCACGCCTCCCCCCCCCCACCTCGGGGTCTCGCTCACCTGACAGCGGCTGCAATTCTCAGTGCAGGGAGAACAGGAAGGACACAACGAATCACCAAACCAGAGGATCTGACTCTGTTTGGGAACCCTGGCATTCTCCTTGCCCCTGACAATGAAGCTTTATTTTCTTGGACAGAACCTTCAGCTGGTCCCTGTTACAGGAAAGGAAACTAGCCTTTACCTTTGCTCTTGCATTTGAAGGATCCAGTATTGGACTGGCACTGTCTCAGACTGGGGGGAATGAATCTGTTCCAGGTCAATATAAAACAGACCCATTTGCCATTTAGCTCGTTATTTATATGTGGGTTTCTTTTTGCCGAAAGTGCGTAAGAGTTTAGGCCATTGTTATGTCTGTTGGCCCAAACCACATGCTCCAAAACTGCCCCACTCTGAGAAATGGGCTTTGCGGGAGAGAGGAACAGGCATTAAAATGATCTGAAGAAGCCTTGGTGCTGATAGCTGGGTGGGGTTCATCTCCGCACGGCGTGTCACCATTGGGTTCTGTGCTAAGCTCAGGATTTACCGCAGCTTAGGGCCCAAACCCCCTTTTCACGTGGTGTCCTGCTGGGCCACTCCTCCAACGACCACCTCTGTACGTCCTCCATGGAGTGCCTCCCTCTACTGATCCCACGAAACTGCTTCCCTCTCCTCCCCATCCCTTCTCAGAACCCACCTCTGCTGTGACTGGCTGCAAGAAAATCAGCCAGCTCACGAGAGCTGGCTTGGGGAGCAGTTAGAGATAACATCTGTTTAAAGCCCCCCAACCCTGTACAGCGGTTTGGAATTGTTGAGATGTATGCAAAGCTCACCCGGGTTACTGCACGGCCTTGTTGTCATAGCCCTCAGCTTCACCACCACCGTCTTACCTCACTTGTTGAGCTGTGCCATACTTAATTATAGACATGGTTAGTTTTAAGCTCACAAGCAGTCCCACCAAACTCAAAAGTTAAGCCTGGCCAGGACAATTGTTGTTATTTATCATCATCCTGGCACTTACAAGCCAAGTCATAGGCCAAGACACCATTGTGCTAGGTTGTGTACGAACGCTGGATAACGAATGGTCCCTGCCCCAGTGAACTGGCGATCTACTGTGTCCACACAGCACTCAGCAGGATGGGGAACCACTTCCTGATTGTGGCCTTTGGCATTTTCAAAGTACAGATAATAATTTCTGCAATCTGTTGCCCCTCACTCAAGTCCCATTTTCATCCAGGAGAAAGGGGACTGAAAAGTTGGGGGTGGGAGCGCGGCTGCAGGATGGACAAAGTGAGACACTGTTAGTGTAAAATATTATATTGTTGTTATTGGGAAAAGTGACCAAGTGTGAATCTCTGCTCTGTCTGACCCTAACCAGCTCTTCTTTGTCTCTTGCTCTCTAGGCTGATGAGAACAGCAGTACGGGGAAGAGAAGCTCTTCAAGCAGGTATGTGGCCGTATTTCTCTCGTCTCTGGCTGGGATGTGAATAGCCTTGGCAATTCTGTCTTTGTGCAGTGCCAGTCTCTGGGGGAGGAGCCATCTACCAGAGATGACAGCCACAGAGCAAGGCATGGGGCAGGAGCCTGTTTAAAGCATGGGAGCCATAGGTCTGTTTCTAGGGCCCTGGCTCCTAGAGTCACACAAAGTTTCTAGTTTTCAGGTCTGTAAAGCAAAGCTTCCCCTGAGTGTAACCAGTGCAGGGCCGTCTGCCTGAGTCTGCAGGCAGTTTCCTACAAAAGTAGTAAGTTGGTGGCCCCATGTCTACTATGAGAGGAGACTAGGCCCTCTCTTGTTCTGGGCAGGGAGGGCTCCCACTGCCATGGCTCTGGGCTGCAAGCCATCCTGATGCTACTCAGGAAGAGAATGGTCACCACCACAGGGCCCTCTGCTAGATGTTCCTTCCTAAAGAACAGTGCAACCCAGCGGCTGGCTCCAGTGTGTGCCAGGGGACCAGGAGGTGCCAGCCACTGTAGCATCTCAGGGACCAGGACAAGGGGAAGCCCCACCTCTGCAGCTCCCGGTACGCACACAATCCTCTGCTCGGGTGGGTGGGGACTAAGTGGTTTCTCCTGTGCAGACAGAAGCAGCGTTAGGCCCCCAGGGCAAGGCTCTTGTGTTGGTGATCCCCTCTGCTCCAAGCAGAGCTGGACTTGAGGCATTGTGGGTGTGACGGGTTGGGATCACAGAAACCCCCTTAGAAGCTGCCACCCGATGTGCCAAGGCTACTCCTGCCTCAGTTTTCCTGCCCAAACAGCTTAGGACCTCAGTACCCTGACAGGTCTGAGCCACGTCCCCCAGCAGCCATGGGCTTGCCTGGAAATAGGCAGAAGTATTCTTGCCTCTGGCACTCAGATGTTCAACTCCCAATGGGGTCAAACCCTGAATAAATTTGTTTTACCCTGTATAAAGCTTATACAGGGAAAACTCATAGATTGTTCACCCTCTATAACAATGATAAAGAGATATGCACAGCTGTTTGCCCCCCCCCCCCCCCCCCAGGTACCAACACATACTCCAGGTTCATTAATAAGTACTTACTTACTTACTTATGCCCGTCACCCCAGTCGGGGTATGGGCCACCAACCACAGATCTCCAGAGTCCTCTATCCTGGGCCATTCTCTCTAGCTGGTTCCAGGTGTAGCCCATTTTTGTGGTGTCAGCCTGAAGGTCGCGTCGCCAGGTGTTTCATGGACGGCCTCTTTTCCGCTTGCCTTGGGGGTTCCACCGCAGTGCCTGTCTGGTGATGTTGGTTGGCTGTTTGCATAGTGTGTGTCCTATCCAGCCCCACCTTCTCCTTCTGATTTCTTCCTCTGCTGGGAGTTGACGGGTCCTCTCAAAGAGGTGGATGTTGCTGATGGTGTCTGGCCAGCGGATCTGAAGAATCCTTCTGAGGCAGCTGTTGATGAAGGTCTGGATCTTCCTGGTGGTTGTTTTGGTTGTCCTCCAGGAATTAATAAGTAAAAAGTGATTTTAATAAAGACAGGAAATAGAATTTAAGTGGTTCCAAGTAGTAAAAGACAGGACAAAGTGAATTACCAAACAAAATAAAATAGAAAATGCAAATCTAACACTAATACAGTAAAAAGCCTCACCCTCAGGGAATTTCTTCTTTCAGGCTAAACTCCATTAGCCTGGGTCCAGCTATCACTCGCACCCCCCCTGCAGTCACAGTCCTCTGTTCCAGTTTTTTTCCAGGTATCCTTGGGGGGTGGAGGGCTGTTCTTTGAGCCAGCTGAAAACAAAATGGCAGCCTCTCTCCTATTGGCTGCTTCCTGTGCAGCCTTCCTATGGCTCCATTAATCCCGTACACGCCAGTATCGGGCAGATGCCCTATCACAATAGCAGTTGCTTCCCCCCATAGTTGCCAGCCCTTGACATTTTTCTCAAGGGACAGTTTTTCAGACATGTAGAAGGGGAGCTGCTCAGTCTCCAGCCACCAGAGGTTGGGTAAATTCTGGTGAATTTTAAGGTATCTGCTTAATGTTGCCAGCCCCAGATATGACTTCACCTTTCCTTCCTTCCTGCCGTCCCAGTTGTTTCATCTCTGGAGCTGCAGCTGAGACATTCAGCCATCAGGGAGTGAGAGTGGGGGAGATGAACCCTGGAATCTCTGCTGTTCAGCTGTAGCAGCGCACAGCCCAGCAGTGCTGCAGCTGCCTCTTGCTTCCCCAAAGTCCTGGGAAACAGGCCAGGGCAGAAAGTCCCTAGAACAGATTTACAAAACCCGAGACAGTCCCATGAGCGTGCAATTTACCCTGGAGTTGACTCATTTCACTGCTGGGTGACCTGGTACTTATCTACCCAGAGAGTCGTCCTTGAAGAGCTGTGGGATCCTGCAGGGTGAATGACAATCTGGAAGTCTATGCTGCCACTAGTGGAGCGGTCAGCCACGAAGCCTTGGCAGTGCGGAAGAATGGCAGGTTTTCTGTCTTAGTTGATCACACACAAACATGCCATAACCAGGCTCCTATTCCACAGTTTAGCTGCACGTGCCAAAGAGCTCTGGGTGAGATGGTGTGAGCCCGGACCAGAAAGTGGCTTTTTCTTTTAATTAACTTTGCTTGGTAATAATCAAACGATTTAGCCGGTCCTGAATGTCCTGTGAGAGGCAGCCTCCTGCCTGTTCCATATTGAAACGCAGACATTCAACCAGCTCCCAAGGAAAAGCCTGAAACATACCACCCAGGGTGAGGAGGCCAAAGCGAAGCATAAGGGCATTAGCCTGTAACCCGAACCCTGGCACCAGGGCTTCAGCCCCGGGCAGTGGGTCTTGGACTTCTGCTTTGGCCCTGGATGGTGGAGCTCGGGCTTTGTCTTTGTCCCCAGGTAGTGGGGCTCAGCTTTGGCATTGCAAGAAGTCTAACACCAGCTGTGGCGACCCCATTAAAACAGGGTCATGACCTACTTTGGGGTTCCGAACCGCTGAACTCATCTACCAGGAAAAAACATCCATGGGAAAAACGAGAGCGAGAGAGAGAAGGAATGTTGGAGTAGGGGAGGAGTGGAAACGGGGCTGCCTGGCACGCGTGGGAGGTGGAGGAGCACAGATCAAAATGCAGAGGATTTCTGTGTCATACGCAAGACAATGGGCAGAGGAAAAAGGGTTCGTGCAGTAGGTGACAAAAGAGGAGAGACATGGCACGCGGGGAATACATCGGCACGGAGGGGGCCATATGGCACATATGGAGGGGGACGTGCTGTGCCGAGGAGGGGACATGGCATGCTTGCAGGTGGGCAAGGCCTTTGAATGGAATGGGGAGAGGTGGGCTGGGGCACATCAGAGTAGAGAGAGGGGCATGGGACTGGTATTAGAAGAAGAAAAATAATGGGGCTTTTCTAGCCTGTGGTAAAGTTTCTAAAAATGCTCAACTAACTTAGGAGCCTAATGAGACTTAGTCCCTTTTGAAAGGTCCCTTAGGGCGTGATTTTTAAAGGTATTTGGCTGCTAACCCCAATTCATGAGTTAGCTGTCCAATAACTTGGAAAATCCGGCCCTTAGGTGCTTTTGAAAATTTTACCCAGCAGCTTTTTCTGAAGGTCTTGGGCTATATTCATGGCTGCAACCTAATTAATTAGCTCTTTGTTGTAATCTTGTAACTGAACTGTTAGATCATAAATCTTTTCTTCCTTTCTTCGGTGAAGAGCAGCCGTCTTGTGTGTGGAATGAAACCATTTCCACTGCAATGATTGCTGAAGTGTAGATCCCTGTTAGCAAATACAGATTTATGTCATGGAATGTCTTTCAACTACCATAGCCTGCACCTGCCTGCCAGAGCCATTGCCACCTGGCCGCAAGATCTCAAAGAACTCTCCACCAGCATCTGTGTCTTGGCAGTTGTCAGCACCTCGGCCTGGAACACTGCTCCATCCATGACCACAGGCAGAAGAGTGCTGGCTGGTAGGAAATGGCGCCAGTTTACTTACAAGAGATGAATTACAAGAGGCAGGAGAAGAATCACAGAAGTTGATGAGTTTGACCCCCAAACCCACATGTCCATTTGCTTCTGGCAAACTTCCCTACGTAGCTCACAATACACAGTGAGAGAACCTCCAGAATTCATAGAGTCCAGCCATGAAGCAAAGCATCATAGGATACCCACCTAGACTGCAATGCGCAAAATCATCACAAAGTCCCTGCTGTGCATACACACCAATCCGTATTGGGGTAGAAACCATTTTATAGAGTGTTCGCAGTTATCATGGACTGCTTAATGAGCACCAGTTAGTGCACAGAAACTCTCTGTTCATTCATTCCCTCTTCCCTCATGTAGATAAGGCGAAAGGTCTGTTGTCAGTGTGGCTTCAGGGGGTGCACAGTAGCACTGCAGTATAACGGATCTCCTCTGGACATGATGCTTTTATCCTGGCACCGCAAGCTCCTTGATATTGGCACCTGAAATCACTCCCTAGTGCCACTGCTTAATCCCTCTTTTAAAGCGTTATATTGGACTTTTGTTTTCAGACGAGCAGTTCTGTTTCTCTACTAATAAACCATCTGCTGAGGTTAAATCCATCAGGTGGAGCACATCCTACCATGGCACAACCAAGCTCTTGTCTCCCAGCTGCTATCGCCTATACTTCATTCTGCCATTATTAAACCAGTATTCACTTCCCACACACCCCAATTACCTATTACTTTGTTGCTCTCACTTGCTGAGGACCTCTGGATGCTTAAAAATAATAAATAATGACAATGTTTACTTCTGAAATATACCACATTGCATAGCCAGATGGCCTTCAGGACTGCTAGGTGGCCTGCACAGCTTCGGAAAACTTCTGGGCATCCGGTAGATCATATGTTAAGCATGTCCCCACTGACGTGTCATTAGCACGAGACTTACATATTGGTAGACTCTGCAGAGTTCAATTTTATTTTTTTATAATTTTGACTAATAATATCGATGTTTATTTTAAACATTTTTTTCCGCTTTGTACTGATTTAAATTTTCTCAGTCTACGAAAGTATGGGGGAAGGGTTCAGACAATTAATAGCAGTAGACATTGAGATTCCAAAAGTTAAAGCTTTATAACCATTAAACACAAATTGCCAACATCACATGTCAAAATAGACAAAGTACGTATCCTTAAATCAAACTCAAATAAAAGGTCTCAAGAAGCTGTTTTTCTTTCTTTGCCTATCTGTAAATTTTGGTGATTATCAATGGAAATATTTTTTTTGTGGGTTTGTGTGTCCAGTGAAGTCATTTACTGCCATTTACTGATAAAAATGGAACCCTTCTGAGCCCCACATCCTGTACATGCAGAAGACATTTAAAGAGGTGCAGAGAAAAAAACAAAATAACACGTGGTAGGCCAGGTACAATGGAAGTAGTAGCGTCTTTGGAAACTAGCCTGGATGAAGCACTGGCGGCAACAGCTTCGTATTGGCCACCAGAAGATGGATGGATACAGTGACCTAGTAATTCTTTCCCTTTTCACGTCTCAAGTCTTGCCAACATCTCGTTCAGTTTCCTTCGTTTCCAATGCAGATATTTTAGCATAGGAATTACTGGGTGTATCACGGTGTAGCAGGTGCCTCTCATGGTGGCACCATTGTGACCTTCAGTTTTTCACTTCCCTTCTGAATGTGCAAAAGTTACACCTGTGTTATTTTGTGCCTGCAATTCCTTGTTGGCATAAACCCTAATCCTAACAAGGCGGGTACCCAATTTGCGCACACAAATAGATACTTAGCTGTCTAAATGCCAGAATTTATTCCCATAAACTTGGGTGAACAATGAATTAGGGTTGAAGCTTCACAGGCATGATCTTTTCACAATCTTTACATTTTTTGCAAAATGTGAGCAAAGTCTTTTTAGCCATTTTATTTTATTTATGTGAAGGTGAAAAACCCTTTACTAATTAAAAAAAAAATCTAGTCATGCTTTTAGATAAGGTGCAAAAATGGCTGAAGTTTGAAATTTGTCTTTGACAGAGTCCTCAGCAAGGCCTTTGTTTTGTTGGCGGTATTTGTTATTGCTTTAATAAAGTTGTGAGCATTTGAAACTGTCCCTTGTTAGTTGTAAGCCATAGTTTAAGCTCTTCACTATTACTTCCAGTATTACTAGACCAGGGGTGGGCAAACTTTTTGGCCCGAGGGCCACATTGGGGTTCAAAATTGTGTGGAGGGCCAGGTAGGGAAGGCTGTGCCTCGCCAAATAGCCTGCCCCCCCCATCTGACTCCCACTCACCTCCCACCCCCTGACTGCCCCCTCAGAGCTCCCAAGACATCCAGCCCCCCCGCTCCTTGTCCGATTGCCCCCTCCAGAGATCCCCCCCCTCCCTAACTTCCCCCCGCAGGACCCTACCCCGTACCTAAGCCCTCCTGCTCCTTGTCCCCTGATTGCCCCCTTCCAGCAACCCCCCACTCTAACTGCCCCCCAGAATCCCCAATCTAAGCCCCCTGCACTTAGTTCCCTGACTGCCCTCTCCCGAGACCCCCCCACCCTAACCACCACCCAAGCCCCCCTGAGCGCCCCTCACCCCCGTTCTTGCTTACTTTGCTCAACCGGGCATGGCCCCACGGCTTGCTGCTCTCATCTGGCTCCTCGCCTGGCCCCGGCAGCTCAGCCCGGCACCCCCGGGCGGGAGCGCGGCGCCCCTCACCGCGCTGCTCGGCCCCTGGGCACGGAGGAGGGGGGCACTGGCACCACTCCCCTGCCGAGAGCTCGCAGGCCGGATAAAATTAAAGTGAAATAAAGAGAAATACGCGCCACTCCAACAACGGTCAATGTGTTTTGAGTGCACCATCTATTGGGGAAACGTGGGCATTGCAGGGAAAGGGGAAAAAAAGGAGGTTTTTACTATAATTTGGACAAGTTCGGCGGGCCGGATTAAAAAGCCTAACGGGCCGTATGTGGCCCGCGGGCCGTAGTTTGCCCATGTCTGTACTAGACACTTCCACTGCTTGCATCCGACGAAGTGGGTATTAGCCCACGAAAGCTTATGCTTCAATGCTTTAGTTAGTCTTTAAGGTGCCATACTAACACGGCTACCTCTCTGATTTTTCACTATTACTGTATATCATAAATTATACAGGCAGATTAGGGTTGCCAGAGCAACCTTATCTTTTTAGAGTTTCTGAATTTGGTGTGCTTGATCTCACAACCTTCTTGTAGCTGTGCTCCTCTATAGTCATTTATTCATCGCATTTAATTGATTTTATACAATTTAAAAGTCTTGCCTTCTCTGCTGTTTCAGTCTGAAGTGTCTAGCGCTTACTGCCTTTGAAATAGCTGCAGTTCACTCTGCAGCTGTTTTAAACTGAGAATAAGTAACGTTAGCCGGAAAACCCCAAACCCTTCCTAACCTCTTCACTGGCCTGTGATCCCCACATATCAGTGCACGTTCATTAATGTGACAGTTTGAGAATTGACAATAGTGGTTTAAGGGCATGGAAAAAACTTGGTTATGTAGGGTGACTGGAAAAAAGAGGATTGTTCTCCTTAGAGAGGATACAAATGAGAAGGGGGATAACAATGTAATGAATGATCTTGAGAAGGTAGATCAAAAACTTCTATTTTCCCTGTCTTAGAATGCAAGGAAAAGCAGATATTTAATGAAATTAAAAGGTAGCAAATTCAAAATCAATAAAAGGAAATACTTTTTTACTTAGAGCCCTATTAGCAGTTAGAACTCATTGCCACATGATACTGTTGAGGGCAAGAGATAGCGGGATTCAAAAAGAGATTAGAGATTTATATGGATATTGAGAACATCCAGAGCTGCAACAATGAATATTAAAAGAATAAACAAGTGTTTGGGAAGAGTTGTAAATCTTTCTATTTCAGGGCAAAAGCCAGGCCTCTCTTCAGGTTAAGAGGAAGAATTCCCAAGGGCAAGTTATCCCACAACTGCCTGCTACAGCATTTCATGCACAGGCCTCTGAAATATCTGGTACTGGACTAAATACACCACTGGTCTGATCCAGTCCGTATATTCTCTATTTACCTATGATAAGAATCCTCTTGAGGGGGTGGGAATTGTTCAGAAATGCACGGTTTTCCCTGGTTAAGTGTTGGGGACCTCAGTAATACTGTGGCAAAGCTCATTACTTCCAAAGAAGAAATGTTAGCTTTCAAATGGTGGGCTTTGGATCTCAGAACACAGAACAAAAACAAATAAACAATTATGTCTGACAAGCCACTTAGCTCTTGTTCTTCCTTGTGTCACGAGGGTCCCATGGAGCCCCATGCAAGATGCAGTTTGTATAATGTTTGTTATTCCATGGTGTGTGCTGAGGGAGGAGGGATAATTCCTCAGTTGGCTGTTTGTTTTAAAGAATTGTTCGAGTTGTTTTCATCTTTAACTGTACTTTTAAAGTATGGGAGGCACTGGGTGAGTAGATCAGCCCTGACCTAGGAACTGGATCTGCCTGAGAGGGAATGGAGCTGGATGGACGCCTGGGCCTAGCTATGACATGGCTGTCACTACAACCCAATTTTCCAGCACAATTAGATGTTATGCAGAAGTGACTTAATCGCTTTCCCTTAACTGAGCTAAAACCCTGGACCTAAGTGTGAGGACACAGCTGGCTCCATATTACAATGTTTAACTCTGCTGTAACCAAGGTCCCTAAAGCACTTATTGCTTTAGTGAACGGGGGGGGGGGGGGGGGGGGTGCAGAAGGGCCCCTGGCGGGTGTCTCAGATGCTTCCTTTCCTTTCTTCTTCGAGTGATTGCTCATATGCATTCCAGTTAGGTGTGCACGCACTGCGGGCACAGTTGTCGGAAGATTTTTTTCCCCCAGCAACAAGCTGGGTTGAGCAGGGAGCCCCCTGGAGTGGCGCCTCTATGGCGCTGCATAAGTACCCCTGCGACCCAGCCCCACCCTCAGTTCCTTCTTACCGCCCATGTAGGTTGTTGGAACTTTGGAGCTCTGCTCTCAGCGATCTCCATTTCTCCGTTTCTCCTAGCATTTACTGTAGATTAGTTGTTAATTGTTTTCTTTTGTAGTTAATTGTTGTACTTAGTAGTTGTTAAGGGCAGGGAGGTCTCCTCCCTTCCCGCCTGGGGCTTTATGCCTCCAAAGACTTCGGGATTCAAACCCTGTGAGAAGTGTGGGAAGCCTATGCCAGTTGCTGACCCACACACAGACTGCCTTAAGTGCCTCGGGGAGTCTCACCTGGTCGAGAAGTGCAGGATTTGTAAAACTTTCAAACCTTGTACCAGGAAAGACAGAGAGTCTCGCCTCCGGCAACTCCTCATGGAGGCAGCTCTTGCTTCGGTACTGGAGCCGGGTGAGGCACCGGGGCCCGCTCAAAAGGCGGCGCCTGCCAGACTCTCGGCACCAGCACCTAGACCGAAGCCTCGGCACCGGTCACGCTCCCCGGCCCGCAAGGAAAGGTCCAAAGCGGCCGGTGCAGCAGTGATGACTCAGCCCACGGAACAGCATCCCGTGAGGGAGCGTTCAGGGCAACCGCCGGCACCGCCACCGTTGACTCCGGCGCCGAGCCAGGCCCCGTTGAGTCCGGTGCGCGTGAGCTCACCGCTCAGAGTGCCGGCGCAACAGCAGCTCCTGCCCTCCACTCCGGAGACCTTTGCTGCTGCGAGGGAGATGATCTCACTGACAGCCTCCCCGGTGACCCAGAGACCGGTACAATCACGAGCGAAGCCGCCCATGATTGTGCCTGCAGTTCCCGCACAACTCTTGGAGTCCCGGAACCGGTCGAGCTCCGGTAGCCGATCGCACTCCCGGCGCCGATCTACATCCCGCCGCCAGTCGCAGTCTCGGCACCGGTTAGCCTCGAGACCAACGTCTAGGTCTCGTCGCTCTCGCTCCCGGCATCACCGGTCAGAGTCTCGGCGCCGATCGGAGTCCCGGTGCCGTTCACTACATAGGCGCCGGTCGTACTCTCGGCGCCGATCGGACTCCTGGCACCGCCCTCTCAGTCGGCACCACTCGCCATCCCGGCACCGGATACCATCCTGGCACCACTCCGAGCCGGCACCGGTCTCCATCCCGGCATGGGATAGCATCCCAGCCCCGCTCTCCGAGCTGGCACCGGTCACCATCCCAGCACCGGACACTGTCCCGGCACTGGACACCGTCCCGGCACCGGTCACCATCGCGGAGGCGGTCTCCCTGCCGACGGTCATCACCCCGGCACCGGTCTCCGAGCCGGCACCGTGCTCCATCCCAGCAATGATCTCCAGCTCCGTACCGCTCGAGGAGCCGGCACCACTCCCCCTCGGGACGTAGAGAGCCTGCCCGGTCCTGATCCCGGCACAGTTCTCCGTCCGTCGCACAGCGGTTTGTGAGCTCGGTGGCCCCTTGGCTCTCCTCATCAGCCTCGGCCTCACCGTGCTCGATACAGGCGCAGCCGGTCGCAGCACCGTCGAGCTGGCCCACCTGGGCACCATACCAACAGGCCCAGGGAGCTCAGTTTGCGGTGGCCACATCGGAGCCCGGGGTCCGACAGGCGCCGTTCAGGGGAACAGACGAGGTAGTTGCGGGTCCGTCCTGGGCTACACTTCCCCACCAGGACGTGCACCCATGCCCGACGGAGCCAGAACCTTACTCCTCCTCGTCTCCGGATGAGGCGGTGGCGGGCACGTCATCCTCAAGTCTGTCCCCTGTGGACCTGTCCGCCCACCAGGCCCTGTTGAAAGCAGTGGACAAGAGTATGAACCTCCTGCTGGAGGAAGTTGTTGCTTTCGACGATCCGGTCGTGAGCATCCTATCAAAGGGCGGACCAGCCAGGGTGGCCTTGCCCTTTATCAATACGATCAAAAGATCTATGGACACCATATGGCAGACTCCGGCCTCCATCCCACCGACAGCGAAAGGGGTGGAGAGGAGGTACTTTGTTCCTGCCAAGGAATACGAGTACCTGTATGTCCACCCTCCTCCTTCCTCCCTAGTGGTGGACTCCGTGAACAATAAGGAGCGCAACGGGCAGCAGGCCCCAGGCCCCAAGGCAAAGGAGGCCAAAAAGCTGGACCTTTTGGGGAGGAAGGTGTACTCTGCGGGTGGGCTGCAGCTCAGGGTGGCCAACCAGCAGGCCCTCCTGAGCAGACATTTCTACGACACTGTGGACTCACTGGGCAAGTTCGAGGGTACTGTTCCCCCGGAGGCCAAGCAGGAGTTTAAGGCCTTTGTCCAACAGGGCAAGGACATGGCCAGAATCTCCCTGCAGGCGGCCCTAGACTCAGCCGACTCCGCGGCCAGAACGGTGCGTGGCTGCAATCCTCGAACCTTCCAACCGAGATGCAGCAAACTATACAGGACCTTCCCTTTGAAGGTGTGGGACTCTTCTCCGAGACCACAGAATCACGTCTGCAGACTTTCAAGGACAAAAGAGTGACCCTCAAAACTCTGGGGATGCACACACCAATGACCCAGAGACGGCCCTTCCATCCCCCAAGGAGGTGCTTTTATCCCCCTCCTCGCCCATCCCAGGACTCCTTCCAACGGAGGGGGCGTGGCAACTGCCGTCGCTCCGCGCCACGGCAGGGGGGCAAACAGCAGCCCCCTAAAATATCTCAGGGGCCTAAGCCCAACTTTTGAAGGTGCGCCCGGGGGCAGAGCACCAGTCACGCACCTGGATCCTCCCTTCCGCGATTCTGTCCCACTTCCTCCGTGCCTGGTCAGACATTACATCCGCACGGTGGAGCTGGGATATTCGCTCCAGCTTTCCTCTACCCCTCCCTCGCACCCTCTCTCCCCGTCCCTCTTCAGGGACCCCTCTCACGAGCAACTCCTCGTTCAGGAGGTGAGGTCGCTCCTCTCACTGGGAGTCATGGAGCCCGTCCCAGAGGAGTTCAGGGGGAAAGGGTTCTACTCCTGCTACTTCCTTATTCCCAAGGCGAAAGGGGGCCTCCGGCCCATCCTAGACCTACGCGGACTCAACGGCCACATGGCCAAATTCAAGTTCTGCATGGTCTCCTTGGGCACTATCATTCCCTCTCTGGATCCAGGAGACTGGTTCGCTGCCCTCGATATGAAGGACGCTTATTTTCATATCAGTATAAAGCCCTCCCACAGACGTTACCTCCATTTCCTTGTGGCAGGGGAACATTACCAATTTGCTGTCCTACCCTTCGGCCTATCCACCGCACCCAGGGTCTTTACCAAGTGCATGGCGGTGGTAGCAGCGTTCTTATGCCGCCGCGGGGTACATCTCTACCCGTACCTGGACGACTGGCTGATACGGGGCACCTCCAGGGACCAAGTGCGCACTCATGTACAGCTGGTCATAAGCACATTCGACCGCTTGGGGATCCTCCTCAACGAGGGGAAGTCCACCCTGGAACCGACTCAGAGGATCGAGTTCATAGGGGCCCTCCTGGACTCTACCGTAGCAAGGGCATCCCTCCCACAGCCTCGCTTTCTGGCCATTCAATCAGCGATCCATGGCTTGCGATCCTTCCCTATGGCAACGGCTCGGGTGTTCCTCAGCCTACTGGGTCACATGGTGGCATGCACGCATGTCACCCAGTACGCCAGGTTGTGGCTGCGCCCGCTCCAGTCTTGGCTGGCGTCGGTCTACAGGCCGAACGTGGACAGCATCAACGCCCTTCTCACCATCCCAAGAGCTACCCTCTCTGCTCTGGCCTGGTGGGAAAATCAGGACACTGTCTGCCAGGGCGTTCCCTTCCTCCCACCCAGCCCCTCCATGTCCCTAGTAACGGACGCCTCGTCTCTGGGTTGGGGAGCCTACCTCGGAGAGCTCAGAACTCAGGGCCGCTGGTCGGAGGCCGATCTCCGTCTCCACATCAACGTCAGGGAGCTGAGAGCCATTCGACTAGCGTGCCAGGCTTTCCGGAGCACGCTAGCAAGTCACTGTGTAGCGGTGCTAACGGATAACACCACAGCCTAGTTTTATATCAACAAACAGGGCGGAGTGCGCTCGAACCCCCTTTGCCAGGAAGCAGTTCTCCTTTGGGAGTTTTGTATAGCCCACTCCATTCACCTGGTGGCCTCTTTCCTCCCGGGAGCTCAGAACACGCTAGCGGACCACCTCAGCAGATCATTCCTGTTGCACGAGTGGTCCCTCCGGCCAGACGTCATCCGGCTGATCTTCCTACGGTGGGGGTTTCCCCAGATCGACCTCTTTGTCACTCGGCAGAACAGGAAGTGCCTCCAGTTCTGCTCTTTCCGCGGCAGCTCCCGGGGCTCTCTAACAGATAAGAACATAAGAACGGCCATACTGGGTCAGACCAAAGGTCCATCTAGCCCAGCATCCTGTCTACCGACAGTGGCCAATGCCAGGTGCCCCAGAGTGAGTGAACCTAACAGGTATGATCGAGCGATCTCTCTCCTGCCATCCATCACCCCCCTCTGACAGACAGAGGCTAGGGACACCATTCATTACCCATCCCGGCTAATAGCCATTTATGGACTTAGCCTCCATGAATTTATCCAGCTCTCTTTTAAACCCTGTTATAGTCCTAGCCTTCACAGCCTCCTCAGGTAAGGAGTTCCACAGGTTGACTGTGCGCTGTGTGAAGAAGAACTTCCTTTTATTTGTTTTAAACCTGCTGCACGCCAATTTCATTGAATGGCCCCTAGTTCTTCTATTTTGGGAACAAGTAAATAACTTTTCCTTATTCACTTCCTCCACTCCACTCATAATTTTATATACCTCTATCATATCCCCCCTTAGTCTCCTCTTTTCCAAGCTAAAATGTCCTAGCCTCCTTAATCTCTCTTCATATGGGACCCGTTCCAAACCCCTAATCATTTTAGTTGCCCTTCTCTGAACCTTTTCTAGTGCCAGTATATCCTTTTTGAGATGAGGAGACCACATTTGTACGCAGTATTCAAGATGTGGGCGCATCATGGATTTGTATAAGGGCAATAAGATATTCTCCGACTTATTCTCTATCCCTTTTTTAATGATTCCTAACATCCTGTTTGCTTTTTTGACTGCCGCTGCACACTGCGTGGATGCCTTCAGAGAACTATCCACAATGACTCCCAGGTCTTTTTCCTGATTGGTTGTAGCTAAATTAGCCCCCATCATATTGTATGTATAGTTGGGGTTATTTTTTCCAATGTGCATTACTTTACATTTATCCACATTAAATTTCATTTGCCATTTTGTTGCCCAATCACTTAGTTTAGTGAGATCTTTTTGAAGTTCTTCACAGTCTGCTTTGGTCCTTACTACTTTGAGCAGTTTAGTATCATCTGCAAACTTTGCCACATCACTGTTTACCCCTTCCTCCAAATCATTTATAAATAAGTTGAATAGGATCGGCCCCAGGACTGACCCTTGGGGAACACCACTAGTTACCCCTCTCCATTCTGAAAAAGTTCCATTTATCCCTACCCTTTGTTCCCTGTCTTTTAACCAGTTTTCAATCCATGAGAGGATCTTCCCTCTTATCCCATGGCAGCTTAATTTACGCAAGAGCCTTTGGTGAGGGACCTTGTCAAAGGCTTTCTGGAAATCTAAGTACACTATGTCCACCGGATCCCCCTTGTCCACATGTTTGCTGACCCCTTCAAAGAACTCTAATAGATTAGTAAGACACGATTTCCCTTTGCAGAAACCATGTTGACTTTTGCCCAACAATTTATGCTCTTCTATGTGTCTGACAATTTTATTCTTTACTATTGTTTCAACTAATTTTCCCGGTACGGACGTTAGACTGACTGGTCTGTAATTGCCAGGATCACCTCTAGAGCCCTTTTTAAATATTGGCGTTACATTAGCTATCTTCCAGTCACTGGGCACAGTAGCCGATTTAAAGGATAGGTTACAAACCCTCGTTAATAGTGCCGCAATTTCACATTTGAGTTCTTTCAGAACTCTTGGGTGAATGCCATCTGGTCCCGGTGACTTGTTACAGTTAAGTTTATCAATGAGTTCCAGAACCTCCTCTACTGATACTTCAATTTGTGACAATACCTCAGATTTGTCACCTACAAAAGACAGCTCAGGTTTAGGAATCTCCCTAACGTCCTCAGCCGTGAAGACTGAAGCAAAGAATTCATTTAGTTTCTCTGCAATGACTCTGTCATCTTTAAGTGCTCCTTTTGTATCTCTGTCATCCAGGGGCCCCACTGGTTGTTTAGCAGGCTTCCTGCTTCTGACATATTTAAAAAACATTTTGTTATTACCTTTTGAGTTTTTGGCTAGCTGCTCTTCAAACTCCATTTTAGCTTTTCTTATTACATTCTTACACTTTATTTGGCAGTGCTTATGCTCCTTTCTATTTACCTCACTAGGATTAGACTTCCACTTTTTAAAAGATGCCTTTTTCTCTCTCACTGCTTCTTTTACTTGGCTGTTAAGCCACGGTGACTCTTTTTTAGTTTTCTGGCGTTGTTTTTTAATTTGGGGTATACATTTGAGTTGGGCCTTTATTATGGTATCTTTGAAGAGAGTCCATGCAGATTGCAGGGATTTCACTTTAATCACTTTACCTTTTAATTTCCGTTTAACTAACCCCCTCATTCTTTCATAGTTCCCCTTTTTGGAATTAAATGCCCCAGTGTTGGGCTTCTGAGGTGTTATTCCCACCATAGGAATGTTAAATGTTATTATATTATGGTCACTATTTCCCAGCGGTCCTTTTATAGTTACCTCTTGAACCAGATCCTGCGCTCCACTCAGGACTAAATCCAGAGTTGCCTCTCCCCTTGTGGGTTCCTGTACCAGCTGCTCCAAGAAGCAGTCATTTAAAATATCAAGAAATTTCATCTCTGCATTTCGTCCCGAGGTGACATGTACCCAGTCAATGTTGGGATAATTGAAGTCTCCCACTATTATTGGGTTCTTTATTTTGACAGCCTCTCTAATCTCCCTTAGCATTTCATCATCCCTATCACTGTCCTGATCAGGTGCTCGATAATAGAGCCCTATTGTTATGTTCTTATTAGAGCATGAAATTACTATCCATAGTGATTCTATGGAACATGTGGATTCATTTAAGATTTTTACTTCATTTGATTCTACACTATCTTTTACATAAAGTGCCACTCCCCCGCCCCCACGACCTATTCTGTCCTTCCGATATATTTTATACCCTGGAATGATTGTGTCCCATTGATTGTCCTCGGTCCACCATGTTTCTGTGATACCTATTATGTCAATATCCTCCTCTAACACGAGGCACTCTAGATCACCCATCTTATTATTTAGACTTCTGGCATTTGTGTACAAGCACTTTAAAATGCCTTTCTCCTTCCCTGGATGGGCCACCTGCTCTACGCGTTCCCTCCGATCCCGCTCCTTCACAAGGTGATCCTTTAGATCAAACGGGACAAGGCACATGTGATCCTCGTAGCCACGGCCTGGCCCAGACAATGCTGGTATGCATCCCTCCTCCAGCTGTCCAGGGCCCCTCCCATCAGCCTACCGCTGTGGCCAGACCTGATCTCTCAGGATCACGGTCGCCTACTCCACCCGGACCTGCAGTCCCTGCACCTCACAGCGTGGCTACTGCATGGCTAAGGGCCCCGGAGCTCTTGTGCTCTGCCGCGGTGCAAGGTGTTCTTCTGGGAAGCAGAAAACAATCAACCAGAAGCACCTATACCGCAAAGTGGACCCACTTCTCTGCTTGGTGCATGCAGCGTGACACCATCCCCAGGGAAGCTTCCATCCCAGTCATCCTGGACTACCTGCTGGATCTTTCCACCTCTACCATTCGGGTCCACCTGGCGGCCATCTCGGCGTTCCACCCTGGCTCAGCAGACCACTCAGTCTTCTCAGACCCCACGGTCTATCGATTTCTTAAAGGGCTGGACAAACTTTACCCGCAGGTCAAGCATCCCGTCCCACCCTGGGACTTCAACCTTGTGCTTTCCCGCCTCACCATGCCCCCCTTTGAGCCCCTCGCCACGTGCTCCTTGCTATACCTTTCCTGGAAGGTAGCCTTCCTCGTAGCTATCACCTCGGCACGCAGGGTGTCCGAGGTCAGGGCGCTGACCTTAGCCACCGTACACGGTTTTCCATAAGGACAAGGTGCAGCTACGCCCCCATCCAGCCTTCCTTCCCAAGGTGGTCTCTCCCTTCCATGTTAACCAGGACATTTTCCTGCCGGTCTTCTACCCGAAGCCCCACACCTCTGGAAGGGAGCAACATTTACACACGCTCTACCTCAGAAGAGCTCTCGCTTTTTATTTAGACCGCACAAAGCCCTTTCGAAAAACAACACAGCTCTTTGTTGCGGTGGCAGATCGGATGAAAGGCCAACCGGTCTCCACCCAAAGACTCTCCTCCTGGATAACCTCGTACATTCGCACCTGTTACGAACTCGTGGGCAGGCCCACCGAGCAGATAACAGCTCACTCCACAAGAGCGCAGGCGTCTTCTGTGGCCTTCCGGGAGAGGGTTCGTATC
This sequence comes from Sternotherus odoratus, assembly GCA_032164245.1. Lineage (NCBI taxonomy): Eukaryota > Metazoa > Chordata > Testudines > Kinosternidae > Sternotherus > Sternotherus odoratus. The sequence continues at coordinate 466,432 of JAVMKO010000016.1, read as the reverse complement.
ATGGACATCTGCAGGGCAGCTACCTGGTCCTCCGTCCACACCTTCGCCGCCCACTACGCCATAGTCCAGCAGGCCAGGGACGATGCGGCGTTTGGTTCAGCGGTCCTACGCTCAGCGATGGGTCAATCAGACCCCGCCTCCTAGGTATTGCTTGTAGTCACCTAACTGGAATGCATATGAGCAATCACTCGAAGAAGAAAACGAGGTTACTTACCTGTAACTGTTGTTCTTTGAGATGTGTTGCTCATATCCATTCCAAACAGCCCTCCTTCCCCACTGTCGAATTAGCCAGCAAGAAGGAACTGAGGGTGGGGCTGGGTCGCAGGGGTACTTATACAGCGCCATGGAGGCGCCACTCCAGGGGGCTCCCTACCAACCCAGCCTGTTGCTGGGGGAAAAATCTTCCGACAACTGTGCCCGCGGCGTGTGCACACCTAACTGGAATGGATGTGAGCAACACATCTTGAAGAACAACAGTTACAGGTAAGTAACCTCATTTTTTTTGGTAGATGATGCTGAGCAGGAGGCTGCTGGAGTGGAACTCTGCTGAGTTGGAGCTTCCCTCTTGGGGACATGGGCATGTTATGTGGTGTCTACACTAAAATTGCAGCCATGTTGAGGGGCTGCAGTTGCAACGTGGTTGGGTCCCAGCAGGGCTGGAATGTGTTACGGTTTTACCTGGGTAGCCCTGACCAAACCCTGGTGACAGAACCATGCCGCAACCCTGATCCCATTCAAGCAAGACCTCGAGCCCTGCCAGAATGCAGGTGGCCACTTTGCAGCTGGGTTCCTGAGTAGCTTGAGCTGCAGTTTAGAGAGGATGTGGCTTTAATGGCTGTAGGTGGAGAGGATGAGGAAGCAGTAACTCTTCCTCTGGCTCTCTCCTGGTCAGCCTCAGCAGCAGCTCCCTCTCCTGCCCCCTGGCAGCCATCCCCTGCTCCCATTTAGGAGCCTGCCGCGAAGGTCCATACATCGTAGATAGGGGGTCCAAGTGCTGCCAGGGAACTTCCTCTTGGTCCCTGTGGGAAAACCTCACCGCACCTCTGCTGCCGTCATGAGTGGCAGCGCTATACTGCTGACTCCCCTTCCTCTTCCATGCACTTCTGGCTTCTCTGTCAGGGATCTGCCATCAAGCCGTGATGTCCCCTGCTGGAAAAAATGCATAAAGAGGTATGAAAACCCAAATGACAATTTTATTTACGAGGAGCCTCTCAAACTGTGTATGCCAACCTCCTGAACCCCCAACTTGGGACAGGATCCCCCAGCCCGAGGGGAGGAGAGGGGGTGGGAATTCTGTGTGGTGAGCTGTTCAAAGAAACAGAACTGCAGGTCAGTAATTTTCTCCTCTAGAAAGAAGCTATATGCAAAGGGTTCCCAGTCCTGCATGCATCTGATAAAGTGGGTATTAGCCCACGAAAGCTTATGCTTCAATACTTTAGTTAGTCTTTAAGGTGCCACAGGACTCTTTGTCACTTCTGCAGTTCCAGACTAAAACGGCTATCTCTCTGATTCTTGACAGTCTTGGAGAGTAAAACATCTCAAGATTCGTTTCACATCCGAACCCGAGGAAGGTATTGCTAGTTAGGCAAGAAATTACAGAAGTTCTTCTGTCATAATGAAACGTGGTGCAGTCTTACAAAGTCCCACAAGCCATGCCCCCAAAACACCAACCAACTTAAGAGGAGGAGGAAAAGATTGGGTCTCCCCAGGTGAAATACTGGTACTGAAGCTAAAGGAACGGCAAACAGTGAGTCTTTCCTTGAGGCTAAAACAAAGTAATAATGCCAAAAATGTGTATACAGGAGAAATGATGCCAACTCATGGAGACATCCAGTGTCCAGTGGTGTGATCAGCATGTGATCTTAGGCAGCAGACCATCTTGCCAAATGTCAGTGCTTCAGAGGGTTACAAACTCCATATGAGTTAGAAGAATTTGAGCCTGTCTCACACTAAGACGCTCACATCCAATGGTAATAACATTGTGAAGGAATAAGTTAGTCTCTAAGGTGCCACAAGTATTCCTCATTTTAACTGTGAAGGAAGAATTCCAAGTCAATAATTTTTCCTTGGATTGTGTAATTCCACTCTAAAGTCTGACCATTGTGGGGGTTGTTACCATATTGGTGTATTCTCTACTGCTTTATATAGTTTAACTGTAAATGTCACCAACGAAGGGGTTTCCAGCAAGTTATTTGCACCAGTCCTCAGACCAACAGCTCTTGCTATCATGCAGTTTTATTTACTATTCTGTCCACATTTCCCTTGGCTTATTTTCGTTCCACTCATCCTGCAGTTCTCATCTCTTGGGTCAGCATAGTATCTGTCTAATCTAATCGTTTTTAAGCATTTATACCGTGTTTGTCGCTGTAGTGTTGAGTACCCACAAATATTTGTGGGCAATTATCATGTCGTCCCCCCGGTCGTCAAGCAATGTAGACTTGAGTTTTTCATTTTTTCCTTATATGTAAATCTGTAATCATCTCTGTGTTTAAAAATGTTAAGATGTTGGCAACCATTTTATTATAGACTTAAATTTAATTTTTAACCTCAGTTGTTTGCAAGAATTAATTTTTTTCCCTGACAGTTACATTCTTTCCCATTTGGCAAACACTGAGTTTTTACTATTTCTTACGATGGGTAAGCCAATAAGTATTTTGTTAGACTTTCTTCTGTGAACCATCCTTAAGGTGTCCTTAATAAGAACAGCATCGTTCTTGGTATTAATTTTGTTAATACCATATGAATTTTTGTTCTGTTTTGAATTTTAACTTTTGTTTGCTAGAATTCGGTCAACCTGATAAAGTTCTATCCTTTACCTGCTTTAAAAAGAACTGAAACAATGCAGCTTCGCTGGAGCATAGGCACACAATTAAAATTTAGCTTGGCAAGGAGATTTTTCAGCGGGTATAACAACTGAAGTCCAGTTTGGAGTCTCTGTTTCTTAATTTCATATAATGATCCCATTCTTGTACTGCCATTGGTTTATATACATAGTCAGTTAATTTATAGCATTTATTTCACTAATCAAAGTTTAGGATGTGAAGGCTCTAACAGGCAGCGTTATGTGACCAGGCCCCCTAGCGAGTCATGAGTGTGGTGGAGTGAACTATATTTGGCTCTTCTTTGAGATGTTGCTGTTGTGTATTTCAGGAATCCAAAGCCCCAGTGAATATTACACCATGTATAATTGTGTCCACTTCCTGCCTATGGTGTTGCGTAACATTGCTCTGGGCTCTCCACCAGCTGTTGTATTCTGCTCCGGAGTTGGCAGCATCTCAGTGGTGGGTGAAATGGTTCTGTACGCTGTGTAATTTCTACAATATCATAATACTTTGCATTTATTTAGCACCTATCATCCAGGGAACCCTAAATCTTGGTCTTTGTGCCTGCATAACAGTGCCAGGCTTCTGCTTTTCAGCCCGTTTTGGGGACTGCAGAAGAGCTGGAAGTGTTCTGCTTTAGAGGCAAGAGCAAGGAGTGCTGCTGTGAGCTCATTCTTCCTTCAGAGAACCAGTGTGCCAATTTTCTTCGCATTTCTTTCTTCTTCCCTTGAGAGCACAAGTCACTTGCCAAAATCATTCCATGCGCTTGCATGTGGCCCAGCAACTAGTTGGTGTGATGCCTTTGGCCTCGTCTGTGGTAGTGGGGACGAAGGAGTTTGTTTCGTCATCCACTGAGCCGCAGTCTTGTCAGCGTGTGCCTGTTTGTAGAGTGCCAGGAGGGATGTGGCTAATCAAACCGACCTTGAATTGGGGACAAGTAGGCGAGGTTGATTTAAACCAAAGCACAGGATGTTGTAAATATCCCTCCGTGCCTGGATCTACAAAAGGAACGGCAGAGAAACCGCACCTCCCTGAACATGCCGACCTAGAGAGTGTGGGACCTTCTTTAAATAGAACACACAGTGGTCATGTCTGCCATCCAGCATGCGGACCAGGCATTGCCTTTCACCCCCAAATCATTGACTAACGGTGGGGGGAAAAAATCCTGCCGCAAAGTGCGAATGCGGAGTGAAAATGGGAGTCACTTGTTCTGCATACGCAGGCTTCTTGCTCCAGCACTGATAAGTGCTGATGATGTCAGTCTCAGGCATGCTGGGATATCTCATCCCCAACAAGAATTCAGCAGTTGTGGTTCAGCAACATGACTCAATTCGTGTCTCTCTCAGTGCCTCCCGCCATGGGATTGGAGGTGCTATTACAATACAAATTAATTGCAGTTGCTGGGTTTTAAGCTGGAAAGAGTACACTCGAGTGGACAAACGACCCATTACTAATTGAGCCATTAATCATTAACTTGTCTGACCAGATCCCTATGACTGGTGTCGGAATATGGCTTTTATCTGCTAGTGTAGTTGAAACAAAACTGTTTTAAAATTCTTACAGAACGCATGATAGAGACCTGGTTGAGCATGGTATCCATCACGCTTCTAGAACAATGTTGAAAATGGCTGGATCTTTCCAAGTACATTAGCTACTAAGTCACTCAACACCAGAGAAGACCTAGTGTAGTTGGGGTCATCTTCCTTGTGTAGGTAGACATGAAATGAAAAAGCTAAACTACTTTAGAATTATTTTACGGCTATACCACCCTGAACACGCCCGATCCCATCTGATCTCGGAAGCTAAGCAGGGTCGGGCCTGGCTAGTACCTGGATGGGAGACCTCCTGGGAATACTAGGTGCTGTAGGCTTAATACCTGGCAGTAGGTATAAAATGCCTCCAACGACAGGTGGAATGACGCATCGGTTGGAGTATCCCCCGGTCGTATCATTGGTTCTAAGCGGACCCTGCCATAGTGCGGGAATAACGCTAAGAAAAACACTTTAGAATTATTTTGCTCAGCTGTCTCTAATGACGTGATGGACAAGTAGAAGTGTAGAGAACAGCTGGAAAATTCTTTTAACCTTTGAAGTTAAGACATTAAAATATTCTAAACAATAATCCTACCTTCACTTAGTGTCATGGGAAGAGCTACACTTTATAAATGGACTTTTTCAGTGCAGCTGTGTCAGAATAAAATACTAGGTCACCTGATAAAATTCCATCTTCATTACTCTCTTGATTTCCCACACCCACCCATTCTCTCTTATTTCCACAGCTGCAATGGGTTTTTATCACTTATGGAGAAGGCCAGCTTTGAGTTGTGTAACTTCTTAAGAATTTGAGAAATAATAAAGATGCATGTATATGTATCTTATGCTGAGACCAAGTTAGTGTGAGTTCCGGGTCTCCACTTTTTCAAAGCACCAAAATCCTGTACACTTTTATTTTCTGGGGACATATGAAGCTAGTTTTCATCTAAGAGCCTGCCGGGAGAAGTGCAGTGCAGCTCTTCTGGACATTGATAATTGTAGGGAAGATAGAGTGATCAGAAATCTGGCAGTGGCAATACCAGTCTCTACTGAATTTCTCCTCCATGGCATGATGACTTTTCTGTCTCTTGTTTTAACACACACTGTTCAGGCCAATGTTTGGAATATGTTTGTAGCAAAACCTGTTTCCAGAGTATGTGCATCTGATTTTTTCTTCATTGTCTCTTGTCAAAGATTCCCTTCTCATATCTTCATTGCAGTTACGGCATTTCCTCCTCATTGATCATTAGCTCGTCAAAACTATTTTGCTGACGTATTTAACACTTGGAGCATATTTGTAAGGCATGGTCCTCCAAATGAGGGTGTGGGAGTGCTACTGAGGCCCGGCCACCGGAGAGTTACATGCGTGTCCTAGTTAATTTTAGGTTATTTTAATTAATATATTAATGATAAGGATCTTTATTAAATTTCTGTATAACAAAGAGCTAGCACACCAGCATTGTAACATGTTTATAAGATCATACACAAAACCAGCACTGACATTGCAAATAACACACACAAACAACAATGGTAAAATCTAAGGATTGGGTTTCTAGCAGAGTCCTGACAAGATCGGTTCTTGGCACTACACTATTTAACATTTTTATTAATGACCTGGAAGAAAATATAAAATCATCACTGATAGTTTGTAGATGACACAAAAATTGGAAGAGTTGTAAGTAATGAATAGGACAGATCACTGACTCTGGGTGGTCTGAATTGCTAGGTAAACTTGGACGCAAGCAGTATGGCTAAATGTAATTGTTTACATCTAGGAACATAGAATGTAGGCCATACTTATAGGATGGGAATTCTATTCTGGGAAGCAGTGACTGAAAAATCAGACTTTGGACGTCATGGTGGATAATCAACTGAGCGTGAGCCCAAATTGCAGCGCTGTGGCCAAACAAGCTAATGCGATCAATCCCTGGATGCATAAATGGGAATCTCGGATAGGAGGGGAGGGTTTATTTTCCCTCTGTCTTTGGCACTGGTGCAATAGCTGCTGGAATCCTCTGTCCTGTTCTGGTGTCCACAATTACAGAAGGATGGGGATCAATTGGAGAGTGTTCGGAGAAGAGCCATGAGAATGATAAAAGGAATGGAAAACATGACTCATGGAGCTCAGTCTCTTTAGCTTAACGAGAAGGTTAAGGGATGATTTATAGACTAGAGTACCTACCTAGGGAACAAATATTTGATAATGAGCTCTTCAATCTAGCAGACAAAAGTACAGGACTTAAAAATGTCCATTCTGGGTCGGACCAATAGGCCGTTTACCCGTCTTCTGACAATGGCTAATGCTCGATGCTTCAGAGGGAATGAACAGAGCAGGGCAATCAGTGAGTGACCCATCCCCTGTTGTCTGCTCCCAGCTTCTGCAGTCAGACATTAAGGACAGCCAGAGCATGGGGATCTTCTTAGCTAATAGCCATTGATAGACCTATCCCGCATGAACTTATCAAATTCTTTTTTTAAACTAGTTATAGTTTCAGCCTTCACATCAACACTTGGCAATGAGTTCCACATGTTGACTGTGCGCTGTGTGAAGAAGTAATTTGTTCTGTTAGTTTTGAACCTGCTGCCTGTTAATTTCATTGGGTGACCCCTGGTTCTTGTGTTATGTGAAGGAGAAAATAACATTTCCTTATTCACTTTCTCTACACCATTCATGATTTTATACACCTCTATCATATCTCCCCTTCGTTGTCTTTTCCAAGCTGTCTTTTTAAGCTCATCTCATATAGAAATTGTTCTATACCCCTAATTATTTTTATTGTCCATCTGTACCAATTCTAGTTTATTTGTTTACTTGGTTTTGAGATGAGGCACCCAGAACTACATGCAGTTCAAGGTGGTTCTACCATGGATTTATATAGTAGTGGTATGATATTTACTATCTTATTATCTATCCCTTTCCTAAAGGTTCCTAACATTGTTATCTTTGTTGACTGCCCACTGCATATTGAGCAGATGTTTTGAGAGAACTATCCATGATGATTCCAAGGTCTCTTTCTTGAGTGATAACAGCTCATTTAGAGCCATCATTGTGTGTGTATAGTTGGGATTGTTTTCCAAGGTGCATTACTTTGCATTTATCAACAATGATAAATTGTCAGCAGTTTTGTGAGATCTCTTTATAACTCTCTCCAGTCTACTTTGGACTTAACTCACTGGAATAATTTTATATCATCTGAACATTTTGCCAGCTCATTTACCCCTTTTTCCAGATCATTTGTGAATATGTTGAAGAGCGCTGGTCCCAGTTAGGATCCCAGGAGGATACCACTATTTACCTTGCTCCATTTTGAAAACTGACCATTTATTCCCACCCTGTGTTTCGTGTCTTTTAACAAGTTGCTGATCCATGAGAAGACCTTCCCCCTTATCCCATGACTGCTTAGAACAATCTGGAAGTTGAAATTAGAAAAATTCAAACGGAAAATAAGGTGCAAATTTTTAACAGGGAGAATAATTAATCATTGAAAATTTTATCCAGTGGTACATTCTCTGTCACTGGTCATTTTTAAGTCAATATTGAATGTTTTTCTAAAAGGTCTGCTCTAGTTCAAAGAGGAATTACTTTGGAGAAGTCTGGTGGCCTGTGTTAGACAGGTCAGATTAGATGATCATGATGGCCTCTTCTGACCTTAAAATGTATACATCTTTGAGATCAAATCTCTGGAAGCTGAAGCTAGATGAACTAAAACTAGAAATAAAGTGCTAACTTTCCCTGGACTCCTACATTTCTTACCTTTTGAGGTCTGGGAGAGCACATGTCCTGAGGGCAAGATGGGCACCACGCTCCAAATCATATTCAGGCTCTCTCCTCTGCAGTGCCTGTGTGAGGTAATGTTGTTCCACGGGAACGCAAAGTGATTGTTGAGGCCACAGTGGCCATCAGTAATCATACACACAAGAAGCCTCTTTAATGATTAACTTCTGTGTGGCTTTATATATAGTTGTATTTTAATATTTCCCTTCATTCATTTAATTCTAGATCCTGGTGTCTTTTATGCCCTCACCTCTGTTCTGTCCATTCAGCTTCCTTAGCTGAAGCTTGAGAAGTTGTTCTGCCCCTTTTAAAATTGTGACCAGTATATCTAAGTTCCCTCCCTCTCAAGGAGTGCATAGCCCTGTCCCCATCTCCAGCAGTGATTCTCAGCCAGGGGTACACGTACCGCTGGGGTACGCAGAGGTCTTCCAGGGGGTACATCAACTCAGCTAGATAATTGCCTATTTTACAATAGGCTACATAAACAGCACTAGTGAAGTCAGTACAAATTAAAATTTCATACAGACAATGACTTGTTTATACTGCTCTAGATACTACACACTGAAATGTAAGTACAATATTGATATTCCAGTGGATTTATTTTATAATTATAATTATGGTGAAAATGAAAAGGTAAGTAATTTTTCAGTAATAGTGTGTGGTGAAACTTTCATTTTTTTTATATTTGATTTTGTAAGCAAGTCATTTTAAGTGGGTGAAACTTGGGAGTCCGCAAGACAAATTAGACTCTTGAAAGGGGTCTGTAAAGTCTGGAAAGGTTGAGAGCCGCTGATCTACAGTGTCTTAGGAACAGCCTCTCGCTATCAGCAACATCCATCCATACGGTCGCTGTCCACGCTGGTAGGCCTGGCATTTCTAATGGGTAGTGCCCGTGGTAGGGAGGCATGTGTGCCTGCTGTGGCCTCCGTTCCACCTGTGCTCGAGTCTTGTGTTTAGTTATCGGATAGAGGAAGCTACTATCTTTGTGTTCTACGAACCTCAACCTCATCAGCGACCTTGTTGGACCTGGGCATTGACCTTGCAGCCCTGAAGCCCAGCAAAACTCTCTGCCCATGCAGGGTCATACTTGCCTTTCTGACTGCAGGGCCTGTGCAACTGTTTTCTGCCATGTGGTGTTTGGGAACAGCACATGCTCTGTCATGGTATGCCTGTTCCTGCACTGAAGACTAAAGGCCTCACATAGGTGCATTCTTCAGTACCCTCACCACCATCAGTCATTTCGGGAAAAGAATCCAGGGCACTCCACATCCAATGTCAGTGAAAAGCTGAAATATTAGTAGTCAGTTAAGGGTCGTGCATCCTCTTTGCACCCTTACCCACTCTCTTCCCAGCCCCTCTTGAGAAGAACGTGAGAGGAACTGACAGTTGAAGGCTGGGTCTCAGCTGATCTCTCTCTCTACCCCCTGAGATGCTCAGCAGGATGTGTGCTGTAAAAATTCCTCATTAGACGCCTCTGAATACATATGCAATCACAAATCACTCAGAAGGAACCTAGTGCACGTATGCTGCTGTTGCTGTCTTCAGAGAATTACATGACAAATTATTCCTAGCTGGAAGAAATGTCCTTTTATAATTGGGGTTTTTTTCTCATTCTTTCATAAGGGAGGAATGTGTGTATTTTCAAGTAGCTTTTAGTTACTTTCATTATTTATGAGCATGATGCTCCAGATCAGAAAAAGCAAACAGAAAATGCTAGTTTCTTCTGGCTGCAGCAGCTGATGCGTCTTATTTGCTTTAAGTCATTGCTGATTTCATTTGTCTCAGCCAGAAGGATTGCTCTCCAAAGATGCAGTCTGCTGTAGATGGCCACGCTTGGGTCTGTGTCCCTTGTTTGAGAGCAGGTGGGGAATGAGCCATTAGCTTCATCAGGGGCGTAAGCTTTGCAGTGGATTCCCCCACACTGGACCTATCTCCAGCAGGGGAGCCGAAGGATGTTTCTGCTCCATTTTTGCAACCCAGGTAGAGCACACAGGGCCATAATGGGGCAAGAATTGGACCCACAGACTTTATCTACAGGTTCAAGAATAGCAGCCGTGTTAGTCTGTATCTGTAAAGAAAGCGAGGAATACTTGTAGCACCTTAGAGACTAACTAGTTTATTTCAGCACTAAGATACAACCGCATTTGCTCCAGTCCCTCAGACAGAGACAAACACCTTCAAGATCTCTACCAAGCATTTTTAAAACTACAGTACCCACCTGGGGAAGTGAATAAACAGATTGACAGAGCAAGAAAAGTACCCAGAAGCCACCTACTACAGGACAGACCCAACAAAGACAACAACAGAACACCATTAGCCGTCACCTTCAGCTCCCAACTTAAGCCTCTCCAACGCATCATCAGAGACATACAACCTATCCTGAAAGATGATCCCACACTCTCACAGATCTTGGGAGACAGACCAGTCCTCGCTTACAGACAGCCCCCCAACCTGAAACAAATACTCACTAGCAACCGCACACCACACAACAAAAACACTAACCCAGGTACCTATCCTTGTAACAAAGCCCAGTGCCAACTCTGTCCTCATATCCATTCAACTGACACCATCATAGGACCTAATCACATCAGCCACACCATCGGAGGCTCATTCACCTGCACATCGACCAATGTGATATATGCCATTATGTGCCAGCAATGCCCCTCTGCTATGTACATTGGCCAAAGTGGCCAATCTCTATGCAAAAGAATAAATGGACACAAATCTGACATCAGGAATCATAACATTCAAAAACCAGTAGGAGAACACTTCAGTCTTCCTGGCCATTCCATTAAAGATTTGATGGTTTCAGTTCTGAAACTGAAAAACTTCCAAAACAGACTCCAACGAGAAACTGAGGAACTGGAATTAATTTTCAAATTGGACACTATTAACCAGGGGCTTAACAGAAGTTCAGACTGGTTCTCTCATTACAGTAATTAATTGCATTTCCTGAGTTACTGACAACAGGTCTCCATTTCAAAAGGTGTATTTTCTCCTAGTGATAATGGACCATCTACATTTAGCAGCCCTCTTAGAATTGGTATGCTAATGTACAATTTTTTTTTCTTTGTGTGCATTTTACTTCTGTTCCATTCTATGCATCCGACGAAGTGAGCTAGAGCTCACGAAAGCTTATGCTGAAATAAACTAGTTAGACTTTATCTAGTGCCTCTTGACTAGGAAATTAGCCAGTTTCTCCCCCAGATCTTTCCTCAGTATTTGTGGCCTGGGGATTATTATATAGGAAGTAGTGTAGGGCCAGGAGGAGGTGACAGTCCCTCCATGGCTGGAATAGTGGGGTGACAGGGCTGCCACCTGTATAATGTATAATGCTGCCTCCTTGAGGTGGTCCACTTTCCCTAGACGTATTTGTGACAGTTGTGGAGCTGCTGTGTAATAAACTAAGAATACAGATGTGTAACGTAATTACTGAGAGGGACATTGGGCGTAGTGGACTGTTTATTATACAGCTGGACAGCTTGAATTTAATGGTGATTGTGCAGGAAGGCAACAGGGTCGCTCGATAGATGAGATCCAGGCACACACTTGAAAGACAAAGGGGGAGGATTTGTCTTTGAGGATCCAGTGAAGAGGCAGGCCAGGCTGGGAGCCTGGAGATCAAAAGGACACTGAGGGGCTTGGTTAGACTGGCACTTTAAAGTGTTATAAAGCCTCCAGGAGCGCTATAAAGCTGCCCCCGAACACACTGGCAAGTCACATTTTGCGCTAAAAGTCTGATCTTATCGCGCTATTTGTAAACCATCTTTTCGAAAGGAATAAAAGCTTTTGCGTATTCCCTGTAGCGTGTTATGGCCAGTGTAATCGGTCATTACACTATAAGGGATCTCTGGCACGCCTCCGAGCCATTTAAGGCAATTAAGAAGCCATTTAAGGCAATCCACGTCTTTGTGTTGTTTTGCAAAGGGAATTAGGAATGCGGAAGTACCTTTTCAGAACTCCGCTCTTAACTCAGCAATTAAAGCAGTGAAAATGCTTACCAATGGAGCTATGTGAGTGAAATTCAGAGCCTGATACTTTTCTGTAGATAAAAATCACTGACACCATGGAGTGCTCTCCCTCCGTACACGTTCCCTGTTCCCCCTCACCCCCCTCCTTTGGAAAGCACGTTGCACCCAGCTGAATGCCAGGATAGCTGCCCATAATGCACCACTCCCTGTGCCGCGGCAGTTGCAGCAAATGTGGCCACCCATCGCATCTTATAGCGCTATAGCTATTGCGGTATATGGGTACCGCTATAACCAAAAGCGCTATAATCATGTAAGTGTAACCTAAGCCTACGGAGTGAAAAGTGTTCTGAGGAGAGGGGTGTCAGTGGCCTTGGGCTGCCCTGGGGGATGAGCTAACCCAGAGAGTCTCTGAGCAGGACACAAGGAAGTCAGACCCGCAGGGTCCCCATGCGGAACGTGGTTAGACTTCTGGCAAGGTGGACAGACGTGCAGTCTCTGGGCAGATAGTCTCTGTTCTCTGAAATACTTTGGCCCTGAGTAAATAATACTTTGCTTCAAGGAGTCTGGTCTCTGGGTACCACTGTCACTGCTCCTGCAGGCAGCAGCACTGCCAGGATTGGAGGAAAGGCAGACCCGCTGCAGTTGATCACAGGGACTACAGCCAGAACTTGGTCTCAGAGAAGGGCAGTGAAAATGATTGTGTGTGAAACAGCTTCCAGAGGAGGAGAGATTAAAAAGTCTGGGACTGTTCCGTTTAGAAAGGAGACGACTAAGGGGGAATATGATAGAGGGCTATAAAATCATGAAAGGTGTGGAGAAAGTGACTTGAGAAGTGCTGTTTATCCCCTTGCATAACACAATCATTGGGGGTCCCCCAATGAAATCAGTAGGCAGCAGGTTTAAAACAAACCCAAGGAAGTACCGTATTTTTCGTCCCATAGGAGGCTCCGGCGTATAAGACGCCCCCGCGTTTTCGGACCAAAAAAAAAAAAAAGCGCCGCTTTTTTCGCGCCGCTCTCCCGTCCCCGCCGCGCGGGCGGGCTGCTGGGAGCGCGCCGCTCTCCCGTCCCCGCCGCGCGGGCGGGCTGCTGAGAGCGGCGCGAAAAAAGCGGCGCTTTTTTTTTTTTTGGTCTGGCCGATATTCGGCGTATAAGACGCCCCCCCTAATATTGAAAGTATTTTTGGGGGTTAAAAAGGTGTCTTATACACCGAAAAATACGGTATTTCTTCACACAATGCAGTCAGGCTGTGGAGCTGGTTGCTATGGGATGTTGTGAAGGCCAAAAGTCTAACTAATGGTTAAAAAGAGAACTAGATAAGTTCCTGGAGGATAGGTCAATCAATGGCTATTAGCCAAGATGGTCAGGACAGAATCCCATGCTCCTGATGTCCCTAATCCTTCAAAAACTGGGGCTAGATGAGTGGGGACGGATCATTTCAAATTTCCCTGTTCTGTTCATTCTCTCTGAAATATCTGGCACTAGCCAGTATCAGAGACAGGATACTGGACTAGATGGTCCATCGATCTGACCTGGTATGGCCATTCTTATGAGTAAAGTAATATTAAAATGATTTTTAGAAAAAAGATATATTTGATATGCAGTTGCTTTTTATGTAGTTAATACATTTCTAAATAAAGTAATTAAATAATTGTACATAGTATTAATTATAGAGGAATAAAGGAGCAATATTAAGACATTCATTCTTGGAAAAAATATTTTTATACAATTAGTACAATTCTAAATAAAGTTGATTAAACAACGTACAAAGGTCATATAATATTAGTGAGTGAGAGAGAGAATAGTACCATAGAGTTAGTTAAATTTTACAGGGTACATTTAATCTACAACCAATGACCAAGAAAATTTTAATAAAGCAAGAAAGGTAAAAAGGCAGAAAGAAGTGAAAGGCAGAGAGTGACTAATAGTCTCATGCCACAGACTATTAGTTGCAAAATGCAGAAACCCCTGTCAAAGACCTTGCCACAAATCACGCCTCATTGGCCGAGTCAGTCAGAAGGAACTCTTAAACAATGGGTCCTGTGGCACTTTAAAGACTAACTAAAGTACTGAAGCATAAGCTTTCGTGGGCTAATACCCACTTCGTCGGATGCATGCAGTGGAAGTGTCCAGGGGGCAGGTATAAATAGGTAGGCAAGAACCAGGTTAGAGATAACACGGTTAGTCCAATGAGGCTGAACCAGCTTGTTATCTCTAATCAGGGAGGATGAGGTATTCCACTAGTAGCTGAATTGGAGGTGTGAACAGTGAGAGAAGAGAAACTGTTCTTGTAGTTAGCTCGCCATTCATAATCCCTATTCAGTCCTGCATTGATTGTATCAAATTTGCAAATGAATTGCAGCTCTGCAGTTTCTCTTTGCAGTCTGGTCTTGAAGTTTGTTTGCTGCAATATGGTGACTTTTAAATCTGTAATTGTGTGTGCAGGGAGGCTGAAGTATTCTCCTACCCATTTTTGTATATTGCCATTCCTGATATCTGATTTGTGTCCATTTATCCTTTTTCCTAGGGACTGTCCAGTGTGGCTGATGTACATAGCAGAGAGATATTGCTGGCACATAATGGCATATATTACATTGGTAGATGTGCAGGTGAACGAACCAGTTATGGTGTGGCTAATCTGGTTAGGTCCTGTGATCTTGTTGCTGGTGTAGATATTGGCATCGAGGTTTGTTGCATGGATTGGTTCCTGAGTTGGAGTTATTATGGTGCGGTGTGCTGTTGCTGGTGAGAATATGCTTGAGGTTGGCAGGTTGTCTGTGGGCCAGGACTGGCCTGCCTCCCAAGGCCTGTGAAAGTGAGGGATTGTTGTCCAGGATGGGTTGTAGATCACTGATGATGCGTTGGAGAGGCTTTAACTGGGAGCTGTAGGTGATGGCCAGCGGTGTTCTGTTGTTTTCTTTCTTGGGCTTCTCTTGCAGCAGCAAGCTTCTGGGTACACGTCTGGCTCTGTTGATCTGTGTCCTTATTTCCTTGTGCGGGTATTGTAGTTTTGAGAAAGCTTGGTGAAGATCTTGTAGGTGTTGGTCTCTGTCTGAGGGGTTGGAGCAAATAAGATTGTACCTCAGTGCTTGGCTGTAGACAATGGATTGTGTGGTGTGTCCGGGATGGAAGCTGGTGGCATGAAGGCAGGCATAGCTGTCGGTAGGTTTTCAGTATAGGGTGGTGTTAATGTGGCCATAATTAATTTGCACCGTGGTGTCTACGAAGTGGACCTCCTGTTTAGACTGGTCCAGGCTAAGGTGGATGGTGGGGTGGAAGCTGTTGAAATCATGGTGGAATTCTTCCAGAGTTTCTTTCCCATGGGTCCAGATGATGAAGATGTCATCGATGTAGTGTAGATAGAGAAGGGGCGTGAGTGGACGAGAGTTGAGGAAGCGTTGTTCCAGGTCAGCCATAAAGATATTGGCATACTGCAGGGCCATGCAGGTGCCCATAGCAGTGCCACTGATCTGGAGGTATATATTGTCACCAAACTTGAAATAATTGTGTGTGAGGATAAAGTCACAGAGCTCAGCAACCACTTGTGCTGTGGCATCATCAGGGATACTATTCCGGACAGCTTGTATTCCATCTCTGTGTGGGATGTTTGTGTAGAGAGCCTCTACATCCATGGTGGCTAGGATGGTGTTTTTTGGAAGATCACCAATGCATTGCAGTTTTCTCAGGAAGTCAGTGGTGTCACGGAGATAGCTGGGAGTGCTGGTGGCATAGGGTCTGAGTAGAGAGTCCACATATCCAGACAGTCCTTCAGTGAGAGTGCCAATGCCCGAGATGATGGGGCATCCAGGATTTCCAGGTTTGTGGATCTTTGGTAATAGATAGAATAACTCCAGTCGGGGCTCTAAGGGTATGTTAATTTGTTCCTGTGTTAGTGTAGGGAGTGTCCTGAGTAGATGGTGCAGTTTCTTAGTATATTCCTCAGTGGGATCTGAGGGAAGTGGTCTGTAGAAATTGGTGTTGGAGAGTTGTCTGGTAGCCTCCTTTTGGTAGCCAGACCTGTCCATGATGAGAACAGCACCTCCTTTATCGGCCTCTTTGATTCTGATGTCAGCGTTGTTTCTGAGGCTGTGGGTAGCATTGCGTTCTGCACGACTTAGGTTGTGAGGCAGGCGGTGTTGTTTTTCTACAATTTCTGCCTGTGCACGTTGGCGGAAGCATTCTATGTATAGGTCCAGACTGTCATTTCGACCCTCAGGAGGAGTCCATGTGGAGTTCTTCTTCTTGTGCTGCTGATGGGATGGTGTCTGTGTATCAGTGCGTTGTTCAGTGTTGTCTTGAAAGTATTCTTTGAGTCGGAGATGGCGAAAGTAGGCTTCAAGATCACCGCAGAATTGTATCATGTTTGGGGCGGGGGGGGGGGAGCAGAATGAGAGTCCATGAGATAGGACAGACTCTTCTTCAGGGCTGAGCTGGATAGATTGACGATATTGCTGGGTGGGTTCGGGGTACCACTGTTGTGGCCCCATGTGGCAGGTAGGATTTTAGATAGTTTGCAGTCCTTTTTCTTTTGTAGAGGTGAAGTGTGTGATGTAGATCTCCTGTCTTATTTTAGTAAAGTCTGTTTGTGTGGAAGGTTGGTTGTTTATGGAGGTCTCCAGGTGGGAAAGTTCTTATTTGATGTTTTCCTGTTTGCTGTACAGGATGCTGATCCTCAGTTTCTTTGATAGTGTCTGGCATAATCTCTCACTGTGGTCTGTGCAGTATGTAGTGTGACGGAGTCAGACCAGAAGGGTATAGGAGAGTGCTGGAAGGGAAGTATATCAGCCTCAGGATGAGTAGGTCCCTGTTCCCTGGCTAGCCAAACAGAGAAGGTTCTAGAAGGTAGTAGAAACAGCTACCTTGATTGGGGACATCTAGAGCCAATCAGGGACTGGCTGAAACCAATTAAAAACCCTCCTAGTTAGTCAGGTGGGCGTGGGTGTCAGGAGTTTGGAGGCGTTGGAGCAGAGAGCAGTTTGGAGGCATTGGAGCAAAGAGCAGTTTGGAAGGAGGCCCTGAGGTAAGGGTGAAGTGAGAGTAAAGAAGCTGGGACTACTGTGGGGAAGTAGCCCAGGGAATTGTATTGTGCTTGGTGGTTAAAAGGTCAGCCATCTTAGCTGATACTATTAGGGTCCCTGGGCTGGAGGCCGGAGTGAGGGCGGGCCCGGGCTCCCCCCTTCCTACCTTCCCCAATTAATCACCGAGACTAGGAAGACAACAGAGACTGTGCCAGGAAAGATAATTTCTCCTCACTGGCTTATGATGAAAATGGCTCAATAGGCTGTGACCTTGTCTGTAAAGAGAGAAGGGCTACGTGGATGGTCACAGTGAGCCTCTGAGGCTAGTGAAGTCCGCCAAGAAACGCAGGACCCACAAGTACAGACTTGGAGCTTTGTCACAACTGGTGTTTGAGGTGGGATCTTCATACACAGTGTGGCGGAAGAAAGGGTTTTAAAAAAAAGTGCACTGGGGTTTTGGGGTTTTTTTTTTGTTTTTTTTTGGTGGGTTGTCTGCTGTGTGCCACAATGGAGGAGGTCATAAGAGCTCTGGTACAAGCCATGGCAGCCCAGCAGGAGGCTACCCGGGTTCAGGCCAAGGCACGACAGGAGTCTATGCGGCTTCAGCAGGAAACAAATCAATTAATAATGAATCAGGCGACCCAAGATCGTGCCCTCTTGCAAGAGGTAGTGGATCAGCTAAAGATCCTCACCACCCAGCCCCGAGGGTCTGACGGGATGCAAACCCTGAGGGCCTCTGTTTGGCTGCCAAAGATGACGTCAGAAGATGACGTTGAGGCATATCTCCTCTCGTTTGAGAGGAGGGCTCAGCAGGAGGCATGGCCCCAGGAGCAGTGGGCCAGCATTCTCGCCCTTTTTTTGTGCGGAGAGGCCCAGAAAGCCTACTTTGACTTGCCTGCCACAGATGCCACTGACTATCTCCGGCTGAAGGCAGAAATCCTAGCATGATTAGGGGTAACAGCAGCAGTACGGGCCCAGAGGTTCCATAAGTGGAAGTACCAGGAGAACAAGTCCCCAAGGTCCCAACTATTTGACCTCATACACCTTGCACAGAAGTGGTTACAGCCCGAGGCATGCAACCCGAATGAGATTTTGAAGACCCTGGTCATCGATCATTACATGCGGGGTCTACCACCAGATCTCCGTAAATGGGTAGGCCAGAATGATCCGTCCACTTACGACGAGATGATCACACTGGTAGAAAGACGGATGACAGCCAGGGATTTGACCCGACTACCTAAGGAAGGCCCCTTCTGGAGCAAGTACCCAAACCCAACTCTGGAAGGTTGGGCAGCCAAAACCCCTGGAAATCCTAGGTGGAAGAAGGGGAGGGCTGAAAACCCTGGGGGACCCCAGAAGGAAGGGACTGGTCTGAGTGGGAGGAACACTGGGTCTAAATTCCCTAATTCCCATGACAGGGAAATGATTAGAAGCAACTATAGATGTTATGCATGCGGGGAGTGGGGACATATAGCAGCACAGTGTCCCAGCAGTGAGGAGCCTAGCCAATGTAACTTTGGGGATTGGGAGGTTCCGTGCTCCCTTGTCCACCTCGTAGGGGTTACATTAGCCACACATAACTACACCAGACTGGTGAAGATAAACGGAATAGAGACTACGGCACTTGTGGACTCTGGGAGTGCTATTACCCTTATATCGGGCAAGCTGATAAAAAGAAGGCAGCTGCTACAAGCCAAACGCATAGCTATGACCTGTGTGCATGGGGCTGTAAGTCATTACCCCACCATCCTGGTGGAGATAGTGGTTCAGGGGAACCCCATTGAGATGACTGTGGGCATAGTTCCTAACCTCCCATATCCTGTAGTCATTGGGAGGGACTATCCAGGGTTTGATAATTTACTCCCCCCAACGAGACTGGAGGAAAGTGGGAACCCTGAGGATAGCAACTTGCCACCAGGAGAATGTCAACCCCCGATGTTC
Organism: Sternotherus odoratus; assembly: GCA_032164245.1. Taxonomy (NCBI): domain Eukaryota; kingdom Metazoa; phylum Chordata; order Testudines; family Kinosternidae; genus Sternotherus; species Sternotherus odoratus. The sequence goes on along the minus strand of JAVMKO010000016.1, from coordinate 447,374 downwards.
TCTGAAATTTCTGAGGATCTGTTCTCAGCCCCTCAAAGGACCCGGAAGACTAAAAAAGAGAGGAAGGCCGCGAAGGCCTTAGGAACCCGGATCCTGACCCAGGGTCAGAAGACTGCTCTAGTAGGCAGATGGACACGAGCAGCCAACAGAGAAACTTCCACCCCAGAAAGCGAGCCAGAGACCGCCCCGAATCGTGATGGCGGTGAGCCGTTGGAAGAAGCAGGAGCCAGGCCCTGGGAACTCGGGCATGTTAGTTCTGGGAGAGAATCTTTCGGGCGGGACCAAGCAGAGGACCCTAGATACGATAACGCCGGAAAAGAGGTAGCCGAGATAGATGGGATACCCGTGGAGGGGAAGGTCCAGGGTCCAGGACCTTACTTTATAGTGAAGAAAGATCTCTTATACAGTGTGGTGCAAATACAGGAGCAAGAGATCCATCAACTTCTGGTGCCCACAGCAGAAAGTAAACTATTGGCCCAGTGGCAGGGACCCTATGAAGTGATTGAAGCTGTGGGAGAGGTGAACTATAAGGTACGGCAGCCTGGCCGTCGGAAGCCAGAGCAAATTTACCATCTATCCCTATATTTCAACTATCCCTATATTGACTGAGAACATCTCATCTCAGGATGGGATACACAGATAAAGATTGTAGACACTATTAAGACTACTACTTGGAGCAGCTAGTCCTGGAACCCCCAAGAGGAGAGACATTTTTTGATTTAGTCCTATGTGGAGCACACGATCTGGTCCAAGAGGTGGTATGGCTGAACTGCTTGGTAATAGCAACCATAGTATAATTAAATGTAATATCTTTGTGGCAGGTGAAATACCAGTGAAGCCCACCACAGTAGTATATAACTGCAGAAAGGGGAACTACACAAAAATGAGAGAGCTAGTTAAATGAAAATTAAAAGGATGGAAGGGTTGATAATAGAAGCTCAAATGGATTATTAGTAAGATGATCCCAAAAATGCCATCATGGCCAAAAAACAGCAGTAGAGGTAGTTAGAAGCAAAAAAGCAACCTTTAAAAGTTAGAAGTCAAATCCTACTAAGGAAAGTTAAAAGAAGCATAAACTCTGGCAAGTCAAGTGTAAAAGTATAATTAGGCAGGGCCCCTCCCCCCAAATTTGAAGAGCAACTGGCAAAAGACTCAAAAACTAACAGCATTTTCATTTTTAAGGACATGAGAAGCAGGAGCCTGCCAAACAGTGAGTGGGGGCACTGGGCAATCAAGGTGCTGCAGGAGCACTCAAGACAAACAAGCCCATTGTGGAGAAGATAAATGAAATCTTTGCCTGACTATTCCCTGCAGAGGGCATGACACATCGGAGCTATTCTTTTTAGGTGACAAATCTGAGGAACTGCCCCAGATTGAGATGTCAGTAGAGGACACTTTGGAACAAATTGATAAACAGTAATACATCAATCACCAGGACCCAAAGGTATTCACCCAAGAGTTCTGAAGGAACTCAAATATGAAATTGCAGAACTGTGGTATGTAAGCTATCCCTTAAACCAGCCTCTGTACCAGATGACTAGAGTATAGCTAATATGATGCCAATTTTTAAAAAAGGCTCCAGGGGCGATCCTGGCAATTATAGGCCAGTACGGGTAATGCGGCGTACAACAGAAGACATGCCAAGGGGCATTAAATGGACACTCTTCTCATTCCTTGAAGAGCTGTACTTTGCAAATGATGTCACTCTCCTATCATGTACCCAACACCATATACAAGAAAAAACAACTCTATTCAATGCATTCAGCAAGCAAATTGGGCAGAACATCAACCACAAAAAAAAAGATATCATGACCTTTAATATTGCCTCATCATCACCAATATGGATAGAATATTATGTTCTCACCAATGTAGAAACATTCACATACTTGGGCAGCCCCATCAACCAGGAACGGTAGAACAAGCCAGGACATCCGGAACAAAAGCAGTAAAGTCTTCGGTGGGAGGGATAGCTCAGTGATTTGAACATTATTGGCCTGCTAAACCCAGGGTGGTGAGTTCAATCCTTGAGGGGGGCATTTAGAGATATGGAGTAAAAATCTGTTGGATGATTTAATTGGGGATTGGTCCTGCTTTCAGCAGAAGGTGTTGGACTAGATGATTTCCTGAGGTCCCTTCCAACCCTGATATTCTGTGAAATATGGTCTGGAAATCACAAAAATATAACACTAAAACCAAACTCAAGATTTATCAGAGCTGTGTACTGTCAACACTACCCTATAGTGCGGGATGTTGGGGAATGAGAAAGTATGAGATGTCCAAACTGTCTCCATTCCATACTGTCTTCCACAGAAAAATCCTCTGTATCTTTTGTCCCAGAACAATCTCAAACCAAGATCTGTTGACACAATGCAGCCAAGAGGATCTGAGCACCATCATTGCCAGGAGGCATTGGAGATGGATCAGTCATTTGCTTTGGATGGAAACTGATTCCATCACCAGAGTAGCAATAAGATGGACACCTGAAAGCAAGTGAAAATGAGGCCATCCAAAAACAACCTGGTGAAGAGCTGTGGAAGCCGAGCTGAAAAACCTGGGCACAGCTGAGGAAAACATTGAAAGACTTGCCAGAAACGGACTGCAATGGAGGAACTTCGTCACTGCCGTAAACGCCAGAGGCGTAATAGGAACATGATGATGATGATGAAGGCTAACTTCAGTACTAGTCAAATTGGTTCAAACTTCAGTAAAGGAGAGAATTATCCGATACATAGATGGAAACAGTTTGTTGGGGAAGGGTCGACATGGTTTTTGTAAATGGAAATCATGCCTCTGTTGGAATTCTTAGAGGGGCATCTAGGTAAGGGTGATCTGGTGGACATAGTGTACTTGGACTTTCCAAAAGCCTTTGACACGGTCCCTCACCAAAGGCTCCTAAGCAAAGTAAGCGGTCATGGGATAAGAGAGAAGGTCCTTTCATGGATCAGGGAGGGAGGAAGAGCGGGGATCGACCTAAGATATGCAACTTCAGCTACGAGAGTAGCGTAGCTGAACTGGAGGTATTTAGATCAAATTACCATGGTGTCTTCGTGGCACTGAATTAACAGCTGCTGCTCCCCTGTTGACTCTGCCTGCACCTCTCACGGCCATGGAGTACCGGAGTCAATGGGAGAGTGTTCGGGGATTGATTTATCTTATCTAGACTAGACGCAATAAATTGACCTCCGATAGATTGATCGCTACCCGCTGATCCAGCAGGTAGTGTAGACATACGCAAAGTTTAATATATCTACTGTCCTAACATTTAACTAGTAGTGTTATCTTGTTTTTCATGTTTTGCCTGAATGAATTGTCTAATTATACTAAAAAACCCAACCAAACAACTTTTCTAAAGGCAGTGTGTAGGAATGGGACATAGGCCTCTTAATAGGCTTATCACTTGTAAATTGCAAAAAAAGTTTTACATTTCAGGTTGCAATGCAGGTTGAGGTTTTTTACAGTACTGTAGCAGGGTGGCGACTCACCCCTGCGGCACCTCCTGCTGGTCTGTCCGGGCATTAGCTCGTCCCAGCCTCTGGAGCGCCCTCTGCAGGCCGATATCCCGCTTGCTGCTGGCCCCGTGTCCCTCCCGGACCCCGGTGTCCTCTTACCGAGGGTGCTTCACCCCTGCAGTACCCCCACAGTCTTAGGGTCTCCCCTCCCTGGGGAACCCCCATTCCCTATCCCCACCTTGCCTCAGTTTAGGCAACTGCCAGTCACCACTTGCCCCAGTTCTCTGAGGCAGACTGCAGTGTAATTACCTCTCATCACTGGCAAGGAGGGTTTGGCCTGCTGCCTCTGCCTCTAGAGCCATGGGGGGGCGCTCTGCCCGGGCCGGGCATCACCCAGGAGGCAGTGGGAAGGTGCCCAGAGCATCCCGGTGCCCGCCCGGCATTTGCTGCGTCCCGCGGCACCCCCCGCCCCGCACGCTCCCCGGCGGCCGGCCCGCAGGTGCCTCGCCCATGCCAGCAGCGGCCGCAGCGTTGCTCCCGGCTCCGGTGGGCTTGGCGCTCCGCGGCTGACCCGCCTCCGCCTCCCCCCGCTGGGTTGCCATTGGCTCCCAGCCCCGGATCTCCCCAGCCCTGCTCGCTGGCCCCTGCCCCCGCAGAGCGGCGCTCGCGCTCCGATCGGGCCCGGGAAGGTCCGAGGGGGGGCTCCCCGCAGAGCCGGGGGTGCGGCGCTAACATATCCCGGCGCCGTCTTGCTTCGCTCCCTACCTCGCCGCAGCCCCCCTGGCCCTGTTCTGTCCCCGCGGCACGCAAGGGGCACGGTGCCTCCCGCCCCACGGCAGCGTGGCCGGCTCGCTCCCTGCCCCACGCGGGACAGCGGACCCGCCCCAGGCCCCCAGCCCACGACCGCTCGAACCTGGCGCCCGCTGGCGAGAGGCACCTGCTCTGCTTGCTGCTGCTGCTGCCACTAGGCGGGGAGGAGGGAGCCCGGCAGCCCCCTCCCCAGGCAGAGGCAGGACACGCCACGCTCCAGTCACGCCCCCCTCCCCCCGCGCGCGCTCTCCCCCTCTGGGAGCGCAGAGCCGCCGCGCTCTGGGGCTCCGTGTGGCCCGGCCGGGAGAAGCGAAGGGGGGTGGGGGGAGAAGCAAAGGGGGATGGGGGGAGGCTGCTGGGGGCTGGGGCGGGCTGACGAGCGCTGCAGCGGCTGCCCGGAGCCGCGCCTTACTGTGCCCCCCACCTACCCTCTCCCGCGGCCCGCGGGCAGGCACCTGCCATGCAACCCACCCCCGCCCCCCTCGGGCACAGCTGTGTACAGGCCGCCCCGGACTTAAGGGGGCCCCCCTTAAGTCCGGGGCCCAGAACAGCTATACCCGTAGTACCCCCCTGTCGCCGGCCCTGAGCATGAGCAAGCATTTGTCGTACAGAAACTCTCGCCGACTTCATGAGGCATTATTTTCCCCTCTGTTTTGCCAATCTTCCTAATTGCTTTTACAATGGACTATCAGAAAAAGTAAATAAATAACATTAACAAAATGTGGATTACATACCTGGCGATATTTTGTAGCAGCACCTACAAAGCAATAATTAAATGTTTTGGTTTTGTTTGTCTCACATTCAGGGGGCCCTAAAGAATTATTGTTTCTGTTTTTGTAACAGTTCACATTTTATTTTTACACAACTGTAACCTTTAATACTTCACGGTGTTAACTACTACAGGGCTATTAGAGGAGAGACCCAAGAAATTACATAAAACAGAGGGGAAAGTGAAGGTTAAGGAGTGATTTGATTACAGTCTCTAAGTACCTACATGGGGAACATATATTTAATAATGAGTTTTCTAGCAGAGAACGGTTTAACACAAGCCATTGGCTGGAAGTTGAAACTAGACAAATTCGGACTGGAAATAAAGTATACATTTTTAACGGTGAGAGTAATTAACCACCAGAAAACTTTATCAAGGATTGTGGTGGATTCTCCATCACTGACAATTTTTAAATCAAGGCTTGATGTTTTTCTCAAAGATCTGCTCTAGGGATGATTGTGGGGCAGGTCTCTGTCCTGTGTTGTACAGGAAATCAGGCTAGATGATCACAATGAAATCTTCTGGCCTTGGAATCTAGGCACTCCATAAGGAAAAGGTGCCCTTGCATTCATCCCCAAATTCCAGTCTTAAGTGATTTCTAAAGTAGGCAGTTTTGACTGTGTTTGTGTGTGTGTGTGAGAGAGAAATATGTATTTCATTTACCATGGAAATACCATGGCCATATTTTGGTTGGTCTTTAATGTTTGACAGTGTAAGCACCAACCATATCTCAGCTAGAGTTTCGTGACCTGGTAGGAGTCACCCCAGAGAGTCAGAGGGTAATTTGTTTGTCATGATCAACCCATCTCTCAGACGTCATTCACATCGAGAGTGCCAAATATTATTAGAAATTGGACTGAGTCTGTCAACTCATGTAATAGCAGCTGTCATAATATAAAATAATAGTTGAGGCAAACATGTGACCGTCACTACGAAGAAGGCTGAGGTGAACTGGAGACCTTCAGGGAAAGTCTGTGTCCTGCATTCCAGTACCTGGGTGTGATATTCTTAACATAAATGTGTCATGTGGACATGGAAAGCTTTCTTTCTAAACGTGTATTGATTGGAAATGCAGATTGCTATGCAATCTGTGTGTGTGTGGTGTGTGTGTGTGAGAAAGAGAGAGAGAGCGGTTTGAATTTAAATAGATATGTGTTACTGTGGATTAGGTAGGTGTGGATTCAGCCAGAGTAAAATACAAGGACAGCTTGCCTCAGGCAATTTCTACATTTATGGCCCTATGTAGAGTGCAAACACTGCCCGCTGCCCACCCAGCCACGTGTATAAATAGCAGTGCAGGCTGTGTGGCCTGCTTCCTTGCCACTTCCCTTGGGAGTTTGATCCAGTGGTATATCCCCATCACTGTTAAAACTTTGTCTCTAATTTGAATGTGTCTGGTTTCAGCTCCTAGCCATAGATTCTTGTTCTGCCTTTCTCTGCTAGATTGAACAGGCCTTTGGACCCTATGAAGGCACCCACATACTTGTAATCCAGGCACCTCTCAGTCTTAATTTTGGTAAACTACATGGATTGAGTACTTCTTAACTTAACTCTCACTGGAAGGCATTTCCTCCAGCCATCAAATCATTTATGTGGCTCATCTCTCTGTCCTCTTTCAACATCCTCTTTAAAATGTGGATACCAGGACTGGACAGAGTGTTCCAGTGTCAGTCTCACCAATGCCATATACGGAGGTAAAATCTCCTCCCTAATTTTCCTCACTACTCTCCTGTTTATACATTCAAGGATCACATTAACCTTTTGGCCACAACATCGCACTGGGAGCAGATGTTGTCCACTATGACCCCTAAATCCTTTTTGGAGTTGCTGTTCTCTAGGATAGTCCCCCATTCTGAAGCTATCATGGGAACCACTCACTGCTCTAGTGCCTCCTCCTGGCAGCTCTGGGGATTAGCTCCTTCCAGGTGCTGCGCCCTCCTCTGGTCGTCTCTCCACCCGTGATCCTTTCTCACCCTGTGGCCCCTCTCATTCCAGGAACTTTAGCATCCTCTTCGTGACTTGGTTCTCTCTCTCCGAGGTATCAGATTCTTTCAGGGCATGTTGTCCTAGCAGTCCACTCTCCACTGCCTGGTCTGTGGCACTTCCCCAGTGGCTGGTAAGGGAACCGAGTCCTGCCCGCTATTTCAACTTCCAGCTCAGGGCCCTCTCTGAAAAAGCCAATATCCACAGGCCTTGCTGCTTTTCTCCTGAGGGTTTCCTACCTTTCTGGCTCTCCCTCTCTCTGGATTTGCCAGCCCCCACTCCCTCCTTCCAGGGAGTAAATGTAGGCCTTGCTTCCAACACACCTCCCTTCTCCCAGGAGGTGACTGCAGCCTACTTCTCGCAGCCCCCACCTGCTCTCAGCTCCTGGGCTTTATACAGTCCCCTCCTTTTCTCAGCCAGCTGAGACTCACTTAATCAATCCCTGCTCCCTGGCTCCTCCTCCAGGTGCAGCCTGGGCAGTCAATTCGCCCAGCTAGCCACCCTAACCCCTTCAGGTCTTGTGTGGGATGGGCACCCCATGATAGTAGGCATGGCCTGTATTCCATGTTCCTAGAAGGATGACCTTTCATTTGGCTGTATTAAGTTGCATTTTTAATGGGCCCAGTTAACTAAGTGATCGAGACTGATCTATATGACTTAGCACTCCAGTCATCTTTGTGTCATTCACAAACTTTATCAGCAGCGTGCCTATATTTACCTCAAGATCAGTGATGAAAAACTGAACAGCATCAGGCTTAGAATCAGTCCCTGTGGAACCCCAATAGAAACATCCCCATTCGGTGATAGTTCTCACTGGCATCTGCTTTTGGGGATCTGTGAGTTAATCGAGTTCTTAATCCATTTAACATGTGCTTTATATTGATATTGTATGGTGCTGATTTTTTAATCATAATGTTGTATGGTACTAGATCATGTCTTATAGAAGTCCAAATATATTACAGCTGCACAGTTGCCTTTATCAACCAAACATGTAATCTCATCAAAGAATGAAATTAATTTTGTGTGACAAGATCTATTTTCCATAAAACCATGCTGACTGGTATTAATTATATTTCTATCTGTTAATTCTTTATCGGTTGAATCCTATATCAGCTTTTCCATTATTTGGCGTGGGATTGATGTCAGGTAACCAACCTATAGTTGTCCAGGTCATCCTGCATGCCCTTTTTGAACACTGGCGCACCATTAGCATTTTTCAGTCTTCTGGTAGTAAAAAAAAATTATTAAAAATGAGCACCAGTCAGCCAGAAATCTCTTTACCAATTCTTTTACAACTCCGGTATGCCTGTTATCCAGATCTGCTGATTTTAAAACATTTATTCCATGTAAATTGTTTGTCATTCTCAGTGGTTACTAATGGACTGAAAGTACTTCATTATCCTCATGTGATATAAGTACATCATCCTGCTTCTTCCCAAATACACAACAGAAATATTTATTGAAACTTCTGCTTTTTCTGTATCATTGTTAACAATTATCCCATCTCTATCTAGAAATGCACCTATACTATTGCTAGGATTTCCTTTGTTCCTAATATAGTTAAAAGAAACAAACAAAAAATCAAAAAGACTCCTTCACATGGTCCTTAGCCCTTCCAGACATGGATTTTTCCCTGGTGTCCTTAGCTTCCATTATCAATTTTCCGTATTTTATAACTTTTAATTTAGATTGATAGCTACCTGTTTCTCCCTTTTCCCATTTATTATATGTTACTTATTTATTTCTAATTGCTGCCTTCACTTTGCCACTGAGCCAGGATAGGCTTTTAGCCAAAGTTGTCCTCTTTCCTGATTGTGAAATCAGGGCTTTTGGGACGTCTAATAAATTCTTCTTAAAGAACTCCTCATTTTCTTTGACATTTTTCTGTGTAAATTCAACTTTTATCAGTTATAGAAGCTCTGAATGATTTTCAAGAAAACTTGGGTAGATAGGGGAAAGCAAGCCTCTGTTGTGGAGCTCGGGAATAATTTTCCTTTCGGTGAGAGTGAGGGGGTGAGACGGTATCATGTCTGGCAGCCCCGTTGTGACTGACCCATTTGAAAGGGAAACTCCATGTCTGTGTAGGAGGATGTGCAGTATTGTTACAGAAGATTGTTCTCATTGTTCATTTACTCCTCTCCTTTCCATCCCCTCACTACTGTCCCCTGAGCAATTCTTTCAATTATAGCCATGATATTCTGATCAGTTGCCATGATTGGGCTGCACCACATACTATCTTTTCACCTCATGTTATAAAATAGTATATGGTTAGTTTTACTGTATATTTATTAGTACTTTTGTGATGTCTTCATTTAAATGTCCACATCAATGGGGTTTCCTCCTATTCCACTATTTCATGGTCTAATAGCTCTCTGCAGTAACATATCCTAACCTGATATTCATCCTAAGTTTTCTATTACTTAATTTCATCCAGCACTCCTGGTTATAATAGCACATTAAGCTACGTTTGGCAATTCTTCTGTCTGCTTGTTGTTTCCATTGTCTAAATACTTTACAGACTTTTAGCATGTCTGCTACTCCATAGCCTTTGGTCAGCTAAGCTACTGGATATATATTTAGCTCTTTTAGTCTGTCCTTGTACATTGATCCTGAAATTTTCCACATTATATTTGTTCATCTTTGAATTTCCTCCAGTTTGTTTATACCCAGTGCTGGTGACAAGGTGCCCAAGATGGGATATATGAGTGGATTCAAGACAGTCTAATAAAGGGACTGCATCCTGAAGAATACTGTGTCTGTGAAGTCCCAAACTGCTCATTTTCTTTTGTTCCCATATTATATTACCAGAGTAGAATGAATTTGCTGCCCATTATCAGCTGTAGATCTCGGTCAGGTTTTTGTTTTTCAAGTCCCCCCCTCTGGTAAGTATCTGTGCTTTTAAAAAGACTGGTTTCCTGCAAGATGGGAGCTTTGTTTTTCCAAAGTGGAATCTCATTTTCTTTCATGAGCCAGTTTGTTGATGCTATTTAAGGTTGTTTTCATTACTAATAAATAGTTTTTTCACTTGTGTAAGTACTTAAAATTTTATCACTCATTTATCACAGACACATACAAACATACACAGTGATCTTAAATAAACTCTAGTAAACAGGAGTGTCTTTATTTTGGTGTCAGTAACTAAAAGTTGAGCTAGAAAATAAGAATTCTTCTTCTTTCCTCTTCCCCACCCCCAGGGAGCACTTGAAGAGGAGTCCGAAGAGCCCGAAAGCAGAGGGCTCCGATTCGGTGACATCTCAGTCCTCACCGAGCGAAGAGCCTGGTACAATGACAGAGGTGAAGGTGAAAACAGAGATACCAGACGACTATATTCAAGAGGTGATCTGGCAAGATGACACCAAAGATTCCAAAAAAAACATAAAGGATGGGCCAGGAGATGTGCCGGCAGAAATCTGTGTGGTGATTGGAGGGGTCCGCAACCAGCAGACACTTGGTAAGCTAATGGGTCTGTTGGTGATTGGCCCCTGTATGAAGTGTGGGGAGAGCAGAGAACCTCTGGAAAGGAGGTTGCTGAAAGCTCAGCTCTACCCAGTAGTATAAACTTCTAAAGCTGAATCTACATCCAGGCACAAGATTATTCACACACTCTCTCTCTCATTATTATTGTTTATTTGTATCACAGTCATGCCTAAAGACCCACACAAGATCTCTTTGAGTTAGGTATCATACACCCACCCACCCACTCTCTCTCTCTTTCTGTCTCTCTGCCCTGAAGGATTTACAATCTAAATCAACAAGAGAAAGGAAGGAAGAATTATTATCCTCGCTTTACAGATGGGGCCCTGACAGAACAAGGAGTAATGGTCTCAAGTTGCAGAGGGGGAGGTTTAGGTTGGATATCTGGAAAAACTTTTTAACTAAGAGGGTGGTGAAGCACTGGAATGGGTTACCTAGGGAGGTGGTGGAATCTCCTTCCTTAGAGGTTTTTACGGTCAGGCTTGACAAAGCCCTGGCTGGGATGATTTAGGTGGGGTTGGTCCTGCTTTGAGACGGGGGTTGAACTAGATACCTCCTGAGGTCTCTTCCAACCCTGATATTCTATGATTCAGAGAGATTAAATGACTTGCACAGCAGCACACAAGACATCGGTGCAAAGCCAGGAGTTGAACCCAGATCTCCGATATGGAGCTGGTCAGAAAGTAGGGGGTGGGATCCCCAGAGAAATTTTTGACAGAACTGAAAGATTTTCTTTTTTTGTGGAAATTTTATCAAAAACCCCAAACCCAAACTCTTTGGCTGGAAACTGGAAACTGAAATTGTTGGATTTCAGCTGTACTGTTTCGTTTTCAGCAGTTGTGGACTGACAACATTGGCCAAAAAATGCCGAACACTGAAATATTTTTGGTTTTCTGACAAAAAAATTGAATTTTTTGAGGGAAGCAGACACTTTCCGTGAAATTTTGAGTTTATCTCAAAAACTCAAAATTTTAGTTAGAAAAGTTTTGAAATTTTTTTAACCACCCACAAGACCATCCTTTGTCTTTCTCCTTATAAGTATTCCAGAGAGAGGGCATTTCTGTGAGCTACTGAAAGAGGGAGACAGCTACTTTCAACAGTGTCTTCTCCGCCAACTCTAAATGGAAATGCTTCTATCAGCAGCTTAACAAAGCTGAACTAAGAACAGTTGCTGAAACAAGAATAAGTCTCATGGGACAGGTACAGGAAGGAGTAAGGCCATTGGGAAAGCAGTTTATTAGCTTTAGGGACTTGGAAGGAAACTAGTGTGAGTTGCCTGGAGTTACCATGGTTTATGTTGTCTGCCCCGATGGTTTATTTCTGATTGTAGGCTTATCATCATAACCCCAACTGTGACAGAGAGAACTCCTAGAACTTGTAATTATCCAGGGGCTGGTCTGATCCCTTTACACTGTGATTGCCACCCACTCCCCAGCTCGAACAGCTGTTACAAAAGGCACCTCTCTCCTCTCCTTTCAGGGTGGAAGTGCCAGCAGCCCATGAGACCTAACGGGTGCCTGGCTGCTGACCTTCCCCAGCCTAAAAAGGGAAAATGGCTGTTTAAACAGGGGAAAAAGGGGGTGAAGAGAAACATTGCAGGTACCAGTGCTTTGGCAGTGCCCCTCCCGCCCCTCCCCAAAGGGGCTGTGACTCCAGAAGCCATAGGTCTGTAGAGCTCCAAAGAACTACACATGATCGCCCCCTGCTGGCTCCGTGTCAGGGGGCAGCTCACAAATACAGTTTCCACAGAGCTGCGGTTCCTAGATAAACCTGACAATTAAGGTGACCAAATGTCCTCATTTTATAGGGACAGTCCCAATATTTGGGGCTTTTTCTTACATAGACGTCTATTACCCCCATCCTCTGTCCTGACTTTTCACACTTTCTGTCTGGTCACCCTACTGACAATACTAGTGTAAAAATTGAGAAATCGACAAAGGGGAGTCATGTTGGCATCTGCTGAACTTGGAAATGCATCAGAATGCCACATCCGCCAAGGGCAGGACAACCCTCGGGGATGATGCGTGTTACCGGAAGGGGGAGGTTATGTCGTGGGAAGGGGAAGAAATGTTGTTATCAGGTTTGAAGCAATAAGGAGTGAACTAAAAAATGAATGGGGAAAATTCTCCAAACCAGCAGTGCCCCTTTAAATGAATTGTGCATCATATACTGTTTTTATTTGATACCCTAGTTCTAGTTTTCTTTAGAGCCAACTGGATCCAGAGGCAGTTGGCAGTTAGCAGCTGATTCCATTGTGCAGAGTCCTGTGAGTGTAACCATTCATCCATCGGGTCCCTGTTCATTTGGGAGGAGGCACACAGGCCGATGCTGAATAACTTTTCTGCTTGGCCACAAAGTACTGCACTCTGAATGAACTGACGTTTGGTTTTTCACGCTGGTTCCCACTCAGTGCATGTTCCCTCACTCACCTTTACTGCCCCACAAAAAACACAAACTGGCAGCGTTGCCATAGCTGCAAACACCATCAGTGCAACTTGGGCAGTTGTTGCCTCGCAGGCAGCATGTTGCTGCTCTTCTTCATTTGGGGTTAGTGAAGCTTGGACAGCTTTGTAAGGAAAGGCTGCTTGTTGGCTGCAACAGCATGAGGAGTCTCCCTGAGATTCACCTTCTGAAAACTTGGCTGTCCATTGTTTCAACTGTTTCAGCCGTGAAAGCAAACTTGGGCGGGGTTTTACTTTTCTTCAGTAGAGAAATTGAGATGCAAGATGTTTAAATTGGTAACTGTACATGGGGTATAATAGTAAAGGATGAATTAACGAGCGGGAAGGTAATAGATCCCTCCACGTTCTATAATGTGCCATTACCAACTCCACAGAGTGTCACTTCGCATATCATGTGAGAAGTGTTGTCAGGTCAGTAGGAAGTGGATTGTCCACATCAGAACTGCTCTCCGTCCCTCAACAACAGTGACCCTGCGGGTTGCAAAGCATATGAAGGTTCCACAGTGACAAGGAGCTTTCTTCACCAGCTGGAACTCTGACTCCAGGGGCCAGGCGGCTTTGTGCCTTGTCTGAGATAGATGTTGCCCCTAAGCTTGCCCTCAGCCAGGATGTACTCTTGCCACTACGGTTAGGTCTGCATTGTTTCAGGCAGATGCATAGATCAGTGGTTCCCAGTTCTCTTATTCAGCTGCCTGTCTCCAGAAATCTGGACTGCTGCAAACTCTGTTCTTCCTGACTTTGGGGCAGCCCAAACTCCAGGGTGGATTAGAGTGAATACAACTAAATAGGGTTCACGCAGTGGTGGTACCCAGAGTATTAGCCCCTCAAGCTTGGTCCGTCTATGATCAGTGACCACTCGCTCATCTTCTCTTGGGCATTGTGTCACAATTCAGATATTACAAGCAAGTAGAGTTTACAGAACAATTGGCAGTAACTTGGGACCTGATCAATATCTGACAAAATCCGGAGACCCCAAATCCCTCTGTTCTCTAAATCTTGACAGAGCAGCCTAAGGAGTATCAGGGGGTACCTGTTAGTCGTTTCTAACCATGTGCAGCTCAGAAGCGTAATTGTGAATGGCCTAATGTCTGTCATGTACTGTTGCGATTTTGATCATTTTAGTGTTTGGGCTTGGGAGAATTATGTCACCTGGAATTTGATGAGGAGGAATTTTGTGTTAGATTCCATTTAAACCCTCTCGTGTGGGCAGTGATGCACCATCAGACACTTACTGAGGACTTTCCAAGTGGAGTGGTGGGGTCACAAATGTTAGAGAAGAGATGAGGAGCTCGGAGCTTTTGTTCTGAAGCCATCAAGCTAATTTGTACCTAATTGATTCAAGCCAGGGTGCAAAACCTTAGAAAATTCTGCCCAGCCTTTGACATCTTGGTACAAGCACATGACATTACTCAAGTGTTTGACATTTTTACTAGGTTTCAACCCTCGTTATCTTTTGGAAATTCATCCACTTTAAGGGCTCTTGTCTGATTTTTTTGTGTAATTTAGATGGAAAAGCAGTGGATCACAGCTCTCCTGTTGGATATACACGAAATCGATACTCAGGCACCTGGATTTTTGACCATGCATTGAGATATACATCCGGTATGTGATGGAAGGGTGTGAAAGTTTAACCAGGGATCACATAGCAAGGGGAAGCTCTAGATGCAACTGGCGTGTTGCACAAATTCCAGAAACAAGATTCAGGAAAAAATCTGGCAAAGTCTAATACACCAATTAACCCCACACACCTCACCCCCTCTCTGTCCATACCTCAGGCAGTTATAACCTGCATTGACTGGTCCCAACATGGCCAAGAGCCCAGGGTGGCCCCGTGACCATAGCAGCAGTGCCAAGGCCAGACAAGAATGTTCTTTGTAAGCTGTTAGCATGCAGGATGTCTTTCCTCCCCCTGAAATAACACATATAGTGTGGCAACTCATCACCACCTTCTCTCGTTTTGGGGTGTGTGGCTGTTTCTACTCCCTCCCCTCCCAGAAAAGCACTGCAGTGTAGGATCTTCTAAACACAAGTCTCTACTTGGGTTTCTCTGTTATAACCTGAGGACTCCAGGTCCCGTGACAACCTCCACATGTTGTCCTGTCTTCAAGGCATGGAGCTTTAACAGTTCTCACCTTACCACTTGAGGGCTCAGAGGAGTTGGCCAGATGTATCCTCATCTGAGGATGTGGAGCAAACACTCTCTGGGAAATTAGCCCAGAGCCCAGGAGAACATCAGCATAAAGAGAGTCTATGTTGAGTCAGCTCTCCTGCTTCTTTTATATTATGGCACAAGCAGTCCCTGTGCACCAGGCTTTTCTGGAAGCTGCTATTTTGGTGTTCAGTACTGTGTAAGGTCAGGGCCTTGACCTGTGTATACATGGGGAGAAAGTAAAATGGAAACCCATAGGGTCTCAGTGAGAGTGGATATAGAGGACTGGCCCTTCACCTTTGGAGATCTGGGGTTCAAATGCTGGCTTAAGTCACAGGTGTCAAGGGATTTGGTGGGTCTTTCATCTTGGCCCTGAGTGTCCACATCTCACACTCCCATATTTTAGATCACTAGCAGGATCTGCCCAGGAGAATCAGCAGCCCTGGCAAATGCATTGGCCCATATCCAGCACTAACAGCCTTTCACCTCTTTTGGCATCAGATTCATGGACACTTGTTTTCAGATGATAAATTTCCTGTGTTCATGTTGGAAATGCAAGTTCAGCTGCAGGTTTCTGCTAGAAGGCAACACGTGGTCACATATGTGGGCTATTTTTTTTCTTTGTGGAATGCTGCTCAACTAAATGTACTTACATGTGACAGACAGAGACCATTTCCAGGGAAGTGGGGAGAAATACAAAAGAAGATGCACAGACTACATAGGATCAGAATAGAGCCCCTCGTTCTTTTTGTTTTTTCCATGATCTTCATGTATGCAAAGTTGTCCCTGGGTATTTGGCTGGTGTTGCTGTCGATTATCACTCATATTTTCCTCTTAGTGTCACAGATCCTTAACAATCAAATGGAATGGTTATTCTTTGTAATCCAACTGGTGAGGAGTGTATTCATTGGCTGGTTATATTTGGTTGTGGGTACTCCTATAAAAAGAAGATTTGGGGAGAAGTATAATAAATTATTTAATATGTAAAGTGATGTCAGAAGGATGATATCAACCTGTTGAGGCCCAAAATTTGGCCTACTCTGAATTTGTTAAAATCTGCTACAGACTGGCCCCGGGATTATGACTCTCTTTTCATATTCAAAAAAAATAAATCTCTTGCTAAGGACAAGATGGAAGTGGATTTGGTTTGCTCCCCTCCGTGAGTGATTCCCCTTCCAAGGATAAATACAGCATTTTAGAGACTGTTTCAAAAGGCATTTTACACTGACGCTGCATAGCATACTGTCCTGTAGCGTGTTCTTGTGAGCGCCCCCTGCAGGTCAGCACCAGTGGTGAGGCGTAATTACGCTTTGCAACACAAAGGACATTCCCATCGCAATGTTGTTTATTCAGAGACAAAGAAAACTTCTGCTCTGTTAGAAACAAAAGGGACATGATCCAATCGGCTTCCCCCAAACCAAAAGGGACAGGTCATTGAATGAGAAGGAAAGGACATAAATAACAGTATACAGAAACCTGGTTGACATTTTCCCTTGAAAGACATCACTCAGCCAAGCAAGTATGACCAAGAAACAAAAAAAGCAGGTGAATATTTGCTTGAATTTGTATATGAGTGTGTGCTTTGGTCACACTCAGACTCCTTTGGTGTTTACTCACTTCCGTACGTTTTACTGGCTCTGCATAGCCAGGAAAAGTAAATTTAAATGATACATTTTCAAATAGCTGTGGAAATCAAATTTTAAATTCACACAAAGTAATGTTCTCCCACGTCCCCAAAGGCCTCCATTAAAAGGGCGCAGGAACAGCGCTCCACAACTAATTATAGCTAACAGCACAATTAACTAATTGTGTCTCCTGCAAAGAATGATTTACAACCAATCCATAGAGGGTTTTTAAAAAATATCTATATCTATCTACCTATCAATCTATCTATCTATATTTAGATAGATATATGAATTTTAAATAACTCATATATTTGAGGAAGTCTCTACTGGTTATGAATGTTCCATGAGCAGAAGAGGCTAAATTCATTGACAAATAATTTTGTCCTTGAAAATTATTCTCCCAATTCAATTTTTCTGTCTCTGTTACTGATGACTGCTTGTAGATACATATCTTCTGAGAGGCGGAAATACAGCAATCAGAAGAGTTTTACCTATAAAGGTCTAAAGTTCATTTTTATCTATCTGGTGTCCTCCTGGATACTTAACAATTCTCTTTGTGTCGTCATTAAATTGCTTGAGAAAAAGATTGCTTTGAAGATAAAAATTTGGAAATACTAGTTCAACTACTTGAAAATTATTATTTTATTATTTATTATTATTAAATCATAATTTGGGCTATATTGAGAGTGGTTCTTCCAAATTAATACAGTTATAAAGATATATTTTAAATGTAAATGCATCAAAATATGTCAAGTATCTTACTCAGCAAGAAAGGATCGAGAGGTGGACAGTGGAGTACATATTCCCTGCACTCAACTCCACAAGCATTCCAAACCCTCTCTTGCTGACAGCTGCTCTGTTCTCTCATCAGTTTGTGGTTGTCTCTGTATCATGGGGCTGTCTGCTTGTTACTGATCTAATATGGTAATGCGTCCTTTTCTGTCCTGTTTTTCAGGGTCTTATGAGTGTGGAATATGTGGGAAGAAATACAAGTATTACAACTGTTTCCAGACCCATGTGCGAGCGCATAGAGGTATCTCTCAAACCTTTGAGAATCCTAGCTTAACATTGAGATCACTGCCTGTCACTGTGAGCCTGCCAAGGGCCACTATTAGGATGAACTCTTCTGCAATCAGAAGGAAGGGGGATCCATGCTCCAGCAGTATTCTTTCTGGACATCGCCATGAGCTAGTACATTCCATTAAGTTAAATAAGAGATCAGTGAAATTTTCCGTAGGGGTCTTTTACTCTCTTCCTATGAAGGGCTGTGATTTGGGGTGCACTGCTGTACGTGGGCACATTCCTCTCTGATGCAGCATTCCAAATGAATCAGCAATCCCGTTCCTGTGGTAATGGCAGGCATTTGTCCATGGCTCCACAAGTTCCTGCCGGTCTGTATATTTTAATCCATTTCTGTTTTGTTGGAAATCAGTTGGGTAAAGACAGGCCAAAAAA
This sequence comes from Sternotherus odoratus, assembly GCA_032164245.1. Lineage (NCBI taxonomy): Eukaryota > Metazoa > Chordata > Testudines > Kinosternidae > Sternotherus > Sternotherus odoratus. Next base: position 429,198 of record JAVMKO010000016.1, on the reverse strand, counting down.
ATAGTTCTTCGAGTGCTTGCTCATGTGTATTCTACAATAGGCGTGCATGGAGCAGCTGCTTCCGGCGGTACCATTCCTCCATGTCGAGGTCGGGGTCGGCACCGCCCCCAGAGCCGCCACTCCTCCCAGTCCAGGGACAGCTAGTCGTATGTCAGCCTGGCCTCTCTTTGTAGCCATCCATCAATGGGTCAGGCCAGCCAAGCCTGGTCTCAGAGCGGTGGAAGCAGTGCCAGGGGAGTTCAAATGCAAGGGGTACTATTCCCGCTGTTTCCTTATTCCGAAGGCCAAAGGGGAGGCTCAGGCCCATCCTGTACCTGCGAGCCCTGAACTGGTTCATGGTAAAGCTCAAGTTCCGCATGGTCTCCCTGGCTTCCATCATCCCCTCCCTGGATCCCGGGGACTGGTACGCTGCCCTCGATCTGCAGGACGCATACTTGGAACATCCCTATGTTCGAGAGCCACAGCTGCTTCCTCCGTTACATGGTTCGGCAGGCGCACTACCAATTTACAGTCTTCCCATTTGGCCTGTCCATTGCCCCCAGATATTTACAAAGTGTACGTCCGTGGTGGCGGTCTACCTCAGGCACTGGGGGGGGGGGGCAGATCTTCCCCTATCTGGACAATTGGCTGGTCAAGGGCAGCTCCCGGTTGCAGGTGAGGGATCACATGGTGCTCCTTCTGTCCATGTGTGTCACTCTGGGCTCGTTAGTGAGTGCCACCACTCCATGTTAGTCCCGGTACAACCCATAGAGTTCATTGGGGCGGTCCTGGACGCCACATCGGCCAGAGCAGCCCTCCCACCAAACAGGTTCGACACCCTGAAAGGGCTCATTGACGTGGTCACAAGGTTCCCAGTGACAATGGCCAGAGCGTGTCTCTAGCTCTTTGGTTGCATGTTGGCGTGCACATGTGTGGTCCACCACGCCAGACTCAGGAGGAGGCACCTCTAGCTCTGGTTGGCCTCAGCGTTCTTCCAGGCCAGAAGCAGGATGGACAAAGTCCTCACTGTGCCCGAACCGGAGATCGCCTCCCTATGATGGTGGTCCTCCCCAGTGAACATGCTCCACAGGGTCACGGTCAGAGGCAGGCCCCCATCTCTGGAAGTGGTGTCTGACACATCGGACCTGGGGTGGGGAACCCATGTGGGAGACGTTCAGACCCAAGGTCTGTGCAGGACCTGGCCCTCCAGATAAACGTCAAGGAGCTCAGGTTGGTCTGGCTGGCGTGCATGACCTTCCGCTCGCACTTGGAGGGCAGGATGGTCAGGGATCTCAGGGACAACATGGTCTTGATGTTTTACATCAACAGGCAAGGCGGGGCCCGATCCTCTGCCCTCTGCCAGGAAGCCCTCAGGCTGTGGGACTTCTGTACAGCTCACAACATTTTCCTACAGTCCTATCTCCTACCTGGAACTCGTGGGCAGATCGCTTGAGCAGGGACTTCTCCTCTCAGCACGAGTGGTCTCTTCACTAGAGGTGGTGCACAGACTTTTTCAAGAGTGGGGAACTCCCCAGGTGGACTTGTTAGCGACTCAGCAGAACCATCACTGTCCCCGGTTCTGATCTGAGGGATGGGGGTGCTGCGCTATTTCCGATGCCTTCCTCCTGTCCTGGTCGGGCAGGTTCCTCTATGCCTCCCCACCCCCTCCTTCACTCCCTCCGGTTCCCACTGATCAGCAAGGTCCTGGAAAAGATAAAGATGGACAAGGCCTGGGTCCTCCCGATTGCCCCGGTGTGGCTCAGCCAGAATTGCTACGGGACCTGTTATCGTTCCACCAGGACCTGCTCTCAGGACAAGGGCCGCCTCCTCCACCCCAGCCTAGCGGCGCTCCACCTCACAGCATGGCTGCTCAATGGTTAGGCCGGGAGGAGAGGACGTGCTCAGAAGGGGTTCAATGCGTCCTCTTGGAAAGCAGGCGACCCTCCACAGGCCGAGCCTACTTGGCCAAGTGGTCTCAGTTTTCCCGATGGCGGATGAGCGGGGCGTTTCTCCTGGGGCTGCCCCAATCCAGCTAATTTTGGAGTACCTCCTACCTGGCACCCTCGTCCATCAAGGTGCAATTGGCAGACATATCTGTCTTCCACCCACCGGTGCAGGGGCACACGGTATTCTCCCATGCTGTGACTGGCCGATTCCTTAAGGGATTGGATCGCCTCTTCCTGTACGTTAGTCCCCCACACCCACAGTGGGACCTGTACTTGGTGCTGTCCCGCCTCATGAGCCCCTCCGCTACATGCTCCTGGTCGCACCTCTCGTGGAAGGTGCCTTCCTGGTAGAGATCACGTCGACTAGATGGGTTTCAGGGCCCCACCTCCAAGCCCTGTACACGGTGTTCCATAAGGATACGGTCCAGCTCCGCCCACATCCTTCGTTCCTCCAAAGGGTCGTCTCTGCCTACCACACAGGTCAGGACATTTTCCTGCCAGTCCTCTGCTCCACGCCCCATGCGTCCAGTGAGGAGCGCCGCCTCCACGTGCCGGATGTGAAATGGGCTCTGGCTTCTTACCTGGGGTGGACTAAGCCATTCAGGAAGTCTTTGCAGCTGTTCATCGCCTTGGCTGAACACATGGATCATAGATTAGAATAATAGATTATCAAGGTTGGAAGGGACCTCAAGAGATCATCTAGTCCAACCGCCTGCTCGAAGCAGGACCAATCCATATATTTACCCCATATTCCTAAATGGCCCCCTCAAGTATTGAATTCACAACCCTGGGTTTAGCAGGCCAATGAGCAAACCACTGAGCTATCCTCTTCCCCCCCAAGGGTCGGCCGATCTCCACTCAGCAGCTCTCCAACCAGATCTCCTCGTGAATCCCTACCTGGTATGACCTGCCAGTTGAGAGGGCGCACTCCACTAGGGTGCAAGCCTTGTCGGCTGCCTTTTTAGCCCATGTCCCCATTCAGGACATTTATGGGGCTGCCACGTGGTCTTCAGTTCACACATTCACCTCGCACTATGCGATCGTCTCCCAGACCAAGGAGGACGACGGGTTCGGCAGGGTGCTGCTCCATCCCGAGAGTTTGTGAACTCCTACTCACCTCCAACAGATATAGCTTGGAATCACCCACTCTGGAATACACGTGAGCAATCACTCGAAGAAGAAAAGACTGGTGTTCTTCGAGATGTGTTGCTCGTGTCTATTCCACATCCCGGCCTCCTTCCCCTCTGTCGGAGTTGTCTGGCAAGAAGGAACTGAGGGTGGTGGGAGCGTGCAGCGCCCCTTATACCACACTATGGAGGTCCCACTACAGGAGTTGCTAGGGGTGCTCCCCTACGGGTACTGCTAGGGAAAAACTTTTCACACTGGTGCACACGAGCATGCACACCTACTGTGGAATAGACACGAGCAACACATCTTGAAGAGCACCAGTTACGGAACAGGTTGCTGTCTTTTCAGTAACTCTAAGGATATTGGCGCATTATAAATAGATTATCCAAAGCACTTGCATGTCTTCAAGGAAAGGAATTTTTTGCAAGTAAAACATGTATGATGATCATGTTTGTCATTACTTAAGTACTGAGATTCTTAACATTGGCTGCTAAATCCTTTATCATATTTTTTCTATAGTGTATTTAGTGTCTCCATACCTTTTTATGTTAATCATGGAAATGGCACTTCCAGTTCAAGTCCCTTTTTTCAGTTGATTGTAACTTTCAAAATGCACTTCTGGTATGAAATCTCTTATGCTTGGTCTGGGGAATATTGTGTGAACATTTTCTTTAATTCGGAGCATTGAGGAAAGCATTGCTCGACTATAAAACTTTTCCGTTGTCATTCAGAAGTGTCTTTATTGAAAAACTGCACACTTGGCATGGTAAAACACTGCAACATTCTTTAAACAATATGATTACAAAATAACAGGTTGTGCAATAACCGAATTATGGACTTTTGAAACTGGGACATCAAGCATCAGGTGCATTTATTTTATTTCACCTCAGAGATTAGCACTGAGGTGTGTTGCTCTGAATATTTATCTTTTTAAGTGCCCACATTGTGATAACACCTGAATGGTTCTGGATATATTTTCTTTCACATAATAATTATGGCTGGAGTTTTCAAAGGAGCCTAAGTGAGTGAGGTGCCCAATTCCCAATGGCTGTTTTGAAAATCCCAGCATAAAACATTATAATGGATATTAAAGATGAAGATTACAAATGTAAAGTCTCAGAAATCAGCAAATGTGTGAGTTAACTCTTTCCATTTCTGAATGTATACTATAATACATCCCTTAATTACATGGTCACATACTGTTTCTCAAATAATACAGTATAATATTACACAGTTTCTTCTACAACCTTACATACACATAGGTAGTATGTTCTAATATTTTGTGCTTCTTTGTGGATGGCAGCAGAGTCCCTGATCATCTGTTATATAAGCAATACTACAAATTAGTAGCATGCCATAGTTGAAGCAAAACATAAAGCAATAGTGAACTCTGTTCTCTGTTGGCATATAAAAGGTTTGCAACTAACATTCACTGTTTCAATAACTACATTAATTAAATTGTAAATTAGTTGGAGCAAAGACTATTCCTTACTGTGTTTCTATACAGCACCTAACAAAATGGGACCCTAATCTCAGCTGGCATCTATAGACATCACTGTAGCGTAACTGATTAAGCATAGTATGTCACATTTTATTGTAAAGACATGATTATTTTTAATTCAGTTAAATCCTCTGTTTCTCTTTCTTTCTCAAGTTTTAATAGGAGTGTTTCCTTCCGTGGAGACAGACTGTTATCCTTAGCTTCTGAAAACATACATTTTTATGTCTGTTTAGGGAGAAAAATAGTTTCCAAACTATTTCTACTTGTGAATTTAGAAATATGTAAATAATTTGCAAATCAGAGGTGAAGAAGCACTGTTTACACAGGCAGCAAATTCGTAGGTGAAATTAAATAAATTTTCACCCCATTTTTAAGAGCATGCACCCAGACTTGGTGAAAAGAATACTTGAATTGTATTAAGGCAGTTTGAGGATAGGTCCCATTAGTGATATAAAATAGCTATTTCTTCATATACACAATCAAATAAGAAATCATAAATGTAGAGAGCCAAAGCTCTATAAATGTCATTCATTGATAAATAGATTGTAAAATACTACAGTAATAAATTACTGTTGAGAAGTATAACTGTCTGCAGAGGGAACATATCCTGTAGAACGTGTGCAGTACATGTTTGGTGAAAAAATAGTAAAAACTATAATACCATATAGAAAGACTGTTTTCCATTGAGCAGAATATACTGGCTGATGATGACACTGAAATAAGTGAAACTGTGCGAGAAGCAAAGAAGTGTATTGAAAGATGCTTTACATGTATATAGGTAACAGAGAGTCCTGTGGTACCTTAAAGACTAACTAAAGTATTGAAGCATAAGCTTAAGTGGGCTAATACCCACTTCATTGGATGCAAGCAGTGGAATTGCAGCTCTGCAGTTTCTCTTTGCAATCTGGTCTTCAAGTTTTTTTCCTGCAATATGGTGACTTTTAAATCTGTAATTGTGTGTCCAGGCAGGTTGAAGTGTTCTCCTACAGGTTTTTGTATATTGCCATTCCTGATAACTGATTTGTGTCCATTTATCCTTTTTCGTAGGGACTGTCCAGTTTGGCTGATGTACATAGCAGAGGGACATTGCTGGCACATGATGGCATATATTACATTGGTAGATGTGCAGGTGAATGAACCAGTGATGGTGTGGCTGATCTGATTAGGTCCTGTGATGGTGTTGCTGGTGTAGATATGTGGGCAGAGTTGGCATCGAGGTTTGTTGCATGGATTGGTTCCTGAGTTGGAGTTATTATGGCGCGGTGTGCTGTTGCTGGTGAGAATCTGCTTAAGGTTGGCGGGTTGTCTGTGGGCCAGGACTGGCCTGCCTCCCAAGGCCTATGAAAGTGAAGGATTATTGTCCAGGATGGGTTGTAGATCACTGATGATGCATTGGAGAGGTTTTAACTGAGGACTGTAGGTGATGGCCAGTGGTGTTCTGTTGTTTTCTTTCTTGGGCTTGTCTTGCAGCAGCAGGCTTCTGGGTACACATCTGGCTCTGTTGATCTGTGTCCTTATTTCCTTATGCGGGTATTGTAGTTTTGAGAAAGCTTGGTGAAGATCTTATAGGTGTTGGTCTCTGTCTGAGGGGTTGGAGCAAATAAGATTGTACCTCAGTGCTCGGCTGTAGACAGTGGATCATGTGGTATGTCCAGGATGGAAGCTGGTGGCATGAAGGTAGGCATAGCTGTTGGTAGGTTTTCGGTATAGGGTGGTGTTGATGTGGCCGTCAATAATTTGCACCGTGGTGTCTAGGAAGTGGACTTCCCGTGTACACCTGTCCAGGCTGAGGTGGACGGTGGGGTGGAAGCTGTTGAAATCATGGTGGAATTCTTCCAGAGTTTCTTTCCCATGGGTCCAGATGATGAAGATGTCATCAATGTAGCATAGATAGAGAAGGGGTGTGAGTGGACAAGAGTTGAGGAAGCGTTGTTCCAGGTCAGCCATAAAGATGTTGGCATACTGTGGGGCCATGCGGGTGCCCATAGCGGTGCCACTGGTCTGGAGATATGTATTGTCACCAAACTTGAAATAATTGTGTGTGAGGATAAAGTCACAGAGCTCAGTAACCACTTGTGCTGTGGCATCATCAGGGATACTATTCCTGACAGCTTGTATTCCATCTTTGTGTGGGATGTTTGTGTAGAGAGCCTCTACATCCATGGTGGCTAGGATGGTCTTTTCTGGAAGTTCACCAATGCATTGTAGTTTTCTCAGGAAGTCGATGGTGTCACGGAGATAGCTGGGAGTGCTGGTGGCATAGGGTCTGAGTAGAGAGTCCACATATCCAGACAGTCCTTTAGTGAGAGTGCCAATGCCCGGGATGAATGGGGAGTCCAGGATTTCCAGGTTTGTGGATCTTGGGTAGTAGATAGAACAGCTTCTCCTCTCTCGGAGTTCACACCTCCAGTTCAGTTGCTGGAGGAATACCTCACCCTCCCTGATTTGAGATAACAAGCTGGTTCAGCCTGATTAGACTAACCTTGTTATCTCCTACCTGGTTCTTGCCTACTTATTTATACCTGCCCCGAACACTTCCACTGCTTGCATCTGACGAAATGGGTATTAGCCCACGAAAGCTTATGCTTCAATATTTTAGTTAGTCTTTAAGGTGTCACGGGACTCTTTGTTACTTCTGCTATTCCAGACTAACACGGCTACCTCTCTGATTCTTTACATGTATATAGAAAGTTGTAGGGGAAAAAAGTGTATATTCTATTGTAACGAGTAACAGTATGAGATGACCATGTCATTAGAACGTGGGCCGATTGAGGGTTGTAGATGCAACCGTAGCTTTGGCATTTCCTCACTGCTGAGTTTTTTAATTTATAATCTTATGTCCACATAATTACGGCTAAACCACCCTGAACACGCCCGATCCCATCTGATCTCGGAAGCTAAGCAGGGTCAGGCCTGGCTAGTACTTGGATGGGAGACCTCCTAGGAATACCAGGTGCTGTAGGCTTACATGGGCGTGGGGCTAGCAACTCCACCCCGTAAGGAACTAAATTGCTACTGAAACACCAACAACAGAGATGGAGGGATCTGTGGTTGGTGGCCCATACCCCAACTGGGGGGTGACGGGCAGAGAGAGAGAGTCCACATAATTGGATTTTAAATCCTAAACCAGTAGTGACACTGCTCCCCCATCTCTGTTTGACCCTCCAAGGCACTGGTACTTGAGACTCTCCCACTAGAGCTGGGCCCATCACTGATTTTTTTGGTTTTTTGGCAATTTCAGAAGCGTGATGAAAAAATTGTTTTGGGTTGAACTGAACACAAACATTTTGGAAAGTTTCAACAAGTTGAAAAGTTTACTTTCAAGTAAAACAAAACATTTCATTTTGATTTTGAGCATTTTAAGCCCTTGAATTTTTAATAAAATCACAGAAAATTTCTAAATGAAAAGTTATTTCAAAGCAAAAAATCAAAACATTTCATTTAAAAATGTTGACATTTTCCATTTCTTGGAATTTTTTTTTTGTTGGTTTCTAAAGAAACAGTTTTTTAAAACTGCATGAATTCGTGAAACATTTCAGCGTTGCCAAACTTGCATTTTTTGATTTAAAAAAATGTTGATTGAAAAAGTTCATCAGGTTCTACCCCTCCCTCCTTTGTGCACGCTCCATCTGCCAGTAACTCACCCCTGGAATCTTGTGGTCACTTCCTCTTCACGGCGGTCAGGGAGGGACCCTTCTTTCAGCACCTGTATCTTCTTACTTCATATGCTACTTCTGCTTGGGTGTCCAGTCCCCTTCCTCTGAGTTTCCTGAGCCACCAGTCAGTCCACAGCATTTCTTCCTGTTTCTGTAGTTTTTGATCATTCTCAGCAAGTTGGCCTCAGCACACCAGCTCTTTTTCAAGGCCAAAGTGCTCCATTTGCGCCAAGCACCTTCACCACTTCTTTGGGTCCTTTCTTCCATTCCTTTTTAGTGCTTTTTAGAGGAGAAGTGTCCAGTTCTCCTCTTCACTCTTTCCCCTGGAGCAGACTAATGTCCTTAAAGGTTTGTTAACAAAGTCCTGTGGCACCTTAAAGACTAACTATAAAGTTTTGAAGCATGAGCTTTCGTGGGCTAATACCCACTTCGTCGGATGCAGGCAGTGGCATCCGACGAAGTGGGTATTAGCCCACGAAAGCTCATGCTTCAAAACTTTATAGTTAGTCTTTAAGGTGCCACAGGACTTTGTTAACTCTGCTATTCCAGACTAACACGGCTACCACCCTGATTCTTAAAGGTTTGTGTTTCTTTTGACACCAGGTCAGTAGGTTCTGCTGTCATTAAAAGGACCCTGTCCCAACTGCATGTCTTTCCATTATGACCTGTCTGACCTACAGCTAGAACGTCATGTACCATCAGAGACAGGACAGCTTCAATTACCAGCCTCAGAACTGTTTCAATTCAGAATATATAGAAAGCACCCATATGGTCCACCCCACTTTACAAAGAGTTGTAGGAGAAAAGTCATCATTCAGTGCTACAGATCCTGTACCCAAGATGTGGGAATCACAGACTCTCCGGTTCCTTTGAGTTTGGTTCCTTTTTGGAATGTTTCTTACAGGAGTTGGCTTTTGTTTTATGGAGGACGCATCCATTTCAGGCTTCCTATCTGTCGCTGTTGGCAAGTATCTTCTCCCCACTTTCATTGCAGTTTGGGCCTCTCTTTTTACTAGTCATGCTGCCTAATGCTCCATTTATTGCTTCTTTTCTTGTTTGGAAAACACTCCTTTGAGCTGTTCAGATCCATAATCAGAATTCTGTATGGATGACATCGCCAAAGAATGGAAAATTACTTTTCTGTATTTCTGACTTTCAGAAGAACTTTTTATGTCTTCACCTCCACTGCCCTCCCAGTTGGCGGGATAGAGGGTTCTATTTTGGAGGTGTCATGTTCTCTTTTAGGTGGGATTATTTGTTCGTCCTTGGGAATGGTTTGTTTCCTGTTTGAGAATTTAGCATTTACCTACACGGAAGAGCCTTCCTCGTATAATTCTGAACTGGTGAGACATTCCTAGGGAATGAGGTCCTGGCAGTTTGAGAGTTCAGAGTGCTGTGGTGCTGTGGGAGCTTTTGTTCAAGTACTAGTGCCTGAGAGCAAAGCATCGTAAACTTCCTGTCCTGAGTGTAAATACATCTTCCCGGGAGAAGAAGGGAAGCTAAGAAATTTCTCTTTCACACTTTTTCAAGAGGGAAAAATAACAGGGCTGTGGAGGAGAAATTGTGAAGTTAGAGTAGCTGAAAGACTCTTTTGCAGTGAGCTTAGAAGCCCTGCAAAAGCAAGACGACTTTCTCCTCCTGTGGAGCTTCTAAACCAGGGGTCTCAAACTCAAATGACCACGAGGGCCGCATGAGGACTAGTGCACTGGCTCGAGGGCCGCACCACTGACACACACACACACCCTCGCTGCCCCGGCTGTTCCCCCACTCCACCCCTTCCAAGAGGTCCCACCCCTACCCCACCTCCTCCTCTGAGCACGCAGCTCCCCATTCCCTCCTGGAAAGCACTAGGCACCACCAACAGCTGTTTGGCAAACAAAGCAAGAGCAATCTAGGAAGTCCAGAGCTAGAAACACACGCAGCCCAGCCAGGCAGCAGAGAAGCCTCCACTTCTGGCCCCTCCGTCCTGCAAACTGCTATGGGGGGACCGGGTGGGGGGGGGGCACCAGGAAGCTTGGTGGGCCGCAGGGAAGGGCTTTGCGGGCCGCATGTGGCACCCGGGCCGCATGTTTGAGACCCCTGTTCTAAACTTTGCTGGAGCACAAAGATTTCAAACTATTATGCATTTCTGCAGTGATATGTCCAACATGCTAACTAGCGGGGACAGTGGATAGTATAATAGATGCCAGCATTAGCAAATGCCACTGCACGTGCATGAAATGAAGTTCTTAAGAACTCGTAACTCACTGTATTTTTTGTTTGTTTATAGCTTTTTAAACCATGAAAGGGCCTAATCATCTGTAGGAAGGAACCATCCTGAATGTTTTAAGTTGCATAGTTCAGCTATATTTGAGTGAGGTGAGCAGAAAAGCATCTAAACATTTAAGTGGGACAATTGCCTTTTCCTTCACTTTTCCATAACTCAAAAATGATCTTACTAGACATTCAAAAAATAAATTTAAAATAAAAACCCTGGGCTGAGACCAAGCACAGAAAACATTTGCCCTAAGGAGCATTTTTCAGATAGTTATGAACAAGTGAAAAGAGGATTATAAAGCAAATCTCAAGTTAACTTTCATTCTAGCAAGAGTATAATTTGAGGATATTGGGGGGGGGGGAGGTAATAACTGTATCCTGGACTGAATGACCACTGCGTTTATACAGCATGTTTTAAATTATTTAGTAACAGTGCAATCTGACTCACGGGCCATTCTATCTCAGTATGGGTACACCAGTTGGATCCTCAGCTTGCTATACGTCAGTATAGCTCAATAGAAGTCAATGTAGCTATGTTTATTTACACCAATTCAGGGTCTGATTCATTATTATGATTATAGCAGGAGCAGAATTGACATCTTTAGCTTAGATTTCTATTTTGATCCTATTTGCATTCTCTGATCACTTTGCAAAGTTTTCAGATTGAAATTTTGCAATGTTGGTCTCTACCCAAAGTTGATTTAAAGAAATAATTTGATGGGAGAGAACCAGTTCAGCTGTTTTGAGAATGGAAATAATACACTTTTCCTATCATATATATTTTAACAACTTATTTTAGAACAGCTCTACTGCTGAAATGACTGGTTGTAGAAACCTTAAATTTGTAGAAAACTGGTTGTAGAAAACTGATAATCCTCCTTGAGGAGAAATGGTGTTTCTGGTATTGAAGGAAATTGGTTTTGATTTGACCAAATTATCTGGCTTTGAAAATCACGTACTAAGCACATGCAGTAGATTTTTTGAGATGAGTGAAATGCATTGATACAGATTTGGTGAAGTCTGAAACTTTACATACTACATCTCAGCCCAAAGGTGATTTGGGGGTGGGTATTGTTTAGGCTTTCATTCATTAAACCATTTTGAGTTACACAAACAGGGAAGGTATATTTTTCCTGTTTAAAATAATTAATTATAACTTTTCTGCACGTGTATAACTTAGAAATGGCTGAACTTTAAAATTTTAAAGGTGGCTTGTTTCTTGCTAAATTTGAAATTACAGTAACAAATTATTAAAAATTGCTTTTGTGTGTACATTGTTCTCAGTTTTCATTAGGTTTATTTATGTTGTTACCTGTGATCTTCAGAATGATGTGTTGCAGAATTTTATTGTGTCACAGCTAGTTTTTCCTTTTGTGACAGAATGGTGTCATGTCACATCTATAAAATTTGTGGAGAAATACAGTTCTATGACTTTGTCGTTCCATAGATGGCTTTGTGTATTTCTAATCAGGTGCTTCAGTTTACTGCAGTGCACGAACTTTATTACACATTTATACATATTTGTAATTATTTTAAAAATAATAAAAAATCTCCTTTCCTGTCAGGTCCCATACCAAAGACTCTTGAGTGAAGTAAGCAGTTATGGGAGAAGAGGGAAGATCCTCTCATGGATCAGTAACTGGTTAAAAGATAGGAAACAAAGAATAGGAATAGATAGTCAGTTTTCACAGTGGAAGGAGGTAAATAGCCCCTGCCCCCCAAGGATCTGTACTGGGACCAGTACTGTTCAACATTTTCATAAAGGATCTGGAAAAGAGGGTAAACACTAAGGTGGCAGAGTTTGTAGATACAAAATTAATTCAGATAGTTAAGTCCAAAGCTGACTTGCTAAGAGCTACAACGGGATTTCACTAAAATGGGTAACTGGGCAACAAAATAGAAGATGAAATTCAGTGTTGGTAAAGTCAAAGTGATGTAAATTGGAAAACATAATCCAAACTATATATACAAGATGATGGGATCTAAATTAGCTGTTACTACTCAAGAAAGAGTCATCATGGATAGTTCTATGATGGGGTTTCTCAAACTGGGGGTCGCGACCCCCCAGGGGGTTACTGAGCACTCCCCGAGGGGTCGCGAGCTCCTGCCGCTGCCGAAAAGCCGTCAAATTGATTAGTTCCGCATTCGGCGGCTTTTCAGTGGACATACCGAGTGCTCTCAGAAGCACGCGGCATGTCTGCTGAAAATAGCCGCCGTGTGCAGAAGTATTCAATTTGGCAGCTTTTCAGCGGACATACAAGGATCCGCCGCGCCGCCAAGGAAAGGAAAAAGGGTTGCGGTTCTCAAAAGTTTGAGAACCGCTGTTCTATGAGGACATCTGCTCAGTGTGAAACAGCAGTCAAAAAGCTAACAACATTAGGAGCCATTAAAAAGGGGATAGGTAAACAGAAAATATCCTTATGTCTCTATACAAATCCATGGTGTGCCCATAACTTGAATATTGCATGCAATTCTGGCTGCCCCATCTCAAAAACAAACAACCTACTAGAATTTGAAAAGATTCAGAGAATGGCAACAAAAATGAATAGGGGTATGAACCAGCTTCCATAAGGGAAAGATTAAAAAGAGTGGGACTGTTCAGCTTAGAAAAGAGATAACTAAGAAGGGGATATGATAGAGGCTATGAAATCATGAATGGTGCGGAGAAAGTGAATAGGGGTGTGTTATATACCACTTCACATAATACAAGAACGGTGGGTCATCAAATTAAATTAATAGGCAGCAGGTTTAAAACAAACATATCAGACTGCACAGCCAGCCTGTGGAATTTGTTGCCAGCGGATGTTGTGAAGGCCAAAACTATAACTGGATTAAAAAAATATTGTTAAGTTCACGGAGGACAGGCCCATCAATGGCTATTAGTCAAATGTCAGGGACACAGCCCCAGGCTCCAGGTGTCCCTAGACCTCTGACTGCCGGAAGCTGGGACTGGACCACAGGGGATGGATCACTCGATAATTGCCCAGTCCTATTCATGCCCTCTGGGGCACCTGGTATTGGCCACTATCAGAAGACAGAATCCTGGGCTAGTTGGGCCATTGGTCTGACCCAGCATGGCCATTCTTACGTTCTTACATTAATCAATCACAGTAAATAATAAAACAGAACTGGACAAATAGAGAGGTCCACAGCCCTATATTTTTATTTATTTTTAAGAAAAAACAAAGAAATGAAATGCAAAAAATGGTATTAATGAAGTAGGGTTGCAAATTTAAATATCGAAAAAGCAATGAAATGCCACTGTTAAGGTTTGCATAAGAGCACACTTGGTTTCATGGAACATGCAGAATCTTTTGGATTATAATTGAATATCTAGGTTATGAAATACGGGTCAATTCAACATAGTTTTGTAAATCTAAGCATTTGCATTTCTTGAGCTTTACCCACTTTCTTGGCTTACAGCCTTACCCCATTGTGTTCATGCCTTGGAGTACAGTGGTGGTTTGGGCTGTCCCTGGTCAGTGCTTTCTTTCCATGTGCGACACTAGTGACACTGGAACTCAAAGCTGCAGTCTAATGCTAACCAGTCGGAGAGGGAAATCCCAAGGCTTTCGTCCCGTCTTTTGTACAGGTCTTTCCCTCACTGGTCTCCTCCTCCATATTGCAGATAGCCGTGCTCTCTCTTTGAATTTGGAGGCATAAAGGGCTGGATTCACAAAAGAATGTAGACCCCTAACTGCCACCTTAAGCACCTAAATCCCAGATTTTGGCACCTGCAGTATTCACAGAAGCCCTGTAGGCAGGAGTGCTGGAACAATGTGTACAGCGTGGGAACTGAGAGCCATTGAATCAAACTGGAAACCCTGCATGTGATGGAAACCACTTCAAGCCGGGGGATGCAGCAGGAGCACCCCTAGTTCCAGCACCTTGGATGTAGGTGCCCAGGTTCACTCACTGGCAACATTTTTATAGTCAGAGTTGTCTAAGCATCTAGGTTTCTGCCTCTGCACAGATGCTCTGCAGCCTCACACCAGGCATCCTGACACCTAAGCCCCAGAGTGATTCACAAAAAAACTGGCATCCTTCTACCTAACTCTACCCAGAACAGCCCTGGAGAGAATTGTTGGAGCCGGGTCACCGGATCCTGGATCTCCCGCATCCTGGGTGAATGCTTTCACCATTAGGCTATAGCATTGTGCCTGAGTTTGCACTCTCTCTGGACTCTCTCTGGCCTGAGTTTGCACTCTCTCTGGACTCTCTCTGGCCTGAGTTTGCACTCTCTCTGGACTCTCTCTGGTCTGAGTTTGCACTCTCTCTGGACTCTCTCTGGTCTGAGTTTGCACTCTCTCTGGACTCTCTCTGGCCTGAGTTTGCACTCTCTCTGGACTCTCTCTGGTCTGAGTTTGCACTCTCTCTGGACTCTCTCTGGCCTGAGTTTGCACTCTCTCTCTGGCCCAGTGACTCTTTCTGTATCTACAGTGGAACAGCTTCAACAGGAGAGACGAGGGATCATCGCACCTCGGTGCTTAGCGTATTCATGTGCCAGGTGGGAAACCCCAGTTTAAATCCCTTTACCGTCAGGCTGTGGGAGTGGTGTCTGAATGGGGGGGGATGTCTCCCACATCCCAGGTGAGCGCTGTAATCACGGGGAGGTTCCCTGGTTTCTGGCAACAAACGCCTTGGGCTCCTAACTCTACAAGATGGTTCACAGCTGAGCTATGGGGGCCTCCTCCAGCCTGGACATAACACGAACTCCCTAGAGGACAGACTTTGCTCTTTGGCAGTTCCCATTGGCTAGCTCAGTGAGCTGGCTCCTATGAATCCCATTCCTAGGGGTCTGACTCCATTCATTCATTGCACAGGGAGCCTGAGTCCCAAGCGCAGGCAGGTTTAGTGAGTGGGTGCCGGGTGGTCGGTCATACCCGGGAAGTCAGACTAGATCTGGTGGGCCCTTCTGCCTTTAAACTCTGTGACTCTAACTCAGGCTTTGGGAGTTCCAGTCATTTTCTGGGCACCTAAAAGTCAGGTGCTTCAACATTGAGCGTCGCAGTGCCTAAAGCTCCTTGTGAATCTACATCAGAGTATCCAGAAAATTGACAGCATCGTATGGAGTTCTGCATCCCTTAGGGGGCCGAATTAGCACTACGTTTTGTGCTTATATTTCTGTGTTTACAGCACTTGTCCAGACTCTAGGCACATCAGTGATTTCAACAAACATTCAAACTTCTCCTACCGGTGTAGGTACTCCACCTCCCCGAGACAGCGTTGTCTACACCAGGAGTTCAGCCAGTAGAACTGCATCGCTCGGGTGTGGATTTACCCCTCCACGATGTGGTTATACCAGCAGAAGTCTGGAGTGCAGACCAGGGCTCACTGACATAGGAACTTGTTGGGTTGTTTGGAGCTGGTTTCTAAGTGGCTGTCTTTCGGTGCTGGGCAGGAGGAAGTGATAGGTTGTAACATTTCCACTGAAAAAGCAGCCCATCATAACAGACCAGAAAAGAAATGTCCTTGTTTGGAAATATGCAAATGAAAGCAAATCACGTGTTTCTGGACTGGAGGCCTTTCATGACCAAGCACCCCAAAACAGCTGCACCTTGAGAGAAAGACCTGGTCAAGTCTCAATCCCTTCCCCACCCCCTGATAACAGAAGCTCAGCCTTTCAAAGCCTGCTTAACCTGGAGAGAGACCTCAGAATCAGCCCTGCAAATACTACGGTTCCCAGTTTGCTCCTCCCTCAGGGGGACACAGGTACCACGGGGCTGCTCTGCTGAATTAGGATTGAGCTCAGAGCTGCAGATATCCCTGCAGTCGAGAGTTGGCATCCCCAGGGCCTGCTCTCTGCTGAATGTGCTGTGTTACAGTTAGGGAATGGGTAGTGCAGAGGAGGAGGAACCTGACTGGAGGATAGGGAATGAGGAGCCAGGAATTACAAACCTACAGCCCCCCAGTGAAACAGTCAAAGACGCTGTGTGCTGTCAAACGTGTGACAGAATGTGCTAGCAAGTCTAAGTGCAGCTCTTTCTCTTTGCAGACACTGAAGCTGCCTCAGGGGAAGGAGCCTCACAAGGCAGTAAGTACTAACTTTGCTGTTGTGTGTGCGGGGGGATTGGCGCATGGCGTGTGTGAGTGCAGGGTGGGCGTGTTCCTGGGTAGGCATTTTACCTTGCAGCAGGTGAACATCTCTGTTCAGTGACACACCGAGGCTCGTTGCGAAGTGTCCCGGCTCTCACTGCAGTATTGGCATTGTGGAGTTTACATCTCGCTGTCACTCTCCGCCCGCTGCCCTGAGTTTGTGTGTCCGGGATCTCTTCTGTGATGTCAGCTCCTTGTGCCGATCCGAAGAGAGACAGGGAGGGGCCGTGCTCAGTACTGCAGTGAGAGTTCAGTCGTGATCATTCTCTAACTTTAAAAAAGCCACGGGTGAGCTGGATTGAAACGTGACAGAAGGGATGACATCATCCCCTTTGTGAGAGGCCTGCCGTCCCTTATGCATTGAATGATACCCATTAATGACAACAGTTAATTGTCCAGCCAACCCGAGTCTCTGTTTCAGTCGTGCTGATCCCTGTCTCTGTCCTGATCTCTTGTGCCCGGGTGGGAGTTCCACTTGGCTGAGCTGCAGTCACTGCACTTCTCCACAGTGTGCCACGAGAGGGCAGCTTGCACTGTGCTGATGGGAAGCTGTTTGATGAGAGTCCTAGGAGCAGTGCAGGAAAGGAGCTTTCCTGTTCGTGGTAGAGGCACAAAGCCGACCAAGCATCCATCCCTTTCACGCTTGTTCCCCTAGTGTTCTTATTTCTCGCTCCCTCCCCCCCCCCCCCCCCCGTACGTAGGTGTAACTTAGTTCTGTGAATCCAAATTTAACTCTATTGATTTACCCCGATACCTTGCTGCTGTGTGACCTCTCCGACAGTGCTGACATTTGGGGCGGTTTTATCATGCACCCTTTTAAGCACCTTGAGTGGTGCCGAGCTTGTAGGGGGCGCAAGGCCACAAGGAAATGGTGACATCTCAGAGTATCCTGAACTCCTCCTTCCCTTCCACACCTTCCCCGGTGCTCTGGCTGGTGTCATACGGGGACTGGGTGGCAATCACATTGCACAGTCAGTCCTGACCAAAGCAGTGAGCAGTATAAATTGACTCCCAGTTTGTAAAACGACTTCCTGACTGGGAATGTACTCTTAAGAATTTGTCAAGAGTCTTGAGTTATTTCGTGTTTTTCTTAAAGCCACAGCTCATGGAGGCTCGTCATTCGGTGAGACTCTCAGCTTTCCTTTAAAAAGAGAAGCAAGTTTCCAGACATAACAGTTGTAGCAAATCTTGTGATTTTTTGAGGCCTCGCCCCTGGTACTTGAAGGCTTGAGGCCTGCCGAGGAGGTGCACTCCAGGAGCTGGTGTCGGTTTCTCAGACTTGCTCTTCCCCTTTTGCTCCTCTGAATGATTCAGAGTTTTTATTTACCAGGTGCCTCCTTCTCCCATTCACAGTGGGTTCTTAGCTCTATAATTTCTTCTTTCGTTCTTTGGTAGCTTCTCTGCAGCCCTCTGGTGCTTCCCTTTGTCCTGGGGGATCCCCCAGGGTCTTTCCAGCCTCTGATCCTTGCCTTGAATTCTGGCACGGAGAACAGCAGGCCCTGCTGCATTTTGACAACGCTCTCTCTTTTGTTTTGTTTTTTTAAATGTCACCGGTTTCGTTATTCAGCCACGTGACTTGGCCATCAGACTCCTCTGAGCTTCCTGCTGCGCTTAGGAAACCCCCCTTGCATGTTGTGTGGGGAGGCTTTTATATGTTGCACTTACTGTGAATGAAAATCCCACATTTCTATTGTAAAGTCAGAGGACACAGGGGATAGGGAGACACGGGATAGGGAGACACAGGGTACAGGAAGGCAGGACGCCTGATGACAGCGAGGGAAGGAAAATAAGAAACTAAGGAGAAACAGAAGGGTTTTAGTTGCATTATTTTGTGCTCCACATAGAGTTTCTATTTGTCATGGAAACTATCTTCTCAGCTGAATATTAAGCCTATTCAGCTGGGGCTGCTGTTGGTAAATTCACATGGTTCTAATTTCCGATAAAACTCTCCTTCCTCTTCCTCCTTGTTGCTATGATAAATAGCTCCTCAGCTTTGTCATTTTCTCCCTTGTGGATGAATTGAAGCCCTGAGCAATACTCGTCTTCCCTGGATTTTCTCCGTTTCCCTCTCAATGGCCTTCTTGTTTCCTTCCAGTCTGTTTGCTTCGTATTTATTTTAAGAACTTCTTATTTATCTTTCCTTCCTTGCTATTTTTGCTTTGCTTGCTGCTCCAGTCCCATCCCCCGTGACCCAATTTGGATCTTTACTTCCTTTATATTAACAGGCTTCCTTATTGTTTAAATCTTTCTTTGCTATTTTTACCTCATTGGCTACTGTAGCCCTTTGGCTTTCCTTATTCGTTGATTCTCTAGCCATGGCTCATCCTTTTCCTCCTTCAGGGGTGCAGTAAGCTGCTGTTTTCTCTCACCTTGTGAGAGCTTCCTGCTTTTCTCACAGATACCCAGCCTGCAGGAGTCCGGGGTGCAATCCACATGCACCTTAAACTGTTCATGGAATCCTCCTTTATGCAGCCAGAGGGCCTGCAGTACAGCTCAGATAACCAAGGAAAAGCATCTCTCACTTAGAAATGCCACCCCCACCGCAAGTCCCCTCCCTCCTGCTGTAAAGATTTTATTTGTGGTGACTCTGTGGAGACCGTTGTCATCTATGCCAGCGAATTCCATGTGAAGTGTTCTCCGGAAGGGGACTTGAGCAAAATGCTCACTCTCAGCAGAGGACCACGACATGAACAGCCCACCCTCCTAGGAACTGGTTTTGAGCTGTAGTTTGTCTGCTTGCTTTGTTGTGCTATCGGTATGGTAAACGAAGCAGCGTACCGTCCCTCGGGGTCCTGGGGGTGGGGAGGTAGTGAGATCAGAAGAATGATGGAGGAGGATTCTGGCAGTTCTTCAGGGGAAGGCAAGGGTTGAGATACAGCTGAAAAGATGGAGGCTGGAAGAGGATTGTCACTGGCATGGATGCTGGCTGAAGAGATGGTCCTGTGTGTTTCATCACTGCACTGGCTGGTGTGCGTTTGATAAAGTGTGCATGTCTTCCCTGCTTCATGTATGCATGACCCTGCTCTAGTCCAATACATTCGCCACTAGCCACGTGTGGCTAATAGGCTATTGAATTGTGGCTAATGCATGTGACTTTTTTATAATGTGGCTTTTTTATAATGTGGGTAATAAGAAAAATTCAAAACCACAAGTGTGAATAGCACCGAATTTCTATTGAACACCGCTGCTCTAGTGAATGTCAGAAGATGGTAGTTAGATACAGGGCTTGAATTAAACCCCATAAAGCACCTTGGATCCACTCTCTATCTATGTGAACTGTAAGAAAGTTGCAGAATTCAAGAGAGATTTTTGTGTTTTAGTCATGCATGTTCAAATACGTCATCTACATCTTCTCTGGTGCAGGACTTCATCCATAAGGAGTATGATCTTTTCATCACATGCCATAATTGAGTTATGCATGGGTTAATTATGAGTTATAATTATGAGTTCTAATTTATAATTATGAGTTATAATTATGAGTTATAATTGAGTTATGAGTGGGCTGCATCCACCGGTTTCCTAAATGCCTTTGAGGAGCAATAGGTGCTGTTCAGGGTTCTCTGCTTGGTGTCCCCCTCTGGCTCTCTGCTTTTGACCCTGTGACCCTCACTCCTGTCCGTGTTTTCTCATTTGTTTTCTTCTCAATTGATGTGACCCCTGGATTCAGTAGTTCCTCCCCTTAGGACGGGGGAGAGGCCTTTACAAGTGGGGGGGGGGCTTCCATCCACCTGCCCCCAGGAGCTTAATAGCTGCCCCTCCAACAGAGCTGCAGAGTCAGCAGTCAGTCAGGCATGTGGCAGCGGCCTATCCTGGAGTAGAGCCTAGGTCAGGTGACCCTCAGGCATAGATATTTCCCCAACCTCACCAGGACTGCAGATCAGCCCTACCATCTGGCAGGACCCCTCCTGCTGCTACACAGTGTATCTTGTACTCTTGATGTCCAAGCTGATCCTGATCCTGCCCCGCCTTGCCCAAGCCGTGTTCCAGGCTTATCTTTGACCAGTTCTGACCTTGCTCCAGCCCTGTTACTGACCCACTCTGGCCTTGCCTCTGCTTCCCGATCTTTCCTAGGCCCTTCAACTTTTGGCCTGTATCTGGACCCAGCTCCGATACAGAGTTGGCTTGTCCCTGGACTCTGAGCACCTGGCCTCCGTCCATGGCTTGCACTTGGACTATGGCTCCGGGACTGATTCTGGCTTGACTGTGGATCCTGTTCTCGATTCTAGTGACACCTTTGGCCCAGTCCCAACCCTACATCAGCTCCAACCACTAGACCTGACTACTGGGAGGCAGCACCTGACAATTTGCACAGACTCCACTGTCCTGGGCCTCAGAGCCTGGATGGAGCACCTGAGTGCTGTGGCCCAGGAGATGGCATCCATATTCCAAAACCTCCTAAACCGAATTTCCCAGCTGCAGTTAGAGAAGACAGGTCCCGACCACTCCAGAACCCCCGGGCCCACCCAAGGCAGCAGCCCCAGAGCGTGGTCTGAGAAATCCTCTTGCTGGAATGGTTTGATGGTGAGCGCCACAAGTTCTGAGGGTTATTAAATAGCACTGCGTGCTGTTCCTGATGCAGCCGTCCTTATACCCAGACTACCAGATGAAAGTGGAGCTGGTTATCAGTCTGCTGTCCGGAGAAGCCCTAGGATTGGGCCTCACCCATCCTGGAACAGGCCAACCCAATGCTGGCCTCCTTTGAGGACTTCATTTGTTTCTTCTCACTGGTATTTGATGCCAAAGCAGCCCTACAGTTCCACACCCAGGGCTCAGGACCTGTCTCCACCTGCACAGCCCACTTCCAGCACCTGGACACCAATACAGCCTGGGACGAGGTAGCTTAAGTCTTCCATTTTCATCGGGGATTGAACAATGCCTTAAAAGACGAGCTGGCTCAAGTCGACCCCTAAGGAGGTGCTGCCCTACATCAAACTCTGCATTAGAATAGAGACCATCGCTTGGAAAGGAAACAGACTGACACCCATTTCTAGCTTAGCCTCAGGGGCCCCCGCGCACACCCTCCGACGTGAGCCCATGCAGATTGACAGCACCAGGAGGCACCTCACAGCCCAAGCGAAGGTGCTGAAATTGCCTTTGCAGAGAAGTTGAACACTTGCCTCAGGGTACCCCCACAAATCCAGACCCACTATGATACAGGGAAAACACCCCATTCAGCCCCAGTAGAGGGGTCACGGCTAGACGGGACCCGGAGAGCAGTCTCTTTGGCCAGATCCCCTCTGCTGACAACCTGTACCCTAGCACCAATGGAGCCATGGCAACCACATCTGCAGGTCCTCCTCCTCCTCAGGAGCCCTGCCATGCCCAGAGTAAGCAGTTCTTCACTGGCATTAATTGACTCTGGGGCATCCAGCAACTTTATGAACCTGGCCTTCGCCCAGGCCAGCCACTTGCCCATCCAGAATAAGCTTAGTCCAGAGCAGGTAGAAACTCTTGATAGCAGTATGCTGACCTCTGGTTCAGTTGCAAGACAGCCCATCTATAGGTCCAGATTGGGGGTCACAAGAAAACGATGCAATTCGACCTAATCCTGTCACCACTTTTTGGTTGTATTGGGCCCCTCCTGACTCTCCCTCCACAACCCGAACATTTTGTGTGCAGTGCAGGGGGTATGGTTTAACTCAGGTGTTGGCAACCTACGACATGTGTGCCAAAGATGGCATGTGAGCCGATTTCCTCTGGCATGCGGAGGAAGGCTCAGCCCGCCGCCACTTTGGGGTTTCCCCTGCTGGCCCTTTGCCAGCTGGGGTCTCTCTGCTAGCCTGGGTGTATGGAACCCAGGCTGGCAGTGTGCAGAGACTTGGGCTGTCAGGAGCCTGCAGGGGAAAATTCAGAGCAGCGGTGGGCTAAGCGCTCAGCCCGCCGCTGCTTTGGGGTTTCCCCCACAGGCTCCTGCCAGCCCGCTGCCAGCCTGGGTTCCCCATGCCCAGGCTAGCAGCGGGAGCTGAGTGGGGCAGGCGGCGGGACCCCGGCTGGCAGGAGCCTGCGGGGGAAACCACAAAGCTGGGGCAGGCGGACGAACCCCCCATAACCCCTCCCATTCCACTCGAAGCCCCGTCCCTTCTGGACTGGCACGCAAAGTCCTAAATTTGACTAAATAAATGGAGATTCGGCACACCATCTCTCAAAGGTTGCCGACTCTTGGTTTTGTCAGTTGTAGTAGGAAGACCCAGCAGTGAGAATCTGGGGCCCACCCCAGGAAATGTCTTCTCTGCCTAGTACTACATCCGTTTCCAAAGATACTGGTTCATCAAGCTCACCCAAGAATAGTGATCTTGTGGATGTTCAATAAAAAGGCCAATAGCCTATCCCCGCATCATCCCTACAACTGCCTTACGTACCTCTAGCCAAGGGCTCAGATCCCCTTGGGATGTGTAGACCTGTAGGCTCCCTCACACTCCCCGTTGGAGGGAGACCCCTCGGGCTGGTCTGAACCAGCCTGGTTCAGGCTCTGTTTGGTGACCTGCAAGTAGCACAGCCCCCAAAGGGGCTGACTGTGGCCTGGGCTGGGCTCAGGCAGCCACCACGCAAACAGCCTTAGAGAGCTGGCTCTGGCCTGGGCATGGCACACGCAGCCAGCAAACAAACCATCTTCAAGGCTGGGGCCTGGGCATGGCACAGACAGCCAGCAAAACAAACAGTCTTTAATGTTCCCTTGCTCAGGATAGGGGTGACTGACTTAGGGAGTAGGTACCTCTGCCGTCCAGTCAGCCTCCGGTTCCTCTGGGTAGATAGCGGCAGGTACTCCGGGCCAGTCGTCCTCCGTGTTGGGGGTTGGCGCACCGCTCAGGTGGGAGTCCCCTTCGAGCAGCAGGAGGTCAGGTGGAGCGTCCTTCTCCTCCTCCGCTTCTCGCCCTTCTGGGCTGCAGGGGTGGCCTTTTATAGTTCTGGTCCCGCTCCTGTACTTCCGGTGAGGGGGGGCGGGGCGGCCTTGGTTCCACCCTCCAAGGGGCATCTCCAGCCCCCTCATGCTCCCACTCGGAGGGAGACCACTCGGGCTCACTACAGTACCCTTTATTGGAACCCAAGCTCAAGGCCCTTCGGAAATACCTGTGTGAAAATCTGGCTAAGAACTTCATTGGGCCCTCCAAATCCCCCGCTGGAGTTCTCATCCTGTTTGTTAAAAAGCTGGGCGGGGCACTACACCTCTGTATCGATTATCATACTGTCACTTACATTACCATCGAGAACAAATGCTCTCTCCTGCTGATCAACGAGCTCTTAGACTAGACTAGCTCAGCCTGCACAGTGTTTACAATCTGGTCTGCATATAAAAGGGCAACAGGTGGAAAACAGCCTTTGACACTGTCGATGAGCTATTATGAGTACCCTTTGTCCTCTCCAATTTACTCAGACAACAGTCTCATTCTCAGAGAACCAGACTCTGCATGACCACCATGTCTGACAAGCGCTGGAATGCCTCCAGAAAAATGGGCTATATGCCAAGCCAGAAAAAATGTGAATTTGACCTCAACAGCATTGATTTCCTGGCCTATATCATCTTACCCGATAGAATCAGCAGGGATCCATGGAAAGCTCCTGCAATTGTGGACCGGGCCCTGCCAAGGACCACGCATAACATCCCGTGTCTCCTGGGATTCACAGATTTCTACCAGAGGTTCATCAAGGAATTCTTCTGAGTAGTGGCTCCAGTTACCCAACTCCTCCACAAGAGTTCTGCCTTCATCTGGAGATTGGAGATCCAGTGGTCTTTTTGAGCAAATGAAGAAGGCCTTCACTTCCACTTCTATATTGAGGCTCCCAAATCCATCCAGGCCCTTCATTGTTGAGGCAGTTACTGTCAAATATGTCATCAGGGCAGTACTGGTGCACCCACGGGGTCACCAAGCATTCTCCATCCATGCACTTCCTATTCCAGAAGGCTAAGTTCCATAGAGTAGAACTACAACTTTTATGACAAAGAACTGCTAGTAAAATCAAGGCCAATTTTGAGGAGTGGTGTCACCACTTGGAGAGTGCACACTGTCCCATCCAAGTATTCACTGACCACAAGAACTTAGAACATTTGTGATTGATGAAGGCCCTCAACCAGTGCCAAATCCAGTGGTCCATTTTTTCATGCCTTGAGTTCATATCACATGATTGACCTGGATGCAAGAATTGCAAACCTGAAGTTCTCTCCCACAAGGGGAAGTACCTTGATGGCAAAGAGGGACCACCAAAACCTTCCACCTTACTGAAGCCCTACCATTTTGCCACCATATTAGCAAATATGGACCTATTTAGCCCCTATAAAATCCTCCCTACCATGTGACCAGTTGACAACTAAGCAGATATCGTCTAATACCGAGCTTGACCCAGGGGTATTTCTGTTGAAAAGTCGTGTATGTGCCCCCAAAGGTCCATTTTGCAATTCTCTGACTATGCCATGACTTACCTCTGGACAGCCACTTTGGACATGGGAAGACCATGAAACTGATCACATGACATTTCTGGTGCCCCTGATTGCACACCTCCATGAGGTCCTACATTAACTTATGCAAAGTATGTTGCTGCACAGAGGCCCCCCATACTAAGCCCTGGGCAAACTGGTCCTCTTACCTACTCCTTCCCGACCCTGGAACGCTATATCCATGGATTTTATTGTAGCACTCCCCTAACTCCCCAAACCTTACTGCTCTATTAGTTATCATAGACCACCTCTCCAAGATGTCCTACTTTGTACCCTGCTGCAAGGTCCCCACCGCAGAGGCGACAGCCCGTCTGTTTTTGATCACATTTTCAAGCTTCATTGGGTACCTTCCATATCACATCATACTGGGAACCACAGTTCGCCTCCCATTTTTGGCAGGAACTCTTCCTCCTCTTAGACGTTGACCTATATCTCGCCACTGCCTACCACACCCAAACGGATGGGCAGTCAAAATGGGTAAAGCAATTTTTAGAACAGTCAACTTCCACCAGAACGACTGGGTCCAACGTCTTGGAGTGGTCCTCCAACAGCGCAACCCAAGCTGCCTCCTTTATTTTGCTGACAGCAGTTGCAGATTACATAGTAGTTTGCAGATAATTTGCATATAGTGTTTCTGCCTTTCCCTGCTATGTCCCCATCAAGTTTTTGTGTGATTGAGGTCTTTCTTCTCCAGTGCTTGAGGGAGCGGAATCTCCTGTATATGACTGCAGATTTCTCCATAGGGCTCTTCCTGTGTCTTAGGCTAGTAGATTCATAGATTCCAAAGCCACAAGGGACCACTGTGATCATCTAGTCTGACCAGCCGTATAGCGCAGGCCCTAAAATTCCCCAAATAATTCCTAGAACAGATCTGTTAGAAAAACATCCCATCTTAATTTAAAAATTGTCAATTATGGAAAATCCATTACAACCCTTGGTACATTGTTCCAATGATTAATTACTCTCCATGTCACAAATGTACACTTATTACCAGTGTGAATTTGTCTAACTTCAACTTCCAGTGCTTGGATCATGTCATACCTTTCTCTGTTGTGTTGAAGAGCTCATTATTCAATATTTGTTCCCTGTCTAGGTTCTGTAAGGGTAGGTAACTGGGGCTCCGCCCCCTTCCGCCGGTCCGGCGGGCAAGTCCTACCCTCCCCTACGCGACCGTGCGGCCCTAAGGGGAACTAGCGGGGCCGCAGGGTCCTAACTCCCACCTTCGCGCCAGGCGGGAGCCGCAGTGGGTCCACGTTAGGGCTCAGGCCCTCAGGTAGGGCCGAGCACTGTCCAATAGTGAGGGGCTCAGGCCCTCAGGCAGGGCTGAGCACTGTCCAATAGTGAGGGGCTCAGGCCCTCAGGCAGGGCTGAGCACTGTCCAATAGTGAGGGGCTCAGGCCCTCAGGCAGGGCTGAGCACTGTTCAACGGTTAGGGGCTCAGGCCCTCAGGCAGGGCTGAGCACTGTTCAACAGTCAGGGGCTCAGACCCTCAGGCAGGGCTGAGCACTGTTCAACAGTCAGGGGCTCAGACCCTCAGGCAGGGCTGAGCACTGTTCAATAGTCAGGGGCTCAGGCCCTCAGGCAGGGCTGAGCACTAGTTCGGGAGCTAGTAGACCAGGTATTGGTGTGAGGGGGGAGACTGCTACCCACCAATGGGGTGGCAGGGGGGGGGGCGCAGGCCCACCTTCTTCCACTGCGCCCCAGCCCGGGGCCCTAGCAGCGGAAGGCTCGCTGCAGTCAGTGGGGATCCTGACCGCAACACACTGCCATTGGCTCAGGGCCTTCCCCCGGGCTACTTCCCCACTCCCCCTCCCAGGGTACCTGGGCCGTCTCTGGGTCCTCCGAAGGCCCCAGGTTCATGGGCTCCTCAGAGTCGCTATCGGGCGGCAGGTCTGGCAAGTCCTCCTCCGGATAGCAGGCCGAGTCTGTTGGTGGCTCCTCTGGGTAGTAGGCGGACGGCAGGTCCAGCGGTTCCTCCGGGTAGTGGGCGGACGGCAGCCTCGGCAGTTCCTCCCAGTCGTGGGCGGACGGCAGGTCCAGCGGCTCCTCCGGGTAGTGGGCGGACGGCAGCCTCGGTAGTTCCTCCCAGTAGCGGGCTGGTGGCTGGCTCAGCGGCTCCCCGGGGTACCTGGCAGGCGGCAACGCTGGTGGCTGCTCCCAATAGCGGGGAAGCGGCGGGCTCGGCTGCTCTCGGGCCGGAGCCCGCCCCGGAGCGTCTGGTCACCCCGGTGTCTGCCTCCCAACTGAGCTCTGAGGCAGGGCTTTTCTACTTCCGGGTCGGCCCCTGACCTTCCGGGGGCGGGGCTTAACAGGGCCTGGCTCTGCCCCTTCCGGCTCTTGCCAGGGGTTATCTCCCTCCCGGCCAGCAGGGGGCCACACTACCCCTTTACATCCCTCCCCCCTTAAGTCTGGGTCCCGCTCGTTGGGCCCAGACTCGCCTATACCTCCGAGGCGTGACATGAAGTCCGCGTTGGCATGGTCCTTCCCAGCGCGATGCTGTATTGTAAACGCATAGGGCTGTAAGGCCAACTACCAGCGCTGTAGCCGCATGTTATTGTCTTTCATTCGATTCAGCCACCGGAGCGGGGCATGGTCCGTGACCAAAGTGAACGGAGCCCCAAGCAGGTAGTATCGGAGAGCATCACAGGCCCATTTTATCGCCAGGGCCTCTTTCTCCACTACTGCGTAGCTCTTCTCTCTGGGAAACAATTTCCGGCTAATATACAGCACCGGGTGGTCCTCTCCATCTATTTCCTGTGAGAGGACTGCCCCCACACCTACCTCAGAGGCGTCGGTCTGTAGGATGAAACCCCGGTTGAAGTCCGGGCTGTAGAGAACCGGCTCTCGGCAGAGGCTCTCCTTCAGCGTCTGGAAGGCATCCTCACACTCCTGGGTCCAGACCACCCGGCGCGGGCTATCCTTGGTCAGCAGACTGGTAAGGGGGGCTGCAGTGGAAGCAAACTGGGGAATGAAGCGCCGATAATAGCCAGCGAGTCCCAGGAACTGACGTACCTGTCGTTTTGTGGTGGGCGGCGGGCAGGCTGCTAAGGCCTGGACCTTGCCCACCAGTGGCTTCACCCGTCCATTCCCGATGGTGTAGCCCAGATAGGTAGTCTCCTGCCATGCGATACGGCATTTCTTTGGGTTGGCGGTCAATCCCGCCTCCCGTAGCGACCTTAGGACGGCCGCCACCCGCAGCAGATGGTCCTCCCAGCGACGGCTGTAGATAACGACGTCATCCAGATAGGCCGCAGCATAGTCCTGATGGGGTTGTAGGATCTGGTCCATCAGTCGCTGAAACGTGGCTGGGGCCCCATGGAGGCCGAAGGGCATCCGCGTGAATTGATATAAGCCGCTCGGGGTGGCGAACGCCGTCTTCTCTTTGGAGGCCGGATCTAGAGGGATCTGCCAATATCCCTTGCTGAGGTCCAAGGTGGTAAGGAATCGGGCCTCTCCCAATCGGCCGAGCAATTCGTCCACGCGTGGCATCGGGTACGCATCAAATTTGGAGATCGCATTGACCCGCCGAAAGTCGATGCAGAAGCGCTGGGTTCCATCGGGCTTGGGGACCAGTACTATGGGGCTACGCCAGGCGCTCCGGGAAGGCTCAATTACACCCGCGGCCAGCATGGCGCGTACCTCCTCCTCGGCAATCTGCCGCATACGATGGGGAAGGGGTCTGGTCGTCTCACGGACCACTACGCCCGGCTCCGTCTGGATAGTGTGGCAGGCCAGGGTGGTGTAGCCGGGCTGACCCGTGAATGTTCGCGGGAAGGCCTGGAGGAGGCAGCGGACTTGCTTCCGCTGGTCCTCGGTGAGCGTCTCCGCAAGCTGGGGTCCCTCCGTGTCCTGGGTTAGCGTGGCCTGGGGGCCTAGTTCAGGCTCCGGTGGGTAGGGGTTAATCAATAGGCCCTCACGGGGGCGCCACGGCTTCAGGAGATTAATATGATAGATCTGAGTCTTTTTGCGTCGGTCGGGTTGACTAATCTCGTAGGTGACAGAGCCCACCTTCCGAAACACCTCATACGGTCCCTGCCAGCGGGCCAAGAGCTTAGACTCGCTAGAGGGTAAGAGCAGGAGGACTTGGTCTCCGGGTGCAAAGTCGCGGGTCTGGGCGTTGCGATTATACGCCCGGGTTTGGGTCTCCTGGGCAGACTTTAAGTTGTCCCGAGCCAGGGCCCCCACCTGCTGGAGGCGCTCCTGTAGGTCGAGGACATACTTCAGGAGCCCTTGTGCTGGGGACGGGGCTTGCTCCCATGTCTCGCGCATCAGGTCTAACAGCCCTCGGGGCCGGCGGCCATACAAGAGCTCAAAGGGTGAGAACCTTGTCGAGGACTGTGGTACCTCTCGGATGGCGAGGAGCAGAGGCGAGATTAGTCGGTCCCAGTGGCGTAGTTCCTCCGGGGGAAATTTGCGCATCATGTCCTTTAGAGTCCTGTTGAATCTCTCCACCAACCCGTCTGTTTGCGGGTGATAAACGGAGGTACGCAGCTGCTTGATCCCCAGGAGGCTACAGACCTGTTGTAACAGGCGGGAGGTAAAGTTGGTCCCTTGGTCCGTGAGAACCTCCCGGGGGAGACCCACGCGTGCAAAGATCTTGACTAGTTCATCGACTATGGCCCGGGCGGTGATGCTCTGCAGGGGCACTGCCTCCGGGAAGCGAGTCGCATAATCCACGAGGACCAACACATACTGGAACCCCGCGGTACTCTTGGGCAGGGGCCCTACCAGGTCCATTGCGACTCGTTCAAAGGGAGTCTCCATTATCGGCATAGGGACCAGTGGTGCTCTCGGGGTCCTGGCCGGGGCCGCTCGCTGGCAGGCGGGACAGGAGCAGCAGTAATTCCTCACCTCCTGATGAACACCGGGCCAGTAGAAGCGCGCCAGGATTCGGGCTAGGGTTTTCTCGGGGCCCAAGTGCCCAGCCGCGGGGACGTCGTGGGCCAGTTGCATGACAGCCCGTCGGTGGCATCGAGGCACCAGGAGTTGGGTTCGGGGGTCACCGGTGCGGGAGTCCTGTTCCACCGATAAAGCCGGTCCTGGCGTAGTTCAAAGTGAGGCCAACGCTGTGCCTGCGACGGGTCCATCACAGTCCCATCGACAGTCGCCAGTTGCTCGTAGGCCTGGCGGAGGGTTGGGTCCGCTCTCTGGTCCCTGCAGAAGTCCGAGAGCAATGGTGCTTCCCCGGTGGCCCGTAGGGGGGGTTCCTCGGGCTGCCCCTCTGGGTCAGTGGCAGCTGGGTCCTCGTCTTCCGGGAATGGGGCTCCCGGGGGTTCCCCTTCCAGCACGGGGGTGGCTAGGGAGGCCCCCTTAGCGGCGATGCGGAGGACCTCGGGAAACTCGGGCCAATCCCGCCCCAAGATTACTGGGTAGGCCAGTCGGGGTGCGAGGCCTACCACCATCCATCGCGTGACCCCGCCGACGGTCATCCGGACGGGGGCGCAGGGGTACGGTTGAATGTCCCCGTGGATACATTGTAGACCGACCGTCCCCAGCCGGTCGTCCGCTGGGGGGCCTATGCGTTGACGCACCAGGGTCTGCCCGGAGCCAGAGTCGACGAGGGCTAATGTCTGATGAGTCCCGACCACCACCGGTACGGTGATCTTGGCCCCTTGAGGTTGCCGGGCGCGGGCCTCCCCGGCACAAACCTGGCCGAAACTGCACTCCATTTCGGTGCAGTCTCGTCGGAGATGCCCGGTTTTCCCGCAGGAGAAACAGGGTCCTAGTTCGGGCCGCCCAGATCGGGCAGGGCCCCCTGCCGGGTTTCTCGGCGGGCTGCGGCCGGCCTGCCCGCTCCTGGGTCGTGGGACTGGGGTGTATTGTGTGGAGCCCTCCTCTCGTCTTGGTCGTGGCTCTGGGTACCGCTGGAGGTTCCGTGGCCCAGCCTGGCCCCTCCTTTTCTTCTCAGGGGCTTGACTCTCTGGTCCTGCTGGGGCAGCTCGTGCAGTTGGTCCCACCGGCGCTTCGGCCACGAGGAAATCCTCCATTAAGGCTACGGCTGAGGCTAGGGTCTTTGGTTGGTGTCGCAGGACCCAGGTCCTTCCCCGGGGTGGGAGGATTTGCACGAACTGCTCTAGGACCACTTGCTCCATGAGCTCGTCGGGAGTCCGGTGTTCGGGCTGGAGCCATCTTTTACACGCTTCGCGTAACTCCTGGGCTATCACCCGGGGTCGGGCCCCAGCGGGGTAGGTCTGGGCTCGGAAGCGCTGCCGGAAGGTCTCCGGACTAATGTCTAAGGCGTCCAAGATCGCCTTCTTTACAGACGGGTAGTCCCAGGCTTCCTCAGTGGACAGGCCCCGGTAGATGGTCTGTGCTGTCCCCGTCAGGTAGGGGGCCAGTAAGGTGGCCCATTGGTCTTGGGCCCACCCCGCCACCAAGGCCACCCTTTCAAAGGTTACCAAGAAGGCCTCCGGGTCGTCCTCAGGGCCCATCTTGGTCAGCCGGACAGGAGGGGCGGCTGCTGGGCGTCCGGGGCCCCCTCCTTGCTGGGGCTCCTGAGGCGGAGGAAGCAATGTTGCGAGTTGCTGCAGGCATTGCTGCTGCTGGGCTCCCAACTGCTGGATCAGTTGCTGCTGTTGCTGCAGTTGGGCAGCTGCCTGTTGCTGCTGCTGTTGCAGTTGGGTAGCCTGTTGCTGCTGGCTCTCGGCCAGGAACTTAAGGAGCTTCTCCATATCCATTATGTCCTGGGCACGCTCCTCCTCAGATCCCTTCTCACAGGGATCAGGGAATCGCTGCCCGCATTCTCCACCAAGATGTAAGAGTAGGTAACTGGGGCTCCGCCCCCTTCCGCCGGTCCGGCGGGCAAGTCCTACCCTCCCCTACGCGACCGTGCGGCCCTAAGGGGAACTAGCGGGGCCGCAGGGTCCTAACTCCCACCTTCGCGCCAGGCGGGAGCCGCAGTGGGTCCACGTTAGGGCTCAGGCCCTCAGGTAGGGCCGAGCACTGTCCAATAGTGAGGGGCTCAGGCCCTCAGGCAGGGCTGAGCACTGTCCAATAGTGAGGGGCTCAGGCCCTCAGGCAGGGCTGAGCACTGTTCAACGGTTAGGGGCTCAGGCCCTCAGGCAGGGCTGAGCACTGTTCAACAGTCAGGGGCTCAGACCCTCAGGCAGGGCTGAGCACTGTTCAACAGTCAGGGGCTCAGACCCTCAGGCAGGGCTGAGCACTGTTCAATAGTCAGGGGCTCAGGCCCTCAGGCAGGGCTGAGCACTAGTTCGGGAGCTAGAAGACCAGGTATTGGTGTGAGGGGGGAGACTGCTACCCACCAATGGGGTGGCGGGGGGGGGGGGGGGGCGCAGGCCCACCTTCTTCCACTGCGCCTCAGCCCGGGGCCCTAGCAGCGGAAGGCTCGCTGCAGTCAGTGGGGATCCTGACCGCAACACACTGCCATTGACTCAGGGCCTTCCCCCGGGCTACTTCCCCACTCCCCCTCCCAGGGTACCTGGGCCGTCTCTGGGTCCTCCGAAGGCCCCAGGTTCATGGGCTCCTCAGAGTCGCTATCGGGCGGCAGGTCTGGCAAGTCCTCCTCCGGATAGCAGGCCGAGTCTGTTGGCGGCTCCTCTGGGTAGTAGGCGGACGGCAGGTCCAGCGGTTCCTCCGGGTAGTGGGCGGACGGCAGCCTCGGCAGTTCCTCCCAGTCGTGGGCGGACGGCAGGTCCAGCGGCTCCTCCGGGTAGTGGGCGGACGGCAGCCTCGGTAGTTCCTCCCAGTAGCGGGCTGGTGGCTGGCTCAGCGGCTCCCCGGGGTACCTGGCAGGCGGCAACGCTGGCGGCTGCTCCCAATAGCGGGGAAGCGGCGGGCTCGGCTGCTCTCGGGCCGGAGCCCGCCCCGGAGCATCTGGTCACCCCGGTGTCTGCCTCCCAACTGAGCTCTGAGGCAGGGCTTTTCTACTTCCGGGTCGGCCCCTGACCTTCCGGGGGCGGGGCTTAACAGGGCCTGGCTCTGCCCCTTCCGGCTCTTGCCAGGGGTTATCTCCCTCCCGGCCAGCAGGGGGCCACACCACCCCTTTACAGTTCATATAGACTGTAATAAAGTCACCCCTTAGCCTTCTCTTTGTTAAACTACGGAACAAGGAGTAATGGTCTCAAGTTGAAGTGGGGGAGGTTTAGGTTGGATATTAGGAAAAGCTTTTTCACGAGGAGGGTGGTGAAGCACTGGAATGGGTTACCTAGGGAGGTGGTGGAATCTCTTTAGGAGGTTTTTAAGGTCAGGCTTGACAAAGCCCTGGCTGGGATGATTTAGTTGGGGTTGGTCCTGCTTTGAGCAGGGAGTTGGACTAGATACCTCCTGAGATCCCTTCCAACCCTGGGATTCCATGATTCTATGAACTGTTTGAGTCTCTATACACTGTATAGCATGTTTTCCAATCCTTTTACCATTTTCATGGCTTTTCTCTGAACCCGTCTCCAATTTATCACCAACCTTCTGGAATTGTGGACACCAGAACTGAGCACAGGATTCCAGCAGCAGTGACACCAGTGCCAAATACAGAAGAAAAATAACCTCTCCACTCTTACTTGAGATTCCGCTGTTTATGCAACCAAGATACATTAGCCCTTTTGGCCACAATGTTACACTGGGAGTTGATGTTCAGCTGATCAACCATATGACCCCCAAATCTTTTTCTGAGTCATTGATTCCCAGGATAGAGTCCCCCATCCTGTAAGTATGGGCTGCGTTCTTTGTTCCTAGATATAGATAGATAGATAGATAGATAGATAGATAGATATAAAAAATAAACAAAGAGACAACTATACATATATAAAATATAGTTTTACATGTAACCATATTAAAATGCATAGTGTTTGCTTGCGCCCAGTTTACCAAAAGATCCAGATCACTCTGAATCTGTGGTCTGTCCTCTTCATCATTTACCACTCCTAAGTTTTGTGTCATCTGCAAACTTTATCAGTGAGGATTTTATGGTTTCTTTGAGGTCATTGATAAAAATGTTAAATAGGGTAGGGCCAAGAACCAGTCCCTGCAGGACCCACTGGAAACACATTGCTTGATGACAAGTCTCCATTTTCAATTATACTTTGAGACCTCTTGGTTATCCAGGTTTTAATCCATTGAATGTATTCCATGTTAATTTTATATCATTCTAGTTTTTTAACAAAAATGTGCAGTACCAAGTCAAGCACCTAACAGAAATCTAAATATATTATCATCAACACTATTACTTGTATCAACCAAACTTGTAATCTTGTCAAAAAAAGATATCTTGTGAGTTTGACGGGATCTATTTTCCATAAACCCATGTTGATTTGCATTAATTACATTACCCTTCCCTTTAATTCTTTTTTAATCAAGTCCAATTTTCGGGCACTCCATTATCATGCCTGGGATTGATGTCAGACTGGCAGGCTTGCAATTACTCGGGTCATCCTGTTTACCCTTTTTAAAAATTGGCACAACATTCCCTTTTGTCCAGTCTTCTGCAACTTTCCCTGCGCCTTGCCTCCAAGCTAAATAATCATCTGTGCAATTTAGTTTCCTTCCTAGGCTGAAAGGCTTCATTTTATAACCTGCTTTTCATTCCCTCCCTCCCTTTAGCCCCTTTGCAGCCTACTAGTTTGTCCTCCTCCTCTGGAACTATGCAGTATCTTCCATGGAGGAGCCCTATCACTTAAACATATACAAGCCAATGTGTGCTCCTTATAGAGCAGATTCTGCTCAGTCCTTTGTCAACCTAATCCCTCAACACAAGGAAAGAGTTGAAGTTGCATCCCTGTAGCACTTCAGGGTAGATACTACCTACTCTGATGAGAGAGGGGTTCTCCCCTTGTTGTAGGCAATCCACCTTCCTAAGAGACCGTAGCTAAGTTAGGTCAACAGCAGAATCGTTCCTTTGACCTACCACTGTCTATGCCAGGGGTTAGGCTGGCATAGCTACATCTCTTGCCGATATAAATTCCTAGTAGACCAGTGGTCACTGCCAGGTTGTGGGTGGTGAGACTCAGAGCCAGAGTCTGCAGCCACAAGGTAAGAATCATGAATCAGCTGGGTCAGGATATAGGGTTAGGCAAAGTGGAGATCAGAACCACGAGTCAGGAACCAGAGACAGGCTGGATCAGGATACGGGGGGGTTCAGAGGCAGGAGACTAACCAGAAATCAGAACTACAAATCAAATGCCAGAAGTCACACCAGGGTCAGGATATGGGAGTGTAAGCAGGAAGCACACAGTCTGGAACTGCGTGGAATTCAGACAGCTTCCTGTTCCTGATGCAGGCTTAAGTAGGGCCAGCAGGCCAATCAGTGGCTCTGGTATTCCTCCAGTACAACCCCAGGGAGATCTGCAGGGTTTCTGGTGAGGGATCTTGAAGCAGGCTCACGCCTGGCAGGAAGCTAGAAAGGTCTTTATTGTGGACAAATTCGTGGCCACCAGAAGAAATATGATGTTAATCATTGGGTTTTATGTTGCTCTAAGAGTCCTGCCAAGGTGGAGTGTGGGTGCAATGGATGGACACCCCTTTTGCAGGTCCTAGGGGAGCACCGAGCCTGTCTCTCACAAATGTGATCTCCTCCCAGGTGTCATGTCGTTCTCAGTTGACAATGGCCAACTTGTGGAATTACAGAGATGGAGACTGAGCAAATGAGCCCAAGCAGGTCCTGGCGGCAAGTCGCATTAAGAAAGTTATGGGACTTGAGAATGTGGCTTGGCCCCAGACTGGGGCCTTGTGGCTCGGAGCCATATCTTTGGGACAAGGCATTGTCCTGGCTGTTCCTGGTTCCAGGGCGGTAGGTCAAGGTAAAGTTGAACTGGGAGAAAAATAGGGCCCATTTGACCTGTGGTTGGTTCAGGGCCTTGACCCTGCACTGTACTCCATATTCTTGGACTCAATGACAGGCCCCTTCCAAGTAGTGTCATGACACTCTGAATGTGGTCTTAATTGGCAGGAGCTCTTTGCCCAAGATCTCCTAGTTTCACTCGGCAGGTGTAAGCCCGGGGCGATGCTCTGGACCGCTCCCTAGGAAGCCAGTCAGGACTCCGGGGAAGCGTCCTGTCTCCATACACAGCCTGTCTTCAAGGCTAGGAGCTTCACAAGGTTCCGGCTTCCACCTTCCTGGGTCTGACCTTGGAGCATTCAGCATTTTCTGCCCCTCCGTGTGCTTCTCCCAGCGAGCCTCCCCGGGCGGGGTCCTGGGGGAGCCCGTGGTCTGCACCCCAACTCCACAGTCCAACGTGACTCTCAGCCAGCCAGTAAAACAGAGATTTATTCAATGACCAGTACCTGGTCTAACACAGACCGTACAGTGAACATGAGCCCTCAGCTGGATCCATTTTGGGGGCCAGAGAGCAAGGCAGCCAGCCTGAGCTCTCTCCCTCTTTACAGCCAGATCCAGACTCCCACTTCCTCATCCGCCCCTCCCCTGCATTCCTTTCTCTGTCTTTCCTTCCCCAGGCAGGTCAGCTGACCTCTCTTCAACAGGTTCAGAAGTAGAGAGGTGGGGGGGAGGGACAGGGCATTGCCTGCTTGCTTCCACTGTCTTTCTGCTTTGCAACACTATCAGCCCCTATTCCTTCACATAGACACTTAAGAAATGCATAGGGGAAACTGAGGCACACACATAGTATTCCTACTCCGTCACAACAGGATGAACCTCAGGTCTGGTCAAATGAGCACTTCTCCAGGTTAGTGTAGAGACTGTGTTGTCATCGTCTCTCCAGGACTATGTGGGCACGTGTGGTGTGTTGGTCCAGATTGTGTGAGAAGATCAGTGTGTTGTCTAAGTGCCGCGAACTGGTCCAGTAGGTCTCAGAGCACGTTGCTAATAAAGTGCTGGAACGTTGCCGATACGTCAGTCTGAATGGCATAACTAAGTAGCCATTCCGAAAAGCATCTTCCATTCATCCCCCTATCGAATACAGAGGAGATTGTAAGCACCCTGGAGATCCATTTGCATGAATATGCAGGCAGCCCCCCATGGTCCAATAACTCAGGGATCGGGGTAGTGGGTAAGGGTTCTAGATTATCTACTTTAGGGTTCAGTAATCAACACAGAGATGGCAGCTTCCATCCTTCCTTTTTATGAAAGGTACCAGGCTGCTGGCTGGTGAAGTTGATTTGCAGCTGAGTCCCGATCAAGTTCCCTGGGAGATATTCTCACAGTGCCATCAGTACAGGCTCTGACACAGTGTATATCCATCCAAGTGATGTGATATCGTTCTATGGGGCAGCCATCATCCCAGTGTAGGGGGAGGTTTTCTGCATTCTTCTTCCCAAAGACGGCAGCGTAGTTATGGTACTTGGGGAAAGTTCCATAGCTCCTCTGGGGGGGCAGCTACACCTACTTCAGCCTTTTGGGGTCTGGATGCAACGTTGGCTGGTCCCTGGCCCTGCGGTCAGCAGAGTTCTGATGGAAGGTGACTTTCTGTTTTCGTCAGTGAATGTGGGGATCATGAAGGGTCAGCCACGAGATGCCAAGGGCCGGGGACAATGCAGGGAATGGATCATACCAAACTGTTGTTTCTCTGTGTCCCTGAATAATGCCCTGCAGGGGATAGTCTCCTGTCAGCAGGCCCATTATCAGGGCCACCAGAGCCTGGGTGGCGGGGTGGATTTGGGGACATCAGAAGCTGGCATGGGTTGATGAAGCACTGGAATTGCTGGGGCAATAGTATCACGGCCCTGTTTATCACGGCACTCTACACTTTGTGCACGCACGGTACTCAGTACTGAGCTGCCTCGCTTGCTCCTTCAGCCACCGATTATCCAAGGTCAGCTGGGCGACTTGAGCCTCCAGGGCTTGATTACCTGCCTGGAGGCGGAGGGCACATCTGAGTGAGTCTGGTGCTTCTAGTGGCTGCAGTGCTGCCGCTGGGTCCATTGACCTACCACTGTCTACATCAGCTCGGTCCCTCAAGGTAATAGTGGTCCAAGCATGCTGTCGCAGGCAGACAGAGCTAGAGTCCAGGGTCACAAGACAGGAGGCGGCTGGGGCAGGATCCCGGGGTCAGAAGCAGAGACAAACTAGAGATCAGAATCCAAGTCAGGAGCTGGAGTCAGGCCAGGCCAGGCCACGAAGGGGTCAGAGGCAGGAGACAAACTGGAGATCAGAAGCACGGATCAGAGGCCAGGAACTCAAGGCGTGGGAGTCGCAAGGCGCACAGTTTAGAACAGGGTGGATCCCAGTTGTTTGGACAGCCCCTGTTCCTGCCGCTGGCTGAGTAGGGCTAGGGGGCCAATCAGCTGCTCTGGGACTCCACCAATAGGACCTCCAGGGAAGAGCCTCAGCCTGGAGCTGGACTTCATGGGTCCCAGGTAAACAAGCATCAGCAGGGACCTGATACCAGCCCTCAGCTATGTTGGCTCTGCAGAACTAACGAGATATAAACAGCAGGAAAATGTCTTTGTAGCTGCAGCCAATAGATCCAACCAATGCTCCAGGAACAGATCTGTGGAGTGTTACTGCGCCATTGTCACAGTCACTCTACACTTCACAGGATGGGAGTAGTATCTTTCTCCCCACCCCCAAATATTAACATGCCTGGTGCTCGTGAAATTACCACATATGCACACTTACACCATGTGTAGCTTTATCAATGTATTGTCAATGGTCTCTTAGCAACTCTTCCGTATTCCAGTGTTGGGACCTTGCACAGCCCTGCTAATGCACCTCAATTGTGACCTACAACTGCCCTGCTATTTCAGTTCTGCGCTTCCAGAGTAGCCCCCAGAACAGCCTTCTTGGGCCAGTTTCAGCTGTAGGGGCAGCTGTGGAACAGCATGTGTGTTCTGGCCCCTCTCCAGTGCTGTGTGGGTCCTATGCAGATTTTCTTGGACAGTTGAACTGTCTGGCTTTTCCTATGACTGAAACTCATGAGATATGCTTTAAGCTAGAGTGTATGATGCACACCTAGGTATGAAGCAGTGATTGCTCCAGTGGGTAAACCATTTGAGAGAGAGTCGGGGGGAAATGGGGGTGAATGGATGGATCCTGTGATTCAGGTGGATCTCTTGCCTTTCACCCCAGTATTTCTAAAATGAATTTGTTCCTTCTTCTTACAGACAATTTTAGGTACACGTGTGACATTTGTGGGAAAAAATATAAATACTACAGCTGTTTCCAAGAGCACAGAGACCTGCATGCGGTGGATGGTGAGTACTGCTTCAGCACCTTGTCAGACTGGGCTGGGAAATAGAGGGGTTAGACAAAGTGTGACTCATGGGCAAAATGCTGCCATGGGGTCTCACAATGGCAGACAACCATGCTCATTCTTAACATGCAGCCCAAAGAAATCAGATCCTAACCTGCTCTGCTTCCACTGGTTTGGATCGAGATAGTACCTTCCCATTGGGACCTGCCATTTCAGCCATGTCTTCATATTCCTGTTGTGGGTCACTATAGATTTGTTAAGAATCAGAGAGGTAGCTGTGTTAGTCTGGAAGTCCACTTCCACTGCTTGCATCCGACAAAGTGGGTATTAGCCCACGAAAGCTTATGCTTCAAAACTTTATAGTTAGTCTTTAAGGTGCCACAGGACTTTACCTCTGCTATAGATTTGTTATAGATCTGGACCTCAAGGTAAATTGTCAGTCTAGCCCTTGGCTAGGCAAGGTCAGGTTGCCTCTGGTTTCTGACCTCAGAGGACCCAATTTTAGCATGGTTAGAGATCCACGTCCAGGTCGACTTGCCAGCCAATACAGTTCTGAACCGATGTGCCTGTGTCTGAACCGGTGGACTTCAAAGGAGATCTCGCAAAACTTTCCCACCGAAACTTTTTTCACTGAAAAATTCATATTCAGATCCAAAAAAATACTCTGAGAATTTGTGTCAGTGTTGGCAAATTGGTTTGGTTGAAGAAATCTTTTTTGGAAATTTCAGAACAGCTTGTTTTGACATTTCTGAAAGGAAACAACTTTATTTTCCTGTTGAAATTCATAAAGGGCCCGAGGGAAGGTCTACTTCTGTCTAGTGGTCTAAGGCACTCGCATGGGATGTGGGAGATCTGAGGTCAAGTCCTTACTCCAGAACTGGGATTATTTATACAAAGACCCGGCCCCAGAGCAGTGATTTTAATCTGGGTCTCCCCCATCACAGATGAGTGTCCGCACTTCTGGGCTGTTTGCCTCACTTTTGTGAATGGTGCCTAAAGCCAAAATGTTTTGTGTTCTCTAATTTAAATGATTTTTTTTTTGACTTTCTGATTTGCTGAAAATTCCATCTGGGTTCCTTTCAGTCCCAGGATGATTTCTTTTTCAGAACTGCCAGTGAATCGAAAAAAAACCCCAGTTATTCCCACAGCTCTGCTTTAAAGGACTGTTTTCCGGTGTAAACCTGTTGAATTGTGTCAGTGTGAATGCTGGCAGCGTAGATCAATCGGTGGCGATGTCACTTTGAGGATATGAAGGATTTTTTACATGATTTCAATGGTTTTGCTTTACCCCAGCCACGTTCCTCCTCATGGCCGATGGAGCTGTCAGGAAGGTGCAGAAGCCATGTCTGTGCCATAGGCTGCTCCAGATGCAGCAGATTACTCATGGCCAGCACTGCCCCAATGGTTTTCACAAGAAATTCAGTCAAAAAAACAGATTTGACATTTTGGAACCCAGAAACAAGCTCTGAGCTCGGTTGGCATTCCCCAGCCCCCTGTCCCTCATGTGAAGTCCTAGACAGTAAGTCACTGGGATTGAAAGACAGGCTAAACATAGAGTCCTAGACGAGACCTCCGGAGGTCATCTAGTCCAGCATATCTGCTTCTACTTGAAATGTGCCGTCATCACTCTAGTTCAAAGCTAATGAGGAGGCTGAAGCTTTTAAAATGGCTGCCACTTGTGTTTCTCTAGGACACTGCTTGCTTGGGTGCCTCTGAGGGATTGGTTGTGTTTCAGTCAACAGGGGTGCGAGGCAGCTGTGCGTCTGTGTCAGTGTGTTCTAACAAAGGCCTTGAGGATCTATATACACTAGGGCTGGGCATGTGTGAATGCTGCCTGGGAGATGAGGGAGTGGGAGAAGGGAGCCTGACTTATTCTGTGGGGCTGAACTGCATCGACCCGGTGGATGAAATACAGGAGTAAAACAAGGCCATTGAAGAGGATTTAATTTCTGTTTTGTTTCCCCCCCCCACCCCTTCTTCTATTCTGTGTTAGTTTTTAGTGTGGAAGGGGCCCCAGAAAACCGGGCAGGTAAGCAGAGATCCTTTGTGTGCTTTATTTCACGGAACTTTACAAGTATTCAGTAGTTCCCAGGCACAGTGAGCCCAGTTCTGCATTCACAGAAGCCAATGGCGTTTTGTCCTTGACTTCAGTGGGCGTGCAATGTTACGTTCAGCCGGTAGCGTGATGCCCAGCCCTATTAGATACCAGGCTTTTGTTGCATATGCATTTGATCTAGACTTGTGAAAATCAGAGAACAGACGATACATGTTTTAGTCATTTTGAAATTGCTTGGGGCATTAATGAAATTACTGTATAAAATGGGGTTGGGGTCTGATTGGCTACTAGCTGTGCCATTGGATGGCCATATAACCTCATTGGTCAGTGAACCTAAGAATGGCAATACTGGGACAGACCAAAGGTCCATCTAGCCCAGTGTTTGCTGGTCCACTCAGAATGTATACTGCATTACTATGCCCAGTTTCAAACAGGGTAAAACATTTAGTTTTGGGGGAGGGGCATAGTGGACAACAGAAAATATAAATCAACTTTGAAATTTGTGCAATCTTTCTCTGATTTTTGATTTATCTTCAGATCACATTATTACTCTAGAGGGGGTTAGTATTCGCATGGGCATGGGGGATGATAAGTGAGAGGAGCTGAAAGAGGGAAATGTGAACATTGTGCTTTGGAATTCTGTCAGATAGAAATACAACGACCCGTGCCAGTGCTATGTAACTGTGTACAGAAAGCCTTGAGGTGTTGTCAGCTTTCTATTGGTTTTGTTCTTTTGCAGACCCTTATGACCAGACAGTCATAGCAGCAGATGAAGTGAAAGAGGAGGAGCCAGAACCATTTCAGAAGATTGGTCCAAGTATGATTTATAATACTGTTTTGGAAGTCATGAAATATAGCATAATGTTAAGTTTCCTCCTGGATAACAGTCGGAGATCAATACACTTGTGTGAAGATGCTGAAACTTTAAAGTTGTTGTGGGATGCATCTCATTTCTAATAAACAGGAAACCCAACAGCCATGTAAACTGAAAAATATATTTTGAACATCTACAGAAGTTCCCTTCTTTGCATATTTGTTAAGTGTCCAGGAAATTGAGTTTGTTCTTAATGCAAATCCCCTTCTCGTATGCATTTTAATAAAGTACGGTATGGCGTTCTGTGGCCAGGGAGTTGGCATGGAAGAGTGCACTCACTTTTCACTTTGGCAGCGTGTGCTCAAACCCAGGTCGCAGCTGAAAGGACGTGTGGTAGCATTTATCCCTGTTGCAGGTAAGGGGTTGAAGTATGTTGGCAGAGCTGACCGGAGGACAGGTGCGGTTTGCACACTGCCTGCTTGTTGGATGGGCAAACCAATGTGGCTAAAACAAAGAAACGACCAGACTTTGAGCAAACTTCATGCTGAACCTTTCACATTTGAACATGTTGGGTTAACTTGTTTGTTCCTTTCCTATGTTTGTGGTCTGATCTCTCTGACTGGAAGAGATGGTGCTAAAATACCGAGACATTTCTGGGCTCAGGAACAAGCCCGTTCTCCTGAGATTTTCAGCCCAGTTTTACAATCCCAGTAAGTTCTGGAAACATGAATCAAAACTTGCCCTTCTGGGTGCTTATTTGACCATTCAGTGATTCACTAGCTGTATGTAACCATTGCCACTGCATAGGGAGAGGCAGCATGGACCATTGGTTCCTACCTGCAGCAGGGAGACAGGGATTCACTCCCTCGTCTTGTATCTGATTCGTTGTTTGATTTTTTTGCAGCTCACTTTACCTGTGAGCCCCTTCTGTTCTGTTCAGGTCTTTTGGGATGGTTGTTCTGAGTCCATCCCTGGAGCATCTGGGGTTTAATTTTCCCATCTGTCGGAGAAAAAGGTTGCAGGTTGTGGGTGCAGATCACAGTGTTTCACCTCCTTTTGTGGATGGGACTCTCGATGCTGGAAACGCCTTGTCAGAATGAAAGACTGAGTCAGCCATTTCTTTGTATTAAGCACCAAGTTCACACATAACAAGTAAGAAAGAAAGTAATTATGCGAGGTGATGCTGGGTTCATTTCTTATGGAGTCTTTGTTTCATCTTCACAGAAACTGGCAATTATACCTGTGAATTCTGTGGCAAGCAGTACAAATATTACACTCCCTACCAGGAACATGTGGCGCTGCATGCACCTATTAGTGAGTATCCTGCTGGAGATTGGTTTTATTACACAGTGTGATGTACAATAGGGGCATAGTGGAGAGAAGCCAGTCTGATGCATTCTTGCATTGCACCCAGTGTGCATACGGTTCTTAGGCAACTGAAGGTGTGCTGACCAGAACGTTGTAAAGCAGAGATGAAGCCATTTCATAAAGGAATGCTGTTAAAGTTAGGAAGATCCATAATTTGACTGACCTTTTTACCATCTGTCTGCAAAATCAGTGCCATTTTTGGTGTCCATTTTTTTAAATAACAAGCTCCAGTACTCTGTCTTGGTACAGGAGTGTGCTTGTGTATATAAATTACCACCTGCTCTCCCAAGCAACCATACAGTAACAACCTGTGTCCACAGCCAAGCTCTCCCAAGCTGCACTAAGTAACAAATGAGCCTGCATGCTGTGGGGAAACAGTTTTTCTTACAAGCTTCCAAGAAACTGTTACAGACAGTGAGTCCAAAATGTTTTTTGAAATTATGAAAATTACTTGGGCAGTTTGCTGCTAAATCACAGGGCCAATAAAATGTTTGTGCCAGGGAGCTGCTGCAGCACCGCTTGAAAGCCTGCTACAGACACGGAAATGTGGACTCTGACGGGCAGAGCTGTCAGATGAAGGAGGGGTCATGAACAGCAGTTATATGTAGCTCATATGTAAATTTCTAGTAAAATAGTCACAGGGAATTCTAACTACATTCGTTCTGGCAGAG
Organism: Sternotherus odoratus; assembly: GCA_032164245.1. Lineage (NCBI taxonomy): Eukaryota > Metazoa > Chordata > Testudines > Kinosternidae > Sternotherus > Sternotherus odoratus. The sequence continues at coordinate 385,197 of JAVMKO010000016.1, read as the reverse complement.
TTTGGGGGCTGGTTCGGACACTTCCACGTTCATTCATGTGTTCCTTTCCCAGTTTTTGCCCTGCACTCTATTTCTATTTTAATGGCTCAAAGCCAATGTGGGTGCTGTTTTGCTCTCATCTCTGTCCATAATGACTATCAGTGGAGGATGGATGTACAAGGCTCTAGGATAGAGATCGGCAACCGTGGCACATGGGACCGCAGGGTAAGCACCCTTAGCGGGCCCCGCCCGTTTGTTTACTTGCCGTTTCGCCGACCGCAGCTCCCACTGGCTGCCGTTCGCCGTCCCGGTCCAATGGGGGTTGCGGGAAGCGGCGCGGTGCTGACCACTGCCCAGTGGGAGCCACAGCTGGTGAAACGGCAAGTAAACAAACCGGCGGGGCCCGCTAAGGGTGCTTACCCTGCAGTCCCACGTGCCAAGGTTGCCGATCCATGCTCTAGAATTAGCTTTTGATTAACTGCTCACCTGTAGCCAGCAGAGGGAGCTAACACCCTGTTTCTTCAATAGCTCACCAAAATAGCAGTTGTAATTAGATTTTGAATTATTAATCATTATTATTTATTTTTATTATTATTTATTTTATTAATGGAGTGGATGTAATTTTTATCCACAATAAACTGGAGACACTATCCACCAGGCTTCTGTACTTTTAAGTAAGGTCAAAAGTAGTTGGCTCTTAATAGCTTGGCAGTGTCTTTACAAATTTTCTGGAGTATTGAGATCATTTCGAGACCAGTGGTGCAAGGTATGGAAGCACAGCTCATCTCTGTCACCCCCTTTCACAGCAGTAATGTTCTAAGGTCCCATCTACACTAGGAAACTGGCCCATGGTTCACCGATGTCCTCAGTACTTGGTCTCCCCTGACACTTCTCAGCTGGAATAGGAAATGGTCTTAACAACAGGTGTAGATGTCATCAGAGGAGACTCATCACTGATGATTGTCAGCACTTGGTCAGTTTTACAGCATAGATTGATCCTCGATTAATCAAGGCTCTGGGATCCCCTGGCAGATGCTCTACACAGTAACCAAGGAAACCCAGTACTTGTTTAAATAAGGAACATTATGCTGTGGATTTAACAGGGAATCTCTGTTCACCTAGAATAGACTCTAGACTCTCACCTTCCCAGGATGTGCCTGTATAAAGGTGATCTCTCCATTCTTCCTGCTAATAACAGAAAAGAGCTGCTAGTTATAGCTCTGACAGGCAGAGAAATACAAGTTTGTGCTTCTCATGGAGAAGTATGAAAAGCCCCCTGGGTTCTGATGGCAGCTGCCGGACAACCCACCATAAATCTTCCCCTTCCTGTCTATGCTGAACATTTTGGGTTTTCAGTCCAGCATATGATGGACATTCACAAGACCAGTAAGAAGGCTGCATTTGGTTCAATGGAATCTTAGATTCTGGGGGCTCTCATGGCTTTAAAAAAAACCCTCATGCTTTAGGGCATTCTGTGCGGGGAGAAGGGGGTGGGGCGAGAAGGTGGAGTTTAACCCATTTCACTGAGAGCCAGGAGGGCTGAGTTAAAACCTAGGCTCCAGGGAGGCTGAGGGATCAGGTGCTCCCATAATTATGGCTATAGTTGTATCATGGGCAAGGCTATGGATCCATAGTGGTCTCTGATTTTTGGAGGAAGAGGCACAGAGTTTCCAGAGTTAGTGTGAGACGCACCCTTGCAGTATGGCTTCTGCTGCTGCGTTGGCCAAGGCAAAGGCCAGGAAGCAGTGCAGGCAGAGAGGTAACTGCCGCTGTTCCTCACCTCTTGTTGGGTGGGAGAATGGCTGTGTAAATGATTTCAAGCTATTTCGTGTAAATGGTTTTCATTAGTTTTAAAACACACTTTAAAATAATGTCACCTGCAACTTTAAGGGTTTTTTTTAAACTCTGCATTCTGGATTTTCCCCGTTCTGTTTTTCCATGCCCAATTTTTTCAGATAATTTCCTGTGACAAACCACTAGCCCTAGTGATTATTCAGAGAAGTGGGTTGGTTACTAAAACAGCACAGCCGGTGGTGTTCTCCCTTGCCTTGCTCCTCACTCTCCAATGTCCGTGAGGTAACCTTGGACACTTCAGTTTTGCTGCTGTGAGAGACACTTATCAATCCACTGGCCACCTGGAGAGTTAAAGGCCAGTTTGTCTTTATCCTGGCCTGTGGCATTGGGGTCTGCAAATAGTGAGTCATCTCACCAGTCCTGCAAGACTAGCCAGAGTGGGCCAGGCAAGGAACGCCGCAGCCATAACTCTCAGATTTTCTGTGTCTCTTTGCTTGAGTTCAGCTTCCCTGCTGAAGTTTCTCTTTTTCGTCTCTGATGCTATTTGAAAACGAGACCAAAGGAGGGCTCTCATCCTGAGGGGTCTGCAGCAGCTCTCAGTGTGATTGTGGGCCCATACAACCTGTGAGCTGTCACCAATTTCTGTGCAGATTGGAGACGCGTTCCCGAGCAGGAGGGAGCAGTTGCAGTGAGTGGGGATGATTGCCAGGAGTTCTTAATGCCAAGGGCCTCCAGAAGATACACTTGGCTTGGGGGGAGGGTGTGATTTCATCCTCTTAGAGTTGGGGGGAAGTCGCTTTTTAAAAACACATGTTCCTGTGTCACCGAAATGTCCATCCTGTGTAAGGGGGACCCAAGCACAATGCAGTTCAGACCAGGGCTCTCTCCTGGATTATAAGTGGGTGTTAAACATTTCCCCTGTTGCTGCACAGCTGTTCCTGGCTGGGGAAGATTGAGGGACACGTTGAAAACATGCGTAACATCCCACCTGTGGTACAAGATGGACCTGTTATCCATGGTGGGGGATGGCTGTGATTCCCCGAACACGATGGTTTACAGTGTAGGTAGAACCAGCCCCACTGGGATTCTGACTGAACGAAAAAGCCTCCAGTTGCTAAATGCAGGCTATGGACTCTCGCGTGGGAGGGACCAGAGCACGTGTAGAGCGGTAGGGTCTGATAAAACCTGCCTGAGCATCAGAATCCGTCACTCCCATGATGAAAACCAGCCGTGAAAGGATCAGGGAAACCACTGACTATCTCTTTAAGGCCATGGCCACTATGCCCTTCAAAAAGGAGGCATTAAGAGTCCCTGTCAATAGTGGGCCATGAGCTCAGACCAGCTAAGAGGGCCAGGCTCTAGTTCTCATGAGGTTGGATACACCCGTTTGGGCTTCTTCCACCTCAGTGAGCAATACTGGGTGAGACCCCTGTCACGGAGTGCCCGGGGCGATGCTCTGGAACCGCTCCCTAGGAAGCCAGTCAGGACTCCGGGGGAAGCATCCCCTCTTCGTACACAGCCTCTTTCCAAGGCTAAGAGCTTCACAAGGTTCCGGCTTCCACCTTCCTGGGTCTGACCTCAGAGCGTTCAGCACCTTCTGCCCCTCCGTGCGCTTCCCCCAGCGAGCCCGCCCAGGTGGGGTCCTGAGGGAGCCCGTGGTCTGCACCCCAACTCCACAGTCAGACGTGACTCTCAGCCAGCCAGTAAAACAGAGGTTTATTTGATGACCGGTACCTGGTCTAACACAGACCATACAGCGAACGTGAGCCCTCAGCTGGATCCATTTTGGGGGCCAGAGAGCGAGGCCACCAGCCTGAGCTCTCTCCCTCTTTCCAGCCAGATCCAGACTCAAACTACCTCTCTCCAGCCCCTCCTCCCCCCTGGCTCAGCCAGGTCAGGTGACCTCCTCCCCCACTTGGAGTCAGATTACAGCTTCAGATATGGACACCTGCAGAGAGGGGGGAGGGCGTCGGCTACTTGCTTACACTGTCTCTCTGCTTTGCATCAAGAAATGCATAGGGGAAATTGAGGCACCCACACAGTATTCCTACTCCATCATAACCCCATCACCTGTTCTTTCACTGCCCTGGCGCCAGACAGGCTGTTCCGGAGAAGAATAGGGGCTTGTTCCTGGTTGATAGAAAACTTGATAGCAAAGAGCTAGATTGTTTTAAGTGGACGGTACTTTCCCAATGCAGTGAGGTCAGCTTGGTGTATCCAGTTCCAGGACCTTGGAAGCAATCGCCTTCTCCCACCTTGCAGAAACATCCCAGGTTCCTTCCGGAGGTGAGGGTGAGGTTCCATCTCAGTCAGTCACTCACTTCTCCAGCCTTTCTTCAGAAATGGGATGTGGAAATGTGTGTCACCTTTTATCTGGAGTGGACTAAAGTAGTTAGAAAGCCAGGACCCCCTCCCCCCATCTTTTTCTTTCTTTTGACACTAAGTAGGTTCAGCAGATTGTTAAAATGGCTCTTTTACTGCCGCCATCTGGCAGGCGTAGAACTTGAAGTTCATGTCAGGGTCCCTCTGTACAAGATAACTCTGCTATAATGGAACATAGGAATTGCCAAACTGGATCCAGCACATGGTCTGTCTAGCCCAATCTCCTGGCTCTGACTGTGTCCAGCACCAGATGCATAAGAGGAAGGTTCGAGAAATCCCACCGTGGGCAATTATGGGATAATCTATCCCCCACATTAGGTCTGACCCTGGTCTCTAATATTTAGAGGTTAGCTTAGGCCTTCCAGCTCTCTTTTTGTTAGCACTGACTATTATAACTCAATTGTCTTGTTATCCATATAAATGTCCAACCTGTCTTTGAATCTTGGCCTCCTTGACATCATGTGGCAATGAGTTCCATGGATTCCAGTTCTGTGTCTGTTCAGGAGATGTGCAAGGGACTCTATCTGCATATATTCATCAGGCATTATTGCCTAGATTTGTACTGTAGAGAGAATTTGCAATTTGGTGTCTCTAAAACTAAAATGATCCTTTTGTCACAAATTTTCAGCATCCTTCAGGCCACTGGAAATGATGCTCTGTGACCCTGATGGGCTCTTGCCTGTCCCATAGGATTCTGGCTGCCCATCCATTTGCAGGTGCGGTAGCTTCTGCTGCCCTAGCCCTCACTGGCTGAATGTGAAGCACCACCTCTGAGCAGCTTGTGGGGAAGGGGAGCACAGTGAGCCCCACCCTTACCTTGATACCCTGAGGCCAAACAGTAGATCTGAGTGTCACCAAAAGATGAGACATTGTATCCATTTACACTGGCCAGTGTCAATACAAGGACGGAAATTCTGCTTTGGAGTTGTCCGATTTCCCAGGTGTCACCATTCAGGGCAGTCCCTGGACTGCAGGGGGCCTGGGACGGCCCTGCCTGTTCCTGACACCGAACGTTCGACAGGTTTCTGTTGCTTTCACTTGGGAGAGATTGGCACCCGTTGGCAGAAACAGCCCCTGGGGATGCTCCTAGACCCCAAGCCCAGAAGGGACCATCATGATCATCTAGTCTGACCTCCTGCGCATCGCAGGCCACAGACCCTCGCCCACCCCTGCGTGGTGAGACGTAGGCAGCAGCTGCAGCAGGGTTATCCATGGGGGTTGAAATGAAGCCTGGAAAGCAAAATCCAGTCCCCACCCACTCAGCCGGCCATCGCCCGAGCAGAGCAGGACTGCAGTAGAGCCACCAATGGACTCCTCTGCAGAGGCCTGTTCACCTTTAAGAGAAATGCCGCCCTGGGTTTGTGCCAACCAAGACCATGGGTTTGAGGTGTTCGTGCCCCGGGTGCTCTGTGGGAGATGCGTCCTTGTTTATAACATTCAGATGCTGGCAAAGAGTAAATTAGTGAAGGGAGAGGGAAGCTCCGTACGGGTCTGTAGCATCCACCAGCTCAGGTCTGTGCAAATGAACCCATATCCCAGATCTGGATGGAGTCACTGGTCTGGGGGGAGTTTCTCCTCACTCTGCTTTTATAACTTTAGCTTGCAGGTGAGGAGTTCCTTACCTTGGAGAATTGTTTCTGCTTTAAGCTGTTGAGATGTAGAAAGCAGCTTGTAATGGGGTGATTTGTCCAGTCCGCAGAGCCTTGCACTAGGCTGGCACTGATTGTGATGAGCTCTGCTGAGGGGAATCAGACAATTCCCTCTGAAGAGCAGAACTGCAGGAAGAGGGGGAAATGAGGGAATTTGTTATGCCCTTGGAGCCCTGCAGGGCCATGTCACCACAGAGCTTGGATAGTACGACCCAGTGAGCAGGGGACAGGAAACATCACTGCATTTGGGACTGGACATCAGAGCCCCAGTGATGGAGAGCTGGAGGGACTGGCTGAGAAATCAGAACGAGAGGGAAGAAAAGTCCTGGGGGTGGGAGAACATACCCAAGCTAAGTATGAACTTTTCTTTTGTGTTGTTGGAATGGACTTTGGTTTGGGACTCTAGGCTCTTGTAAACTGGCTCTGGCAAGAAATTAGTCCAAGGTAGGTTGTAGCAGGGCAGCAACTCACCCCTGCGGCGCCTCCCGCTGGTCCGACCGGGAATTAGCTCAGTCCAGCCTCCAGAGCGCCCTCTGCAGGCCGATGTCCCGCTTGCTGCTGGCCCAGAGTCCCTCCCTGGACCCCGGTGCCCTCTTCCCTTGGGTGCTGCACCACTACATAGGGATGTTGTTAACCAGAGAACACCTTTGGGAGCTCTTCGAGAGCCCTGAGGTGAGGAAAGCAGGGAGCCTGCCAGGACACCCAGCCAGGAGGCTGTGCTCCCTAAGCAGTAATCCTGTTATACCGTTGTAGGCATCAGCTCTACTGTCTTGAGGCAATGCACTGGGTCCCTCATATTCTTGGCAAATTGAAAGTAATAATGAGCTGTGGTCGAGAGGCAGAGAAAGAACCTTCTTATTTAATGACCCTCTCTGGCTGATGCTTGGCACAGTGATGTTTGGCTCCAGGAGCCATGTCCAAAACTCAACCGAAAAGAGGTACTGAGAAATTGAGGCTACTATCAGGTTCCCGCCTCCTTCAGTATTTAAAAAAATAAATCTTTTGGGTCTGGACAGGGACTCCTGTGCCAAAGGACTTTCCCAAGGCTTTTGGCATTAAGAATGACTGGTGATCCTCCCCACTCACTGCAGATACCAAGGTGGTTCCCTGCACGGTGGGTAACACTTTGAGAATGTAGCCCCAGTCATGCACAGAACTTGGTTACATCTCACCAGCTTGTTTGACGTGAGACGGCATCCACAGGCCCCCTCCTGCCTCATAGAATGGAAAATCTGACTCATGGCTCACCTCCCTCCCCACTTCCATACCTTGAAAAAAAAAATTAGCCAAATTGGAGGGGAAAATGAGGCAGACACAGATCTCCAAAATCTTGGAGGCATTTTAGGCTCAGGGAGCAAGAATGTAAATTCCTCCACATTTCGTGATCAAAGAAGCAAATTAGAAGCCACTTTGCTCAGAAACTGTTTAACTCAGAGGTGAAGCATAAATGTGCAACAACACCCCCTCCCTGTTCACAACGTGTCCCTGTTCAAACAAGTAGAGCCTCTGGATGTCCTGGGTGTGTCTGGCAGTGCGGGAGGAGAAGTAGTGGGATTCCTAGCTGTTTTGGATTGGTCCAGCACCAGCTAAAGGGATCCAGTAAAACCAATAAGCTTGAAGAATCTGTCCCTTTGGGTGAGTGGGGAAATCCATGTATGTTGTATGGGATTCAGTGGATCCACAATTGCTGCAGGTCCCCTTATAAGGGAATCATGCGCATGACTATTGGAAAGCTATCCTCCCAGATGGCACAGATCCTGGGAGCTGACTGACTATGCTGGCACTAGTTCTGAGTCTTCATATCCAGAGTTCTCTCGATCTCCACTCTTCGTGGCAGTGAAGACCCAGGCGAGCCAATCCGGCAAAAAAACACCGGCTTCCATAATCCGATGTTCCACCCTCCTGCACCGCTCCCCGTCCGGTATCCCCCCGGCATCCCAATCCCAGATGTTCCGCGCTCCAAATTCTGGATCCCCAGGAAGCAAGGCCACGACAGGTACCAATTGCCTTTACACCATCGACTTTCTTAACTGCTTAGCACCCACCCTGCCCTGGGTTGCCTTTTGCCCTTCACTGGACTCAAAATCCATGGCCATCAAGGCTGTTCCAGAGAAGCAGTCACAGGAAGGAGCCAAGATGTTGGCACTATACAAATGATCATTAAGATCAGCAATCGTCCAGCTCCTCCCATCCCCAGTTGAGCGATTCATCACTTAAATTAAACCTAACGACAAAGCACTGAAGAGACCCTGGTTCAAATCCTCGTGTCACAAACTGAGGAGAGCTGCTTGAGTGAGGTTTGCTTAGTGGGTTGTCAGGATTTTTTAGCCTCAAGATGTTGCTTTCAGGGCTTACCACTTAGTTGAGCGGAAAGCCACACCCATGTTCTAATGGTGCTTCATTCACCAAGGAGTCATAAGATGGGCTCCAGCAGCAAGATGAGCAATGCAATTACATTGCAGACGTGTAAGAAGAATCAAGTTTGAATATCTGTCTCCTTTCCTGCCCCCCTGTTCGAAATTAGATGGGAGATAAGAAACATCATGACTAGAATGGAAAAAAAGGTCTGAGATGTAGGGTTCACATTTCCATATGAGAGTGAAACATTCTCTGGAACTGGCAAATGTCTGGAGAACAGGCTTCTGTCTACATCCCAGAAGTGGAGTATGGCTAGTTAACCAGCTTCTTATACTTGGGTCTGTTTAAATCATCCCTGAAATGTTTGTCATGGGTTGCGTTCAGCGAGACCTCTGCTTTCCAGGATTTTAAACAAGAACAATGCTAAGGTTATGTTATCTGCTCCTACCTCAAAATTGTAAGGAGTGACCTGTCTTCTGACAACAGTCATTTGTGGGTCCTGACATTCCTTATTGTTATTGGAGTCCCTATTCCTTTCATTGATTTTGTTACTAACTGAGATCCTTCCGTTTCATCTAGTTTAGGAGTCTGAGTGGAGGAGACTTTTTGTTCTTTATCTAAACTTGTGACAACCATTAGGGGCCTTAATGGTCAGTGGCCAGACTCACCGGGGCAAAAATTGGTAGATATTTTTGGAAAGGGATTTTTTCCTTTTCTATTCAAAAAATGTGTCAATGAATTGGGTAAACAGGACAGGCCTTTTTCTCCCTTCTTAGGGGGAGACATTACATGAAGCCTGAGCCTTGCAAATTGCGCCTGGAGAAAATAATTAAAACCCAAGGTTTACCTTGTCCATTTGGTTGCTTCAGTGGAACGATGCATGGTGTATTTCCAGCCAGTGCCTTGTCCTAAGAGAATGTTAGTGACTGCTAGGACTCCTAGCACAAGTACATTGGCCGAAACCTCTGTCCAGGCAGACCATCTCCCGAAGCACCTTTCTAAGGCCGCAGTTAGTCAAAGACCTTCCTAAATGGGTCAGGGTGGGACCCAGAGGATGCTGGAAACCCTCTGTGATCCTTGCAGAGCCTCCAGAAGGGGGAGGTTTTCCACAGACACTGACCCATGGGACCTGTGTAGTTTCCTGAGGCTGTTTCAAGATTTGGTTGAATTTTTGCTTCGGATATAAAGGTTTCACTATGAAGAAGCAGATCTCACATGTGGGGAAAACTGCCCTTTGCTAAAGTGGGAAAAACCCAAACAGTCCAAGGAGAAATATCAGACCAGCTTTGTTTCTCTTGTCATTCTGACAAAACAAAAGACAAAGAAAAAACAAAGAAAAAACCCCCAAACTCCTAGAACTGTATTTTTTCATACATCTCCAGAGGCCTCCAGCTCATTTTCATTTGTGACATAAACCAGGATTTGAACTTGGGTTTCTACAGGTAAAGATTGCCCTCTTGTAACATACAGTTGCTTCATCCCACTGTGCCACCTGACAAAGCCACTTAGTTATTAATTATTGGAGTTTAACAACTAGTCCTAGTAATAATTACTTAATTACCGAATCAGTCAGAAAAAAACATTTATTTTAAAAAATCGGGAGCAGAGCAGATTGAGTGCATCAGGAGCTTAACGCCAATTCAACATTGTAACAGCATAGCCAGTCACTAGCCGTCTAGCCCCAGTGGGAATTGACTAGCCCATATCCTTGGACTAGCAGTCAAAGAGAAGGTCCTTTGCCACAGTTCAGCAAAAGAAAGCAATGAAGCTTCTGCTAGCCAGAATCTGTTTATGAAAATCTTGGGGGCTAATTCTGATGCCTCAACTTTCCAAGCATCTAATATCAATATCGAAGGGAATTTTCTGACCCCCACCCCCCTGAATTTCAGGTCTCTTTCCTCACTTCACCCTGCAACTTTTCTGCCCATAAAATCCATTCCACCCCCTGAAGAAAATACAGCAGAGCCTCATTAGTTCACACTGAAAACAGACCCATTGAGAGCTGCGAATTCTGTGCATTAGGACAAACGAACGCAATAAAAAGCAAGAATAATGCCTCCAGGCAGTGACCGTGTGCATTGATTTGGCAAGTGTAGTTTAGTTTGAAACATTATGATTTATCCTTCGTATCTAGGGCAGTGTATTTACTGCTACACTGTTGTAAAAGCAAAGACACCTGCATGAGATGAGGCCTCACTGTTAAATCTGTGCTCAGAGAGTGCAGGTTATGGGAGGTGTGAATTAGCAAGGTTCTGCTGTACATTAAGGCTCCAGGACACTGCAGGTAGTGCAGGATTCATGGCCGCTGCTGCAGGATATTGTCACATGCTTTTAGAGCTAGTTCTCTGTTCAGTGTGTGCTGAATTCCTTTGGGGATTGCCACTAGAGCTTTTGCTTCCGTGTCCAGAGTAGACGAATGGCTAGGAATGCCCCTGCCAGCTGGCAGGGCATTGCAGGGAATCAGAGCCTGGGTCTGTGGGGGGTGGTATCACTGGGAGTGAATGTGCTCACTGTATGGGCACAAAGGGAAGGAACAACCTTGCATTGTTTCTAGTTACCCCCTAAGGTGGTCTCATGAATCATTCCTGAAGGGCTTCCAAATAATCCTGCAGTCCTCCACTGGGGGGATTGCTGTGCAGATTGTTGCGGGGGTGCCAGTTATTCATTGCAATGGGAAAAGAGAGCAGGCAGAGTGGCTTAATGGTGGAGTCCCTTTACTGCCATGGGCAGCATTCATCCCCAAGCCTGGTCACAGGGCTGCTCGTTCCCGGGGGGAGGGTGGGGGGGGGGAGTGAGATGATAAAAGCGAATGTCTCACCTCACTCTACCACAGTCCCTTTGGGCCAGTCAGGAACGGTGTTCACAGATCACAGACGCCACAGGAGTTCCATCCAGACCTCCTCTGCCAGAAGGCAATGTGAAAAATATCTGCCCCTTCCCCCCCCCCCCCCGCCTCCCGCTTTCAGGGAATTGGGCCCTCTGCCTGTTCGGCTCTGTTCAGGGTCTTTGATTACATGGCAAAGGAGCAGGACATCTGCCTCCCCTCTGAGCAATCCCGGGTCAGGTACTGATCACTCACCATCCCCCTCTGTTCTCCACCCAGCAGAAAGCGCCTTCAGTAGGAGAGTGGAAGGCAAAGTGCAAAACAACTTTGAAGAAACAAACAGCAGCTCCCAAAACTCGAGTGGTAAGTGCGCTCCCTCCCCCTGCCGGTGTGTACCAGCTCCAGGGCGGGGCAGAAGGTGAATTCACTTGTGATCAAAGTAATTATCTGTTTAGCAGGCTCAGTCCGTAAAGTATTCAATACTCAGTGTTTTCCTCAGTCTCACCCCAAGGTGTGTGCCATCCTACAGCCTGTTTGAGTTGTGATAGTGGGTCTACGACGCAAATGCCTTTAAAGTTGGATACAACGATCTAGACATGGGATTTGACTAATGTTGCTGGGGGAGCCTGAGGTAAAGTAGGCCTGGTTGTTGATGGGTACACAAGTCAAGTCCTGGTGAAGCCAAGCCATTTTTGACAGAGCAGCTCTATTGGGAGGTTTCAGAGGATTATAAATATAATCAGAAAGGTAGCCGTGTTAGTCTGGATCTGCAGAAGTGACAGAGTCCTGTGGCACCTTAAAAACTAACAAACATATTGGAGCATAAGCTTTCGTGCATCTGACGAAGTGGGTATTAGCCCACGAAAGCTTATGCTCCAATATGTTTGTTAGTCTTTAAGGTGCCACAGGACTCTTTGTCGCTGTTATCAATATAATGGCACTTTGCACATTACACATCACAGTGATAGTGAATGTGGTAACTTCGTCGTACCTTGAGGCTGTCTTGGAGCTCATTATAAGCAGCCCCACTGGCTCAGATATATCGCATCAACTGTGTCACTATCCCACTCAATTGTATCTTCTTCCTGGGGCTTCCTTCTGTTAGTAATTTAAAACAGCAGGAGCAAAGCAGAACCCTCAGCCTAGACAATTGCCCCTAGTTCTTCTGTTTGTAGAGCTTTTCCTGCAGGAACTTCTTTATCTCCTACCCTGTAGTTCCCTCAGAGTGGTACTTCAGCCCCTCTTATTCTCTGAGGTTAGAACTAAAGGTACACAACGAGAGAGACTCATCATAAATATCTCAGTACCTCTATGTAAGGTTCAATAACCTGGCAGCGGGATAGCCGAACAGAAGAGCTGCGAATCTGCCATGCTATTTCAGAATAATAGAAACATCCTTCACAGTGACACTAACTAGATTGAACAGCCTAAGGACAGAAACCCTCCTGCTTCGGGGATAAGCCAGTCACTGCCTGCCCGGGGGTAAGGAGAAACTTCCTCTTTGGGCATGTTGCAAAATTATCCATCACGGGGGCTTTGCTTCCCCTGAAGCAGCTGGTGCATTTCTCTGGATGAAAGGGCAATGGAATGACATGGGAAATCCCCCCACTCCTATGCAGAGGGCTGGAGTGAATTGGAGAGAGAGCTGGTTGTTACTGACGTACTGGATACAATACTACGGGGACCAAACCCGAACAAACAGGTATTTATCACTAGGACGAGTTTATTCTGGGATGGACAAACAAAGGAATCTGAGCTTGTCTCTGCGTGTCCGGCCCTTGTGCTCTCTAGTCCTCCTCCAACAACTGGGAAGCAGCTCCCGCAAGGTGCCAAGACGCTGGCAGAGTCCTGACCCCTCTTCACATCACTGGTGTCCAGTCTCCTGGGCCAGCAAAGCTGGGCAGCTAGAAATGACGGAAAAGTCCTTCCATTCATATAAAGTGGTGGAATCATTGGCGTGACATGGAGCACTCCTCTGACGTGGCCCCTTCCTACCTGACAGATCCACTCCCTGAGTCAGATCTCTTGCCTTTAGCACAAAAATATCTAGCTGCGATTTCAAACAGGTTTATGCCAGTTAGATGCGCACCTTTGAAAGCTAATAGGATTTGGGTGCCTAACTCCTCTAGGCACCTGTGGAACTCCCAGCCAGTGTGTATTACTTTGTTATTCTTGTGAGCCTTGCAGAGCCAGCTCAGCTATGGGTGCAGGAGCTGAATTCTCTTCCTTCCTGTGCATCATGAGCAGAACTGTTCTCAAAGGTCAGTTAAAGACCAATGGGTTAGAGCCGTGCAAACTCACTGACAGGTGTGCACAGACGGCTTAATCTGTAGACAGTTGTCACTGAGAGCATGCAGGTGGCAGAAACTTTTAATCCTGGTGAATACACAAGAAAAGGACTCTCCGATCGGGAGGTGGGGGGTGGCTGCAGGGCTGGCAGAAAAAAATATTTGTAAATTGAGCATATTTGATGTGCAACCTTAGATACGCTCGCAGCCCTTTCGTGCCTGTTCTATAGCACAGTTGACAACTTTCACGTGGTAAATAACCCCCCCGACTTTCACAATAAGCCAAAAATGAAGTGAATCCCATTTCAAATTCAGGCCAAAACAAGCCAGTCCCTAAGTACCCCAACACTCTATGTGACTAGATCCCTCCGGCGTGCAGTCTGGGACCCCCCGACTTCCCCCCCCCCTTACCTGGGCTTGCCGGGAGCCGATCATAAAAAAGGAAGCGACAGGCTACAAACCAAAAACCAACAAGCAACTCACGAGCCAGTTCAGCCAAAACAAGACCAAGTTCTGCATTTGATTTGATTTATTTTATTTTATTTTATTTTTGCAGGTTTGGCCCGTCTGTTTTATAGTAATTTTTCAGGTAGAACTCTGGACACCTTATGACCAGCTGTAGGAAAGTTGTGTTGTAAAGTTCCCAGGCTGCAAACCTGCTCTTTTGGTTTAGAGTCATAGAAGAATCATAGAATATCAGGGTTGGAAGCGCGCTCAGGAGGTATCTAGTCCAACGCCCTGCTCAAAGCAGGACCAGCACACCAGGGCTTTGTCAAGCTAGGCCTTAAAAACCTCTAAGGAAGGAGATTCCCCATCCTCCCTAGGGAACCCATTCCAGTGCTTCACCACCCTCCTAGTGAAATAGTTTTTCCTAATACCCAACCTAAACCTCCCTCACTGTAACTTGAGACCATTACTCCTTGTTCTGTCATCTGGTACCACTGAGAATAGCCGAGCTCCATCCTCTTTGGAACCCCCTTTCAGATAGTTGAAGGATGCTATCAAATCCCCCCCACCCCCTTTCTTCTCTTCTGCAGACTAAATAAGCCACGTTCTCTCAGCCTCTCCTCATAGGTCATGCACTCCAGGCCCCTAATCATTTTTGTTGCCCTCCACTGGACTCTTTCCAATTTTTCCACAACCTTCTTGTAGTGTGGGGCCCAAAACTGGACACAGTACTCCAGCTTTCTATGCACCTTATGGTCCATTCATCCAATCCATACTTTTTTAACTTGCTGGCAAGAATACTGTGGGAGGCCGCATAAAAAGCTTTGCTGAAGTCAAGGTGTGTCACTTCCACTGCTTTCCCATCATCCACAGAGCCAGTTATCTCATCATAAAAGGCAATCTGTGGTCAGACATGACTTGCTCTTAGTGAATTCATGCTGACTGGTCCTGATCACCTTCCTCTCCTCCAAGTGCTTCAGAATGCATTCCTTGAGGAGCTGCTCTGATATTTGTGAGTTGAGGTGTTTTTAAAGATGGACACTATATTTGCCTTTTTCAAGTCATCCAGGATCTCCCCATTTGCCATAAGTTTTCAGAGATAAAGGGCAATGGCCATTAGTTGATGTCAGGAGGGGAAATTAATGTGGAGAACAGAAATCAGCACAGCAGACCGTGCAAAAGAAACACAAAACATGAAAAAAGGGAAGACTGTACTGGGTAACATTACGGGATAGCTTGTACTGTTTAAAGTGCTTTAATAGTGATGCATTGTTACCTCTCTTCCAACCCCTTGAAACAAATCAAATCACTCTCCTGATGCCCCTGAGTCAGCTTGGATCTGACACCTAAAATGAACTGAGAAAGTCCTTCACAAAAATCTTTTTCTCTCTATGCTTAAACTTGAGTTATCTATGGTTTGCTCATCAAGCATTGCTGCTGTGTTTGTTTTATTGTAGTAGCTTGTGCCTGGCAGGCTGCAGGGAGGGTGTCAGCAGACTAGCCCAAACCAGTGCTTGGGCCACCAGAACTGAATGCCACCAATGAGCCTGTCAGGGCCAGCTTTCAGTGTGTTGGTGCCAAAGGTGGAGGAGAAAAGAGAGGATACTCCTTACGGGTCAAGAGAGGAAAACATCCCAGCTGTGTGTGAATTTCAGAACCCAGCCACTGCACCGTAAACACCATCTGTGGTGAACGGTGGAACACAGGCTGTCATGGAGTGAAAGCAATGACATATCACCTTGTGATTGTGTCTTTTTTGTTTCAAACCCCACTCCCACCTGTGTTCTCTCTCTCCTTCGTCTCTCCCAGTGTCGTTCTTTTTCTCTGATCTCCACTCATTGCTTCCTCGTGTGCTGTTTCCCATTCTGCCCTCCTCTTTGTTCCATCCAGCCACCTTTTTCTTTCATTCCTTTATACTCCCAGGAATGAGGCCAAACACCGATTCATGGGGACAAAGGTGCCCCTGCAAGCTGGACTGTTATCTGTGCAGAACTTCATTAGTGACTCTGAGTGCCAGACACTGCTCTGGGGCCCTCTGGGTGCAGAGCTCTGTGAGGACCTGGTTGGTTCGCAGTTAGTGTGCACCGTGTTGTCTCCTGCCTTCCCTCCATTCCTTCTTTCCATAAGTGTGGTGTGAAAAACGGGGACGAGTGACAGTGTCGTTAGTGTGCTGTGCGCATCATGTGATACCAGCTCCGGTGAGAGCTCCCCTTGCAGCTTTTCCAAGTGGCACTGAAAATGAAGGGCACAGCCCCAGCTGCCAGGCAAAGGCGGAGGGAGGGAGGGAGAGAGAGAAGTGGTGCCCAGTGATGTGCCCTTGGAGGTGAGGAAGAGTCAGGCTGTAACATGGGGGCAGTGGGGATGCCTTTGCAGACTAAGGCAGCACCTTGGTCTCTGTTGTCTAAACGTTTTTCGGGGGACTTGAGGCTGTCAGCTTAAAACTAGCCCAAGATTTAGATGTTTGTTGAACCCAGCTGTTGCACCCTGAGAGAGGCTGAAATGTTTCCATGGCACTTTTAAAGTATTGTTCAGTGGAAACAGCAAAACTCTTTCCTCTGTGGCCCAAAAAGCCTCACTGAAAGCCTGGAACGACCTGGATCTTGCTGGCGTTCATCATCTGAGATGAGAGAGGTGCAGAAGGGGATCAACCTGCCTGAGTAGTGAGAAGGGAACTGGTTTGTTGGGATTCACACTCACTGTTAATCATTTACGGGCCAGTTGGGAGCTGGGGCTCAGCCATGCCTGAGAAGGAGCCTGACGTGTGTTGTTCATTCATTTCAACTGGTCTTTTACATCCTTAAAACCTTCCTCTCACCAATTCTCAGGGCCCCCAAAATTGTTTGTGATCAGCCTTGTCAGCTGTGCTAGGTCATTTGGGCCTGTGAGGGGAAGAGGGAGGAAGAGAGTGACAGTCAGACAATCACACAGGCATTTCCCACTGATTTGATAGCACTGACACACACACACCACAGGGGGCAGCATGGCCCAGTGGGTAGGACACTGGACCAGGACTCAGGAGACCCCGCCGCTGACCTTCTGTGTGCCCTTGGCAAGTCCTGTTTCTTTCCCCACCCTGTGTCCGGGTTGTCTGGTTCGACAGGCTCGTTGGGGAAAGTGCCCAGTCGAATGCAGCCTGGGTCTTGCTTGGGGGGCCGATGGGCTCCTCCATGACACCAATAACAACACTGTCACCCCGCGGCGCAGTGCAGGGTGTTTGTATGCTGGGCCACTTCTGTAGAGGAGAGCAAGGCTCTGTACCTGGCCCTGGCCCCGAAGATCCCCCGCCCCATAGTCCAGCCAGGATGGAGGCCCCAGCATGGCAGCATCAGCAGCCAGGTGCTTTGGGGCTGTTCTCAGCATGACCAGGCTATAGGGGACGCAGGCTGGACGGATGTTCTGACTATTCAGCCGTCCCACGTCGCAGGCTGTGCTGGGAATGGCTGTGCGTGGTGGGGATGACAGGGCGGAGTGTGATGCTGAGACACGGGAGCATTGCAACATGCTCCCAAGGGACGTGGTGGCTTCTCTCTCTCTTCCTGTCTGGAGACCAGATTCCCTTCTGGAGGGTGCTTTAGTCAGACCCAAGCTATTGGGCTCAATACAGGGGTAAGTGGGTGAATAAAGGCCTGTGTTGTCCAGGGGTCAGACTAGAGGATCTGATTGTCCTCTATGACCTTACACTCAGTGAATCAATGAAAGGGGGTGTCTAGAGCGTGGCCCGTCATGATGTTGCAGACGGTGTACCAGAGAGTTATCTGCAAAGTGCAGCACATATAGACAGAGGCAATACTGTGTGTGGGGCGGGACGGTTGAAAAGCAGAGCCACTCGTATTTGAGTTTGGCCCCTGGGAGCATGGCAGTGTGAAGCCACATAGAATGATGTTGGATTTAACTTCCTGGGTCGGATTAGCTGCTGGGCGGGGTGCAAAGTTTTCATTTTGACCTACAAAAGCCGTACTGACCCTTAGGGCAGCGTTTCCCAAAGGGGGGCATGATGAGGGTCGTCTGTCATTTTCCGGGCCCCGACTTGTGCCCCGAAGCTCTCCCACCTCCCTTTCATGTTCTCACTTCTCTGGGCTGGGGCAGCAGGGAGCAGTGTGCGGAGCTGCATTCAGGGAGCTGTGAGTCAGCTTCCCAGAAGCAGGAGGGTGCAGGACTGGGAGAGCCAAGGAGGGGGATGGGGAGGGGAGGTGAGGGCGTCAGGGGGGAGGAGGTAATACAAATTCAGTATTGCTGTTGCAGTTACAAGGTTTTTCAAACGTAGCAGTTTCTGTCTGTCTGTGTGTACATACAGCAAGCGCATAAGGTCTGTCCTTCTCAAAGGCTCTGTAGGACCAGTGGAGAGTCTTCTCCACTAACTGCAATGGACAGCCATTGTGCATCATCAAGTAATAGAAATGCTTTAAACGGTCAGAAGTACTCTGTACCGTACGCTGCACGATATATGGCATCCATCCATCCCCTTCCCCCAGTGCTACCAAGCCATCCATCTAACCATCCATCTAGCCATTGTCAGCTGACCTTGGCTCACTGCAGATTAAAGCCCTCTTTGGAATGGCATGTCTGTATCATGTTAAAATATTTAGCAGGAAACCTGCCATGCTTGGCCAGTGAGGTTTGGCAAGAAAGGCCCCCACAGGTGCACCCCGCGGGGATTGCACCCCTGAGAACGTCCTGCCCCAGTGCAGTGATTGACAGTTTTCTGAACATGGGACAGAGGACAGTTCACAAACTCTTTTGAATGACTGAATCAGCACGGTAATGGATTCTTCTCGCTCCACAGAGGCTCAGTACGCAGAGGTTCCCCACCTGTGGCAGGCTCCCAGGGATAGCTTGAAATGTCCACTGGGATGTGAAGGACAAGCTGCTTTAGGTCGACTGAGAGCCAGCTGGGAATTGGGGTTGGCTGCTCCTTTTTATTACCGTGGGGTCTTGAGGGGAGGGGGAAGTGTGCGAGATGTCCCATGTTACAGGGAACGTCCGGCCAGTATTCCCATGAGCCCCCCACAAACATACACTAGGTTTGGATACAAGACTTGTTACCTACCCAAGTGCTTCCTCTGAGTGTAACTTAACCCTGCTCCCGCTTCCCTGAGCCCCAAGCCCAAGAGGAGAGGAAGACTTGGAGGAAGGTGCACGCTGAATCTTGGGGTTTGCAGCCAGGGACTTCCCATCAAAAGGACTTGTAAAGGGCCCCAGGTTTTCTTATACTGACACTGGCCACTGTTGTCTAGCACCATCACTATATATCTAGCATTAGAATGGATATTAAAAAAAACTGTGAACATTTCAAAAGAGGAATTCCTCAGACTTCGAAAGAACCAGATCCTCAGTCCAGGGAAGCTTGCTGAAACAAAATACAGTGCTGTCCATGCAAGAATGTCCTGTAAATGGAGAGCCATGCACTGGAGCAGCTGACTCCGGCATTACGGCATAGGAGTACAGATAAATGAACTGAAGAGGATGCAGCAAGGTCTCTGCCAGTCTCAATATTTAAATCTCTTTCTTTTTTGCAGAAACCGCAAGTCCCCTGATTTCAAATCCTTTCCCGCTTTTACAAAGTAAGTGTGATGGAGGTTTGTGGTGCACGTCTGGGGTGTCTCCACCCAGCCTTGGTGGTAATCCTGTCCGCTTAGCATTTGTCATGAATAACTGTTTTTTATTACCGGTCTGTCTGCCAAACTATAAAAAGCATCACTTCGGTCTGTGGCTCTTACGGGTTTACAAGAGATAGAAACGAACCCGGGGTTCTGAGGGGGCCGTCAGTGCTATGTGATTTTGGATCACTTCCAACCCTTGCATGCCATGCTTTATCAGACACGTCAACAACACATGTTCTCATAGACCAAGGCTTGAAGTGTAAAATGAATCTGGTTTTGAGTTCTACATTTATACAGGAAAATCTCTCTCTCTGCTGCTGCAATAAGTCCGGGGAGAGGACTTACTGCAGCAGTTCATGTTTCTAGCTCTGGAGGGTCCCGGTGTGGCTGCTTCACCTGTCCACTCAGGAGGAGTGTGGCCCTGGAGGGGTATCCTGCATCTCAGAGCTGTGGCGGGAGGGGGATACACTGCAACTGGAGCATACGATGCAAGTTTAAGCCACAGTCCAGCTCAGCTACGTGGTCACACTCAGGGTAGATGGGGACAAACTGCTCAGCTCACTCAGAAGCTGCAGGCTGCCTTTGTAAATGGAAGTGAGTAGTTGGGGAGAATAGAGGGGCTCTTCTTTCCCCCTCTCCCCCCATCCCAGCCAGGGAACAGAGATGGGATGCTTAGAGCCCCTCCCAGGTGTCGGCAAATGGGGGGCGGGGAGTTCTGCACTATTCCCCACACCGCGTGTGAACCAAGCCGGCTCCGGCGCAAGGACTCTTGAGGCCAGTTGGAATGGCTGGGAAAGCAAGTCTGCTGCCCCCCTTATCCTGGAATCGGGGTGTCTCCAGAGTAGAGCCTGACGCTCAGCCATCCTGGAGATGGGGTAGAGCCAGGAACTGGTCTCTGGAGAGGGAACGAAGGATTGTCCCTCAGCAGGGAAAGACGCACCCTGAGAAGGCATACGGGGTGGGGGGGGGCCTGTGTCCCTGTCCCCCTGTCCCACCGGACAATAAGGAACCAGAGCCCAGGAATTGCTGCTTGGTTAACACCATCTTAGCGGGGGGGGGGGGGGGGGGGGGGCAGGGCAGGCCTGTCTTGATCAGAGGAGTGCTGCCTAAAATCCCTAGAGTAAAGCCCCAGAGACTTGCCCGGGATGGACTGAGGGCTCATTGGCTGCCTGACACCCCAGCAAACAATCGGAGGAGAAAGTGGTGGGCTCGGGTCCCAGCTTCCACCCCGAAGGCGTGTGAAATCTTCCCATGTGTCCCCATCCGCTTTGGTCAAAGGGGGTGACAGCAGACGCTGGCGCCATTCTGCTTCGACACTGGGAGATGCGTGATGAGTTTGGAGCTGCTCTGTAATAACGTCTGAGTACTGTGTTCTGATCCGGTTGAATACGCTAGTATAGCTCAATAGGGGGCTCTTGAGAAAAACAAAGAGGAGGGAAAAGAATGACTCAGGATAACCCACCTCTTAGCATAAGGCTCGAGAACACAGGATCGTGATTGCAAGAACTGTGTCAGGTTTAAGAAGGAACGCCCTTGAGGGGGGAGTATTATCCAGGGGAACCACAGTGGGATGCAGGGCCCAAGTAGACGTGTCTGAAGAAGTGGATCATACGCCGATAGACAAGATAGCAATGCGTGAAGACTGGTGACTGTTTTCAAATCCTTCTGTTCTTCTTCGAGTGATTGCTCACATGCATTCCACTATAGGTTAGGCACGCGCTGCGGGCCTGGTTGCCGGGTAGATTTTTCCCCTAGCTGCAGACTGGGTGAGCAGGGGGCCCCCTGGAGTGGCGCCACTGAGGCACTCTATAAATACCCCTGCGACACAGTCTGGCCCTCAGTTCCTTCTTCACCGCTCTTGCTGGTAGTCAGAACAGGAGTACTGCTCTTGAGCGTTCTCCTTATCTCCTAGCTGTTGCTTCTATTGTTATCTCTATCGTTCTTGTTAAGTAGTTGTTAGTTAGTTTGCATAGTTTTATAGTGTAGATAGTTAAGGGCAGGGGGTTTTCCCTGCCACCGGAGCCATGTCAGCCAAGGCTCCGGGATTCAAGCCATGTGCGGAGTGTGGGAAGCCCATGCCTGCGGGGGACCCACACTCCAAGTGCCTCGGGGAAGCGCACTTGGCAGATTCCTGCAAAATCTGCAGGGCCTTTAAGCCCAGGACCCGCAAGGACAGGGAATCCCGCTTGCGGCAGATCCTGATGGAGGCGGCTCTCACTCCGGACTCAGGTGCGGTACCGGGCCCCGCACCCAAGCTGGCCAAATCGAAGCCTCGGCACCGGTCGTGCTCCCCCAGCGCTAAGCGCAGGAAGGACTCCCAACCTCGCTCAGCTCCGGCACCGGATCGCGTGCAGCCGCCGGCACTGCCCACGCACCCGCCGTCGCCGCCTGGGAGCCGACCTGAGGCCCAGCCGCCTGCACCCGCACCGATGACTCCGGCGCCGCAGGAGGCCCCGTCGAGTCCGGTGCCAGTGGTCTCGCCACTCAGGGTGCCGATTCCACAGCAGCTTCCCTCCACGCCGGAGGCGTTCGCTGCTGCGAGGAGGTTGCTCGCAGAGGATACCCCTCAGCAACCTGTCCGGTCTAGGGGCAAGCCGCCCATGACCGAGACCGAGATCGCGGCTCGAAGCCCGGCTGGGCATGGACGCCGATCGATCTCGCGGCGCCGATCGAACTCCCGGTACCGGTCAGCTTCCCGGCGCCGGTCGCAGTCTCGGCGCCGCACGGAGTTGAGACCATGCTCCAGGTCTCCTCATGGCCGTTCGCGCAGGTCGCGCTCTGGCCGCCGGTCCGAGTCCTGGCGCCGATCAGAGTCCCGGCACCCGTGTGCAGCTAGGTGCCGGTCGTACTCTCGGCACCGGTCGCACTCCCGGCACCGGTCCGTTAGCTGCCGCAGGGACCGCTCCAGACGCCGCTCGCCAAGCCGATCGTCATCTCGGCACCGCTCGGCATCACGGCACCGGTCCTATTCGACCCGGCACCGATCACCTCGGCACCGGTCGTCGTCACGGCACCGCAGAGGTCGACGCTCCACCTCTAGACGGCACCGACGCTCGCCTCGGCACCGGACCCCGTCTCGGCACCGAAGGTCTTCCCGGCGCCGGTCGTCATCGCGGCACCATGGATCCCGAAGGCGCAGCCGATCCAGCAATAGCCGATCTTCAGAGGGCCATCGCTTCTCCCGGCACCGGTCGAGAAGCCCTCGGCACCGAGAGCGTAGAGAGTCTGTCGGCACGCGATCCCGGCACGACTCTCCGCCCAAGGCCCTGCAGTCGGCTACTGCGGCTGCCCCATGGCACTCCTCTGCCTCAGTGTCCCCCCGTCTAACGGGACCAGCCCCAGCCACCCAACACCCTGCTTGGCCAGAATGGGTGCCTTGGGAGTATGAGCAGCCTGGGGAAACCCAATCCGAACCGGGCTTCCCAGTGTGCGCAGGGAGTGCTAGGCAGGAGCTGACGGGACCACCATCGGCCAGTCAGCCTTCGGCGGTGCACAGCCCTAGAGAGCCGGGTCCTTACGCCTCCCCAATAGGGGTAGAGGCAGTGGCGGGCACTTCTTCCACTAGCCCGCCCGCCCTGGAGCTCTCTAACTATCAGCACCTCCTCCAGGCGGTCGCAAAGAACATGAACCTGCCCTTAGAGGAGGTCCCGGTGGTGGATGACCCTGTCACCACCATGTTGACAAAGGGCACCCCGGCACGCGTAGCGGTGCCGTTCATTAGCACCATCAAGGCACACACGGCGTCGGTCTGGAAGACCCCCGCCTCCATCCCCCCCACGGCCCGGGGGGGTAGAGAAACGGTACTTTGTTCCGGCCAAAGGCTACGAGTACTTATACGTTCACCCCACGCCCTCCTCCCTGGTGGTAGAGTCGGTGAACAACAAGGAGCGCCATGGTCAGGAAGCGCAGGTGCCCAAGGCCAAAGAAGCCAAAAGGCTGGACCACTTTGGCAGGAAGGTGTATTCCTCCGGGGGCCTACAACTTAGAGTAGCCAACCATCAGGCGCCACTAAGTAGACACCACTTCGACACGGTGGAGGCCCTTACAAAATTTGAGACCGCTCTTCCCCAGGAGAGCAGACAGGAGTTCAGGGCCCTACTATTCCAGAGCAGGGACATATCCAGACATGCCCTGCAAGCGGCCCTGGACTCGGCTGACTCTGCAGCCCGAACAATGGCCTCGGGCATAGCCCTCCGCCGGGCAGCGTGGCTCTCCTCGTCCAGCCTAGCCCCGGCCATGCAATACAAGATACAGGACCTCCACTTTGAGGGACAGGCCCTTTTTTCAGAGGACACGGACACCCGGCTCCAGGCCCTCAAGGACAGAGGGGTGACCCTCAAAGGCCTGGGTATGCACGCCCCAGGCCCACAAAGGCGCCCCTTCGTCCCTCCACGAAGGAGGTTCTTCCCACCTGCTCGCCCGCCCCAGGACTCCTCTAGTAGGAGAGGCCGCCCCTACCGCAAGCGGCAGGGGCCCAGACAAGGCGGGAAGCAGCGAGGCTCTAAGCCTCCCCAAGGGCCTAAGCCCAACTTTTGATGGTGCGCCCGGGGGCAGTTTACCAACCACAGTCCTGGATCCTCCCTTCGGAGACCGTCTGTCCTACTTCCACCGTGCATGGTCGGACATTACATCAGACCAGTGGGTCCTCCGCACGGTGGCGGTAGGATACTCCCTCCAGCTCTCCTCCACTCCTCCCACCCACCCACCTCCCTCGTCCCTCTTCAGGGACCCCTCTCACGAGCAACTGCTCGTACAGGAGGTCAGGTCGCTCCTTGCATTAGGAGCCATCGAACCTGTACCACAGGAGTTCAGAGGAAAGGGGTTCTACTCCCGCTACTTCCTAATCCCCAAGGCGAAAGGGGGCCTCCGGCCCATCCTGGACCTGCGCGAACTCAACACCTACATGATCAAGTTCAAGTTCCGCATGGTCACCTTGGGCACTATCATTCCCTCTCTGGATCCGGGAGATTGGTTCGCTGCCCTTGACATGAAGGACGCCTACTTCCACGTGAGCATCAAACCCTCACACAGGCGTTACCTCCGCTTCCTGATAGCGGGAGAACACTATCAGTTCGCCGTCCTACCCTTCGGCTTGTCCACCGCACCCAGGGTGTTCACGAAGTGTATGGCGGTAGTGGCGGCGTTCCTACGACGCCGCGGGGTACACTTATACCCATACCTCGACGACTGGCTCATCCGAGGCACCTCCAGGGAACAAGTGTCAGCACACGTGCGTCTCGTGATCAGCACGTTCGACCGCCTGGGAATCCTCCTCAACAGGGAGAAGTCCACCCTGGAGCCTACCCAGAGTATAGAGTTCATAGGAGCCCTACTAGACTCCACGGTAGCAAGGGCATCCCTGCCCCAGCCTCGGTTCCTCACCATCCAGTCGGCCATCGGACAACTCCGCAACTGTCCGATGTCTACGGTCAGGGTCTTCCTCAGCCTGTTAGGCCACATGGCATCGTGCACCTTCGTCATACAGCACGCCAGGCTACGGCTGCGCCCTCTACAGTCGTGGCTCGCAAGGGCCTACAGACCGAGAAGGGACAGTATGGACACCCTCCTCTCCATCCCCAGAGCCACCCTATCCGCTCTGGCATGGTGGGAAGACCAGAACAATGTGTGCCAAGGAGTCCCTTTCCTCCCCCCCAGCCCGTCCATGTCCCTGGTGACGGACGCCTCGTCGCTAGGGTGGGGAGCTCACCTAGGGGAACTCAGGACCCAGGGCCGCTGGTCGGCGTCAGACCTCGGCCTCCACATCAATGT
The DNA here is from genome assembly GCA_032164245.1 of Sternotherus odoratus. Lineage (NCBI taxonomy): Eukaryota > Metazoa > Chordata > Testudines > Kinosternidae > Sternotherus > Sternotherus odoratus. Next base: position 360,107 of record JAVMKO010000016.1, on the reverse strand, counting down.
CAGGGAGCTGAGGGCCGTCCGACTGGCGTGCCATGTGTTCCGGGACACGCTACAGGGTCACTGCGTGGCGGTGCTGACAGACAACACCACAGCCCAATACTACATAAACAAGCAGGGCGGGGCCCACTCCAGCCCCCTGTGTCAAGAGGCGACTCTCCTATGGGAGTTTTGCATAGCCCACGCTATTCACCCGGTGGCCTCCTTCCTTCCCGGAATCCAGAACACCCTAGCGGACCACCTCAGCAGGTCATTTATGTCTCACGAGTGGTCCCTTCGGCCGGATGTCATCCGACTGATCTTCCTGAGGTGGGGGTTTCCCCACATCGATCTCTTCGCCTCCAGACAGAACAGGAAGTGCCTCCAGTTCTGCTCCTTCCGAGGCAGCTCCCCGGGGTCTCTGACGGATGCCTTTCTCTTACCCTGGACGGGACACCTGTTCTATGCGTTCCCTCCGATCCCGCTTCTACACAAGGTGATCCTGAAGATCAGACTGGACAGGGCACACGTCATCCTCATAGCCCCGGCCTGGCCCAGGCAGTGCTGGTATGCGTCCCTCCTCCGGCTGTCCAGGGCCCCCCCTATCAGCCTCCCGCTGTGGCCAGACCTGATCTCGCAGGACCACGGTCGCCTCCTGCACCCGGACCTGCAGTCCCTTCACCTCACAGCGTGGCTACTCCATGGCTGAGAGGTCCTGAGCTCTTATGCTCAGCCGAAGTGCAGAATGTCCTTCTGGGAAGTAGAAAACCATCCACCAGAAGTACCTATACGGCCAAGGGTCCCGCTTCTCTGCATGGTGCGGACAACAAGATATAGTCCCAAGTGAGGCTACTATCCCACGTATATTGGACTACCTATTAGGCCTTAGAAATCAGGGCCTTTCTACCTCCACCATCCGGGTCCACCTTGCGGCCATATCCGCGTTCCACCCGGGCCAGTCGGACCACTCAATCTTTTCCGATCCTGTGGTATACCGTTTCCTCAGGGGCCTGGATAAGCTGTACCCGAACATTAAGCGTCCCATCCCACCTTGGGACCTCAACCTCGTGCTCTCACGCCTCGTGATGCCCCCGTTCGAGCCCCTCGCCACGTGCTCCTTAATGCACCTCTCCTGGAAGGTGGCATTCCTAGTAGCTATCACCTCGGCTCGTAGAGTGTCAGAGATCCGTGCACTTACCTCCGAGCCGCCTTACACTATCTTCCACAATGACAAGGTGCAGCTACGTCCCCACCCGGCCTTCCTGCCTAAGGTGGTCTCTCCCTTCCATGTTAATCAAGACATTTGTCTTCCAGTCTTTTACCCTAGGCCTCACGCCTCTGGGAGGGAACAGCAATTGCACACGTTGGACGTTAGAAGGGCTCTTGCTTTTTATTTAGACAGAACAAAGCAATTCAGAAAAACAACGCAACTCTTTGTGGCAGTTGCAGAGAGAATGAAGGGCCAGCCAGTTTCAGCCCAAAGGCTCTCCTCCTGGATCACCTCGTGCATTCACACCTGTTATGACCTCGCGGGCAAGCCGCTTGAGAAAGTAACAGCACACTCCACGAGAGCGCAGGCGTCCTCTGCGGCCTTCCGGGAGGGAGTCCCTATCACGGACATCTGCAGGGCGGCTACCTGGTCCTCCGTCCATACCTTCGCCGCCCACTACGCCATAGTCCAGCAGACCAGGGACGATGCGGCGTTTGGGTCAGCGGTCTTACGGTCAGCAATGGGTCAACCCGACCCCACCTCCTAGGTATTGCTTGTAGTCACCTATAGTGGAATGCATGTGAGCAATCACTCGAAGAAGAAAGCAAGGTTACTTACCTGTAACTGTTGTTCTTCGAGATGTGTTGCTCACATCCATTCCAAACCCGCCCTCCTTCCCCACTGTCGGGTTAGCCGGCAAAGAAGGAACTGAGGGCCAGACTGTGTCGCAGGGGTATTTATAGAGTGCCTCAGTGGCGCCACTCCAGGGGGCCCCCTGCTCACCCAGTCTGCAGCTAGGGGAAAAATCTACCCGGCAACCAGGCCCGCAGCACGTGCCTAACCTATAGTGGAATGGATGTGAGCAACACATCTCGAAGAACAACAGTTACAGGTAAGTAACCTTGTTTTCTCACTGCTTTGTTCCAAGTGAAAAATAAGGAATCCTCTGGTGTAGGGCAGCTGTTTGATCACTGCACAGCCCTGGTCTCAGACTCCGGAAGGGAATAGGCCAGGCAGTCTAACTCAAACCGATCTGCTGGGGGAAGAACCGTTGCTCTATGCAAACTTTTGAGAACCGCAACCCTTTTTCCTGTTCCTCGGCGGCGCGGCGGACCCTTGTATGTCCGCCGAAAAGCCGCCAAATTGAATACCTCAGCGTTCGGCGGCTATTTTCGGCGGACATGCTGAGCGCTTCCGAGAGCACTCGGTATGTCCACCGAAAAGCCGCCGAATGTGGAACTAATCAATTCCCCTGGGAGCGCTCGACAACCCCCCAGGGGGTCACGACCCCCAGTTTGAGAAACCCCACTCTATGGGGTATTGTAGCCCAGGCCCTGTCTAGGAGTGGGAGAATCACAGAATTCCAGCCCAGGAGAGGTAAAGGCACAAAGCCTGGTACAGGGACGGGACAGAGGTTCACGTAGTGCTGTGACCATGACAGGGGCATTTTGGGTAATCTGGAGGGGTGTAAGGCAAGTGCCAGGTGTGCCACAGAGGTTTCACTAGTCTAGGCAAGACACTTCTGTAGCAGGGCGGAAAGGAAAGACTTTGGGAGGAGATCAAGAGGAGAGGAGACAAGAATGATACCCGTGGGGTGGATCATTCCCAGCGGGAATGAGGAAACAGTCTCCTGTGAGGGGAAGGCGAGGGGTTCAGAGAGAGCTGCAGAGCACTTGGAATCCAAAGGACAGCATGGAGGGTGGGGAGTGGAGAGAGTGGAATAAAAGAGTTCAAGAGAAATGGGTAAACAACAAGGGGTGGGGATAATTAGGAGAAAGGAAATGTGTTTTAAAAATAGAAAATTAGAGAATTTAAAAGAGAAGTGACGGGGGAAAAGAAAATAGGTGTGGAGTCCAGTGGGATGAGATGAGTTTGGAAGGAGAGAGGAAGAGGATAAAGAAGTGGAAGAAGGAAATAAGCAAGAAGAGAAACACACAGCTTTAGGGTACTGGATTTAGTGTAATTGATTTATGCTCTTTTATTTTGCTGTACTTTACAGAAGGGCTTTGGAGCGGTGCTCCAGCTCCAGACAAAAACCTGCAGCTCCACTGCTCCGCGCTCCAGCTCCAGGCTCCACTACAAAGCCCTGCTTCCCAGAAAGATGTCCTCTATCTCTGAGTTTGGGGTAGAGAGGAGGGATGGGTTATTTGAGTGTTTATATTCAGGACCCAGTATAGTCCATGACTCTGCAGAACTTGCCACAGAACTTACTCCTGGATACAAAATTGAGCAGCAAAATTTCAACTTTTTAAATTTTTAAATTTAAAATTTTTAAGAGTGAAGAAATCATTCAAAACATGAACCAAATAGAAATTAATGCAGTGCTATCTTCCTGAGTCTGTCAGCAGCCTGAAACAGACTTTGAGCATTGTGAATTTCCCCATTCATGTTAATCATATTGACTATGAAACCTACTGATCGTTTACAAGTTGCTGCTGTTAACTGTTTCACTGGTGATCATTTTACTAGAAACATCCGGTCTGTAGGGTTATCCCACATTCCCAAACAGCTTCCCCCTCCACCTCAAGTGCCAAAACCCTTAAATGCATTGTGTTCAGCTGCCAAAGCCTCCTGCTTTCCCCTAACAACCATTACGATTTAGTTATAATATTCCCAAGTTTCTGCACCATGAAGAAAATGTGGCGATAGCATAAAGTAAACGTAGGAATAATATCAAATGAGATGAGGTTCTGAGCTGAGCCAGAACAGCCTCAGTATTCCCTTCAGTTCAATGGGTCAGATGCTCACGTAGATTGTCTGTCTGTTTCTGCAGGAGGTTCGCTGAAGTGTGTTTAATCCCTACAGTTGTTTTCTGATGCCTTGGCTTCCTAGGTTTCTGTGCAGGGGGGCTTGTTGATTTTCCCTCTCCCACCATATTCAGCTCTGTTCTAATTTCTGTTCTTCGCTGTCTGAGAGGGTTGTAGCCAAGTTAGTTATTCCTGGAAAGGGAGTGTTCTGGACCTTTGGAGATGCTGACCAGTTCCTCTATGCTTATGCAATTGTATTTCTCAGTAATAGAATGTAATATCATATTTTTCCCGACAAGTGAAGATAAACCTCTGTAGTATATTTTAGCACTGAGTATTACTCTGTGTGTGCCCGAGAGAGTCAATAAGAGTCATTTATATGCAGAGTTTACATTCTGTATCCAATCTACTGTTGTGAAGTGTAACACCATAGACTAATGGTGTGGATGTGCTGGCATCTATGAAGATATAGAATTTAATTGCAACCCTGACTCCTTTGGTGACAACATTGCTATACATGGTGTCTTGACAGCACATCTTGTAATCAATGCACAACAACTAATACTATCATGAGAATGAAGCAACAGAAAATATACTTGATGTGAGCTCAGGGAAAAATTGAGTTTTCAGTGTATTTCTCCTTGTCAGATTGGAAATAAACTAGCATTCAGCTCATGAGTGAGCTCTGTGCACACATTCACACTGACCGCGGACTGGCAGATTAGCTGTGATGCTCTGCTCAGGCCCTGGCGCCGCTCCATTTGCTTTGCTGCACCTCTGCTCAGACTCCCTGTCCACCCTACAGCTCCGTGTTGCTGTGCCCATTGCAACCAGCCGCCCCCCCCGCCCCCCCCCCCCCCCCCCCCGCCCGGTGGTCAGAAAGCTGCTTGACCACACAACACTCCTAGTAGTGCCGGCTTGTAGGTAGCAGAAATTTGTCACTGGCTGATGCCTTGCTGGGGGTGCCAAGCTCAGACCTCCTGCCTCCAACCCCCTCAGAGCACTGCCTTTCCCTCTGGTCTAAACTTGCTCAAGAAAGGAGAGAGAGGCTGGAAATGACAGAACTGCTTGTAAAGTTAAATTCAGTTAAAGACTAGAAAGGAACTAAAAAGAGACCAAGTCTCCCGGAGCGATGAGTTCCGGAACGTGTACCCGTACGACAGCCCCAGTCTTACAAACATTTCTGCATATGCTAAACGCTGACTCCTAGGGGACTTCTCACATGAGTAAAGTTAAGCACAGGCATAAGCGTGTGCAGGTTTAGAGCCTAAGCCATACTTTGGGTGATCCATGATTCAGGAAGTATTCACATGCTTAAGGGCTATCCTGAATCAGGGCCTATTACCTACCTACTGGCTCAGTCCTGCAAGCCTTATTCACAAGCAGAATCACCGGAAAGTGAGCAGGTCGTCTGACCAATGAGCAATTTGTCACAGTAGAGTTCCATTGTGAACTGTGCATTCTTTCTCCACACACTGCGTATGACTCTTGCGAACTGATTTCTCCCCCACAGAACCTTACACCTGTGGAGCTTGTGGAATCCAGTTTCAGTTTTATAACAATCTGCTGGAGCACATGCAGTCCCACGCAGGTAAGCCAGGCACTTCGGAGTTATTTGTAAAGACTTCAGATAAAACAGAGAATTAACTTCTGCACTGATTCCTCACACTGCCCATGTCATGTGCCCGTAGAGCTTCCTGGGTTTACACTTTCCAAGGTGCCAGTAATTTCACCAATTATCTGCAGAAAACAGCTGAAGACCAGGGAGCCCAAAGCAGTGGCTACAGGAGTGCCAGACTCTCTGATACCTGGTTGTGTTTGTGTCTAAGGTCACTTTTCAAAGGACGATTGAAAGCATACGTGGCATTTGTGCAGAACATGTCAAATGTAATCTCTCCTGTCTTATTTATCCCCACAATATCCAGGTACTGCTCATTTCATTAGCGCTAATCAGTTATCTCTCCTGTTGGGGTTAAAATTCCCTGGGCAGATGGAATCCCTTTTCCACTCGAAACAGTTATCCTAAAACTGGGAGGCGGCTCTTGTCCAGCGCTTCCTGTCACATGTTTTTATTGACTAGAGCTCTGCAGGGCATGGAAAGTCCATTTCATGATTTCCACACTTGACTTCATTCCTATAGAAACAAACTGAAATTTCTACATTCTCCATGAAAGACAGTTCTAGGAAAAAATCTGATTGGTGTGAATCAAACTGTTTGGAAAAAATGAAAAAGGGATATTTTGACATTGTCCAAATTCCCCCCCCCCTCCCCCCAAATTATACTGGAGTGAAATTGACAGACTTTCCTGACGCGTTCCACCTTTGGAACTGCATCCAACAGACAAGCCTTGCTATGTTTTTTGACCAGCTCTAGTATTACCTTGTGTGTTTGCACTGGGAGATTCTCCATCTCTGCTTGCACTTGGAACACAGTGTAGACAAATAGCGATTTTCAGGGCTCTGGGGGGAATCCCTGACTGACAGATGGGGTGGGAATGGCCAAGGGATAAGGAGAGATGGGGGGCAGGCAGGGAGGAAGGAATGTCAGTTTGAAGGCCAAATGTGAGTAAGTATTTCAGAGAAATGATCACCTGCAGGCTCTTCCTCTTCACTCCATCAGTTGTTCTGCACGAATAAACTCCCAGGCCTGGGGGGGGGGGGTGTGTGTGTGTGTATGTATTCTGCAGGTGTATGTTATTCGCTAAGGATACAGTTGTGTTAGCAGAATTTTTATTCTTACTGAGCTGTGCCCTCTGTTACCTCACCCTGCTCTCTAGATACTTATAAATCACAGTGATCTGATTGGCTGCAGCCCTCAGAATGTCCCATCCACATGTCCACAGAAAACATCACCCTCCCTGCCTATCACCTAACCTACCCCTCGTCTAACACCTCTCCCTTGCACCTCCTTTCTGCCTACCTTGGATCTGCATGTGGTGCCTGTCTCACCATGGTACATTAGCTCTCCTCCCCCGAAGGAGAATTTGTCTTCCCTCTAAGGGTAATAATCGCTTGGTCTGAATTACTTTGTATTTATTATCTGGGTTTAAGTGAGGGGTAAGGCAAGGAGAGTGTCATTGCTAAAGGCAGCTTTATTTATTGGGTTGTCAGAATCTGAAGGGGGTAACCAACCAGAGCAATGGGTGAAACAATAGAATGACCCCAGTTACTGAGAGAGATTCTGTCGTCGCGCATTCAGGGTGGAGCTCTGCATAACTGAGAAATAAAGGCAGTTGCAGGTGAGTGTCTGGCCTGCCCCCCTGCGCTCTCAGTGGCAGGAACTCTTCAGCATACTGTTGAATGAATTCATTGCATGATCAGCAGCACACAACACAGCTTGCTGGACTGAGGAATCTGGCGTAACTATGGATTTTTGAGTACAGTCTAACTGTGCCCCTAGTAGTAGCGTATTCCCTAGACCAGGGCATGCCTGATCTGGGATAATAACTGCACATTGAATGCATTTGTCGCCATGCAGAAATACAGTTGAACTTTCAGAACGTTTGTGGTGAATGTCTAATCTCTTTCCACTCCAAATGAGGAATCCATCACACAAGTGACTGAAGTTCAGGAACATGCTGCTAGCCCTGAGGAGTGAGAGCAGGGGCTTGTTGGCACTTCAGTGATTCTGGAGGCTAAAAGGGCAATTAGGGAAGATTATAGCTACACAATGGGAAGAAGCGATTAGAATGTAAATTGGAGGCTGAGATACAGAACTAGAACTGCAGAATACAAGGCAAAGGAATTTGTTCTGTAATTACAGAGCACAATATCCAGCTTTCACTCCCTTTAGGGTACTTTGTTCAGGTCGAATGCTACCATATAATGCCTTTTCTGCAATCCAGTGCTAAAAAATAAAAAGGACTAGGCTGAACCTGAATTAAAGGATTGGAGGCATGAAGAGAAATTAAAAAACCATGATCTGTATAGTTCACAACCTGACTGATAAGGAGGATGAAAAACCGAAATGCACAAATCTTATTAACTCCGCACTGAATGCCAATGGAGAATTGCACATAATAAATCCCCTACTATTATAAAATAGATAAAGGAAATTCAGTTTTCCCCTGCAACGACCATAAGGCGGCTGATGTGTGAATGGGCCTTAATGGAACAAAGTTAATAGCAGACATGAGACATGTCTCATTAACCTACCAGTAGATTTGCAGAGTTAATGCCATTTCTGATGTTTGGTATGGAGTAGTTAGAATAGACAAACCTTGGGAAGAACCAGTGATTTCTGATTCCTCGTGTATCATGTGGGGACTCCAGGTTCTACTTTCTCCCCTCTCCGCCCCTCCCCCAGACTTGATGTACTTGTAGACTTCCCTTCAGCTGATTGCTGTCTTGGAGCATGGCACTGGGCCTCCAAACACTGGACAGACCATTCCAGGCACATCATGTAAAGCTGCCTCCCTCAGACTGTTGAGGGACCTGTGACAGGCCCACACTAAATCTCTGCCCTGTTACACTTGATCTTCTGTGGCAGAACAAGAGCTTAGGTAGCTAGGCTGTGTTCTTGTTCCATGGTCAACCATTTCCTGTATCGCTCTTCAGTGAGTTCCCGGGGGATGTTGGTCCAGTGTGTTGCCAATGCAGCACCAAACAAGGGGTCTCTCCCCCAGCTTCCAAACTCAAAACTCTCTTTTTCTCTCAGGCTGCTCCTTCTCCCATTAGCTCACTGCAGGCTTGGGATTGGTCCAGTGAACTGCTTGTCCATTCGACCCATGCAGTAGCCTCTCTATTGGCCACAGCAGGAGTTTTTAGTTCCTTCAGTCCCTGACTCCAAGCATACTGTGTAGGTCATGCCTCCTTGGTATGTCTTCTGTCCCCCTCTCATGTTGGCTGGCCCACCTAGAGATGGATGAGCCAGCCAGCTACACAGTCATATGAGGCTCTTTTTGCTCATGCATGATCCCACACATTACTCTCCAGAGGTCCAGGTTAGCTCCCACTGCTGATGAGCCATCCCGCGGCAGGGTGTTACACTGGGAATGAGTCAGAGCACCTTGGCAGCCATCTTAGCTGTAGGGACACAAACGGGCTACAGGAGCTGGGAAACCCCAAGTGGAAATTACATGAGGATTGGTTGTTTTCAAGCCTTATGATAATATTGTTTTCTACTGTGGGTAATATAGTTATTAAATGCAACAGAAAATATACTAAATTGGTGTCATGCTAATTAAGGAAAACAAAAAGTGAATGTTAAGTAGTAAACGGAGATTGTTTCCCCTTTTCTATTCAGCTCTCTTATCCTGCTGTCTTCTGAAGAGTCAGCCTTTCTTATAGCCCCATAATCCTGCCTGGCACATGACTGACTCTGTGGGTGTCTCCCTTAATCTCGTGGGGAAATGCTCCTCTTACGCCTCTGATTAACGCCTTCTTGTTTATGCCCCACAGCTGACAATGAGAACAATATTGCCTCTAACCAACCCAGATCACCTCTGACTGTTGTGGAAGAAAAGTGGAAACCACAGCTCCAAAGAAACAATGCCAATAATAGTATGTAGCCGTGTTTTCTCATTGCATTTCCCTGTAGGCCTGGAACCAATGGCTCTGTACCTGGGTAGTCACAGCAGTGGTTCAGGCAGGTCGAAGCCCATGTCCCACACCTGTTGGCAGTGCTTTTCTCGTATAGTTTTTCTCAGCTACTCAAACTAGATCTCAGGTGCCATTTGCACCCTATAAACTATTGTACTCATTGCCACTGAAGCACCTTTGAAATCCATGTCGAGGGTATCTGGAAACTCCAGGGGAGCAGATGGAAATGTAGTCCTAGGAGGAAAAACGCGGAAAGAGAGCCCCTGTCTCCAAACTCATTAACTAGACTAGACTTGCTGGTTGTTGTCACTTCTGGTCTGAGTTTGGATTTCCTTGACATAGGGAAAGCGATTATTGCACTAGGACATCACCAGAGAGTTACTGGCAGCCAACAAGATTCTAGCTCAACCACGGATTCACTACCGGACCTTGGGCCAGTCACGTGATCTTGTGCTTCAGTCACAAACCATGTGGGAAATGGGGGTATTTTAAAAAATAATAAAAGCAGCAGTGATAAAATACCTCAGCTGAGCTTCCCCGTGGAAACAAGACACATTAAAAACCTAATATTCTGTGTCCTGCGGTGTGTCCAAAAATGGCAGGAACAACAACAACAGCCCAGCAGCAGTCACAAAAAATAGACTAGAGTTGGGGAAGGAGAAAGAAAACCTCAAACTGTACAGGCCTGAACCAGGTGTAGTTGACCCAAAAAAGCCAGACTCCTTGTACATACAAAACCTAGGTAGATGCAGCTCTTATTAAATGCTTTCTTTGATGCGAACATGAGTTCTGAATTGTAAACAGAAGAATGGAAAAGCCAAGCTAGCACACACAGACATGCCAGGTGAACTGAAGATCTGACTGCTCACCCCGGTGCACTGTAAACCAGAGCCATACTTAATTATAATGTAGACAACTAGATCAGTGCCACAGAGAGATCTCTGGGGAAGGACAAAGCTCAGCTGCCCAAGGCCATGACGGCATCTGAATCCTTCATAATCCACCTTTGCTTTGCTTTTGTTACTGAATCAGGGAAAACATACTGACATGCTCCTCTCTGCTGTAAGCAAGAGAACAAGTCTGTCATTGGATCAGCAGGAACAGCCTGAATCTAGAAGCACTTTGGTATAGAGGCCCATTCCCAGGTTCAGGAATGGATCTGTACCTGCCCTACTCTGGACAAGAGCCTCCTGGCTGGGTCACTCGCAGAGGAGAGATTCTGGCCTCATTGTTCCTTGGGTAGCGGGAATGATCCTGACACGCCCCTTCTTTCTGTTTTTCTACAGCATCTGCCAGTGGGTCAGGAGCAAACAGCGCAATCCCGGAGAAGGAGCGGCAGAACATTGCCGAGAGGCTGCTGCGGGTGATGTGCACCGACCTCGGAGCGTTGAGCGTGGTGAGCGGGAAGGAATTCATCAAGCTGGCCCAGACCTTGGTGGATAGTGGCGCTCGCTACGGGGCTTTCTCTGTCACAGAAATCCTTGGCAACTTCAACACCCTGGCACTGAAGCATTTGCCTAGGATGTACAACCAAGTGAAAGTGAAAGTTACCTGCGCTCTGGGCAGCAATGCCTGCCTGGGCATCGGTGTCACATGCCACTCTCAGAGCGTCGGCCCTGATTCGTGCTACATCTTGACCGCTTACCAGGCTGAAGGCAACCACATCAAGAGCTATGTCCTGGGAATTAAGGGTGTGGACCTCCGAGACAATGGGGATTTTATCCACCACTGGGTTCAGAACGTGATGTCTGAGTTTGTGATGTCAGAAATCAGGACCGTGTACGTCACAGACTGCAAAGTTAACGCCTCGGCATTCTCCAAGGCAGGCATGTGCTTGCGTTGTTCGGCCTGTGCCTTGAACTCAGTCGTGCAGAGCGTGCTGAGTAAGCGAACGCTACAGGCTCGCAACATGCACGAAGTCATCGAGCTCCTGAATGTCTGTGAAGATTTGGCAGGATCCACGGGCCTCTCAAAGGAGACTTTTGGGTCCCTGGAGGAGACGTCTCCCCCGCCCTGCTGGAACTCAGTGACTGACTCCCTCCTGCTTGTCCATGAGCGTTATGAGCAGATATGTGAGTTCTACAGCAGAGCCAAGAAGATGAACCTCATCCAAAACCTGAACAAGCATCTTCTCAGCAACCTGGCGGCCATTTTGGCCCCAGTGAAACAAGCAGTGATTGAACTGAGCAATGAGAGCCGGCCCACCCTGCAGCTGGTACTGCCCACCTACGTGAAACTGGAGAAATTGTTCACTTCCAAAGCCAATGATGCTGGCATAGTCAGCAAGCTTTGTCACCTCTTCCTAGAGGCACTAAAGGAGAACTTCAAAGTTCACTCTGCACACAAAGTAGCCATGATCTTGGACCCTCAGCAGAAGCTGCGGCCAGTCCCACCATACCAGCATGAAGAGATCATTGGCAAGGTCTGTGAATTGATCAATGAAGTGAAAGAATCTTGGGCAGAAGAACCAGAATTTGAACCTTCTACCAAGAAACCACGGGCAGCAGGTGAGGCCCCGCCAGCTCAGGAAGATGAGCAGTTTGGGAAAAATGAAGTCTACGATTATTTACAAGAACCCCTCTTCCAGGCCACTCCTGATCTATTTCAGTACTGGTCATGTGTTACCCAAAAGCATACGAAACTAGCCAAGTTGGCCTTTTGGCTCTTAGCAGTGCCTGCTGTCGGTGCCAGAAGTGAATGTGTAAATATGTGTGAGCAGGCCCTCTTAATCAAAAGGAGGCGGCTGCTCAGTCCAGAAGACATGAACAAACTTATGTTTTTGAAGTCCAACATGCTTTAAAACTGTCTTTTAGTTAAAAAAAACAAACAAAAAAATTTAAAACACTGTTCCAAACAAAGAAAAGAATTTAAGTTCTAAACACTGTGGACCTCATTATGAAAGCCCCTGGAAACCAAGTGCTTATATATATATGTGTGTGTGTATGATTTTATATCTATATGTGTGTATATATACGTGTGTGTCTATATATGTATATATAGACACACACACACATACATATATATATATATAATATAACAAAAAAACTAAGTTTCAGAGGGAAGCCGAGCAGGTGCTCCTTTCCGGTAGCATGTGGACTCGACAGACGTTCTGATGTTTTCAAGTGGGCACACCAATGGGAGGCTGACATTCTAAAATCTTCAGGCAGCTGCGATCTAAAGTGACTTGAAGTTTCTTTTATTTCTCCTCCACCCAACCTCTCCTCTTGTCCCCTGGGCCACCTTGCCATGGATAATCAAACAACATTGAATAGACCAGTTCTCCCCTGGGCTTTGCTCCTATGATTAACTGTACACCTTGAGGGCATTCATTTGTAGCCTTCTTAGCATATGTTGCATGTTATCAAGGCAGCTGTGTTTTACAAGCACTAGTATCTCTAGAAATCAGGAAGGGAGACTTTAAGGAAACACATTTTTTTGCATTTTAATAAGACAAAAAAAATTATACTCTTCTGTCTCCACTCCCATTTTTGAGTTTAGCATTTTAGCTAGTGATTTTACCTGTTTGAGTTTGATTTAAAACAGAGAGAAATTATTATGGCAAAATGTGTCTGTAATTGTTATGTTTTATAGAATTTTTTTTACAAGATAAACTTTTTTCTGAAGTCCCACGGTAAACATCTCACCTGTGCATCTTCTATAGCAGTGGTTCTTAAACTTGTTTTTAGAGTGAAACAAATCTTCACAGAGGGATGGTCATGTCAATACCTCCTGTCCCATTGTGGACCAATAACATCCCTGTGGGAACTGCTGCAATTGCTTAAATGGAGAAGTAACATTAGCAAAGTAATGTGTCTTTTTAGTGTCTTTCAAGACACTTTAACAGCTACACTGGACAGGTCTCTGTGGACCATCAGCAAGTGATCCAGAGACCACCAGTGGTCCACAGGCTTCAGTTTGAGAACCTCTTCTATATAACATTTTTGTAAGCCTTCCCTGTACCCCTGTCAAAACAATCTTCACATGGTCAAGAACAAACCAAGGTGTGTGATATATCAGGGGAGCAGAGATCATCAGTTTTCAAAATGGAGGGTTTGAAGAAAGCTAAAATTAGCATGTGGGCTTCTGAATGTATGTGCTCCCACTTGAGCGCAGAGTATCTTCTCGCATTCTTCTGAATGGTTTCCTCTGCTAGCACGAATGTCTTTTAAATACCTATAGTGCATTACACTACTTCCTGGATTGCTGAATCGTTCTGGCTAGTAAGATCCTGTGACCGTAAAACTTCATGTTCACTGGCTCTTCAGACCTGTGGACCATTCCCACCTGCAGTACAGGAGATCATCATAAAACCCAAGTGTCGTGAGTCATTTCACCTGGGAGTCAAGGCGAGTTGTGTAAGAGTACATCTGTACTGCACAAAAAAGCACTGTGCGCTAAGTCTCAGAGCTTGGGTCAGCTGACTTGGGCTTGCAGAGTTTGTGCTACAGAGCTGAAAATAGCAGTGTAGATGTTCCCCTTTGGGCCGAAGCCCAGATTCCGAGACCTCCTCGGCTCGCTGAGTCTCCGAGCCCAGACTCGAGTCCAAGGGGGAACATCTACACTACGATGTTTAGTCCCACGGGGTGAACCTGAGTCAGTTGACTGGGCTCTGAGACTCACCACTGCTGGAGGTTTTTGCAGGGTAGACGAATCCTGAATGTCTGCACACAGTTGAGTGGTGTCGTACCTGACATCTTAGATCTGGTGTTCTTGGACGAATCCAGACCCTTGGTATCAAACTTAATTCTCCGCCAAAGGGATTTGGATCCCAATGGCAAAATTAAGTCAATTCATTTCTTGATGCATCCTCTCGCACTTCAAGCAGTTTGCTCCCTAGTTGGACTCACTGGTGACAAGAGACCAGTCTTACAGATCTGTGCGCCCAGAGGAGTCTCTAGAGCAGTTCAGTTGGTAACACATTCATCTCTGACCGGAAAGGTGGTAGGTTGAAGTCACTGAGCAGGACGTGCTGCCTGCATCACTGTATCACTGGGGACAAGGAGGCTGCTGCACCCTGAATGGACGTTAAATCAAGGTTCCTTCTGCCCATCTCTGGTTGTGCTGACAATTAAAGGTCCCAAGACACTTGTTAGAAATGGAGGATAAAGCCGAGAGTCCTGGACAATAAATCCATCTCCCAATAGAACAAGATCTGACTCCCCATGTGAGCGCACATCGATTGCTGTTTGCACTCCCAGCATCTAACACTTCCCCTTTGGACACCTAAGTTATGAAAGGCTCTGACTGATGTTCTCTGGGGCCTGTATTGCTCAGAGCTGGGAGAATTCTCACAGTAGTGACCCCTCCTTGTTCCTGGCACATCTAAGGACAGCCCTGGGAATACAGAGATCTTTTCAACAGACCTCTGCCCCTTCCCGGATGGGAAGCAGAACCTCTTGCAAACTGATTAAGCTGGAGATTGTATTGGCTTCCTGCCCCTGACACCAGTGCAAAACCATCAGCCTCCTAAATGCAATTGTGAGTGTGATTGTGGAGCTCTTTATTCTAACAAGGTTTCTAGTAATCCCAGCCCCAGTGCTGCAGGAATAATTCCATTTAAAGAGAACACTCAAGAGCGCCCCAAAATGTATTTTCTCATGCAATGGACTTTGCAAACAGAGATATTTCTTTGTGGGATTTTTTTTCCCCTTCAGAACAAGGGTTTTACTATTTATTTCCTCCTATATGAGCGCTACCTGCCCAGCCATTTTGAGCAACCCTACAATAATAAATCTCTTTGTGCATGCAATGCAGGAGAAAAGTTTAACAAACAACTGAAATTTCAAGCTGCCAAGAAAAAACCCTGACTGTGAAAACTGAGAAACCTTGTGACATGCTTTAGTGAGAGAAAAGCTCTCAAGGAAATGAGTTTGGAGCCCCATCATTTAAAACAAGACCAGGCAGAGCAATGGAGGACAGACTGCACGGCACAGCACTGTACTGGCTTCTGGGCATGGACAAAGTGACCAAATAGATGTTTTCCTTCTCTAAGGTATATACACCCACTTGCGAATGGAGGCTGCTGATTAGCTTGGGGATGGCACCAATTCTGGGAGTACCTGGGTACAGATAATAAATGGGTGCCTCTCCTTTACTCTCAAACTAACAGTGCAAGCGCAATTGAGAGTTAAATCAAACATTTTCCTTGTCGCACTGTGCACCAGCTGTCACACAGTGGCTCTGAGTCCTTGGTATCAGCTGGGAGTCCCTAGAAGCATCAGACCCAATGAAACACTGCAGGTAAAATTGTCAATTGGATTTGTGCTCCTAAATCACTTAGGTGATTTTGAAAATGTTGCCCAGTAGCAATAAGTACTCCCTTGTACCGTGCCTAGGTCATGTCTATGTACCATGGAGAATTTTAGGTTTATGGAAACTTCATTAAGCCAATCACTGTAAATGAGCAGAGGTAAAAAAAAAAAAAAAAAAAGCACAGATCCGAGTTGGAATGGCCATTTGATACTATGGGAATAGTTTGCTTACGCTAAGCCAGATACAGCAAACCAACGAGAGTGTATTGCCCTCTAATTTAATTTTCTATCATGAAAGTTTGGGGGGAGGTCTGTTTAATTTTGTTGGTCAGATGGGTTTTTTTGGGGAGAATTGGGGGGGGGGGGTTGTTTTTTTATTACACCTGTTAGAGTCCTTTGTTTTATAACGTGACAGAAGAGTTTTGCTCACATTAGAGGACAGTGTATCCAGTAGACTTTTTAGGGGTTAGTAATCTGTAAGCATCTGAGTTTGAAATTTTTAGTGTAGCTTCTGCAGTCAGTTACATGAACGGCCCAACTTCGACCACTGACTGAAAGGATTGTTTATTTCTGTATTTGAATGTCACTGACAGCAGCCAACCTTTGTCTTGGTACCCAGATGAGCAGCATAGCCTTAACAATAGGGAGGTTTTGCAATGGAATTGATGGATAGAGGCATTTAGAACCCTTGCTATGTACAGCCAAAGTTCCTTAAAGAGACTCCTCCAGCCTCATAAGCCTTGCCTAGTCTTCTGGGGATCCTGGGGTGCTCTCTGAAATGTGTGGGGTTAGGGTATATATTTTATTTTTGATGTTATCTATGGAGAAGGTCCCGTCAGCTTGAGAAGGGAGACATGTACTCTGAAAAGAGCAACAGAAACTTAGGGCAGTTGTGGATGTTGCCAGAGTCCCTTTACATTTATTGGAAGTTTTATTTAATTTTTAAAAGGAAAACTGCTAATGGATGGCAGGTGAATACACAGGGTCACAAGTGCAGGAGGAATACACATCATACAGACTGAGGATTCCAGACTATTCAGTAGCTAGAACGTCTCCAACCAACAAAACCACAAGGAAATCCTCATATGCAGCCAGTCTGAAAAGTTCTTTATTTTGTATGTTAAGTTCTTAACCTCCTGTTGGGAGCTGAATTCTTCTTGTTTCATCAGGAAAATGATTAACAAATTTCTCCTTTTCCTCCCTATCTGCCCTCCCCAGTAACTTGTGTGCGTTTACCTTCCTTTCTGTAGATGCAGATGTTCTAGGCAATACCATAGATGCACCAGCATGTCTCTACATGCGAGTGCAATAATCTCATGCCATCTTAAAAAAAAAGAAAATATACAAAAAATATCTTTTTTAGGCCAGAGTTTTCTACAGGTATTAATGAATATTTTTCTTAATCCTTATAAGTTTTATGTGTTTAATATTTCTTAATACCAGTAGCATTAATTTATACTTTTGTAGCAACACAATATTTTTATAAACCGCCACCGCTGGCTTTATCTTCATAATGGGGAAATGTGCAGGCAGTTGGCCCTGCACTGTACCATGTACTGTATTTAAAAGGTTATGTAATGTCACACTTGCTGTGTTAATAAACAAAACAAAACCTGTTTGAAGTCTCATGTATTGTTGGTGTGGATCGAATGACTCAATGGAGAGCAATATTGCACGGGATTGAGTTGCTGATTTTCATTGTGATATATGAATGCTTGAGGCTAACTCAAGTTCTTCTAGGTTTTTTCTTTCTAGGATTTTTTGTTTGTTTGTTTTTGACAGCTAAATAAATTCAGTGCTCTTTGAAACGTAGACTGACGTCAAATGAAAAGGATTCTTTTAAAAAAATCAAGCTGTTTAAATGTTGCTGTTTCTACAAGTCTGTTGCTGTCTGAATGGAAATACTCCATGTGTGAAAAGGAGTAATTCCACTTAGGATCCAACTAGCTCAGAGCTCCAGGCCAGAGTTCAGTTGTTTGGAGAAGAAGTGTCTTAGAGACATATTTCTGCAACATTATTTTCAGAGTTGATGCCAAGGCAGAAGACAAACTGTAAGAAAGCATCCGTTGCTTGAGGATTTTCATGTCAGTGTTGTATTTATGGTTTTACAATAAAACAACCTTTAGGAAAAAATAAGTGTGTGGGGTTTTCTCTTTTTCAGGAATGCATCTGGGCCTCTCGATATCCCTTTGTTATTCCAGGTTTGGAAGAGTTGATTACATCGCCTGAGGTCTGAGACCACAGAGCAGTAGCAGGCATTCATTGGTGGACTATGTGGGCCATAAAACTCTGCAGTGGGCCTCATCCCGTGTTCCTTGTGTACCCAAAACTCACATTAAAGCCAACCAGAGTTCTAGGTACAAGGAATGCAGACGGAGTAGCTGGGAAAGCCGTTTTAAAAGTAAACGGGAGGGGTAAGTTGGATGTCGGCTGTATTTAGCACCAGAGCAAAATCGATCTCCATTTTCAAGAGGACAGCATGTAGAATACCAGGGAGATGGATAGGGTAGGTACCAGAAAATGTGTCCTTTTTAAATTTATTTTATTTTTTAAAGGAAGAACAAGTAGTGAAGAGATTTGGTGAATATTCCAAGGCATGTGAAGGAATCACCACTGAAATCAAAACGAATATGATATAGTAGCCAGAAACGGTAGGAAAGCCAGGAAACTGTCTCTCTTTATAATTGAAGAGAAAAAAGGGGGAAGATTACTTGAAAATCAGCACAGCAAGACCCTGAGAAATTATGCAAAAAGCACCAAAGAGCTGAATAAATTCTCTCTTAAAATACTCGAATTAGAAAATCCTTCGATTCCAAGGCCAGAAGAGACCAATGTGATCAGCTAGTCTGAGCCCTGTATCACACAGGCCAGAGAGCTGCCTCAGAGTAACCCCTAGAGCAGCTCTTTTAGACAAACATCCAGTCTCAATTTACAAATTGTGAAGATGACACAGGTACCAGCATTGTTCAAACCAAACTACACAGGACGCCTGAAGGACCAACGTGCAGGGTTGAAGTGGAGCACTGTGACGGGGTGTGAGTAGGGGGTACTGTAGCTGTGTGCGCTGTTCACTTCAAGCCAGTTACTTAGTGGAGGATGGGAGGGGAGCTTATGTTGACCCCATCATTAAAAAGGAAGGAACTTTACCAGTTGAAACGTAGGTATTTGGGCACTTTACAGGGCAAGGTGGAGGTGGAGGGGACCGCACATTTTGAAACCTTCCTGGCTCAAGAGGAATCACGTGCCCCAAAAACAGCTGGAGAGTTTTTGCACATTTGGCCTGTGTCATTTTACAAGACAGGAAATGAATAATAAAACCCCAATGTGACTTCCAGCTCAGAAAACGTTTGACAAGGGCAAGTGATAGCCACACATTTTGTTTACATCCCCGATTTGATTTAGTCCCCGGTACTATTTTTCACTCTCTTATTCCTGTTCTATGTTGATGTTTGGTTGTATAGGTAGCATGCCAGAAGGAGAATTAAATCCTTCTTCAAGTAGTGTCCCTAGAGGTGCTCCACTGTGGGTGCTTCTGATTTTAGGTATCCGTGTCTGTTTGGCCCACACAAGTGCCCTCACTAATTCGTGGTCTGCCTCAAGGCTAGGCAGGGGAGCCGCCCTCAGGTCCTTCTCAACCACCTTTGGCCTCGAACAGAATATGCCACAGTCCTGTTGACTACTTAACTCTTCTTATATTGGTAGCCTTTAGTTATCGTTCATTGTGGTTCTTAGAGTTTCCTTTTCTTTTGTAGTATCTCTAGAGTGTCTCGTTTTCAAGTTAAAAACAAAACCTTTGTTTCTTTTGACCATTTCCTCCCCCCCCCCCACCCCCCTTTTGCTATGGGATCATCCCCTTGGGACATGCCGAGTTCCACTGGCTTCAAGAGGCACCTCTTCTGCAGGGAGGCAATCCCAGTGACCGAGGGCCAGGCTAGATCCCAAAAGAACCAGGAGCTGAAGTTAAAACTTCTTGTGGAGTGTGCTCTTAGGCTAGCATCTGACCCCAGTCCTGAATCTTCTCCAGGACAAAGATCATCCCTGGAGCCTTATACCTCCAGCGAGGTGGAATCGCAATCAAAGTCCTCCTGCAAAGTCTCCAGAAAATGGGCTACAAGCCAGTAGGGATCTCCAGTGCGTCCAGTCACCGCACCAAAAATGGCTCCAAAGCGCAGTTCCCAAAAATTTCAGGGACTCCACAGGACGAACTCTACCACAGCACTAAAGACTCGAAGGGCAAAGGCACCGAAGCAATGGTGCCACCTACCAGATATAAGGACAGCGACCATACCACATTTACAAAATTGGCACCAATAAAAAGACCCTTTGCAGTGAGTGCTTAAAAACAACCCTTGTTGGAGCATGTCTCCCATAACAGACCGTCGGTACCAGTGAGTCAGCACCAGCAATCCCTGATAGTACCAGTCTGATCAACGGTACTGCAGGAGTTCTGTTTCTTGAGGGACTTTACAGTCACATAGAAGCCAGAGTCCTCACTACTCCATACTGGAGCTCTGGTACCAAGCATGTCTCAGTCCCGGCAATCATCGGTGACACCGAGCCATTCGCCACCAGCACCCTGATCAGCCCCACCCTTCTCCAGCAGGATGTTAGATGATAGTATCCAGGACAATGTCTCTCTGGTATCACACTGTATCACACTCTGTATCACACTGTAACCCATTGTTATAATATCAGGAACCTCCCCAACTGCACCCACGCTCTGACCCTCAGTCTTCCTAGTATGGGCACCTGTGGGTACCTCCCTCACCCAACAGTGGCCGTATTGGGCTCCGTGCACAATCTACAGACCCCATGCTTCTCAGGCATCAAGTGTCGCCCATAGGGAATCCACTAGACATTACTCTACAGCTTCAGTGTCCAGAGCCCTGGAACCCAAGGAAGAAACTTTGAAGGAGGCCAGACTACAAAGGGAAAATACCTCACTGGTGAACATCTCCTTCTTGCAAGATGAGGTGGTAGTGCCTCCTCTTCCATCACTGACCGATGACTTCAGGCCCTTCCAAGTCCTCACTAAGAGGGTGGCAAATGTGTACAAGTTCCTCTTGAGGAGGTGAAAGACTCGCACCATGTCGTTAGATATACTGCACACTTCCTCCTCTTCAAGAATCGCCCTCCCAAACAACGAGGTGTTTCTAGACCCTGCTAAGGTCATCTGGCTGGCACCAGCCTCCATTGCACCAATGTGCAAAAAAGCCAACTAAAAGTATTACATGTCCCCTAAGGGCCCTTCCCTCAGCGACCTTGCAATTCAGGGTCTCAAACTAGCAGGCCATAATTGGGTAAATATGACTACATGAATTATGGAAACCTCAACATCTTTATTGACCATTTGCCAGCAGCACAGAAGGAGCAATTTAATAATCAAGGAGGACCAGTTAGTAGCATGAATGGCACTACAGACCACACTGGTCACTGCAGATACGCAGCTCACTCAGTCTTGACAACAGTGGTAATGAGGTGGGCATCCTGAATACACCTTTCAGGAACTGCACGTGATGGTCGAGGACCTCCCATTTGAAGGGCCCAAGATCTTCATGCTGATAAAACAGATGCATCACTCCACACCTTAAAGGAATCTAGGGCCATGCTACTCTCCCTGTGAATCTATACACTGAGGCAGAAGAGGAAATTCAGCTCACAACCACCTTACAAATCCCAGCTGTCCCAGTTCCTCCCACCACAGTACTATTATGAGCCACAGTGTAAGAGACCCAGGATGCAAAAGCAGAAGTTGTCAGCTTCCCAATCCTCAGTCTCTCAACCCTTGTCCTCTAAGCACCAATTTTGACACCTTGGTCAAGGCCCCAAACAACCACTCCTTGCAACAACATCAGCTGCTAGATATGGAAAGGGTTACTCCATCCACTTCCCATCCCTCCCCCCAACCCACCCTCCCTCCCCTTTCCTCTTCAGGGATACTTCTCACGAGAGTCTGTTACTTCAGGAAATAGATCCTATGCCTAGGGGCTACACTCACTTCAGGGGCAAGGGATTTTATTTGCTGATCCCCAAGAGAAAGGGAGATTGTTTAGCACCCTTAGATACCGTAGGGATCTCCAGATACATGAAGGCACAAAAGTTCAAGATGGTCACACTAGCAGCCATTTTTCCATCTCTGGAGCAATTAAATTGGTCATTGTTTTACCTACAAAACTGGAAACAATTCTAAATTTGGTGCATTCCAGACAAGTGGACCCGGCATCTTCCTCCCTCCCTCTCTTTGATTCTAGACCACAAAAGGTCTGGGCTCTCTCGCTTAGTTCGCCTAAAGTACATCTAGCGGCCCAGTGGACGGATGCTCAGTATCGGCTCACCCAACGACATGCAGAGTCCTTAAGGCCATGAGAAACCTGTTCCCACAGCTCAGACCACCCACTCCAACCTGGGATCTCAGTGTAGTTCTGAGAACTTTGACTAGACTCACCCTTCAAGCCTATAGTCACCTGCTCTCTGTTATACCTGTCCATGAACATAGCATATATAAAGAAAGCGAGGAATACTTGTAGCACCTTAGAAACTAACTATATATATAGTGGCCATTGCTTCAGCACAAAGGATAGGAGAGGGAATGGCAGTGATGGCGCACTTGAGGTAATCACCTTTACTTGTGAGCCAGGTAATTCACCTCCACATATTTTTTCAAAACCCTCATTGTAACAACAGGGAGTCAACACTACATATGCTGGATGTTAGGAGAGCCCTGACATTTTATTTGGACAGGAATAAGGTCTTTAAGAAGTCTCCCAAACTCTTCCTTTCATTCACAGAAAGATCCAAGGGCTCTGCAATATGAACTCAAAGACTCTCCAAATAGGTCTACAGTCGCATTAACCACTGTTACTGTGCACATAACCTGCTGTGTCCATCAAGGATCTGCAAGCATTCTGCAAGATCTGTTTCTACTTCAGTCACATTTGTTAATGTTGGTAACAAAGAGTCCTGTGGCACCTTAAAGACTAACTAAAGTATTGAAGCATAAGCTTTCGTGGGCTAATCTCCACTTCGTCGGATTCATCTCATAAATCTGTAGGGCTGTGACCTGGGCCTCTTCCCGTACTTGTCATGTCATACTACACGATTGCCTGGGCTCTCCCTCTAATGCCATCTTCGTCCCCACATTTCTATCATCAGTTACAGACTCCACCCCAAACCCCAGCCTTCCAGGGCAGACTGCTGTGGAATCACCTTTAGTGGAGCACCCATAGGGACACTACTGGAAGAAGAAGAAGAGGAAGTTACTCCTCTTGCGCAGTAATGATGTTTCTTTGAGATGTGCATCGCTAGGGGCGCGCTGCGACCTGCCCTCCTCCTGTCTGCTTTGGAGTTCTTGCCAAGGGGCTAAGTAGTTAGAGAAGGAACTGAAGGTGGTTTGCCCATGCAGCACTATTTTTCCTCAAGGCAGACCACAAGGGAGGGAGGGAGGGCCCATGTGTGGGTCAGATGGATCCTGTTCCCTAAAGTCTCCAATTAGAGATGCAGGGGCACAGATACACCTACAGCAGAGCAGCCGTAGAGGGCCACATCTCAAAGCACCATCATGACTGCACAAGGTGCGTAACTTCCTGTTCTTGGCACGATAAGCTGATTTATTTGGCCTCAATGCCAGTCTGTGAAACACATCTTAGAGCAACAACAAAATTAATAAATGAGCAATTCTTCTGACTCAGGTAGTCATGGGAAAGTTCTAATGGCCTTTATTAGCAAACCACCTACATCCAAGGAAAAACCATGAATCTCCATTCAGGAACCAGGTGGGGACCTGAAATTGTCGACTGTGAGCTGATCCAACTGACTGATTCTCAGATTTCTCAATCTGTTTTTCTCCATCACTGTAGCCCAGGGGTGGGGAACCTTTTTTCTGTCAAGGGCCATTTGGACATTTATAATGTCATTCATGGGCCGCTCTCCCCACCCCCACCCCTCCAGGAAGCCCAGGCTGGTAATGGGAGCTGAGACCCCAGCTGGCAAGGGCCAGCGGGGGGAAACCCCAAAGCAGTGGCAGGCGGAGAGCTTAGCCCTGCACTGCTTTGGGGTTTCCCCCGCTGGCCCCTTGCCAGCCGGGGTCCTGCTGCCTGCCCCAGTCAGCTCCCGCTATCAGCCTGGGTGTAGGGGGTGATCTTCATTTACCCCCGCCCAGCCTCCCCTCATCTAACCGCCTTTCCTCTCCCACCCCTGCCTGGCCTGGCCCATCCCACTGAACCTAACCTCCTCCCCCCCTCCCAACCCAGCCTCCTGCCCCCCCATGCCTGACCAGCCCAGTCCAGCCTCCCCCCCACCAAACCTCCTTCCCTCCCGCCTCGCCCACCCCATCCAGCCTAGTCTCCTGCCCCCCTCCCTGCCCGCCCAGCCTGGCCTCCCCCCCACTGCCCCCTTGCCTGCCCCTCAGCCCAGCCTCCCCCCCACACCCCTTTTACCGTCAGCCCGCGGCTCCTCCGTTTGCCGCCCGGCTAACGGTGGCCGCGCGGCGCCGGCGGCTCCCCGAGGCGTGAGCCATCCCCGCCTGGGGGGGGCCGCGTGGCGCTGGCAGCTCCCCCAGGTGCGAGCCGCCCCCGCCTGGGGGCCACGCGGTGCCGGCGGCTCCCCCACACGCGAGCCGCCCCCGCCTGGCGGCCCGCGCGTGTCCCCGGCCGGTGGCTGCGGCGCGTCCCTGGCCCCACCACGGGCCGGACAGAATTATTTGGCGGGCCGTATAAGGCCCGCGGGCCAGAGGTTCCCCACCCCTGCTGTAGCCCATGGCCACGGCACTTAGTAAGAGAGTTCTGTTATGTGAGGAAAGCACAGATCTGCAGCCTAGGGTTGTTGCAACATTTTCATGAAGCTGAGCACTGGAAACATCTCAGGCAGGGATCTAGCCTGTACTAGACACCACATTAAAGTAGCATTCTGCTCTGAAGAGTGTCTGGCCATCTTTTCATGGGTCTGGTATGTAGGGAAACAACTCAGGGCCCGATTTGCTCCTTCTTTGCACTTTGTGGTCATTTAAGCCCTGTGCAAAGTGGGTATAAGATGTTACCATAGCCCTCTCGCTTATATTGGTGGCAGTGTTTTGCAGTGGTGTGTTTTTCTTTTGACCTTTGCTGCTCCCTCAAACACTGAAGGAGTTTGTAATACTCTGTTGTCTGGATGGTTCACAGAAGTAGTCTCCTAGGACTGTACACAGTGAATTTAGACTTTTGTCAAATGAATTAACATGCACCCGCTCTGAGCCTGTCTGTCAGACTGGGCACCACAGTCGAGATTGCCATGGAATGCTTGGTTTCGAAAGCCTGACATTGGTTAGGGGTGAGCTTGGTCATCAAGCAGCCTGGTGTAAACAGGACTTCGGTGCTTGGTGCATGCCCACCTGCAGAAACGTAGGTACCATGGGAATTTTGACATTTCCAGGGCTAGCCAGCCACTGAGCAGGGGTTTGAATGGCACCTAAATGTTGAAGTTATGCATCTAAAATGGCAGCTAAGCCCCTTTGTGGGTCTAGCCCCCAACTGTCTAAATCCCCCTGGCTTTTATTAGAACGTAGGTGCTTTTGAAAGTTTTAACTCCATCTCAGTAGGGTTATGGTGTGATGCTGTCCAGGAGCATCAAATGGTTGAGATTTAAAATGTTTAAAAAAACCATTTTAAATAAATTTTTCCACCGTCACACAAGTTACCACCTGCCTTCTTTTTTCTTTCTCCTACTCTTCTTCCCATTGTCTACACCAGCTTTTTAACTTTCCTCTCCCCCTTTTTACAAACCACAAAATAAACAGCACAAATCTGCAGCCTTGTTTTGTGACAACATGCTTGTGTAGCTGAACACCGGGAACGTCTCAGGCAGGGGTCCAGCCCATACTAGACACCACCTTGAGGGGCCAGTGAACAGGAGCCACTAACGGGAATTTAGAGCGGGGGCTAGATACACTCAACGTTCTTTAACTTAAACCCAAACCATCCCCTGATAAAAACAAAACAACAAAGGGATGAGCCAGAGGAATAAAAAGAGAATGCAGGCAGAAGGCCAGCAAAAGAGTGGGGCTATCCAGTTTAGTGCACCCAATGCAGCATATATGATTACCTGCCCTGTGGGTGCTCCGGGACTGGAGCACTCATGGGGGGAAATTGGGTGCTCTGCACCCACCAGCAGCTCCCTGCCCCACCCCAGCTCACCTCCGCCTCCTCCCCTGAGCGTGCCTTCCCTGCTTCTCCCCCTAGCTCTCAGCACTTGCTGCCCCAAAACAGCTGTTTCACGGCAACAAGTGCTGGGAGGGAGGGGGAACATCACATGCTCGAGGATAAGGCAGGCCCGGAATGGGGGATTTAAGAACATAAGAACGGCCATACTGGGTCAGACCAAAGGTCCATCTAGCCCAGCATCCTGTCTACCGACAGTGGCCAATGCCAGGTGCCCCGGAGTGAGTGAACCTAACAGGTATGATCGAGCGATCTCTCTCCTTCCATCCATCACCCCCCTCTGACAAACAGAGGCTAGGGACACCATTCATTACCCATCCTGGCTAATAGCCATTTATGGACTTAGCCTCCATGAATTTATCCAGCTCTCTTTTAAACCCTGTTATAGTCCTAGCCTTCACAGCCTCCTCGGGTAAGGAGTTCCACAGGTTGACTGTGCGCTGTGTGAAGAAGAACTTCCTTTTATTTGTTTTAAACCTGCTGCACGCCAATTTCATTGAGTGGCCCCTAGTTCTTCTATTTTGGGAACAAGTAAATAACTTTTCCTTATTTACTTCCTCCACACCACTCATAATTTTATATACCTCTATCATATCCCCCCTTAGTCTCCTCTTTTCCAAGCTAAAAAGTCCTAGCCTCTTTAATCTCTCTTCATATGGGACCCGTTCCAAACCCCTAATCATTTTAGTTGCCCTTCTCTGAACCTTTTCTAGTGCCACTATATCCTTTTTGAGATGAGGAGACCACATTTGTACGCAGTATTCAAGATGTGGGCGCACCATGGATTTGTATAAGGGCAATAAGATATTCTTCGACTTATTTTCTATCCCTTTTTTAATGATTCCTAACATCCTGATTGCTTTTTTGACTGCCGCTGCACACTGCGTGGATGCCTTCAGAGAACTATCCACAATGACTCCCAGGTCTTTTTCCTGATTGGTTGTAGCTAAATTAGCCCCCATCATATTGTATGTATAGTTGGGATTATTTTTTCCAATGTGCATTACTTTACATTTATCCACATTAAATTTCATTTGCCATTTTGTTGCCCAATCACTTAGTTTAGTGAGATCTTTTTGAAGTTCTTCACAGTCTGCTTTGGTCCTTACTACTTTGAGCAGTTTAGTATCATCTGCAAACTTTGCCACATCACTGTTTACCCCTTGGTAAAGGAGTCCAGTTGGGGCAGAGTTGGGGAGGGAACTTTGGTGAAGGGATTGGAATAGGGGTGGGAGGAGGCGGGGGAGGAGGGGTTGAGCACCCACTGGCACCTGTAGGTGGTGTATGTGTCCATTTGGTGCAAGGTGATCAGAGACCATGACTAGGCTTTGGAGACCAGAGTGGTGGGACTGGAGAAGCCAAGGGAGACAGAAAGGTACATACATGAGACCTTCCGGGAATGGTCCCACCCCCGGTCTGACAGCCTCTGTGCTGTTGGGGAGGATGAAAGTCTCAGGGAAGGAGAACATTCAACTGGAGCAGAGAGAAACGATCCCATAGTGGGGACCCTCCTTCCAGCTGATGATGTGGTATCCCCTCGCACTGAGGATACTTCTCCGGGGGAGGGAACCCCAGTTATTAGGAAGAGATGGGTATTCGTTATGGGGGATTCGATCATTCGAAACACAGAGAGCTGGAAGTGACAGAGTCCTGTGGCACCTTAAAGACTAACTTTCACTTCTGCAATTCCAGACTAACATGACTACCTCGCTGATTCTTGACAGAGAGCTGGGTTTGTGATGACCGGGAGAACTGCATGGTGACTTACCTGCCTGGGATGAAGGGTGCAGATCTCTCGAGACATCTAGCTAGATGTATGTGTAGTGCTGGGGAGGAGCTGGTGGTCATGGTATGTGTAGGTACCAATCACTTGGGGAACGACAGCAGAGAGTCCTGGAAGCCAAATTTAGGCTGCTAGGTAAGAGCTTGAAGTCCAAAACCTCCATAGTAGCATTCTCTTAAATGCTTCCAATTCCACGTGCAGGGCCAGTTAGACAGGTAGAACGGCAAGGTCTCACTCCCTGAATGAGATGATGGTGTAGGAAGGACATAGAGAATCTCCATTACTAGATTCTTCCCTAAGGGATGTCTCTGTCCAAAGCCACATGCTCCTCCACAACAGTTGACTTCCCCCAGCCCTCAGTTTAAAAACTGCTCTAGTACCTTTTGAATTTTAAGTGCCAGTAATTTGGTTCCAGTTTGGTTAGGTGGAGCCCATCCTTCCTGTATAGGCTCCTTTCCCAAAAGTTTCCCCACGTGTCCCATCTGTCTGGGATGACCAGACCTGGACTTAACTCCCAATGATTTCCCTGAACAAGATCACGGGGAGGTTCCAGGCCTTCCATGTGCAGCTGTGCAGCATATTTGCAGAATGGGAAGTTGCTGTGATTATCTTGTCCAAGCTCACTGGGAACAACCTCTGCCTAGTAACCTTTAAGGGTACATTTGTGCATTTTCAGATCCGCCCAGGTCTGCTTTTCAGCCCAGTCATAGAGGGGATGAAAGAGCTCACCTTCAGCTGCTAGACAGTATCACTCCAGCAATGAATGCTGAGCTGCTTCCAGGGCACATTGGCGATAATTTGTAGCCAGTTGTAGAATGAACTATAAGAACATAAGAGCAGCCAAACTGGGTCAGACCAAAGGTCCATCTAGCCCAGGATCCTGTCTTCCAATGGTGGCCAGTGCCAGGTGCCCCAGAGGGAATGAACAGAACAGGGAATCATCAAGTGATCCATCCCCTGTCGCCCATTCCCAACTTCTGGCAAACAGGGACACCATCCCTGCCCATCCTGGGTAATAGTCATGGATGGACATATCCTCCATGAACTTATCTACTTCTTCTTTGAACCCTGTTAGAGTCTTGGCCTTCACAACATCCACTGGCAAGGAATTCCACAGGTTGACTGTGTCTTATGTGAAAAAATCCTTTCCTGTTATTTGTTTTAAACCTGCTGCCCATTAATTTCATTTGGTGACCCCTACTTTCTGCGTTATGAGGAGTAACTAACACTTCCTTATTTACTTTCTCCACAGCGGTCGTGAGTTTATAGACCTCTATCATATTGTCCTTAGTCATTTCTTTTCCAAGCTGAAAAGTCCCAGTCTTAATTTCTCCTCATATGGAATCTGTTCCATATGCCTAATCATTTTTGTTGCCCTTTTTGGGACCTTTCCAATTCCAAATGATCTTTTCTGAGATGGGGCGACCACATCTGCTTGCAGTAGTCAAGGTGAGTGCACCATGGATTTATAAAGAGGCAAGATGATTTTCTGTCTTATTTTCTATCCCTTTCTTAAGGATTTCCAACATTCTGTTCACTTTTTTGACTGCCACTGCACACTGAGTGGATCTTTTCAGAGAACCATCCACAATGACTCCAAGATCTGTTTTTTTGAGTGGTAACAGCTAATTTAGACCTATTATTTTGTATGGCGAGTTGGGATTATGTTTTCCAATGTGCATTAAGCAACGTGGAATTTCATGTCATTTTGTTGCCCAGTCACGTGAGATCCTTTTGTAGCTCTTCACAGTCTGCCTGGGATTGAATTATCTTGAGTAGTTTTGTATTCTACCCCCCTCCCCGCCCCTTTACCTCTTTTCCAGCTCATCTAGGAGTATGTTGAATAGGACTGGCCCCAGTACAGATCCCTGAGCCACACCACTCTTTACCACTCTCCATTCTAAAAACTGACCATTTAGTCTGGGGTGGGCAAACGTTTTGGCCTGAAGGCCACATTGGCGTTAAAAATTGTGCAGAGGGCCAGGTAGGGAAGGCCCCGACCCCTAGCCGACCCCACCCACTTCACTCTAAGCACGCCAGGCTCTTGGGCACCTCAGCCATGCAGCGAGCCCCAAGAAGCCCCACTGTCCGTGAAAATCTAATCTGAGCCCCCCCCCCCCCGTCTTAAATTCCAGCCACTAGGAAAAATAAAAATATTGTAGTTTTAAAACATTTTTTAAAAAGCAATCATCAAAATTAGAAAAAAAATCAAATTCCGCCAAGCCTGACGTTCACCCCTGGGGGGGAAGGCCAGGCACATAGGCTCTGCCAAACTCAAAAGTATGTTAATTTCCCCATGTCATCCACCTCAAGGAAGCCATAGGAAAAGCTCAGCTTAGAGCTGCTAGTTTAGAAAGCACCCAGCATTCTTCCCCGGACCGGTGGAGAATGATGAGTCACGTAACACTTTGTATATTTTTATTCTATAATTTTTTATGAAACCTTTGTAATATAAAAATAGTCACTATACAGAGTCTACCAGTAAAGGCAAAGATCAAACCAAAAGCCCATTTCATGTTGCAGAAAGAATTTTCACCGACGAGCTGAAACCGGTGTCATTGGTGAACACATCTCTGGGTGATGTGTGAGCCCGCGACAAACTCAGCCCCCTACATTCATCCTGTCCTGGTTCCACATAGAAGTAATTCTTCCGAGACGTCTTTAACTCTTGCTACCCCTTTGTGGCACCCATCCCTGTTAGTACGAGAGCCGGCGCACCGGAGAGCCAGATGGTTTTTTTGTTGACTGGCCCACTTGATGTGGCTATGGGATGTCTCTGTCCAAAGCCACGTGCTCCGCCACAACGGTCGGCTTCCCCCAGCCCTCAGTTTAAAAACTGCTCTAGGACCTTTTGAATTTTAAGTGCCAGTAATTTGGTTCCAGTTTGGTTAGGTGGAGCCCATCCTTCCTGATTCAGCATTTGGTGATGAGGAACCCTGTGCCATGGCCGTTCTATGACTGTAGCCCCCATCGCAGACAGTGGAGCAGACTGGTCGTCCACAGACCCAGAGGAGGCGGAGCCACTCCCCTCCCCCAACAGACTACACTACCCCCTCGAGACTTTGATGTTAAAGGGCTAGTTTAAGCAGTTCACACAGGAACCAGTGTGGGGCTAGAGAAATTCCTGGGAAGGAAAGGCTCTGCCTCAGGGGTTAATATTGTTTTATGGTTCAGTGCAAAAACAAAGGCTTAGTAAAGTGCAAAATTCACGAGTTACATGAGGGAGGTTCTCAGGATGCTTCGTAACCCCCTTTTGTTTGGCACAAGCAATGTGTGCAGCCAAGAACGTCAACCAGCTCCAGCATGATGCAGTGTCACTTGGGGGGACTCCCAAGGGCTCGGGGCGCGGTCAGCTGGTTTTCAATGGCTATTAGCACAGAGTAACTGTGTTACAGTCGGATCACCAAATTCTGCCTTGACCTACCTGGAGCAATCAGGAGTCTGGACGTTGTAAGTCAAGGCAGAAGTTGGTCCATCTATTTATACTCCTGAGAAATAAAGCACAATGGAAACCAGAGCAGTGTTTAGCCAGCCCAGCAGAGAGCGGGTTTCATGCACATACTAAATGCTGAGTGCACGGTGTGTCTGCACACTCTGCACTTGGACCAGAGGAGTATAGAGCTTTCTAAACAAGTCCCTGCTGGTGTTCAGTCCCTTGTTACTCTCCCCGTCACTCCAAGGGGAACTAATCTTTGCACAAGTTCGGTTTTTACATTTTTACACTGTAAGACAATCAGGAAAATTACTTCCTGTCTTCGTTAGACGCTGTATATCCATTAACGTGTTCAGGAGCTAATAACCTCCTTGGAAAAACTCCTGAGAAGACCCATCAGGGACCATCTATACCAGCCCTGACCATACCTGGTGGGCCCTTGCTAGTTTCTAAGTACATTAGAAAAAGAGACCAGCCCATCTGCTCCGTAGCGTGAGCTGCCTAGTCCTCATCCCTGGTGACAATCCAGTTTTGCCATCATGCCTTGCTCTGGAGAGGAGGAATGGATGTCAAATGACAGGAGCACGTGAGCGCTGCAGCACTTAAGGATCAGGGTTTCATGTAATTGTGCCTGTGTAAAAGCTGCAAAGCAGAGACAATTTCTTGAGGGGCTTCTGTCCGTCTCCTCTCCCCATTGGAGGTGGGGGCACCCCATACTACAGCTCAGTTATGAGCGCAAAGCCTACACAACCCTTACTAGATGTGCCCAGCCTTACATGGAAGACACGACACTTGGCCAGCCAGAAGTACTGAACTAGAGCAGGGGGGTCTCAAACTCCAATGACCATGAGGGCCACATGAGGACTAAGCCCGAGGGCTGCATCACTGACACCTTGCCCCTGACTCCACCCTTTCCATGAGGTCCCTTCCCTGAAACCTCCACCCCAACTCCACCCCCTCCCTACCACCAGGGGGCGCAGGAGGGGCAATGGATATGGTAGGAGTTCAGGGCAGGGAGTTGAGGTGCGGGGCAGGGGCTGCAGGATGGGGAGGGAGCAGGCTGCCTGCCTTGCCTGCAGGCTGGAACCTGGGGGGGGGGGGGGGGGCACAGGACTCTGTGTTGCTATGGCAGTGCTTCCACATACCTCCCTCAAAGCTCCCATTGGCTATGGTTCCAAGTTCCCGGTCAATGGAAGCTGCGGGGAGCGTTGCTTTGAGGCAAGACAAACCACACAGAGAGTTGTGCCTTCCCCGGCGGCTGCAGGGAGTGAATCACTGGACATGGGGGGAGTGTGGCAGGCTGCAGAAAAGATCCCCGCGGGCCACGGGTTTGAGACCCCCTGAGCTAGAGTTTTACTTGTACGGCAGATTCACCCAACTGAAAATCCCGACATGCAGCATTAGTAACGTTCTAAGCGCATGGCTGCCAGTCTCAGGGGCGAGAGAGGGCTGCAGCCGCATGACGCCTTTTGAGCACATGGATGTCACCAGTCCATCCCATCCTTCTGGAAAGTGAATCTCGTGCTATTCTCGCTGTAGAATTGAGCATACCAGCGCCGGTGCCTTTGGATGGTGGAATCTTCTTTTACCAGCAGCGGTTTAGACAGATACTGCTTGTTATTCCAGATCATGATATCACGTTCAAACTGGGGGTGGGGAAGAAGCAGAATATTTTTAGATACATGGAACTTTGACCTAGCGGCTCATTCATGCACCCAGGCCACTGGCGATGCTACTAGTACAGCCCACTCGTGTGTCTAGCAATCCCACTGCCTCTGAACCAAGCTCAAGTATTCCGCTTTTGCTGGCACTGTGTTTTGAATGTTTATTAGCCAGAGAGATAATACGAATGCCCTACTGGGTCAGACCAAAGCTCTGTCTAGCCCAGTATCATGTCCTCTGACAGTGCCCAATGCCAAGTGCCCCAAAGGGAATGAACAGAACAGGTAATCATCCAGTCATCCATCCCCCATTGCCCATTCCCAAAAAGAGGCTATGGACACCATCCCTGCTCGCTGCCATGAATTTATCTAGTTCTTTTTCAAACCCTGTAAAGTCTTGGCCTTCACAACATTCCCTGGCAAGGAGTTCCACAGGTTGACTGTGCGTTGTGGGAAGCATCCACATTAACTCCCTGCATCCTCACCACACAAGCTTGGGGGATTGTTAGGGATTCGTAGTGCTCCTTGCTGCCCAGTTTTCTGTACCAAAGTCCTTCTTGGGTTCACTCGGGATTGCTCAACATTGCTGTCAGCCTGGAGGCCTCGCCCCTTAGCACCGCTCAAGGTTTAGGAGACGAGTTTTTTTTTTTTAACACCTCTCATAGGCTCCAGGTGCTGAACGATCATGTTTATCTTGCCCGTCTAAATATTTGAACACCAAGCTTGTGGGGGCTAATCTTGTCATGTGGGGCCTTTTAACAACTCAGCAACACAGACGCTGTACCATCCACAGGCACCGCAACAGGGTAACAAAGCTGGCCTCAGGCAGCACAACATGGGAGGCCTTTTTCCAGAGCAGCGGCCCGCATGGTAGAAACTACCCTGAACGCAGGGCCGGCCCTTCCAGCTAGAGGATGATCCTGGTCACAGGTCTGAGCTTGTCAGGCAGGTGGCAGGAGCTCGCTGGGAGAGGCAGGCTCATGTCTCGGCTCCAGATCACCTGCTGAAAGTGGGCTTCACCACCCCCACTGACTGAATTTATCTTGCTTTCTTGCCTGCATATTTCTACCTGCCTCTGAAGATTTCCACAACATTAATCTGATGAAGTGGGTCTTAACCCACCAAATCTCATGATCCCTAAGATCTGTTAGTCTATAATGTGCTACAAGATTGTCGCTTTCGCAGATCCAGACTACACCTCTGATACTAACTATTAAGGGCTTTCTAGAGTACAGCTAACAACTTCCATTCCACCCAGCCAGCCGTTGAATGGAGCTCAGTGTGCAGCGCGGCCACGGGCCAGACGAGTGTTGCTCGTACACCTCAGTAACACAAGGGTGGAAGTTTACACGTGTAGCTGATGTGAGACCCTTGGCAGACAGGGCTGCTCCCAGCCTAGAAACGCCCCCTCTCCCTGCAGAGCTACCCTGTCAAGTCAGAGCAAACAGTCTCCAGCATTCCCCCAGCATGCACAACCAGTGGAAACTGGCTACGGGCCTTGCGGGGAATAAGTCATTGAGGGAATGCCAAGGCCCATTAGTAGCAGGGACTGGCAAGCCTCTGCCAGAGACGGAGAGGTGCTAGGCCTGCCTAGCTGAGCGGTGCCAAGGGGCTTTCTTTGTGCAGTGTGCTGACAGCGAGGGATGGCGGGCGCAGCAGGGACTCAGGAGTTCTGGATTCAGTTACTGGCACAGACGTCCTGTGACTCTTGGCAAGTCACCTAATTCTGCCTCAGTTCCCCAGCTCTAAAATGGGGAGTGTCCGCCTAACTCCCTCGCACGCTAGTGCATCAATGCAAGTTCTGCAGGGCAGGTCTGTCGGTCGGGGCACAGCGGGATGGGGCTCGGAGCTCAGAGGGGGCTTTTAGGGGCTACCCAAACTAAATAAGGCCTTTGCCATCCATCACGCAATTTCCACCTGACAGTACCTTGCTTCTGCCGCCCAGCCCCTTCAGCTGCCTGGGGTGCTGTGACCCCCGAACGGCTGTAGAAAGGGCTCCAGGCCCTGGCAGGGTGCTCGTCCCCCGTCAGGGAGGTCCCAGAGAGTAGCACTGAGCAATACCCGCTGTCGCTGGGCAATGCAAGATACAGGCATCAAAACGCGAGCCCCAAGAGGTGTGGAGCTGGTGGAGCCCCAATGACACCCAGTGACTGTGAGCTGAGGTGAGGGAGGGGCTCCTCTCACCATGACACCCAGTGACTGTGAGCTGAGGTGAGGGAGGGGCTCCTCTCACCTTAACACCCAGTGACTGTGAGCTGAGGTGAGGGAGGGGCTCCTCTCACCAAGGAGTCCCAACAGCCCCTCCCGAGAGCCGTGCAGTGAGCCCCTCCCCTGGAGCCACGGGGCATTCTGGGGGGCCGGGGCTGCACACTCCCCCCCCCCCCCATTTCCCCAGAGCCAGGCAGAGCACCGATGGGAAGGAGGTGGAGGGGGAGGTCAGGGAGCAGGGTGGGTTGGATAGCGGGTAGGGTTCTGGGGTAGTGGTTAGGAGGTGGGAGGGTGGATAGGGGTCGAGACGAGCAGGGGAATTGGGTAGGGGGTGGGAGTCCTGGGGGGTAGTTAGGAGTCTCTGGAAGAGATGGGGGGGGGGATTTGATGGGTCAGGGATTCTCAGGGGTCAGTCAGGGGCGGGAAGTGGAAGGGGGCTGGATTGGGGGTGGGGCCTTCCCTACCCAGCCCTCCATATAATTTTGTAAATCCAGTGTGGCCCTCGGGCCAAAAAGTTTGCCCACCCCTGGCCTAAGATGCAGGACGTCTGTGGTCATCCAGGCCCTCGCGGCTGGCTCTGAGACGGCCAGATACGGTCCTGGGATGAACCGCTACAGCCAGTGGAAATTTCAGCAAGCGCAGCACAGTGCTGCCTTCCTGGTGAACAAGGCAGGCTAGGCCAGTGCCAGGCCTGGGATCTGCAGCAGCCTCCTCCCTGCTCCCATTTGCAGTGTTGGGGGCAGGATACCTGGGGCCCCACCCCCCTTTAGCGACCTTTGGACACCAGCTGCAGCTGTCCAGAACATTTGATCTGGCCAAAGGGAGGGGTCGGCACCTAAATTCGATGGGCTGTCAGAGCCCCAAGGGTCAGGGTGGAGCATTCTTGCCTCTAGACTTTACTCCTGCCACATTTGTGGAAGCCTAAGCCAGACACTCCCAAGAAATGCACCAAGAGGCAGCTTTGCTGTGCAGTCAGCATTCTGCCCCCGGCCTGGCTATGGGGCTCCCTGGGACATTTTCCGCATTCCCAAAGGCTGGGGGCGGGGGGAACTAGCGCTACTTGCAATCCAAGCCCAGCCCCTGCAGCCCCCCAGTGCCACAGAAAGCAGCTGGTTACAAGACAGCAGGTGTCTTGGCAGTTCTTACAGCAGCTCTTTAGGTGCCTCTGCCCATCATGATGGGGTGGGGTGGGGTGGGGGTGTAAGTCCCACTCAGAGGTGTAGCCTTGGCGTGCTCTGTGGGAGGGGCGAGCTGCTCTGTCCTGGATGCCCCTGGAGTGTAGCGGGCAGACTTGACGCTCGCTCCCCCTTCCCCCCCCGCCACTACACTCCGGGTTTAGCACCCTGGTGTGATCAGAACTACTGCGGGTAACGGGAGGCCCAGCACCGCTCGCCACGCAGCCCTACCCTGTGGCCTACCTGGACGCACTCCACTCTCAAAATCAATTTGGGGATCACCGCCGGCACGTTGCGCTGGTAATAGATCCTATGGACGACATGCTGCAGGAGAGGCTCCACAGGCGTCACGCTATGCAGCATGATCCCACGGCCCAGGAACGCATGTTCAAAGGTCAGGAAGACCAGCCCCGGCCCCACCTTCGGAGAGAGATGGAATTCAGCTCATTCCCCTCACTCGGGGGGCTCCTCACTGCCTATGGGCTGAACATATTTCTACCAGCTCCAGGGGGCACAGCCGGCATTGAGGGGCAGATTCTCTGCCCGGTGGGGTTCTTTATGCTGCTTAGGCAGTGCCATCCCTAGGTCCCCAGTGAGGGATGCCCCCAGTCGGGCAGGAGTTTCCAGCAGGGGTAGGCGGTGGGCATAGCCAACTCCCAGCTCTCCCCATGCCAGGGCTGAAAGAGCAGGGGCAGAGTGTCTTGGGCCCGTGGACACCTCAGCAAATGCCTCCGGTCAGCGCAGCCCATGCTGGTGGCGAGTGCCAGGGAGCGGTCACGGCTGGTTGGTCTCACCTGTCCACGTCTCTCCCTCAGGACGGCCATTGTCTGTTCCTAGTCACACACACATTTTCTTCTTAAGAGTCACCACCCTCAAAGGCCACAGTTTAGAGCCACAAGTGCCCCCAGCCAGGAGCCAATGCCCCCCGCATGGAACAAGGATGTCGAGGAATAGAAGGTTCTGGGTGGGGTGATTGGTCCGGCTTTGTAACCAAGGTCTAAAGACAAATATAAATCCCAGCCTGGACTCAGGTGCCCAGCAGCCTGTGCTGAGAGCCCAGCTCCACGTCAGCCTCCGCGCCCGCTCTTCCCGCTCTCTGCCCCTGGGCAGGATTAGGACGTGGCAGAGGCCGGCTGGCTGCCCGTGTCTTGCTTCCATGACGCTCTGGTGTTGTACCGTGTAGGGCCGTTTCGCTCGGTAAGCTCAAACGCTTCTTTCGCTCACCAACAGAAGTTGGTCCAATAAAAGATCCTCTGCCCCCCTCCCCCCCACAACATTGCCTCTCTAAGACGTGAGCAGCATTTGACCAGGGTGTCAGCTCTATTTTGAGCCCCTTTTCTGCCGGAGATGCCAAGTGGGGCATACGGCCACGTGTCTGGACACTGTTAACATTTGTTACAGTCTAGTCAGGGCCCTCAGAGCGTCCCTACCACACGCCTCTCCTCGCCCATCCCTCTGCCGCCCAACAGGCAAAGTCCCTACAGCAAGGCCTCCTCAGTGGAGTACAACTATTAATCAGCAGCTGGCTCTTCCCAGGGTGCCATTACCGCCACTAAGGAAAGTCTGGGGGCACATTGACCCTGTTTGCACTGGAGCAGGAGCCTCTAAATAGCGACGCTACTGGGTCAGGCTGCAAGCTGTGGAGCGCTGTGCAGAGCGGCTGGGACGCCTGGAAGCAGTATGGCCAACCCCAAATAGTCCCAAATCCTGAGTCACCCTCCCCTCCTCCCCCCAAGAGTCATGAGATGGGGGGGGGAGGGTTAAGAAAAAACATTTCCATTGAGTTGTTTGGTTGGCTTAGAGTTTTGTCCCGTCCCCCGTCCCGTCCCTCCCCCCCCCCCCCCGCTGCACCCGAGTGTGTGTGTGGGCAGCAGCTCGTGTTACCAGCTGTCCCAACTGTATTAAGGTGATTTGGGACCCACTCTTGTTGGCTCCCTGACCGTGTGTACGGCGAGAGACATCCTGCTTCCACCCCAGTCCCCCACCTCTGTGGAACTTCCCCACTGTTCCATGCAAACTCTTAATTTCTTCCATAAGTTTAGACAGAAACAAACCCAGTCACTCTAGGGTGGTTTCTCTTCCTGGTGTTGCTAATGCTTTGCATATTCAGGACAGAGTGCTCTACATGCATCAGTTCCCCAGGCTCTTGTTCTGCCCCGGGAGATATGTATGAAAATGCAGAATGTTTGCTTGCGCCCAGCTTACCTCTCTTTTTGCAGACATGTAACTGGCACAGGGAAGTCAAATTACTTCGCTAAAAACTAAGCAAGTTTGTGAAAGAGCCCAGACCACACTTCATTGTGCCCTTTGATAACTAGAACTTCCTTTGTTCCCAGTACTTTTGAGTAGTGTTTAGTGAAGTGCATTACCTACCTGTCTGGCTCGAATTGAGAAGTCCATCAAAGAGAAGTGCTTTCCAAACACACTCATACTGTGTTTAATCACTAACTGGGAACAGTGCTTGTTGGGTTCTGGCTCTGGCTGCCATTCAGCCTAGAAGAGATGGAGAAGAAGCGACTCAGTCTAGAGCCATGGGGAAAAGTACAAAACACGACATATGGGGCAGGACCCTTGTCATTTGAATGTCTTGTAGAATAGCTGAAGTTAAGATGGAAAGGGAAGGGGCTGGTCATATTTCTAAGGAGGCTTCATACAAGAAAGCATGGCTGGAGGGTTGAGGCCAAATGAGTGCCAGACAGGCGGAGGACTCTCAAGTCAGCCATAAGGGTGTGCGAGAGGAGAGAAAGGCCAAAGTTATGGAAAACGCAGAAGCAAAGAAAGCTTGGACTGGACTTGCAAGTCAGTGCAGCGCCTCGGATGTAATCAATGTGTTCTGTTGATCCTTTTACCTCCCAGCAGTGCTTCAGAGACTCCCACAGCTTGGAGTGCGTGTATCTCAGGTCAACGCCACTCAGAAAAACTGGTCCATGCAAAAACCTTAGATGAGCTACATCTGCAGCATTTTCAGGGATTTCCTGCATGTGGGGAACACAGACTGTTACCAGACAGACACCATCAATACAAGTTAGCTATACATTCAGATAGAGGCACTGTATCTTTACAGTGAGGCTGCGGCAGTATCC
This sequence comes from Sternotherus odoratus, assembly GCA_032164245.1. Taxonomy (NCBI): domain Eukaryota; kingdom Metazoa; phylum Chordata; order Testudines; family Kinosternidae; genus Sternotherus; species Sternotherus odoratus. The sequence continues at coordinate 320,849 of JAVMKO010000016.1, read as the reverse complement.
GGAGACCTCCACGAGGTTGAACCCCACGGCACCAGGCACGGTACAGACATGACAGTGACGGTCCCTACCCCACAGAGTTTAATATCCAAAAGACACGACAGAGGATAGATGAGGGTAACGATGGGGTGTCTTAGCACAGACTAGCAGGTGTACAGCATTTAGCTATTTGTAGCAGTAATCACAACAATGCCAGACAGACAACAGGAAGATGGAGTTAAGGTTGCTTGTATATTAGTAATTTGGGGACAATTTTTACTGGGATGTTGCAATTATCCTAAGACCGAGCATCATGAACCCCATAAAGGCAGAGCTGAGGTTAAACTGAAAGAAATCCCCAAACACGTAAAGGTCTGGAAATGCAGCTAGGGCACCACTCCACCCTATGGCATTACCACACAGTGACCATATTACTGTGAGTAAAGCAGTTTAGCGTGTGTGCTCCCAGAGTGCATTTAACAATTGTTAATCAGTTTGAGGCCACTGAGTGTCTCTTTAGCAAATACTTGTAACAAGTAAATATTTGCCAGATGCTTTAACCCGCTCTGGAGTAGAACACAGCAACCCTGAATATATGACCCAAGTAAGCAGAGTGTAGAAGTGATTTGCACTGACAGAGCAGTGCAAAGCCAACAGGAGTGTACACCTAGTGTTCCTCTCCCAAATTCTCCCTCCCTCTTGCCCCCCTACATTCCTGTGCACACCCTGCCCCAAAGCTGACAGTATGCCTCATGCTTTCATGCACACACTCCCCAGCTTCCAGGTCTCTGTTGAGTGGACACCAGGTACCTTTGGGAAAGAACTGCTTTGGATTAACAGTAATTTTTACCTTTAATTTTCATAAATAGAAGTGTCAGCAGAGGCTCGTACATAAAAAGTTTTGAGAGAAACTCAAAGAATTCCCCTGACTGAAGATGGCTGCCATGTCTCATTGTTCTCAGTAAGACAGAGGCCTAACAACTCTCCGTTAAGATGCCTTCTTTCAAAGTGGCCACTACCTCCCATTGTTTCCAGTAAGAACCCTGCTAATCACCATTTTTCCTAAGAGTGGCCCATGGCCTCATTTCCATGGAGAGCAGTGGGAAGTGGCAGCCATTTTGAGAGAGAAGGTTCTATGTGGAATTGTATGTAGCAGAACATTTGTCAGTTCTTGCTGAAGAAAAAAAACTTTGTTGTGAAGATTAATAGCAGAAGAATACCATCAGCCATTAAAGTCTCTTCAAATGAATGCACAAGATTTCAGTGAGTTTTAACCAAGGAAAGTTTGAAGCATCTGTGTTATTCAGGACTTAGGATCATTCAGAAGAGAAACGTCTTGCCAGTAGATGTACATTTCTTGGCGGGTCCTTTTATAATCAACTCATTTTTAAACTGCACTAAATTAACAGATTCACTTGTCAATTCTCAGATTGTCCTTTCTATATTCAGAAAGTACATGCCCTACATTTGGGGAACTTGTGCTGCATTCTCTGTACATAATACAGTTCTTGAATTCCTGCTTTAAGTGTGGAGCCAACTAGAGTTTAACTACACAACAACAAAATGGAGTCTCCACAATAGAGACTGTTCTTTCCATTGACTTGTCCTGGGCACACACCACGAGGGTCAGTCTGACACCAGTCATCTGAAAAGAGTGACTGACACCTCCAGTTAATTGACAAGGCAGGCAGTGTGTTTCTGAGGGATACAGCTTAGAGACGGGTTGTATAAACGTTTTATGGCCACGTGAATTGGACCATCTGAGATAGGCAACCGTCCTACCAAGGGCTTGTGTTTATTGCCAAGTGTCATTTAATAGAAGAAGGGAAATCATCAAGTCTTGCTCTGGGTTGAGATTTTCAAAGGAGCCTTAAAGAGTTGGGCACACATTCCCTTGGTATTCATTTGGGTGCCTAACTCCTTTGAGTTTCTTTTAACAACTCCAGCCCATGGTTACACTAGCTCTTATAACTGAGTGGCTGGATCATGCATCATAAGCAGAGCTGGGAGTTTTGCACTGGGCTCCAGGAGGAAAAAACTGGGCTCCAGGAGGAAAAAACTGACCCGGAGCTAAGACCATTTGCTTAGTGTTCCACCAACTCCTCCCTTTCTTAGCCATGTAAGAGTCAAAGTTTAAGAAAGAAAAGTTTCAAAGCTGTAAACTACAGTGCTTGTGCTAGTGATTGGCAGAGCTGTAGTCCACATCTGCTCTAGGTAGGGCACAATTTCCAGAGCACAAAAACGCGCAGCATTACCCAGAGTCTGACCAGACGTAGTAGAAGTCTCCTACCTGAATGTGTGCGTTGACAAAATGCTCTGTGTGGCCCCGATACACCCACTCCTTGGAGGTGATCTCTTCCTGCTCCGGGACAGCCCACATTGGATCGACACCATCACAGTGATACCAGAGGAGTATCATTCCATTTATTTCACACGAGGGCCATGTTTTAATCTTTGCGAAGTCTGGCACTGCGGAGGGAGGAAGAGGTTAGTGAAGAGCAGATGGTACCACGTCTAATGCCTGGTTCCCTCGGCCTTGGGCTCCAGCAATCAGCACAGAGAGGCAGCATCCTAGCAGAACAATTTAGTGCTGCACAGTATCTCTTGTACTGGTTGTAGAGGAGCTGAGAGCTTTTACAGAATCATGCAGGATGGTTTTGTGGTTCATGTTCTCCCAGGTCAGTCTGAAGGTCCACCTACATTGCAGCTGGGAGTGAGCCCGGGGAGACAGACTTGCAGGGTGGACACTGTGGCATGGGCTAGCCACTTGAGCTTGGACCCAGCGATCACGCGGTTTTGGACCTGGGTAGAAAGCCCAAGTTGCTGCCAATGCCACATTGTCCACACTGCTCTTTTTAACATGATAGCTTAAGCCCCACTATCATGTGTCTACGCACCTGGCTCAGAGGCTTGCTCTCAGCTGCAGTGTAGATGTACCCTTGGGGGGCCCAAACTAGAGAGGGTGAATATACATTGATGGGCTTTCACAAACAATTAATTGGGTTTTTGAACATTTACATTAATTCATTTCTCTTTTTAAAAATAAACCTGATTAAAATGAAGCAACAAAGAGTCCTGTGGCACCTTAAAGACAAACAAAAGTACTGAAACATAAGCTTTCGTGGGCTAGGACCCACTTCATCAGATGCATGCAGTGGAAGTATCCAGAGGCCTGCGACAAACTGGGTATTAGCCCACGAAAGCTTATGCTTCAATACTTTAGTTAGTCTTTAAGGTGCCACAGGACTCTGTTACTTCTGCAGATCCAGACTAACACGGCTACCTCTCTGATTCCTGATTAAAATGAAATCTGAAGTTATGACAACCTATACTAAGGCCTCAATGTACTATATCGTTCATTCAAGTTATTTCAATAAACAAAATACTTCCCATTAATGAGCCCCCTCAATTTGAGGAGTTAAATAGGGTTCTTTTCAAATTATATACAGGATCATTTTTCCACTTGAGGTCAAATGAGTTATAGCCCACGAAAGCTTATGCTGAAATAAACTAGTTAGTCTCTAAGGTGCTACAAATATTCATCGCTTTCAAACTATAGGAACATCTCACAGTATCACACCCTTTGTAGTCACACAGTCCAGGGCCAGAAAGGACCACTGTGATCATCTAGTCTGACCTCCTGTATAACACAGTCCAGAGACCTGCTCCAAAATCATTCCTAGAGCAGAGCTTTTAGAAGAACATCCAGAAATACATATTGGTTGTGAATCAGAGAGGTAGCCATGTTAGTCTGGAATTGCAGAAGTAACAAAGAGTCTTGTGGTACCTTAAAGACTAACTAAAGTATTGAAGAATAAGCTTTCGTGGGCTAATACCCACTTCGTCGGATGCAATTGGTTGCTTTCACCCAGCCTACCAAGTGACCCAGATGGCTCTGTGTCAGGCATCTGGTGGCTTCATTATTCATCCTCCTCCCTTCCCCCAATTTTTGTGTCATATGCAAAATTTATCTGCAATGATGTTATGGTTTTTCTGGGTCGCTGATAAAAATGTTGAATGGTGTCAATCCCTGAGGGGCCGCACTAGAAGCACACCTGTTTGCCTATGATTCTGCATTGACAGTTACATTTTAAGCCCTGTCCATGTGGATGTTTGGAAACGTAACCCTGCAAACCCTTTGTTTAGTTGGGGTTGGTCCTGCTTTAAGCAGGCGGTTGGACTAGATACCTTCAGAGGTCCCTTCTAACCCGAATATTCTATGATTCTATGAAAGCGTGTTCTGTACCAGAACAGACAGGGCCTTACCACTGCCACATCTTGATTCCAGAGTTGTGGGGTAGGGGAGGAGAAAGCAGAGACTCACCTTGTTCAGCATATGGGATTGTGGTGCATTTTCCATCTTCTCCCCGAAACTGCCACCCGTGAAATGGGCACTCAATACAGTTACCCACCACACGGCCGCCAGCAGCAAGGTTAGCACCCAGGTGTGGGCAGTAGGCGTCGACTACATACACTTGTCCATCCAGAGCACGGAATACAGCAACCTGTTCCCCTGCACATAGAGATACAAAAATGCAGGGTTAGGCTGGAAACAGAGTGAGCTCATTTTAAGAGGTTGGTCAGTCCACCCAGTTGCTGTATTCCTTAGAATATTTTCAGAACTGTAAAGCAATGTTTGCAGGAGTTTATGCAAGAGATGGAGCACATCAGGGCCCCCGGGCTGAGAGATAAGCAAGGAGGTTTCCATCCAAGTAATTCCCATGCCAGGTCTCTTGAGTTCCCTCAGAAAAGAAGAGCAAACGAGTTACTAAGCAGCCAATGAAGCTGAACTATGCGGTTTTCCTAACAAGACAGTCTATAAAGGCTTTGAGGAAAGTCTATCCAGTCATCCTGCTGTGGTCTTGACTTGTTGGCATTTTTGGAGAATTGTATCTGTCAACAGCTTAGGTGACACCAAGAAGTATCACAGATGGTAAGACAGACTCCATACTTGGTCCTATTGACCTACAGGAGCACATCTGCCCATCGCTACCCAGAGAATCAGAGCTGACCTGTCAGTCCCGAGGTCAAAAGGGTCATTTTCAGGATGTCATTAGGAGCCCAGGACAGCGTTGCAGATGTTCAGTATAATCCTTTATCAAGTTTTCTCCAATTTCATATTGCAGTTTACAGGGAACTTGCATAATATTAGGAGTGATGAAGTCAACCATTTCCACAGCTTTTTAGAGTCTAGAAATGAATGCCTGACATGAGGTATGTACAGGTGGCTCAAAATCGAGGGAAATCACAGTTTGGCATAAGCAAGCCTTAGTAGACAGAATTCCCAAGGAGCAGATCCTCCAGAGTCCATACCATCGTGACTGAAAAGCTGGTTTAAACATATAGACATATTCACAAAAAGTTCCTAAAGAAATGTGATTGTTTTGTTCAGTTTCACAGGACTTTTAGTTGATGAAAATGAAAAATATTGGTCAGGAAGGTATTTTCATTTTTAAAAGTTTACAGAATTGATAACTAACTCTAATTATGGCCTTTAAACAGCTGCCATGCTCATTTGCACTCAAGGGAGATGTTTGATTTATTGTAAATGAGATTTTGGTCAAGTTTGGTTGGAATTGACCATGTAGGTTATAGATTGGATGGACCTGTAGTGTGGTACTTGTCTTCCAGGGGAATGAGAGATGGGGCAAGAAGCAAATGCAGGATTGTTCCTCTGATGACTTTGTCCAGTCTAGTTCTAAGACACACGAGCAAAGGGGGTCACACCACTTTCCAATCCAAACTCCAATACAATTCACACTTAGGAAGGTACCTCAAGTGTGCCAAGTACGAGTCCTCCCATTCAGTTCTGCAAAGCTCAGCATTGGTGTCATCCTGCGCTCTGCAATGTCAGAGTCATCTATTGAACAGAATAGAGAAAGAGAAAGCAATAGAAAGAGGTCATGTCTATCTAGCACCTGCAGATAGTTTAATTTTAAATTTAAGAAAAAGTGTCTGACAGATAGGAAAACCTGTTTGCCTCCCTGGTTCCAACAGAGTCTTGGAGAAAATGATGGTAAATAACATTTCCAGGGGCGCTGAAGGCCAGAAAGTCTGTGTTAAAGAAACACTTCTCTGCTTTTCACCCTCTCAGTGGCTGTGTAGACAGACGGCCTTCATGGACGCAGACGGAAGAGCTGACAAGGTGGTTGGTGCCACTCTCCGTTTCATACCATTGGAACCCTTCATGGAGATGGGGGGGGGGGGGGGGGGAGTGACCCAATGGACACCGCCCTCTGGAGAGGCCAGAAACTTGTAGTATGGAGGACAAGTCCCTGCAAGTGGGAAGAGGAAGAGACAAGCCGGAGAAGAGCTCTGGCAGTCTGAGAGAGGCCCCAGGAAGAGGCTCTTGGCCAATATTAGCAATGGCTGGAAAGCTCCTAATCCAAAAGATCAAGATTTTGCTTATTTCTTTTGCCCGCAGAGGGGCGCGGCTCTCAGCCCACATTCTCCTGTAAGGGGCTGAAAGCTGCATGGCTGGAACAAGGACTGTCTGCTCCCATTTACAACACGAGCTGCAGGAACCTACGGTTAGTCTGTGATGTTTAAAGTTACTCTCTGAATCCAGACAGCAAGGAAGAAGTTCTGCACTTCACTGTTCCGGTATGAAAGGGGCATTGCCAGGGCAGGGAAGGTGCCAAGGAGAGGTCAGCGAGAGGAGGAATGGGATGGGAAAGCTTGAGCAAATAGGCGAGAAAGTTACACAAAGAGTTACAAAGAAAGTTTCTCCTGATTTGATGATACAAGAGGGAAATAAAATCCCTCATTAAACAGATCGAGTTGAAGTTCGCTCAGATGCTCTCAGTGGAAATAAAAGGAACAAACTTCTGGCCTAGGCGTTTGTGAGGACAATCCATGTAACCCCTGAAGTCAGGAGAACCCCGCTCCAGTGACAGAGATTGGTCCTAGGCTGGCAATCCAGAAACTGGTAAAGATCAGTAGTTCTCTACTGACTCCGAGGGAGACGGAGCAATCACAGTGATCTTAACTCTCAGGGCTCTGCTGAACTAAATACCACTGATCCCATACTGGGAAATTGGTTCCTTTCTAATGGTGAACAGAGAAGGGAATCCACAAGGCCGGACAGACACCTATTCCACAGCTGTGTCTTTGGAACCACAATGAAGCATCTTTGGAGGGATGCCACTTACTACACGAATGGGCAGCACAGTCGTAGTGAGCCGTCCTCTGCGGATACTCACCTTCTATTCAACTTCCAACATTAGAAGAGACTTTTCTGAAGCAGCTCACATAGAAAAACTACCATGAGTAAGTGACAACACCCTAAACCCATTAGGAGATATGGCTGTTCCACACACCACGTTTCCCAGATGAAAAATATAGTTGTGTGGGTTACCCCAAACAAGCTCTGGGATTTTACAGCAGCACAAGAGTTTAGAATTGAGCAACAAAGTTAACTTGGATTCCAAGAACAACTCTTCCTCAGGGAGCCTGAAACCCCAACACTAAGGCTCGCTCTGTTGCAGTGGGATAAGAAGGCTTGGCAGAAATCAGCTTTTATTGATTTTAATTTTGAGAGATAACAGCTCTGTTTATTTTTTTAAAAGGTGAACAGTGGTAGGCTGGAGGGGGGGGGGGGGAGGGCAGAGTAGGGAAGGAAGAAGAGAAGGGGGGAAAACTGAGCTTTCTGTCCTGCTGCCGCTACCTATCTTCCATGATAAAAAAAAAAAATTAAAAGTCTTGTCTCCCTGGAAAACGAACACTATAAATGCCACTGGAGACAAGTAATTGGGAAGCTGAGTAGTTAAAGGGGAGCAGGAAGAATTGAGGGCATCAGAGGCCTGTATTGTACACATCATGAAAGCTGCAGAGACGTCCATTGGAGGTAAAGGTTAAGCCTTCAGAGACAGTTACCTTTTTGGTGCTGTAACTACAGCTCTATGACCTGACTCCTCTCCTTAGTTACCTTTGATTCACTGTTTATGCAAGTGACCGTGTGTGTTTGGGACACTGCAAACTGTGAGCCATGTATTAATATTTAATGTATACCATTTTTATTTAGACAAAGGCAATTCACACTATGGAGATCTGCAAAGCATTACATCAGAAGTGAAGTAGACAGAATGCCAGAGGGAGCATTGTATGAACAGGTGACTTTACCAGTGTGTGAATCAGGATCCCCACCCTGTGCTGTCACAGTGGAGTAGCATACTAAGACCTTGCATAGCACCTGTAGAATCATCGAATCATAGGGTTATAAGGGACTACAAAGGTCTTCGAGTCTAACTCTCTGCCAAGATGCAGGATTTGTTGTGACTAAACCATACAAGACAGATGGCTGCAGCCTCCTTACAGAGGAGCTTCCACAACCTCCCTCGCCAGTCTGTTCCATTGTCCTGCTGTTCAGTTAGGAAGTTTTTCCTGAGATTTAATCTAAATCTGCTGTGCTGTAGTTTGATCCCATTGCCTCTTGTCCTGGCTGCTGTGGTAAAGAGAACAACTTTTCTCCATCTGTTTTATGGCAGCCTTTCAAGTATTTGAAGACCGCTATCATGTCCCCCCTTAATCTCCTCTTTTCCAAACGAAGCACACCCAGCTCCTTCAGCCTTTGCTCCTATGGCTGCATTCCACCCCTCTGATCATCTTTGTCACTCACCTCTGGATCCTTTCCATTTCTCCACATCCTTTCTATACCTTGGACACAGTCCTCCAGCTGAGGCCTAACGAGCCCTTAGTAGAGTGGTCCTATTACCTCCCGTGACTTGCATGGTGTGCCTCTGTTAATGCAACCTAACATTGCATTTGCCTTTTTTGCAACACTATTGTGTTGCTGACTCATGTTGAGCTTGTGATCCAGCACACCTCCCAGATCCTTCTCAGCAGTGCTGCTGCCAAACGGGATAATCCCCCGGTCTGTATCTGTGCATTTGTTTTTTTCTCCGAAGTGTAACACCTGACATTTGTCTTTGCTGAATTTCATTTTCTTGTCTATAGCCCAATTCTCCAATTCATCAAGATCCCTCTGAACTGTAGCTCTATCCTCCAGAGTGTTGGCAAACCCCCGCCCCCCCCCCCCGGCTTTGAGTCATCTGCAGGTTTGATCAGGATGCTCTCTAATCCTACATCCATGTCATTAATGAAGATGTTATGCAACACCAGACCCAGAACAGATCCCTTGAGACGCCCTCCAGCTTGACATCATACCATTAACTCTTTGTTTGCGGTTGTTTAACCAATTATGTATTCAGTTAATGGTAGTTCTGCCAAGCGTCCATTTCTTCAGCCTACTTATCAGAATGTCACGTGGGACGGTGTCAAAAACCTTGCTCAAGTCCATCTAGATTCTGCCCACCGCAGTCCCCCTATCCACCAAACCAGGCACCCCATCAAAGAAGGAAATCAAGCTCATTTAGAATTATTTGTTTTTGGTGAATCCGTGCTGGCTGCTAGTGATCACCCCATCATCCTCCAGTGTTTGCACTGAATGTTTTGTACACTGCTCAGGTATGGAAGTCAGGCTGTCTGGGCTAGAGTTCCCTGGCTCCATCTTGTTACGGCTGTCTTAACAAGCCTACTTCCAACCTTACCTCAATCTCTTCCATGCACCCCTTGCCTTCTCCTTCCCTTCCTACACCTGACCCAATATATCAAGCTGCTACCTACGTGCCTTGGGGGACCTCCTGAGAGTATGGAGGCCAAGTCAGAGAGGCAGCCGTTTAGTGACCAGAAGTGAGACATGGAACTAATTAGTCCTGGATTAGACATCACTGTTCAGCCATTACCAATTCTCAGGTCCTCTCCTTTGTCAACATAACTTGGGAGTTCTCTGGGAGGTGGCCTTCCTGACCAGGTATTAATTGCAGCACCAACAAAGATGGATTACTGAGGCTTGTTTGCACCGATACCCTGTCTGTGTTAATTTCAGGGTTTTACAGAAGGGTACCTTGTTCCCAGGTTTAGCTTGTAACAAAGTTAAAGAGCCACAACCAGGAAGAGATTTTGTGCTTGGAGCTTTGTCTGAATTCCTGTCTGGGTGGACAGGGGAGAGGAATCCCTTTCTTCTCCATCCCAGCAAGCCTGTACAGAGGGAATGCTCACACTCGAACACTAGGGGGGAGGCTGGGGTGACTCACATGCTGGGCCCAACGTGAACACAACCAGTTGATGTGGGGCAGACAGCGAACCAATGCCCCGCTGCCCATTTGCATCGGATAGCCAGAGGGACTTTGTTGGAGTCAGAACCCAGCCGGTCTTTCATGAGCCTGTTTCTATCAAGCCCCTGGTGTGGAAGCAGGAGGAGAGCAGTTGACGTGCCCTAGTATAGCTCCTACCACCATGCAGGGCTAAGTACTGAAACCATCTTTCTAGCCTGGTTGGGTGGACATTGTTTACTCACAATCTTTCCTTTTTATCAGAGGACCTGCAGTGCAGACTAAGGGGGTGCAAATAGCATAGAATCATACAATCTCAGGGCTGGAAGGGACCTCAGGAGTCATCTCATCCAACCCCCTGCTCAAAGCAGGACCAACCCCAACTAAATCATCCCAAAAGTGCTGCACTGCAACTCCCCTGTGCAGACACTGCAGGCAGGAACTAAACAGCCCCTAGTTCACCTTAACATCCCTCTGCAAATGGGACAAATTAATACAAACTAGGAAGCTTTTTGTTTGCATCTGCAGCATCCACAAGGGGAAGTTACAGTGCAGCACTTTAGTGCACCCTGCTATTCACACCCCTATACAGCAGAACTCCATTTATCTGGTGTCGAACTGGGACCATTTTAAATCCAGAAAATGGGAAAGTGTGATGCTGGAGCACCAAACAGTGGCCACTGGAGAGATCGCCCACTTCTGGACCCATGTGCACTAGTAGTTCGGTTCACATGGAGAGCCGGATAACAGAGGGTCAGATAAATGAAGTTCTACTGTGCTCCAACTTGCAGGGCAGTGTAGACACAGCCTAATTAGAGTCTAAAGTACTGGCTTCACTTCATGCCGTGAGTGTGAATTACTTGTGCAGTAAGGAAGTTGCTAAAGGAGGCCCTGCTTTTGTGCAGTAGGTTAGATCTTTCTAGATTCTTTGAAGTGTAAAATTCCAGGTGCACCTAACCCTTAATCTGGTAGCTGACCAGCTGGTTTTTGAAAGAGAATCACAAGTTCCTCTGTGTAATCAAACCAAAAAAAGGCCCCTGCATTCCCTTCCCTTTGTGTATCTATCACAGGGGTGGGCAACCTTTCTGAAGTGGTGTGCAGAGTCTTCATTTATTCACTCTAATTTAAGGTTTCGCGGGTCAGTGATACAGTTTAACGTTTTTAGAAGGTCTCTTTCTAGAAGTCTTTAAAGTAAATAAGGTTTTTAAAATGTTTAAGAGGCTTCATTTAAAATTAAATTAAAATGCAGAGCCTCCCGGATTGGTGGTGTCGACAACAACAAAAAGTATTGTGAACACTTCCACATTATTCAGGGGAACAAAAACATGAATACCCCAAACTCTAAGTTCCTTTCATACTCACACATATACGTCCAAAGAAAAAGTGGAGGTGGATGGGAAATTATATACACTGTGCAGTCTTTGACTTGTTTCCACTCTTGGGACGGCTGTTCTTTTACACCCTTGGGTCTCCTGGGGCGTCTCTTTCAGAGACCCTTTGCTTGGTATTCCAGTCCAGGCCGGCTGACTGTGGCTTCTTCAGTGTCTTCAAACCACACCGGCTCAGGGACACGAAGCTCAGCTTCTCCTTTCACTGTTTCGTCTGGTTTTCCATCTTTGAAGCTTGTAAACTGTTGGGTTTTTGTTGTTGTTGTTTAAGCTTGGCATGGTCTGTGTTGATTCTTAGCCTTGGACGCAAAGCAGCTTTCTCCTTATCTCTCTATGCCAAGCTGTCTTTCAAATTAACCCGTTCCTTTCCCTCCTTGAAGCCGAGGGCGTTCCTACACTTTGTAACCTTGTAGCTTGGAGAGCACCTCTAAACATATGATCGTATTTAAATTGAAGGTACTTTCTAGTGAAAATTGTTTAAATGAATCATCATGCGTATAAAAATTCCAATTCTCTAAGTTTTTACAAGTATTAGGACTCTAATACATATACATATAACAAGCAGAATTACCCTTCGGTGGAACAGAGACAGTCTTGCACTGATTTCCACCCATTCTCTAAACATGTGGGGGTGCCCTGTCCGCTACAGCAGCTCATAAAGCTAAGATTACCACACCATACAAATCACTCACACAGGAGAGATTTCTCCAGACCAGTCCACGACCCTCCTCCACCTCCTTCAGCACAGAGCGTCGGCTAGGCGCCGCATACTCAAATAGCCTCCGGTGAGATGTCAGACCAGTCAGTGGCTCATAAGCGTGGAAGTAAGGGACACAAAAGAATAGAGGCACACAACCGAGTCTGGCTAATAAACTAAATACCACACACTGCAGGGAAAAGTCTGTGGTGAGAGCAGCTCATAAGAAGGAAAGGTTGTCACTCTCTCACACTTCCGCTGGGTCATGAGGGTCCCCTTGAGTTCAGGACTCCCTCAGTCAAAGAGTGGAGGTCCTGGTGCAGCTGAAGTCAGCTTAAGCCTCAGACCGAATCAACTACCTACATTTCTCACACATCCCACACACTGTGCAAATCACTCACACATACCAGGGCCTATTTATTCATTCATATCATGATGCATCAATTTAAAGATTTATTTTTCATAAATATACACAAATACACAAAGCGCTTTATACTTAACCCAGCTGGCAATTTCCCAGATTGGCTGTAGAACCAGATGCCCCCATGGCGGTAGACCCTTCAGTCTATCGCAGGCTGAATGAGTTTGCCCCACAACCTAGGACTAAAAGCCAGACGTCCCCTGGGTGATAGACCTTTCAGTTTATCACAGGCTGAGTGAGTCTCTCACAACCTAGGACTAAAAACCAGACAGCCAATAGTACAGATTTACAGATCCAGATATACAGATTTGCGGAGCGCTATTACCTGAAAGGTGAAATCAGATACAACCCCTAGAGAAATTTGTACAGAAGATGACTCTTACTGCCCGGGAGTCGGTGGTGGGGACAGCGAGGAGGCAACAATGGGAGATTTTTGGAAAAGGATCTCTTACCCCTAATTGCAGCACTGCATATTCCGTTGCCACGTTCCCTCAGTCCACCACCGGTCCGGGCGTGCCAGCTATCCTGTTTGTGACACCAATTGTCGGGGGTGACTTCCCTCAAAAGAATAAGGCTGGTAGTCACTTGTATCTGAAAACATACTTTATTCAGAGCATGCAAGCATGGGTAGTTCGCAGAGAACTACAAAGAACAGGAGCATCATGGTGACCTTTTATCAGAAATTACAATACATAGAATTGTAATACAGACAGGGGTCTTAACCTATCAGGGGCTAGTAATCTTTATCTAAAACCAATCAATTCACCATTGAAGCTGTTCACGTGCTCATCAGGCATCCTTCAGACACTTTTCACTTGATGAGAAGGCCCGCTCAACCCCTCCTCACTCTACGGCCTTGTTTATACATTCCATATCTATCTCTATGCAGGGATGTTGAGGATTTTGTAAGACAGGATGTCTCTAGACTGTTTAACGTTCAGTTTATCTGTAGGTCTGTGTATCTGGCCTTCAACTAAAACACTCTACTATGCATATTCTCTTCTGGGAATGGGTGAAAAGTAAGAGACAAACAGGGCAAAGATCTTTGATTCAGGTTTTTAAGGCCTGTATTAGCTTAAACCTAAAAACCAGCCTAGAAGTATATATTTTACCCCCACAGTGGCCAGGACCCAGGCAGTGGGAGTGCCACAGAAAATCGGCTCGCATGCCGCCTTTGGCCTGTGTGCAATAGGTTGCCTACCCCTGAGCAATCAGGTTCCAGACACCCTTAAGGGAGACCAGAGAGTGTGAATTCCAAAGATTAAGCAGTTGAGTCAACTGGTTGTATACCATGTTATTGTGTAGACATATGTCAAGTAATGTCTTTTAAAGTGTGTAATGTTCTGAACTTAATGGTCAGTAGGAGATTTGTGTACAGATCGGTATGTCTTCACTACAGGACTAGGTCGATTTCCCTTAATTCAATTTTCTAAACTCGACTTTAGAAAATGGAATCAGTGTGTCCCCACCAGGACAGCAGGTCGACAGTGGTCGACACTGTCTGTCCGTAAACTTTTGCAGGGGTCGACATAGCCCGCATTGCACTGTGGGTAGGTAGCCCACAGTGCCGGGAGTGCCGGACCCCCCCCCCCCCCCGGCTGCCCAAACAGCCCCGCGGACCCCCGTGCCCGCAGGAGCAGCCCCGCACCAGACCCCCCCACCTGCCCAAGCAGCCCTGCGGACCCCCGTGCCCGCCAAAGCAGCCCCGCGCCGGACCCCCCCCCGCCCGCCCACCCGAGCAGCCCCACGCCTGACCCCCCCGCCCGCCCAAGCAGCCCCGCGCCGGACCCCCGCGCCCGCCCAAGCAGCCCCGCGCCGGACCCCCCCGCCCGCCCAAGCAGCCCCGCGCCGGACCCCCCCGCCCGCCCAAGCAGCCCCGCGCCGGACCCCCCCGCCCGCCCAAGCAGCCCCGCGCCGGACCCCCCCGCCCGCCCAAGCAGCCCCGCGCCGGACCCCCCCGCCCGCCCAAGCAGCCCCGCGCCGGACCCCCCCGCCCGCCCAAGCAGCCCCGCGCCGGACCCCCCCGCCCACCCAAGCAGCCCCGCGCCGGAACCCCCCGCCCACCCAAGCAGCCCCGTGCCGGAACCCCCCGCCCACCCGAGCGGGGGTGTTCGCGGGGCTGCTCGGAAGTCGGAGGCTTAACGTCAGATGCCTCCTCACTACATGACAATGGACCTAGAGAAGTCGATTTTAGCCTTACTTCTCTCGTCAAGCAGGAGTTACAAAGTCGATTTTGAGGACCCTTTAAATTGACTTTAAGGGCATGCCTGTGAAGACAGGTACACGTTTAGTTCGACTTAACGTCGTTAAGTCGACGTTGTGTAGTCCTGTATTTATAACCAGGTCTATGCTAGAGACCTAGATCGGTATAACCAGCCACACCCTTAAGCAGCATAGTTCTCATAGAATCATAGAATATCAGGGTAGGAAGGGACCTCAGGAGGGATCTAGTCCAACCCCCTGCTCAAAGCAGGACCAATTCCCAACTAAATCATCCCATTCTGTACTAACCCCCCCCCCCCCCATGTAGACAGTGCTATGTTGGCAAGAGAGCTTCTCCCATCAGCATAGCTCCCATCTCTCGCGGAGGTGGATTAACTATGTCGATGGGAGAAGCTCTCCCATTGGTATAGTGTCTTCACTAAAGCTGCACCACTGTAGCGCTATACATGAAGACAAGCCCTAAGTGTAGAACACTGTAATTGTAACCAGAATGCAGCTACAGCATCACCTCATAGCAGTGTGGGGAAGCAATCTGACAGGGAGGGGAATGTCCCAGGCTAGCTGTTCACACAAAACCAATTCCAAGCACCTACCATTGTACAACCCCGTGAAAGACAAGGGTGGACCACTAAAGTCAATGGAGACAATCAAACTGAAAAGAAAACCCACTCTTGGAAAACTAAGGAAGGGTGGTATGACAGCCCCTGGCATGTAAACTGCTCCTTGGATTGTGCAACCAAACACTAGCTAATATCTCCAGTCCCAGACACAACCCTAGGACACTGCAAGCTGGACACTGCAAGCTTATATGAGTTTGTTAAATTAACTAAGAAATTGAGATGTACCAAGCTTGTTATCCCAAGGGGAGTCTCTGACACACTTCAAACACACTGCTTCGGGTAGAACAAACAAACAAATGTATTAGCTATAAAGATAGGTTTTAAGTGATTATAAATCAAAGCACAAGTAGTCCGATTTGGTCAAATGAAATAAAAGCAAAACACTGATCTTAACACTTTCAGTGCCCTTATAAAAACTTAGATGCTTCTCACCACAGGCTGGCTGGCTGGTCTTCAGCCAGACTCTCCCCTTTGATCAGCACTTCAGTTGCTTGGTGGTGGTGACTGTAGATGGAGGAGGAAGAGAGAGGAAGAGCATGGCAAATGTCTCTCCCCTTTAGCATGTTCCTCCTTCCCTCCTGGCTTTTCCCACTGCCCCTTTCAGGGCCAGGCAACCACCACCTCACCGTAGTCCCCAGCTGACCAAGCAAAGGGTGGGTGACCCACCTGAGAGCCCAAAAGATCCTTTTGTTGCTACCTAGTCCTTTCTGTGAGGCTGGGCTGGGCTTGTCCCATGCATGCCCTCATGAGGTGTGAACTTCCCCTCTGCTCCTGGAGAGTTTTAGCCTGGTTTTGTTTTATGCCATGAGGACACATTTTCAGCCTCATAATTATATACATGAAATTACAACCTATCCCGACAACAATGCTCAGTGCACCAAGAGCCCCCTGAAGACACCCAACATGACAAACTCCGCACTGGACACCACACAATCACTCTACAAGGATGAACATGGGGTGCAGGGTGCTCCCACGAGGCACAGAACGTCACAGAGGGAACCTCCCGTGACAGAGTTTCTTCTCCACCTTGGTGGGTCCCACGCTTCTGTTTAGTGTCAGGCTGGGGTATTCCTCTTTCCCTCAGTCTTCCCCAACACCCCAGGCTTGCTGCCCACACCCTGCCAGAGCAGAGATCCTCACATCCTCCTTAAAGGGGGAATGGGAAGGGGAGCCTCTCAGTCTCTGGTAGCCTCCCACAGGCGTGGTGGCCACAGACCCAACACCCAGTTCAATCTCTCCCCTCTGGCGGGGTCTCTTCCCGCAGAGCCCTGGGCCCAGAAGGCCACGTGCTCCATTGGACAGGGATTCTTCTGCCCTTTGTCTCCGTACCGGCGGGTTTCTTGCCTGGTGCCCGTCAGCATCATGGCTTCAGTGCCTGAGGTGCGGTAACAGAGTCCAGTGTTCTCCCTCTGGCAGCCCCTGCCCCCCCCCTCCCCGCCCCATGCAGAGACAGGCTCTTTCAGTCCCTGCTGTAACCACCAGCTAATCTCCCAAGGCAGCCCCACGTAGAGCACGCTGCAGCAAGTTCCACAGGGAGCTGGTCCCAACATCAGATACAACAGCAGAAGGTTAGAGACTCGCCTCCAAGCTCACAGGCCTCTGGACTGTGGGGAGACTGGACAGGGGCAGGAACCATTTTCTCTTGCCCCCACACGGCTAGAACCTCCGCCAGTCTGCTCCCTAAGGAGGCTCAGTCATCTCCCGCCCAAGAGGCCTGGTCTGTGCCAGGCCCAGGCTAAGCAGAGACACTGGGCCACCCTGGAAAACTGCCATTCTGACAGCACCACAACCCACTGCTCCCCCAATCCTGCACCTGCCCCACCTTCTGAGTTCCTAGCAGGGCTGCATCCGCACCAGCTGGGGGCTGCGAGGAGGCTCGGCGGAGGCCAGCAGAGCTGGGCAGAATGCCATTTGAGGAATGAGAGAAAAACAGCTGCTGTTTGACATAGGCAAATGCTCCTCCCTCCCCCAGTGGGTTTAAGGGGAATGCTACTAGTCAAGGTTTCTGCTTCCTGGGGAATTCCAAGTATTTAGTGATTCCGCTCTGGGTTGATGGGGGAGAGGCAGGGATATCAGAGGAGTTCCTCTGTCAATTACAGAGATAAGAGTCCAGTAATTAGTCCATTGTCACTCGTGCTGCAGGCTGCACGGCTGGGCAGTGACCGACTGTGCTTGGCAGGCCCATTCACCTCACTGGATCCCTGCCAGACTCGAGTGCAGTGTACCCTTGGTCCTAGTCATGCCTTTGCAGAGCCAACCACCTTGTGCCCTCTGCCGTCTCCTCGGAGCCTCCCACTACCCTCCTTTCCTCCCTTCCCAAAGCTGCCTCAGCTTTTGATGTCTTTAGATCCAACACCTTTGTACTGCTGCATTTTGGATTCCTTATTACTGGTATTACCATAGCATGGCCCAGACCCATTGCACTAGGTACACAGATAATAGCTAGTTGTCACGGGTTTCCCCCTCCCCCATTTTCCGTGTTTTGCTCACACCCTCACCCATTCCTCGATCACAGGAAGAAGTGGGTGTTTCTCATCAGAGAAAGGTCTATTTCTGGGCATAGCACAGCCTCCCACACCGCTTGAACAGCATTTGGCTGTTTGGTTACCTGCCAGATCCAGCTAATTAAGATCAATGTGATTATAACATTCTGAAACGGACTATCCCCTGAGCTGGTCCAGTTTTCATTCTTCCTCATCTCCAGTCTCAGTCTGTATCTGGTGACCAGTTTCCAGATGTTTAGTCCAGCTGGCCTTATGCACAGACGCCTGTTACTGCTCTCCATGGCCATGCATTTGACACAGCACCGCCACAAGTACATGTTCAACCCTCTGCCCAGCACTCCAGTTCCAAGAGTCAATCCCAGCAGTTGGTCTTTAGCCAGGCCTGAGAGATGAGCACCATCATGCTGGCCTCTGGTTCTGTCTTTTTTACACAGTCATGTTAGTTCTGTTCCCACTTCCTTTACTGCAAATAAGGGAAGGTCTGCAACATCCAAGCAAACCTTACACAGGCTCAGACTAAGCAGACACTGGCCCACCCGGTTCTCTCACAGGTTCCAGCCTACTCTGGCCAAAGTAGAGCCCAATGATAGTGAGAAACCTTTTGGTTTTAAATACTCCATGCAGACAAAACCCACCTCTGCACCAATCTTTTCTTCACTTGCACTAGGAAGTGGAAGAACTCAGGTCTCCTGCATCCCTGTCTTGAAGAATTCAAACTCTCATCAAACCTTCCTTCAGTGCTACCTAGTTTGTTAGATTGCACTCAACAGGCATCTGAGGACCTGACAAAAATCCAGGGTCTCTTTCCTCCAAGCAAGCCCCAGTGACAGTCCTAGGGGAAGGAGGCTGGTTTTGGTGCGGTTAGTGAGTGAGCTGTTTCTGCCTTTTGCTGGGAAGTTGGCAAAGTTCATGACCATCCTGATCTCTTCTGAGTTCCAGGTTGGTGGGCCAGCTACCAAGCAAGTGCCAACTGCTGTGCACATAAATCTTGCTCTTGAGGTTGGCAATTGTGGGGGGTCAGGGACAGGTCAAGTGATTTGGGCCAAGCCCATGTGGAAGAGCATCAAAATCTCCTATGACCCACTAGTCAATGGGGAACAGCTGACGGAAGCAATGGGCAGACTGCTGCTAAGCACTTAGGATGCTAGGTTATGCCCCAGTTGTCAACATTAAGGTTGGTTTTCCTCAGTCTTTTGTTTTCCACTTATGCTAGGCCATGGGAGACTCCAGGAAAAGTTAGGCTGGCCAACACCCTTGTGATTCTAGGAAGTATCCTGTCTGAGAGCATCATGGCTGTGCACTCCAGCCTCCAGCAAAGGCAGCGAGGTCATGCAAAGAATGGAGTATACAGTCAAGGCAGATCTCCAGTATCTGTGGGATGTGCCAGAAAACACCCGAACTTGACTGGACAAGCGTTTTCAGGGTGGTGTTTACCCTATCCCACGTCAGGCTTGATTGCACTGTTGCTATGTCAGCATTCAACTGAAAACAACAGGCTCTACCACAACACAGTTAAAGCAGGAACATTCTGAGGTCTCCATTTACTCAGCCATTTCCTAGTAGTTCCGTTGACGTGGTTGTCATCAGTTTCTGTGTATCCTGAAATCAGGTCATGCTAATGACTCCTAGAAACGAAGACACACCTCATGAAAGATCAGAGCTACCTAGGCAGCCACCTTCTGCCCCTCTTTATACCCACGGCGCCAGTGAGGTCAGTGAGTATCAGGAGTCATTTTTTCAGGAAAGTTTTATTGTGCAGCCATCAGAGACAGCCAATGAAACACTAAATCCATACCCTTGCTTTTCCCCGCCCTGTTTAATGAGGGACTAGGATTAGGAGATTAAGCAGCACAGCTCGAGACAACACAGAAGACTGCTCCAAGTTTGATTCCAAGTATACGGACCGACAGTACAGGCCCACAGTCAGGTGATTAGTATCAGACCCTGAGCCATTAGGGAACAGCAGGAGGATTATCCCAAGTGATGCACTCTGCCTTCCAAGAGTATGTCCCCCATAATTCTACAGGGCAGTCCTTCAGGCAGCTCATTTCTATGCCACATAATCAGTGGAGAGCACGGTTCTGGGATGGCTGCAGTAGGAAGAAACAGGAAGGGTTCAAACAGTACTAGTACTAGCATAAATCCTAGTAACAAAACCCACTGGATGCAGCAGGAGATGACACTAGATGAAAACACCCAAATGATTGCTATAGGAACCCAATGGATGGCTGTAAAAGACAAGCATGACTGTAACCAGCAGATTTCCTAGGCAACAGTTACAATCAGTTGTCAGTTAATAAACCCACATTGGTTTACGTGCCATTTGTTTAGTTCTGGTACCTGACTGGCCCTAGCCAGTCAATTGCGTATAGGGCCTGGAAGGAGTCATTTAACTACACAACAGAGAGGTTAACGGAATTGTTCTTCTGGCCCATGTTGTAGAGCTGCTGTCAAGGCAGAACCATCTGCCTAGAGTGCCAGCGAGAAGGGGTCCGGAAGCAGGATCAATGGGGAAGAAAGGCTATTCCTGCACCCCAACTCCCTCCCCAGGTTAGAACCCCCTCCTGCACCCAAACTCCCTCCCAGACCCCACACAGCCCCCAGTGCGCGGTGCTGGCCGCTGCTTCCTGCAGCTTGTGACAGTGCTGTTCCTGGATCCAACTGTGAGTGCCAGATCAAGACAGATTGCTTCCAACAGGGCAACTACAGCCCAAAGCTGGGGGGTTTCCACTCTAAGGCACCAAACCAGCCAAACAGAAAAGACTTTGGTTTCGCCCCACTGGCTAACCACAAGTCACACAAGCAATTCCCTTAGACACTCCAGTTTCCCTCTATCACCACCAGCAGCCACCTGTCCCGGGGATCAATGGTTATGAAAACCAATACCTCAAATAAAGAAAACGGTTCTCCCCAATTCCAAAGAATCAGGCCCCAGACCCAGGTCAATATACAAATCAGATCTTACCCACAAATCACGCTGTTGCCAATCCTTTAGAATCTAAAAACAAAAGGTTTATTATACAAGGAAAAAAGTATAGGTGCGGGTTAGGAATGGTTAAAAGAAATTAATTACATGCAGTAATGGCAAATCTCTTGGTTCAGGCTTGCAGCAAAGCCAGGTTCAAATCACAGTCTCTGGAATACATCCACTGCAAGGATGGGTCATACAGTCCTTTGTTGAAAACTTCTGTGAGTAGCCCGAATTCCTCCAGAGTAAGAGTAGCCGACTGAAGACCAAACGTAGGGAGTTTCTCCCAGGTTTTATAGACTTCCTCTTGTGGGAAAAGGCCCCCCCTCCTCCTTCTTATGCAGAGTCCAGTTGCAAAATGGAGGTTCATAGCCACATGGTCCAATTACCAGACTCTCCAAGATTCAGTTTCTGACCAGCCAGGCCACATTCCTGGAGAAGCTCGGGTGTGGACGGGTGTCTACAAAGTTCATTGTGTAGCTGATGGTCCTTAATGGGCCATCAGTCAGGACAGCGGAGTTAACAAGGAGCTTGTCTGAGATTTCACCCAGAAGCCAAGGATACGTTTGACATACAGTCACCATATAGCCAATATTCATAACTTTAGTTACAAAAAAGACACACACATACAGATAGATTAATCATAATCAGCAGACCATAACCTGGTCGTAGACACCTTATATGACCCCCTTTACACGATATTTGGCGCCACTATAGGACCTTGGTTGCACCAATGATCTTTATGATCCCAAATAATTTCAGTAACGTGACACAGCCCCCATTTGGACTGGGACAGTGAACCGTGGCCAGTGGGAGCCGCGATCGGCGAACCAGAAAGCAAACAAACTGGTGGGGCCTGCTAAGAGTGCTTACCCTGCGGTGCCGCGTGCCAAGGTTTCTGATCCCTGGGCTATTCCATGCCAAACCCTTTCCCCCACTAAGGGACAGGCGCTGGTTGGCAGCATGAAGGCCCAGCTCCCACATCACCCTGTGCAAGGGGAAAGCCTGCTCTTGCTTCTACATCTGGCCATTTTGTTGACAGGCAGGGTTAGATCCAACTTGCACTCCATACCTCCCGGGTCTTGATTTACTGCCTCAGCAGGTCCTTGTCCTGCCCTGGGACAAAGGCTTCAGCTCTGCCTGGCCTGCGCTGAAGGCCCACAAGTGAGTAGATAGGGATAAGAGGCAGATCTTGTGCTCTCCCTTTCACACTGTCTTGCGGGCGGCACATGATCCATCCTGGAGTCAACTCTCTTTCCTTGAGCAGCCTCCCTTGCTCTGTTTCCTGGGCTAAAGTACTAGCAAAACAACAACTCCCAAACCAGGAAAAGAGTTGGTTCAGATCTGAACAATCTCTACTGGGACCAGCATCCCTACAGCTTCCTGTCCCTAGGTGCAGGAACTAGAGATGCTATAGGGAGCAGGACAACACCCCATACAGACCAAAATAAGGAGAGAGGAGTGAACTTTACCCCAGGAAGCGCCAACAAAGCCCACCTAGCTTTGTCAAGCCTGACCTTAAAAACCTCTAAGGAAGGAGATTCTACCACCTCCCTAGGTAACCCATTCCAGTGCTTCACCACCCTCCTAGGGAAAAAGATTTTCCTAATATCCAACCTAAACCTCCCCCCACTGCAACCTGAGACCATTACTCCTTGTTCTGTCATCTGGTACCACTGAGAACAGTCTAGATCCAGCCCCGCACATCCAGGGAGACCTTTCGACCTCTCTAGCCAGCTTTCACACCCTTGGCATAGGAGTTATTCAACACAAAGTCACTCTGTTTAACTCAAAGACCAGGGGAATGATCGCTTACTACCTGGCTCCCTTAGAACTGCAATGGGCCTTGGAAGGCATTAAAAAAAAAGATTCTCTTAAACGAGTGCTTGGACTAACAGATCTGACCTTTCGATCACATGTTCTTTACCTTCATGGCTCTAAGCTTCTTGCTGGAGGAAGCTGCTGAATCTCCTGTCCACAGAAACCAAGCCTGAGGGCTTGTCTCCATGGTGCATTAGTCCGCCCTGGGGAGCTGTAACTTCTACAGCACATCAGCCTATGGAGCAGTGACCGGTCCATGGGGACCCTGCTGGCATGCAGTAGGGCGTGTTATCACACAGCCGTGTGCTTTGCTGTAGTGCAGGACTTCTAGTGTGAAGCAGCAGGGTCCATATGGCCAGTTAAGGCACAGCAAGCCAATGTCACACCCCGCCTCGCCACGCACACCAGATCTCCATGTAGACACACACTCTGGTGGGGAAGCCTGGTATTGGCCTATGGAATGACCAACTAGAAACCCCAAGTCAAGGAACACTGCAGTGAAGTGAGTAAGTGGGTAACTGAGTAAGTGAGTAAGTGGGTAACACTGTCTGCCATTACGCCCATGGCTGTTTGGTTCCTTTGATGAAAGCAAGCCCAGATTAGAAACAACGTGGATTTGGTGTGGAGGGTGAGGAGTGGGGGCAGGGGAAAGTGCTCTGTATTCTTCTCGAGAGCCTCTAGGGGGCAGCTTTCCTTGAAACTTCTGCCCGGGATTGCGACAAGCCCAGCTAAGAAAGTTGGTTCCTACGGACAGAGTTTCACTTTCATATTAAGAGACTTTTGGAAACCTTGGTCCTGAGGGTGGGATCTTTTAGTGACAAGAATTCAGGGGCTGGATTCACAGATGGATTCAGTGCCTACCTGTCACGTTAGGCACCTAAAGCCCAGAATCAGGCCCCACTGGGATTCACCAACACCCCCCCCCCCCCATCCCTCCTCAGCAGCCAGTGAGCCCTGGAGGCACTAAAGTCACTTGGCACCGATGTTTTGGCAAGAATAGTTCTCTAGCTCCTACGTTTCTGTCTCAGTACGTGCGCACAGCAGCCCCACGCCAGCCACCCAATGCTCCAGCCCCAGAGCTGTACAGGCGCCTAACTTGCACACAGGGGCCTGCTCAGAGCTCACCTATTGGATTGGGCCCGGCCTGAGAGATCCCAGAAAACAGCTGGGGGATGGGAGGAAGGAGGACAACTACAATCGCCCTCCTGATTAGGGTACTCGCCTGGGATGTCTGGGTCCCCCGCCGCCAGTCCTCCTGCTGCCTAACTGGGGAGAAGGGATTTGAACAGGGCTCAGAGGAGTCTCCCAACCACTGGGCTCTGGGGTCCATCCGTGTCTCCTGCTGAAGCTGTTTCACGGTGGATAAATATTGAGCAAGTCCTTGGACAAGGGAGAAGCTGACTGTGGCCTGGCAGATAGCGCATCCCCTGGAAGTGGGAGACTCAAGATCCAGTCCCTCTGCTCCAAGACTTTCCCCCACCCCCAGCTTCTTGCATAAGCACCTATCACCAAGAGAGGGCTTGCCGCTGAGACTCCTAAGCAGAGACTGGTGCCTCCTGAACTCCCTGAGGGGAGTGGGAGTCAGGACACAGCCCTCACCTGGGCATCTCCTAGTAGCTCGGTGAGGGGAGTAGCTGGGTAGCTTGCTGCAAATCCCCTCCCCTCCTTCACTGTACAGGGAGGCCGGAGAACTCCAGTGATTTTCTAGGCACCGAAGTGAGGTGTGGCGACACTCAATTCCTAGTACGTCCAGTGCCTGAGGTGTTTATCCCAGGCATGGGCAAACTTTTTGTCCTGAGGGTCACATTGGAGTTGCAAAATTGTATGGAGGGCCGGGTAGGGAAGGCTGTGCCTCCCCAAACAGCCTGGCCCTGCCCCCTAACCGACACCCTCCCACTTCCTGCCCCCGACTGCTCCCCTCAGAGCTCCCAACCAATCCAACCCCCCCGTTCCTTGTCCCCTGACCACCACCTCCAGAGACCTTCCGCCCCTAACTGCCCCTCCAGGACACCACCCCCTATCTAAGCCCCCCTGCTCCTTGTCCCGACTGCCCCCTCCAGAGATCCCCCCCCGACCCTAATCATCCCCCAAAACCCCACCCCCTCTCCAACCCCTCTGCTCCCTGTCACCTGATTTCCCCCACCCCTATCCACATCCCCACCCTGACAGGCCCCCTGGGACTCCCACACCTGTCCACCCCCACCCCACTCCCTGTCCCCTGACCACCTCCCGAGACCTTCTGCCCCTTATCCAACCCCTCACCCCTGGCCCACTCAGCTCCAGCCCCAGCTCCCTTATCACGCCACTCAGAGCAGCACGTCTGGGTCCAGTTTATCTACCCCTCAATCTGCTGGCTCCGGCACAAGTTTGTGAAGTTTAATTAAAATTGCTTAATTTAGCGCATATGAAGTCAGGCTGAGTGAGGGTGGCAGGAAACCAGATCCAGACTTTTGCTGGTGTCACTGCTGCATCCGCAGTGTGCTGAGGAGGTTTTACAGTCTCCCTTGTCAGGAAGGAAGGCAGCGGGACACAGGAGCTCTCCACGGGATATAACTTCACAGCCTAGTATTAATTCACTCTCACAGCCGGACTGATGGGGATGTTTGTAAACCACACCCCCAAACCACCGCTTAGGAGATCCAAGATGCAGATATTCCCCCATTCAAACCTCACCCAGGGGCAGTGGACACCTATTCACAGTGCCTCAGCTCTCCTCTCATAAAGTGAGGCCAATAGGCCTCTCTCAATGCAGTCATGACCCTAAATTCTTAAGGAAGCTTCAAAAAGTGATTTGGTCCCATATAAACAGATTATCCAGAATTATCATAATGAACAATCGAATTTGGAAGGATGGTAAACTCATGCTTCAGGGCAAGCTCCAACAAAGAGACGAATGTCCAAGGCAAGTTATCCCACATTTGTTACTACAGAGTTCTTACATCTTCCTCAGAGGCATCTGGAGTTGGCCACTGACACAGGCAGGACGCTGGCCTAGATGAACCTGGGCTTTGATCCCGTCTGGTCATTCCAGAAAGGGGTAAAATCCAGAATGAGTTGGAATGGCCCAGAACAGCACTTTCATAAATAAACCTGATTTTGAAGACCGTGGCTATTGACAGACAATCTTGAGGAAACTATTTGAGGAATGAGAGCCTATTAATAGCACCGAGTCACTAACCCCTTCTGACACAAAACCCTTTTTAAATACCAATAAGGACCTGGAGCAATCTGTTCCAAAGTTGCACAAACTACAAAAATTACACAAAATAATACAAGTGGGTGAGAACAACAGCCTTAATGGAAAAATCTGGTTGAATCCACCTTTAACTGACCATTCCAGGCAATAAATAGCTTCATTACTAAAACCACTGGTAACAGAGTTCTGAAGTTGCACAGAGAATGAAATGATACAGATAACACTAGTAACAAGTAACTGAGAACAACGTGATACTATAGAAAAACTCTTCTGAGCCAACCTTCCAGTGTGCCTTCCAGGCAATAAATAGCTTTATTAATAAATCTGCCTAGAATACTTGGTTTCAATGTGGCACAGAGGACAAAAAAATGATATGTGGAATACAGCTAAGAGAGCAAGGTAATACTTCCAGGGGAAAAAAAAACACAACAACAACAACAGCAGCTGAACTGACCTGTAACTATCCAATAAAGGCAATAAAGGGTTAATTATTAATAAAAACTACCTAGAATACTTGGTTCTGACATTGCACCGACAACAAAAAATAATGCATAATAAAACTAAGTGAGAACATAATACTACTGGAAACATGAACAAACTAACCTTTAATACACCGAAGTACGGAGAACTATTGATTTAAATTATCCAGAACCACATATTCCCAAAGTTAAATGCATAGGCCTGTGATAGAGTCCTGTTAGAAAGACTGTACCACCTTCTGTGCAAGAAAATGTGATTATTAGCCTCAAATCCTCCCCCCACACCACCACTGCAAAAACCCCAACTACCCCACAACCACTACTAAGTACTTTTACAAAGGGACTTTGCTTCAGAGAAGGCAAGGAATCTCATTAATTAGCTCATCCCTTTCCATCTTTGTCATGGTACCGAAATAATTTGGTACCATATAGATCATTGGGGTACCAAATATTATGTGAAGGGATCATAACAGGTGTCTATGACCAGGTTATGGAGGGCGGATTATGAATATGCCATTGATGTGTGTATCTTTTTTGGAACTGAAGTTATGAATATTGAATATAGGGTGCCTGTACTTCAAACTTATGCTTGGCTTCTGGGTGAAATCTCAGACAAGTTGGTGTTAACTTGAATGGGCTGCCTGATGGCCCATTAAAGGGCCAACAACTGCACAATGAACTCTGTCCACACCCGAGGAGCCTCGCCAGGAATGGGACATGCCTGGGCAAAAACTGAATCATTGAGAGTCTGGTAATTGGACCATGTGGCTGTGAACCTTCAGTTTGCAACCAGACTCTGCATAAGGAGGAGGAGGGTCTTCACCCACAGGAGGAAGTCTATAAAGCCTGGAAGAACGTCCTCCATTTTTGTTTTCTACCTTCAGCCTGTCTTGCTTCCAGCTCTGAATGGACTTTGCTACACAGGTGAACTCTGAACTCAGGTGCTGACCCATCCCTAAATGGGATGCTTTCTAAAGACTTTGATTTGAACCTGAAGTTTATTCTACCTTTGCTGCAAGCCTGAACCAAGAGATGTGCCATTACTGCATGTAATTGATTTCTTTTAACCATTCTTAACCCTCACCTATACCTTTTTCCTTGTATAATAAACCTTTAGATTTTGTATTTTCTCTACAAACCTCTCTACCTGTGCCCAAGTCAGGGTTCTGATGTTTAGACCCAAAATCTCCATCATCACATAACTTAGCGGTTCTCAAACTTGGGATCGTGACCCCCTGGGGGGTCTCAGTGCGATTCCCAGGGGGTCGCGAGCTCCCTGCACTGCTGAAGTGCCGCTGAGCTGAATGCTTTTGCTTTTGGCAGACATGACGTGCACTTCAGAGTGTCCTCCGAAAAGCCCCGAAGTGAATGTTCCGGTTTCGGCAGCTTTTCAGCGGACACTGTGAAGCACTTGGCATGTCCGCTGAAATGCCTCCGAAACCAGAAGTGTTCAGCTCGGTGGTATTTCGGTGGACACACAGGGGTCATGGCAGCCCGCAGGGACGAGAAAAAGGGCTGCCAACCCAACAAGTTTGAGATCCACCGACCTAACGGATCGTGCTGGGGGCTCTGCCTGTCTCCAGCACTCAGGACCCTGAGCTACCACCATCACCTGGGAACCACAACCAGTTCAAGCCTCATGGAGTGGGTGAGATCCCTCTCCCTCCCTCAGGTATTAACCTTTAAAATGTGACTGTTCTGTTTGTAAAGAAAGTGAGGAATACTTGTAGCACCTTAGAGACTAGCCAGTTTATTTCAGCATAAGCTATAGCCCACATGTTACAAGTATTCCTCGCTTTCTTTACAAATACAGACTAACACGGGTGCTATTCTTAAACCTGTTTTGTTTCTTTAGCCCTCCTTCTGTAGTTATCCTTATTAGTCAATAAATAACCCTTATGGTTAAGTTGGTTGCTTCTCTCTTGCTCTCTGAACTTTACTCATTTGTGTCTGTAGCTTCCCCCCCTTTACTCTTCAGCAATGCTTCTTTTACCTCAGCTAAAAGGATCATGGAGTTGGTTACTGTGAAAGTGGGATAGGGACATGTTAAATTTCAGGCACATATGAGGGGCGGGGAAGTGGAGCGTGCTGCTCAACTCAGCCCATTAAGACCAGGCGCACATAAGGGAACCAGCTTGAAAGTACTGCTCAGCTGGAGAGCGCTGATTGACCCAGTCCACTCAGACTTGCTTTGTTAGAGCGTGTGTGTGTGTGTGTGTGTGTGTGTGTGTGTGTGTGTGTGTGTGTGTGTGTCTTTTCATCTAGTTCTGGGGCTGGAGGAACCCAGCCCCAAGGAACCTAGGGCCTGCAGGATAGCTGGGAGGAGACTTGCAGAAGGAAGGAGTAGAACTCCATCTGACACACACAAGTGACATAAGCAGCACATTAATAGAATTACAACACTCCCCCCGCCCCCCAAAGAGTAACCCAAATAAATGAGCATACCCCAAAGTAATGGGCACATCTGGTAACATTTCCTAAAGCAGAAAAAGGTTGTGACCCCAATTTTATAGTTTGCAAAGGAAGATGGGGAATTTGTCCGGAAAAGCGAACAAGCGAAATAGAACAACGAGGCCAAAGTCACACTGTACATCATCAACTAGGATTGCTGGTGTAACCCACCCTTGAAAGTTGTGACAAAGAAACACATTTTAATACTTCCTTTGTGTTTACTAGGTGAAGTCTTGTTCTTAATTAATTGTTCTTTTCTACCAAAAGATAGCAAACAGAATCTGCCAATACATATTGGATCGGCCCTGTCAAACTCAAAAGTCTGCTGCATGCTTTCAATGTCAACATCCATACCACTAGCAACCAACAAGCAACTTTCTGTCCCAGGATCAGAGATGCCAGCACCCAACAATCCAATGCTTAGGTCAGTTAGAGGCCAGCACTTTGATATCTGACAAACCTGAATCAACATTCTCCCTAGCTGGGGAAGGCTGTGAAGGATGAGCAGAAATGTCTGCAGATTGTTCACCAGGAATATGATCAGACTTTCAAGAAACAGGCAAACTCTCTGAACTTCAGGAGATGGGCCTGCTGGAGATTACACTTTTGAGCACCACTCTTGGCTGTAATTTTGCCGCAAATATCAACAATCACAAAAGCATCCAAGACAGGCTCCAGGTCTTCCACGTTAAGGTCTTCCACGTATACTTGAACAGTCTTATTAGGGATTCCAACAGAACTGTCAGTTTGTTTAGGGAGACTTTAAAAACTGTGATGTTCCTGGATCAAACTCATCCAGTGCAAAGGAGGACATACATTTTTTCGCTTGGACCCAGATTTACATGGGCTCAACCTCATCATGTTTTCCAGTGCTTTGATGTTTCTTGTGCTGCATCAATTCTGTTCTCACTCATCAGAATGGAATCCACCATCACCACTGTCTGCAGATCATCCTTCGGTTGCAATTTCTTCCTTCCAGATTTGCCTTTTCTTGCATTTTTCCTGATTTTTTCCAGAGACTACACTACCTTCTTCCCATTTGCACACTTACCTATTAAGTTCTGCGCTGCCAGGATGGGGAAACATGTTTGTGAAGTGCTGCAGAAACATGTTTCAATTGGGAATAGTTTAACCACAGACACCTTTTCCATTTTCACTTCTTTTCTGCATAATCCTTTGATTATGAAGCAGCCAGTCTGAGCTTGTATTTTTATTCATTATCAGATCAGCTAGACCGTCCAGGGTCTTTAATTTGCCAGCGTCTCCTTTTGAGCCAAGTACTTGTTCTGGGTCACACTCCCCCTGCTTTATGAAGTACACAATCAGCTAAGCATTCAATATGATCAGGATTTAACTTGCTATTAGCTTGCTTGAGTAACAGATGGTAATTCCCAAGGCCACAATGTCCTCCCAAAACTTCTTTTAGCGAGAATGTTTGCAGGCAGTAGAAAGGCAACACCGTTTTGTCAATCTCTGCACCCAACCCCTGTGAATCCAGACCTGCCCCCCCATACCCAGAGTCCCTTGCCAAGCCCCACTCCCAGACCATCAGCTGAGCCCCACTCCCCCTGCATCCAGACCCCCCAGCACTCAACCCCACACTCCAATGAGCCCAACTCCCGCAGCACCCAGACCACCCCACCAAGCCCTAGTCCCGCCCCCCTGCTGAGCCCCAACCACTTTCACCAGCTGAGCACCCAGAACCCTGAACGAGCACCTGTGCATCCAGAACTTCCCACACTGATCCTTCTGAGCTGCCCACATCCAGAACCTTCTCACCCCCCCTCCCCCCGCACACACACACACACACACACACACACACACACACTTGGATCCTGCTGGGCTGAGCCTGCCCACCCACACCTGGAATGGAGGGTCAAGGCCCCAGGGTGTTTCTGGATCAGGTCCAGCCTGCACACGGTGTCAGGGTCAGTCCTTGTCCCAGGGATGTCCCATCTTTGTGTAGCCAGCGGCCTGTGCTCCCCAGTGCCCAGGCTGCAGCCTCCACATTTATTTATTGACAAATCAGATTTGCAGTCTTAAAATATTGTGCACAGAATTTCTCGTTGTTTGGGTGCAGAATTCCCTCGTGAGCAAAGGGAGTGTGTGCAAAGTGCACACCTGACCAGGAGCACACATGGCAAAGAAGCATGTGCAACCTACTTCCTCACACACACCTGGAGCGCATACAGCGAGGCAGCCAGAGCAAGACTATGTCAGCAAATCATGCCAGCGCTCACTCATTCAACCCAATGAGCAGGGAGTGTCTGCTAATTTTCATGCCACCTTTGAGATGCGCTGGTCCTATCCACTCAGGTTGAGAGAGACACGAGACTTCTAGTCTGGTCAACACATGTGCACAACTGTCCAGAGCCAGCCACAAATTACCACGATGGGGAGAAATGACTTGCAAACTGTCGGGAATAGTGCACAACTGTCTGACTGGAGAAGGGCCCATGTGCAAAGTACCAGGCTGCACACAGATCACGTACAATCAGCTAGTCCAGGGGTCTCCAAACTTTTCAGCCCGAGGGCCGCATTAACTATCAAATAGCAGTTCGGGGGCCGACAACACACTCGAGGTCCAAATAAAAAAGAATCAAAACATGGATGTTGTTTTTAATTATTTAAACATAATTATTTAATTTATTTACAGCAAGGTAAGGGGGTTGGGGGGTTGGCTAAGGGGGCAGAGGGTCTCGGGGGGCGAAGAACAGGGGGGAGTTTGTGCGAGTCCCAGGGGGAGCGGGGGGGTGGATAGGGGTCAGAGCAGACGGGGTTGGATGGGGGTGGGGTCCCGGGGGGTGATTAGGGGGAGGGGGTGTCAGGGGCAAAGGAGCAGCGGGGTTTAGATGGGGGGGTGAGGTCTTGGGGGGGTTAGGGGGTATCTGGAGAGAACCCCCCAAGGACCCCCGCCCAACCGCCCCAGGACCCTCCCTAGGACCCCCGCCCAGCCCCCCTCCCCCAAGAACCCCCCAGGACCCCCGCCCAGCCCCCCTGGACCCTCTGCCCCAAGAACCCCCCAGGACCCCCGCCCAGCCCCCCTGGACCCTCTGCCCCAAGAACCCCCAGGACCCCCGCCCAGCCCCCCTCCCCCAAGAACCCCTCAGGACCCCCACCCAGCCCCCCTGGACCTCCTCCCCCAAGAACCCCTCAGGACCCCCGCCCAGCCCCCCTCCCACAAGAAACCCCCAGGACCCCCGCCCAGCCCCCCTGGACCTCCTCCCCCAAGAACCCCTCAGGACCCCCGCCCAGCCCCCCTCCCACAAGAACCCCCCAGGACCTCCGCCCAGCCCCAAGAACCCCCCAGGACCCCTTCCGACCCCCCCCCCCCACCCTCACCTCCCCAGTCCTAGCCCCTCCCCCCGGCCCGGTGCCTCGCGCCCATTGGCTCCCGGCGCTGCCCGTCCGCGTCAGGGCGCGTCCCGATTGGTTCACCACGCCCGGCGGGAGGGAACGCGGAAGCCGGCGCGAGACGGAGAAAGGGGCGCGTGGGTTCCGCGGTCCTCCGGGGCATCGAGGCGGCCGGCTAGAGCGGCCCGGCCCTCCCGCCTGGCACCATGGAGACGCCGCGAGGGCGAGAGCGGGAGCCCGTACCGTAATGATGGAGACGACCGGCCGGAGCGACGGGCACGCGCAGGGCCAGGCGGAAGTGACGCCGCTGCCTGGAGGGGGCGGGACCGGAAGTGCGGTAGACAAAAAGATCTCCACGGGCCGGATGAGAGGGCCTCGCGGGCCGCATCCGGCCCGCGGGCCGTAGTTTGGAGATCCCTGAGCTAGTCCAAAGAGCGATGGTAGGCAAATTCTCAGATGAATATCTGATGTCTCTCCTTTTTATTGAAGATGAAGAGTGTTGTTAGAATATCAGGGTTGGAAGGGATCACAGGAGATCATCTAGTCCAAGGGTAGGCAACCTATGGCTCATATGCCAAAGGCGGCACACGAGCTGATTTTCAGTGGCACTCAGACTGTCCGGATCCCAGCCACTGGTCTGGAGGGCTCTGCATTTCAATTTAATTTTAAATTAGCTTCTTATTTACTTTACATACAACAATAATTATATAATATAGACTTATAGAAAGAGACCTTCTAAAACCTTTAAAATGTATTATTGGCACCTGAAACCTTAATTTAGAGTGCATCATGGAAAACTCCCACACCACTTCTGAACGTCGCTGACCCCTGATCTAGTCCACCCCCTGCCCAAAGCAGGACCAATCCCCAGTTAAATCTTCAACAAGTTTCAGTTTACCACAGAAAAAGCTTACCACCTAGGTCTGAAAAATTCCACCGTAGGTTGAGACTTTCCTGGTAGCGAAGCAAACCCCTGTGAGTTGTGATTCGCCACACACCCTGCAAGTGCCCCGAAGTGCCTTGGACACGTTCTTCCTCAGAGAAATCCAAGAGTTTCCAGAGGCCCAAGAAGCAGCTGGACCCCCGTTGATAGATGTGCCCCCCCCCCTAGTGCTTAATTTGTGCTGAAAGAAGGGCGGGGGAGCAATTAAATAGTTTGAGTCCCAGCATCGTTACTTTCGTAACTGACGTGGCAAACCCAGAGGGGCCCGGGGCTGCCAAGTGCCCAGCTCAGAGGGGCCGGGCTCAGCCCTGGCACAAATCAAACCACCGGGCACCCCCCGCCCCTCCACATTTATACCAGACGCCGCAGCCCTGGTGCCACAGCCCAGCTGGGGTGGGCCAGGACGGGCAGCGGGGGGCACCTGGGCTTGTCAGTGGACCCCCTGGTGGAGCCAAGGGGCTGGAGCCGGGAGGGGATGACTACGGGGCAGGCTCCCTTCGCAGCCTCCCACCCCCGGCCAAAGGGCGGCGTGAACTCGGCAGCCCCCCGGCTCGGCTCGGCCCGGCTCGCTGCGCCCCCGCCCCGCGCCGCACTCACCCAGCGCTGCCAGGCTGCGCACCCCGCCGCGGGGCAGCCCGGCCGAGTCCAGCAGCCGGTACCAGCCGTTGGGGTAGAGCGGCGGCAGCGCCCCGGGCCTGCGGCTCCGGCGCGCCCGGCGGGCGGCCTGGCGGCGGCTGCAGCCCGACTCCGGGACGTAGCCCACGCGCTCCGGGGCGCGCCGCAGGACCAGCGGCCGGGCGCACAGGCGGAGCAGGGCGGCGCCCCCGGCCAGCAGCAGCAGGGTCAGTGGCAGAGCCCGGCCCCAGCCCCCGGGGTCCGCGGCGGGCAGCAGGAGCAGCGCCCCCGCTGCGCTCAGCAGCAGCAGGCTCCGGACCGACCAGGGATCCATCGCGCCGCGCTCAGCCCGCCCGCTCCGCCGCCCTTATACCTGCCGTCCGGGGGCGGGGGCTGGCGCGGCTCCAGCCCGACCGGTCCCTCCGGCAGAGCGGGGCCGGCAGCCTCCCCAGCCCCAGCGCCCAGGCCACGCTGGTGTAGCAAGCGGCTGGCCCCGAGCCAGACCCGGGGTCCCACTGCCCAGGGATCCCTGAACCCATCGGGGGGACTTGCGGGGCTGTGGTTCCCAGCTTGGTTCTGGCTCTCAGTCCCCCGGCTTCACGAAGTGTTCCCCGCCCCTGCCTGGGCCAGCACAAGTTGGTCCCATCAAAGCAGTAACTCCCCCCTCCCTGGCTACACACCCCGGGGAGACCCATGGTCCCCTGCCCCCAGTGTGAGCAGGGCTATCGCAGACCAAGCTTCCTGGCCTCCAGAGCAGGCGTAGTTCTCCACAGGCACAGAGGGGAGAAGTGACTGACCTCAGGCACCAGCAGTTCATCCAGCGCCCACCAGAACCTGGAGTTCTGGCTCCCTGCCCAGCTTATGGCTCTTCCTGGCACCTGCTGCTTTGGGATCCAGTTGCTAAGGTAGCAGATTGATACT
This sequence comes from Sternotherus odoratus, assembly GCA_032164245.1. NCBI lineage: Eukaryota > Metazoa > Chordata > Testudines > Kinosternidae > Sternotherus > Sternotherus odoratus. Next base: position 286,160 of record JAVMKO010000016.1, on the reverse strand, counting down.
CAGGACACCTGAGTTCTATTCCCCCAGGACCTTAGGCAATATCTGGGCCTCTTCCCACCTTGAGTCTGTGTAGACTGGGCCCTTGTTGGAGCAGGGAGTGGCTTGCCCTCTGTCTGCAACATGGTGGGACCCTATCCTAATACATCCCACCTTTCACTGCAGCTAGGCAGAGATTTGTGCCTGAGATTAACCTCTGCCCTAGAACCTCTTTCCCCTTCCCTTTTGTGCCCCAGCTGTTCTCCTTTCCTCTAACCAGCTGCCTTACCCACCCTGCCATCTCAGCTGAAACAGGACCCCTGAGCACCTGTTCTCTGCCCACGGGGGAGCTGGTGCTGATCAGTGGAGAAGGGTTTGTCCCCTGGCTGTTTCCTGCACCCTTGCAGACTGGCAAGGCCTCCCCTGTGTCTCTTTCCCCAGACTCGAGTTCTGTATCCTCACACTGGGGATGCACTGGAACTAGCAACTCCACAGTGCCAGCATTGAATCAGGTTTACTGACAGCAGAGATGAGTGTTATTCTGCTGGGATGGCAGCCTCTCAATGCCCATGATCCCCTCACCCCGGAACGCGTCACATTTCACTTGGGCTGGAATTCTTCATGTTTGTGTCAAGACAGCTCCCAGCAGTGTGCTGAGCCTCGTGGCCTGCTGGGCCAGGCTGAGAGCTTCCTAACCAGGCTCTACCCTGTCCTTCTTTGATCCCCAACCCCTCTGAATCCCTGGCAAGGGGGTGGAGCTAACTCAGGGAGACCAGAGGAGCAGCAAAAGGGGGGTTTAGAGAGGGAGTGTGAGACCCAGATATACATAAACATTCTCTAAATGTAGGCCAATAACAACCTGAAGTTACGTGCCTTGTGACCATCATCACACCTCCGTGTGGCGCTATGGACTGACATGCTCACTTCCTGTCTCATTACACAGAGCAGAAACAATTCTAGAATTCAAGGGTCACGACTTTGTAAAGCCTGTTCACAGCATTCTCCAGCACCTCCTTCGAGTTGGTAGGTATGCTTTTGGCAGCAAGCGCTTCCCTGTGTATACTGCAAAGCACCCACATTGCCTTGGGAGTGTCTGCTCTCATACCTGTTCCCTACTCCAGTGTGCCTGCCAATCATTGGCTTTGCTCCATCGGTGCAGATGCCAGTACATCAGGACCAGGTGCTATATTGATTTATGAAGCTGTCAAGCAATTGGAAAATCTCAGCTGTTGTTCTGGTAGATGGTGTTTTTGTTTTTTTTTTAAATTGTAGCTATTTTTAATTGGATCCAATAAGCCTCCAATCATTCCTTATGCAGAAAAACCTAGCTAGGAGACTTGAATCTGCAGAGATCCCCTTACAGAATTTCCTGTGGGAAAGTGGGATTTGCCCCTTCCTCCACACAGAGTTTGCCCTCACTGCATGCCCACATTTCAGGGAACTCCATCAAAAGCGAGGGCAAACCAAAATATCCTCCTGTATAAACAGCCATCTGTGCACTGTCACGGGGTCGGTCACTCACCCGGCGGTGCCCCCGTCTGGTCGTCACGGGAATTAGCTCTTTGACCCCTGGAGCGCCCCCTGCCGGCCAACATCTGCTTCTCCACTCTGGCTCCGTGCCCCTCCCGGACCCCGGAGCCACTTGCTGAGGGTGCTGCACCCCTGCAGTACCCCCCTGGTCTTAGGGTTCCCCCACCCGGGGAACCCACCACCCACTATCCCCAACTCGCCTCAGAGTGTGCCACTGTCAGTCACTACTTGCCCCCGCTCACTGGGGCGGACTGCAGTATCATAGCTTCTCATCCCAGGCAAGGAGGGTTGGCCTGCTCCTGTTCTCTCCAGCCCTAGGCTGCCCCCTGCAACCCTGGTAGTTCTGGGTCGGACCTTGTATCAGGCCCGGAGGCCTGGGGCTCTTGGCTAGAGCCTGCCCAGCTCCCTCTGCCCTGCCCCAGCTCTGCCCTAACCCAGGTACCTGGCTTCAGTTCCTGCAGCTAGGCCTGTCTCCCTCTGAATGCAGAGGAGACTCTCCTTTACTAGCCTGCCTCCCAGCCCTTCTATCCTGGCTGGGAGTGTTTGGGGCGTGGCCACTCAGCTGAGCCAAACTCCCAATTAGCCTGGGAGTTTGCAGGCTAGCCTCCCAGGCTATTTCAAACCCCTTTGGGGGCTTTTCCAAGCCCCTTCCAGTAGGGGGCGGGTGGTCACCCCGCCACATGCACACACAGACAGAATCAGCCCCAGCAATTCTTGGATGACTGAATGGTCCTCGTCGAATCGATGGACGAACCACCACCACCACCACCACCATGCATACAGCAGACGGTGAGCTAAGCTTGCCATGTCTGTGGATTTGTCCAACTGCAGAGCAAAGTACTGGCTACTGGCGACATGGTTTACTGAGTTAGGACATCCTTGGCCATGTCATCAATTCAACGTGACACTGCATTGTTTGATAACGGCACTAACTAATTAATTAGAATTAATTTTGGGCCTTCTCTTAGCACTTACCACATCTGCAGCCACAGGTTGTGTTAGCTCCTCTGCTATGCTGTGAGGTTTTCCTGACTTCCTGACTAACCTAATTGCCTTCTACAATGAGATAACTGGCTCTGTGGATGAGGGGAAAGCAGTGGATGTGTTGCTCCTTGACTTTAGCAAAGCTTTTGATCCGGTCTTCCACAGTATTCTTGCCAGCAAGTTAAAGAAGTATGGGATGGATAAGGTGGATAGAAAGCTGGCTGGATCATCGGGCTCAACAGGTAGTGATCAATGGCTCCATGTCTAGTTGGCAGCTGGTATGAAGCGGGGTGCCCCAAGGGTCAGTCCTGGGGCTGGTTTTATTCAATATCTTCATTAATGATCTGGAGGATGGCATGGACTGCACCCTCAGCAAGTTTGCAGATGACACTAAGCTGGAAGAAGTGGTAGATACACTGGAGGGTAGAGATAGGATACAGAGGGACCTGGACAAATTAGAGGATTGGGCCAAAAGAAATTTGATGAGGTTCAACAAGGAGAAGTGCAGAGTCCTGCACTTAGGACGGAAGAATCCCATGCACTGCTACAGACTAGGGACCAAGTGGCTAGGCAGCAGTTCTGCAGAAAAGGACCTAGGGGTTACAGTGGATGAGAAACTGGATATGAGTGAACAGTGTGCCCTTGTTGCCAAGAAGATTAACGACATTTTGGGCTGTATAAGTAGGAGCATTGCCAGTAAATCGAGGGACATGATTGTTCCCCTCTAGTCAACATTGGTGAGGCCTCATCTGGAGTACTGTGTCCAGTTTTGGGGCCCACACTACAAGAAGGATGTGGAAAAATTGGAAAGAGTCCAGAGAAGGGCAACAAAAATGATTAGGGGCCTGGAGCGCATGACTTATGAGGAGAGGCTGAGAGAACTGGGATTGTTTAGTCTACATAAGAATGAGGGGGGGGATTTGATAGCTGCTTTCAGCTATCTGAAAGGGGGTTCTAAGGAGGATGGATCTAGACTGTTTTCAGTGGTACCAGATGACAGACCAAGGAGTAATGGTCTCAAGTTGCAGTGGGGGAGGTTTAGGTTGGATATTAGGAAAAACTTTTTCACTAGGAGGATGGTGAAGCACTGGAATGGGTTACCTGGGGAGGTGGTGGAACCTCCTTCCTTAGAGGTTTTTACAGTCAGGCTTGACACAGCTCTGGCTGGGATGATTTAGTTGGGGTTGGTCCTGCTTTGAGCAGGGGGTTGGACAAAGTGATTCCTTCCAACCCTGATCTTCTATGATTCTATGCCTTCACAACTCTATAACTCTCGAAGTCTGATGCTTCAACGGCCTTCATATTCTCAGTGGCAGCAGAGCACAAAACTTTCTTGCTCACCATTAGCTGCACCTGTGTCTGCTTGAAAAATTCTGGTGATTTGTCCTTGTGTTGTTCATGTTCATGTTTAAAACAGTATAACTGGTACACAGCAATGATGATTGTGAAGCTTGGTTGAGGTGGAGGAGTCAGAGGGTGGGGATATTTCCCAAGGAATTCCTTACTGCTAAATGATGAACTAGCAATTGGCTGAGCCCTCAAGGGTTAAATCTCACATGCTACAAGACAGTAGGAAAGGAGGAAAGGCAGATAGAGACAGACACACACATCCTGTGTGTGTGTGTGTGTGTGAGAGAGAGATGTGCATTTCCCATTTAAATATACTGCCTTGTTAATTAGATCAGCAAGCTGAGTCCAGTTAATGCCAGGGCAAGCTCCCTCCCCCTGGCTCTATGGAAGATGGGGTAAGCGGGGTGCAGGAGCAGGGGGGAGGGGGACATCCTGGCATTAGCTCCCCTCTTCCTCACCTCCACCACCCCACAGGAAGCAGGAGTCTCGGGGAGCCACTCCAAGGCAGAGGGAAGGAGCAGGACATGGCAGTGGGGGAGTGACAGCTGAATTGCTGGCAATTGATAGCCTGCTGGGCAGCTGCTGCACAGGGAATTTAAGGGAGCAGGGAGCTGATAAGGGGGCTGCCGATAAGGGGGCTGCCGGTGCACCCTGGTTCCTAGCACCCAGCTAGCTGCAATGGACTGCTCTTCCTACAAGCAGTGGACAAAGCAGGCACCTGCCAAACGATATTAGAAGGAAGCACTGCTCAGTTTTAAATGAGCATGTTCCCTAATTGATCATCAATGTAAAAATAAAACAATACTAACCGGGACGACTTTAAGTGAGGAGTTACTGTATCTTGAAGTAAATTAACTGCCATATTTTATATAACAAATTCCCACACAAGAACTAGAGGTCACCAAATGAAATTAATAGGCAGCAGCTTTAAAACAAATAACAGGAAAGTATTTTTTCACACAATGCGCAGTCAGCCTGTGGAACTCCTTGCCAGAGGATGTTGTGAAGGTGAAGACCATAATAGGGTTTAAAAAAGAACTAGATAAGCTTATGAAGGCTCCATCAATGGCTATTAGCCAGGATGGGCAGAAATGGTGTCCCTAGCTTCTGTTTGCCAAAACTGGGAATGGGTGACAGGGGGTGGATCACTTGATGATTCCCTGTTCTGATCATTCCCTCTGGGGCACCTGGCATTGGCCACTGTAAGAAGACAGGATACCGGGCTAGATGAACCTTTGGTCTGACCCAGTATGGCCATTCTTATGTTCTTTTAAAGTTTTGTGTAAGTAGCCTATTATAAAAAAGCAATAAGTAAAATAATTAATAAATAAAATCCACCATTACACAATTTGCAGACAGCAAAAGAGTGACACATTTTATATGTGCTTTTGTACAAATGCTAGAAGTCTAAACACTAAGGTGAAGGAAGTTAAGTGCCAGGTCTCAATGGAGGATATTGATAGAATAGAATCAGAGAGGTAGCCGTGTTAGTCAGGAATAGCAGAGGTAACAAGGAGTCCTGTGGCACCTTAAACTAACTAAACTAACTAAAGTATTGAAGCATAAGCTTTCGTGGGCTAATACCCAGACTCAGGTCCTCCCTCCACTCAAAAATCCTTCAGGCAGCTGTGGTGGGGAAAGATGCCAAGTGAAAGGTCCATCTCTCCCCTGGTCAGCCCCTTTTAGCTCCTCCAGTCTAAGCATCTCTTGCAGATGCGTTGGCATGCGGCTAGCTGACCCCAGAGCAGCTCCTTAACCCCCGGTTGCCCTGTGAGGGGTGGGGTTTGTATATCCCATCACAGAAACTTGGTGCAATGATGACAAGTGATAGGACACAGTAATACCAGGTTCAACATATATAGGAATGACAGAGTAGTGTGTGAGAAACCTGCCAAACAGTCAGTGGGGCCACTGGATTATTGGGGAGGTAAAGGAGCCCTCAAGGAATACATGGATATTGAGGAGAAGTTAAATGAATTATTTACATTGGTCTTCACTGCAGGGGATGTGAGCGTGATTCCCACACCTGAGCCATTCTTTTTACATGACAAATCTGAGGAACTTTCCATAAACTCACTAAGTTTCCTTCTTTCTCCTCTAGTGTAAATACAGGACATTTCACAATGATATTCCTCACCGGCGTGTCATTAGCTTTCAGAAAGAAACTCACCTGATACACTTTTATAAGTCAGTAATATTGGATTGGATTGATTCCATCGCTTGTCACTTGAGGTTCATCCCCCTGGCCTTACAGGTCAGTAACTTTTGAAATGGATTCTTCAGAAGGTTGCCCCTCAAAGAAAAGTTTGTTCAAGCTACAAGGAAGGCAGTGTGGAGTCAGGGGTGAAGAAAGCTCCAGGCTCTTTCTTCCCCCACTCATGTTTGCAGAAATAGAAATTGTTCTGTTTCCTGTCCTCTCCTCCTCCTCTGGCTTGAGGGCCCTGATTGCTGCTTATATGTAAATTGAGGCACCCACATTCGCTTGTTTAGGACAGGCCTGCTCACCTACTCCCCCAATGTACCTTGTCCACGGTCATAATCCAGCATCTATTCATAACTTTTAATACTCATCACATACACACATCACATGAGAATATTACTGAACAGAGATATTACTGAGCTTTCAAATATATCTCACAAGGCAAAGATTACTTTGATAGTGTGCAGGGTGTGACTATGGGGTGTTTAGCGTCACAAGGGGGTAATGTAAGACCCTTGTATGGTGACAAGGGACCCAGGTGGAACCTGGGAGAAAGGGGCATATCGGGGAATGAGTGGAAGAAGACTATGAAGGGAAACGTTGAGTCTCTGGCAGGAGGGAAGAATGGGGATCGATGGGCTGGAGGAAGTGGGATATGAGGTGACACACAGCCCCCAACAGGTCGCAGAGGAGAAAATGGGGGGACACAGAGAGCACCTGACATTCATGGAAGAAGGGGGAACTTGGTATTTGGGGAGAAGACAATGAAGGGCACAGAGTTCCTGGCATTGAGGGGAGAATGGGAGATCATGGGATCACAGAGCCCCTGGCAGAAGCAAAGTTGGGGGGAGTTGCTGGGCCCCCCGGAAAGAGCAGGAAAATGGGAGGATGACATCCAGGGAGCTTGTGGGAGATGGGGCACAAAGAGTCCCTGGGGGTGAGCAATAGTGTTAGCTACAGAAGCAACAAAGTGTGTGACCTTCAGATGAGGAGGATCCCACAAGATAATGCAGTAACAAGATGTAATTATTGGTGAGAAGCACAATACAGAGAGTGAGTGAGGCCTGAACAAGAAATTACCATTTCTTATATCATTCCTAATGATTTCACCATATGCACCCAGGAGAAATTCCTGGCAGGCTTTGACCTGGACTGAATTTCTCATTTACAGAATTGCTACATTTCAGATTTAGCAATTCTCATGAGCAGATCAGCGGTATATCTGGGCAAGGGGGAAGAGAGAACATTTCTGTTTGATGGTGTGAATATAAACATAGCACTCTTTATATAAACTTAGCCATCCTATTTTAACCTTTGTGTTCATTGTAAGAACTGCTCATTGAGACTTTTCCCTTGAATGGTACTTAGCAACCTGAACTGTAACTTACTGAGGGGTTTGTTTTGGATTTGGGACAGCTAAAATGGTCTGTAAATGTGACCCCTCTGCCAGGTGGAGGGAGCAGCAGCCAGGGATGGGGTCAATATCTAGGGGCTCCTTGTCAACACTACAACACAAAACCTGCTCAAGTGCCCACCCAGTGACCTGGGACAGTTACACCCCTGGGTGCCTCTAAGAGGCAATACTTCCAATCTCACAAGCACAGAGTCTGAGTGTAGCAAAAACCTTTAATAAAAGGAGGGAATTAACTCAGCATTGATTTGGGAAAACACCGCAACTAGGCTTCATAAACACAAACCATGAGCAAAAGACCCACTCCAAGTAAGTTGGGCAGTGTCCTTTTCCGCTCAGAGTCTTAAGTCAGCAATCCAAAAGTCCCTTTAATGTGCTTGTCCCTTCTCTGTACCCCACTCACAGTTGCTGTTGTTGGCCAGTTCAGAAGTTCATTCGCAGAGTTCATGTCCCACCCTGTGTGGAGGGGGGGGGGCAGGAGGCAGGAGGAAGGAGGCATCTTACACATTGCACTGCTCAGGCATGCTCATTGCCCCAACAGCCAATTTCCACACCTCTGTGGGACTCTGCTCTGGCTCTCTTCATCAGCCTCTTACCATGCCTCTCTGCCAGCTGCCTTGCTGGTCACTTTCCCTGCCAGCTCACCAGGGTATCTTTAGGCCTCCCCCACCTTACCATAGCTCTCAGTGATTGTAGTTGCTAGTGGGGAGAGTCTCTTGCAATAGAAATGCTGTCCCAAACTAGGTCTAATATTTAGCCCTAGATGTTAAAATCATTTAAGTTTTACCACATATAATAAAACTCTTAATTGTGTCTAAATTAGCTCCTTTATTATATTATGAAAAAGGGAACAATCAAATAGTATCTGGAGTCCTAACACAATATTTCTTACTCATGGGGCTTTGGAACTGAGGTCCCCTGCCTAGCCTGTGCTGTTGCGTTAAGGGTGAGCCCCTCTATTGGGTATGCCAGGTACAGTTCTGCTGCCCTCGGTTCACACAACAAGGCTAACAACCCTGTTTTACTCCTGCCCCATTAACAAGGGGACTGGGGATCCAGCATCAGCCACCAGTGAACATTTGGACCAGCAGCCCCGTCATGCTCAGCACCTAAGCAGGGTGGTGTGTCCATGCAAACGAGATCAGCTTCTGAAGTCTTTTTCCACAGCTCACCACTAGATGTCAGGGGAGAACCCATACAGACTCTGCTTACATCAAAATCAGCAAACGTTAAAGACTAAAAGAATTGGATTAGTCCAATCACACAGGGGTGCCCAGATCCCCACCCTGCACTGTGCTGAAAATCATCCCTGGTAAGCAAACGGAGAATGCACTGGAAATTAAGGGACTGACCTTGGTGTGCTGGAAATTGAGCCTATTTAGTGAAGAAAATAATGAAGGGATGGGCTGTTCCACCCATCTTGGGTCTTTAAAAAGGTACTTTGGGTGAATTATTAAACCAAGGGGCTGAGAGATGGATGGAGAGGAGTGAGCTTTGCCATCATGGCTCCCACCACCAGTGTATTTTGCCCCTGAGCAGCCCCACGCTGGGACAGGTTTGCCACGTCTCTGATGGCCGATGGTGCCATTTGGGTTTCTTTGGCAGTAGGTTGCAAGTAAGAGTCAGCACGAGAGAGAGACGGAGAGAAGAGGTCACTCACCCTTTGCAGTAGCTCTGGTTCTTTGAGACATGCTGCTGTGGGTGCCCCACTTCAGGTGCCCGTATGCCCCATTGCTTTTGACCAGAGATTTTCATTAGCAGCGCCATTCCAGCCTGCACATGCACTGCCAACTACAGGCACTGGCTTCTCTTTTTCCCGGGTCTCCTGAACCCCTGCTCACCCTAGGTCCTGACCCCACTCCACCCCTTCCCCAAGACCCCACCCCCGCCCTGCTTCTTCCCACCCCGCCTCTTCCCGCCTAGTTCCGCCCCTTGGCCTGTGTGCATTCCTCCCCTCTGCCCCAGCATCTTCTGTATGCCTTGGAACAGCTGATCACGGTGGGTGGGAAGCACTGGAGGAGCAGGAGGAGTTGATCAGCAGGGCCGCCAGTGGATGGGAGGCGCTGGGGGGGGGGGGAGGGGGAGGAGTTGGCTGCCAGTGGGCGCTAAGCACCCACTAATTTTTTTCTATGGGTGCTCCAGCCCTGGAGCACCTATGGAGTTGGTGCCTATGCTGGCAATCCGTGCCCTGCACTAAGGCTACACCAGGTTGTGCAAACAAATCACCTTCAGTTCCTTCTCCACTGCTGAGTCTCAAAGGAAACTCCAGAGCAGAAGGGAAGGAGGGTGGGTAGTGAAGCACTGATAGAGGGACACATCTCGAAGAACCAGTTACCGCACAAGTGAATCACCTCTTCTTCTTCGAGTAGTGTCCCTATGGGTGCTTCCAAGCAGGGTCCCCATAAGGAGCAGGGAGCTTTGGAATACAGCCCAGCACAGGAAAAAGAACTGCATTGCCAACTGACCCATCATATCTAGAGGCACTGAGCAGGCATGTATTGAGGACCATGTAGCAGATACTGGGATATCTTTAAGTACAGCCGTACATGCAGATTGTGACCTCATCGAGAGAGCTAAAATACCAGCAGAGGTTGGAAGCCAGCAGCACTGTAACAAGCTATAATACAACCCCACATCCATTTGGATAGACTTTGGATAGGAACTGCAGAACCTTTAGAGCTGTCTGCAAACAGAACAATTTAGGAGATTTACAAAATGATTCAGTCTTCTCTAGATAGAAGGTTACTGCCCTCCAGACATCTAGAGGATGAGAACAGTCTCTAGGTTAGAGCTGTGTGGTTTTGGAAAGAAAACTGGTAGATGAAAGCGGTAATTCAGATGAAACTCAGAAGATGCTTAAGAAGAAACCTGGGTGTGGTTGTAAGGAAACTTTGTCCTTGCAGAACATGGCAAAAGGAGGGTCTGCCATTAAGGTCCCAATCTCCCAGACTGTGGGCTGATGTAATAGCCCCTAAGAAAGCAGTTTTCATGGACAAATTCAGTAAGGAGCAGGTCACCATCAGTTCAAAAGGAGATTCCATGAGACTTTTAAGAACCAAATGAAGGTCCCAAACTGGGTTGAGGGCTTTCACCAGTGGCAAGAGATAACCCAGATTCTTCATGAACCTTACAGCTGTAAGGTGAGTAGACAGCAAGAACCCCTCAAAAGGGGCGTGGAAAGCTGTTAGTGGGCAAAATCCACCCCTGTGTAAAGAGCCACTCCAGTCCATCGGACTTCAGCTGGTCCTCTGTGCAGGGGTGGATTTCACCCCCAGTGTTTTCAGAGCACACTGGACCCTTGGGTGAAAGCCACTGTACAAGCCCAGTAGATTGTGATTGTTTTTGTGTAATCTGTAGCCTGCAGTTTTCTAAGGATTGGTTTGTTAAAGGAAGAAAATAAATTTCTGAAGTATGGAAATGTTGGTGAGTTGAGAATCTTGGTCCTGGTTGCCGGTTTGATGTTACAAGCTACATTTATTCAGACATTCCTGTTGCTGCCTTCATTAAAACAAATAGCCAAAATGTTCACATTTGGTGAGATAATTTTCAGAGGAGCTCCCATAACTCCAACGGAGGTCGGTACTTCACATCAATGAAAATCAGCCCATTCTGTAGGTGCTCATGTGTGGATTTGACCAGTATCCATGTTGGCAGTGAGTGCAGGGAGGGATCTTGGAGAGTATCATAATATAAAGGACAAGGAAAGGGTGAAAAATAAATTATTATAATGGACCAACTAGTCCATTGGTACTACACCAATTCTAGTGTCAACTGAGTTATAAGAACATAACAACATAAGAACGGCCATACTGGGTCAGACCAAAGGTCCATCTAGCCCAGCATCCTGTCTACCGACAGTGGCCAATGCCAGGTGCCCCGGAGTGAGTGAACCTAACAGGTATGATCAAGCGATCTCTCTCCTGCCATCCATCACCCCCCTCTGACAGACAGAGGCTAGGGACACCATTCATTACCCATCCCGGCTAATAGCCATTTATGGACTTAGCCTCCATGAATTTATCCAGCTCTCTTTTGAACCCTGTTATAGTCCTAGCCTTCACAGCCTCCTCAGGTAAGGAGTTCCACAGGTTGACTGTGCGCTGTGTGAAGAAGAACTTCCTTTTATTTGTTTTAAACCTGCTGCATGCCAATTTCATTGAGTGGCCCCTAGTTCTTCTATTTTGGGAACAAGTAAATAACTTTTCCTTATTTACTTCCTCCACACCACTCATAATTTTATATACCTCTATCATATCCCCCCTTAGTCTCCTCTTTTCCAAGCTAAAAAGTCCTAGCCTCTTTAATCTCTCTTCATAGGGGACCCGTTCCAAACCCCTAATCATTTTAGTTGCCCTTCTCTGAACCTTTTCTAGTGCCACTATATCCTTTTTGAGATGAGGAGACCACATTTGTACGCAGTATTCAAGATGTGGGAGCACCATGGATTTGTATAAAGGCAATAAGATATTCTTCGACTTACTCTCTATCCCTTTTTTAATGATTCCTAACATCCTGTTTGCTTTTTTGACTGCCGCTGCACACTGCGTGGATGCCTTCAGAGAACTATCCACAATGACTCCCAGGTCTTTTTCCTGATTGGTTGTAGCTAAATTAGCCCCCATCATATTGTATGTATAGTTGGGGTTATTTTTTCCAATGTGCATTACTTTACATTTATCCACATTAAATTTCATTTGCCATTTTGTTGCCCAATCACTTAGTTTAGTGAGATCATTTTGAAGTTCTTCACAGTCTGCTTTGGTCCTTACTACTTTGAGCAGTTTAGTATCATCTGCAAACTTTGCCACATCACTGTTTACCCCTTCCTCCAAATCATTTATAAATATGTTGAATAGGATCGGTCCCAGGACTGACCCTTGGGGAACACCACTAGTTACCCCTCTCCATTCTGAAAAAGTTCCATTTATTCCTACCCTTTGTTCCCTGTCTTTTAACCAGTTTTCAATCCATGATAAGATCTTCCCTCTTATCCCATGGCAGCTTAATTTACGTAAGAGCCTTTGGTGAGGGACCTTGTCAAAGGCTTTCTGGAAATCTAAGTACACTATGTCCACCGGATCCCCCTTGTCCACATGTTTGCTGACCCCTTCAAAGAACTCTAATAGATTAGTAAGACACGATTTCCCTTTGCAGAAACCATGTTGACTTTTGCCCAACAATTTATGCTCTTCTATGTGTCTGACAATTTTATTCTTTACTATTGTTTCAACTAATTTTCCCGGTACGGACGTTAGACTGACTGGTCTGTAATTGCCAGGATCACCTCTAGAGCCCTTTTTAAATATTGGCGTTACATTAGCTATCTTCCAGTCACTGGGCACAGTAGCCGATTTAAAGGATAGGTTACAAACCCTCGTTAATAGTGCCGCAATTTCACATTTGAGTTCTTTCAGAACTCTTGGGTGAATGCCATCTGGTCCCGGTGACTTGTTACAGTTAAGTTTATCAATGAGTTCCAGAACCTCCTCTACTGATACTTCAATTTGTGACAATACCTCAGATTCGTCACCTACAAAAGACAGCTCAGGTTTAGGAATCTCCCTAACGTCCTCAGCCGTGAAGACTGAAGCAAAGAATTCATTTAGTTTCTCTGCAATGACTCTGTCATCTTTAAGTGCTCCTTTTGTATCTCTGTCATCCAGGGGCCCCACTGGCTGTTTAGCAGGCTTCCTGCTTCTGACATATTTAAAAAACATTTTGTTATTACCTTTTGAGTTTTTGGCTAGCTGTTCTTCAAACTCCATTTTAGCTTTTCTTATTACATTCTTACACTTTATTTGGCAGTGCTTATGCTCCTTTCTATTTACCTCACTAGGATTAGACTTCCACTTTTTAAACGATGCCTTTTTCTCTCTCACTGCTTCTTTTACTTGGCTGTTAAGCCACGGTGGCTCTTTTTTAGTTTTCTGGCGTTGTTTTTTAATTTGGGGTATACATTTGAGTTGGGCCTTTATTATGGTATCTTTGAAGAGAGTCCATGCAGCTTGCAGGGATTTCACTTTAGTCACTTTACCTTTTAATTTCCGTTTAACTAACCCCCTCATTCTTGCATAGTTCCCCTTTTTGAAATTAAATGCCCCAGTGTTGGGCTTCTGAGGTGTTATTCCCACCATAGGAATGTTAAATGTTATTATATTATGGTCACTATTTCCCAGCGGTCCTTTTATAGTTACCTCTTGAACCAGATCCTGCGCTCCACTCAGGACTAAATCTAGAGTTGCCTCTCCCCTTGTGGTTTCCTGTACCAGCTGCTCCAAGAAGCAGTCATTTAAAGTATCAAGAAATTTCATCTCTGCATTTCGTCCTGAGGTGACATGTACCCAGTCAATGTTGGGATAATTGAAGTCTCCCACTATTATTGGGTTCTTTATTTTGACAGCCTCTCTAATCTCCCTTAGCATTTCGTCATCCCTATCACTGTCCTGATCAGGTGGTCGATAATAGAGACCTATTGTTATGTTCTTATTAGAGCATGAAATTACTATCCATAGTGATTCTATGGAAGATGTGGATTCATTTAAGATTTTTACTTCATTTGATTCTACACTATCTTTTACATAAAGTGCCACTCCCCCGCCCCCATGACCTATTCTGTCCTTCCGATATATTTTATACCCTGGAATGATTGTGTCCCATTGATTGTCCTCGGTCCACCATGTTTCTGTGATGACTATTATGTCAATATCCTCCTCTAACACGAGGCACTCTAGTTCACCCATCTTATTATTTAGACTTCTGGCATTTGTGTACAAGCACTTTAAAAACTGGTCACTGTTTATCTGTCTGCTCTTCCCTGGTGTGTCAGATTCTTTATGTGAAAATTTCTCATCTGATCTGGCCCCTCCTTTATCCTTTTCCATCCTTTCCTGTCTAAAACCTAGAGAATCTCTAACGACAGACCCTCCTGTAAGAGAAGTCTCTATCCGATCCACGTGCTCCTCTGCAGCAATCGGCTTTCCCCCATCTCTTAGTTTAAAAACTGCTCTGCAACCTTTTTAATGTTAAGTTAAGTTACACCAGGATTTTAAGGCCAGAAGGACCCATTTGATCATCTACTTGCCTGTCTATATCACACCATACTGAATGTCATCCAATTAATCCAGTGTTGAACCCACTGTTAAAGCACCTTCCAGAAAGGTATCCAGTCTTTATTTGAAGACAGCAAGAGAGGGAGAATCCACCACTTCCCTTGGTAGCCAGTTCCATGGGTTAACCACCTTCTTTGTTAAATATTTGTGCCTTGTTTCTAATTGAAGTTTGTCTACTTTAATAACCAACCGGTTACACCGGTGAGGTGTCTATGGAAAGGTTATGATTTGCTGGTTATGATTCTGCTATCTGTCTTCATGTATCATTTCTGTATGGGAAGTTATAAGTATTGGCTCTGTACTTGGATTTCAAATGTTTGCTCATGGGTAACGCCCACAAAGTAACACCCAGCACATCTTGGAGGGACTATTCAAATTAAGTGGCTCATCAAGAAACACTTGGTTGACAATGGACCATGGGAGACACTGAGTGGACTGTCATGTAAACGTGCTGTCTGGAGTGTAGGTAATGGCTTCTTGCAATGACTTTGAGAAACTGGGCATGTGACTGCCCAGGTGACTCTGCACTCCATCTTGTTGCTGTAATTTTCCATGGTAAGAATAATGGGATGTCCTCCACATGGCAAAAGCTATGAAAGGCCCTAGAAGCCTTCCATTTTATCTTCAATCCTACCAACTACACAACTGTAACCACTGTAACCATCCTTAGTAGAATACAACTGAGGATGCTAAGTTAAGGACAAACCCCTGAGAAACAGGGCAAACAAAACCAAAACTGGTGGTTATTCTTTGATGAGATATACCAAACCAGTCACAAAAGTAAACTTCTGTTTCTCCATACTGGATTATGTAATCATACATGGATAGTGTAATCATAACCAGCAAATCATAACCTTTCCATAGACACCTCACTCAACCACCTTTGTACAATATTTGCTGCAAATATATCACAGTGGTTGCAGCAATGCTCCATATGGTCAGAGTGTAATTAGATAATTCTCCATCCTTGGGGGGGGGGGGGCGGATAGCTCAGTGGTTTGAGCATTGGCCTGCTAAACCCAGGGTTGTGAGTTCAATCCTTGAGGAGGCAATTTAGGGATCTGGGGCAAAAAAATCTGTCAGGGGACAGTACTCGATCCTGCTAGTGTAGGCAGGGGACTGGACTCGATAACCTTCAAGGTCTTTCCAGTTCTAGGAGATTGGTATATCTCCATTTATTTATTTATTTTTTAATTCTCAGCAGCAGGGCTTTCCACGGTCCAGTCCGCCGTTCTGGCCTGGGTTCCTGGATGCATATCTTTGCATTTGACTGTGTTTAAATACATTTTGTTTGAATGAGCCCAGCTCACCAAGGGATCCAGTCACTCTTTAGGATTGCCCTGTCCTCAGCATTATTGACCAGTCCACAGATTTGATCAGAAGTGATTTATACACGCATCTGTAACATTGATCAAAACATTGAATGGAGTTGGTGCCACAGGGCATCCCTGCCCTCTAGCACCCCCTTTTCTCAAGACTAAACATACCCAGGTGTTTTTTAACCTTTCCTCAGAGGTCAGGTTTTCTAAACCATTGATCATTTTTGTTGTTTTCCCTTTGGACACCTCCAGTTTCTTCACATCTTTCCGTAAACTGTGATGCCCAGAGTTGGACTCCAGCTGAGGCCACACCAGTGCCTCATAGAAAGGGACAATTACCTCCCGTGTCATATTAGCCTTTTTATCAGTTGCATCATGTTGTCAGCGTATGTTCAATTTGTGACACACTATAACCCCCAGATCCTTTTCAGGAGTATGGCTGCCTAGCCAGTTATTCCCTAGTCTGCAGTTGTGCATTGATATTTCCTTCCTAAGTACTTTGGCCTTTTAAAATCATTTTAATTCATCAAGTCCTGTATCAACTTTCTGTTAGTTTGCCCAGGATTGCTGACAGGCTAACTGGCCTGGGTCATTCTGCTGCCTTTTTTAAATAGCAGCACAACATTAGGACCTTCCAGGCTTCTGGAATTTCCCTGGTGTTCCAAGATTTATTAAAAATGAGCATCAGTGGGCCAGAGATCTCCTCAGCCACCTGTTTTCGAGCTCCTGGGCACAAGGTATTCAGGCCGGCTGATTTAACCAGGTTTCTCCCCCGTAGATGCTGCTTAACGTTCTCTGTGGGCAGGAGAGCAGTTCATAATCCTCTTGGGATACAAATCTACCATTCTGCCTCTTTCCAGATACAGAACAGAACATCCTGGGATGAGCTCGGGCTTTTCATTTTAAACAGGCATAATAACTGACCTGGCTCCTTGTCTGATGTGCACTCTAGACCTGTGGTGCAGGGAGGGATTGTCTCTTCTAGGAGCATAGTTTGTATTTTGTAAATGTTTGCCACATAATTCGCCTCAGATCCTCCTCATCAGCCCAGATCTTGTCCCCTAAAGTGACATGGGGAGGGCCCTACAGGCAGAGACCCAGTGTGATAACATTGCATTGGGCAGAGAGGGGGACAAGCCTTGGGAAGCACCGAGGAGTGTCCACACTGCCCTGTAGGCCAACGAGCTGTGCTCCATGCGGGTTTCATTAAAGGGAGTGGATGGGCTAGAGAGAAGGGGAACTCACTCCGGATCCTCTTGTTCCTGTACAGGTCCACCAACAATCTCCCCTGCCTGTGTAACATGGAGCCCATCAGGAGGATTCCTGATATGAAATCCTGTGCTAACCCTAGTTCCTCAGCTTTCCCCCAGTAGGGGAGTGGGGGAAGGATTAGGGCATTAGTGAATGAATACATCAAAGGAAGGTGAAGGGTCATAATGCAGCAATGCATAGGAAGGTTCAGAAGGCAGGGCAAGGACAGCTCAGTGCCCGCTGCTATCTAAGACCAAACCATGGTGCTCTGTAATTTAGTACAGGGAGTTGTTTCATGGGCACTGCTACCAAGGGATCATTTACCACCAGGCCTAGGACTCCGCAACCCCCTTGGGGACTCTGACTGGGACTTGAGATAGATTCTTTCCTGGGGACCAGTGTGCATCTTATCCCATGTGCTTGGTGATGGGATGAGTTTCCCAGACCCACTTTATTGTGATGTTTCTCCCTCATCTGTCCTTCCATATTCAGGCTTTCCCAGATTTCCAATGCTGAGTCTTAGCCCTGCATGTCCCTTCAGACGGGGGTGTGCTATGCTTTTATTTCAAGCTCTCCTGTCTAAACTCGACTCTGGACAGCTAGGAGTTGTGGGGGAAGAGAGAGAGCATGTGTCCCCTCCAGCTGCCTACATCTAGCCTAATTCTAGGATTGGTTTAGCCAAAGCACGAGCCCAGCACTGTGGACTAGGCTGGAAGATTCATGTACAGGGGAGATTGTTCTGTGCAACTGCACATCTCACGAAAATTAGCTAAAGCTCCAGGAGCAATTCCTCTCTCCGGAGCTGCAGCAGAGCAAACCCAGCCCTTGGCTGGGGGAAGTTAGTGCAGTCAATTGATTGATACGTCAGTGGAAATAAAGTGCACATTTTTAATGGCGAGAGTAATTAACCCCGGCACAATTCAACAAGGGTCATCATGGATTCATCATCCGGAATTTTAAAATCAAGACTGGATGTTTTTCTAAAATATCTGCTGTAGGAATTACTGGAGGGGGGGAGGGGGGGTTGTCTCTGGCCTGTGTGACGCAGGAGGTCAGACTAGATGATCCCGAAGGTCTCGGCTGGCCTGGTAATCGATGAGTGTATGTGTGTTAATTTACCCAGATGAAGATCTGGTTCCACCCATCCAGCCTGCAAACAGGAGTTACATTGTGGAGAGGGAATGAGGCACGCCTACAGAACAGGCCTTGCCTTTCGTTTGCACCAATGTTATTTCCATACAATTGTCCCCAGAATGTTTGACAATTGCTGGACGTGAAATGTGGGACTGTGCCCTGCATCTTCCTGTGCCTTCCCTTGTGAGTCTGTGTGTTCAGTGTTTGTAACTCAGCTGAAAATCCGTGCTGAGAAGGTTTTAATGAAAGCCAGTAACGCTGTCACACTGGCAGCAAACGCATCCACCTTGAGAGGCTAATGTGGTAGTGGGGGCAGGAAGAAAGATTTTGCACTCACTACACACTGCTCCCTCTAGGCTAACCTGCTCCTGGCCGTGCTTGTGACTGCTGTTTACACAAGTCTCATGCTGGGGAAAGTCCCCTGGTGCACCTAGGTGTCTTCAAATGATCAGAGAGCTGGAGGACACAGCAGGGCAGGGTGTCGTGCAGTGATGCCTTCTGCAGGTTGTGATCTCACCTCTCTCTGATGCAGGGAGAGTGCAGCCCAGCTGGGGACAGGGCTGGGAGGGAAGCAGGCCTTGCTCAGCTCTCTGGAATGCTGTCTGCCAGGAACACTGGTCTGCAGGAATGAGCAAGAGAACTGACCAGAGGGGAGAAACGAAAGGCAAGGCCTGTTCTGTAGGCGTGCCCATCCCCGATTCATGGGCAGCATGAAAGGGGCCTTGGAGACTCCTCCCACTCCCCCCTTATTGCAGGTGACTCCATAAGCTACTGGGCTACAGGCTTTACATGGAAAATACTGGCAAGCTGGATAATGTTTCCCAGTTCTGCCTTTTCCTCATTGTCCTGATGTACCCCCAGCCTTGGCCAGCTCTTACTTTTGTTACTCTGCCCTGCTCCCGGAGCTCTGGGGGCTGACACATGACAGTGCTGCTTGGAGGAATCTTTGGGTCTCATTAGCAGTCCTTTGTTGGATGAAGGTATCACCCTTCGGTTCTTCATTCACGGCCTTTGTTAAAATGTGCATGTTCTGTTCATTCAAATGAACATTTTAATGTGAAGAATCAGAGAGGTAGCCATGTTAGTCTAGAATAGCAGAGTTAACAAAGTCCTGTGGCACCTTAAAGACTAACTATAAAGTTTTGAAGCATAAGCTTTCGTGGGCTAATACTCACTTCATCGGATGCAGTGGAAGTGTCCAGAGGCAGGTATAGATAAATAGTCAGGAATCAGGTAGGAGGTAACAAGGTTAGTCCAATCAGGCTGAACCAGCTTGTTATCTCCAGTCAGGGATGTTCTTCTAGCAGCTGAATTGAAGGTGTGAACTCGGAGGGAGGAGAAGCTGTTTTTGTAATTAGAAAGCCACTCAAGGTCTTTGTTCAGTCCCGGATTGATTGTGTTAAATTTGCAAATGAATTACAGCTCTGCAGTCTCTCTTTGCAGTCTGGTCTTGAAGTTTTTTTGCTGCAGTATGGTGACTTTTAAATCTGTAATTGTGTGTCCAGGCAGGTTGAAGTGTTCTCCTACAGGTTTTTGTATATTGCCATTCCTGATATCTGATTTGTATCCATTTATCCTTTTTCGTAGGGACTGTCCAGTTTGGCCGATGTACATAGCAGAGGGACATTGCTGGCATATAATGGAATATATGACATTGGTAGATGTGCAGGTGAATGAACCAGTGATGGTGTGGCTGATCTGGTTAGGTCCTGTGATGGTGTTGCTGGTGTAGATATGTGGGCAGAGTTGGCATCGAGGTTTGTTGCATGGATTGGTTCCTGAGTTGGAGTTATTATGGCGCGGTGTGCTGTTGCTGGTGAGAATCTGTTTAAAGTTGGCAGGTTGTCTGTGTGCCAGGACTGGCCTTCCTCCCAAGACCTGTGAAAGTGAGGGATTATTGTCCAGGATGGGTTGTAGGTCACTGATGATGCGTTGCAGAGGTTTTAACTGAGGACTGTAGGTGATGGCCAGTGGTGTTCTGTTGTTTTCTTTCTTGGGCTTGTCTTGCAGCAGCAGGCTTCTGGGTACATGTCTGGCTCTGTTGATCTGTGTCCTTATTTCCTTGTGTGGGTATTGTAGTTTTCAGAAAGCTTGGTGAAGATCTCGTAGGTGTTGGTCTCTGTCTGAGGGGTTGGAGCAAATCCGATTGTACCTCAGTGCTTGGCTGTAGACAATGGATCGTGTGGTATGTCCGGGATGGAAGCTGATGGCATGAAGGTAGGCATAGCTGTCGGTAGGTTTTCGGTATAGGGTGGTGTCGATGTGGCCGTCATTAATTTGCACTGTGGTGTCTAGGAAGTGGACTTCCTGTGTGGACTGGTCCAGGCTGAGGTGGATGTTGGGGTGGAAGCTGTTGAAGTCACGGTGGAATTCTTCCAGAGTTTCTTTCCCATGGGTCCAGATGATGAAGATGTCATCAATGTAGCGTAGATAGAGAAGGGGTGTGAGTGGACGAGAGTTGAGGAAGCGTTGTTCCAGGTCAGCCATAAAGATGTTGGCATACTGTGGGGCCATGCGGGTGCCCATAGCAGTGCCACTGGTCTGGAGGTATATATTGTCACCAAATTTGAAATAGTTGTGTGTGAGGAGAGCTCAGCAACCACCTGTGCTGTGGCATCATCAGGGATACTATTCCGGACAGCTTGTATTCCATCTTTGTGTGGGATGTTTGTGTAGAGAGCCTCTACATCCATGGTGGCTAGGATGGTGTTTTCTGGAAGGTCACCAATGCATTGTAGTTTCCTCAGGAAGTCGGTGGTATCACGGAGATAGCTGGGAGTGCTGGTGGCATAGGGTCTGAGTAGAGAGTCTACATATCCAGACAGTCCTTCAGTGAGAGTGCCAATGCCCGAGATGATGGGGCGTCCAGGGTTTCCAGGTTTGTGGATCTTGGGTAGTAGATAGAATAACCCCGGTCGGGGCTCTAAGGGTGTATTAATTTGTTCCTATGTTAGTGCAGGGAGAGTCCTGAGTAGATGGTGCAGTTTCTTAGTATATTCCTCAGTGGGATCGGAGGGAAGTGGCCTGTAGAAATTGGTATTGGAGAGTTGTCTGGTAGCCTCCTTTTGGTAGTCTGACCTGTCCATGATGACAACAGCACCTCCTTTATCAGCCTCTTTGATAATGATGTCAGGGTTGTTTCTGAGGCTGTGGGTAGCATTGCGTTCTGCACGATTTAGGTTGTGAGGCAGGCGATGTTGTTTTTCCACAATTTCTGCCTGTGCACGTCGGCGGAAGCATTCTATGTATAGGTCCAGACTGTCATTTCGACCCTCAGGAGGAGTCCATGTGGAGTTCTTCTTCTTGTGCTGCTGGTGGGATGGTGTCTGTGTATCAGTGTGCTGTTCCATGTTGTCTTGAAAGTATTCCTTGAGTCGGAGACGGCGAAAGTAGGCTTCCAGATCACCGCAGAATTGTATCATGTTTGTGGGGGTGGTGGGGCAGAATCAGAGTCCTCGAGATAGGACAGACTCTTCTGCCGGGCTGAGTGTGTAGCTGGATAGATTGACGATATTGCTGGGTGAGTTAGGGGTACCACTGTTGTGGCCCCATGTGGGAGGTAGGATTTTAGATAGTTTGCAGTCCTTTTTCTTTTGTAGAGGTGAAGTGTGTGATGTAGATCTCCTGTCTTATTTTAGTAAAGTCCGTTTGTGTGGAAGGTTGGTTGTTTATGAAGGTCTCCAGGTTGGATAGCTCTTTTTTGATGTTTTCCTGTTTGTTGTACAGGATGCTGATCAGATGGTTCCTCAGTTTCTTAGATAGTGTCTGGCATAATCTCTCACTGTGGTCTGTGCAGTATGTGGATAGCAATGGATTTTTCACCTTCAGTCCATTTGGTATGATGTCCAGCCGTTTGCATTTGGAGAGAAAGATGATATCTGTCTGTACTTGTGCAAGTTTCTTCATGAGGTTGATGGATTTCCACTCCATACGGCTAAATGCAGTGCCTTGCATGATGTCAAGAATCAGAGAGGTAGCCGTGTTAGTCTGGAAATGTGGGTCTGGCACAGGGAGGAGCTGTATTGCTCTGGGACTGCACTCAGGGGGCTTGTCCGCACCGGTAGCAACATGCGGTCTTCGTCCCGAAGAACAAGTGCCCCACATAGATAGAAGAGAGGGATACAAACTGGACATACAGAGATACCAGGGCCATTGTCTCTGCTTCTCAGAGAAATGTAATTGCAGCTGCTTGCCTGCATGCATTACCTCCCTGGAACTCAGAACAGAGGAACTGAGCTGACCTGAGCCCCGCAGCATGGGAAGAGGTGTTCAGGGTGTCACATCTGCCTCATTCCCAGGCTCTGAAGAGCAGAAACCGCCCCAGGGTACAATACAACCCTTGGGGGCCCTGGAGCATGGTCGGCCTTCAGGGAGGTGCTGGGATTTCTGGTCATTTCCACACAGCTGCACAAGGGCCATTTTTCTTTTCTTACTGGGAGCACCGTGGCTGAAATCAGCTTCATTTGCACTCTTCAGTGGCTGAATGCACCTCAGAGTCTCCGCAATGTGGGCTGTCACCTGGGAAGGCTCCGTCCTCCACCTCCACAGCCTGCGTCTTTACACAAAGGCCATTTTGCTTCAGCCTTTTCTCCCGCGTACATTTTGAGAACATGGGACGCTGACAAAAGTGTTGCCATAGCAACTTGTACTTTAAAGACGTCAGCAGGAAAATTTGCACTGGGGAAAAAATCTACTCCTCACTTGTACTGACTGAGCAGAGTGGTGGGCTGGGGCAATATTCCGGAAATGGCCGATGTAAAAATAGCTCTTTGTGTTTTTTCTCTGCAGTGCTCAAGCTGCTCTCTCTCCGTTGGCCGGTATATAGTGGGGATGTTGATGGAATCTGCCCCATGCACTGAGAGGAGCAGGGCTCCGCACGCGCTTGCATTCACGTTTTTCTATTAATTGATTGCTGATGAAAGGTGCCAGGTGGACAGCTCCAGAAAGCAAAGCCCTGGGTCTCCATGGAACAAGCTGTGATCAACCCTCCGATCCACCTGCCTTGCCCCTGGCCTGGAGAGTCTGGGTTCTAGTCCCGTTCAGTCCCTGAGACTGCTGCCCCTGAAGAATTGAACCCAGCTCCATTTCCCCTGTGGCAGGAGGCTACTGGTGACCCAGAGAACCTCCCCTGCCCAAACAGGTCAGCTGAGTTTAAGGGCACCCCAAGCTATCCTCTAACTGGCCAACCCTGGAATCCTACGAGTGGTCCTGGGCAAACATTAGGGGAAGGGGATTGGTTCACAGGCCGGAGAGCCCTGCATCCATGGCCAATGACGCCATTCTCCAGCAGACTTTCCAGTCAGCCTCAAGCAGTTGGCTAATACACAGAGGGCAACATTCCCCCATGCAGAAGGCCAGTGCAAAACCTAGGGACCAGGTCTGCCTCCCTTGAGCCTCTCTGGCTAAGAAGTGTATAGGCCTACGGCTGGCCCTGAACACTGGGGAGAATTTCAGCCCTAGACCCTGAGCCTACTCACCACATGCACTTGTCAAATCATACTTGTCACGGAGTGCCCGGGCGATGGTCTGGAACCGCTCCCTAGGAAGCCAGACAGGACTTCAGGTGAAGGGTCCCTTCTCCGTACACAGCCTGTTTCCAAGGCTAGGAGCTTCACGGGTACCCACTTCCACCTTCCTGGGTCTGACCTCGGAGCATTCAGCACCTTCTGCCCCTCCATGCGCTTCCCCCAGCAAGCCCGCCTGGGCGGGGTCCTGAGGGAGCCCATGGATTCTGCACCCCAAATCCACAGTCAAACGTGACTCTCAGCCAGCCAGTAAAACAGAGGTTTACTTGATTACTTCTATCTGGTCTAACACAGACCATACAGCGAGCATGAGCCCTCGGCTGGATCCATTTTGGGGGCCCAAGGGAGGCCAGACCCTGCCTGGGCCTGCCTACCTTCTGCCCACCCAGCTTCAGATTCAAAACCCCCCTCCAGCCAGCTGCAGACTCCCAGACTGGAACTCACTCTCCTCAGCCCCTCCTTTTCTTTCCTTTGTCTCCCTCCCGGGCAGGAGGTATCACCTGACCTCTCTCCAACAGGTTCAGCTGACCTCTTTGTTATTCAACACTTCCAGCCTTGTTGGGGGGAGGGGCCCGGCCCTCAATTGCCAAGGCAGGTCGGCCACTTGCTTACACTGTCTCTCTGCTTTGCATCAACACCCTTATCCCTCCACATAGACACTCAAGCAATGCATAGGGGAAACTGAGGCACACACACCGTATTCCTACTTCGTCACAATAGTCTCTGGGATCCAGTCACCCATTTCTTTAAAGAGCCCCCAAAATGTGTGTTGCTTGAAGGCATTGCAGACCTAGGAATCCTTCAGCTGTTTGCCAAATCCAGAGACCTGCACCCACAGGAAGTCTAGTGCAGCTGTGTCCTGCCAAGGGGACAGGAATACTCAGAGCACAAAATGTGCCATAGAAAAGTAGCCATGGATTCCCAGATACAGAATTAAATGGGTTTCCATGAGTCAACATCACTCTGCTTTCTGCTGTGGCTGTGTCAGGGTTTAACTCTTCACTTGCTAGGAGTCTTGAGTGCACGTGCCTTTATCTCCCCATTCCTTTCTGCCCCAGCAAGTGAACCAATGTTTCCTCCTCACCATAGAAGATCTGACCCCTTTCCTAATCCCTTGTGCTCCTGCAACCCTCCAGCCCCACCACTGCTGGTTCCCTCCCTCACTCACCCCATGCACGTGTACTCCTGGGCAGCACAGCTTCCACATGTTGGTTCCTCATCTAGTAGGCACACTGGGAGTCAGGAAGGAGGATACAGGTGGCATGGGTAGGACATGCTAGGGATCAGGGAGGGTTTCCAAAGCTGGGCCAGGGCAGAATAACCTCCAACCATGAGCCCCAGGTCACTCCACCTGCAGATGCTCTCCCCAGTCCTAACCCTAAGTCCTCAAGCTGCTACGTTGTGCCTGCAAAATCCTAAAAACAACCCAACCAATTTCAAGGTGCCACCTCCCAGTGCCTGACCCCGGCTGTGTTTCTGTGAGTCATGCCATGGGGATGGCATGTTTATTTGCAAAGCCCCACACTATGCTCTGGATAGGCATTTTCTTAGCTTGGTCTCTTACGTCTACTTGCTGCCCTGTGCTCTCTGGAGCAGTGCAAAGTGTTTAACATAGTGTGGGGAGGGAGGTCCACACACCTTCTGGAAGCCAAAGCACATCCATTGTGAATCCACTGTGGTTATCACATGTCATCAGCTCATCTGCCAGACTCACCCAGAGCCAGAAAACCTAGCTGAGCAACCCACTAATAGACACAAGTCCTGGGGAGATCCTAGTCCCCGGAAACACAGCCCCCAAAGGTTCCCCATACACACCAAAGCCACTTTAATTCCCCATACGAACACTCTTAGGACTGAAAGAGTTGCAAGGATCCATCTATCGACCAATGTATCTCCCCCTACACACACCAGCTATCTATTGATTGGGCGGTCTATTCCAAGACATATGAGTTATCTACCAGTTATATCCCATACACACCACCTATATGTCAATCTATCTATCACCCTACAAGCCAGCTAACTATCTTCTTTCTTTCTTTCCTTCTTCCTTCTTTCTTTTTCTCCATGCATACCAGATGCTGATCAATCTATTTCCATACACATCAACTAATTATTGATTGATCATCTATCCCCATACCCACTGGCTATCATCTCTCTCTCTCTCCCCATCCATCCATCCATCTCTCTCTCTCTCTATCCCCATACACCTCCTCTATCTAATCATCTATCTATCCCCATACACCTCCTCTATCTATCTATCTATCTATCTATCTATCTATCTATCTATCTATCTATCTATCTATCCCCATCCACCTCCACTATCTATCTATCTATCTATCTATCTATCTATCTATCTATCTATCTATCTATCTATCTATCTATCTATCATTTCCATACACACCAACTCTCTGTCTATCCTGGTGACCTCATCATGAGGACTCTTCGTGCTCCGGCTGGGAGCAGGGTTCGCAGGCGGCCGGGGAGCTGAGCCGCGGGAGAGGTGCCGGGGTCGGGGGTGTCTGGGAGCGCGGCAGGAGCCGGGACAGGGTCGAGAGTCTGACCGGCTCCTGGCAGCCGGCTCCCCGGGGACAGGGCAGAGTTCCCGGCCGCGGGGGCCGGGCAGTGCCCTGCACACAGCCGCGGGGAGGCAGCGAGCTGTGCAGAGGGGCCGGGCGCAGCGGCCCTTCCCCAATCCCGGGGCCGGTGAGGGGCGGGCGGTAGCGGAGGCTCCGCAGCGAGGCGCGGTGACGCGTCAGCTGCGGGTCCCGCTCCGCTCCGTGGGCAGCTCAGCGCAGCGTTCTGCGGCGGAGGCTGGTGGCCGGCGGGCGCAGCGCAGACCCCGGCCCCGGGGCGGGCGGCGCAGGAGAGTCCGCGCCCCGCCGCCCTGCCCCGTAGCTCCGCCACCTGCCGCGGCCGCCCGAGGCGGAGCCGGAGCCGGAGCCGGGCGCGCCGCCACTTCAGCACCTCGGAGAGCGCCGCGCGCCCGGGCGGCTCCGCATGGGGCGAGCGGGGGGCACCGCCCGGGGCGCCTGAGCCGGCCGGGCCGGGCAGGGGCGCCTGGCCCCGCGCGGAGCCCGGCCCCGGCCCATGAGCACCATGCGCCTGCTGCTGCTCGCCGTGCTCGTCTCCTTCTCCTTCGCCCGCGCCGGCTGCGAGCCCAAGATCGTCAACATCGGCGCGGTGCTGAGCACCAGGAAGCACGAGCAGCTCTTCCGCGAGGCGGTGAGCCAGGCCAACAAGCGCCACGGCACGTGGAAGATCCAGCTCAACGCCACCTCGGTCACCCACAAGCCCAACGCCATCCAGATGGCCCTGTCCGTCTGCGAGGACCTCATCTCCGGCCAGGTACCGGGCCGGCCGCGGGGAGCCCGCCCGGCAGTGGCGACCCCCGTCCCCCTCCAGCCCCCACTGCTGCCCCCTGGCCTCCCGCCCGGCAGTGCCGCCCCCCGTCCCCTGCCCCCCCCCACCGCTCCCCCCTGAACCCCCGCCCGGCAGTACCTGCACCCCCGTCCCCCTACGGCCCCCCACCGCTCCCCCCTGGGCCCCCCGCCCGGCAGTGCCGCCCCCCGTCCCCTGCCCCCCCCACCGCTCCCCCCTGGGCCCCCCGCCCGGCAGTACCTGCACCCCCGTCCCCCTCCAGCCCCCACCGCTGCCCCCTGGGCCCCCCGCCCGGCAGTGCCGCCCCCCGTCCCCTGCCCCCCCCACCGCTCCCCCCTGAACCCCCACGCGGCTGTGCCGTCCCCCCATCCCCCTGCGGCCCCCCACTGCTCCCCCCTGGGCCCCCCGCCTGGCAGTGCCATCCCCCTGGGGCCCCCACCGCTCCCCCTGGGCCCCCCACCCGGCAGTACCTGCACCCCCGTCCCCCTGCGGCCCCCCACCGCTCCCCCCTGGGCCCCCCCATGCGGCAGTGCCGTCCCCCTGCGGCCCCCCGCCCGGCAGTACCTGCACCCCCATCCCCCCGCGGCCCCCCCACCGCTCCCCTCTGCCCCCCCCCCCCCCGGCCGGCAGTGCCTGTGCCTTAATTCACTGATCAGGGCAAGGACCGACCACGAAGCGCCAGGAGTTCATCCCATAGCCCGAGCAAATCCTGTGTTAACACAGACCACCAGCCCCTGCAGTCTCTCAAATGCATTGGGGGGGGGGGGGCCGCTGGGGGATATCTGTGTGTTAAGGTTGGTGGTTGTTGGGAAGGGCTGATATCTGTGAGTGGTGTGCGGTGTGTGCCTGTGTGTATGTGTACTGTGGTAGTACGCCTTTGTGTGTGTGTGGTGTGTGTGTTTGTATGTCTCTGTGTGTACAGTGAATGGCTATGTGTTTATTTTCTTTGTGTGTGTATGGTGGGTGGGTGGGTGTATGTCTGTCTGTACAGTGTGTGTGTTTGTATGTTTCTGTGTGTGTGCGGGTGGGTGTGGGCATTTGCGTGTCTCTCTGGGTGCACAGTGTGTGTTTGTATGTCTGTGTTGGTGTACAATGTGTGTGTGTGTCGTGTAGGTGCAGTCAGGTCATACCAATAGATAAATCTCTAACATTCTGAATAGTCCTTTATGGAAAACCTCAGAGGTAGGTAACCAAAATACCAACCAGAGTTGTCTATTTTTTTCCTATCTTCTATGGAGAGGCTTAATATTCTTTCTCGCTGTGGGTGGATTTGCTACATACAGATATAGATATAGATTTAGGCAAAGTTTTACATAAAGAGAAATAAATGCAAAATCTTTCCCATCCGGGTCTTCAGAAATGAAAACATGACTATTTTTGGCACATAAATAAGAGTTTTGCCGCATGGTGCTGAGAGGGGAGAGGATACGAAGAGAATTTCATATGCAAACTGAATAATGCCCCAGCCCTTTGTTTTTGTAACCAGCGTGAATATACTTCTGGGTGCATCCATGGGTAACACTTTAACCCATCTGTTGGCTTTATTTTCAAATGCAAACACTGAGTGTCACCTTCGTGCCATTAAATGAAAGGAAACGTAACGTATCAGTGAAGTCTTTGCACCATGTTGGGGGAGAAAGGAATGACTGCAGGGCTGCGGGGTGGGGATTGAGGCCCCATGTTTGCTTGATTTTTAACTGTGGTGATTCTAATGGTGCTCACGCAGTCTGGGCCTGCTGGTCTTGTGTCCGCGACAGTGTGAAAGCCAGGCAGGGCCCTGGCACAGGCAGGGGCAGCCGCTCTCCGGGTCCTTGGTGCTCATGGCTCCGGGTGGCCTCATTTTGCGTGACATGATCTCCCCTCCCCCTGCTGCTTCCTCGCTGAATTCCAATGAAGCTTTATCCGACTGCATTGCAGCTTTTTACATAAGAGATTTAGACCCTCTCACACGCAGCCCTCACGTGTGCACACACACACACGCACATTTCCACACACCCTGCTCCCCTGCCCGGTATTAAAGCCTCAGGGTCTTTTCAAATATCTGAACCCCGTAAATAATACATTAAACAAACTCATCCTCAAGACACAGGACCCGGCATCACTGCCGAGTAGAAGTGTCTGCCTGGCGCGACAAACGTCAGCGTTAAGAAAGCATTTAATTAAATACCACACATCGATCCTTGAAACATCTCTCTGCCAAACACACAGTCACACTCGCCTGTGCACACACGGGCAGCACTCAGAGAATCAGAGACATGCCAGGCTGGAAGGGCCCTTGGGAGGGCGTCTGGTCCAGTCCCCTGTGTTGAGTCAGGGTCAAGTAAACCTAGACCAGCCCAGCTGCGTTTACCCCACCTGTTCTTAACCCCCCCCCCCCCCCATGACGAGGATTCCACAACCTCCCTTGGAAGCTTATTCCAGAGTTTTCCTACCCTTAGCGTTGGGAAGATTTTACACACGCGTGTGTACACACACACCAGTATACTTTCTTGCTTAACTCTCTTTCTTCCTGGCACTGGAAATCTATCCAGAGAGGCTGGCTTTCCTAAGATGGCTGAATCTGTCACCCCTCTGGGGCTCCATGGTTCACGCTTGACTCGCACCATGAGCTGAGCAAATCATGGATTTTTCCATTTTGCCCCCCATGCCTGTGAATCCCACTGCACCATCTCCCAAAGGCCAGGCAGGGCTATCTGAGACGGCAAACGCCCAGCCTCCCTGGCAGGGATGCCTGGCTCACTTCCGCTACTGCTGCATAATGCAGGGCCAGAGGCAGCTGTGCTTATATTTAGGGAACTGAGTAGGAGGATGTTTATTTGTCCCTCCTTTGAAACTGAGCAGATTAAGGATTTAACCTCCAGAACATCAGTTACTGAGATTTTCTTTATTATTTACTGAATACAGGGCATGGAATTCCCCGTCTGCAACTGTCACTTGGTTTCTAATTGCTGCAAAAGACCAGCGCCCTATGGCTTGTCCATAACTGAAGGGGCAGGGGAAAGGGGGGTTCCCGTTTCCCTCTTAATTTACAAAGGAAGCTTAGTATAGCTGGTAATAACATACAGATCAATCAAGCTCCCCCCAGCCTGCAAGGATCTGAGCCCTGCACAGGCTGGCGGCATCCATAGCGACACCGCGGCTAAGGCTGCATTGAGGCTGGCTGTTAAGGCAGAACTAAGACCCCTTTGGCACCATAACTCTGCAGGGCACCATGACATTTGCTGTCTATTTTTTAAAGTAAAATATGTTCTAACTTCTGTACAAGATTTTTTTTGAATGCTCGTTTTTGCAGCGTTGTTCCGTTTTCTTCACATTTTGGGGGGTTCTTGGGTTCTCTGCCTAAACAACATGTAGTCTTCAGAACTGCCAGACTTTTCACCCATGTGTACACACAGGCACCCCTATACACACACATACTCCTGCATGCACGTGTATACATATGCACACTCCCATTCCACACACATATACACACGGGGAAATAATATCCTGGATATTTGAAATTTTAAAAATTAAGCATAAGTACTCCCTGGGCAATCTCTGGTGGATTTTCAGAGGGAGGGGGGAGAGGTGGGGAGACGGATGGAGTGAAAGAAGCAGAGGAAGAGTAGCTAATCTTTTTGGTTCAAATAGTAATTGGATATGGCCCAATTTTCCAAAAAAATACTAGGCAAATGTCTGGAGACCAAGGAAAGTCAGAGAAATGTACAGAAGATGTATCCAAAAGAAGCAAGGAGAAACCAGCAGGAAGGATAATGTTCATGCACTATTGGATTACACCAGGCGCAATTTACATAGCTGCATCTCTGAAAAAGGTACTTCCTTCCATAGCAATTTATTCAGATAGCTCATTAGAACAGCAAAAGGGCTGTTTTCATGTGTCCTAATCAGGCAAAGGGCATAGTTTTGAGATTCTTTAAAATATCTATCTATCTATCTATCTATCTATCTATCTATCTATCTATCTATCTATCTATCTATCTATCTATCTATCTAGTTCCTGAAATCCAACCACCAGATAGGGATCAAATCAGCAGACAAACAGAGTGTCATTGTCATCCACAGCCATGATGACTACATCAATGAGGCCAACCAACAATTCTCTGGCACCACCTTCTACAAAGAACTCGAAGACGACACCACAATTCACACAGAAATTGAAGGATATAATCAAATCCTTCCCTAAACAACTCCAAGAGAAACTCTGTAATCCCATCCCGCAGGAAGCCACCCTAGGGACTTTCTACATGTTTCCCAAGACATACAAACAAGGGAACCATCATAGTTGACCTCAGCACTCTTACTGAAGGAAAATCAGGACTCATAGAAACTGTTCTCAGACTCCCCACACAAAGGGCCAGTTTCCTCCATGTCACAACCAATTTTCTCAAGAAATTCCACAACATTAACCTCCTTCAGAACAGGATCCTTACCATCACTGATGTCACCTCCCTATAAAGCAACACGCCTCACTGTGATAGCACCATTGCCTGCATTAAATATCTACAGAACTATGGACAACATTCAGAAATCCACCTGAAGCATACTGGCAAACTCACTCATCACATCCTCACCCCTAATAACTTTACATTCAACAACACTTTTTCCATACCATGAGACCAGTCATGGGTGCAAGAATGGCTCCCCAATATGTCCCCTTCTTCATAGCCCACCCTGAGGAAGAATTTTTGAAAAAATACAGCACTAAATCAATGGTATACCTGAGATACAGCAATGCTATATTCATCCTCAGGACAGATGACCTAAGCACCCTCATAAATTTCCATCACAACCACCACCCATTCATCAAACTTTCTCTAGAACACCAGCATCAACTTCCTAGACACCAGGGTCAGCTTCAACAATGAAACCCTACAAACCCCAAACACACCAAGAAATCTTTTCCCCGCAGCCAGGAACTCAGATACACAGAATATGATCTGAGAAGAAAGACTGGGATAGACATCTTAATACACTTAAAACCACCTTTGCCAAACAAGGTCTCTCCACCAGAGAAGTAGATCGCACCATGGAATGGGCCACCCAAATATTCCAAGATAACCTGTTTTAATACAGAGAAGAAGAAAAACCTCCATCAACTACACCCCCCTAATTGTCACCTATCTCCGCACACTGTACATCAAACAATTAAAACCTATACTATTGGGGAGCCCATCTGAACAAAATCTTTCCTGATCCCTTCTTCTGGCCTTCAAAGAATGCCCCAACCTGACCAAACTCATCATCAGAAGCAAGCTCCTCCATGCCAGGACAGACTAACTCAAAGCAGAAGCAGACCCAGCCAGAACAACAGATGCAAAACCTGCAGCCATATCTCCACCTCCCACAAGACACCTTTCAAAAACCATGAATCCTACACATGCGGTGTACCTCCTCCAGTGCATCAAATGTGCAAACAACAACTGTGAGGGTGAAACCAGACAATGACTATCCTCTTGAATGAACTCGCACTGAATAATGATAAGAGACAAAAACACCCATCACTCATGGGTGAACACTTTTCATCTGATGAAGTGGGTCTTAGCTCACGAAAGCTCACGATCCCTAAGATCTCTTAGTCTATAAGGTACCACAAGACTCTTTGTTGCTTTTGCAGATCCAGACTGACACAGCTACCCCTCTGATACTTTTCACAGGGCCATCCATCCATATCTGACCCTTCAGTCCTCCCCAACACCTCCCAAAGACGAGCCTGAGAGCTTAAGTTCATGACTTTGCTAGACACCGAGGCTCTATCTACACTACAGCAAAAGGTATGTCGCTCGGGTTGTGAATACTGCACTCCCGCGTGACATAATTTACACCAACAGAAGAGTTTGTGTGCACAGCTATGTCAGCAGGAGAGCTTCTTCCGCCACAGAGCTTGTCAGGGCCGGCGACAGGGGGGTACAACAGGTACAGCTGTACTGGGCCCCAGACTTAAGGGGGGGCCCTTAAATCTGGGGCGGGCCCGGTACGCAGCTGTACCCCCTTGTCGCCGGGCCTTTGAGCAAGGTGCGGCTCCGGGCAGCCACTGCAGTGCTCATCAGCCCCCTCCCCTGGCACCCAGCAGCCTCCCCCCGCCCCCCTTTGCTTCTCCTGGCTGGGCCACACGGCCAGAGCGCATGCGGGGGTTGGGCCCCGCGGCCGGCGGGAGACCGGTCGGGGGGGGCTGTGGGCGGCGGGAGACTGGCCGGGGGGGGGGGGGCCCGCGGGTGGCGGGAGACTGGCCGGGGGGGGGGGGCCGCGGGCAGTGGGAGACCAGCGGGGGGGGGGGGCGGGCGGCGGGAGACTGGCCGGGGGGCCCCACGGGCGGCGGGAGACCGGGGGGGGGCCTCGCACAATCTGCGTACGGGGCCCCAAAATTCCTGTCGCCGGCCCTGGAGCTTGTGCCACTCATGGAGGTGTGTCTTTTATGCCAACGGGAGAGCTCTCTCCTATCTGCATAGAGAGTCATCACCACATGAACTGCAGTGACACTGATGTACTGATGTGGCCAGGCGGCAGCAGTGTGTCTATATAAACAGGGCTTAAAAATGGGCTTGATAGCCATGCTAGTTTTACATCTCATTACAACACTATGTAATTCCCCAGGATAATTTATCCTATGACTACAGGATGATAACTGTCCACTTCATCTGGAATGGTCTCTTGCAATGTGTGTTATTAACTCCTTATGCTTATCAATCTGCTTCAGCTCATACTTAGCTGTGACACTCTGATTACCTTTCCCAGACACAAAGGGCTGGTCCTCACTACCGGGGGGGGGGGATCGACGGCAGATACACAACTTCAGCTACATGAATCACATGGCTGAAGTTTGCGTATCTGAAGCCGACTTACCTGCCGTCCTCACGGCGGCAGCAGGCGGCGGCACGCTCCCCCGTTGACTCCAGCTTGCGCCTCCTGGCAAGCTGGATTTCCAGAGTCGACAGGGGAGCCATGGGTGATCGATTTCTCACGTATTCACAAGATGCGAGAAATCGATCGCCAAAAGATCAATCGCTACCCACTGATTCCGCGGGTAGTGAAGGCCAGCCCAAAGAAGAGTTCTGTGTAGCTTGAAATCTTGTCTCTCTCACCCATTTTCAGTCTATCTATCTATCTATCTATCTATCTATCTATCTATCTATCTATCTATCCACATACACTCCCTCTATCTATCTTCATCCACACCATCTATCCATCTATCTATCCATCTCCATACACCTATCTATCTATCTATCTATCTATCTATCTATCTATCTATCTATCTATCTATCTATTCATCCAGGGCCGGCAACAGAAATTTGGGGCCCCCCTACTCTGATCGTTTGGGCCCCCCCCCAGACCAGCTGGCACTCCCCCCCCCCAGCTGACAGCGGCTGGGGAGCCCACCAGCCCAGCCGGGCCCACCCCCAGCCCAGCCAGGGCCCCCCCCCAGCTGACAGCGGCTGGTGGCAGTGCGGGGTCCTGCGGCGCAAGCGGCCCTGCTGCTCCCCCCCCTGCACTTTCTCCCCGGGACTGCGTGGCTGCCGCCGGCCGGGCTCACTGCTCCTGCCGGGGACACGCGCGCTCATCCGGAGGGAGCCGCGCCGCCTCCCCGCCCCTTCCCCGCTCTCCAGGCCCGGCGACAAGGGGGGATGACTACGGGTACAGCTGTGTACCAGGGCCCCCCCTAAAGTCCGGGGCCTGGTACAGCTCTAACCGTAGTACCCCCGTCGCCGGCCCTGCATTCATCCATCCCCATACACCCCCCTATCTATCTATCTATCTATCTATCTATCTATCTATCTATCTATCTATCTTCATCCACACCATCTATCCATCCCCATACACCCCCTATCTATCTATCTATCTATCTATCTATCTATCTATCTATCTATCTATCTATCTATCTATCTTCATCCACACCATCTATCCATCCCCATACACCCCCCTATCTATCTATCTATCTATCTATCTATCTATCTATCTATCTATCTATCTATCTTCATCCACACCATCTATCCATCCCCATACACCCCCCCCCCCCCATCTATCTATCTATCTATCTAGCTATCTAGCTAGCTATAACCATGATATCTGAACATCAGTTGAAAAGATGGAATTTATTCATCTTGCCACATGAGGCAGTCATACACAGTGTGCAGTTCTGCAGGACAAGTATCAGGGGGTAGCCATGTTAGTCTGTATCCACAAAAACACAGAGTCCGGTGTCACCTTAAAGACCAACAGATTTATTTGGGCATAAGCTTTCGTGGGTAAAAAACCCACTTCTTCAGAAAATTACAGCTAGAGGCATAAATATACTGGGCATGGAGAGAATGGTGTTAGTTACTGTACAAGCGGAGAGCCAGTGTATTCTGCAGGACAGTGTATCTTGTGCGCTCACAGCATTGTTTCATCAGTTGCCTGATCACACTTGTGTAGAGGGCTAGCGAAAGGCCTATGCACCTCTTAATTCTCACTTATGCCCTAGTTGATGTTGTAGGTGGGGCTTAAGAGGTGTGTACTCCTGGGCCGGCCCTCTGCACCCAGGCTGCCCTGAGACATTTTAATGAATGGAGATTTTTTGACTCTGGAATAGCCAATGAGTGGGTGGCATTCCCAGCCCTTGCTCAATGACACTGTCCAGTGGTGCATTTTAATAACTGTTACTGTTGCTTCATAGTCCATTGTCATAGATGCCAGTGCTGGGGGCTCTTCGGAGCAGCCTCCCATAGGCTGGGCGGGATTCACTAGGGGGTGGGTTATGCCGTGGCAAGGGGCGACTTCTTATTCTTTGGCCATAAGCATGAGCAGAATTTCTCTGTGTCAGAGAAGAATTTTGGAAATAAAATTTTGCAAAAAGGCCATTTTAGGTTAGCAGCTGCCGTGACTAATGCCCAGCGTCTCCCAATAATGCCCCAGGCTTTGGGGGGTTGGGTCTCAGAGATCAGGTTCCAGCCCCAGTCCAAATGTCTACACGGCAATGTTAGAGCCCCACAGCCTGGGCCCATGAGCCAGAGTCAGCTGTATGGTCCCCACAGCCCCAACAGAAAGAAAAATAATGGGTGCTCAGCACCCAGCGGCAGCCTCCCCCCCCCCCCAGATCAGCTCCTCCCCCGCCCACCGTGATCAGCACCATGCAGGAGGCACGGTGGGGCGTGCTCAAGGGAGGGGTTCAGAACAGGGTGGGGCTGAGCAGAGCTGGGGACTTGGGGGCAGAGCCTGGGGTGGAGCGGGGATTGAGCACGACCCTGGCCCCTCACAGGCCAGCCACTGGTTTCTTGCAGCACAGACATACCCTGAGATATCCCAGCACTTGAACTGCCCCTCCATCCCTCTGACTCCTCCCTGGCCCTTCCAGCTGGGTCAAAGGGATGTGCCCTTCTCCGGTTCCTCCCTGGTCTGTGCTGCTCTCAGCTCGGTCGCTCGCTCCCTCCTGCTCGGTTTTCCCATCTCCTGGGGCTGGACCATTGGCCGTGCTAGCTGCTCTCAGCTCCCCTTGCAGCTGGCTGGAGTTGAGGAAGCTCTGCCCGTGGCGGGATTCCACCCCCTGTTCCATGGTTTCACCCTGACTTGAACCTCACCCAGCTTGCCTCAGCTTCACAGCTCCTCGGTCTCTCTGTGCTGTGAGGTTCTGCCTTTCCCCCTCTGCTTTGTCTCTCATGGGGACAGCTCCCCTGGGGTTCCTAACTCTCCTCCTCCCGCCTCCCGGTCTCCCCCATCCAGCTGCCTCGCAGACATCTCCTGCCATCAACTTGACATTGAAGCTGCTTCTCTTGTCTTCCCTCCCTCCCACCCCCTCCACCATCCTCACTTCTCGATCCCCCTTAACAATTTCACTGTCCCTCCCGACACCCAGGCTTCATCTGACTCTCCTCTCCCCTTGGCGTCTCCCCAGCGTCCTCTCTCCCCCTCTCCTGCTGCGGGACCCTCCTTAATGCAGCCCCAGCACGTCCCTCCCAGATGCTTTCTCAGCTAGGACCCTTGTGCACGTCGCGATGGCCTTTGCCTGGACTATTGCCACTTTAGACTGTTCTCCTGCTTCTCCTATCAGTCCAGCCAAAAGGCCTGTGAATGCCATCGCCCTCACCCCGCTCCAGCCAGCAAACCCTCCGCCTTCAATCCCTCCCCTGGCTACACTCATCTCTGCTTCCCTTCCCCTGCTCAGGCCCTGTGCTCCTCTCAGTACTCTTCCTTTAGTCCTTCTGCCTCTCTTCCTTCCACTCCCAGTTATTCCCCTTCTAACATGCTGCCCCCTAGAATCTCATCTCAAAGCCTATTTCTTCCAGGAAGAAGGAGATCAAAGATAGCTGTATGTCTACACCTGCCGCAGTCACAGCTCTGACTGCATGTAGACAGACTTCAGACTGTCCCCAATCTGTGGGGCACGTCCCCCTAGGGAGGAATGTTTCTGGGGTGAGGCTGAGACCCAGGCCAGCCCCTATCAAAGGCAGGGAGGGAGTGCTCCCCAGCTCTGCTCCTGGCCCCGGCCCCAGTTACCAACCCCATGTCTGGTGATCTGGCTTCCAGCCCCACTCCTGGGGCTCTGCTCCCAGCCACGACTGCCGGCCCCACGCTCGGGCCACTGGCTGCCGGCCTCGGCCAAATTCCCACCCTCACCTCCAGCGATGGCCCCAGCATCGGCCCCCTTACCGCTGGACAGTCCCCCCCTCCCAGAGCCATGCCCTGCTTCTGGCCCCAGCTCTGAGGAACCGGGGGGAAGGAATTGAACAGGGGTAAAGGGGCAGGAGGTTAAAGGTTTGGGGACCACTGCTGTAAACTCTTGGGGCAGAGAACGTGACAATGTGTCTCACTAAACGGGCTAGATCTGCAGCTTGTGCAAACTGGTCTCACTCCACTGACTTCATTGTCGTTACACTCATTTACACCAGCTGGCCTACTGTTTGTCACGTGCCAGGAACATTTATGGGGCTGTACAGGTAATTCCATATGAAATGATATCGTCACTGTCACGGAGTGCCCAGGCGGTGGTCTGGAACCGCTCCCTAGGAAGCCAGACAGGACTTCGGGTGAAGTGTCCCTTCTCCATATACAGCCTGTTTCCAAGGCTAGGAGCTTCACAGGTACCCACTTCCACCTTCCTGGGTCTGACCTCAGAGCATTCAGCACCTTCTGCCCCTCTGTGTGCTTCCCCCAGCAAGCCCGCCTGGGCGGGGTCCTGAGGGAGCCCACGGATTCTGCACCCCAAATCCGCAGTCTAACGTGACTCTCAGCCAACCAGTAAAACAGAGGTTTATTCGATGACTTCTATCTGGTCTAACCCAGACCATACAGTGAGCGTGAGCCCTCAGCTGGATCCATTTTGGGGGCCAGATAGCGAGATAGCTCCTCTGCCCTCCCTGCCTGACTCCAGCCACCTTCAGCCTCCCCCCACCCGAAAACTCCTTCTCCAGCCCCTCCTTCCCCCTGGCTCAGCCAGGTCAGGTGACCTCCCTCCCCCACTTGGGGTCAGATTACAGCTTCAGGTAAGGACACCTGCAGAGAAGCTCTGCTTTGCATCAGCTACACATCCTTATCCCTTCACATAGATGCTCAAGAAATGCATAGGGGAGACACACACACACAGTATTCCTACTTCATCACAGAAACCAAAGTAGCTATGGCATATTTTTATCCATGGTTTTTCATATCCTTATCTGAGTGCTGAGGAGTCTCCCATGTGCCTTTTCTCCCTTCCTCTTGCTTTTTGATCTGTGTGCATACTTAGCAGACAACCGGCTGATTTGTTCTGTGTTGTGACGCCCTCTCCCGCTCTCTCTCTCACAGAATCCCAGCTGACCACTTTGTTTGTAATAGTCCTCAGAGGGGAATTAGAGTCGAGTATTAAATGTGCGGTTAAATAAATCGCATTACTGAGTGTGACTGTAAGAGAGATGTTTCTCTTTAATCTGTAGTCCACGAGAGTTATTAGCTTAGCTTGCCAAGCAGTGCATTTCCATTAAGAGGAAACCCCAGACAGACCCATCTCTTCCTAATGGCGAGGGAAGAGGCAGCCTTTTCATACACGCCTTCCTCCATCTACAGAACCACATCATGACATGTTTTGCTTACATATTGTTTTATTACATATATCTCCTGTCGTTTGAATGCTGTGACCGGGTTAGGACTTGGCTACTAAATGTAGAGAAAAGAAAAGGAAATTCATAATCATTCTGCTCATATGAAATAATGTTTGTATCATGTATCCTGTGTCCTACAGGTCTATGCAATATTAGTTAGTCATCCACCTGCTCCAAATGATCACCTAACACCAACACCTGTATCATACACAGCTGGCTTCTACAGGATTCCTGTCATTGGTCTGACAACACGCATGTCTATATATTCTGATAAGGTAACTGATGCATGTTTCCTAGTACGTATCTCATACATGTGGTATAAATGAAGAACGTCCATCAGAAGGGGCTAATGATTTCTGCACTACTGTCTCCAGAATACATCTATCTGTCTATCTATCCATCCATCCGTCCATCTTCTCCAGATTGATCTAAGAACTCTTCCTTTTTCTCTCCGATTCTGGCTCTCTCTGAATTCATTGGTTTTGATATCTCACAATGTTGACCTACATCTCACTGGATCATTTCTGAAGTGTTTCTCTGTTAGGCTGCTGGATTCACAGCTCAAATGAAATGCATGAACTAGCTCCTAGTGACATCTGGGAGCCTCCTGTGTGGTCCCTGGATGCTGGAGGAGGATCCTAATTCTGTCTATCCATTTGGCAGGAGCTCTTTTGTTCTTCAAGGTTGTTTGGTTTTGTTCAGTCTGTGTGTGACTGGAAGTTAACACCAGTGATGTTAGTTATCCTCTGGTTTGAAATAACACCCAGCCTGCCCAGCAGCCAAGAACTAGCAAGTCAAGTTTCAAACTACTGTCAATGTCCCTATGAAAATGAAGAGGTCTCTTCACTTTGGGGTGAGATTCACCCCTGGGCAGAAGGCCAGGCAAGGACTAGGTGCCATTCATCTCTGATACACACCCTATTTTGAGGATGTAAGTGTGCCTGGCCTAGGCTTTGTGCTGGCCCTCTGCCGAGTGGTGAATTGGATGCATCTGGCCATGTGCAGGGTAGTATAGTGGGTGGTTTTTTTATCGGACACTCCTCATTTCGGGGCTGGCCTTGTACAATGTACTTCTTTTGTAAAAGCAAAGGAGTTCCACAGAGTCCTTGCAAAAGGGCGGTGACATTCTCATGTTATTACAACCTGAAGCTGGACCTGTTTTCAGGGAGAACAGTGCTACATTGATTGGGTAAAAACGAGTCTATTTCAAAGCTCAAAAGAGTCCAGATTTCATATGCTGATGGCTTTTGCATGGAAAATGTGAACATTCACCGATGCAAATGTCAGAGCAAAAACAGCCATTTCATCCACACTCCAAAAGAAGCCAAATTTCAGTCAGGGGGGAGCAACAGATTCACCGGAAATGAAGCAGCAAACACTCTGCACATCTCTTGTCACTCAGCTCTGAAGGCTGGTCCTGGATCTATGAGTCAGGAGTGGATGTTCTCAGCCAGTTCCAACAGGGCATGTGTCCTCAAATAAACCCCAATTCCTCTCCCCAAAAAACCCTCCCCCACTATCTCAATTGTTACCTTGCTAGCAACCTCAGTAGAAACACCAAGGCCAAGACTGAATAATGCTGGAGACTGAAATTCCCCAAAGATGGCTCCTCCAACAACCAGGTGAGCCCCAGTGATGGGCAGGGTGGGGGAGCTGTATTGCCACTACCATCTTGTAACTGTTCTGTGGACAACGGTCATTCTTCAGAGCACTGGGGAAAGTTTAGTACAGCTGCTATAAGCAGGGTTGCAGTAAAGTCCTTTAAGAGCATCCAAGAGCATCCATAGGCATCAGAATCTGTGATGTGGTAAAATCATGGTGGGGGGAAATTGTCAGTCAGATACTTTGGTGCTTACTGCTCATGAGTGCTGAGCATACAATAATGTTGAATAGCTTGTGATGGGAACACTGGGAAGACTGTCTGATGCAGTGAGGACAGGAGAAGAGACATGGGTGGTGCTGAAAACTGGGAGTTGCGTGGACTTCAGAGGAAAGTGCTCTCAGAAGCTAGGAAATGTGTGTGGTTTTACAGCTGGAGAGGTGATGAGGTACCTGTATCCATGCCAGCCTCAGGGACATCCAGTACGGGGTAGGAGGCGGGCTGCCAATAAAAAGGCATTTTAATCATGCAACTGATGCCTGGGATAGAGGGATATTCACTTATATATCAGTCTAGGTTATTTTTTCTCAGCAGAGCTAACACTCACTGCAATGAACAACGTTTATTATAGGCGGCAGGTAGCAGCAACTAGAGTTAAGATTACTTGACACTTCCATTATAAGACCCTGTTTTCAGTTGCTTATAATTTTACCAACATGAAACTGTTCAGGATGAAACTTACTAGGTGTCTGTCTCAGGCTAATATTTTTTTGTTTGTTTGTTTCAGTTTCAACTTCTTTCTTTCTTTCCTCTCTTATCTTGGGTTTTTCATCTTTTTTCCCTGTCATTTTAAAATATATTTTTTCAAAAATCACTGGAAAATGAAAGGCAAGAGGGAAAAGGAAAAAGAAAAGAGAGGAAAGGAAAGGAAAATCAGAAAAACGGTAATGGAAATTATAAAAAAAATCAAAACAATCATAACATTTAAAACTGGCATGAGCATTTTTGAAAGTAAACAATTTTTTGCAAAAAAAATAGATTTCCAAAAATGGCCATTTTTCAATTTTAAGAAATGTTGTTTAGTTTTGACCAGCTCTAATCAGACCAGTGATTCGCCTCACACAGCGTCCTAGCGAACAGCTAACGGGAGTTTTGTGAGGGAGTTGAGAGAGGGAGTGGGAGAGATAGATATACCTGGTCACCAGTCTCTAAACATAGGCCAATAAACACCCCTCACCCAGGGAAACAAACCAGGCAAATAAAACCCAAGGAAAAGAAAGCTGCGTGGGTAAAAAGAATGCAGGCAGAAGTCCAACAGCAGAGTGGGATTCATCCAGATTATTGCACTGAATGCAGCACGTACGATTACCTGCCTTGCCGGCATGTGTCATATGTGTGTATTCAGTAAAAGCAAACCATGGTGTGGCAGGGCAGGGGTAAAACCCCTTGAATGCCCTGCCCCTGCTGGCTAAGCTCTGCTTTTGGGCAGGAGGGCTGGGGGGCAGTGGCTCAAAGCAGTCAGCAGGGAGCCCAGCTGTGGGCCCTAATGAGGGCTGGCTGCCATAGGCTGGGCTAAGTGGGCACAGCTGGGGCTGCAGACTGAGAGGGATAGAAAAGCCCTGAGCTGAACTCAGTTGGGAGGCGAGCCAGGAAGGGGACAGGAGGCTGCAGCTCTGTCTCCTCACCACGGGCAGGGCCCCTCAGGGGCCTGGAGACCCTTGTACAAGGTAGAAGGAGGGTAACTGTTGGGGGATAAAGGGACCACTTGGTTGCACTGGAGACTTTGGACTGCACTGTAAATAAAAGGCACTTGGCGAAGTACCAGAGGCAGGTGTGAAGACTCTTTTTTCTATGAGCCAGAGCACAGGGGAGAAAGAGAGACCACATAGACCTTAAGGTCAGAAGGGACCATTATGATCATCTAGTCTGACCTCCTGCAACACAGGCCACAATCTCACCCACAGATTTCTGCCCCAGATCCCTAAATGGCCCCCTCAAGGACTGAATTTGCCGTCTTGGGTTTAGCAGACTGTGACAAAGCTCCAAGTCTATACTTGCAGGTCCTGCATTTCCTGGCGGATTTCACTAGCCTCAGAGGCTCCACCATGGCAATCCACATAGTCCTTCTCTCTCTAGAGACAAGGTCACAGCCTATTGAGTCATTTTCATCATAAGCCAGTGAGGAGAAGTTAACCTTCCTGGCACAGTCTCTGTTTTCTCCCTAGTCTCAGTGATTAATTGGGGAAGGTAGGAAGGGGGGAGCCCGGGCCCGCCCTCTACTCCGGGCTCCAGCCCAGGGACCCTAATAGTATCAGCTAAGATGGCTGACCTTTTAACCACCAAACACAATACAATTCCCTGGGCTACTTCCCCACAGCAGTCCCTGCTTCTTTACACTCTGCTTCATCCTTACCTCAGGAGCCTCCTTCCAAACCGCTCTCTGCTCCAATCCCTCCAAACCGCTCTCTGCTCCAACACCTCCCAAACTCCTGACACCCACCTGACTAAATGGGAGGGTTTTTAAGTGGTTTCAGCCAGCCCCTGATTGGCTTCAGGTGTCCCAATCAGGCTTGCTGTTTCTGCTGCTTTCTAGAACCTTCTCTGTTTGGCTAGCCAGGGAATAGGGACCTGCTCATCCTGAGGACCACCATCTATAACACCAGGAGGAGGATGCTAGACGGGGGGGTCCGGTGCGACTGTGGGGTCTCCTTCAGGTCATCCGGTCACTCGTTCAGTCACGCATCCGGGCAGGGTTCCACTGGGCAGCGTCCACAGCATCCCTCTGCGTTTTCATGGAGCAGTGGGCGCTGAGCGGGGTTCTCTGCTCGGTGTCCCCATCCTGTACCCTCGTTTTGAACCTGTAAACCTCATGCACTCCCCTGTCCTTTTTTCATTAGTTGTCCCCTGTAATCAATTGGCCCCGGGTCTAGTGTCCCTCCCGCCAGGCTGGGGGAGGGACTTCAGCAACAGGTGGGCTTAGGCCCGCCCACCTCCTGGGTAACCAAAAGGTGCTCATCCTGAGGCTGATATACTTCCCTTCCAGCTCTCTCCTATACCCTTCTGGTCTGACTCTGTCACAAGACCCTGTGACACATGGCCTCAGAGAGCGAGTACAGGAGGGGCACTATATGTGAAAGAGCATAGAGTCAGCGAGAGTAAAAATCTTAAATGAAGCAAATGGTGCCATCGACTCTGGGGATAGAAATTCCATGTTTGAATAATAAGACTATAGCGGTAGGGATATACTACTGACCAGGATGTGGTTGTGAAAGTGATCAGAAAGGCTATCTCTCTCTCTGCCCATCACCCCCCAGCCAGGGTATGGGCCACCAACTGGTGTTGGTGTTTCAGTAGCAATTGGTTCCCTACGGGGTGGAGTTGCTAGCCCCACACCCATGTTAAGCCTACAGCACCTGGTATTCCC
This sequence comes from Sternotherus odoratus, assembly GCA_032164245.1. Classification (NCBI taxonomy): domain Eukaryota; kingdom Metazoa; phylum Chordata; order Testudines; family Kinosternidae; genus Sternotherus; species Sternotherus odoratus. The sequence goes on along the minus strand of JAVMKO010000016.1, from coordinate 241,922 downwards.
AAGAGGTCTCCCATCCAAGTACTAGTCAGGCCCAACCCTGCTTAGCTTCCAAGATCAGGCCTGTTCAGGGTGGTTTAGCCATAGTAGAAAGGCTATACAAATAGAAAATTCAACAATAACAGGGGATTTCAATTATTGAGTGGGTACAAGTCACCTCAGGATGGAATGCAGAGAAAAAGTTTCTTGACACCTTCAATGACTGCTTCTTGGAGCAGCTGGTCCTGGAACCCACCAGAGGAATGGCCATTCTTGATTTAGTCCTAAGTAGAGCACAGGATCTGGTTCAAGGGGTGAATCTAGCTGGACCATTTGGTAATAGTGACCATAATATAATTAAATTTAACATCCCTGTGGTGGGGAAAACACAACAGCAGCCATGAGTCTCGTGGGACCCTGGTAGGTTCAGTCCTTCCAGCCCTTTCCTCGAGGATTGGGGACAGGGTCCTGGCTGTTTGCTGGATCAGAACAAAGAGCCGGAGTCAGTCTGAACTCTGGCTATTTATCCAATTGTCCTTTCTTTGTCTGTCAATGTCTGGGAAGCCAGTTTGAACCAGTATGCATGAGCCTCCGCAGGAGATGGTGCCTGTCTGGAGGGTTCCAATGGCTGATTTGCCTGAACCCCCACCCACCGTTTGTGGTTCCTGGAGGAGCTGTGCAGCCCTGTCCCCTGGAGTAGGACACAATAATTCGTTTAAAGAGGTGGACCCCAAAGATAGTGCATGACATTGCAATGTGTGTGCTATCTCCCCCTATCCCAGCTTGTCTGGGGGGGAAGGGTATTGATGGACTTTTGAGCCTTGCTTACTGAGTCAGGGTGTACAGCAATTTTTCCTCCACTCAGCTCAGGGTCTTGTAGATTTTCACAGAGCATCAGGCAGGTTGTGGAAAGACATTCCCCCTCCTTCCTGGCTGGAGCTCCCTTTGACATCTCCCAAGCAGCTGTCATACACATTTCTTGGGCATGTCCTGCCCTTGGGTGGGTGTCACAGATTTCCCTTCATCTCAGGTCTCATCCTTTTCCTTGAGAAGGAGACTGTCTCACCTCCATTCTCCCCGGGAATTTGTCTGTATATACCGGGAAGGTAACATGATTCCTCCTGGATACTGGCAGCAGGGATCCCCCTTCCTTGTCATCCACCCTATGTGCACGTTGGTTCCACAGTCCCTTGCAGGTCTGGCACCAACTGATGAGGTTGGATTGAGCCCTTCTGCTTTCCAAGGAAACCATTGTGTACGTGTCTTGCTGCAACCTCTTGGGAGCAGATCCACTGGATTGTCAGTGGGAGCAGAAGGTGTTATTGACTGGAGAGAAGGGGTGACTCCCATGTTATGAAATCCCATCAATGCTCCCAAGGTGTGAAATCTGTGCTCAAGTTCCTCATCTGACAGCCTTGCTGTATGTACAAAACAGATTTCCACATAGACTCGGGAAGGGTTGGGCTGTTGGCTTAGGGTGTGTTGTTAGATACTCTGTAGTGTTTGCTTTGAGGAAAGGATGTTATGGCTTAAAAGCAGAAGGACTTTTGGATAAACAGCGTGCGTTTAAACTGATTCTGGGCCTGCTTTCTGATCCAGTGAAAGGACAGGACCTTCTTTCCAAGTGGCGGGAGGGCAACCATTGTGGAAGGGTTGGAAGACCTTGACCTACTAAGTCCCATAAGACTCATAGGTGACACTGGTAAGCACTTAATGTGTGTAGGTTCTTTGATTGTTTTTATGTGTTTTCTTTGTGATGCTTTTACCTTAAGAATAAATGTGCTTGCTTAGAAGTTATCTGTCACAATTTACACTCCAAAAAAAGGGCTAAGCGCACACTGAATGTTAATGACAATGAATAACAAGGTCAGCTCTGTTTCTTATAGGCCACCCATTCGACCTCCCCAGGCACTGGACTAGTCCCAGAAAACAAGAGTGTCTGAAATCAGAGCTAGATCTCACAGCCAAAAAGGGGAATTTTATATTATAGAGGCCAATTAAAGTTTGAGACCCAAAGGCCTATATGTCAAGGTCACCAGAAATTCCTGTGTTGCTGGACTTCTGATCCTTGCCCTGTACTTATGGAACTGATTGGTCAATTACACATACCTTTGCAAGAATGAGCTGCAAAAGTCTATGTTTAGCCTTTGTTGTTCCTTGCAGAGCATCCACCTGTCCTTCCTGCGCACTGTCCCACCGTACTCTCACCAGTCCAATGTCTGGTTTGAGATGATGCGGGTGTACAACTGGAATCACATCATACTAATTGTCAGTGATGACCATGAGGGTCGCGCTGCACAGAAGAAGCTGGAGACGCTCCTGGAAGAGAGAGAATCCAAGGTCAGTATCTAAACATTGTCGTGAGATTTTGTTAAAGAACAACAACAAAACTAGAAGTCTCAGGCTGTTGTATGTATGTAGATTTCTGTATGTAAAACACCTTTTCTTTCCATTGTAACATGGCTAACATTATGCTTAAAGCATCAACAGTGTCTGACTAGTACCTGACAGAACTTTGTACTTTATTCATTTCACTTGCTTTGCCATGGTCGAAATCTCCTACGTGTAAATCAACTACAAAATGAAGGGAAGAATAACCTGGAGCTCTGCAAATACTTCGCCCGGGCGATTCCCACCCAGGGAGAGAACCAATCACACAGCTTAGGAAAAGCCCCTCCCCTTTGACGCATCCCTAGGGTACAATGCAAACTTGGCAAAGCTAATTACTAAACAGCGCCAGAGGAGCAGCTTTTTAATTGGCTTGTTGGCCCTTGCTTTGTGGCTTAGAAGGGAAAGGGCAGTCAATGCAGGACTGCAGGGAGGTATAAAGCGCCCTCTACACAGCGCTCAGCTCAGATGCCCTAACTCATCTCCATTGAAGCACATGCTAAACATGCTTCCTGACATACCCCATGCTGTAAATGAGAGCACGTCTGTGGCTTCTGAGAGCAGCTTTCTCAAGGAGGTGCACTGCCCCCGTTTTCAGTGTCAAGCCAGGGGGAAGATAGTTCCGTCCTGCCTAGGAGAGGTTCACCAGGTGTTGTAGGAGCGTGGGCACGTCTGAGTCATCTGCGGATAGTGGGAGCCTGAGCTAGTAGGAGAGCTCGGTTTCTACAACTAAAACTGATCAGACACATACAAGACAGGAAGCCCCTTGACTGCACTCTGACTCGGAGCAGTATGAAGGGAATGTTTTAACTAGAAGATGCAGAGCTTCCTCCCTGGCTGGACTGTGGGGTACAAAGTAACGGTCTCAGGGCCGTTTCAGGTAGGAAACATCCAAGCCTCTTACATTCTGTAGCTACACGTCCTGACTACCTGTGAGTGATGCCTCCGGAGCCCGCCATGTATCACTGGCAACACTGTGATTTGTTAGGGTCTAGCCACAGCAGCAGCTGCTGGGCTGCCAGCCAGATGTGGCAGGGTGGGTTGTTGACTGGCAGACGGCTGCAGACATTGCATTGCTTGCTTAGAATCAGAGAGACCTTTGAATTGGGAGGCACCTCTTCGGGCTCATCTAGCACATGCCTATTTCTTCAGTGGACCGGCACCGAATTACCTCCCTGTGGGCCACCCCAAGAGATGGCTGCCAGCTCTCAGCAGGGGGTATTCCCACTGATGGCTCCGCTGGCAGTTTCCTTCATGGCCCAAATGGTTCTTAGAGTCAAACATGCCCCCGACTAGGAAGCCTGAGGGTTCCTTGCTGCAGCACAAGGCTCAGCGACTCATAGATGTTAAGGTCAGAAGGGACCATCACAATCATCTGACCTCCTGCACATCGCAGGCCGCAGAACCTCACCCAGTCCCGGAAGAGACCCCTAACCTGTGGCTGAGTTACTCAAATCATTTACAGTAATTTAAACCTGCAAGTGACCCTTGCCCCATGCTGCAGAGGAAGGTGAAAATCCCCCAGCCTCTCTGCCAATCTGACCCGAGGGGAAATTTTCAACCCCAAATACCAACCAGACACCTGGGAAAGAATTCTCTGTAATAACTCAAAGTCCCCCCCCCCCCCCGCCCCATCTAGTGTCCCATCTCCAGCTGTTGGGGTTTTTGCTACTGGCAGAAACTGCTGCTTACTCTGTTCTCAGTGAATATCGCTGACTTGGGATGGGATTTTATCTGAGACCTCCTCCCTTGGGTCCAGCCCCCACCCTCCTCTTTATGCTCCTGCTCTCAAGCAGTGATGGCTTTGGAAGGGTCACTGTCACCCTTATTCTGAGTCAATGTGTTCGTGTCCCTAGACTCAGACCTTCTACTCACCCTACAACTTCCATGTTCACAACTTGTACTGTTCTCTCTCAGGTCCACTACTCCCTGCTGTATCCTGCACTGTCCTTTGGATCAGCAAAAGAACATCACACTCACTCACGGCCATCTTCTGGTACTTTGTGTCGTCTTACGCCGCAGGGGGACTGCTCCCGTTCTGTGTTATACCCTTCATCAGTGATCCCTTGTGAAGGAGAGCCACTGAGAGTAGGGGGTGGGGGTGGGGTTCTATGTGGTGGCCTGCAGTGCATTTGAACTGAATACACAATGTCTTCTGGCAGCCACTAGACTGCTCTAGATGCCCTTCTCTAGACACTGGGGCCAGTCTCTTGGGCGATAAGTCACCTTCTCCTTTGCCTCTTCTTTGACAACTGTCAGGTCATCTTGTTCCTGTATTCTTTGCTGTGGACCCGACATAAGCTGGAAAGGTTTCCATTGATCCAACCAGCTGCTGTGATGTGCGAGTCACTCTAGAAGCTGGCTGATAGATTCCAAGGCCAGAGTAGACTCTTGTGATGATCTAGGCTGACCTCCTGCCTAACCTAGGAGATATGTAGGGTTTCTTCACCTCTTCCCCAGTCTCTTCTCGTTCTGACTAACTTTTTTATCACAGAGGGTTTGACCCTGGGCTAATGCACCTGAATCTTTGCCCATTTCCTTCCTTCCTTTCCATGACCTCAGCCCTGCCCTATTCTTTTCCCCAGCTATATAGTCAGACTGAACATTGATCTGGCACAGAACCATGAATGAGCAGAAAGGAGGACCTGCTGTCATGCTGTCAGGCCTTGCTGCAATCTACCTGGGGAAGGCCAGATATTCACAGTGATTGATCATTGTAAAATTCCTTATCTCTATCTCCATGTCCCCTTGATCTTGGGGACTGAAACCATTGGTGAAAATAGGATTTCCTGTCACATCTTACCTGACACCCTCAGAGAGTCGAAGGCTCTGAGCATTACTCAAACCCTGTTTTGGTGGTTTAATAATTTTAACACAGGCATTTATGCCCAGCATTCCTATCCATTGCTGAATTCTCTGTGAAAGCTGGATTTCAGGTTTGGTTCAACCTATCTCCAGTGACTATCAGCCTGATCTGGTTGCTGTTCATCAGGCTGAATAGCTCTGCCTTCTGCAAGCAGCCTAAGTCATTTCAATTAGCACTTGAACACTAGCCGGTGTTTATTATTGATTATAATAAAGCCCCCAAAGTACATTTGCATTGCTAAGTGACTCTGCTGACTGTGTCCCAGGCCGGCTGTGCTTCTGTTCTGTGAGGGTGCCAGCCAAGCAGAACACGGGGCAAATCCAGCTTCTACGCAAATGCTGGAAACTAGTTGTGGAAAGTGAATTTTTAATTTCTGAGACCGAGTCTTTGCCTCAAACACCTGATACTAAGAGATATACTCACCCAATCAGGAAACAGACAGAGGGCCCTACAACCCATGTGTCCCAGACAAACATTTTAAATTTCAAATATCCAATCCATGCTATAGATTTGGGACTGTACAGACGTTATTTGCACAATGCACAAAGAGGTGAAATCCGCTACAAATGATTCATTTGAAATGATTTGTGTAGCATTGCTGTTCTCTGGGAGGCCAGCCACAGCCCTTGGGAACCAGAGCAGCGAACGGGAGAACTGATAGATGTTAGGGATGCAGGTTTGTCACAGCATTTTTAATCAAAAATCATTGAACAGTCACAGTAAACTGAGTAAAAGTCCTGGCTTGAGAGGGAAATGGTGTGTAATGTCAAAATGCCATTTAAAATGGGGGGATCATCTGGGGGGGGGGTCTGGTCCTGCCCCCTGGGGAGTGAGAGGAGCTGGGGGTGGGTAGCAGAGGGACCCTGCCCTGCATCACCTACAGTGGTGGCTCCTGTTCCTGGGGGCTTGCCTGACTCCTCTCCTGCTGTCCCCCCGGCATGCCTCCTTCCTGGCACTAATGAATCACCTGCCCTATGCTGGGATGGGTTGGAAAAAGTGGTTTGGCTATAGGCTGGGTGACCCAGCCACCCCAGCTCTACAGCCCATGAAATCATCGATACACCAACAAATCCTAGACACAAAGCAAAGCCTGAAAAATCGCACTACCCATGTCACTGGTGCCCCCATGGCAAAGCTGTAGCACTAGGAAGGACTCATTAGGTCCCATCTTGTCTAGCCCCAGGATAGAATTGTTCCCTACACTCCAATCTTTTGTCCAGTCCACTTGTAGGACCTCACTGCTGTGCATGTGCACAAGGTCATTCAAGACTTGAAAAGAAAAGAAATAGGAAAGACAGGAAGCTCGAGTGCGCTGCTGAGTGAGAGGACAACACCTCTGGAAGGGAGTGAATAGTTCATTGCCTCCTGCCACCCAGACACTGCTTTTCTCTGTTGCAATGTCGCTCTCTGTCTCCCTGTGCCATGTGATATGATGAGGCCCTGAGAAGAAGCAAAGGAAATTCCTACCATGGACAGCAGTAGAAGGAGCCTGAAACGCCAACAGAATTGGGCTCAGAGTATATTTTATTTCCTCAGATTCTTTTCTCCAATAGATGCGGTTACTGTCTAACATTCTAGATTCTTAGGTAAATAAAATCTTGCCTGATTTATTTGGAGGAAAGAACAGGGAAGAAAAAGGCATTGGAAGGGTCCAGCCTTTCACTGAATAGTGCCCTGCAAGCATTGTACAGG